>OX123182.2:81461610-82925197 GCA_944739405.2 Euclidia mi | reverse complement strand
CATTGGTGTTGCTTCTATCCATGAGCGAATGGTAATCACTTACTATCAGGCAACCCGTCTGCACCTGCATAAAAATAATGTTGGATTCGCGCAACGAAGGTCGCGAACAAACTTATCTTTGACATTCTATCCTAGAAACAATCACTGAACTGAAGGCAAAAATTAAGTTTGTAATATTATTGAATTTGTATTTTTTTGTTAATGGTTTATTTCATGCCCTTTTCGGATTTTAATATCATGTGCATTCATTACTGCTTGTAAACGTGATTCACATTTATCATTCGACGATACGTCCTTAGTGCGTCATTTGTGACATGATTACGAGAATTTACCACAGTGTGGAATGATGAAACATTTTATCGATATCTGCGGGAAAAAGCGCTTTCTTACCGGAAACCGGTGCTGTTCTACGGAATAACACCGTATATACCGTTATCAATAAGATTCTTATCTTTTTAATAGACATTTAGGCTTATGAGCAAACTCTAATGGTCTCAATTTTGCTAGTAACTCAAAAACAATTGGGTAAATGTGTCACAATTATTCAGATTATTAGTATTGTATTTTGCTTGTTTACAAGATACTAAGTATATCGACATATATCATTATTGATAGTTGATACCTACTGATGATAGTTAAATTATTCTTTCATGTTTCTTATGTAAAATAAGCCACAGAGAAAAAATGTGTAAAAAATATGTTTTATTAAATATTTATATCGAAATGAGTTTCACTTTTAGGACTAAAGAAACTTATACAATTAGTATTCACGCTTAATCAGCTGTAAAATTAATTAGCTTACTTAACACTGAACGCCGCTGATATTTAGGATAATCTTCTATGTATTTCTTAATAACTAAAGGTATATAGGTATGAGTGTAGAGGAAGCGCATGAAGTTTGTAAGGATAGAAGCAAGTGGCGTTCTGTTGTCTCTGCCTACCCCAACGGGAAAAAGGCGTTGAGTATATGTATGTAGGTATGTAACACATACATATTTTACCTAAACATTACTTCAAAAGATATGTAGATCGATTTTACAATGTATTGTATCCAAACTACTCGAAAAAAACCTGCGTCGAGCAAGATCTTCACGATCCCGATTACACAAAATGAAACACAAATTGAAGAATTTGATACATTTGTATGTCATGAAAACTGAAACATGGTGCATAACGAACTTCTCTTCCTCTACACGACGGGTTACGATTTTTTTATTTGAATAATTTTATTGATTTATTATGAAATCGTTCATTGTAAGTATTCTTAGAGGCAACATTTCTTTAGTGTTATATTACGCAATATAATGACTAATCGTATGTTTATTGCATCCCATATCAAACAACACGCGACAGGCGACCTACCTACCGAAAACACGACAGTTCGTAAAATATGCAAAACGAAGTATCAAAGGTTGAAGCTGTAACCAAAAATCCGCGTCGACCGTCGTAAATAAAATATAATATTGTTCATGTAAAAATTGTAAGCGTTAAATTAATAAACTTAAGATTTAATTAAGTGTGCTAATCCAGTGCATGAAAGGAATGGCGCGCTTTAGTAAACGTGAAGGAAATCCGGCAGCACCTTAAGACCCCAACAGTGGGAACAGTAGCAGCGTCTTAGTTAATTTTATTCTGTTCACGGCTACTTTAATTTCTCGCTTCGCTGATAATTCTGGCGTCGGCGGCCATGAAGAAAATCTGGGCAAAAGTTCAGTCTGCAATATTATTTAAATGCAGACGTTGTATACAACGTGCCTTAGTATTTTATTACGGCTGCGTTTCTCGCAAACTACACGGCCATTCGAACTTAAACACTGAGTATTGTTGTTTAGACTGTTCATTTTAAACTGTTACGATAGAAGATCTTGTCTATTGAGCATAAGGGAAGCTTGTTTCATGTTTGAAGTGACTTGCACGGAGCGTTGTATTGTTCAGTGTTCAATCCACGCACGGGACAACAGCAGTGTCTTCACGATAAAGGGTCATTAAGAGAGGAAGGTCTTTTATAAACGAGCGAAACATTAAAAATCTTTCCTTAGTGAATGTATACGTCAAAATAAGAATCCGCTAACAAAAAATTCTGTTTCTAGCTTGAATAATTTGTTCACTGCGATGATATAACAGTCAAGTGATTTAAACGCATTGTTGAAGTATATATAAACACACACATGCATACCCACGCGCACTCGCACACACACTCACACAACACACACACCCGCGCGTACAAACACTCACACACACCCACACACGCGCGTACACACACTCACACACATAATATGTACTTTTTAGCATGTAATTAAAGTATTGTAATGTAAGGAACTATTATATTATCAAGAGAGGGCGTTTAGCTGCGACACAATTTAATACTTTTGCAGTTACCATCATATATTATTTCATATATTGTATGTCTTTTTAGTTCCAATAAACATTATTATTACATATACATATAAATATATAGGTGCTGATCCGTGAAGTGAAGGATTAATAATATAAAGTGTCACTACCTCGTTTGATTCCATGGGTCTCGTGAGAGGCGGCTAAAAATAAATACACAAAGAAAATAGTATCTCTGGGATAAAATGGAATACTTGCCTCAAATTCAATACAAACTCTCGAGGCGAGATAGGTCAAATCTTCCTATTAAGTCACGATGTTATTGTGACGTAAACTTGTGTTGTCCTAAGGTCAGCTTTTTAATTTGAGGAAGTAAACAAGAAAGACCATTACTCTTGCTTCAGTTTTTATTACTTGCTTTAAGAATACACGGATTAATTAGAGAGAAGGTCAAACATTAAGATCGATGGCTGGTTTCGAGAGATCGAGTAATTAACAAGGAAGGCATTGAAATACTAATTGATGATGCTGTATTTACAATCCTCCGTATTTTTACTGCGAGCGGGCGAGGAAATTAATACAATCACTTTATGTGACCGTAACAAGAAAATACCTATATCGTTATCGTACGAACATTATGAATATTAAATATTTTTTTTACTGTAGGCGTGATGGATTCATGCCTAAAACAAACAAGTTGGTTGGCAATGATACTTAATTGTGATGTGGTATTCGTATGGCTTGTATAATAAAGAAAAAGTAACAAGCTTCATAATGTAGATAATGCCATTACATGCATTTTATAATTATGAAATTTTGAGAATAATAATAGGTACTAAAAAAATCACTTTATTCGGTGGAGCCAAACCATAACATTTGGCTTCACAAAATATTATGCTTCGAAATAAAAACAACTTATGCAAACAAACTCATATCGTCCGGGTACCCTCTCAATACCGAAACCAATATTATAACTGAAATACGTCAAATAAAAACTTAATTTCACAAGTATACCTACTAAATCAGAGTGGTTCAGTTGTTATTAAGATTGGAATCGGTGTAATAACAGTAAAAGACGAGTAAACTAAAAGTTAATACCCGCCCACAAACGAAACACTGTTTAACGGCATCATTCGTTGGACAACCATAAAGGCATGTTTTCATAGAAACTGGGCGAAATTACAGTTCATGTTCAAAAACTACGTTTAGCTCCGCTTCTGTGAACTCTCATATCTCATATGAAGAGTATTGTTCAATGTAGATTAAAACACAAATCATACTGCTTTTTATCCTACTGAGTCTTTTCTGTTTGTTTTTTTATAGTCAAACGTCATCTACTAACGTTTGACTATGATCTCGCTAAATCTTAAGCGATGATACTCGCATATCCTACGATGGAGCACGTTTGACTGGAAGGTACCTGTTCAGCCGCGACTTGAAAACAAATCCTAATATTGGGTAGCCCTTGACTAACAAGGGCGGTTTCAAACTAGCGTTTTATACGCGCGTACAAGCTGGTTTTTGAAAGCGCATGTAGGCGCGTTTAGGCGCACCTTTTGGCCCACGCGCAACTCGTACGAGCGTTGACGCGCTTCTAAGCTCATATAAGCGTTATACTGACATGATATCACTACCGTTTCGAGTGAACACGCCGAAATATACCTGTTTACGCGAGTCCAGGGTTTTTGTAGGGCATAATGTAGCGCGCGTGTAAGCGCGTATGCTGAAATGACCGTATAAGCGCAAAAAATAGGCTAATCTGAAACCGCCCTAAGGATGTACAGAAGTTGTCTTTAACTGTAAGTTTCGCGTTTTTTAATACTACAAAGATAAAATGTATGGTGTGCATAAATGAATATTCACATATAGTTAGCAGTTTCATTCGGGTATAACATTTGGGTATCACATAAAGACGCGAGGGTTAAATATCCACTACACTCCTTTCAGCTAATATCATTATAAACTACGTTTCACAACAGATTTTTTATAAATTCCTTCTATGTTTACGTCTTATATCCATAAATATATTTTAGCAATTTTGGTCATCAAATGATTGACTTTTAGCAAAATAACCCCCTGTCTTGAACATTAAAATAATTATGCAATCGTTTCCGTAATTACAGTAAATAATATTAACATATTGCAAAAAATATTTTATAATAAAGTACTTTTTAATTTTACACTTGTCCAAAGTATTTTTGTACTGAATATTTTTTCTGAATTTGGCTGTCGATATCTCACGTGAATCATATAAAATATCGATCTTAAATATTGGCAACTGAAGCGATGCTTCAGTGATAAATTAATTATTACTGTGTCACGATAAATAAATCAAATGGCCGACTTTAAGCCCATTTGATTTTTATCATATTTCAGCATGTGAATATTTGAAAATATTAAATCTTGAATTAACTTAAAAACTCGGAAGTAATGATCGTATCGTACTAACCTATTAGATGGTGACTACTGACAAAACTACAATCTTAAATTAATGATTGGTATCGCTTCGCTATACCAAAGCGATACCAATACCACCACCAAAATAATGGTTAAAGTAAACAAAGCCATCTTGATAAATAAAAAAAACGAACATCAAACATTCAAATCTCACAATTTTCTATTCTTACGATATCATTCTATCGTAATCGCAATTCAGTACTGCCAACAAGACAATATTTAAACAGTACTTTGTAGATGCTTCCAACCGAATCGTTGTAATACAAAATCACCCAGTCATATGACCGTCTTAAGAAAATCCATCTGTCTAGAAAGCATGAACCTCAACGAATATCCGGTAAAACCTTCTGGCGTATAACGAAGGTTTATGTCTTACAGAGATTCAAACAATTTGTTCCATTGTTCCATCTCGCTGAGGATCTAAAATCTAAACAAAGCTCAAGGACATCTTTTTTTTAACGTTTCGCAATATAAAACCTTCCGGAACACCGCTCGACTGAATAGGGACATTTAAAACAAAGTCTTACTCCCGTTTGATATACTTTTATTAATATGTTGTTAGAACTTCGTAAATTATTATCAAGTGTGTTGTATGCTTGTTTCCTATCACATACGGTTAAAAAGGAATGAAACATTTTTCTTTTCTAAAGGGAAATTATTGATATTTGTTACTTAATTTGTATTAATAGTTCGGGGAGATGGGCCTCGTTAGCCTTGGTTGGCAACCTGTCTAGGAGAAGGAAAACTCCGAAATTAAACCAAACGTTCGGGGAGATGGGCCTCGTTAGCCTTGGTTGGCAACCTGTCTAGGAGAAGGAAAACTCCGAAATTAAACCAACTTTCAGGGAGCATACCCGACACAAAACCCCGATCTAAGGTGTAAACCGACCCGTGCCGAGAGATTCGTGGCCAGAGGGTAAGCTGGTCGCAAACGGAGGGTGCCTGTGTTGGTGGTCACAGGGCACACGTGATATTCCGCCTTACCCCCGTAAAGGGCTCTATGGGGATGGACATTTAAAAACCCTAAATCTCGTGGGAATGCAATGGGAACAATTAATAATATTTCCTCACACGGCGGCGACGTGGTTCGCAACCCATCACGTCTCGTTTCCCGCGAGGGCGAAAAGCGGCCTACGGAGAGCAGGTTTGCAACATTGAATGTTGGAGGAGGAATGAACGGCAAATTGGATGAAGTATGTCAGATGATGGATGATAGCAAGATTGATGTTCTTTGTGTGAATGAAACAAAAAGAAAAGGGTGTGAAACCACCAAGCATGGCGCATATACGGCGTATTGGTCTGGGGTAGATAGTACCACCAGAGCCTGTAAGGGAGTTGGAGTAATACTGTCTGCGCGAATGAATGAGTGTGTAAAAGAGTTTGAATGTGTAAATGCTAGGCTACTGTGGATGAGAATGAAAGTAGGACTTACTCGTCTCTTTATTGTGGGGGTGTACGCCCCGGTCAATATAGTTACGGGTATGTCACAAAATCAGCAAGACAAAAGGCAGGAGTTTTGGGAGAGTTTAAGAGAGATTTTGAGGAACTGCAAGGATAATGAAAGATTGATCTTGTTAGGGGATTTCAATGGATGGGTGGGAGTAAAGCGAGATGGATTTGAAAGGGTGTTAGGTGCATTTGGTGATGAGAGTGTGAACGAAAATGGAAAAGTACTGCTTGAGATTTGTTTGGAGTGGAGCCTTTGTGTGACAAACACCATGTTTGATCATAAAAGGATACATATGTATACGCGAGAGGCGAAAAATGTTAGAAGAAGTATGATTGATTTTGTGATAGTAGATGAACGATTGAGAAAGAATGTGTTGGATACAAGAGCATATCGAGGGATCGGCATCCACACAGATCACTTCTTGGTGTTGAGCCGAATAAGTGGGCTCTTTAAAGGATGGCGACACCGAGAGCGTAATGAAAATAGGGTCTTGGAAAGAATTAAGGTAGAAAATCTACAAGAGAAAGATGTGAAAGATGAGTATAAACGAAGATTGATAGCAAAATTTGAGAGGTTCGATTGCATAAATGATATGGAAGAATTATGGCAGACCTTTAAAGAAGAGGTAGTATGTGTAGCGTCTGAAGTATGTGGTGTGATCAAGAGAAGGAAAATACGAAAGGTTAAGAATACATGGTGGGACAAGGATGTACAATCAGCAGTGTCAGAGAAGAAGAAAGCTTGGTCAGATTGGTTGGCTGCCAGAGCAAATGAAAGAATGGGAAAAGCAACGAGTGTAGACATAGATGAAGCAAGAAAGGAGTTTGTTAGGTCAAAAAAAAATAGTGAAAGAATTATTTATTATTAATTTTAACCATTGTTAAAAGGAAAAAAGAGGAAAAGAAAGATGAGTTTGATAGCAGATTATCTGACGATTTCCAGAGAAACATTAAGTTTTTCTGGAAATCCGTTCATGCAGTTCGAGGAAGAACTCAATCCTCAGAACACACATCCATCAGAGACGAGAATGGAAAGATAGTAAATGATGAATCTTGCGTGCTGAAGAGATGGAAAGAGTATTTTGAAAGTTTATTTGAAAGGTCGGCGATAGAGACACCGATAGCTGAAATGAATGGTAACGATAGCAATGATGAAAGCGTTATTGGCGTGGTTGAGGTCGTGAAGGCACTGGGAAGTATAAAAGTAGGTAAGGCTGCAGGATATGATGGGATTACAGTCGAAATGCTGAAGGCTGGACAGGGCGTCATAGTTGGTCAGTTGCAGCGGTTATATAACTTGTGCTGGACCACCGGCCGAGTACCTAATGACTGGGCCACAGCTGTAGTTGTGCCTCTTTATAAAGGAAAAGGCTCGCAACAAGATTGCAAAAACTATAGAGGCATTAGCCTTCTCAGCATTGTTGGCAAATTGTATGCAAAGGTACTTATTGAAAGAGTTATGGAAGTAACCGACAAGAAAATATGGTATGTACAAGCGGGATTCCGAAAGGGTATGGGATGCACGGATCAGGTTTTTTCCTTGCGAAGCATAGCCGAAAAGTTTTTGGCCAAAGGTCAAAAGGTCTATTGCGCATTCGTGGATTTGGAAAAGGCTTACGATAAAGTGGTGAGGAATGAAATGTGGTCGGTGCTGTCAATGAATGGGGTGGACAGCAGCCTCATTCGAGCTCTGAAATCCCTTTATGAGGATTCTAGAGCTTGTGTGAGGATAAACGGGGCATACACTGACTGGTTTACCATCGAGAAAGGTGTTAGACAGGGATGTGTAGCGTCGCCGTGGCTGTTTAACCTCTTCATGGACAGTTGTTTGCAAGATTTAAAACATAGTGACTGCGGATTAAGAATGAATGGGTTACTCGTCAAATGCCTCCTTTATGCTGATGATCAGGTAATACTTGCATCTTCAGCGGAGGAGTTGCAGGAGATGGTAGCAATCATGCATGGTGCGTTAGAGAGGAAAGGAATGAAAGTGAATGTAAGTAAAACGAAAGTTATGGTTTTTGAAAAGGAGGAATGCGTTACGGCTTGTAATGTTTTGATCGATGGACAGCGAGTGGAACAAGTGAATGAGTTTGTTTACTTAGGTACGTTGTTTACAAGAGATGGTAAGAATGAAGAAGATATTGAAAGGAGAGTTAATGCAGGTAATAGTGTGAATGGAGCTCTGAAAGCGTTTATGAACAGTCAAAACGTGTCCAAAAAGGCACGTTTGGCTGTACATAGAGGCGTGTTAGTGCCTACCCTTATGTATGGTAGTGAAAGTTAGGTATGGTAGAAGAGATTTGAAAGTAAAATAAATGCTGTAGAAATGAGAGCACTGAGAAGTATGTGTGGTGTGTCTTTGACCGACAGAGTAAAGAATTGTGTGATACGAGAGTGGTGTGGGGTAAAAGAAGATGTAGTGACAAGCATTGAGAAAGGCATGTTAAGATGGTTTGGGCACATGGAGAGGATGGATGACGATAGACTGACAAAGAAGATATATAAGGCAAGTGTGAATGGAACAGGACAAAGGGGAAGACCTAGGCGGACGTTCTCTGAACAGATTGGAGACATCCTGAAAAAAGGACAAGTCAGAAGTACCCTTAACAGAAGAGCATGCATGAGAAACTTGATGGGAGTGAGTGAAGCAAGTGAGGTATGTCAGGATCGTTGCAAATGGCGTTCCGTAGTCTCTGCCTACCCCTCCGGGAAACAGGCGTGAGTCTATGTATGTATGTATGTATGTATGTTACTTAATTTGACTGGAAAACGAGTGAAAAAGTTGATGAGAGAGAGACCCATGATGATACTATAAATAAGAAATAATTTTATCTTCATGATTAGTCCAAAATTATGGTATGTTTAATATAGACACGAGTATTTTGCGTCATTTAAATTTATAATAATCTAAACATAGTGTTACGGCAAACAGCATTGTGATGATATTTTTTCCAGCAGTGTCGAAAGAAACGTCAACGACTTGTTACGAGACTAAACCTTCTCGTAACGAATTCTCCCCGAGATGCAATCGATTGGAAACTAACGCTCCGTTAGTTGCAAATAACTTACAATGGTTTGACCAGTAGACCCAACCTACTAGCAACGGTCTCATCGTGAGACGCAGCCTACATGCTACGGATTCGCTACTCGCTACGAACCCCCTTATCCAAAATCTGATGACGCTGGATTTTATTGTCTGTTTGTCTGCCACGCGATAAATGGTTGTGAACACGCGGTCAGAGGTCGCGGACCGTGACGGTACGGGAGCTTCTACCAAATACTGCCTATTTGGTAGAAAGCAATATAATTGTTGAAGCATATATTATAGTGGTTTATTATCATAACAAAATACTCAATATTAACACAGAGTATAGAGGTGTGTCTAAACGTATGTATGTATATTAGTAAATATGATTGCAATGTTATTAGGGACGCCCATTCTCGTACTAATCCAGTTTAGTCCTTAACTTTGTCCAACTATCGTTTCAAAGTTGCATATGCCGAATAATACTTGCAAAGTTATTTTTATATAATTGAGATAAACCGTGACCATGACCTAGCGAGGCTAAAGATTGATATAGAAAATAAATTATATTCTAAATACCACGACCTGTTTGATGTTAGTGGATTAATTTATGTTCAGAGTTTCGCCAAGAAATGCAAGCTATGATACAAAACCACGCAACTATAAATTATAATGTATACATTACTGCATAGCTATAACTGATACAAGTATAGTTTTATATCAAATAACTAGATAGAGCGTAAAAGCTTTAAACCGAAGTTAATTTGATTTGCGGTGCGTTGATGTGGCCGCGTAACTAATCGAACTGACAGTTGAATTAGTTGTTACGATGAATAGGGCTAAGCCTATATAGATACGTCCCTGCCAATTTCTTGTAAGGAAATCTGATACGTAGTATAATTAGTTGCCATGATAGCCAATTCAAAGATTACCCCGCCTTGTGGCAGCCCGATATCAGCAAGACGCTTGAGCTGCACGAAGTAGAAAAAAGATTTGCTTTTTTGTACTTTGACTGTTTGTAGTACTAGTGACACTATTATGACTCACTTGACTTCTTAAGTTTCTACACTGTTTCCACAATCATTTAATTGTTTTCATCTGCTATAATTGGCTGCTACCATTTTTATATCTAAACTTATATTTAAAGAAAATCGAACTCTACTTTAAATGGCAAAGGAGGCATAACACCTCACGATTATTCGCAAAATTAGGTAACGAAGCCAATGG
Source organism: Euclidia mi (assembly GCA_944739405.2). Lineage (NCBI taxonomy): Eukaryota > Metazoa > Arthropoda > Insecta > Lepidoptera > Erebidae > Euclidia > Euclidia mi. The sequence continues at coordinate 82,914,702 of OX123182.2, read as the reverse complement.
ACTAGTCCTAATAAAATATTAGAACAAAGCTTAAGATTTTCATTCTATAGACTTCAAAAGAAATTATAACACCTTAAACGTAATTAAATAATATAAATAAGTTGTCATACTCCCTAGGGTGTCAGGAAGTTTGGCCAACAAGTACGCACCCTCATTAGGGAATGCCTATCTGACGTTTATAATCGTTTACCGCCACATATCATTGTCACTGAATCCAAGTTAGTAATCCAGCTTTAATTAAACGCGAAGGAGCAACTACCTCCTTCAATAGAAACGTTCAGACAAATTAGAACCTTAAAATTAAGGACGATAGCACATAAAAACGCTTCCGCAATTATCTACTTGTTTTTGAACAACTTTCGATAGTTATATTCCAAATAATCAGGAAGTATAGATTTGTTTTTAATTCTATCAAAACAGACTAGAATGTTTTTTGTGACTCGGCTTCAATTTGCCTCGTCTATCATTTCTGTTATTTTTTTGGTGATTGGGGAACAAGAAAACACGGGATCCGAATAACTAGCGAAGTTTTACTACCTTCATTTTTACCTAGTATTTCTTTGTTACCGGATAATACTTTTTCATGGCAAATTAAGAACAAACTAAAAGCTATGTACATGCATACTTTGGTGATGATCTTTACATTGATGATCCGAACACAATTTTAAACAGAAATGTCCTTACTTTCTTTATAGAAATAAACATTTCACCATACAAAAAGACTGAGCAAATAAAATCAAATTATAATATTAAATAGTCCATGATCAGGCAAGTGAAAAAGTCGAACAATTATTTGTGCCCGAAATTCCGTACCATCAAATTGATTGTATAAGTAGTCAATTAAATTGTGGTTACCGCGGGCAGATGTTTACTGAACCGTAATATTTTCTACAGAAATTCGAGCCAAACCAATAATAAGAAAACAAAAAACATTACCTTTTGGTACTTTCAGTTCTGATTTCTTTGTGTAGCTGGGCCCAGCAGTTGACTTATACGATGTGGTGTTGTTAAACATTTTTCACTAGCACTAGAGAATACACAAAATATTCAGTTATTCTATTCACAGTTTTCGCGGGTGAAAAAAATCCTTTTAAACGCACACCGAAATCTCGTATAATATTTTTTGGTTGCGAATAGTTTTAATATGATGGCAGCGTCCGCGTGAAACGCATGTGTCGAAACTGAATTGGTGGGCGTCGCTCAGCCGCGTTATTTTTGTTTCCCTGCCACTCGCGCACTGTTTATTTAATTTTAATAAATATATTTCCCGTACATGTTTTCCCACTCGCCAAATGCAGATTATACTATCAGATACATTTACAACTTCCCGGTGAACGCGATACTAAACAGGTGTATATCGTCAGAAAGTTATATTCGTCATCCACAATATATTAAGATACACAATATGCATGACAATGTCAGTCTATCGATGATTCGATGCTCGTGGTATGTTGCTGTGAAAGTCTTAAAATCTGATAACGTAAAAGTGACATATGAATGTCGCGGCATCAAAAAATGCTCTTGGTTTACGATCGCATAAATCAAAAGTAGGCGTATCAGAAATATATGTAACTTTTACGAAATTTTGAGTCACTCACAATAACTACATGAAAAATACACAGTAATTGTCTAGTTAGGGGTGCATAGGGTTCCTACCAAGAACTTTGGGTCCCAAGCCAACCTCACCTGCAAGTGGTGCACCTGCCGATCAAAGGACGAGGCTCTGGCAAACAAAATATCCCGATAAGCGGCAATAGGCTCGCCACCTATTACGCGGGATCAAAACACTGGCGAAAAGTAGGCGTTTAATATGCCTCTGCCTACTCCTTAACAGGCGTGAGCCTATGTAATTGTCTAGTTAGATGTTCAAGAATTGTTTATTTTATGAAATTTGTTTTCGCCCGCCCTCTTTCATATGTGGATTCAGAGTGTAAAAAAAATCGACTCGTATTCTTACTGGTAGCGCGTTTTTGCTGGCATAATCATGTTAATTTGATGTTTTAATGTCTAAGATGAGGAAATATAGAAGTGTTTCGTTGGAATTTGCCTTGTGTTCACCGCGAATAAGCTTTTCCTTCTGTGTATTCTTAAAGTTTCAATAATAATATGTTTTGAAAACTATTGACGTCAACAGGTTTAAGCTCCTGGTATCGTTGCCAGACAGGAAACATCTACGAAAACATTCCACTACCGATTCGTAAGATGTAACAAAGGTTCTTTTACAGAAAGCAAGATTACTATAACCAAGCTTCTGCCTAACGGAACGAACTAGACAGAGACAGCTACCAGGCATATGATTAGCGTGGGAAGGGTAATTGGACCCAAACGTAAAAAGTACGGACACTGTAACTTTATGCACAGTATACACGGCAGCGACTTTGATTGGCGATGCCAAAATATGTAGATGTGTCTAACCGTGTGTTAACAAGGCCTTATTATGGTTATCATTTGAATCCGAAAGACTCATGGCCGGTATTTCCTACATCGGTGTCGTAATAATATAACCTTTTTATTACGCCGGAAACTACTGTAAATCTGTTAATTGGCGAGCCTTCAGATCGACAATTTCTAGCTGCTACTAAGAGGTACTGCTTGCCCGGCATCGAATGGCTGACACGGTCGAGAGCAAACTTTATATTTCAGACTAAAAGTTGAAATTAAACAACTTAGTACTGATTCTGTGATATAAATCTAAAAAGTGATCTAGAATTACATTCAGGTTGCGGTAACACTGTGACTTAAATAAACACCTGTAAGTCTTGACATGAATGAAGTGCGACAAAATCCATTAATAGCAGTCTTATTTCAATGTGTAACATAAGCCATAACCAAAGATTGTTCCACTCGACAATCTTTTTTCTATTGTAAACGTAAAAGTCCTTTTGTAGTAGTAGTAGAGCCTTAATGATTTCAGCATCTCATCTCTTACAGAATCTCAACAAAAAACAGTACCTATCCATACTGCTGCATTTTGTTCGGTAGTAAGAGTGCCGAGGCAGCGATAGCCGCCTAGTGGAGATACCAACTGACTGCCATGCAGAGGGTATCGGGTTCCAATCCACGGCGCACAACAATGACTTTTCGGAGTTATGTGCATATTGAATTGTTAATTATCGCTTGTCCCGTGCCTCGGAGAGCACGTTAAGCCATCGGTCCCGGTTGTCATGAAGATCTTTGACGGTCGTTACAGGGCGTCAGTACCTTCTTAATAAACTGACACTAGTCTAACTACGGTATTTAATATTCGATCTAGAGATAGATCTGTAGATTATAAATACGTTTTTGGCATAAGCGCCATACAAAATATGTCAAACACGAATCTCGAATCTCAAAATCCATGTATGGATCGAATATTGAAAATGGCCGTAAACCATGGAATATCGCTATCCCTTCGGGTTGCAGAAGTCAGACAGGCAGTCGCTCTGTGGAAAAGTTAATATTCAGCCAAATCCGGTAAGACTAGTAAGCGAACACCAGATTGAAACTGGGATAACGCTGATGATGAGTAAGAACGCCGAGATCCCTTTCGCTATTCCTTTTTCCATCCCAAAGGGCGGCAGCGTTGCCGCCCACGGAAACACGGAATACCACAGCAGTCACAAGTGCGTACTTGTGACTGCTGTGGTATTCCGTGTTTCCGTGAGCGGCGGTAGTCGATAACCATCAGGCGAGCCGTCTTACATAAGTAAAAGGATAAATTATACAGATAATAAATTTGTTACACTTTGCCTCAAAACCCACTGAATGAATTTAATGGAATTTTGCAGGAATGCAGGTACATAGATAATACAGAATACCATATGAGCTTCCTTTTTTCTCAATAACCAACGACCACAATGGCAAGCAGAAGCCAAAGACAAAAGCCAGTACTTAATATGTATCTCATATAAAATAAAACAATGCTATATTTAACATACAACTTATTGTAAAATAAATTAGAACTCAAACAACTCACTGTTTTAATGAATAAAATATAATAATACTCTAAAAGTATATTGATTTTATTATTACAATACCTCGCAGAGTTTAACAGACCCGTTAGAATTTTATTGTAGGTACATTACGTTTACCATAAAGTACGAGGCTTTATGCCTTTAAATTGAACTTTGTTAATTGTTTATTATTTAACGGAGCCAAAACATTGAGTGAAATATCCAATTTGCGTAAGTGAGTATTATTGGAAGGTACCAATGTAACCTTTCTGCCAATTTAAATTATTTGTTAGGCTTAATTACAACACAATATGCAAAAGTTGGGATTTCAAGAGAAACAAGTTATAATTTTATGGCCATGACAAAACCATTAAGGAATAAAATATTAATTTGTAGCACAACAGTATTGTATTTTGGAAAGAAAACAGCTTATAGAATGAATCTGGGGCAAATAAACTCTTGAGATATAATAAAATTTCATTAAAAGTCACACTCAACTACGACAACTACACTGGAAAACAAACAAATAAGAAATCACAGTGTGCTGCAAAAATTGATATCATTATAACCCAAAAATCCATATATGTTATTTCTTAAATTATACACAAATCTGCAGCTCTATCCATTGCATACTGCCATAGATCTCAAAACGTGCTTGGCTCTTCACAAATCACTCATAACACGTGACGTAGATCAAAGGTATTCATCCGGCCACGATGGTATTATCACCGACTTCGAACATATGAAATACACGTGAATTGAAATGTAAATACAACTTTCTGTATACTATTAACTTTTTCGGAATTATTATATAGTTTGTAAAATTGACACTATTTCTTTTATTGTCAGTAAATTTCTATCCTTTTACTAAGCTTTCAGAACCGGTGATATGAACCAGGGGGTTCAAATTATATACTACCACAATAAGCGCTATCTTAAGCAGCAATAGTTTAATTCTGTAGCAACAATAACAAACTATGTCAGGCTATTGCTACCAATGGTTTTGGATTCAAACTTATAAATAAATTATATCATAGTATTATATGATTGTCAAATGAGCTTCAGAGTACACCATTATGCCACCATGAAGCAGTCAATTCTATCTGTCATAAAGCTTGGTGACAGTCGTTATGTGTAAAAACCAAATATATTTTTTTCTTTATTTGGCTCGTCTTCAAATCTGGTATCACGACGAAAACATTTTCTTTCTTACATTTTCTTATAGCTTTAGAGATCTAAGACACCTCAGTATTACGTGACCTATAAATTCAGAGCGCAGCACATGCTTGTCTCCTCCAGAACATGTAACCAGTTTCGTGTTTGGCGGTTTTAGTAAGCTGCTAAGACGGTAGCGACGCTCTACACACTATGTATGTTATGTATCTTGATTGAGCGTATATATCGCTATTTTAGCTATGTTACCACACTACCGGTGTGTTTATTTTATGGAAATCATTGATTATTAAACTTGTGTCTCAAAATGGATGGTATAGACAATTTTGTATAAATTAGAAATAATATTAATCATATCTATGTAAAACACATATTCTTTATATCATTTATATCAATCTTTATAATAAATTAATGCCATAATGAATCATGTTTGACATAGTTGAACATCTTCGTATTTATGAACCACATGTAATCTATATACCACAGAACACAAACTTTTCTGTTCTATCGTATGAACAACATTTAGCGTTATCATTGTCACTTCAAATATCTTGATATTGGAAGCGACGAAGTGGCCAAGAACAGCAGAGTAGAGTCGTTTAATTTACTCTTAAACAACTTGAAGAAACCTTACTGTGAGAACGCAAGTTATTCCACCTGCAGTCAACATACTTACGATATTTTGTAAAAACTCAGATCCCTACTGATACAAATCACAAAAAATTCATTAAATCATGCCACCTTAAAATCAGTCCGCTGAAATGGTGACGTCTTGATAATTTCATAGGTTGAAGCTTATATGCGTGTTAATCGACACATATTATAGAACCAACCGTCTTGTATGTCTGTATCAATGCGATAAACTCAGAAAAAAAAAGATTTTTTACGCTTTTCACCCATAGATAGCCTAATTCCTGAGCAAGGTTAAGGTATATAATTCACGTGAGTAGAGTCACGAGCAAAGTCTAGTTATTTATATAATAATATAGATACTTATTTACCTTTTACAAAATTATTGAGGCGTAGCAACAAAGCGTTAATAATTAATAAATATTGTACCTCCTAATTATTTGCAGAATATACATTATTTATTACATGACTTATTTATTAATTACGTGAAATTAAATACGTATATTTATAATATATATTGCTAAAGGAAAACAAGTAATGTTTCATAATTAGGTACGTATTTTGATCTATTATAATATTTCATATTGGGCCACTTTTGACTAACTTGCCGTTTTTAATTATTATAGATCGGCAAGGTTAAAGCACGTTTGCGAAGGTTACCTTTTCAGATGTGATCACTGCTTGGAGTATTTACGTCAGAACTACTGAACTTCAGAGTCTTCGAAAAACCATTGGCCCTACTTTTTTTCACTGGACAAAAATCGCTGGGCACTGGCGAAGCCTTTGAGCAGTATCCTTTGCCTCACACTCATCCGTGTGGCTGAACTTCAGTGGGCAAACTGGATGTTTTTTAAATTCTATCAACAATATTGACGAAGTGGTTACCGGCATTTTAAAGTCAGTCATCACCAAATCAGGTTAGTGTTTATGAGGCGAGCTTGGCGTCCATTCGTTTATACTTCTTCATCATAATAATATTCCACCGCTTGGATGTAGGCCTCCTTCAGTTTCTTTCATCTCTTTCGGTCCTGGTCAGTTTCTAATCACTTTGTCAGTCCTTTTTATTTCGTGCTGCCAACGGATCTGTGATTTTCCTTGCACCATGCGCATTGTTTGCAGCTGTCATGACTAGCCCACTCCCATTTTAAATATGCTACCCGTTTTATAACGTCAATGACTCTATTGTGTCTTTGCCCCTCGTTTCACGGTTTATGGTTCCTCTGTGTAACACCTGCGAACCTTCTCTCAATCGCTCTTTGGGCTACTTTGAGTCCTTTGAGTGTCTCTTTGGTGAACACCTAGGTTTCAGCTACATATGAGTACCCTTACGATATATTGGTGGCGTATGCGAGCTCTCCAGCACTTATTTTCATCTTAAAGGCGAACTGAACTGTTAATTACATTTGCTTGATTGTCTTTTCTCGTTTTGACCTCTTGTCCTATACACATAGTTTTTTCCTTTCCACCCTTTCGATAATTGTGTCATTTACCTTGATGTTCGCGGTATCATTTTGTCGCATACATTGAAATATCACTAGCTTTCGCCCGCAGCTTCGCCCGCATGACATTTTAATAATGAGTAGCCTATGTCCTTCCCCTGGTTTCAGACTATCCATATCAAATTTCATCGCAAACGTCTCATAAAGACATAAAGACATAAAGACATATTTATTTCTGCATTTTGGTTGTTTACAACACTTATACATGTCAAAACCCTATTCTAGATGAAGCCGGCTTTTCCTAGCTAAATGACTTCTTGAGAAGAAAGGCCGAAACAAACTCAGAGTCATTGCTTTTTTTGTCATTTCATCTCTTCGTTTATATTTTTTTTGAAGTCCAGACAATAGGTTTAGATGCGAGTACAATGCAGGATATCATCTGACGCTTATAACTGACTCAGCCCGCTGATGGCCCGCATTCAACAGCCATCGTACGGCTCAACCTTGATTGAGGGAGCCAGCACGACCTGAATCATTATGCCTCCACGCCATCAGTAGGTGTATGCATAAGCATGCCAGCCTAAGCCACCAGACAGGTTGCCACTAATATTAGTTGAAAAGTTTACTAATTCCCGTATTGTACTTGCTCCTTACAGTTTATCATAAGGTTGAGTACATGTTGTAAACAATAATATTAAAAATTATACAATAAAATGTCATCTAATTAAAATGTCACTAAATAAATAATAATAATTAAATGTCAATTTGGAAATGTCAAAAGCATAATACAATAATTACTATAAAAGTAAATAAAAATAATCTCATGTCATTTTAGAATGTCAGAATATCAATAATAACAAAATAGATAAATTACAAATGTCAAATATTCATAATTTTTATACTATTTACATGACATTTTAGCCTGCGTGTAAATTGGAGAAACTCAACCCCAGGCATTCTTGTCTTCTAAGTAATCTTTTACTGAGTAGTACGCTTTGGAACACAAACTCTGCTTAACAAATACTTTGAACTTATTTAAACTTAATGCCTGAATACTGCCTGGAATTTTGTTGTAGAAGCGTATACTTTGACACTTATACGAGTTACTGATTTTTTGCAGTCTAGTTAAAGGTAGCACTAGTTTATTTTTATTTCGTGTATTTATACTATGCATGTCGCTTATTTTCGAAAACATATTTATATTTTTCCTAACGTATATCAAGTTTTCATAAATATATTGAGATGCGACAGTCATTATTTTAATTTCCTTAAATTTTTCCCTCAGAGAATGCCTTGATCCAAGACTGTAAATTGCACGAATAGCTCGCTTCTGCAGTACAAACACTGTTTGAATGTCAGCTGCATTGCCCCATAATAAAATGCCGTATGACATTATACTGTGAAAATAACTGAAATATACTATTCTGGCTGTATCTATATCAGCTAACTGACGAATCTTATAAACCGCGTACGCTGCAGAGCTAAGTCTATTCGACAACTTACTTATGTGTGGGCCCCACTGTAACTTAGAATCTAAAGTTATGCCTAAGAAAACGGTGTTATCTATAAGATCCAACTCTTTTCCATTCATCCGTATATTGGTTTCAACTTGTTTTACGTTAGGTGTGGAAAATCTAATACATTTTATTTTTCTTTCGTTTAAAAGTAAATTATTAGCACTAAACCAATTAACTACTTCAGAGAGAGCGTCATTTACATCGTCATTAGTTGATTGCTGTCGTCTTAGCTTAAATATAAGTAATGTATCATCAGCAAATAACACTATCTCTTCATTGTTTTTCATAATATATGGTAGATCATTAATATATATAAGAAAAAGGAATGGACCAAGAATTAAACCTTGCGGCACTCCCATTGTGACCGCTGAACCCATAGAACGTTTTCCATTAACATCTACTCTCTGTATCCTGTTACTTAAATACGAAATTAAAAGATCTAAAGCAGTGTTCTTAACTCCATAGTGATGTAGTTTCCTGATCAATGTTTCATGAAAAACACAATCAAATGCCTTAGATAAGTCGCAAAAAACTCCTAGAGCATCATGCGACTCCTCCCAAGCATCGAAAATACTATTTAAAAGCTCAACACCAGCATCGGTAGTTGAGCGACCCCTAGTAAAACCAAATTGTTTACTGTGAAGCAGTTTATTATTATTAAAATGAATTTGGAGCTGGTCTAGAATTAATTTTTAAAAATTTTTACTAAAAGTGGGTAGCACAGATATTGGCCGATAATTAGTGGGGTCAGATGTGCTACCTGATTTAAATAATGGAATTATTTTACTAATTTTCATTAGATCAGGAAACACACCACAGTCAATGCATCTATTGAAAATTATTGCAAGTTCAGGTGCTACTGAATTGATTATGGATTTCGTAATCACAACAGAGTTACCCCAAAAATCACTTGTTTTCTTAAAATTAAGTGTATTAAAAGTTTTAACAATATCTCTTTCGGTAATATAAGTAAAACTAAATCCTATGGTACACATTTTGACATTTTGTTTTAATAGAAGTTCGGCATCATAAGGAGACGAGTTCAGGGACTTTGTAATTGAGACTGGAATGTATGTAAATAAATTTTCGAATGCTGTGGCAACCTCAAAATCTGATTTGAATACTTTGTTATCAAAGTGAAGAATGTAGTCCTTATTTTTATTCTTGACTCTTCCAGTCTCATTGTTAATAATGTCCCATGTTGCTTTTATTTTATTTTCACTATTTTTAATTTTAGATTTTAAATAAAGAGTCTTTGCTTCTCGACAAATCTTTTTGAATAATTTAGAATAATTACTTACATATTTACAAAATCGTTCATCATTTTTCTTAATAACTTTCTGTTCATACAACTCATAAAGCCTATTTCTACTTTTATAAATTCCAGTGGTTGCCCATTCACTGAAGGTTGAAGTGCCAACAACTGAGATCTTCTTAGGGATAAAGATAGAGTTGAAAATAGTACAGTACATGTTAAAGAAAGAATTGTACAACTCATTAGGATCTTCATTATAGCACAAATATGGTAGTGTGTCTGTGAGTCTATCTTTAAGTCCCTCGAGACGACGCAAAGTTTTTGGCACCACAGTCAATTCTTTACTACCTACTTTTTTAGACTGCGTAGCGAATGTTATTGATTGTCCACAATGATCAGATGTCAATTTGTTAATTATTTGTTTGCTCATTGGTATTATATCTGTAAATATATTATCTATACAAGTAGAGGTGGTAGAAGTTATCCTGGTGGGTTCCAAAAATAAGCAATCTAGATTATATGATTTGAACAAATTTTTAATTTTCTGGCTATTCAAAGACTGTTCTAGTAAATTAATATTAAAATCACCACACACAAGTACTGATTTATTATGTTGACATAGCTTCCTTAGTACATCATCCATGATAGTTTCAAAATTATCATAAATGGAAGATGGTGGTCTATACACACTTAATACAACAAGTTGCTCCAACTCCACACAGGCTATTTCAACTGTCCGTTCAACAGAAAAATTCACAATGTCACAACGATTCTTAAATTTAAGTTCTTTATTAACTAAAATCAACGATCCACCATGTATTGCATTTTGTCTGCTGAACGAACTACCAACTAAGTGGTTATTGAAGTTGCACATGAACTGGTAATCTTTAAGCCAATGTTCTGTTAAACACAAAATGTCAATGTATTCACCGTTCATGAACAATTCAATTTCTAAATCTTTATTCAACATTCCTTGAATATTTTGATGAACTAGTTTTATAACTCGTGAATGCCCAGACTCATAATTATTTGAATTAGACTTATTTGTACTTTCTGGTTTATTATTCATTAAAGTGTCTGAATTGCAAGACGTACTCTCTATTGTCGTACTATTTAATTTAAATTAATTGACATGTCAAGTTGTGTAGCCAAAATATTGGCTGAATTATTATGAATGTCATTTAGTTGCTGTATAGGAGCAACAGGTTTATTAGCCAAATTCTTGGCTGAAATATTAATACAATATGCTAGCGAAGCTGCTAGCTGTCTTTTAAAAAAGGAATTCAAATAGCAAATATCTTGCGTCAAATATAAACTTTTACTAACATAATTGTTAGAGTCAAATACATGGAATTGCTTATTGTTATAAGACCATGTACAAAGATTTGTATTAAGATTATGTCTAATATTGTTTTCTTTCTGTGGCAACGATTTACTAAAGGGTAAAGTAAGCATAATAATTTTATTTAAATTTAATTCACTTAATTTACTGTAATAAAAATATAATAGTTTTTTATTTAAAGATCCTCTTTTACCAAGTAGAATCAGTAGAGTTGTATCCTGGGCAAAATTAGAACTGATAATTTTATCTAAAATGGCTATAGAACTTAACCCAGGCATACAGTAATTTATCACTAATCCGTCACTATATGTGTTTGCCAAAAACTGACCCATACCTTTTCCAATCTCGTCACTAAATATTATCACTTTATTTTTGTTTTCTAATTTAGTTTTGCTTTCTAGTATATTATTTTCTAATTTATTTAAAGTATGTTTAGTAATGCATTTAGATTTTGGTTTGTTTACAGAAGAATTAAATAAAACAGGGTCACATGTTGACACTGAACAATTTGGTGAGTGTTGGAGGTTGAACGGGATGTCATTGTTCAATTGTTGTGAACACTCATTACTATTTGATGACACCAGCTCATTCATTGCCAATATGTACTCTTTCATTTGTAATTCAGAGCTTTTATATTTATTTGTCATTGATACTAATTTGTCACTAAGATTATTCAATTCTACCTGCAAATTATTTATTTCTAATTTATGTTTCAAATTATTTTGGTGATATTTCTGTGAGTAATTTTCTAATTTTTCAAGAGCAAATAATCTTTCTCTGTTGAGCTTAACATTTTTTATGAAAAACTTTTGCCTGTGAACTAATTTTTGGGTCTTTTTTATGAATTTATTTATTTTGACATATTTCTTAATTCTATTCCTACTACCTCTAATCAATTTTATTGAATTATTTGATTCTTTGCACACTATCGAGAGACTATTTGGAAACGATGCTTTAGAATTATTTATGTCAGTAATCATGCATGGAGCATGAACCACCAGCTCATCGAACAGACTTTGATTTGCCGAGGTAGTGATCTGTTCTTGGGTGAATTCTAGATGTCTTATTCTACTATTTGCCTCATGTAACTGTTTTTCTAGAAACTGAATACGGTCAAGTGCTAGTTCGTACTGTGAACTACACTCGGCAAACCCGTCCACAATGAGCTGGAGTCCATCCCGAGCACTCATGGCATCAGAGAATTGAGTATGTAGCTGAGCCATTTCACATTTTAAGTTCTTATTTTTTTCCAATAAGTTCAACATTTCTTTCTCATTATCTTCTCTTTCCTCTATCAGTTTGTTACACAACTCCTTAGAGGTCTTTAATTCACTTAAAGCTAGTTGGAGTTTAGACTCTTCCTGGCGAGCCAAAGCTTTACGAGTCATAATCATAGTGAAAAGATAAAAATACAAGAAGTTTAAAGGAAGTGTTATCCAAAAGTAAAGAAGAGAATTGAAATACGTAGTAATAGTAGGGTTTAAAGCTAAATATTATTGAAAGAACAGCTGATCTCGTTCAAAGTTGTGTAACCAACTAACAAGGCTTAGGTTATGTTTATGATTTTTTACTATTTGTATGTGGTTATATAGGAACTTGTAGTCACTTTTTATTCAGAAATATACTAATTAAAACTATTTTATACGTATAAGTTGATTTTATATAGTAGTTACAAAGTTATACCTGTTTGTAAAATGACAATGCAAGTTTTACCGGTAGATTGTTTGTCAAAAAAAAACACAATAAACTCACCTTATTTTCATATAAAGCACTAATACGTTTACAGATTATTACAATTAACACATTTATTAAGCGATTTACTTGTAATTAGCTTTAATTATACTATTATTTTATATTTTAATTTGTAAAAAATATGGGAGAAGGTCGGATCAGCTGTTAGCCTTAGTGTTGCCACAGAGTAAAAAAAAAAAAGAAAAAAAAAACTCTCAGCAGAATAGTCGTGAAACATACATTAAAACAGATAAAATCGTAAAACCAAAACATATCGGACCTTTCACCTTAAGGTAATTTCTTCAAAACACACGCATACACTGGTTATTCATTTTTATTTTTAACGTCTTTTTTTAATTAAAATACCTTATAATACTCGTAGTCTTAATTTCATTATACCCGTAAAAATGTCCATTTTAATACGGCTCTCTGTTTAAATTGACTAAAATACCGATTCCAAGATCTAAAGTGTTAAAATATATATTCGCATTGATAATAAGAAATTTCTAGTAATTTATGCTAATAACATACTAACAATATTAATATTATCAATAGAAAAGCTAATTACTGTAATGTGCCCGTTTTTTTTTTGCAAAGGAGTTTATTTCGTTATTCACCTTTATTCTCTTCACGCGCCCACGCAATATTAGTTTAACAATGTCAATAATTGTCTCTCTTTGTACGTCACAACACGATTATTTCATTCATCACGTTATATCTTACCAGTCTTTTAAAGATCACTAAGAAGTACTTCAGGTTATAGTCTTTTACAGCATTCATATTATTTCCATTTTAGTAAGTATTAATCAACCATATTTTTTAACAGTTCTACTGTAATAGAATACGAGGGGATGGGCTTCGTTAGCCTTGAATGGCACCCCGTCTAGGAGAAGGAAAACTCCGAAATTAAACCACTCTCTTTGGGGGGATGGGCCTCGTCAGCTTTGGATGGCAACCCGTCTAGGAGAAGGAAAACTCCGAAATAAAACCAACATTCAGGGAGCATACACGAAAACAAACCCCAATCCAAGGTGTCAACCGACCCGTGCCGAGGGATTCATGGCCAGAGGGCAAGCTGGTCGCTAACGGAGGGTGCATGTGTTGGTGGTCACAGGGCACAGCTAGTATTCCATCTTACCCCCGTACAGGGCTCTACGGGGATGGACATTCTAAATCCCTATGGGGCATGTTACATTGTCAATAATATCACGATACCGTGGTAATATTGATGGAGTAATAGGCTGTATCGCGATATCGTGATAATATCACAAATTATTGAAACATCTTGAAATCCGCGATACGCAGGGGCCGGGGCTTCAATATTATTGAAATGTAAGCGCATCGAGATATTTTTCTGTCAGTATGCATTCGCAGCAATAGCGAAACGACGTTGAAGTCGTCAAAGTTGTGACGATTCTTATGTCTTGTCAAAGTGACGATGACGAATTACGCTCCATCGTTGATGCAGGAGGTAAAAGTGATCTGGAGGAATTACCTAATTCTTCTTTATGAAACATGCCCATCCTTGTGGAACCCAAAAGATAAAAATTAATTAAATAAAATTAATAAAAATGAAGACTTCGGCAAGTTGTTGTTGTTGTTGTTTCTGAGTGTTGGTATACATACATATTACATTGTCTCACGCCTATAACCTCGAAGAGGTAGGCAGAGGTGTATTTTTACACCCACTTTTCGGCAGATATACTTTAGTCCCACGTAATAAGTGACGAGCCTATTGCCGTACCGGGCACATTTCCAGACTCCGTGCTGCTACTGTTCGTTATAGAAAAACCCAATAACACTGCCCGAACCAGGAATCGAACCCGGGACCTCCCGATCCCACGCGCACATTTATGCCACGAGACCAACGAGGCAGTCTTTATGTCGAGTTTTCCATCTCTACGCAAAGATGGTATTTGCATCGTGTTATCCCTTAGTCGCCTCTTACGACACCCACGGAAAGATAGGGGGTGTTGAGTTGGTGACACTTGTGTTCTATGCCGTTAACCACACGGCTAACTGTAGTCTGTTAGTAAATGTGTATATTGATTTCGTTTTGAAATCCAGTCTTTTACCCAACACTTCCTCTTTTTGCGCTTAGTTTTTAATGCGCATACGCGTATTATTCCTATAGCGGCTTTCCTTTTAGAATCCATGTTCTTTTTAAAATTTGTTCAAATTTAATCTTGCACTAAACACTACTTTCTCTAGTAGTTTCAAACGCGTACTGATGGTGATATTATTGATAATATAATAGCCCATGTCAATACTTGTGATATCGCGATACTAGGATCATGATAATATTGACAAGTGTAACATGCCCCTATTACTCGTGGGAACGCTATGAGAACTGAAAATAATATTTCTCCAGACGGCGGCGACGCGGTTCGCAACCCATCACGTCTCGTTTCCCGCGAGGGCGAAAAGCGGCCTACGGAAAGCCGGTTTGCAACATTAAATGTTGGAGGAGGAATGGATGGTAAATTGAATGAATTATGCCAGATGATGGATTATAGAAAAATTGATGTTCTATGTGTGAATGAGACAAAAAGGAAAGGTTGTGGCCCCACCAAGCATGACAGCTACACGGCTTATTGGTCTGGGGTAGACAGTACCACCAGAGCCTGCAAGGGAGTTAGTTTAATACTGTCTGCGCGAATGAATGAGTGCGTTAAGGCATATGAATGTGTAAATGCTAGACTGTTGTGGATGAGAATGAGAGTAGGACTTACTCGTCTCTTTATTGTAGGGGTTTACGCCCTGGTCAATATAGTAGCGGGTATGTCACAGCAAGAACAAGACGAAAGGCAGGAATTTTGGGAGAACTTAAGAGCGGTTTTGAGGAAATGTAAGGATAACGAAAGATTGATCTTGTTAGGTGATTTCAATGGATGGGTGGGAGTAAAACGAGATGGATTTGAAAGGGTTTTTGGTGGATTTGGTGATGAGAGTGTGAATGAAAATGGAAATGTTTTGCTTGAGGTTTGTTTAGAGTGGAGCCTTTGTGTGACAAACACCATGTTTGATCACAAAAGGATACACATGTATACGCGTGAGGCTAAGAATATAAGAAAAAGTATGATTGATTTTGTAATTGTAGATGAACGTTTGAGAAAGAATATGTTAGATACAAGGGTGTATCGAGGGATCGGCATCCACACAGACCACTTCTTGGTGATGAGCCGGATAAGTGGACTCTTTAAAGGATGGCGACACCGAGAACATTATGAAAATAGGGTCCTAGAAAGAATAAAAGTAGAAAATCTGCAAGAAAAAGATGTGAAAGATGAGTATAAGCGAAGATTGATAGCAAGATTTGAGAGGTTCGATGGCATAAATGATATGGAAGAATTATGGCAATCTTTTAAAGAAGAGATAGTATGTGTAGCGTCTGAAGTATGTGGTGTGATCAAGAGACGGAAAATACGAAAATTAAGAATACATGGTGGGACAAGGATGTACAATCAGCAGTGTCAGAGAAGAAGAAAGCTTGGTTAGATTGGTTGGCTGCCAGAGCAAATGAAAGAATGGGAAAGGCAACGAGTGATGACATAGATGAAGCAAGAAAGGAGTTTGTTAGGTCAAAAAGAATTGTGAAAGAAATTGTTAAAAGGAAAAAAGAGGAAAAGAAAGATGAGTTTTATAGCAGACTATCTGAAGATTTCCGGAGAAACATAAAGTTTTTCTGGAAATCCGTTCGTGCAGTTCGAGGAAGAACTCAATCCTCAGAATACACGTCAATCAGAGACAAGAATGGAAAGATAGTTAATGGTGAATCATGCGTGCTGAAGAGATGGAAGGAGTATTTTGAAGGTCTATTTGAAAGAACGGCGATAGAGACATCGATCGACGAAATTAATGGTAATAATAGCAATGATGAAAGCGATATTGGTGTGGATGAGATTGTGAAGGCGTTGGAAAGTATGAAATTAGGTAAAGCTGCAGGATATGATAGGATTACAGTTGAAATGCTGAAGGCTGGACAGGGCATCATAGTTGGTCAGCTGCAGCGCTTATTTAACTTGTGCTGGAGCACCGGCCGAGTACCTGATGACTGGACCACAGCGGTGGTTGTGCCTCTTTATAAGGGAAAAGGCTCGCAACAAGACTGCAAGAACTATAGAGGCATTAGCCTTCTCAGCATTGTTGGCAAATTGTATGCAAAGGTGCTGATTGAAAGAGTTATGGAAGTAACCGACAAGAACATATGGGATGTACAAGCAGGATTCCGAAAGGGTATGGGGTGCACGGATCAAGTCTTTTCCTTGCGGTGTGTAGCCGAAAAATTCTTGGCCAAAGGTCAAAAGGTCTATTGCGCATTCGTGGATTTGGAAAAGGCTTACGATAAAGTGGTGAGGAATGAAATGTGGTCGGTACTGTCGATGTATGGGGTGAACAGCAGCCTCATACGAGCTCTGAAATCCCTTTATGAAGATTCTAGAGAAATTCTTGTGTGAGGATAAATGGGTCGTACACGGATTGGTTTACCATCGAAACAGGTGTTAGACAGGGATGTGTAGCGTCGCCGTGGCTGTTCAACCTCTTCATGGACAGTTGTTTGCAAGATTTGAAATAGTGACTGTGGATTAAGGATTAATGAGTTACTTGTCAAATGCCTCCTTTATGCTGATGATCAGGTTATACTTGCGTCTTCAGCGGAGGAGTTGCAGGAGATAGTAACAATCATGCATGGTGCGTTAGAGAGGAAAGGAATCAAAGTAAATGTAAGTAAAACGAAAGTTATGGTTTTTGAAAAGGAGGAATGTGTTACGGCTTGTAATGTTATGATCGATGGACAGCGAGTGGAGCAAGTGAATGAGTTTGTATATTTAGGTACGCTGTTTACAAAAGATGGTAAGAATGTAGAAGATATTGAAAGAAGAGTTAATGCAGGTAATAGAGTGAATGGAGCTCTGAAGGCGTTTATGAATAGCCAAAACGTGTCCAAAAAGGCACGTTTGGCTGTCCATAGAGGGGTGTTAGTACCTACTCTTATATATGGTAGTGATAGTTGGGTATGGCAGAAGAGTCATGAAAGTAGAATAAATGCTGTAGAAATGAGAGCACTGCGAATTATGTGTGGTGTTTCTTTGACTGACAGAGTAAAGAATTGTGTGATAAGAGAGTGTTGTGGGGTAAAAGAAGATGTAGTGACAAGCATCGAGAAAGGTATGCTAAGATGGTTTGGACACGTGGAGAGGATGGATGACGAAAGACTGACCTAGCAGATATATAAGGCAAGTGTGGAAGGGACAGGACGAAGGGGAAGACCTAGGCGGACGTTCTCTGACCAGATTGGAGACATCCTAAAAACAGGACAGGTTAGAAGCACCCTGAACAGAAGAGCATGCATGAGGAATCTGATGGGAGTGAATGAAGCAAGAGAGATATGTCAAGATCGTTGCAAATGGCGCTCCGTAGTCTCTGCCTACCCCTCCGGGAAACAAGCGTGAGTCTATGTATGTATGTATCTAATAGAAACGGGTCTCGTCAGTAAGGAAAGGGCGATGATAATTTTGTTCAACATAATTAAGCTATAATTTAAATATTAGGCATCGAAAAGGCCCTGAACTATCTGAATTGTAGTCAACGGACTAGTATAGTTTTAATGGGGAAACGACTGATTGCCATATTATAACTATTGATACTCAAGCTTTCCTTTAGTAAAATTCATATACCCACATTAATCAAGCATAATAATAGCTTATTAATAAAAAAAGAGTAACGTGAATGGGTGGATACTCAAAACTGTGTCAAACAAGCTTTCATATTTTATCTTTTCTGGTAAGCACATAAAAACAAGACCATTCAAACGTTAACATCCCAAAGAAGAAGATCCTATTATCGTTAACCTTTTGAAGTGCCCTTACACTAAACTAAATGATAATAACAAATGACAAATTGAATGTTCAAAGTGATATTTAATTTGCTTTTAAATTCAATGAAAATACGTTGTTAATCAAGTTTACTCGCCAAATTGTTTTAGTTTTTTCAAACTAACTTTACGCACTAACGAACAATTAAATAATGTAACAGGTTTTCATAGAACGTTTTTGATCTTTGAAAATATAAAGTTGAAATATTGAATAGTAAGTATGTAATGCCCTTATCCGTAGACCCACATTTTTTACTGACAACTTTCTTATAAGGTATAATTATTATCGACATTGTTGTCATTTGTATATAGATTAAAATCAATTATCTAATAGTACTTAAAAGAGGGTGCATAGGGTTCCCACCAAGAACTTAGGGACCCAAGCCAACCTCACCTGCAAGTGGTGCACCTGCCGATCAACGGACGAGGCTCTGGCAAACAAAATATCCCGATAAGCGGCAATAGGCTCGCCACCTATTACGTGGGATCAAAACACTGGCGAAAAGTGGGCGTTTAATATGCCTCTGCCTACCCCTTCGGGGAAGCAGGCGTGAGTCTATGTATGTATGTATGTATGCATAATTTAAAAGAAGAACAATGTCGAAAATTGTTTCACAGTAGGTAGAGGATGCCCTGCTTTGCGCGTCGGACAGGGATTATGTACGCCAACCCTTACTTTTTTTATGCATTTTCCTTGGATTGTTATCAATTAAAAAAAAATATAGTTACAGTTTTCTTAAGACCTTCTAGCCCACAAGTTAGTCAATCAAGTTCAGAGAATTGTCAAGAGGTTGTAACTTAAGTGACCTGTTTGTCTAAGTCTTAGTGACCCTGACTACTAACTCGGAGGTCTTGACTTTGGATCAGTGATGAGCACGTTGGAGGGGTAACACGTGAAACATTGTTTTGAGGATGCCCTCCACATACATTTTGTGCATCCCATCCACTTTAATGGTTCCGTACTAAACTACAAGGAACCCTAAAGATTCATAGAAATTGGAATACCATCACTCGTAATTGACCTAAATCGAAATTCAAGAAGCTATTGTTGTTTAAAGTTTTACTAAGCTCCTCAATTACTACTACGAGCATCTAATTTTGACACGGAGCCAAGAAACAATCAGAGAAAATCACCATAATTTCACACTTCAGCCATTTATTGTTAGTTTCGTATTTTCTTTCTAAATAAAATATACTTTAACAAAAAAAATTACTTTAACACACCAGGAGGCAAAGTAGAAGGAAAGAGAAGAAGAGGTGGTTGACCCAAGAGAGTATACACTCATCATATAAAAGAAAAGGCAAAGGTTATGTCGTGTAAAGAGATCAAGATATTGGCCGAAAATCGAAATATTTGGCGTACACTCCACCTATAAGAGCAAAGCTCTTAAATTGAAAAGAAAAGAAAAGAACAAAATAAATTGTCAAATTATATGAATGAATTTATAATACGTATAAATAATTTGTGTAGCGCGCAATATAGGGTTAAAGGGCAACAACGTGCGCGTCCGCAGGGTTGAATCGAAACCGTTACCGCGCCGCCCGCGTCTCTTTGCGAGCGGCGTCCGTCGCGTCCGGCAGTCGCCCGATCACGCTACCGCGAGACGCAACGCGTATAAGTTTGTCCCGTCTCGGCGGCTCCCGCTTTTTCTGTTTGTGTCCTTATGTACTTATATAACTAATATAAGAACTGCACCTGTTTTGTGTACTTAAACCGTGTTTTCAAGAATAAACTGTATTCGATTGTGCGCGCATCCAGTGACTATTATTTCAACCACGACCACGCCCAGTTATAGTGGCGCCCAACGTGGGGCCATTGTTAGATACCTAACATTGGAACCCAGTGAATTAACACAGTTTAAGCACATTCGAGTCAGTGATCATGCCTCGAACGACGCGAGCAACCCAGGCGGCGACAGCGGCGGCGGAATCATTCGACCGCAAACCCGGAGATGAGAGTGACGCCTACTCCGAAGATGATTACGTCGCAGTGGTGGAGCCGAGCACCGGCGCTGGTGCCGCTGCCACGCCTGCCACCCATGTACGCGTCACGACCGACGCGGCGGAGGAGCCCATAGGGGCGCCACTCTCGTCGACACGCTCAGCGGGGCCCACACCGGAGCACCCGCCGCAGCGCTCAATACGGAAAGGCTCTTCACCACTATTATGGAGTCTTTCGCCCGCACACAGGTGGAGACCAACCGCACGTTCTTAGAAACCCTTCGATCTCTACATCATCATAGCAACCAGTGGAACCCAGTCGCGTCGACACCGGCGGCATCGCCCAGGGCGAACGCATCCGCGGCATCTGGCAGTAACTTCGCGAAGTGCACCGCTAGATTCGACGGAAAGTCACGTGAAGCCGAGGCGTTGGAAGCATTTATCGATGCAATAGAAGTATTCAAGGAGTGCGCCGACGTGACCGACGAGCACGCGCTACGCGGCCTTTCCATGCTGCTAACCGACGACGCAGCGGTGTGGTGGCGCGGCGCGCGATCCGGCGTCGCCACGTGGTCGGACGCTCTGGCGCGCCTGCGCGCTGCTTACGGCGTGCAACAGCCCGCCTACAGAATACTGCGACAAGTATTCGCGAGTGAACATAGTGAGAGTGAACGCGCCGAAGTGTTTATATCAAAGGTGCGATCTTTGTTAGTAAGATTGCCATATATTGTGCCGAGTGTTATGCAAGTCGATATTATGTATGGCCTGTTACATCGCCGAATACGTAAACGTTTACCTAGAGAGTCTGTCAACGATATTGATAATTTGTTAGAAAGAGCGAGACTCGCGGAAGATTCTATTTCAGAATTAAAACACGCGATCGTTCCCGCGAAAAAGGCGCATAATACCTACTTACCTACTGCGGTGCCCGACCGCGGCGTTACTACGGGGCCGAGCGCAACCACAAGTCCCAATCTCACCTCTAACTCGAACGAAAACTCGAAACGTGTTCAGATTAGATGTTCGTTTTGCAAAGAGTTCGGTCATACGACTAGTGAATGTCGCAAAGCTAATAAAACAGATAGCGATAGTTATAATAATAGTAGTACTAATCTGATCCGGTGTTACGGTTGCGGCCAACAGGGGGTTGTTAGGTCAAAGTGTGTTACTTGCTCGAACAAACCCGCGCCCGCTAAACCCTCTGACTTCAATGTCGTAAAAGGCGACTTTTTCGCTACAACGACGCCACACCCGCTAGTCTCTGTAGGTATAGTAGGTAAGGAAGGGGTAGCAATAGTCGATACCGGCGCCACGCATAGCGTGGCCAGCTCTTCGTTATATTCGTTATTACTGAATAGTGGTGTACATTTCCAAGACGCGGAACGGTATATCGGGCTCGCCGACGGCTCGTGTCACAGGAAAGTAGTTAGGGTTGCGACAGTACCTGTCACCCTAGGTAGTCGAAGAGTCGACACAAACTTTATGGTATTTCCTGGGGACGATACTAGAACACTTTTAGGCCGCGAGTTCATCGCCAACGCGGGTATTGTCCTAGATGTAGCCCAGGAGACATGGCATTTTTCAGATAGTCCAGGAGACCGGTTCCCGTTTGTGCATAGTTATGTACTGAACAGCGCGACCGCGACGCACACAGATACCTGCGATGCATCGCTGCGCCGCGATGAGGGTACGAGCTTGTCATCGGAGCACAGGGCCGCACTCAACGCGTTCTTACAAGACAGAGTCGCTCAGTTTGCATCAGAAGGACCTCCTACAGATTTCGCCGTTCACAAGATTAAGGTAAGTGACACACAGGAGCCTCTGGCCTCTCCTCCTTATAGACTATCCCCGCCTAAGAGGGAAGCGCTGGAAAAGGAGGCGCTGGATAGAGGACATCCTTCATGACGCAAAAACTGCGAAATACATGACTACTCTTGATCTCCGAGCTGGTTATTTCCAGGTCAACAAGGACCCAGGTGATAGGGACAAGACGGCATTCACGACTCCGCTTGGTACATACAGGTTTAAACGCATGCCAATGGGTTTACGCAACTCGGGAGCTACTTTCCAGAGGTTAATAGATAGATTTAAGTCAAACTTGCCAGGTACCACACTTCTAGCGTATTTAGATGACTTATTGTTGCTGTCTGATCAGTCCTTCGAGAAGCACCTTGCCGATCTCACCTCCGTGTTCGATAGACTCGCCTTATTCAACCTTCGGGTGAATCGAGAGAAAAGTCATTTCGCCAGAGAATCGGTAAAGTTCTTAGGGCACATCATCTTACCAGGTGGCATACATGTCGATCCTGAGAAGACCGCAGCAATCGCAGATATGCCTACGCCTCGAAATGTTAAACATTTGAGGTGTTTCCTGCAGACCTCCAGCTGGTTCAGGCGCTTTATCCCTAATTATGCAGAGGTCGCTAAACCCATGACGGCGCTACTTAAAAAGGCAAGCGTGTGGCGATGGGATCCAGAGCAACAGGCTGCTTTCGAACAAATCAAGCGGCTGCTGGTGACGGCGCCGATCCTACGTCAGGTTGACGCGACGTTAACTTTCGTCCTCAGAACTGACAGCAGTGGGTATGCTCTCGGGGCGGTTCTCCTTCAGGGGGAGGGGACCGACGAATGTCCGATTGAATACGCCAGCCGGCTCTGACAGCTGCTGAGAGGAACTACAGTACGACCGAGCGAGAGGCTCTAGCCATCGTCTGGGCGGTGTCTAAATTCAGTGGATATATAGATGGGGCCGAAGTTGTGATCCGGTCAGACCATCAACCGCTTAGATGGTTGATGAGTATGAAGTCCCCGAGCGGCCGTCTTGCGAGGTGGGCCCTGAGCCTTCAGGAATTTAACCTGAAGATAGAGTACACTCCAGGTAAGGCAAATGTAATAGCCGACACGCTCTCACGACCGGCATGTACCGAAGACGCTGACTGTGATTTGTGCAGTGCTGTAGCCGACACGCCCTCCCGCAGTCTAAAAGATTTGCGTGAGAACCAGCTGAAAGACCCGGAGGTAAGTAAGATTGTCGAAGCCTTAGAATCCAACGATCCCTTCAGGGGGAGGGTGTGGGATGATAAAGGTTACGTGCTCGCTGAAGGGATACTTTACAGATATTGCCCCGAAAACGAGGAGCATGATGACGCCAGTCTGGTGGTCCCAGAGCACGAACGCACCAAAGTTTTGGCTGAATACCATGACGCACCCACGGCGGGTCACATGGGCGCAGAACGTACGCTGCAACGCTTAGTCGGTAAGTATTACTGGCCTGGAATGCGTTCATACGTCACGCAGTACGTCAAAAATTGTGTACCTTGCCAACGTTACAAGGCGGACAATAGGAAACCGGCCGGATTGCTGCAAACTCCCGCTTCAGCACGTCGATTTGAGGTACTAGCTGTTGACTTGTTCGGTCCGTTACCTGAGACAGGGAGAGGGTACAAGTGGATCCTGATAGTTGAGGATACTTGCACGCGCTGGGTGGAGCTCTTCCCTCTCGCTGCAGCCACCAGTGAGAAATGTGCCAAAATATTAGTGTTGGAGATTTACTTACGGTTTGGAGTCCCTAGGCGCCTTGTTAGTGACAACGGGGTGCAGTTCATCAGCGAAGTGATGCAGCAGACTTGTCACGCTATGGGGATTACGCAGTCGTTCACCTCATATTACCACCCTGAGGCGAACCCGGTGGAACGCAAGAACCGGGAACTCAAACCACAGCTGGCCATTCTAGTAAGTAAAGATCATGATACATGGGACGTCCACCTACCTGCCATCCGCTTTGCCATGAACTCTGCAGTCACGTCAGGCATGGGCTATTCGCCCAGCTATTTGAATTTCGCGCGAGAGATGCGCGCACCGGCAGATGTACTCTCAGAAATGCGCGCGATAATCAACAACGACAATTATATAGGTGATATCACTAATTATCTGAAAGGAATTTCGACGGTGCTCTTGGACGCTCGTGATGTTTACGAGAGTGCTCAAGCAGCGCAGAAGAAATACGTCGATAAACATCGTCGACCAGCTCCAGATTACAAGGTTGGTGACCTAGTTCTCCTTAAAACCCAAGGTGCCAACGACACCAACATAGGGCAGACACCCAAATTCATACCGCGTCGTGACGGGCCGAATAAAATCCACTCCGTGGTCGGTTCGACGACGTATACCCTCGAGCGTCTCAGTGACGGTACAGTGCTGGGTAAGTACCACGCTTCGGTGTTGACTCCTTTTGTTGGTCGCATCCAGGCTCCAATACGGGAGAAACGTAGGAGGGGCAGGCCTCGTAAAAACTAACCCAACCGCGAGGACGTTCGTTCGGGTTAGAGGGGGAGACTGTAGCGCGCAATATAGGGTTAAAGGGCAACAACGTGCGCGTCCGCAGGGTTGAATCGAAACCGTTACCGCGCCGCCCGCGCCTCTTCGCGAGCGGCGTCCGTCGCGTCCGGCAGTCGCCCGATCACGCTACCGCGAGACGCAACGCGTATAAGTTTGTCCCGTCTCGGCGGCTCCCGCTCTTTCTGTTTATGTCCTTATGTACTTATATAACTAATATAAGAACTGCAACTGTTTTGTGTACTTATGACTGTAAACCGTGTTTTCAAGAATAAACTGTATTCGATTGTGCGCGCATCCAGTGACTATTATTTCAACCACGACCACTTCCAGTTATATTTGTTAGTGTGGGTTCGTTGACCCGTAATCTTAATATATAAAATCCTTGCGTTACTGACTGACTGACAGACACGCTACAGCCGAAACTATTGGGCGCAGGAAGCTGAAATTTGTCATGTATTTTCTTTGGGGACCGTAGGGGTGCACTAAGAAGGGATTTCCCGAAATTCCCACGGGATCGGGCAAAACGGGCTATTCGAAAATATGTGCTTGCGAAGCCGCTGGCGTCCACTAGTTACAGAATATTCTCATCTCTGACAATTATCCAAATTGAGCTTTCCGTTCACCGCTATGTAGGCACAATGTGTTAATTTGTTGTATCCATTAGTAAAGTTCAAGGCTTTATGCAGCAAAGACGTTCTTAAGTGCCTGTTGTTAATCCATCGTTAAGACTTCTATTGACTTTATATGAAATTAATTACCTATGGTAAAATACATAAAGCAAGAGGAAGACGAAAAAAATATGGATGGATTTTGTGAAGGATGACATGAATGAAATGGGAGTGAATGTTCAGATGGCATCTGATAGAGGAGAATGTAAGAGAAAAACCTTCTGCTCCAACCTAAGTAAAATAGGAATAGGACAGGAAGAAGAAGAGGTAAAATTCATTATAAGTAATATATGGTAAAATAACCATTATAAAGTTTACCGAGCAAACCAAAGAACTCCCATAATTTCGCCATGACCATCTTACCGCGGCGTATATAACTGACTTTCTAAAGGTTCTAAACAGCTTAAATTCAGCAATATTAACATTCTGATCACCTTATCGATCGAATACTAAATTGTACGATACGGCTTTTACAGTCATCTTCACACACTACACATAATTTTAAGGCGAAAATGATTTTATTGTTATTAGCAAAGTTTTTCAAAAACATCAATGCTTTCCGATTCTAATCAGACATTTGTTTGCGAAATATTTACTATATTCCTACCATAATATGTGTAAAGCATATATGGCTAATTTTAATATCACAGTAAAATTTTATTTACATAAGATTTTCTCATGAGTCAACAACTGCATTCCTAATGCAGTTGTTGACTTAATAAATCTTAGAAAACCCGTGACCCGGTGGATTTTTCGAGCACAGCACCAACGGACACAAATAACCCAAACCGATGTTTTGTGTGGAGACCGAATCTACAATACACGGAGCAGTCAAAACGGATAGATGACCGTTTAAACCATTACACCATAAGTGCAGACGACAATCACGTATAGCATAATTAATTTTAAAAAGTTTGTAAGTTTCTTCTTATTAAAACAATGGCTTTACATATCTGTATACATAGTGACAAGTAGAACAAACGGCGTTTCATATGTATGATGAAGGAGTTTCAGACATAAGGAAATCTTACTCGTAAATATAGTCAGGCATTTCAAAACCCCCAGGAACTAGAGAAAACTTAAAATACGCATTCTCCGTCAAGTTCCGGCCTATGCACGCGTACCAGAGAACATATGCATGGAATAATTTAGGTTGGACTTAGATTTATTCAGAACGCAGGCTTCGGTTGGTCACGGTTATGTTTCACGAAGTAATATGCTTTATAAAATAGTACACGATAAACTTTGTGTTGTCGCGAACTCCGCAAGGAATTTCAACAAGGCAGCGTTAAAAGATAGTTTGGATCGGATATTGAAATAAGATCTATGGGAATGGTAAATTATATGGAACTGGTTGTAAGTTGCGTAACGCTATTGGAATTTTATTAATTTTGCTGCCGTGTCGTTAGCATACGTGCTACTAGACCACACAAGCATGACTGAGTTTGTGAGGATTACAAAAGTCATTTTAAACTTTAAAGAAACACTTAAAATTTTACCATTAGCAATAGTGAAGGCGAAAAAATGTATCTATCTATGTAGACTTGCTAAGGTAGGCATGTTTGGGCTGGCTCGACCAGAGTAGTACTACCCTCTCTCAGAATATTGACGTGAAGGCACAGTATTGTGCCGTTTCGTTCTTTTTTATGGTAATAGGCGGCAAGCGAGCAGACGGATCGCCTGATGGTAAGCAATTACCGCCGCCCATGGAAACAAGCAACACCATAGGAGTCGCAAGTGCGTTGCCGCCCCTTGGTGCAACACACTTGGGACTCCATTGGTGTTACTTCTAACCATGAGCGATGGTAATCACTTACCATAAGGGGACCCGCCTGCACCTGCATAAAAAAAATTTGGATTCGCGCACCGAAGTTCGCGAACAAACTTATCTTTGACGTTCTATTCTAGAAACAATCACTGAGCTGACGGCAAAAATTAAGTTTGTAATGAGTATTATTGAATTCGTATTTTTTGTTAATGGTCTATTTTATGGTCTTTTCGGATTTTAATTTCATGTGCATTAATTACCGCTTGTATACATGATTCACAATTATCATTCGATACGTCATTAGTGCGTCATTTTTGACAAGATTACGAGAATCTACAACAGTGTGGAATGATGAAGCATTTCATCGATATTCTCGGGAAAAGCTCTTTCTTACCGGAAACCGGTGCTGTTCTACGGAATAGCACCGTTTATACCGTTATCAGTAAGATACTTATCTTTATAATAGACATTTAGGCTTATGAGCAAATTCTTATGATCTCAGTTTTGCTTGTAACTCAAAAACAATTGGGTAAATGTATCACAATAATTATTCAGATTATTAGTTTTGTATTTTGCCTGTTCACAAGATACTCTATCTACATATATCATTATTGATAATTGATACTGATGATAGTTGGAAATATTCTTTCATACTTCTTATATAAAATAAGCCACTGAGAAAAATGTGTAAAAAAATATGTTTTAATAATATTTTTATCGAAATGATTTTCACTTTTAGGACAAAAGAAACTGTTACTTATATAATTAGTATTCATGCTAAATCAGCAGTAAAATTAATTAGCTTATTTAATACTGAACGCCGCTGATATTTAGGATTGTCTTCTGTGTTTTTCTTAATAACTAAATGTATACTTATAAGTATTACTGTAGAGGAAGCGCGTGAAGTTTGTAAGGATAGAAGCAAGTGGCGTTCTGTTGTCTCTGCCTACCCCAACCGGAAAAAGGCGTGAGTATATGTATGTAGGTATGTATATAGGTAACACATACATATTTTACCTAAACATTACTTAAAAATATATGTAAATCGGTTTTACAATGTATTGTATCCAAACTACTCGAAAAAACCTGCATCGAGCAACATCTTCACGATCCCGATTACAAAAAATGAAACACAAATTAAAGAATTTGATACATTTGAATGTCATGAAAACTGAAACATGGAGCACTGCCAACTTCTCTTCCTCTACACGACAGTTACGATTTTTATATGAATAATTTTATTGATTTATTATTAAACCATTCTAAGGAAATGTTGCCCCTAAGAAAACTTATCTTAGGGGCAACATTTCTTTAGTGTTCTATTACATATGTTTGGATTATAATGAATAATCGTAAGTTTATTGTATCCCACATCAAATAACGGGCGACAGGCGACCTACCTACCAAACACACGACAGTTCGTTTAAATATGCAAACCCAAGTAGCAAAGGTTCAGGCTGTACCCAAAAATCCGCGTCGTAAATAAAATAAAATATTGTTCACGTACAAATTGTAAGCGTTAAATGAATAAACTTAAGATTTAATTAAGTGTGCAAAACCAGTGCATGGAAGGAATGGCGCGAGTTAGTAAACGCGAAGGAAATCCGGCAGCACCTTAAGACCCCAACAGTGGGAACAGTAGCAGCGTCTTAGTTAATTTTATTCTGTTCACGGCTACTTTAATTTCTCGCTTCGCTGATAATTCTGGCGTTGGCGGCCATGAAGAAAATCTGAGCAAAAGTTCGGTCTGCAATATTATTTAAATGCAGACGTTGTATACAACGTGCCTTGATATTTTATTACGGCTGCGTTTCTCGCAAACTACACGACAATTCCAACTTAAACACTGAGTAACTGTTGTTTAGACTGTTCATTTTAAACTGTTATGATTGAAGATCTTGTCTATTGAGCATAAGGGAAGCTTGTTTCATGTTTGAAGTGCCTTGCACGGAGCGTTGTAGTGTTCAGTGACGATCCACGCACGAGACAACAGCTGTGTCTTCGCGATACAGGGTCATTAAGAAAGTTCTTTTATGAATAAAACGAGAGAAATATTCAAAAAACCTTCTTTAGTGGATGTATACGTCATAACAAGAACCCTTTGCTAAAACTTCATGTTTCCAACTTGAATCATTGCAGCTTCACGATAAGTATATAGTCAAGATAAGTAAGATTTTACATGATGACAATTCCGATGAAAAATTATTACTATAAAGATGCTAATCAGTATAATGAAGGATTACAAAGTCTGACTACCTCGTTTGATTCCACGAGTCCCGTTAGAGGCAACTAAAAAAAATACACAAAGAAAATAGTATCTCTGGGAAGAAATGGAATACCCGTCCTCATATTCTATACAAACTAAGGTCAGATTTTTATTAGAAGATCAAAATCGATGAATGGTTTTGAGAGATCGAGTAATTAACATGGAAGGCATTGAAATACTAATTGATGATGCTATATTTAGAACGCTCCGTATTTTTCCTGCGAGTGGGTGAGGAAATTAATACAATCAGTTTATATGACCGTAAGAAGAAAATACCTATATCGTTATCGTACGAGTGTTATGAATATTAACCATTTCACTGTAGGTGTGATGGATTCATGCCTAAAATAAACAAATTGGGTTGGCAAGGATACTTACCTACTTGTAATTTGTTACACGTATGGCTTGTCTTATAAATAGAAAGCATCAATCTACATGTAGTAGATAATGCCATGAATTTTATAATTATAAAGTAAAGTTCATAACAATATTAACAATATAATTTCATTCAGTGAAGCTAAAACATAACATTTGGCTTCAGAAAATATAAATGCTTCAAAAAAAAAAACAACTTGTGCAAACAAACTCATATCGTCCGGGCACCCTCTCCATACCGAAACCAATATTATAACCGAAATACGTCAAATAAAAACTTAACTTCACAAGTATACCCACTAAATCAGAGTGGTTCAGTTGTTATTAAGATTGGAATCGGTGTAATAACAGTAAAAGACGAGTAAACGAAAATTTAATACCCACCCATATACGAAACTGTTTAACGGCATCATTCGTAGGACGACCATGAAGGCATGTTTTCATAGAAGTTAGGCAAAATTACAGTTCATGTTCAAAAACTACGTTTCGCTCCGCTTCTGTGAAATCTCATATCTCATATGAAGGACATTGTTCAATATAGATAAAAACACTAATCATACTGCTTTTTATCCTACTGAGTCTTTTCTGTTTTTTTTTTGTATGTTTTTTTATAGTCAAACGTCATAAAGGCATGTTTTCATAGAAATTAGGCGAAATTACAGTTCATGTTCAAAAACTACGTTTCGCTCCGCTTCTGTGAAATCTCATATCCCATATGAAGGACATTGTTCAATATAGATAAAAACACAAATCATACTGCTTTTTATCCTACTGAGTCTTTTCTGTTTTTTTTTGTATGTTTTTTTATAGTCAAACGTCAACTACTAACGTTTGACTATGATCTCGCCTAATCTTAGGCGATGAAACTCGTATATCCTGGAAGGTACCTGTTCAGCCGCGACTTGAAAACAAATCCAAATATTGGGTAGCCCTTGACTAATAAAGATGTACAGAAGTTGTAATTAATTGTAAGTTTTGCGTTTTTTTAATACTACAAAGTGGAAATGTATGGTGTGCATAAATGAACATTCACATACAGAGTGTAAAAAGACCCTTAACGAAAACTGAAACCCCATATTATACCAATCATTACGAACATTTTTACTTCGGCACCATACCTGGGAAATTACTGGTTCAGGAGATATTGAGGCTCAGAGTTACTATGGAATTTTTGTAATTAGGTACAAAATCGATGCAATTACCACGCCAACCTATTCTGTGGGTGTCCTATGCATCCATGGATAAAGTAGGTTTTTCGAAAATTGTACGCGCACAATTTTAATTGCGGCTTAAAAATGTGATTATTTGAAGAAAAAGAAACATTTCCCAAGTTTTATTTTTGCTTACTATGACTTGTCATGATGTCCAAAACGAGTAGACTTCGGCTTGGTGATGGGTCTTGTAACACCCTGTATAGTTAGCAGTTTAATTCGGGTATAATACAAGAGGGTGCCTAGGGTTCCCATCAAGAACTTAGGGTCCCAAGCCAACCTCAGCTGCAAGTGGTGCACCTGCCGATCAACGGACGAGGCTCTGGCAAACAAAATATCCCGATAAGCGGCAATAGGCTCGCCACCTATTACGTGGGATCAATACACTGGCGAAAAGTGGGCGTTTAATATGCCTCTGCCTACCCCTTCGAGGAAACAGGCGTGAGTCTATGTATGTATGTATGTATAATACAAGATGAGAGGGTGTAATACAAGATCATCCAGTCATATGTCCGTCTTAAGAAAATCTATCTGTCTAGAAAGCACGAACCTAAACGAATATCCGGTAATACCTTCTGGCGTATAACGAAGGTTTTTGTCTTACAGAGATTCAAACAATTTGTTCCATTGTTCCATCTCGCTGAGGATCTAAAATCTAAACAAAGCTCAAGGACATCTTTTGTTTAACGTTTCGCAATATAAAACCTTCCGGAACACCGCTCGACTGAATAGGGACATTTAAAACAAAGTCTTACTCCCGTTTGATATATTTTATTAATATGTTGTTAGAATCTCATAAATGATCATCAAGTGCGTTATATGTTTGTTTGCCATCACATACGTTTTAAAAGGAATGAAACGTTTTTCTTTTCTAAAGGAAATTATTGATATTTGTTATCTAATTTGACTGGAAAATCGAGTTGAAAAGATGATACCTATAATGTACTATAAATAAGAAATAATTTTATCTTCATGATTAGTCCAAATATGGTATGTTTAATATAGACACGAGTATTTTGCGTCATTTAACTTTATAATAATCTAAACATCGTGTAACGCATACAGCATTTTGATGATATTTTTTGCAGCAAGGTCGAAAGAAACGTCAACGACCTGTTACGAGACTAAACCTTCTCGTAACGAATTCTCCCCGAGATGCAATTTATTGGAAACTAACTCTCCGTTAGTTGCAAATAACTTACAAAGGCATGATCAGTAGACTCAACCTACTCGCAATGGTCTCATCGTAAAACGCAGCCTACACGTTACGGATATGCCACTCGCCACGAACCTTCTTATGCAACACCTGTTGGCGCTGGTTTTTATTGTCTGTTTGTCTGCCACGCGATGAATAGTTGTGAGCACGCGGTCAGTGGTCGCGGACCGTGACAGTACGGGAGCTTCTACCAAATACTGCCTATTTGGTCGTGGGCAATATAATCGTTGCAGCATATGAGTATAGAGGTGTGTCTAAACGTATGTATGTATATTAATAAATACGATTGCAATGTTATTAGGGACGCTGGGTCTCGTACTAATCTAGTTTAGTCCTTTACTTTGTCTAACTATCGTTTCAAAGTTACATGATCCGAATAATACTTGCAAAGTTATTTTTTGTAATGGAGATAAACCGAGACCATGAACTAGCGAGTCAAAATATTGATGTAGAAAATAAATTCTATTCTAAATACTCCCACCACTTGTTTGATCTTAGTGGATTAATTTAGAATCAGAGTTTCGCCAAAAATTGGAAGATAGGTATGATATGAAACAACGCAAATATAAATTATATTATAAACATATAACTGAGACAAGTATAGTTTTATATCAAATAACTAGATAGAGCGTAAAAGCTTTTAACCAAAGTTAATTTGATTTGCGGTGCGTTGATGTGGCCGCGTAACTAATCCAACTGACAGTTGAATTAGTTGATACGATGTATAGGGCTAAACCTATATAGATACGTTCCTGTCAATTTCTCGTAAGGAAATCTGATAGGCAGTAGTAATGTCACGATAGACAATTCGAATCTTAATCCGCCTTGTGTCAGCCCAATAATTGCACGACTCGGATGCCTCACGAAATGGAGTCAAAACTTTTAGTACTTTGACTGTTTGCGGTACTAGTGACACTATTATGACTCACTTGGTTTCTAAAGTTTCTACGCTGTTCCCACAATGATATAATTGCTTTTCATCAGCTGTAATTGGCTGCTACCATTTTTATATCCATAATATTCAAAGAAAATCGAACTCCACTTTAAATGGCAAAAGAGGCATAAGACGTGACGAATATTCGCAAAATTAGGTAACGAAGCCAATGGGCTAGTCCTAATAAAATATTAGAACGTACGCACCCTCATTAGGGAATGCCACGGCAGGTAATCTTCATACAAAATATTTTAACATTAGTATATGGCACTCACATAACTTATTTGACAGTTACCTCCCGCCCCGAACCTCTGGAACCTATCGCCATGTGTGCTAATCTGTCAATTTGTCAAAGTTTTGACAATTATGACAGTTTTGTAAACAGCAACATTAGTTTCAACAAAGTTGATCGAGTGAAGTTTTGCGTTTATTTATTTCCGTAACTGTCCGTATTTGTGCAAAAAGGAACCACACGACACATTTTGATTTTTGCTTTTTTGAAGAATACTAATTTAAAAGTGGTTTATTTTCTTATTCAAAAAAGATCCATATGATTTTTGCCTTGGAAACAAGTTATACAAAAAGCAGAAAGGAGCCAACAGCAAAAACACACATTATATATATTGCAAAACCGTACCACAGCACCATGGGACTCGATTCTTCAAACAAATAAACCATATTCATTCCATGTCATTTTATACAAAACACATCCACAGATACTTGGTACCATTATACGTTCAAAATATTTCTATTATTAACAATTATTTTAATACACTAAATGGAACCAAATCTCTGTGGTACCGTTATGCGTAAAATAAATTCATAATTTAATGACAATTTTTTTTTCGCAATTGGAACCACAAGCATTCGGTTCCATGTATAAAAAAATATTGTAAATAGCAGAACCACAAGTATGTGATTTCATTGTACTGCTGAAGGCGTAAACTTCAAGGTCGAAATTCTCGCTGAAATTGAGAGTTTCTGCAAAGACCTGGACGCATCACGGAAGTCTAAACTCTTGAAACCAGGCAATGATGACTATAGAGCCCAACTACCGCGCCAATACACGTAGGACAGATGATGTCAACCAAGACGAAGTAAGGGAAGGTCTCGAGCAACTTAAGAACAACAAGTCTCTCTTAAAAGCAGGAGGGACTGTAGTCCTGAAAGAGCTGGTGAGCCTCGTTAATACCGTTATCCATCAGAGGCTTACAGCTCAGGCATGGAGCGGGAGTGCGGTGGTTCTGTTCTTCTAAAAAGGTCCGCGCTGAAAAAAAAAATAGACACATTTCACTCTTCAGCCACCTCTACAAGTTGTTCTCTAGAGTGCTAACGAACAGCTTCGCCAGAAAACTAGACAATTTCCAGCCACAAGAACTAGACCACATCCATACTGTTTGGAAAATTATACAGAAGACCTATAAGTACAATAAGCCGTTGTGTATGGCTTTCGTGGACTACGACAAAGCCTTCGACTCTGTAGCGGTCTCGTATCGATTGGCGCTACATCGAGACGTTGATATGTTTGTATGATATTGCCACTAAGACCATCCAACTCCAACCCCGTCGACGCGATTGCGACGAGGTATGAGGCAGGGAGACGTAATATTTTAATCAGCTCTTCACCAACGCACTCAAAGACATCTTTAAGATGCTGGACTTGCTTGGACTGGGCATAAACATTAACGGCGAGTACATCTCACACCTTCGGATTCCTGACGATATCGTCATCGTTGCGGAGTTCTCGACGTGAACTTGTCTCGGCATGAACTTGAACAAAACCAAGATTATGTTAGACGAACACATCATGACTGGATCGGTTTATGTCCACGGTTGGATGCTTGAAGTTGTTCAAGAGTATGTCTACCATGAGCAACAGCTTGTTGTCCAGCTTGGTAGCAATAACTTCGAGAAAGAAATCGACCGTAGTGTCCTATTGGGTTGGACAACGTTTGGCAAACATTGTCAAGTTTTCTCTTCGCCCCTACCACAATGCCTTAAGACCAAAGTTCACAGCAAATGCGTTCTACCTATTATGACGTACGGTGCCGAGACGTGGACACTCAGAGAGACTAGTCGACAAACTTAAAGTCACGCAGCGAGTTATGCTTGGCGTCTCTTTGAAGGATAAAATCCGCAACGAAATTTTTCAACAAAGAACCAGAATTACCGACATAGCTCACAGAATAAGTAAGCTTATGAGGCAGTGGACTGGTCATATCTGCAGAATGATGATGGCCGATTGACCAAGCTTGTCCTAGAGTGGGGACTACGACTCGGTAAGCGTAAGGTAGGGCGGCCCGCGGTTAGGTAGAGTGACGACCTGAAATCGAGGCTGGGACGGAATGGATGCGAAAGGCTAAGAACCATTTTCTGTGGTGCGTGTTGTGAATTGCTATAGTCTGCATATCAAAGGTAATATATACTTAGTTTCATTTATATCGATAAATCCATGGCTTTACCGATATACATGAAACTAAATATAAGTACTAAGTTGTTAATTACTAAGTTCTTTTTTGCATATGAAGAAAGCTATTAGTAAGTAAATATTAAATGGAACCACATGCACATTTTCTAAAGTATCTAGAAAGTTTAAGAGTATCCAGAGCAAACTTATACACACATACTTAAATGAGTAACTTATCAATACATAAATGTAATATTTTAATTAATCTAACAGAGCTGCAAATATTTTTGTAAATCCATTGATATCTCAGAAGTACGTTTTTGCTGGGTGGTTCCATTTTGCATAAATACGGACAACTTATCCTCTCAATTTCTGAAACTGTGATATCATCATATACAACAAGTGCTGTGTTGCGACATGTGCTAGTAGACTAAAAGGACGTTGGATTCACATGTTTCCAAAAAATGAGACAGGATTCAAAAAGTGGTTGCAGTCCATTAATTGTGAACGATTGTGAAGCTTGAGTTTCCAGGAACTTCGTAAACAGTTTGTGTGCCAAAAGCATTTCGAGAAGAGGTTCCTTTCTGCAACGTGCGATATTCGTTCGTCTTTTAATACTAAAAGGCACGGATGTCTTCCGACTACAAAACAAATCTTTACCTGTGATGCAATGTAAAGCTTTAAATAAATTTAAAACTAAATTAAAAAAGGCGAAGTGAAAAAGCAGTGTTTTATTTTAGAAATGACCTTTCTTCTTTAACTTAAAATAGTAAAATGGATATTTTCTACTAGGAAAAATTAGGCTGAATCATTCTTAATCATTGCCCGAAACGTTACTGATGAAAAAAAAACAACTGTCATTTATGATAATATATGTTAACCTATTACAGTCCAGTCTTGATCTATGGGAGTGCTCCGTCTGTACGTAGTACAATATAGTCTGTGGGGAATGCCTATCTGACGTTTATAATCGTCTATCGCCAGATATAATTGTCACTGAAGAAAAATTAGTAATCCAGTTTTAATTAAACGCGAAGGAGCAACTACCTCCTTTAATAGAAACGTTCAGACAAATTAGAACCTTAAAATTAAGGACGATAGCACATAAAAACGCTTCCTCAATTACTTGTTTTTGGAGAACTTTCGATAGTTACATTCCAAAGGTTCTCGAAGTATAGATTTGTTTTACATTCTATCAAAACAGACTAAATTGTTTTTGTGATTCGGCTTCAATTTGGCTCGTCTATCATTTCTGTTAATTTTTTGTTGATTGGGGAAAAAGAAAACACGGGATCCGAATAACTAGCAAAGTTTTACTACCTTCATTTTTGACCTAGTATTTCTTTGTTACCGGACAATACTTTTTCATGGCAAATTAAAAACAAACTAAATGCTATGTACATGCACCAAAGTATGCATTTCAAAATTTCCCTACTTTCTTTATCCGCTTGACCTCTAGCGCCAATGCGCCGAATTCGCCCGACCGCTCACGTTCTAAAAAAAAATGTCGCGCCGCCGCTCGCCAGATGGGCGCGCTAACATAAACATTTATTGTTGATAAGTCGGTAACATGAGTAAGTTGAAGTGATGTTTTTTTTCAACCTTATGAATGACTCGTTCAAGTCGTATGAATTCTTTGTTGACATTTAGTTTCTAATTTATTATACTAAGCAGCGAACATTGACTATCGTTGAAAAAAACACTTTATGTATTTTAAACAGGATTATTTTAAAAAGTAAATCGATGACATACATATTTTATGAGTTTTCACTGTAGAGGGGTTCTATCTACACCGAATTAAATAAAAAAAACATGTATCATAGTATAAAAATATTTAATTACGATTCTAAGACTCGCTTCGTATTTTTAGCTTGAAGAAATGTTCAATGATTTGAATAGAACACTGACAAAGGATTTAAAACATTACGATTAGAAAGAAACAGTAAATTTAGACCGAGTATAGCGCTGTAACCAAAAAGGACAAATAGTCACTTGTGCACGGTCTACGGAATTTCGAAAATGGGATAATATTCACTTGTGCGCAGTCAAGCGGTTATAGAAATAAACATTTCACAATATAAAATGATTGAGCACATAACATCAAATTATAATATTAAATAGTCCATGATCAGGCAAGTGAAAAAGTCGAACAATTATTTGTGCTCGAAATTCCGTACCAACAAATTGATTGTAAAAGTAGTCAATTGAATTGTGTTTGCCGCGGGCAGATGTTTACTGAACCGTGATATTTTCTACAGAAATTCCAGCCAAACCAATAATAAGAAAACAAAAAACATTACCTTTTGGTACTTTCAGTTCTGATTTCTTTGTGTAGCTGGGCCCAGCAGTTGACTTATACGATGTGGCGTTGTTAAACATTTTTCACTAGCACTAGAGAATACACAAAATATTCAGTTATTCTATTCACAGTTTTTGTGAGTGGAAAAATTCCTTTTAAACGCGGCACCGAAATCTTGTATAGTATTTTTTGGTTGCGAATAGTTATAATATAATGGCAGCGTCCGCGTGAAACGCATGTGTCGAAACTGAATTGGCGGGCGTCGCTCAGCCGCGTTATTCTTGATTCCCTGCCACTTGCGCACTGTTTATTTAATTTTAATAAATATATTTCCCGTACATGTTTTCCCACACGCCAAATGCAGATTATATTATCAGATTTATTTACAACTTCACGGTGAACGCGATATTAAACAGGTGTGTATCGTCAGAAAGTTATATTCGTCTTCCACAATATATTAAGATACACAATATGAATACAAAGTCAGTCTATCGATGCTCGTGGCATGTTGCTGTGGAAGTCTTAAAATCTGATAACGTAAAAGTGACATATGAATGTCGCGGCATCAAAAATGCTCTTGGTTTACGATGGCATGAATCAAAAGTAAGCGTATCAGAAATATATGTAACATTCCCGAAATGTTGAGCCACTCACAATACTACATGAAAAATACACAGTAATTGTCTAGATAGACGTTTCAAAATTGTTTATTTTATGAAATTTGTTTTCGCTCGCCCTTTCATATGTGGATTCAGAATGCATAAAATTTCGACTCGGTTCTTACCGGTAGCGCGCTTTTGCTGGCATAATGATGTTCATTTGATGTTTTAATGTCTAAAAGGTGGAAATATAGACGTGTTTCGTTGGAATTTGCCTTGTTTTCATCGCGAATATCCCTTCTGTGTATTATTAAAGTTTCAAAAATATTATCTTTTGAAAACTATTGACGTCAACAGGTTTAAGCCCCTGGTATTGTTGCCAGACAGGAAACACCTACGAAAACATTCCACTACCGATTAGTAAGATCTAACGATGTTCCTTTTACAGAAAGCAAGATACTATAACCAAGCTTCTGCCTAACGGAACGAATTACACAGAGACAACTACCAGGCATATGATTAGCGTGGGAAGGGTAACTGGACCCGAACGTAAAAAGTACGGACACTAACTTTATGCACTCTATACACGGCAGCGACTTTGATTGGCGATGCCAAAATATGTAGATGTGTCTAACCGTGTGTTAACAAGGCCTTATTATGGTTATCATTTGAATCCAAAAGACTCATGGCCGGTATTTCCTATATCGGTGTCATAATAATATAACCTTTTTATCACTCTGCAAACTACTGTAATTCTGTTAATTGGCGAGCCTTCAGATCGACAATTTCTAGCTGCTACTAAGAGGTACTGCTTGCCCGGCATCGAATGGCTGATACGGTCGAGAGCAAAACTTTATATTGCAGACTAAAAGTTGAAATTAAACACCTAAGTACTGATTCTGTGATATAAATCTAAAAAGTGATCTAGAATTACATTCAGGTTGCGGTAACACTGTGACTTAAATAAACACTTGTAAGTCTTGACATGAATGAAATGCGATAAAATCCATTAATAGCAGTCTTATTTCAATGTGTAACATAAGCCATAACCAAAGATTGTTCCACTCAACAATCTTTTTTCTATTGTAAACGTAAAAGTCCTTTTGAAGTAGTAGTAGAGCCTTAATGATTTCAGCATCTCATCTCTTACAGAATATCAACAAAAAACAGTATCCATACTGCTGCATTTAGTTCGGTAGTAAGAGTGCCGAGGCAGCGATAGCCTAGTGGAGATACCAACTGACTGCCATGCAGAGGGTATCGGGTTCCAATCCACGGCGCACACCAATGAATTTTCGGAGTTATGTGGATATTGATTTGTTATTTATCGCTTGTCCCGTGCCTCGGAGAGCATGTTAAGCCATCGGTCCCGGTTGTGATGAAGATCTTTGACGTTACAGGGCGTTGTTACAGGGCGTCAGTATCTTCTTAATAAACTGACACTAGTCTAACTACGGAATTTAATATTCGATCTATAGATAGATCTGTAGATTATAAATACGTTTTTGACATAAGCTCCATACAAAATATGTCAAACACAAATCTCGAATCTTAAAATCCATGTATGGATCGAATATTGCAAATGACCGTAAACCATGGAATATCGCTATCCCTTCGGGTTGCAGAGGTCAGACAGGCAGTCGCTCTGTGGAAAAGCTAATATTCAGCCAAATCCGGTAAGACTAGTAAGCGGACACCAGATTGAAACTGGGATAACGCTGATGATGAGTAAGAGCGCCGAGATCCCTTTCGCTATTCCTTTTTCCATCCCAAAGGGCGGCAACGCACTTGTGACTGCTGTGGTATTCCGTGTTTTCGTGAGCGGCGGTAGATGATAACCATCAGGCGAGCCGTCTTACATAGGTAAGTTAAAGGATAAATTATACAGATAATAAATTTGTTACTCTTTGCCTCAAAACCCACCCAACTCTTATGATAGAAGATCTTGTCTATTGAGCATAAGGGAAGCTTGTTTCATGTCTGAAGTGACTTGCACGGAGCGTTGTATTGTGCAGTGTTCAATCCACGCACGGGACAACAGCTGTGTCTTTACGGTACAGCGGAGGTATTTTATGAATAAAACGAGAGAAATATTAAAAAATCCTTCTTTAGTGGATGTATTCGTCATAACAAGAACCCGTTGATAAAATTTCATGTTTCTAGCTTGAATCATTTGAGCTTCACGATGATATAATAGTCAAGATAAGTGATTTAATTATGACAATTACGACAAAAAAAATTTACCATAAAGATGCTAATCAGTATAGTGAAGGAAAACGAAGACAAAGTCTGACTACCTCATTTGATTTATACAACGTGTAAAGGAAATAACGCACATCCTCAGACACCCCAATTAGAATACCTTGTTACAATCATAATGCATACATTGTTTTTTTTTTATTTGCGTAAATATTGTTTTTTGAAGAAAGTATAAACTCGATTAAAAGTAAAAAGCGTGGTCACTATACATTTACGCACGCACAAAAACATACGAAACGGTTGCTATGGTAAACAGACGACAGCGATCTGACGAAATACGATACGATATAAAATGTTTCAAATTTAGTCTTTAAGGCCTTGCCACACGGCACAATTTTACCACTGATCAAATTTTCAATAGAATTGGCTTTGCCCGTCTACACGACACCATCAAATCAATGATTTTCATTCCGTTCACCCGATTGGTTAAAATCTGGTGGTACCGCCCACCCGATGAACTTGAGTTGGACGACTGGCATCTACACGTCACGTTTTGATCAAGTGATTTACTCAAGTTGGACGTAAAATTGTGCCGTATGGCAAGGCCTTTATACCACACTCTGATAGAGTGGGTTTACAAAAATTATGTTTGAATAATTTGTCAGCTACTGTTGATATTTCCAAAGATATGACTACCTATTTCTTTCCATCACACTTTTCGGCTTGGAAGTGGACAGTCGACTTTGTATAAAATTATTTATTGTTTGTTAATAACATGCACGATCTATTGTTTCATAATATCGTAAATGACTATTGTGACTATCTTAACTTAATCATATTTAGTTACCTAGCATTATTGATAGATAAAGTAAAAGAATATCAATGAGAAAATAAAGCAAGAACGACGTGTTTAAAGTTGTAAATTAATAGTAACTTACATTAATAGAATAATCAAATAGGTGACTTACAGGATAAAATCACATTATTTTAGTCTACTTAACACTTCACTGTTTCCTCACAAATCACATCTTTTCACTGTTTCAAAAGCAGCTAATATCTTAATAGGCTAGTTGACAAAAAAAAAAATATAAGTCCGTCCTTTAGATTATTCAAAAATAAGCGATAAATTATTTGTAAATTAAACCAAAAATGACCAAGATATAGCTCATTAAAGTTACGTAAAACGTCACTTTGTGCTGCATTTTTTCGCACTAGATGACGTCACACGTAACTTTAATGGGCTATATCTTTGTTATTTTTTATTTATTCGAAAAAAGAAAAAATACGTGTCCCATATTTTTTTATAATCTAAAATACGGACTAAATAAAATGTAATTATTTTGACCCTGGAAACTACCCTATTAACTCCTAGGCACTTGTTGTCTTCTCACAATAAACTAGTGATTTAATATTTCCCCACAGGTGAAAAGTCCGGGGCGACAAGTTAACATCAAGATGATGCAGAACGTTCCACACCAGCACCTTCATGTTGATAATTACACATTTTTTCGCAACTCTCGCTGACCAGATTCCCGATGGATGACTAGAATAGATACTTGTCATAACTTGTCAGCGCATCGCCAGCGCTTGTCATTGGCCAGCGCGGGCGACACATTACGTCTCGCTCTTGCCTGTTGATTATTACGTAAGCGATAGATATTTTGGTGGTAAATTATGTGTTATTGTCTTTTGCCGCTATTGTGTTGTATTAATGTGTGCGTTCGTGTGACCCAACGTAGAACCATTAAACAAATGCATTTTAAAAGAAGGCGTTCTGTTTGACTTAAGGTTTATTTTCGTATATTTCAACTTTTCAAACAAATGAGTGACTATAATTTACGTTATTTTTATTATTATAGAACAAAAAAAAAAAAAACAATATAAAAAATGACAGAAATGGATTCAGTAGCCGATTCTGAACAAACTACTTTCAGGAAGTGCATTTAAATATGTTACATGTTGTATAGTCCTTCTATTTTGTTTACGTCTTATATCCATAAATATATTTCAGCAATTTTGTTCATGAAATGATTGACTTTAATTAAAATAACCTCCTGTCTTGGACGTTAAAATAATTATGCAAT
The DNA here is from genome assembly GCA_944739405.2 of Euclidia mi. Taxonomy (NCBI): domain Eukaryota; kingdom Metazoa; phylum Arthropoda; class Insecta; order Lepidoptera; family Erebidae; genus Euclidia; species Euclidia mi. The sequence continues at coordinate 82,871,503 of OX123182.2, read as the reverse complement.
CGTTTCCGTAATTATAGTAAACAACATTAACATATTGCATACAATATTTATTATAAAGTACTTTTTACTTTTACACTTATGTTCAAAGTATTTTTTTGTACAGAATACTTTTCTGAATTTGGCTGTCGACATTTCATATAATTTGGCAACTGAAGCGATGCTTCAGTGATAAATTAATTATTGCTGTATCACGACAAATAAATCAAATGGCCGACTTTAAGCCCATTTGATTTTTATCATATTTCAGTATGTAAATATTTGAAAATGTTAAATCTTGAATTAACTTAAAAACTCAGAAATAGTGATCGTATCGTACTAACCTATTAGATGGTACTACCAATGAGAAAACTACAATCTTAGATTAACTAAGACTACAATAATGCTTAACGTAAATAAAGTCATCTTGATATATTAAAAAACGAACATCAAACATTCAAATCTCACAATTTTCTATTCTTGCGATAGCATTCTATCGTAATCGCAGTTCAGTACTGCCCACAATATAATATTTGTACAGTACTTTGTAGATGCTTCCAACCGAATCCATGTAATACAAAATCACCTAGTCATATGACCGTCTTAAGAAAATCCATCTGTCTAGAAAGCATGAACTTAAACGAATATCCGGTAAAACCTTCTGGCGAATAACGAAGGTTTATGTCTTACAGAGATTCAAACAAATTGTTCCATTGTTCCATCTTTAATATGTTGGTACAATCTAGTAAATTATCATCATATAATACGATGATGATAGTCTATGATGTACTATACCTAAATAAGAAATAATTTTATCTTCATGATATAGTCCAAATATGGTATGTTTAATATAGACACGAGTATTTTCCGTTTGCGCATTTAAATTTATAATAATCTAAACATCGTGTTACGGCATACTTACAGCATTGTGATGATATTTTTTGCAGCAGTGTCGAAAGAAACGTCAACGACTTATTACGAGACTAAACCTTCTCGTAACGAATTCTCCCCGAGATGCAATCTATTGGAAACTAACTCTCCGTTAGTTGCGAATAACTTACAATGGCATGACCAGTAGACCCAACCTACTCGCAACGGTCTCATCGTGAGACGCAGCCTACACGCTACGGATATGCCACTTGCCACGAACCTCCTTATGCAACACCTGATGGCGCTGGTTTTTTATTGTCTGTTCGACTGCCACGCGATGAATGGTTGTGAGAACGCGGTCAGTGGTCGCGGACCGTGTCAGTACGGGAGCTTCTACCAAATACTGCCTATTTGGTCGTACGCAATATAATCGTTGAAGCATATGAGTATAGAGGTGTGTCTAAACGTATGTATGTATATTAGTAAATACGATTGCAATTATATTAGAGACGCCCGTTCTCGTACTAATCTAGTTTAGTCCTTTACTTTGTCTAACTATCGTTTCAAAGTTGCATACTAATAATTATGCCGAATAATACTTGCAAAGTTGTTTTATATAATGTAGATAAACCATGACCATGAACTAGCGAGTCTAAAGATTGATGTAGAAAATAAATTATATTCTAAATACTCCCACCATTTGTTTGATCTTAGTGGATTAATTTATGTTCAGAGTTTTGCCAAGTAATGCGAGGTATGATACAAAACCACGCAACTGTAAATTATGTTATAAACATAACCACATAGCTCTAACTGAGACAAGTATAGTTTTATATCACATAACTAGATAGAGCGTAAAAGCTTTTAACCGAAGTTAATTTGATTTGCGGTACGTTCATGTGGCCGCGTAACTAATCGAACTGACAGTTGAATTAGTTGTTACGATGTATAGGGCTACACGTATATAGCTGCGTCCTTACCAATTTGACGTAAGGAAATCTGATGGGTAGTAGTAATGAGTTGCCATGATAGCCAAATCGAATATTACACGGCACTGTGGCAGCCCGATATCCGCACGACGCAATTGCCTCACGAAGTGGAGTCAAAACTTTTTGTAATTTGATTGCTTGCAGTACTAGTGACACTATTATGTCCCACTTGGCTTCTCAAGTGTCACCCTTCTCCCACACATTGATACAAGAGTATTTTATCTTTTGTAATTAACTACTATGATATTGATCATATTTTATACCTCAGCTCTATATAATATCATATTCTATATCTGAGCTATTGCGTTTAATATTCAAAGAAAGTCGAGCGCCACTTTAAATTGCAAAGAAGTCATAAGACGTCACGATTATTTGCAAAATTAGGTAACGAAGCCAATGGGCTAGTCCTAATACGAATTAGAACAAAGCTTTAGATTTTCATTCCGTACACTTCAAAAGACGTTATGACACCTTAAACGTAATTAAATAATATAAATAATTAGTCATACTCTCTAGGGTGTCAGGAAGTTTGCCCTACAAGTACGCACCCTCATTACGGAATGGCTGTCTGACGTTTATAATCGTCTACCGCCAGATATAATTGTCACTGAAGCCAAATTAGTAATCCAGTTTTAATTAAACGCGAAGGAGCAACTACCTCCTTCAATAGAAACGTTCAGACAAATTAGAACCTTAAAATTAAGGACGATAGCACATAAAACCCCTTTGTCAATTACGTGTTTTTGAAGAATTTTCGATAGTTACATGCCAATGATGCATTATGTATAGATTTGTTTTGAATTCTATCACAACAGACTTAATTGTTTATTTTTGTGACTAGGCTTCAATTTGCCTCGTTTTTTGTTGCTGTTATTTTTTTGTTGATTGGGGAAAAAGAAAACACGGGATCCGAATAACGAGCGAAGTTATTCAACCTTCATTGTTGACTAGTATTTTTTTGTTACCAGACAATACTTTTTCATGATAAATTAAAAACAAACTAAAAGCTATGTACACGCATACTTTGGTGATGATCTTTACATTGATAATCCGAACACAATTTTAAACAGAAATTTCCTTACTTTCTTTTAAGAAATAAACATTTCAACATATAAAAAGATTGAGCAAATAACGTCATATTATAATATTAAATAGCCCATGATCAGGCAAGTGAAAAAGTCGAACAATTATTTGTGCCCGAAATTCCGTACCAACAAATTGATTGTAAAAGTAGTCAATTGAATTGTGGTTAGGTACCGCGGACAGATGTTTACTGAACCGTGATATTTTCTACAGAAATTCCAGCCAAACCAATAATAAGAAAACAAAAAACATTACCTTTTGGTACTTTCAGTTCTGATTTCTTTGTGTAGCTGGGCCCAGCAGTTGACTTATACGATGTGGTGTTGTTAAACATTTTTCACTAGCACTAGAGAATACACAAAATATTCAGTTATTCTATTCACAATATTCGCGGGTGGAAAAATCCTTTTAAACGCGGCACCGAAATCTCGTATAGTATTTTTTGGTTGCGAATAGTTTTAATATGATGGCAGCGTCCGCGTGTAACGCATGTGTCGAAACTGAATTGGCGGGCGTCGCTCAGCCGCGTTATTTTTGTTTCCCTGCCACTCGCGCACTGTTCATTTAATTTTAATAAATATATTTCCCGTACATGTTTTTCCACTCGCCAAATGCAGATTATTCTATCGGATACATTTACAACTTCCCGGTGAACGCGATACTAAACAGGTGTGTATCGTCAGAAAGTTATATTCGTCTTCCACGATATACACAATATGAATAACAATGTCAGTCTATCGATGCTCGTAGTATGTTGCTATAGAAGTCTTAAAATATGATAACGTAAAAAGTGACATACGCGTGTCGTGGCATCAAACAAATGTTCTTAGTTTACGATCGCATAAATCAAAAGTAGGCAAGTAGTATCAGAAATATAAGTTACAGGCCCGAAATGTTGAGCCACTCACAATACTACACGTTCAAAAGTTGTTTATTTTATGAAATTTGTTTATATATATGTGAATTCCGAATGTCTGAAATTTCGACTCGTATTCTAACCGGTAGCGCGTTTTTGCTGACCTAATGATGTTCATTTGATGTTTTAATGTCTAAGAGGAGGAAATATAGAAGTGTTTCGTTGGAATTTGCCTTGTGCTCACCGCGAATAAGCTTTCCCTGCTGTGTATTTTTAAAGTTTCAATAATATTATGTTTTGAAAACTATTGACGTCAACAGGTTTAAGAACCTGGTATCGTTGCCAGACAGCAAACATCGACGAAAACATTCCATTACCCATTCATAAGATGTAACGATGTTCCTTTTACAGAAAGCAAGATACTATAACCAAGCTAACAAGCAAGCCTAACGGAAGGAACTAGACAGAGATAGCTACCAGGCATGTGATTAGCGTGGGAAGGGAAATTGGATCCAAACGTAAAAAGTACGGACACAGTAACTTTATGCACAGTGTACACGGCAGCGACATTGATTGGCGATGCCAAAATATGTAGATGTGTCTAACCATGTGTTAACAAGACCTTATTATCGTTATCATTTGAATCCAAAAGACTCATAAGCTTTTGATTACGCTGCAAACTACTGTCATTCTGTTAGTTGACGAGCCTTCTGATCACCAATTTATAGCTGCTACTAACAGATACTGCTTGCCCAGCATCGAATGGCTGACACAGTTGAGAGCAAACTTTCTCTTTTTAATTGCAGACTAAAAGTTGAACTTATACAACTAAGTACCGATTCTGTGATATAAATCTAAAAGTGATATAGAATCACATTCGGGTTGTGGTAACACTGTGACTTAAAAAAAAACCTGAATGAACTGTGATAAAATCCATTAATAGCAGTCTTATTTCAATGTGTTACATAAGCCATAACCAAAGATTGTTCCACTCAACAATCTTTTTTCTATTGTAAACGTAAAAGTCCTTTGAAGTAGTAGTAGATCCTTAATGACTTCAGCATGAATAGGCCGGCTCGATCGGCATAGTACTACCCTCTTACAGAATATCAACGAAAAGTAACAGTATCCATACTGCTGCATTTTGTTCGGTAGTACCTAAGAGTGCCGAGGCAGCGATAGCCTAGTGGAGATACCAACAAACTGCCATGCAGAGGGTATCGGGTTTGAATCCGAAATCCGAATAACTCCGAAAAGTCATTGGTGTGCGCCATGGTTTGAATCCACGGCGCACACCAATGACTTTTCAGAGTTATGTGCGTATTTAATTGTTAATTATCGCTTGTCCCGTACCTCGGAGAGCACGTTAAGCCGTCGATCCCAGTTGTCATGAAGAGCTTTGACGGTCGTTACAGGGCGTCAGTACCTTTTAAATAAACTGACACTACTCTAAACCATGGAATATCGCTATCCCTTCGGTTTGCAGAGGTCAGACCGGCAGTCACTCTGTGAAAAAGCTAATATTCAGCCAATCCGGTTAGACTAGTAAGCGGATACCAGATTAAAACTGGGGTAACGCTGATGATGAGTAAGAGCGCCGAGATCCCTTTCACTATTTCTTTTTCCATCCCAAAGGGCGGCAACGCACTTGTGACTGCTGTGGTATTCCGTGTTTCCGCGAGCGGCGGTAGTCGATATCCATCAGGCGATCTGTCTTACATAAGTTAAAGGATAAATTATATAGATGACCATAAGAGGCAAGCAGAAGCCGCAGGTTTTGCCTGCGGCTTCTGCTTGCTTCTGTTGCCATTTCTTAATATGTTTCTGATACAAAATAAAACAATGATATATTTAACATACGATTTATTGTAAAATAAATTAGAACACAAACAACTCCCTGTTTTAATTAAGAAATTATAATAATATATTCTAAAAGTATATTGAATTACAATACCTCGCAGAGTTTAACAGACCCGTAAGAATTTTACTGTAGGTACATTACGTTTACCATAAAGTACGAGGCTTTATGCCTTTCAATTGAACTTTGTTAATTGTTTATTATTTAACGGAGCCAAAACATTGAGTGAAAGATCCAATTTGCGTAAGTAAGTATTATTTGAAGGTACCAATGTAACCTTCCTGCAAATTTAAATTATTTGTTAGGCTTAATTACAATACAATATGCAAAAGTAGGGATTCAAGGGAAACAAGTTATAATTTTATGGCCTTGATAAAACCATTTAGGAATAAAATATTAATTTGTATCACAACAATATTGTATTTTGGAAAGAAAAAGCTAATAGAATAAATCTGGGGCAAATGTAACGTATATTGCGCTGTAATATCTACAGGCGCTTAACGCAGTGGGTGGACCCAGCCCAGTCCGAAGAGCGCTTCGCTAGGAATTAGTACCATATAAGGTAATAGACCGGGCACAGGCAGTCTGTGAGTCATAGGTCTATGCCTATGTAAGATGGGTGCGCCATCTAAATCTGTCCCTTTCCCTAGACTAGGACTAGACGTAGCTACCTACGCTGCTGCTACTACTACGTGTAGTTCTGCCTTCTACTTTTATATCTACTGTCCCGCTGGCTAACATACTGGAATATGCCCATATTCTAGTTGTCTGTGTGCCTATATGTTCTGTCTGTAGTAGCTGTCTCTCCTAAGCATAACAGCCGATCTAGGGACAGCCTGTTCCTGACAGGTTGTTGTGTATTCTCTACGCTACTTTCCAGTTCTCCCTACGGGTTGCTGTTAGCTGCGAGCTGCTGGCACCGTGCTTCTACCAGCCGCTGCCTACGCATCAGCTCCTTCCTACCAGCTTCCTACAGCCATGCCACTAACACCTGACAGCACCAGCCTACGCCTCAGCCCTACCGCACAGCCTACATCAGCTGCACCGCCTGAACCTACCGCTCAGCCTTCATCTCGACCACCGAGCTGCCAACCCAGCGTGCACTTCGGCCAGCTCACCGGCGACCCTACGAACCGTCTACCCTGCGAGCGTCGGAGAGCAGCAGGAGTCTTCGCTCCAGCATTTAGGCCAATGCTTACTTAGTCGATCATACTGTTTGTAAGCGGTCTTGAGACATAATAAAAAAACCTGTTTCCTCTAATGTGTCTATCGTGTTTCTAATAGAACCCCGACAATCTACCTGAGAGCTAAACGTCTCACTCTTGAGATATAATAACGCAAACTACTAAACTACTCAGTCACACTCAACTACACTCAAAAACAAACAAATAAGTAATTACAATGTCCTGCAAAAATGTATGTCATTTTCATCCAAAAATTCATACATTTCATATTTTTAATAATACGAGTACTAAAATCTGCAGCTATATCCATTGCATACTGCCATAAATATCGAAACGTGTTTGATCCTTCACGAATCACACATAACACGTGACGTTGATCAAAGGTATTCATCCGACCACGTGTGTGGGTATTATCACCGACTTCGAACACATGAAATAAACGTGAATTGAAATGTAAATACAATATCAACAGCATAATATCAACGTTTTCGTAGTTTGTAAAATTGACTCTATTTCTTTTATTGTCAGTGAATTTCTATCCTTTTACTTAGCTTTCAGAAACGTTGATATGAACCAGGGGGGCTCAAATTATATATTTCCACAATAAGCGCTATTTTAAGAAGCAATAGATTCATTCTGTAGCAACAAACTATGTCAGGCTATTGCTACCAATATTTTTCGATTCAAACTTAAAAATTAATTATATCAAATTATTATATGATTGTCTAATGAGCTTCAGAGTACACCATTAAGCCACCATTAAGCAGTCAATTCTATCTGTCATAAAGCTTGGTGGCAGTCGTTATGTGTTAAAACCAAATATATTTTTCCATTATTAGGCGTAGATCGTCTGCGTTGAATATTTAGCTTGTCCTCAAATGCGGTATCACGACGAAAACACTTCCATAATTTTTTTTGTAGCTTTAGAGATGTAAGACAGCTCGTCATTATGTGCCCTATAAATTCAGAACGCAGCACATGCTTGTCTCCTCCAGCACATGTAACCAGTTTCGTGTTTGGCGGTTTTAGTAAGCTGCTCAGACGGTAGGGACGCTCTACACACTGTGTATGTTATGTATATTCTCTTAGTTGAGCGTATTTATCGCTATTTTAGCTATGTTACCCCTGTCAGTTTGTTTGTATTGTGGAAATCATTTTCTATTTTACTTGTATCTCAAAATGGATGGTATAGACAATTTTATATCACGTTCTGCCTAAGTGTAAATATAAATTAGAAATAATATTAATCATATCTATGAATAATATTACACATATTCTGTATATCAATCTTTAAATCATGTTTTACATAGTTAAACATCTTCGTATTTATGAACAACGTGTAATCTATATACCACAGAACACAAACTTTTCTGTTCTGACGTATGAACAACATTTAGCGTTATCATTGTCACTTCAAATATCTTGTTATTGGAAGCGACGACGTGCTAAAGTAGAACAGCAGAGGTGAGTCGTTTAATTTCCTCTTAAACAACTTAAAGAAACCTAACTGCGAGAGCGCATGTTATTCCATTTGAAGTCAGCTTACCTCAGATATTTTGTACAAACTCAGCTCACTACTGATACAAATCACAATAAATTCATTAAATCATGCAACCTTAAAATCAGTCCGCTTAAATAGTGACATCTTGACAATTTCATAGGTTTGAAGCATAAACGCGTGTCAATCGACACATACTATAAAATGAAGATCCCCGATCGTCTTGTATGTCTGTATCAATGCGATAAACTCAAAAACAACCGACGGAATTTTACGCTTTTCACCCATAAATATATAATTCACGTGAGTAAGTCACGAGCAAAGTCTAGTTATTAATATAATAATATAGATACTTATTAACATCTTACAAAATTATTGAGGTGTAGCAACAAAGCGTTAATAATTAATAAATATTGTACCTCCTAATTATTTACAACACGTGACTAATTGCCGAGAGTATACATTATTTATCACATGACTTATTTATTAATTACGTGAAACTAAATACGTATTTTGCTAAAGGAAAACAAGTAATGTTTCATAATAACATATTAATTATCTATTATAAAAATTAGGACCACTTTTCATTAACTTGCCGTTTATAATTATGAATCGGCAAGGTCAGGGCAAGTTTGTGGCAGGGCAAGTTCAGAGAGTACGTAAAGTCATCAGCCTCGTTACTTTTTTGAGGATAAGAATCTTTGGGTACTGGTGGAGGCCTTTGGGCAGTATCCTTTGCCACACACTTATAGGTGACTTGTTTGTATGTAATCTATGGCAAATGTATGTTTTTTAAATTTTAATACCAAAATTGAGAAGAATGGTTACCGGCATTTTAATATCACTAAGTAAAGTTAGTATATACCTACGTCTTAAGAAACGAATGTATACACTACTGCCATCTTTTTCAGCCATTTTCTACCGCTTGTTTTAAGGATCCCTTCAGATTCTTTAATTTCTTTCGGTCTTGGCCAGTCTCTAACCACTTCGTGCCGGCCGTACTTTTTATGTCGTCTCGCCAATGCATCTGTTATCTTCCTTTTGGGAATCTTTCGGTTCACGGTCGCCATTCCACCGCAGCCTTGTACCATCGGCGTAGTTAGTTTAGTCGGCGTAGTACCACAGCCGTACAGCTAACTCCCATTCTATGCTACACGTTTTATTACATCATACAATATTATTTAGTGGGTCTTAGTCGCGATAATTTACTTATTTCAAGGTATAAATACCTAGGGACTGACGGTCGTGGTCTAGTCCCTCCGCGACCACGACAGTTGCAAGCCGGTAGAAACGTAGGAGAATAACAGAGATATTTATACCTTGAAATAAGTAAATTATCAAATAATATTGTATGATGTATACAAATCGCAAAAGTTTAAAATCGATTACGTTTTTTTACGTCAGTGACTCTGATGTGCCTCAGCCACTCGTTTACCGGTCTACGATTCCTCTGTGTAACACCTACCAATCTTCTCTAAATCGCTCTTTGGGCTACTTGGAGTCTTTTGAGTATCTCTTTGGTGAACACCAAGTTTCAGCTTCGCAGAAGAATACCGATAGGTTACATTGGTCGTGTATGCGAGCTTTCCGGCACTTATTTTCATCTTAAAGGCGAACTCAAGTTTCGAGTAGGCTACCGACGCTAATCTAATACGCCTGTTACTTTCATTTGCCTGATTGTCTTTTCTCATTTTGACCTCTTGTATGCATACTTATTTATCCTTTCGACAACAGTGTCATTTGCCTTGATATTGACGGTATTATTTTATAGTCATCATCGCCCTAGCGTTTTCCCAGTTGCATCCATGACTAACACGTCTTGGAGCCCGGGGTCCGCTTACTAGTCTAACCAGATATGACTGAATATCAGCTTTTCCACAGAGTGACTGCCGTCTGACCTCCGCAACACAAAGGAATAGCGATATTTCATGGCTTAAACCAGTATCAGTTTATTTGAGGGTACTGACTCCCCGTAACGACTGTCAAAGATCTTCATGACAGCCGGGACCGACGGTTAAACGTGCTCTCCGAGGCACGAGGTAAGCGATAATTAATATTTTACATACACACATAACTTCGAAAAGTACCTAATTGGTGCGCGCCGCGGATTCGAACCTGATTCCCTCTGCGTGGCAGTCTGTTGGTATATTCACTAGGCTATCGCTACCTCAAAATATATACGTTTTATAGTATATACTTATCCATATAATACCTAGGAAAATAATACCCGGGAAACGATTTTATTTTTAAGATTTCACATTTTTTAAACCGCAATTAAAAGCGCGCGCGTGCGATGCTCGAAATACCTACTTATCCATGGGCTTAAAGAAAAAGCTCTAAAGAACATATTGGCGGGGTAAATGCATCGATTTTGTACCTAATTAGAAAAATTCCATTCTAACTTTTATCCTCTATATCTTCTGAACCAGTAATTTCCCAGGTATAGTGCCGAAGTAAAAAATGTTCGTAGTGATTGGTACAACATGGGATTTCAGTTTTCGTTAAGGGTATATTTACACCCTGTATATATATCATATACATATTCAATTAGGCAGCTAAACTGGCTTTGGCAATAAAAAAGTATACTGTTATTATGCCTCTATTGGCAATCGAACCGACAACACTCGTCCTAGTGTCGAACGGCGATGTGACCGCTTAAACCATTACACCATAGGCGGACTCTAAAGGCATTTCTTTGGCTTCTCTCGTAACAAAGCCCACTATATAATGTCTACCTTTTTGTCTTGGGCTCAAATTTTAGAGAAAGCCTTCAATAGAATGTTACTTATCTAGTTACAAAATGCCAACTTAATGTTTATTTCTTTATTCTCATTTAGGTATTTTCTTCACACGTCCTCGCCATCTTAGTTCAGCAATTTAAATTATTGTCTCTCTTTGTACATCACAATACGATTACTTCATTCATCGCGTTATTTTTAACGTGTATTATCAAGATCACAAGTAAGTACTGCACGTTAGTGATAGCCTAGTGGAAATACCAACAGACTGCCATGCAATGGGTATCGGGTTCAAATCCACGGCGCGCACCAATGACTTTTCGGAGTTATGTGCGTATTGAATTGTAATTTATCCCTTGACCCGTGCCTCGGCGGCCTCGTTAAGCCGTCTTTCCCGGCTGTCATGAAGATGTTTGACAGTCGTTATAGGGGGTCAGTATCTATGAGTAAAGTGACACTAATCTAAACCACAGAATATAATAGCTATCCCTTTATCCAAATTAGACTAGAAAGCAGACCCCGGGTTCAGACTGGGATAACGCAAGGAGGAAGAAGTAAGTACTGCACGTTATACAGTTTTTATAGCATTCGTATTATTTCCTTTTAAGAAGATAATAATATTTACCATATTCATTATCTATCCCAGTGATGTGCACTGGCCTCATCCGTGAGAAAAGAATCGTGACCGCGAGAATATTTTTTAAGTAATTACTGACCACCACAACAGCAAGTAAGGTTCAGTGAACTCTCATAGAATAGATGCATAGAATAGTTTCTTTGCGATGCTTTTTTCACCATAATGAAGTTATAATTAAAAAAGTAAGCTTCGAAAAGGTCCCGGGTCCGGGTCTCTGGAACCATCTGAATTGTAGTCAGCGGACTAGTTTTAATGAGGAAATCAATGAAAATCATATACCTTCATTAGTCAAGTATAAAAATAGCCTTTTTATTAAAAAAACAGAGTATCATGAATGGGTGGAAAACTAATCTCAAAACTGTGTCAAACAAGCTCTCATATTTTATCGTTTCTGGTAAGCACATGAAAACACGAGCATTCAAACGTTAACACTTTAAAAAAAGATTCTATTATCGTTAACCTTTTGAATTGCCCTTACACTAAACTTAATGATAATAACAAACTAGAGGACCCGTGCTGTCCACAGCATATTTTAATATTATAAAAAAGCTCTTACATAATTGTAGGTATAATGAGTACATTGTAGCCTTATCTAATAAGTAAAAAGATGATATTCTTACCAAAAATATAATAGGTATATCACAAAACTTCTTTTCTCACAACATTGGCTTTGCGTTGCACCTTAGGTATCGTGAAATTTCCACCTTGGCATTACTGAATGATTTGCCGCGCAATAGGGATATATATAATATGTATAACTGAACATTGATGAAAGAAAGTTCTTCAATATGACTGTGCTGGCCTACCATTCTTTCCATTAGCAAGATATGAACATAGCAAGTTATGAACAATTTTGCCTGTACCATAGTCAGTAATCGTATTGCTGCTTTCCAGGTGAACTCTGAATTGACACTCGGGATATAGCTCACTTACACTCTGAAGTTCGGCATGCCCTGCGTACTGTCCATTGGCACCCGTTACACGTTTGTAATCTGTTGCATTTGTAATGGTCTGGCCATATGCTTCGTCCCCAACAGTGAAGTTACTTTAAACATCTCACTTATTAACAATGTTATCAACAGTGGCCAAACGAATTTCATAATGTTTATTCTCACTTCCATATACCTAAACAATAAGAAATTGCGCGGAATAAGCAATTACCGTCACCAAGAATGGAAATCACTTGAAAATTGTTGATGGTAGAATTAATCAAATCTGAACCCGTTTCCACCCGTATTTTTTTAGCAGTAGGAGGACCATCCGGTACCACATCTCGAACAGGGCCGTCATGGACCAAGATTCTTTGTTCAAACTTTCTCTGAGCATTTTTTAATTTCCTTCCAAGCACCATCATTATACCTAATTGAAAACACAACTACTCACAAAAAACACGTTATTATATCAGAAACGTAAGTACCTAACTAACTTACGCTAACTTCACTTTTTTCTTTATCTGTCAATATTTGATTATCAAAATTAAAAATATAGATAAAAACTTTTTTTTATAAGTAAGAAAATAGGTTTTATTTCTGTTATCCAGCTAAATATTTCTGTGAGAAGCACGATTTATTTTGTTTTGTGTATGGGTGTGATTAATCTATCATAATTTAGAAATGTAATAATGACGTTTATAGTTTATGTCGAAATTGTACTTTTGGTAGGAATGGTAGCTTTGGTAGCAATCGTAAGTAACATTGCTACCAAAACTAAAATATATGCCAAAATATCATTTCCACCAAAACTACTATTCCTACCAAAAATACTATTCCTATCAAAACTACTATTTGTACCGAAACTACTATTCGTACTAACACTATCATATCTACCTTTTTCTTTAAACTACCATTTCTACCAAAGCCGCCGGTGCTGTCAAAAGTACCCACCTTTTCTCTCAAAACTACTATTCTTACCAAAGCTACAATTTCTGCCATAACTACCACTTGTAATAATATAATTATATGACAATAGTACTATAAACCGCTGTAATAAGTTCCACATTAAAAAAAAAATGCCCGAGGAAAGTCCGTAATTTAAAATCACAAAAATTTTCCTAACATAAAACGTAAGGTAAATTCCTCAACATCAGAGATCAGTTCACCCAACATTAAGGGTTAACTGGTAACATTCGGGGAATATTACCTGCCATCAGCGATAATTCACTATAGTGATAATTTGACCAACATCGGATATAATTTTACACACCACCACACTCACACCCGTATGAAAGTAAGGCAAGGTCACCTTAAAGAGGCATAACTTTTTTCCTGGCAGTTACCGCAAGGAACTTATTAGATGCCATAAAAATATTTTTGAATTAAGAACCGTCCATGTAGAGAGAAAGCAATGGAACCTTAAGAAATTTATAGGAAAATATTGAAAAATAAGTTCAATGTCAACACCTATCTTCCTTCAAACTTACCCAATTTAAATGAGCATACCATCAAATAAAAGAGCTCTTTTCAGCGCGTGCTTTAGGCCTATAACGAAACGCCTAGCTCAATGAGAACCAGATATATAGAAGCAGAAAGTCATTGACTACGGCTACGAAAACGTAAAAAATGTATGGGAGAAAACTGTTTTTGGATATAAATTGATGAATGTGCAAGTTAAGTAATTTCTAATGCTTGATGACAAATCTATGCAGCGAGAGCTTTCATTAAAAAAATAAATCATGCGAATCGGTTGCGTAGAACGGGCTGGCCGACTCGTACTATAAAACACAAATTCTTTTAAAATATAGACTAGAGGACCCGTGCTGCTCCACAGCATATTTTAATATTATAAAAAAGCTCTTACATATAGGTATGATGAGTACATTGTAGCCTTATCTTATAAGTAAAAATATGATATTCTTACCAATAATATAATATATCACAAAACTTCTTTTCTCACAACATTGGCTTTGCGTTGCAACTTAGGTATCGTGAAATTGCCACCTTGGCATTACTGAATGGTTTGCCGCGCAATAGGGATATATATAATATGTATAACTAAACATTGAGGAAAGAAAGTTCTTCAATATGACTGTGCTGCCCTGCCATTATTTCCATTAGGACACTGTAATGTCCTTCGTGCCCAGAAAATAACAAGTTATGAACAATTTCGCCAGTACCATAGTCAGTAATCGTATTACTGTTTTCCAGGTGACCTCTGAACTGACACTCGGGATATAGCTCACTTACACTCTGAAGTTCAGCATGCCCTGCATCCTGTCCATTGGCACCCATCACACGTTTGTAATCTGTTGCATTTGTAATGGTCTGGCCATATGCTTCGGTGAAGTTACTATTATACATCCCACTTATTGACAATGTTATCAACAGTGGCCAAACGAATTTCATAATGTTTATTCTCATTTCCATATAAACAATAAGAAATTGCGCGGAATAAGCAATTACCGTCACCAAGAATGGAAATCAATTGAAAATTGTTGATGGTAGAATTAATCAAATCTGATCCCGTTTCCACCCGTATTTTTTTAGCAGTAGGAGGACCATCCGGTACCAAATCTCCAACAGGGCTGTCATTGACCAAGATTCTTTGTTCAAGCTTTCTCTGAGCACTTTTCAATTTCATTATAATTGAAAACACAACTACTCACAAAAATACGTTATTAAATCAGAAACTTAAGTAACTAACTTACGCTAACTTCACTTTTTTTCTTTATCTGTCAATATTTTATTATCAAAATTAAAAATATAGATAAATAACTTTTTTTATAAGTAAGAAAATAGGTTTTATGTTATCCAGCTAAATATTTCTGTGAGAAGCACGATTTATTTTGTTTTGTGTATGGGTGTGATAAATCCATTACAATATAGAAATGTAATAATGACGTTTAGTTTTGGTCAAAATAGTACTTTTGGTAGGAATGGTAGTTTTGGTAGCAATCGTAAGTAAAATTGCTACCAAAACTATAATATATACCAAAATACAATTTCTACCAAATCAACTATTCCTACCGAAAATACTATTCCTATCAAAACTACTATTTGTACCAAAACTACTATTCGTACTAACACTATCATACCTACCATTTTTTTTAAACTACCATTTCTACCAAAACCGCCGGTGCTGTCAAAAGTACCTACCTTTTCTCTCAAAACTACTATTTTTACCAAAGCTACAATTTCTACCATAACTACCAATTGTAATAATATAATTATATGACAATAGTACTATGAAAATTGTCCGTGTGGTGACGGATTAAGAATAAGGAATGTCACCACCCCATATCATCCCATAGGTGTCGTAAGAGCCGACAGAGGGAGCATATTATGCAGAGAACAGTACTGTAAGAGAAGGAAAACTTGATACAAACCCTATACCAACCCGTTTGGCCAGCGTGGTATAGTAGGCCAATTCCTCCTTTCAAAGGAGAGGCCTAGTCCAGCAGTGGACTGTTAAAGGCTGATGAAGAAGTACTATGAACCGCTGTAATATTATGTACCACATAAAAAAAAATAAGATGCCCGAAGAAAGTCCGTAATTTAAAAACACAAAAATTTTCCAACATAAAATGTAAGGAAAATTCCTCAACATCAGAGATCAGTTCACCCAACATTAAGGGTTAACTGGTAACATTCGGGGAATATTACCTGCCATCAGCGATAATTCACTCGGCGTTTGACCAGCGTGGTATAGTAGGCCAATTCCTCCTTTCAAAGGAGAGGCCTTGTCCAGCAGTGGACTGTTAAAGGCTGATGATGATGATGATGATTTCAATAGACATACAGATCTAGGAGTATTCTATAGATATCGGTTTTATTAGTGACTGATCTGATTGATGAAGCAACAAAATATTTGTACAATTTTATTGAAGCAACATTTTAATACCCTTTGATCAAATTTTAGTGTTTTTTATATAATTGACCTATTATCAAGTCAAAAACTGAAATAGCGATTTCCATACAAAATTAGGTATCTCTTGTAGATATGTTAATTTCGTACAATCTGTTTGTATATTTCTAATTGACTGTTAATTTTGATTAAATAATCAAACATCAGGTTGCACAGAAGGCATGCTATGAACTTAAGATCTTAGAGTTTAAATCCAGGAGAACTTCTGGTTTTGTAAGCATCTCGCGATACAGTGACAGTACTCTAGAGCGGCAGATATGTATATTTAAAAAATATATTAAGCCAATCGGACAGAATAGTATCATGTGTAAATTGCTTAAGTGCCTTTTACTAACTTACTATCTTGCCAGTTGAAACAAGAATAAAAGGAGATGTATACATAGGTGACGCTTAAGAATTATTCCAGCAGAGTCGAGCCAACATAGTATATCATATTATGTGAAGTTTTAGCTCAGCGTGCACGAGCCATATCTCAGTGTCTGCGTAAGTAAAGAGATGCAGGAAAACAACCGACGGCTCATAGAATATAATAATGTAAGTTGGCAAGACGGCGAATTTACTGGCTTTATACGGTGCTTGTATATATGTAATGTTTGGTAGAATAATAATGCGGTATGCAGAATATTAAATATGCGCCCGCAGCCGCATTATCGGGTGGCTCAGGGAGTTAAATGAAAAGTCTAGCTAAGCTAACGCATCTCCATAATTAATTCAAGGAGTCGGTAAGTCTTAAAGTTTAAATTGTGAGCGGGATAATTGAATTCTACCTTACTGGCAATTGTTAGAAAATATATCTTTAGTAAAGTAAATTCAAACAATTTCAAATGCCATGGCCAGTTTTTACAGAATCACCTTACAAAAGCTTACGAATTTCCCTTTTTTTTGTTGTCGGTTAGCAATGCGTCGTTGCCATCGAGGATGAAAATTTCGACGATTTCATTAATATAACGTTCCTCAAATGCAAAATTTTATTCATTGTCTTTAGACAATATGACATACATATAGACAAATATAACATATCCTGCTTTAGCAGGATATGTTATTCCACGCTTCAGCAATTTATTGTTAGTTTCGTATTTTCTTTATAAATAAAATACATTACTTTAACAAAAAAAAGCTTTAACACACTGGGAGGCAAAGTAGAAGGAAAGAGAGGAAGATATGGTCGAACCAGGAGGGTATACACTGATCATATAAAAGAAAAGGCAAAGGTTATGTCGTGTAAAGAGATCAAGGTACTAGCCAAAAATCGAAATATATGGCGTGCACTCCACCTACAAGAGAAAAACTCTTAAATTGAAAAAAAAGAACAAAATAAATTGTTAAATTATATCAATGAATTCATAATACGTATAAATAATTCGTTAGTGTGGGGTCGTTGACCCGTAATTGCAGTATCTATTCTCATCTCTGACAATTATGCAAAGTGAGCTTCCCGTTCACCGCTATGTAGGCACAATGTGTTAATTTATCGTATCCATTTGTAAAATTCAAGGCTTTATGGAGCAAAGACGTTCATAAGCGCCTGTTTTAATCCATCGTTTAGACTTCTATTGACTTTATACGAAATTAATTACCTATGGTAAAATACATAAAGCAAGAGGAAGACCAAAAATAAATTGAAGTATTTTGTGAAGGATGACATTAATGAAAAGGGAGTGAATGATCGGATGGCATCTGATAGAGGAGAATGTAAGGAAAAAACCTTCTGCTCCAACCCAAGTAAAATGGGAATAGGACAGGCAGAAGAAGAGGTAAAATTAATTATAATATATAGTAAAAGAAGCATAATAAAATTTACCGAGCAAACTCAAGAACTCCCATAATTTCGACTTTTTAAAGTTCTAAAGAGCTTACATTCAGCAATATTAACATTCTAATCACCTTATCGATCGAATACTAAATTGTACGATACGGTTTTTACAGGTATCTTCACACACTACACATAATTTTAAGGCGAAACTGATTTTATTGTTATTAGCTAAGTTTTTCAAAAACATCAAAGCTTTCCCATTCTAATCAGACATTTCTTAGAGAAATATTTAGTATGTCCCATAATACGTATAAAGTATAATATGGCAAATTTTAATATCACGGTAAAATTTTATTTACATAAGATTTTTTCATAAGTCTAAGTGTTGACTTAATAAATCTTATAAACCCCGTGACACGGTGGACTTTTCGAGCACAGCACCAACGGACACATATAACCCCCAGCATCAAAACAACAATTTGTAGATCACACAAAGCGATTTTTAGCGTTTCGTGTAGAGACCGAATCTACAATACACGGAGCAGTCGGAACAGAAAGATGATCGTTTAGACCATTACACCATAAGTGCAGACGACAATCAAGTATGGCATAATTAATTTAAAAAAAATGTTATAATTTCCATTATTTTATCAGGTATCTTAAACTATTTTAATGTTATACACATTATAATAGTTATTTATACTATTATAATGTGTATAACATTATAATAGTTATATAACGTGTATAACATTGTAATAGTTATATTAACATGCCTTCAGTTACAAGTTACACTTCAGCCACACATACACAAACATTCAACACATACCATCACCATAGGACAACTTCTTTGCATTTTAGTATGAAGATTTGTCAAATCTTTTACTATATGTACATTTTTCATGTTTCTATAGCTGTCAAAAATTCGAGTTTTGCCACTAATTTTAGTCATATTCGCACCTTAGTATTATGGGCCAAAATATTCCAAATAAAAATCCAAACAATTAAAATCCTCGCAAATAACTATAGGTCAACGTACCGAGTTCCTGACACACTAGTCTATCCGACACAACTTAGATACATTACTTACCCACTATGACTGTTTATTTAAATGAAGAAATAGATAGTAGTACCAATTTGGAGTGTCAAGAACTCGATAGGCTGGAGAGCTGTCATAAATATTTAAACTCAAACTATAACCTAAAAATACCCACATTTAACATACGTAGTCTGCAGCGCAACTTCGATAGTTTTTGCGTAGCTTTAAAACGTCTAGATATCATTTATGACGTAATTATTCTTACTGAATGCTGGCTAACAACTTGTCCAATAATAAAACAGATACTAGGCTACACAGCTTTCCAAACTACCAATAATTTAAATTAATGTGGCGGTGTTGTAGCATACGTCAATAATTAATCTAAGATTGTGGTTTTCTCTTTGGTAGTACCAAGTACCATACTACCAAAGAGAAAACCACAATCTTAGATTAATTATTGGTATCGCTTCCTTATACCGAAACGATACCAATCATTAATCAAAGACTACAATAATGCATAAAGTAAATAAAGCCCTCTTGATAAATAAGAAAACGAACATCAAACATTCAAATCTCACAATTTTATATTCTTACGACAGCATGCATTATCGTAATCGCAATTCAGTACTGCCCACAAGACAATATTTGTACAGTACTTTGTAGATGCTTCCAACCGAATCCTTGTAATACAAGATCCCCACCATATGACCGTCTTAAGAAAATCCATCTGTCTAGAAAGCATGATCCTAAACGAATATCCGGTAAAACCTTCTGGCGTATAACGAAGGTTTATGTCTTTCAGAGATTCAAACAATTTGTTCCATTGTTCCATCTCGCTAAGGATCCAAACAAACCTCAAGGACATCTTTTGTTTAACGTTTATTAATATAAAACCTTCTGGAACACCGCTCTTCTGAATAGGGACATTTAAAATAAAGTCTTACTCCCGTTTGATATATTTTATTAATATGATGTTAGAATCTCGTAAATTATCATCAAATGCGTTATATGTTTGTTTGCCATCACATACGTTTTAAAAGGAATGAAACGTTTTTCTTTTCTAAAGGGAAATTATTGATATTTGTTACCTAATTTGACTAGAAAATCGAGTTGAAAAGATGATACCTATGATGTACTATAAATAAGAAATAATTTTATCTTCATGATGAGTCCAAATATGGTATGTTTAATATAGACACGAGTATTTTGCGTCATTTAACTTTATATTAATCTAAACATCGTGTTACGGCATACAGTATTGTGATGATATTTTTAGCAGCCGTGTCGAAAGATACGTCAACGACTAAACCTTCTCGTAACGAATTCTCCCCGAGATGCAGTATGTTGGAAACTAACTCTCCGTTAGTTGCAAATAACTTACAATGGCATGACCAGTAGACTCAACCTACTTGCAACGGTCTCATCTTGAGACGCAGCCCACGCGCTACGGATATGCCACTCGCCACGAACCTCCTTATGCAACACCTGTTGGCGCTGGTTTTTTATTGTCTGTTTCTCTGCCACGCGATGAATGGTTGTGGCACGCGGTCAGTGGTCGCGGACCGTGACAGTACGGGAGCTTCTACCAAATACTGCCTATTTGGGCGTACGCAATATAATTGTTAAAGCATATGAGTATAGAGGTGCGTCTAACTAAACGTATGTATGTATATTAGTAAATACGATTGCAATGTTATTAGGGACGCCCGTTCTCGTACTAATCTAGTTTAGTCCTTTACTTTGTCTAACTATCGTTTCAAATATGCCGAATAATGCTTGCAAAGTTGGTTTTGTCTAATGGACATAAACCATGACCATGAACTAGCAAGTCTAAAGATGAATGTAGAAAATAAATTCTATTCTAAATACTCCCACCACTTGTTCGATCTTAGTGGATTAATTTATGTTCAGAGTTTCGCCAAAAAATGGAAGGTATGATACGAAACCACGCAACTATAAATAATAATATAAACATTACCGCATAGCTATAACTGAGACAAGTATAGTTTTATATCAAATAATTAGATAGAGCGTAAAAGCTTTTAGCTGAAGTTAATTTGATTTGCGGTGCGTTGATGTGGCCGCGTAACTAATCGAACTGACAGTTGAATTAGTTGATACGATGTATAGGGCTAAACTTATATAGAAACGTCCCTGCCAATTTCTCGTAAGAAAATCTGATAGGCAGTAGTAATGCCACGATAGACAATTCGAATCTTAACCCGCCTTGTGTCAGCCCGATAGTTGCACGACTCGGATGCTTCAAGTGGAGTCAAACTTTTTGTACTTTGACTGTTTGCGGTACTAGTGACACTATTATGACTCACTTGGTTTCTCAAATTTCTACGCTGTTCCCACAATGATATAATTGCTTTTCATCAGCTGTAATTGGCTGCTACCATTTTTATATCTAAACCTTTAATATTCAAAGAAAATCGAACTCCACTTTAAATGGCAAAGGAGGCATAAGACCTGACGATTATTCGCAAAATTAGGTAACGAAGCCAATGTGCTAGTCCTAATAAAATATTAGAACAAAGCTCAAGATGTTCATTCTGTAGACTTCAAAAGAAATTATAACACCTTAAACGTAATTAAATAATATAAATAAGTAGTCATACTCCCTAGGGTGTCACGAAGTTTGGCCAACAAGTACGCACCCTCATTAGGGAATGCCTATGTGACGTTTATAATCGTCTAACGCCAGATATAATTGTCACTGAAGCCAAATTAGTAATCCAGTTTTAATTATACGTGAAGGAGCAACTACCTCCTTCAATAGAAACGTTCAGACAAATTAGAACCTTAAAATTAAGGACGATAGCACATAAAAACGCTTCCTCAATTATTTTTTTTGAAGAACTTTCGATAGTTACATTCCAAAGATTCTCGAATTATAGATTTGTTTTGCATTCTATCAAAACAGACTAAATTGTTTTTTGTGATTCGGCTTCAATTTGGCTCGTCTATCATTTCTGTTATTTTTTTGTTGATTGGGGAAAACAAAACACGGGATCCGAATAACGAGCGAAGTTTTACTACCTTCACTGTTGACCTAGTATTTTTTTGTTACCGGACAATACTTTTTCATGGCAAATTAAAAACAAACTAAAAGCTATGTACATGCATACTTTGGTGATGATCTTAACATTGATGATTCGAACACAATTTTAAACAGAAATGTCCTTACTTTCTTAAAAGAAATAAATATTACACCATATAAAAAGATTGAGCAAATAACATCATATTATAATATTAAATAGTCCATGTTCAAGCAAGTGAAAAAGTCGAACAATTATTTGTGCCCGAAATTCCGTACCAACAAATTGATTGTAAAAGTAGTCAATTTAATTGTGGTAACTGCGGGCAGATGTTTACTGAACCGTGATATTTTCTACAGAAATTCCAGCCAAACCAATAATAAGAAAATAAAAAACATTACCTATTGGTTTTTTCAGTTCTGATTTCTTTGTGTAGCTGGGCCCAGCAGTTGACTTATACGATGTGGTGTTGTTAAACATTTTTCACTAGCACTAGAGAATACACAAAATATTCAGTTATTCTATTCACAGTTTTCGTGGGTGGAAAAAATCCTTTTAAACGCGGCCCCGAAATTTCGTATAGTATTTTTTGGTTGCGAATAGTTTTAATATG
This sequence comes from Euclidia mi, assembly GCA_944739405.2. Taxonomy (NCBI): domain Eukaryota; kingdom Metazoa; phylum Arthropoda; class Insecta; order Lepidoptera; family Erebidae; genus Euclidia; species Euclidia mi. The sequence goes on along the minus strand of OX123182.2, from coordinate 82,848,511 downwards.
ATGGCAGCGTCCGCGTGAAACGCATGTGTCGAAACTGAATTGGCGGGCGTCGCTCAACCGCGTTATTTTTGTTTCCCTGCCATTCGCGCACTGTTTATTTAATTTTAATAAATATATTTCCTGTACATGTTTTCCCACTCGCCAAATGCATATTATACTATCAGATTTATTTACAACTTCCCGGTGAACGCGATACCAAACAGGTGTGTATCGTCAGAAAGTTATATTCGTCTTCCACAATATATTAAGATACACAATATGAATAACAATGTCAGTCTATCGATGCTCGTAGTATGTTGCTATAGAAGTCTTAAAATATGATAACGCAAAATGTGACATATGCATGTCGTGGCATCAAACAAATTTAATGTTCTTAGTTTACGATCGCATGAATCAAAAGTAGGCAAGTAGAATCAGAAATATAAGTAACAGGCCCGAAATGTTAAGCCACTCACAATACATAAAATTTGTTTTCGCCCGCCCTCTTTCAGATGTGGATTCAGAATGTATAAAATTTCGACTCGTATTCTTACCGGTAGCACTTTTTTGCTGACATAATGATGTTCATTTGATGTTTTAATGTCTAAGAGGGGAAAATATAGAAGAGTTCCGTTGGAATTTGCCTTGTGTTCACCGCGAATAAGATTTCCCTTCTGTGTATTTTTAAAGGTTAATCTTATTATGTTTTGAAAGCTATTGACGTCAACAGGTTTAAGCTCCTGGTATTGTTACCAGACAGCAAACATTCACGAAAACATTCCACTACCGATTCGTAAGGTGTAAAGCTATGTTCCTTTTACAATAAGCAGGGTACTATAACCAAGCTTCTGCCTAACGGAACGAACTAGACAGAGACAGCTACCAGGCATGTGATTGGCGTGAGAAGGTTAATTGGATCCAAAAGTAAAAAGTACGAACACTGTAACTTTATGCACAGTATACACGGCAGTGACTTTGATTGGCGATGCCAAAATATGTAGATGTGTCTAACCGTGTTTTAACAAGGCCCTATTATCGTTATCATTTGAATCCAAAAGACTCATGGCCAGTATTTACTACATCGGTGTCAATAATATAGCCTTCTGATTACGCTGCAAACTGCTGTCATTCTGTTAATTGGCGAGCCTTCAGATCGACAATTTCTAGCTGCTACTAAGAGATACTGCTTGCCCGGTATCGAATAGCTGATTCGGTCGAGAGCAAACTTTATATTGCAGACTAAATGTTGAAATTAAACAACTAAGTACTGATTCTGTGATATAAATCTAAAAAGTGATCTAGAATTACACTAATTACATTCAGGTTGCCCTAATACTGTGACCTAAATAAACACCTGTAAGTCTTGACCTGAATGAATTGCGATAAAATCCATTAAAAGCAGTCTTATTTCAATGTGTAGCATAAGCCATAACCAAAGATTGTTCCACTCGACAATCTTTTTTCTATTGTAAACGTAAAAGTCTTTTTGAAGTAGTAGTAGAGCCTTAATGATTTCAGCATGAATAGGGCGGCTCGATCGGCATAGTACTACCCTCTTATAGAATATCAAAAAGTAACGAGAAAGGTAAGTAACACTATCTATATTTTGCATTTTGTTCGGTTGTAAGAGTGCCGAAGCAGCGATAGCCTAGTGGAGATACCAACTGACTGCCATGCAGAGGGTATCGGGTTCGAATCCACGGCGCACACCAATGACTTTTCGGAGTTATGTACGTATTGAATTGTTAATTATCGCTTGTCCCGTGTCTCGTGGAGCACGTTAAACTGTCGGTTCCGGTTGTCAGGAAGGTCTTTGACAGTCGTTACAGGGCGTCAGTACCTTCTAAATAAACTGACACTAGTCTAAACCATGGAATATCGCTATCCCTTCGGGTTGCAGAGGTCAGACAGGCAGTCGCTCTGTGGAAATGCTAATATTCAGCCAAATCCAGTTAGACTAGTAAGCGGACACCAGATTGAAACTGGGATAACGCTGATGATGAGTAAGAGCGCCGAGATCCCTTTCGCTATTCCTTTTTCCATCCTAAAGCGCGGCAACGCACTTGTTATTGCAGTGGTATTCCGTGTTTCCGTCTTACATAAGTAAAAGGCTAAATTAAATAGGTATTAGTTACTCTTTGCCTCAAAACCCACTGAATGAATTTAAAGGAATTTTGCAGTAATGTAGGTACATAGATTATACATCAGAATACCTAGGAGCTTCCTTTTTTTCCCAATAACCAACGACCACAAGAGGCAAGCAGAAGCCACAGGCAAAAACCAGTACTTAATTTGTTTCTCATATAAAATAAAACAATGCTATATTTAACATACCTACCATTTATTTATTTGTAAAATAAATTAGAACTCAAACATCTCACTGTTTTAATTAAGCAATATATAATAATATTCTAAAAGTTTTTTGAATTACACTACCCCGCAGAGTTTAACAGACCCGTTTGAATTGTATTGTAGGTACATTACGTGTACCATAAAGTAGGAGGCTTTATGCCTTTAAATTAAACTTTGTTAATTGTTTATTACTTAACGGAGCCAAAACATTGAGTGATAGATCCAATTTGCGGCAGTAATTATTATTGGAAGGTATCAATGTAACCTTTCTGCCAATTAAAATAATTTGTAAGGCTTAATTACAATACAATATGCAAAAGTATGGATTTCAGGAGAAACAAGTTATAATTTTATGGCCATGACAAAACCATTTAGGAATAAAATATTACTTTGTATCACAACAATATTGTATTTTGTAAAGAAAAAGCTTATAGAATGAATCTCGGGCAAATTAAACGTAATACTCCGTATTGTGTACTGCCTTTTCCTGACCGGTTGATGTGTATTCTCTATGCTACTTTCCAGTTCCCCTACGGGTTGCTGTTAGCTGCGACCTACGAGCTGCTGGCGCCGTGCTTCTACCAGCCGCTGCCTACGCATCAGTTCTTACCTACTAGCTTTCTAGAGCCAGGCCACTAATCCCTGACTGCACCAGCCTACGCCTGAGGCTTACCGCTCAGCCTACATCAGTTGCACCGCCTGAGCCTACCACTTAGCCTACACCTCGACCACCGAGCTGCTTACCCAGCGTGCACTGCGTCCAGCTCACTGGCGACTCTACGAGCAGTCTACCCTGCGAGCGTCGGAGAGCAGCAGGAGTCTACGCTCCAGCCTTTAGGCCAGTGCTTACTTAGTCGGTCATACTGTATGTAAGCAGTAGTGAGACATAATAAAAAAAGTTCCTGTTCCCTCTAAGCAGTGTTTCTATTAGAACCCCGACAATCTAACTGAGAGCTAAACGTTTCACTCTTGAGATATAATAACGCAAATTACTCATTAAAAGTCACACTCAACTACACTCGAAAACAAACAAATAAGTAATTACAATGTGCTGCAAAAATGTATGTCATTGTTACCCAAAAATTCATACATTTTATATCTTAAATAATACTAAAATCTGCAGCTGTATCCATTCCATACTGCCATAAATCGCGAAACGTGTTTGGTCCTTCACAAATCACACATAACCCGTGACTTTGATCAAAGGTATTTATCCGGCCACGTGGGTATTATCACCGACTTCGAACACATGAAATACACGTGGATTGAAATGTAAATACAACTCTCTGTATAATATCAACGTTTTCGAAATAATTGTATAGTTTGTAAAATTGACACTATTTCTTTTATTGTTAGTAAATTACTATCCTTTTACTAAGCTTTCAGAACCGGTGATATGAACCAGGGGGTTCAAATTATATACTACCACAATAAGCGCTATTTTAAGCAGCAATAGTTTAATTCTGTACTAACAACAACAAACTATTATATATATTGCTACCAATGGTTTTGGATTCAAACTTATAAATAAATTATATCATATTATTATATGATTTTCAAATGAGCTTCAGAGTACACCATTAAACCACCATTAAGCAGTCAATTCTATCTGTCATAAAGCTTGGTGACAGTCGTTATGTGTTAAAACAAATATATTTTTTCCATTATTAGGCGTAGAGCGTCTGCGTCGAATATTTGGCTCGTCCTCAAATCCGGTATCACGACGAAAACACTTCCTTACATTTTCTTATAGCTTTATAGATTTAGGACAGCTCGGTATTACGTGCCCTATAAATTCAGAGCGCAGCACATGCTTGTCTCCTCCAGAACATGTAACCAGTTTCGTGTTTGGCGGTTTTAGTAAGCTGCTAAGACGGTAGCGACGCTCTACACACTATGTATGTTATGTACATTCTCTTGATTGAGCGTATATATCGCTGTTTTAGTTATGTTACCACACTACCGGTGTGTTTATTTTGTGTAAATTATTTATTATTAAACTTGAATCTCAAAATGGATGGTATAGACAATTTTATAAGACGTTCTGCTAGACTCGATCGAAACCTTACCTGAATAATAAAAAATAAAATATAAAGATTTCGAGTCGACAGCATAGGTATAGCCGCAAAATTCGGATTGTCGGGTATTTTGTTAAATTTTAATGGTTCTGACAGACAAATCGCAGTCGCCATATTGGCCAGTCTAGCGAATCGTCACTGATACCGGATAACATTTTAAGTACTACTTAGTCTTAGTACTAAGTAGTTTGTATGTGTAAATACTTTTTGCAGTTAGGTATATTTCTTAAACAGTTAAAACGAAAAATTATAAAAGTATCCGCCCTATAAAGGAGATTTGTATTACCCCGAATATTGATGATATACTATAAGTAGAGAACCCCGAATTTACGCGAGTGAAGCCGCAGGCAAACGCTAGTGTAAATATAAATTACAAATATAATCATATCTATGAAAGCACATATTAAATAATATTAATCATATCTATGTAAAAGACATAATATTCTTTATATCAATCTTAATTATAAATTAAAGCCATGTTTGACATAGTTGAACATCTTCATATTTATGAACTACATGTAATCTATATCCCACAGAACACAATATTTTCTGTTCTGTCGTATGAACAACATTTAGCGTTATACCTAATTGTCTCTTCAAATATCTTGATATTGGAAGCGACGACGTGCCAAAGTAGAATAGCAGAGTCGTTTAATTTCCTCTTAAATAACTTGAAGAAACCTAACTGTTAGAATGCATGTTATTCCACTTGTAGTCAATTTACGTCAGATATTTTGTACAAACTCAGATCACTACTGATACAAATCACAATACATTCATTAAATCATGCCACCTTAAAATCAGTCCACTGAAATGTTGGCATCTTGATAATTTCATAGGTTTGAAGCCTATATGCGTGTTAATCGACACATACTATAAAACCGACCGTCTTGTATGTCTGTATCAATGCGATAAACTCAAAAACGACTGAACTGATTTTTTACGCTTTTCACCCATAGATAGACTAATTCCTGAGCAAGGTTAAGGTATAAAATTAACGCGAGTAGAGTCACGAGCGAAGTCTAGTTATTAACAAAATAATATATATACTTATTTACCTTTTACAAAATTATTGAGCCGTTGCCAAAAAACGTTAATAATTAATAAATATTGTACCTACTTTTTTTTGTTTTGTTTTACGTGATGGAAAATCCCTTCGGATCTCCAACTTTTGGGGGAAATGAGAGCCGTAGTATGTGGTGTTTCCACTAAAAACCACCTCGACTTTCTCATGTACCCGTGTGTCGGAGAGTAGGGCATCGCCGAAGCATTCGTCGCCACCCTCCGACTGGCATTGGCCCGCCAGATGGTCAGGCGGGCCCCGAACAAAAACCCCTTGGCGGCGGATTAAGGTGTTGGGCTCCGCCGCCAAAACACCCAGCGGCCGCAGAGGATAGGGAGGTCGGCAACGCAACACCGCATCTCCTCTTCCTCTGCGGCCCCACCGCGACGCATCGACAGGTGCGCCCCCATTTGGTAGCGGGAGATAGGGCGCGCGACAACGCAACACCGACACGCCTTTCCTCCCGCGACCGCGCTCGACTGCGAGACAGAACTGTTCCCCGCACCCGCACCGTTGGACGCATCCTGCGCAGGCCCCTCTAAGCCCACGCGGTGCGTCCCCTCCCGGGATCCCTCTTAGCTTCACCGCGGGTGACCAATCCACGGTTACTGAGCCCCCCCACCACGACAAGGTGGAGATCCCACGGGGGGGAAATATTGTACCTCCTAGATAATTACATCACGTGACTCTAATTGCCGAGAGTATACATTATTTATTACATGACTTATTTATTAATTACGTGAAATTAAGTACGTATTTTGCTAAAGGAAAACAAGTAATGTTTCATAATTAGGTACGTATTTTGATCAATTATACCTAATATTTCATATTGGGCCACTTTTGAGTAACTTGCCGTTTATAATTATTATAGGTCGGCAAGGAAGGCACGTTTGCGAAGGTTACCTCTTCAGATGTGATCGCTGCTTGGAGTATTTACGCCAGAACTACTGAACTTTAGAGTGTACGTAACACGTTGGCCCCAGTTCATTTCTCTGGACAAGAATTGCAGGGCACTGGCAAAGGCCTTTGAGCAGTATCCTTTGCCTCACAGTCATCCGTGTCGCTGAACTTCAGTGGGCAAACTGGATGTTTTTTAAATTCTATCAACAATATTGACGGAGTGGTTACCGGCATTTTAATATCACCAAGTCAGGTAAGCGTTTATGTCATTGGAGGCGAGTTTAGCGTCCATTCGTTTACACTTCTTCATCAGTAATATTCTACCGCTTGGATGTAGGCCTCCTTCAGTTTCTTTTATCTCTTTTGGTCCTGGGCAGTCTCTAATCACTTCGCTCCGTCCGTCTTTCTTATTTCGTTCCGCCAACGCATCTGTCATTTTCTTTGCACCTTGACCTTGACCTTCACCTTGCAGCCGACATGAGTAGCCCACTCCCATTTTAAATATGCTACACGTTTTATTACGTCAGTGACTCTATTGTCTTAGCCCCTCGTTTCCCGGTTTATGGTTCCTTTGGGTAACACCTGTCAATCTTCTCTCAATCGCTCATTGGGCTACTTTGAGTCCTTTGAGTGTCTCTTTGGTGAACAGCCAGGTTTTAGCTCCTTATATGAGGACTACTGGTAGGATACACTGATCGTGTATGCGTTTTTCCGTTCGTCATTTATTTTCATCTTAATAGCGAACTCAAGTTTCGAGTAGGCTACCCAAGCTAATCTTATACGCCAGTTAATTTCATTTGCCTGATTGTCTTTTCTCGTTTTGACCCCTTGTGTTAGATACACATACTTATATTCTCTTTCGAGTTTCTTATAGTAGGGGAGACTGAGAACGAATTTCGGGATATACTTGAGCGCGTCAGATATTGATAGCATCCATGTCCTACGTATTTTTAATACAGTAGGAATGTTAATCTGATCATTTGATCCTGGCGCAAAATCATCGCACATCGCAGCTGTAAAGAACCGTCAAACGAACAAATCGGCGATTGCGGAACATTTACTTCAATCGGGCACCAATCACTGGATAGAATTTCATTGTCCCCAAGTCCTCTCCACGGAACGCCACTTTTACCCAAGAGTTGTGCGTGAAGCGATCGAAATCAGAAAACATAAAAATTTCAATCGGGAAGAGGGCTACAAATTGTCATCGGCGTGGAATCCAGTGATTTGGCTAACAACACCCCACTTTAATGCGCAACAGAATGTTCAATAGACAAATACGGTTAGTGTGTTTTGCGCCGGTACTTCGAAAATTAACGACTCGTGGCCATTATTGGAAAGTTGCAAATGTGAATGAGTGAATTCGTCGTCTTGAAATACTCAAGCACGTTAGATTAAGATTATTATGCTTCATCCTAACGTCCTAGACGTGTTTACTCATAATCTGACGATTATCTGGAGGGATTAAGGCATAAGCTCTTTTTTTTTTTAATTATGGCCACTCCCCCCATCGATGAAATATTAAACATTATTTATATTTTTATCTTTTTATCATCTAAGCTTTGCAACCCAATAGGGAGGCATCGTGGGCTCCTCTACTATTATTTTGAATACAAATATTATACCATATGCTTACTTTGTTAGGCATGTATAGGTAGCTAAACTGGCTTAGACAGCAAAAAAGAGAATACTGTCTTCATGCCTCGTGTGGAAGTCGAACCGACAACACTCGGCGTAGTGCCAAACAGCGAGGTGACCGCTTAAAGCACTACACCATTGCATAGGTGGAAGGCTAAAGGCATTTTTCTAGCGTCTCTCATAAAAAATCCCAGAATATTATATCTACATTTTGAATTGGTCTCAAATTTAGAGAAAACTTTCAGTAGAAAGTTCCTTATCTATTCACTTTTATTCTCTTCACACGCCCACACCATCTTAGTTCAGCAATGTCAATTACTGTCTCTCTTTGTACGTCACAATGCCATTTCATTCATCACATTATTCCTAACCTGTCTTTTCAAGATCCCAAGGATTCAGGTTATATAGTCGTTTATAGCATTCATATTATTTCCATTTTAGTAAGTTATTACTTCATCATCATCGGCCCTGTATATAAACTGTCCCACTGCTGGGCACGGACCTCTTCTCACCATGAGAAGGTTAAGGCCAGTTAGTTCACCACGGTGGCTAAGTGCGGGTTGGCAGACTTCACATGTCTTTCGAGAACATTATGGAGAACTCTCAGACATGTAGGTTTCCTCACGATGTTTTTCTTCACCGTTTAGCAAGCGATAATTAATAATTTAATACGCACATAACTTCGAAAAGTCATTGGTGCGCGCCGTGGATTCGAACCCGATACCCTCTGCGTAGCAGTCCGTCGGTCACTCAACTAGGCTATCGCCGGCTATTACTTACTAAACTGGAAATATTATCAACCATATTCATTAACTATCCTACTATTGGATACAGGCCTCGTCAGTGAGGAAAGGCGATGGTGATTTATTTCAACATTATTAAGTTATTATTAAAATACTCAGCTTCGAAAAGGCCCGGATCTATCTGAATTGTAACCAACGGGCTACTTTTAATGAGGATATCAACGGATTTCCATATTAAACCTATTGATAAGCTTTATTTTAGGAAAATCCATAAATCTACATTAATCGAGTATAATAATAGCTTATATCAAAAAGTCCAGTGGATAGCTTATGCGACTTTTGATCGGAGGTCTCGGGTTCGATTCCCAGGTCGGGCAAAAAAGGCTCGCCTCCTATTAAGTGGGACCTAAAAATTCATGGCGAAATGTGGGTGTAATATTACCTACACGTCTGTTTCGTCCCTTCGGGGATGCAGGCGTGAGTCAATAATAAATACAAATAATTTAATCTTATTAATACCATGGCTTATTACTTTACATGTCTGTATTCATAGTGACAAGTAGTACAAACGGCGTTTCATATGTATGATGCAGGAATTTCAGAAATAAGGGAATCTTACTCGTAAATATAGTCAGGCATTTCAAAATCCCCAGCAACTAGAGAAAACTAATAATACGCATTCAAGCCCGCCTGTCAAGTTCCGGCCTATGCACGCGTGCCAGAGAACATATGCATGGAATAATTTAGGTTTGACTCAGATTTATTCAGAACGCAGGCTTCGTTTAGTTACGATTATGTTTCACGAAGTAATATGCTTTATAAACTTTGTGTTGTCGCGAACTCCGCAAGGAATTTCAATAAGGCAGCGTTAAGAGATAGTTCGGATCGGATATTGAAATAAGATGTATGGGAATGGTAAATTATATGGACCTGGTTGTAAGTTGCGTAACGCTATTGGAATTTTATTATTTTTCCTACCGTGTAGTTAGCATACGTGCCATTAGACCACAAAAGCATGACTGAGTTTGTGAGGATTACAAAAGTCATTTTAAAGAAACACTTTTAATTTTACAATTAGCAACAGTGAAGGCGAAAAAATTGAATAAATGCTATAAATGAATTTTAGAAAGTAGCCTTGCTAATGTAGGAACGATTAGGCTAGCTCGACCAGAGTAGTACTACCCTCTCACAGAATATCGACGTAAAGGCACAGTTTTGACACTGTTGCGTTTCGTTCGCTAAATGAGAGTGCCGGAGGCCCCATCCCTTACTCCTTCGCTTGTATCCCACAACTTGTATTATTCCTTTTCTCGTCCCAAAAGGCGGCACCACACTTGGGACTCCAGTGGTGTTGCTTCTATCCATGAGCGATGGTAATCATTTACCATCAGGCGACCCGCCTGCACCTGCATAAAAAAATTTCGGATTCGTGCACCGAAGGCCACGAACAAACTTATCTTTGACGTTCTATCCTAGAAACAATCACTGAACTGACAGCAAAATTAACCTAATGGAAGGAAAGAGGAACCCACCACGCACCCTCGGATTGACTACCCCAACTATTGCAATAGAAAAAGGTTGACAATACCGAACTCCTCTAAAAGGATAAGGGATATAGGAATGGTATGGGTTCCAGGAAGATACCTGACTTGCAGTATCCCGCTGTATGCGCCGACTATTCTTCGACACGTGTTTCGCCTCTGCACGAGGCATCCTCAGGAGCGATGGGCATCAGTCGCTCGATCAGTCGAGTGGCGGAGGGAATTAGAAAGTACAATCGTTTATAAGACACGCTCACGGTAGGAAAGCGCTCAGTCGTTGCCCATCGCTCCTGAGGATGCCTCGTGCAGAGGCGAAACACGTGTCGAAGAATAGTCGGCGCATACAGCGGGATACTGCAAGTCAGGTATCTTCCTGGAACCCATACCATTCCTATATCCCTTATCCTTTTAGAGGAGTTCGGTATTGTCAACCTTTTTCTATTGCAATAGTTGGGGTAGTCAATCCGAGGGTGCGTGGTGGGTTCCTCTTTCCTTCCATTAGGTTACAATGGAGTTCCGCCAAGTAACGCCTGATTCAATCAACTATGGCAAAAATTAAGTTTGTAATATTATTGAATTCGTATTGTTTTTGTTAAAGGTCTATTTAATGCTCTTTTCGGATTTTAATTTCATGTGCATTCATTACTGCTTGTAAACATGATTCACATTTATCATTCGATACGTCTTTAGTGCGTCATTTGTGACAAGATTACGAGAATCTACCACAGTGTGGAATGATGAAACATTTTCATCGATATTCGCGGGAAAAGCGCTTTCTTGCCGGAAACCGGTGCTGTTCTACGGAATAGCACCGTTTATACCGTTATAAGTAAGATTCTTATCTTTATAATAGACATTTAGGCTTATGAGCAAACTCTAATGATCTCAATTTTGCTTGTAACTCAAAAACAATTGGGTAAATGTGTCACAATTATTCAGATTATTAGTATTGTATTTTGCTTGTTCACAAGATACTAAGTATATCGACATATATCATTATTGATAGTTGATATTGATGATAGTTGAAATTATTCTTTCATGCTTCTTATGTAAAATAAGCCACAGAGAAAATGTGTAAAAAATTATGTTCTATTAAATATTTATATCGAAATGAGTTTCACTTTTAGGAGTAAAGAGACTGTTACTTATACAATTAGTATTCATGCTGAATCAGCAGTAAAATTAATTAGCTTACTTAACACTGAACGCCGCTGATATTAAGGATAATCTTCTGTGTTTTTTCTTAATAACTAAAGGTATATAGGTATGAGTGTAGAGTAAGCGCGTGAAGTTTGTAAGGATAGAATCAAGTAGCTTTCTGTTGTCTCTCCCTACCCCAACGGTAAAAAGGCGTGAGTATATGTATGTATGTATATAGGTAACACATATTTTACCTAAACATTACTTCAAAAGATAGATGGATTTTACAATGTATTGTATCCAAACTACTCCAAAAAACCTGCAGCAAGCAACATCTTCACGATCCCGAATACACAAAATGAAACACAAATTGAAGAATTTGATACATTTGAATGTCATGAAAACTGAGACATGGAGCATTGCCAACTTCTCTTCCTCTACACGACAGTTACGATTTTTAATATGAATAATGTAACGTTTATTGGTGTGTTGAGAGATAAATTAGATACGCATATTGTTCGTTACAAAATATAGTTTAATTACATGGAAGCGTTACACAATATAACCCTACCGGGTTGCTACCGCAACTAGATTTAGAACTAAGATTAAGACTCAGGGCAGGGTAGGCAGGCAGGCTGATGAGGCTTCGGTGCTCCGGCAGAGAAGGCACTTATCTTGAACAGCGTTGAGGGTCCGAAAAAAGTCGTTCGCTGTCGCGCCGCCGTATTTATGTACCGCTGGGGAGCGGGACGGCCAGCCAGGAGTAGTGGGAAGCGGCGCGACGACACCGACGTCACACACTCCCCCCTTTAGGCCGGAATTTTTCCTGGGGAAAAATTCCCTGACCCCCTGCCGCCAACAGCACCTGGAATAAAGAAGGAGAAGTGGTGTCAGTCTTTTAAGGGCCAAACACCACCTAAAAGAAATTTGGTTATGTATAACCCCCCAACCTTTCATACATCACGCATTCAATAGACCCCTTTAATAACAAAAACAATCCTTCATATCTCGCACACATGCCAGACACACTCACAACCAGTGCACTAGCTATCATTCAAATCAATCTAGCTTGAATACAAAACACATCAAGGATTACGCTTAACTGAGATAGTCTAGTATGGTAGATGAGTAATTTAACATTTACTAGGGACACTCTTCAAAATAATTGTTTAGAATTCTTATATATAAGTTAAGTTATATGGAATACAAAAGAGCTGCTCAGTTTATGAAGTAACTATATAATGCTACTGCATAAAAACAATTAAAATGAAAGGTCCGCTTCGACAACAAAAGAGTGAGTGACAAGTCATAAAACTCAACGCAGGTAGTCGAGACGAATGTAGACGAGAGTAAACCTTATGTGCGCGGGACAAGGTATTATTTGGTAGGCGCGCTAGCGGCTCGCTAAATAGAATGGGTTAATATTAATAACTCCGCGTAGGTATACTTTATAACATAACGTAAACAAGGTGATTAGCACAACAAGTAAAATAGATTCAAGAAACTTCGAACCCGTGAGACGCAGTTGATTACAGTTTTAACCACTGAGTCAAAACAAAAAAGATTTTAAAGATAGAAAAAATCGGTATTACTATAACGACCATTATGGACTGTGGGTGAGCAGAAGTAATTATAACATAAATTTGGCCAGATTTTTATTATGAGATAATCTATTGTTTGTAATTAATTAATTTTAAATCTTTATTATGCCATTCGCCAACTGGCTTGCCAGTCATATCAGACAATTTGTAAACTAAAGGAGACTTTTTAGCTACAACTTTGCATTTAATAAATTTAGGAGCGAGTTTTTTATTGAAATATTTATCTTTATCGCTTAAATAGAAAGTACGTCGCCACACAATATCGCCGACATTGAATTCGGCTGGTTTACGACGAAGATTATAAGAATTACAATTACGTTGATTAGCGGCTATCAAAGCGGCCTGTACCTTTTCGAAGATAGGAGACAAATGGCCGAGGGCCTCCGCATATGTATCACGCGGTTCGAAAACAATATTAGGGTCAGATTTGTTGACCACATAGTGTGAACCACAAGTAACCAATTCACGACCAAAGACCAGAAAAGATGGAGAATAGCCAGTTACCTCGTTTACTGCGCAATTTATTGCAAACTGAACCTTGGGAACAACTAAATCCAAAACGCGCTGATCTCGTTCGATAAAAGTAGAAATAGCAGTCATAATAGTTTTATTGTAACGCTCGACTGAGTTTACATGGGGTGTATACAGCGGCGTATAGTGCAAATTAGGAATTTTGTATTTAGTTATCAAAATTTTAAATGTAGTACTAATGAATTGCTTACCATTATCGAGAACAATAGTTGACGGAATACCATGGACCAAAAAACATTTTCTTCTAAAATTTTAGTAATTATTTCGGCAGTAGCTCGTTTAATGGGAAAAAGCATACAATATTTGGAAAAACAACAAGAAACAACAAAAATAAAATTGTTTAGCCTTCTAGAAGTAGGTAGTGGACCAATTAGATCAATGCTTAACATCTGGAATGGTTTATAACAAGACTTAGATCTACCCATATGACCTAAGGTTGAATGGTTTTGATGTTTGTGAGCTATACAAACATCACACGAATTCACAGCCTTAACAACGTCGGAATACATATTCGACCAGTAATAATTTAATGCCAAGAGCTTGTAGGTTTTAAAAATACCAAGGTGACCAGCTGTGGGCAGCAAATGGTTCTCAGCAATAATATTAGATCTTTGTTCAGACGGAATAACCTCCTTCCATTGAAAATTACGAGTTAAAGGATTTAGACACTTTTTAAAACGATATAATTTATTATTAATAATTTGGTAGTCCACGAAAGATGTGGGATTGTTTAGACCTTTATAAATGTTTAGATACCACGAATCGTTAGTAGATATTGGGAGTGTTAGGTTTAAATTAGGAGTAATGTCATTATCATTGATAATGGCTGCAACGGAAACAGAACGAGACAGGAGGTAGGGCAATATGTTGTCTGAACCACGACGGTGTCGAATCTCGAAATTGTACGACGAAAGACGAACACCCCATCTGGCCAAACGGCCAGTAGGATTATTAAGTTTTAGAAACCATTTGAGCGCAGCGTGGTCAGTGTAAACAATAAACTTTTTACTGTTACCGACATAACAACGCCAGTGCTCGATGGCAGATAACACAGCGAGTGCCTCGCGCTCAGTAGCGCTGTAATTCTTTTCAGCATCAGACAGAGACTTACTGAAACAGGCTATGATTTTTTCTTCGCCCTTCAAAACCTGGCAGAGGACAGCACCTACGCCGTAGTCGCTGGCGTCCGTGTGTATCTCAAAAGGTTCGGAGTAGTCCGGACAAGATAAAATAGAAGGAGAGGACAAGCAGTCTTTCAATTTGAAAAAAACCTGGTCCGCTTCTTTAGACCAACAAAAAGGGGGAGCCTTTTTACCTTGAGAGGTTAATTTGTTTAAAGGTGACGATATACTACTAAAATTTGGAATAAATCGCCTATACCACGAAGCCACGCCCAGATAACGACGTAGTTCCTTTTTATAAGAAGGGGTAGGGTAATTAATTATGGCATCAATTTTATCAGGATCCACATGGAGACCTTGCGAATCGACAACGTAACCTAAATATTTTATTTTATCACGAAAAAAATTACACTTATCTAAGTTTATAGTGAGATTTGCCATTTTCAATTTTTAGAAAATACGTAATAAAAGCGTAATATGTTCTTCAAACGTTGACGATATACATACAATGTCGTCGATAAAACAAAAGACCTTATTTTCAAATTCAGGACCGTAAAACAAAGTGTCGACTAAACGTTGCTGAGTTGCGGGTGCGTTTGTTAGACCAAACGCCATCCTTTTAAAATGAAACGTGCCACGGGTAGGTACATAGAAAGCGGTCTTAAAACGGTCCTCCTCTTTAATAAACGTCTGACAGAAACATTTAGAAATATCTAAACTAGATAGGTATTTAGCATCTCTCAAGTTATCTAGAATTTCCGAAATGTAGGGCGAATTATAAGCATCTTTTCTAGTAACAGAATTCAATTTACGACTATCTAAGCAAAATCTTAGTTCGCCGTTCTTTTTAGGGGTTAGAATAACAGGGTTAGACCAAGGACTCTCAGAGGGTTCTACGACATATTCCTTCAACATTTCGTCTAGGTGTTGTATCAAAATGCATTGTTTATCGGAAGACATACGATAATAACGCTGACGAATAGGTGGGCTATCGCCTGTGTCAATAGAGTGAGTAATGAGAGTTGTACAACCGAGACCCCGCTTTTATAATAAATATCGGAAAATTTAGAAATAATGTTATCAGCGGCAGCTCTCTGTTCAATAGATAAATAAGACACAAGGTGCGGTGAGTCATCGGTCCGCAACTCAGTAACTTGTAAATCAGTTTCATTCAATAACAACACCGACTCTAAATGGTTAGGAAATAAGTTAAAAATTCGCCAAAAATCCATACTGAGAATTAAACTATTTTTAATCCCTGGCACTACATGAAAATTTAGGGAAACTGTTTTATTTTGAAATTCAATAGGAAGAGAGATAGACCCTAAAGAACACAATTTTTCACCACCAGCGGTTACCAAACTCAAAGGCTGAGAACAATCCAACTGATACTCATTATTTAAAAAGAAATTATGAGAATTGTTACCCAAGATTGTAACACATGAGCCAGAATCCAACAGGCCGACTACAGGTTTACCATTTACAATAACAGAAATATATGGCGAGTATTCTATATTAGAATTACGGATTGGGGATAGACTGTAACAATGAAAAAATTTTTTTGGATAATTTAACCAATTATTCCACTCATTTTTATTGAAATTATTTGATTTATTTATTCCCCAATCCTCGCTTATTAGTTTTTTGGTTTATTAGTTTTAGGATTACATTTAGGACAATCAGACACACGAAAGCCTTTTAGACCGCATTTAAAACAAATTAAAAAGTGTGGTTGGCGACAATTATACAAAGTATGAGAATTGGATCGACACCTGGGACAGAACCGGTTGTCGTTTTTATTAGTAGTGGGTAAGTTGATAGCGTTTATCTGTGGTGGAGCGTTAAAGTTTTTATTAGAATTATTATAATAATTTTTTGGTTTGTAATTAGAAAAATTAAGTTTTTGAGGTTGGTGAGCAAACTCGGGCAACAAGATATTGGGTGTGGCTTTGGAAGATTCCCGATGGTCTTCAGTTCGTTTATGAAAGGTCTCAAATTCACGACAGACACTAACGAGACTAGGGATATCGGCCACCTTAGCCGTTAAAATAGTTTGATTGTAACATGACAGGACATTACGCAACAAAATAACTAATTTTTCAGACTCACTAATAGGCACATCAAGACGAGAAAACATACCCTGCATTTTAGCAACAAAAAGTGTTATATTTTAGTCCTCAGCTTGAAGGCGAAATCTAATTTCATTTAAGATTTTAAAATCATAGTCAGTCGGACTAAAATCACGCTTCAAAAGACAACACAATTCACTCCAACTAGAAACCTGTTCTTTGAGCGAAGGATACCAGAACAATGCATCGCCCGTAAATATCTCAAAAGCAAATAGTAACATTTTATTTTCGGGAATACACCTAGCCTGCATAAACTCATTAATATTTTCAATAAACCCGCGAGCACAAGACTTGCCATTATATTTGAATTTAGCGAGTTCGGAAAACAATTTACGATCGTACTTAAAGTCGTCAGAAACGACGGGGGTAGATACAGAGCAGTCCTTTTGCACTACGTGCGAAGTTGGTTCAGATGTACCCGACATCAAAGATTTAAAAATAGCTAACTGATTGCGGTAATTGCTCGAAACTATCTCAGCCGAGTCCGTATCAGAAAGGCGGTCCAGATCCAGTCTATTCAATCTAAAATAAATATGATTGAGAATAGATTCTGTGCGCGAATAGAGGTTTTGGTCGAATTGTGATCTTAGGAGAGAAATATTATTAGTAACCCTAATTAGGGAGTTCCGGATAGCCGAAATTTCCTCTTCGGGGTCCAAATCCGAATCCAATACAGTTTCAGAGGGAAACTGGGATGCAAGTGTCGCTATTTGCTGGCGCAGCTCGGCTACCGAACCTGACTTGTCGCCACCCCGAATAATCAGTTAAACCAGCTCCAATTTTATCAAATGATTGAAGTTAATTTTAAAAGACATGGCTAAGTTACTTTGAAAAAGATTAAACAGATAAAAGATTAACCTAACAGCACCAAAAGTCACTCACACAGGGGTTATACTTATAATATAACAATAAAATAAAAGGTAATGTAAATATGTTCACAGTGGGTCGTTTAAAAAAAGATTTATAGTATGTAGCAAGTAAACAAGTTACGTTCGCAATGCGTAAGAATAACGCGAAGCGGTTTCTACCCTCACATAAAAAATGTAATTGTACAATTAAAATAATACCCAAAACCGTTACTTAGTCTAACGAATTTGGGTTAGAAAAGAAGTTATAAAAGTACATAAGATGTGGCGCAAGCCTTTAGTCGACTATATTGCCCGATTTATATAAGCTTTAATGCGTTATAATTTATGTAACACATTTAGAAACGAAAAATCGACGACTTACCGACTGTGAACACACTTACACACAGAAACACAGAAAAATGAAGCGACCAGAAGCCGAGTCAGATGCCTGAGCCCTTAAAACTGTTTGGCGCCAGTGTAACGTTTATTGGTGTGTAACGTTTATGTGTGTGAGACAAATTAGATACGCATATTGTTCGTTACAAAATGTAGTTTAATTGCATGGAAGCGTTACACAATGTAACCCGGTAGCAACTAGATTTAGAGCTAAGATTAAGACTCAGGGCAGGGTAGGCAGGCAGGCTGACGAGGCTTCGGTGCTCCGGCAGAGAAGGCACTTATCTTGAACAGCGTTGAGCGTCCGAAAAAAGCCGTTCGCTGTCGCGCCGCCGTATTTATGTGCCGCTGGGGAGCGGGGCGGCCAGCCAGGAGTAGTGGGAAGCGGCGCGACGACACCGACGTCACAATAATTTCATTGATTTATTATTAAATCGTTCATATTAAGTTTTCTTAGAGGCAACATTTCTTTAGTGTTATATTGCGTATGTTTGCATTATAATGACTAATCGTATGTTTATTGCATCCCATATCAAACAACGCGCGACAGGCGACCTACCTACCGAAAACACGACAGTTCGTATAAATATGCCAAACCAAATAACAAAGGTTCAGGCTCTACCCAAAACTCACGTCGACCGTCGTAAATGAAATACAATATTGTTCACGTACAAATTGTAAGCGTTAAATGAATAAACTGAAGATTTAATTAAGTGTACATATTCACTGCATGGAAGGAATGACGCGAGTTAGTAAACGCGAAGGAAATCCGGCAGCACCTTAAGACCCCAACAGTGGGAACAGTAGCAGCGTCTTAGTTAATTTTATTCTGTTCACGGCAACTTTAATTTCTCGCTTCGCTGATAATTCTGTCGTCGGCGGCCATGAAGAAAATCTGGGCAAAAGTTCAGTCTGCAATATTATTTTAATGCAGACGTTGTATATAACGTGCCTTAATATTTTATTACGGCTGCGTTTCTCGCAAACTACAGGGCCATTCGAACTCAAACACTGACTAACTGTTGTTTAGACTGTTCATTTTAAACTGTTATGATAGAAGATCTTGTCTATTGAGCATAAGGGAAGCTTGTTTCATGCTTGAAGTGACTTGCACGGAGCGTTGTATTATTCAGTGTTCAATCCACGCACGGGACAACAGCTTTGTCTTTACGATACAGCGTCATTAAGAGAGGTATTTTATGAATAAAACGAGCGAAATATTAAAAAAATCCTATTATATTATAGTCATAAAAAATATAGTATACGTCATAAAAAAAATCCGCTGACAAGATTTTATATTTCTAGCTTGAATGATTTGAGCTTCACGATTATATAATAGTCAAGATAAGTGATATTATATCATGACAATTACGACAAATAATTATTACCATAAAGATACTAATCCCTGTAGTGAAGAATTACGAATAGAAAGTAACACTGCCTCATTTGATTCCATGGGACTAAAAAACAATACACAAAGAAAATAGTATCACTGGGAACAAATGGAATACTCGACCTCAAACACTACAAATTCTATACAAACCCGTCTGGTGAGCGTAGTATGATAGGTCAAATCCTTCTATGAACTTACGATGTTAATGTGACGCAAACTGGTGTTGCACTAAGGTCAGATTTTTATTAGAAGAAGTAAAGAAGATAGATCATTACTTTTGCTTCAGTTTTTATTACTTGCTTAGAAAATACACGGATTGATTAGAGAGAAGGTTAAAGATCACGATCGATGAATGGTTTCGGGAGATCGCGTAATTAACAAGGAAGGCATTGAAATACTAATTGATGATGCTATATTTACAACCCTTCGTATTTTTACTGCGGGTGGGCGAGGAAGTTAATACAATCAGTTTATATAACCGTAAGAAGAAAATACCTACCTATATCGTTACCGTACGAGTATTATGAATATTAACCATTTCACTGTAGGCGTGATGGATTCATGCCTAATAGAAACAAGTTGTGTTGGCAAGGATACTTACCTACTTGTAATTTGTTACACTTATGGCTTGTCTTGTAAAGAGAAAGCATCAATCTACATATCGTAGATAATGCCATGGATTTTATAATTATAAAGTAATGTTCATAACAATCTTAATATATAAAATCCTTGCGTTACTGACTGACTGACAGACACGCTACCGCTGAAACTATTGGGCGCAGGAAGCTGAAATTTGGCATATATGTTCCTTGGGGACCGTAGGGGTGCACTAAGAAGGGATTTCCCGAAATTCCCACGGGGTCGGCCAAAACGGGTAAATTTAAAAAAAAAATGCAGGCGTAGCTGCTGGCGTCATCTAGTATCTTAATATAAAAAATCCTTGTGTTACTGACTGACTGACAGACACGCTACAGCCGAAACTATTGGGCGCAGGAAGCGGAAATTTGGCATGTATGTTCCTTGGGAACCGTAGGGGTGCACTAAGAAGGGATTTCCCGAAATTCTTACGGGATCGGCCAAAACGGGTAAATTAAAAAAAAAAACAGGCGTAGCTGCGGGCGTCCTCTAGTTAACAATATAATTTCATTCAGTGAAGCTAAAACATAACATTTGGCTTCACAAAATATTATGCTTAAAAAAAAAAAACAACTTGTGCAAACAAACTCATATCGTCCGGGCACCCTCTCAATACCGAAACCAATATTATAACCGAAATATGTTAAATAAAAACTTAACTTCACAAGTATACCCACTAAATCAGAGTGGTTCAGTTGTTATTAAGATTGGAATCGGTGTAATAACAGTAAAAGACGAGTAAACGAAAAGTTAATAGCCGCCCATATACGAAACACTGTTTAACGGCATCATTCGTAGAACGACTATAAAGGCATGTTTTCATAGAAACTGGGCGAAATTACAGTTCATGTTCAATAACTACGTTTCGCTCCGCTTCTGTGAAATCTCATATCTCATATGAAGGAAATTGTTCAATATACATAAAACACAAATCATACTGCTTTTTATCCTACTTAGTCTTTTCTGAGTATCACGATAAATAAATCAAATGGCCGACTTTAAACCCATTTGATTTTCATCATATTTCAGTATGTAAATATTTGAAAATGTTAAATCTTGAATTAACTTAAAATCTCGGCAGTAGTGATCGTATAGTACTAACCTATTAGATGGTACTACCAATGAGAAAACTTCAATCTTAGATTAATGATTGGTATCGCTTCTCGATACTATAATAATGCTTAAAGTAAATAAAGCCATCTTGATTAATAAAAAACGAACATCAAACATTCAAATCTCACAATTTTCTATTCTTACGATATCATTCTATCGTAATCGCTATTCAATACTGCCAACAAGACTGTTTGAAATAGAATTAATTTTTATTATAAGTCAAATCGATTAGATCGATTGAGTAACATTTTGTTTAGTCTATTGAAAATTTCTGACAATGGTCACACTGAACTGTCACTTCGGTTCTTCCCTTGAAAAATTACCTCGTTGTCGTCTCGTACGTAAAATATCGCCTTTTGAATTAACGCGAATTGAAATAAATTGAGTAAACCGTCTTGAATGCCGCCTGATCTAGTGCTGGCAACGGTAAATTGATTGTGAACTATTGATTGACATTTGTGAAAATTGTGAATCCGGTATCGAGTCCACGTGCCAACGTGTCCTGAAAACGTCGCGTTTGCAGCTTAATAGCTAAGTATAAGATACTTCATTCATTTATTTTGGCCAATATACTTGTATGAATGTGTCTAATTTAGCTCAAGCCTGACATCAGCAAAGATAGCGGGTAAGTGAAATATAATATTGATATTGATTGATTTCAATTCATCACTGTGCAACGCAGTGCATTGTGTCTGGATCATTGTCTATCGTGGTCAGGTAGATGTATTACATCTTCCACTGCGCACTTCTGATAAACCTTCCTGCCTGGCTACGGTAATTCTAGACATAAAATTTTGGTGCAGAGCGTAGTTGAAATTTAGCCGCTGTTGCATTACTGAGTATAAACTCAGATTGGTATGAGCTTGTATCTTATCACCTTGTAGACAGTATTGTAGTGTTTGTCAGGTCAGTTATTGTCTAAAATACATAATATTTAATTGTATAAGTTGACCTAGATAATTTGAAACACATTGTCACATAACCTCAATCAGTAATTGTTGAAAAATCTAACTTCAATTTGTTGTTGCATTAATAAGTCAGTTTGTTTGGATACATAACAGCTGTATGTATCAATAAATTTAGTAAATTTAGTTTATTGCATATATTCATAAACATTATAACAACCAACTTGACCTTGCCACTTGGGCGGGTCACATTAATAAACTTTGTTTTGTTATAATATAGATAATATTGCTAGGTAACACTTATTCTGTGCTTACTTACTATTGTATATCTCAAATAACACAGCCAGTCTGTCTGTTGCAAATAATTTATTAATTAATTTGAAGTTTCAACTTTTAATTTGTTATAAGTTATAACTTTTGATAACTTTAACTTTGTTTTGTGTCAATATATATTGAAACTATTAATTTTGTTGGACAGTAGATACCTGTCACTTGCCTGCACTTGCAGTAAACAGGCTAATACTTTGTTGGTTTCAAAGAATTAACAAATATTAAGTTTTGATTGTTAATATTATTTAACGCTTGTCCGGGCTCTTTTGAAATTTGATTATGTCAGCTATCAAGGACTTGCGTGCGGCTGCTGGTGCTATTGCATCAGATTTGCGCTGGTTTGCCTCGGCCAGTGCCTTAGTGAACCGGCCTGATCGCCAGCAGGCCTTACTACAAAGGTACGAGCGGATTGACGATCGCCTGGCAAGTGTGGAACAGCAATTCCGCACTTTCAGCGCTTGCTGTCTCGAAGTGTCAGTCAACGATTTCACAGCTGACCAGCGAAATAAGGTCAGCGAAGACTATGCCCAGGTCTTAGACCTGTATGATGCTGTCTCCAATAGTGCGAGACAACTAGTTGCCGATAGGGAAGGGCAACCCGGCCTGAAGCAGGAGCTTCCTAGGTCAGCACCGGGGCTGGTGAGTAGGCTCCCTACTTTGGACCTCCCCCATTTTTATGGCTGCCTAGGAAGCTACCTGGGCTTCGTTAATTTGTTCGACAGCCTAGTCAATGATAGGGCTGACCTTCGGCCGGCACAAAAGTTGGCCTATCTAATGTCGGTTCTGGATGGGGAGGCTAAGGGCCTCATCCAGCATCTGCCCGTGTCTGACGAGGCGTACCAGACGGCTCGGGACCTAATCACCCGTAGGTACCATAATAAGCGTGGCCTCATCGACACGCACATCGAGCAGATTTTGGGTTTGCCGACGCTCACCCGGGTCTCTGGGTTGCGCACCCAACTGTTGAAACCGCTCTTGGTGGCCATCAACGCACTTAAGTGCCTTGACCTGCCCGTGGACCAATGGTCCTATCTATTGGTGCACATTGTACTGAAAAAGCTGCCTGCCAACCTGAGGTCGCGTTTTGAACAGCGCTTTGGTGGGGATAGTGCGACCCATCTGCCCCCCTTTGCTGACCTGGAGAGGTTCCTGGAGGATGAGTGCCGGGTCTTGGACAACTCCGGTGGTGACACGCCGGCTAAGTCGCAGCCGCCCAAGGTCAAGGAGCAGGCTCGCGTTCACACCCGAGCCAATGTTGACCGGCGCCCTCCTCGCTTTGCGGTCACGCAGAGCCCAGCGGAGTGCTCCTACTGCAAGGTCACGGGGCACAGAACGGCCAGTTGTAGGGCATTCTTGGACCTACATGTCGCCTCTCGTAGGCGCATCGCGAATGCCCGCCGCCTTTGCTTCTCTTGTTTGGGGTCCCACTACCAGCGAGACTGCCCAAACTCTCGCCCCTGTCCTTACTGTGGAGGACAGCATTTGGACATTCTCTGCATGAATGCCAGAGAGGTAGGCCGCTTGTCCAACCAGCCGACGCCGCGCACGGGCGGGTGTTTTGAAGGTGGCAGCCGAGGCTCACCGGCGCGTAGCCGAGAGTCGCCTCGCTTAATTGATCGCCACTCACCCTGCTTGGAGAACCGTAGCGTGCGCACGCCTCCTCTCTCTCGCGCACCTGAATGTGCTGTTCAGCGTCACCAGCACCATGACTGCTGCCCCAGGTATTCCCCTCCTTTGGCGGAGCGTCCCCGCCTTGACTCGCGCCCACCTCGTTTTGGGCGGGTGCGTCATTATGACCCCCCACAGATGGCGCGCGGATCGAGTCATCGCGCCTTTGAGGACTTCAACCTGCACCCTCGTTTTGACTTGCCTGGTCCTGGCCAACGGTCGCCGCCCAGGCAACAATAGGTCATTGACCGCTGCCCTATAACTCCAACCTCCCCTATTGAGACCGTTATCCTACCAACGGTTGCTGTTAGGGTCTGGGGACCCACGGGGACCTCTGTTGCTGTCCGTGCTATATTGGACGCAGGTTCACAAGGTTGCATTGTTTCCACTTATTTGGTAGGGCAGGTTAAATTAAATATGGGTTCTTTTCCAAATTGTATACGGGGCATAGGGGACGTAGCCTCTAATGTTGAAGGGCAAGTTAAGGTTTTGTTTGGCCCTGTTGAATCTTCACACCCGAGGATTAAAACTTCGGCCATTGTGCTGAAGAATATCTTGGGCATGCATCCACAGAAACAGCTACCTGCTGCTGTGGTGAATTTGACATCGGGATTGGAACTGGCGGACCCCAAATTTGACACACCGGGACAAATCGATTTGTTGATTGGCTCTGATGTCCTCGGTGGAATTTTGATTGGTGGGAAACGGGTCTTGGTGCCAAATGGTTTGACTGCCATCCCGACCATATTTGGATTTGCTTTGATGGGACCTGTACCTAGGGACCCCCCTCCACCTGAACTTGACAATTTGTTGGCTGTAGGCTCCGCTCTCTCTGATGCGGTTCAGAGGTTTTGGGAGGTAGAGGAGCCCCCTCAAGCTGCCCGTTTGAATCCAGAACATGAGGAGTGCGAGCTGTTCTTCCAGAACAACACTGGTCGACTCCGTTCTGGTCGGATCATTACGAGGCTACCCTTCCTGTCTGTTCGGCCTCCGCTTGGTGAGTCACGACCTTTAGCCGAAGAGAGGTTGTTGGCCATGGAGCGCCGCATGGGTCGTGATCCGGATCTCAGACAGAAGTACATTGAGTTCATGAGGGAATATGAACAGTTGGGACACATGTCTGTGTCAAATTTGGATTGGCGTTCGGTGGAGCACTACTTTCTCCCGCATCATGCGGTATTGAAGCCATCAACTGGCAAGCTGCGCAAAGTGTTTGATGGTTCTGCGCCGACTTCAACAAGCGTATCCTTGAACCAGTGCTTGCATTCTGGTCCCAAGTTGGTCAAGGACCTTTGTGACGTCATCACCAGCTTCCGACGACATCAGGTTGTCTTTGTGGCCGACATAAAAATGATGTTCAGGCAGACTATTATCCACCATGATGACCGTCGCTTCCAGCTGATCCTTTGGAGAGAGTCTCCTCGCGATCCCATGGTCGTCTACGAGCTAAATACGAATACGTACGGGTTAAGATCAAGCCCCTACTTGGCAATACGTTCTCTTTGGGAGCTCGCAGACCGCGAAGGCTTACGTTTCCCACGAGCCTCCGCCATCTTGAAAGACGATATTTACGTCGATGACATTTGTTCAGGCGCCTCCACAGCGGACGAGGCGATCCTCCTGCGGGACGAATTGATAGGTATTTTGGCCTCCGCTGGTTATGAGTTGCGCAAATGGATTTCCAACTCACCAGCGCTTTTGGAAGGCTTGCCAGAGGATCATCAGCAAGATCCACATCTATTTGAGATTGTTGACAACCCCGCCATGATGGCTGTTCTCGGCGTTCAGTACAGACCAGTCCAAGACATCTTTACATATAACGTAGACTTGAAATTGCCGTGTTCTTGGACTAAACGTCTCGTATTGTCTACTGTCGCCAGAACCTTTGATCCGAATGGTTGGATCTGTCCAATTATATTTTGGGCAAAATGCTTCTTGCAGAAGCTTTGGACAGCAGGATTGACCTGGGACGAACCTCTGCACGGCACTCTTGTTGAGGAATGGACCTCCTTTGTATCCTCACTTCCTGCCGTCAACGAGATCTCCTTGCCTCGTCCCATCCTTCCTCCCGGGAAGTACAAGTCCACCCTTCACGGGTTTTGTGACGCCTCGGAACGTGGTCATGCGGCCGTGGTGTACTTGCGCACAGTCAGTTCCTCAGGTCAGGTGAGAGTCTCCCTGATCATGGCGAAGGGCAAGGTAGCACCCCTTCGGACATCTTTGACCATTCCGAAATTGGAGCTCTCGGGAGCAGCACTACTTGTACGCTTATTGAACCACGTGTCTAGTACTTTGGGTAAAAGCATTTGTATTAGTGGGACCTACGCCTGGACAGACAGCCAAATTGTACTTTGTTGGTTGAAGGCGTCTGTCCACACTTTGGAGGTATTTGTTGCTAATCGCGTTTCCCAAATCCAGAAACCCGAAGTCAAACTTGTTTGGAGACACGTGCCGGGTGAGCTCAACCCCGCTGATTGTGCCTCGCGCGGATGCTTGACGCCTAGTTTGATAGGTCATTCGCTGTGGTGGGGTCCGGAATGGTTGAGTCAACCAGAAATTGATTGGCCTCGAACGCCAGTTTTGAATACTTCTAATTTGCTGGGTCTACGAACACTCGCTCTTGAGAAGGTAGAATGCGCCTTCGACCCCGATTTTTGTTGAATCGCTACAGCTCCCTTGACAAGTTGTTAGGTGTTACTGCTTGGATAAAGCGTTTTGTTTTTAATTTTAGGCACCCACAACAGAAACGACTGACACCGTTTCTCTCACCACAGGAACGACAGGAGTCCCTCACCTTTTGGGTTCGTTCTGCGCAATTGGCGCATTTTGAAAAGGAGATTGCTATCCTTAAATCAGGGAGATCGAAATTGTCGGGATCTGTCTCTAAATTGAACCCCTTTTTGGACGATACGGGTCTCTTGCGCGTTGGAGGGCGTCTCAAGAACGCCAACCTCCCTTACGGAGCACGTCACCCCCTTCTGTTACCTAAGGACGGTCATTTGGTACGTTTGTTGGTAACTGACCGTCACCTTAAAAATTCGCATGCTGGTTGTAATGCTTTGTTGGCCATTTTGCAACGCGAATTTTGGATCTTGTCTGCCCGAAGAATTATTCGGAGTGTAGTCTTTCGCTGCATCCCTTGCTATAAGCTCAAGGCTTCTACCATACAGCCGTTGATGGGGGACTTACCGGCAGATCGCGTAACTGAGAGCAGGACATTTGACGGTGTTGGCACGGACTTCGCTGGTCCCTTTTTGGTAAAAACGTTGACACTTCGAAACAGCAAGACTGTCAAGGCCTACTTGTGTGTTTTTGTTTGTCTTTCCACACAGGCCGTACATTTGGAACTGGTCTCCTCGCTTACGACCGAGGCGTTTGTAGCCACATTTGACAGATTTGTATCCCGCAGAGGGCTGCCTTCCTTGATCCGCTCTGACTGCGGCACTAACTTCAAGGGCACTTATAATTATTTGAATGACGTTGTTAATTTCCTTGAAACCAACAAGGCTGATATAGGTGATAGGCTAGCCCGACGTGGGATAAATTGGTTGTTTTCCCCACCAAATTGTCCACATTGGGGTGGTATATTTGAGGCCGCCGTAAAATCGGCCAAAACACACTTGCGCAGGACAATCGGTGAGTCTGTCCTTACATTTGAGGAACTCGCAACTGTGTTTTGTAAGATTGAGGCCGATTTGAACTCTCGGCCATTGTGCCCGATCTCCTCAGATCCGAATGATTTGGAGGCCCTTACGCCGGGCCATTTTTTGTTTGGTCGCCCACTTGTCGCCTTGCCTGAGTACCCCTACATTGATACGAGACCTGGTCGTCTCTCGCGCTTTGAATTGGTACGCCAGATTACTCAGAGCTTTTGGAAACGCTGGAATTTGGAATATTTGCACATACTCCAGCAACGCGTTAAGTGGACCGACAAGACCGATCCACCCAAGATTGGTGACCTCGTCAAGTCGGCTAACGATCGATCAAGGAGGCTAACCTTCCGCCACTCAGATGGCGCAGGGGGCGCATCCTTCGTTTGGTAACTGGGGCTGATGGAGTTCCCCGATTTGCTGAGGTCTTGGTGGACGGTTCGATTCTGAGGAGAGCGGTTGCAACATTGTCACGTCTACCAACCGATTAGCGGACCGGTAGGCCGGTCCGGGGCGGGTGGATGTTTGAAATAGAATTAGTTTTTATTATAAGTCAAATCGATTAGATCGATTGAGTAACATTTTGTTTAGACTATTGAAAATTTCTGACAATGGTCACACTGAACTGTCACTTCGGTACTTCCCTTGAAAAATTACCTCGTTGTCGTCTCGTACGTAAAATATCGCCTTTTGAATTAACGCGAATTGAATTAAATTGAGTAAACCGTCTTGAATGCCGCCTGATCTAGTGCTGGCACCGGTAAATTGATTGTGAACTATTGATTGACATTTGTGAAAATTGTGAATCCGTTATCGAGTCCACGTGCCAACGTGTCCTGAAAACGTCGCGTTTGCAGCTTAATAGCTAAGTATAAGATACTTCATTCATTTATTTTGGCCAATATACTTGTATGAATGTATCTAATTTAGCTCAAGCCTGACATCAGCAAAGATAGCGGGTAAGTGAAATATAATATTGATATTGATTGATTTCAATTCATCACTGTGCAACGCAGTGCATTGTGTCTGGATCATTGTCTATCGTGGTCAGGTAGATGTATTACATCTTCCACTGCGCACTTCTGATACACCTTCCTGCCTGGCTACGGTAATTCTAGACAAAGACAATATTTGTACAGTACTTTGTAGATGCTTCCAACCGAATCCTTGTAATACAAGATCATCCAGTCATATGACCGCCTGTCTTAAGAAAGTCCATCTGTCTAGAAAGCACGAACCTAAACGAATATCCGGTAAAACCGTCTGGCGTATAACGAAGGTTTATGTCTTACAGAGATTCAAACAATTTGTTCCATTATTCCATCTCGCTGAGGATCTAAACAAACCTCAAGGACATCTTTTGTTTAACGTTTCGCAATATAAAATCTTCCGGAAATACCGCTCGACTGAATCGGGACATTTAAAACAAAGTCCCGTTTGATATATTTTATTAATATGTTGTTAGAATCTCCTAAATTATCATCATGTGCGTTAATTGTTTGATTGCCATCACATACGTTTTTAAAGGAATGAAACGTTATTCTTTTCTAAAGGGAAATAATTGATATTTGTTACCTATTTGACTGGAAAATCGAGTTGAAAAGATGATACCTGTGATGTACTATAAATAAGAAATAATTTTATCTTCATGACTAGTCCAAATATGGTATGTTTAATATAGACACGAGTATGTTGTACACGAAGGAGCAGTTAACCACAACGAGCTCACGATCTTCACAGATGGGTCTAAAACAGATACAGGTACGGGTTCAGGAGTATTCTCCGAGGACCTAAACATCAACATCGCAGCACCGCTGGGAGCCTACAACACGGTCTACCAGGCCGAATGTTTTGGCATAATCCTAGCTGCCACAGCAATCATGGCACGTGAGGTAAGGGAACGGTCCATTAGGATCCTCTCAGATAGTAAGGCTGTCCTCTCAGCCCTCAAAAGCCATACTGTCACCTCGGCGCTCACGCTTGAATGCCACCAGAAACTAACAGAGGTAGGTAAACTAAACAAATTAACACTGCAATGGATTAAGGGCCACAGTGGCTCAAGAGGGAATGACGCAGCCGACGTACTTGCCAGAAGAGGGGCCACTTTAGAGGTGGTGGGACCCGAGCCCATTATTCCCCTCCCTTCTGGTTTTTATCGCAACCTGGTAAGAAATAGGACCAGGACCAAACACAACCAGTCCTGGATTGGTATTGAAACATGTAGGCAGGCCAAGGAGGCTCTTCCCGCAGTAGACGGTAAGATAGCTAAACAAATCCTCCGGCTGTCCAAACAACAACTACGGACAGTCACGGCCGCCTACACAGGACACGGATTCTTTAATAAACACCTATTTACTATAGGTATCACCGACAGCCCGCTGTGCAGGGCCTGTATGGCAGCAGACGAGAC
Organism: Euclidia mi; assembly: GCA_944739405.2. NCBI lineage: Eukaryota > Metazoa > Arthropoda > Insecta > Lepidoptera > Erebidae > Euclidia > Euclidia mi. Next base: position 82,818,346 of record OX123182.2, on the reverse strand, counting down.
GGCAGCCCACCTGCTCCTCGACTGCCCTGAGGTTGCACAGTACAGGCAGCAGTACCTGAGCAGATACAGCACCCTGAGGGAGGCCGTGGGCCACATCAAGAGTCTGCTGGCCTTCCTCGAAGAGCTGGGGTGGCTCGAGTGACGACACCATTCCCACCCGCACGCAAAATACACGCCAAGACGTGGAGTTGCGGAAACAGCCCGTGCCATCAAGTATCAAGTACGAGTATGTTGCGTCATTTAACTTCATAATAATCTAAACATCGTGTTACGGCATACAGCATTTTGATGATATTTTTTGCAGCAGTGTCGAAAGAAACGTCAACGACTTGTTACGAGACTAAACCTTCTCGTAACGAATTCTCCCCGAGATGCAATCTATTGGAAACTAACTCGCCGTTAGTTGCAAATAACTTACAATGGCATGAGCAGTAGACTCAACCTACTCGCAATGGTCTCATCGTGAGACGCAGTCTACACGCTACGGATATGCCACTCGCCACGAACTTCCTTATGCAACACCTGATGGCGCTGGTTTTTTATTGTCTGTTTGTCTGCCACGCGATGAATGGTAGTGAGCACGCGGTCAGTGGTCGCGGACCGTGACAGTACGGGAGCTTCTACCAAATACTGCCTATTTGGTCGTACGCAATATAATCGTTGAAGCATATGAGTATAGAAGTGTGTCTAAAGGTATGTATGTATATTAGTAAATACGATGGCAATGTTATTAGGGACGCCCGTTCTCGTACTAATCTAGTTTAGTCCTTTACTTTGTCTAACTATCATTGAAAAATTGCATAATAATATGCCGAATAATAACTCATTGCAAAGTTGTTTTTGTATAATGGACATAAACCTTGACCATGAACTAGCAAGTCCAAAGATGAATGTAGATAAAAAACCTATTCTATATACTCCCACCACTTGTTTGATCTTAGTGGATTAATTTATGTTCAGAGTTTCGCCAAAAAATGGAAGGTATGATACGAAACCACGCAACTATAAATTATATTATAAACATTACCGCATAGCTATAACTGAGACAAGTATAGTTTTATATCAAATAATTAGATAGAGCGTAAAAGCTTTTAGCTGAAGTTAATTTGATTTGCGGTGCGTTGATGTGGCCGCGTAACTAATCGAACTGACAGTTGAATTAGTTGATACGATGTATAGGGCTAAACCTATATAGATACGTCCCTGGCAATTTCTCGTAAGGAAATCTGATAGGCAGTAGAAATGCCACGATAGACAATTCGAATCTTAACCCGCCTTGTGTCAGCCCGATAGTTGCACGACGCGGATGCCTCACGAAGTGGAGTCAAAACTTTTTGTACTTTGACTGTTTGCGATACTAGTGACACTATTATGACTCACTTGGTTTCTAAAGTTTCTACGCTGTTCCCACAATGATATAATTGCTTTTCATCAGCTGTAATTGGCTGCTACCATTTTTATATCTAAACCTTTAATATTCAAAGAAAATCGAACTCCACTTTAAATGGCAAAGGAGGCATAAGACCTGACGATTATTCGCAAAATTAGGTAACGAAGCCAATGGGCTAGTCCTAATAAAATATTAGAACAAAGCTTAAGATTTTCATTCTGTAGACTTTATGACACCTTAAACGTAATGAAATACTATAAATAAGTTGTCATACTCCCTAGGGTGTCAGGAAGTTGGGCTAACAAGTTCGCACCTTCATTAGAGAATGCCTATCTGACGTTTATAATCGTCTACTGCCAGATATAATTGTCACTGAAGCCAAATTAGTAATCTAGTTTTAATTACACGCGAAGGAGCAGCTACCTCATTTAATAGAAACGTTCAGACAAATTAGAACCTTAAAATTAAGGACGATAGCACATAAAAACGCTTCCTAAATTACTTGTTTTTGAAGAACTTTCGATAGTTATATTCCAAAGATTCTCGAAGCATAGATTTGTTTTGCATTCTATCAAAACAGACTAAATTGTTTTTTGTGATTCGGCTTCAATTTGGCTCGTCTATCATTTCTGTTATTTTTTTGTTGATTGGGGAAAAAGAAAACACGGGATCGGAATAACGAGTGAAGTTTTACTACCTTCATTGTTGACCAAGTATTTTTTTGTTACCGGACAATACTTTTCATGGCAAATTAAAAACAAACTAAAAGCTATGTACATGCATTAGGTGATGATCTTTACATTGATGATCCGAACACAATTTTAAACAGAAATGTCCTTACTTTCTTTATAGAAATAAACATTTCACCATATAAAAAGATTGAGCAAATAACATGAAATTATCATATTAAATAGTCCATGATCAGGCAAGTGAAAAAGTCGAACAATTATTCGTGCCCGAAATTCCGTACCAACAAATTGATTGTAAAAGTAGTCAATTGAATTATAGTTAAGTACTGCGGGCAGATGTTTACTGAACCGTGATATTTTCTACAGAAATTCCAGCCAAACTAATAATAAGAAAACAAAAAACATTACCTTTTGGTACTTTCAGTTCTGATTTCTTTGTGTAGCTGGGCCAGCAGTTGACTTATAAGATGTGGTGTTGTTAAACATTTTTCACTAGCACTATAGAATACACAAAATATTCAGTTAATCTATTCACAGCTTTCGCGGGTGGAAAAATCCTTTTAAACGCGGCACCGAAATCTCGTATAGTATTTTTTGGTTGCGAATAGTTTTAATATGATAGCAGCGTCCGCGTGAAACGCATGTGTCGAAACTGAATTGGCGGGCGTCGCTAAGCCGAGTTATTATTGTTTCCCTGCCACTCGCGCACTGTTTATTTAATTTTAATCTTCTTTCTCTTAGCGTTTTCCCAGTTTCAATCTGGGGTCCGCTTTCTAGTCTAACCGGATTTGGCTGAATATTAGCTTTTCCACGGAGCGACTGCCTGTCTGACCTCCGCAACCCGAAGGGATAGCGATATTCCATGGTTTAGACTAGTGTCAGTTTATTTAGAAGGTACTGACGCCCTGTAACGACTGTCAACGACAGGTGTGTATCGTCAGAAGGTTATATTCGTCTTCCACAATATATTAAGATACACAATATGAAAACAAAGTCTGTCAATCGATGCTCGTGGTATGTTGCTGTGGAAGTCTTAAAATCTGATAACGTAAAAGTGACATATGAATGTCGCGGCGTCAAAAATGCTCTTGGTTTACGATCGCATGAATCAAAAGTAAGCGTATCAGAAATATATGTAACATTCCCGAAATGTTGAGGCACTCACAATACTACATGAAAAATACACAGTAATTAATTTTAAATTGTCTTTCGGAATTTATACCACGTACATTTGTTTGGAGTAACCGATATTTCCGCACTTGCAACAGTGCCGAAATATCGGTTACTCCAAACAAAGGTACGTGGTATAAATCCCGAAAGACAATTTAAAATAAGTTTAAATGACCACGAAAGTTTAAATTCCTATATTACACAGTAATTGTCTAGTTAGACGTTCCAAAATTGTTTATTTTATGAAATTTGTTTTCGCCCGCCCTCTTTCATATGTGGATTCAAAATGTATAACATTTCGACTCGTATTCTTACCGGTAGTGCGTTTTTGCTGGCATAATGATCTTCATTTTGATGTTTTAATGTCTAAGAGGAGGAAATATAGAAGTGTTTCGTTGGAATTTGCCTTGTGTTCACCGCGAATAAGATATCTCTTCTGTGTATTTTTAAAGTTTCAATAATATTATGTTTTGAAAACTATTGACGTCAACAAGTTTAAGCTCCTGGTATCGTTGCCAGACAGCAAACATCTACGAAAACATTCCACTACCGATTCGTAAGATGTAACAAAGGTTCTTTTACAGAAAGCAAGATTACTATAACCAAGCTTCTGTCTAACGGAGGGAACTAGACAGAGACAGCTACCAGGCATGTGATTAGCGTGGGAAGGGTAATTGGAACCAAACGTAAAAAATACGGACACTGTAACTTTATGTACAGTATACACGGCAGCGATTTTGATTGGCGATACCAAAATATGTACATGTGTCTAACCGTGTGTTAACAAGGCCTTATTACCGTTATTATTTGAATCCAAAAGACTCATGGCCAGTATTTCCTACACGGTGTCATAATAATATAACCTTTTGATTACGCTGCAGACTACTGTCATTCTGTTAATTGGCGAGCCTTGAGATCGACAATTTCTAGCTGCTACTAAGAGATACTGCTTGCCCGGCATCGAATGGCTGATACGGTCGAGAGCAAACTTTATATTGCAGACTAAAAGTTAAAATTAAACAAATAAGTACTGATTCTGTGATATAAATCTAAAAAGTGATCTAGAATTACACCAATTACATTCAGGTTGCGCTAATACTGTGACCTTAACAAACACCTGTAAGTCTTGACTTGAATGAACTGCGATAAAATCCATTAATAACAGTCTTATTTCAATGTGTAGCATAAGCCATAACCAAAGATTGTTCCACTCGACAATCTTTTTTCTATTGTAAACGTAAAAGTTCTTTTGAAGTAGTAGTGGAGCCTTAACAATTTCAGCATGAAATCCTATCATCAGGCCGGCTCGATCGGCAGAGTACCACCCTCTTACAGAATATCAACGAAAAGTAACAGTATCCGTACTGCTGCATTTTGTTCGGTAGAAAGAGTGCCGAGGCAGCGATAGCCTAATGGAGATAGCAACAGACTACCATGCAGAGGGTATCGGGTTCGAATCCACGGCGCGCACCAATGACTTTTCAGAGTTATGTGCGTATTGAATTGTTAATTATCGCTTGTCCCGTGCCTTGGAGAGCACGTTAAGCCGTCGCCATGAAGCCATGAAGATTTTTGACAGTCGTTACAGGGCGTCAGTACCTTCTGAATAAGTTGACACTAGTCTAAACCATGGAATATCGCTATTCCTTCGGGTTGCAGAGGTCAGACAGGCAGTCTCTCTGTGGAAAAGCTAATATTCAGCCAAATTCGGTTAGACTAGTAAGCGGCCACCAGATTGAAACTGGGATAACGCTGATGATGAGTAAAAGCGCCGAGATCCCTTTCGCTATTCCTTTTTCCATCCCAAAGGGCGGCAACGCACTTGTGACTGCTGTGGTATTCCGTGTTTCCGTGAGTGGCGGTAGTCGATAACCATCAGGCGATCCGTCTTACATAAGTAAAAGGATAAATTATATAGACGACCATAAGGGGCAAGCTGAAGCCGCAGGCAAAACCCAGTACCTATTTAATATATTTCTCATATAAAATGAAACAATGCTATATTTAACATACAACTTATTGTAAAATAAATTAGAACTCAAACAACTCCCTGTTTTAATTAAGAAAATATAATAATATTCTAAAAGTATATTGAATTACAATACCTCGCAGAGTTTAACAGACCCGTTGGAATTTTATTGTAGGTACATTACGTTTACCATGAAGTACCAGGCTTTATGCCTTTAAATTGAACTTTGTTAATTGTTTATTATTTAACAGAGCCAAAGCATTGAGTGAAAGATCCAATTTGCGTAAGTATTATTGGAAGGTACCAATGTAGCCTTTCTGCCAATTTAAATTATTTGTTAGTCTTAATTACAATACAATATGCAAAAGTAGGGATTTCAAGAGAAACAAGTTATAATTTTTTTATTGATTTGTATCACAACAATATTGTATTTTGGAAAGAAAAAGCTTATAGAATGAATCTGGGGGAAATGTAACGTAATACTCCGTATTGCGTTATGATATCTGCAGGCGCTTAACGCAGTGGCTGGAGCCAGCCTAGTCCAAAGAGCGCTTCGCTAGGAATTATTACCATATAAGGTAATAGACCGGGCACAGGCAGTCTGTGAGTCATAGGTCTATGCCTATATAAGATAGGTGCGCGATCTAAATCGGTCACTTTTTCTAGACGTGGCTACGCTGCTACTACTTCTACGTGTTGTTCTGCCTTCTACTTTGTAACGTTGGGACGCCACTGTGTCGTTGCACGTGGGTGAACGCTATTTAGTTAAATAAAAAATCGATATATATCGGTAACAATATGTTAAAGGAATCAATACAACCTTTAGCAAGTGGAAAAGAAAACTGATTTTACATAATTTTGACTCTAAACAAATTAAAAGAGGGGGGCTCGTCTAGTCCAACTAAAACGCACTCCTGGGTATGCAGAGGGAAAACGACTTAGCTTGCGATGCTGCGGCTGCTAGAAAGGACCGGTCACTTCCTCGCCACTGTATATATAGCCCGCTGGTGGGAGAAGGCAGCCAGCCGAGTGTAGTGGGCGTACGATGTCAGCGACGACGTCATAACTTCTATATCTACTGTCCCGCTGGGGGTGAGCATATTCTGGTTGGCTGTGTGCCAATATGTTCTGTCTGTAGTATCTGTCTCTCCTTAGCATAACAGCCGATCTAGGGACAGCCTGTTCCTGACCGGTTCTTGTGTATTCTCTATGCTACTTTCCAGTTCTCCCTGCGGGTTGCTGTTAGCTGCGACCTACGAGCTGTTGGCGCCGTGCTTCTACCAGCCGCTGCCTACGCATCAGCTCTTTCTTACTAGCTTCTTACAGCCAGGCCACTAACGCCTGACTACAACAGCCTACGCCTGAGCCCTATCGCTCATCCTACATCAGCTGCACCGCCTGAGCCTACCGCTCAGCCTACACCTCGTCCACCGAGCTGTCTACCCAGCGTGCCCTTCGGTTAGCTCACCGGCGAACCTACGAGCAGTCTACCCAGCGAGCGTTGGAGAGCAGCAGGAGTCTATGCTCTAGCCTTTAGGCCAGTGCTTACCTAGTCGGTCATAATGCATGTAAGCGGTAGTGAGACGTAATAAAAAAAATTCTGGCAAGTGCGAGTCTGACCCGCGCACCGAGGGTTCCATACGCATTTTACCTTATTTGAGGTTGAATTACGCTAGTCCTCTAAATCTGTATGAGCGCCCATACAACTTAGAGGTCTATCTTAAATGGAGTCTACTATGTATGTATGGGGACACCCTTAAATTTTCCACTTTTTTTATTTTTTGTAATTTTTCCTTTATTTGTGCTGTAAGACCCTGCTTTTGGCCAAATTTCGTGATTCTAGTTCAACGGGAACTACCATATAGGTTTTCGACCCTAAACCTATAGGGTACTTACGGTTGACCTAGAATTGTCAATTTTGGTCAAAACCAAGGTCTTACAGCACAAGTAAAGGAAAAATTCCGAAAATTAAAAAAAGTTGAAAATTAAGGTTAATTTTGGTACTTACAAGTTTTCGCAAAAATCTAATTTTGACCATATCTTTTTATTGGGTTGACCCAGGACCTTGATTTTCATACACCTAATAGCAACCATAGACCTCAGTATCTGGTATAAATTTCAATTTGCTAGGTCCACCCGTTCCTGAGAAAATCGGTGGTGACACACGGACAGACAGACAGACAGACAAACAGACAGACAGACAGACAGACGGACAAGAAAGTGATCTTATAAGGGTACCTTTTTTTACCTTGAGGTACGGAACCCTAAAAAATTGTTCCCTCTCAGCAGTGGGCTGGCCTGGGACCCTAAGTTCTTGTGGGGGGAACCATATGCACTATATAATTAATATGTTATGTTTCATAATAACATATTAATTATCTATTATAAAAATTTGGACCACTTTTCATTAACTTGCCATTTATAATTATGAATCGGCAAGGTCAGGGCACGTTTGCGGAGGTTAACTCTTGCAGAGATGACTGCCATCGAATATACAGGCTGTAAAAAGACCCTTAACGAAAATGGTTCAGGAGATATTGAGGCTCAAAGTGAGTATGGAATTTTTCTAATTAGGTACAAAATCGATGCATTTACCCCGCCTCTATATGTTCTTTAGATGCCTTATAACCCCATGGATAAGTAAGTATTTCGAACATTGGCCGCGCGCGCTTTTAATTGCGGTTTAAAAAATGTGAAAACATAAAAAATATCGTTTCCCAGGTATTATTTTTGGTTAGTATGACTTGGCATGATGTCCACAACGAGTAGACTTCAGTTTGGTGATGGGTCTTGTGACACCCTTTATAATCGCCGATACCGAAGTTCAGAGAGTACGTAAAGTCATCAGCCTCGTTACTTTTTGAGGCTAAGAATCGTTGGGCACTGGTGGAGGCCTTTGGGCAGTATCCTTTGCCACACACTTATAGGTGACTTGTTTGTACGTAACCAATTGAAAAATGTATGTTTTTTAAATTTTATTACCAAAATTGAGAGGAGTGGTTACCGGCATTTTAATATCACTAAGTAAAGTATACATAGATACGTCGTGAGAAACGAATGTAAACACTACTGCCATCTTCTTCAGCCATTTTCTACCGCTTGTGTTAAGGACTCCTTCAGATTCTTCAATAAAATTTCTTTCGGTCTTGGCCAGTCTCTAACCACTTCGTTTCGCCGTACTTTTTATGTCGTCTTGCCAATGCATCTGTTATCTTCCTTTTGGGCATCTTTTGTTTCACGGTCGCCATTCCACCACACCCTTGTACCATCAGCGTTGTGTACAGCCGTCGCCAACTCCCATTCTAACTATGCTACACGTTTTACTACGTTAGTGACTCTGATGTGCCTTTGCCACTCGTTTACCGGTTTACGTTTCCTCTGTGTAACACCTGCCAATGTTCTCTCAATCGCTCTTTGGGCTACTTGGAGTCTTTTGAGTATCTCTTTGGTGAACACCAGGTTTCAGCTTCATATAAGAGTACCAGTAGGTTACATTGGTCGTATGCGAGCCTTCTGGCACTTATTGGCGAACTAACTTAAAGGCGAACTCCAGTTTCGAGTAGGCTACCGATGCTAATCCAATATGCCTGTTAATTTCATTTGCCTTATTGTCTTTTCTCATTTTGACCTCGGGTACACATACTTATTTATCCTTTCGATAACAGTGTCATTTGCCTTGATATTGACGATATTATTTTATACATACATACATATCGTCACGCCTTTTATCCTCGAAGGGGTAGGCAGAGGTGTATTTCTACACCCACTTTTCGCCAGATATACTTTAGTCGAGCGAGCCTATTGCCGTACCGGGCACATTTCCAGACTCCGTGCTGCTACTGAAAATTTCGTGACAGAAAAACCCAATAACACTGCCCGGCCCAGGAATCGAACCCGGGACCTCCCGATCCCACGCGCACGTTTATGCCGCGAGACCAACGAGGCAGTCGTATAGGGTTTGATGTCGAGTTTTCCGTCTCTACGCAAAGATGGTATTTGCATAGTGTTATCCCTTAGTCGCCTCTTACGACACCCACGCGAAGATAGGGGGTGGTGACAATTGTATTCTATGCCGTCAACCACACGGCCCTTTATAGTATATATTCATTAATTATAGTCACACGCCTGTATCCCCGAAGGGGTAGGCAGAGGTGTAAATATTACACCCACATAATATATATATATATATATATATATATATCTCATATACATACTCAATTAGGCAGCTAAACTGGCTTAGGCAATAAAAAATATACTGTTTTTATGCCTCATTTGGAAATCGAACCGACAACACTCAGGCTAGTGCCTCGTAAGAAAGCCCACGATATTATGTCTACCTTTTTGTCTTGGGCTCAAATTTTAGAGAAAGCCTTCAATAGAATTATACGTTACAAAACCCCCACTTAATATTTATTTCTTTATTCACATTTAGGGAATTTTCTTCACACATCCACGCCATCTTAGTTTAGCAATGTAAATGATTGTCCCTCTTTGTACATCACAACACGATTGCTTCATTCATCACGTTATTCTTAACCTGTATTTTAAAAGATCACAAGTAAGTACTGCACGTTAGCGATAGTCTAGTGGAGATACCAACAGACTGCCATGCAGTGGGTAACGGGTTCAAATCAACAGCGCGCACCAATGACTTTTCGGAGTTATGTGCGTATAGAACTGTAAATTACCCTGGCCCCGTGCCTCGGCGACCACGTTAAGCCGTCCTGCCCGCTATCATGAAGATGTTTGACAGTCGTTATAGGGAGTCAGTATCTATGAGTAAAGTGACGCTAGTCTAAACCACAGAATATAGCTATCCCTTTAGGTGGCAGAGGTCAGACAGATATTCAGTCAAATTTTAATCCAAATTAGACTAGAAAGCGGACTGCGGCTTCAGACTGCATGCAAAGCATTCGTATTATTTCCTTTTTAGAAGATAATAATATTTACCATATTCATTATCTATCCCACTGATGTGCACAGGCCTCATCCGTGAGAAAAGAACCGTGACCGCGAGAAAAAAAAAAGTAAGTAATTTCTGTCCACCGCAACAACAAATAGGTTCAGTGAACTCTCATAGATGCATAGAATAGTTTATTTGCGATGCTTTTTCACCATAATGAAGTTATAATTATAACAGTCATAACAGCTTTGAAAAGGTCCGGAACTATCTGAGTTGTAGTCAGCGGACTAGTTTTAATGAGGAAATCAATGAAAATCATATACCTACCTACATTAATTAAGAATAAAAATATCCTATTTATTAAAAAAAAACAGAGTAACATGAATGGGTGGAAAACTAAACTCAAAACTGTGTCAAACAAGCTCTCATATTTTATCGTTTCTGGTAAGCACATGAAAACACGAGCATTCATACGTTAACATCTCAAAAAAGATCCTATTATCGTTAACCTTTTGAAGTGCCCTTATACTAAACTAAACGATAATAACAAATGACAATTTGAATGTTCAATGTGATGTTTAATTTGCTTTTAAATTCAATGGGTGCATAGGCTTCCCACCGAAGCCAAAGAACTTAGGGTCCCAAGCCAACCTCACCTGCAAGTGGTGCACCTACCGATCAACGGACGAGGCTCTGGCAAACAAAATATCCCGATAAGCGGCAATAGGCTCGCCACCTATTACGTGGGATCAAAACACTGGCGAAAAGTGGGCGTTTAATATGCCTCTGCCTATCCCTTCGGGGAAACAGGCGTGAGTCTATGTAGTATGTATGTATGTTAAATTCAATGAAAATACGTTGTTAATCAAGTTTACTCGCCAAATTGTTTTAGTTTATTCAAACTAACTTTACGCACTAACAAACAATTAAATAATGTAACGGGTTTTCGTAGAACGTTTCTGACCTTTAAAAATATAAAGTTGAAATATTGAAGAGTAAGTATGTAAGGACCGTCCCACATTTTTCACTGACAACTTTACTATAACGTATAATTGTTATCGACATTGTTTTCATTTGTAAATAGTTTAACATCAATTGTCTAATAGTACTTGATTATGTATGTGTGTGTGCAGGTTGTAAATTTTGTTTCAATTAATTTTGGACATAATTTAAAAGAAGAACTATGTCAAAAATTGTTTCACCGTAGGTAGAGGATGCGCTGCGTTGCGCGTCGATATATTTACGCCGACCCTTACTTTATATTAGGCCTTTTCTTTGGATTGTTAACAATAAAAAAATATATAGTTACAGTTTTCTTTAGAACTTCTAGCTCACATGTTAGTCAATCAAGTTCAGAGAAATGTCAAGAGGTTGTAACTTAAGTGACCTGTTTGTCTAGTTCTTAGTGATCCTGACTACTAACTCGGAGGTCTTAACTTTGAATCAGTGATGAACACGGTGGCGGGGTAACACGTGAAACATTGTTTTGAGGATGCCCTCCACGCTTTCGGGCTAGGTGGAATGATGCTTATGCACAGTTTACACGGAGTGGCTAGTGGTGACTGGACACAAAGAGACAGACGATCGAACTCAGTAGCATGCTATTAGAGGGACACAGCAGGCTAATAATGATGATGATGATGATAGTGTTTTTTTAAGTAGTAAGCTACAGACGAGCAGACGGATCACCTGGAAGTAAGTGAGGAATCACAAGTGCATTATAGGGGATGGGCTTCCTCACTCACCAAAACGCAATAGTACGAGTAAGATACGGTTACTTTATGTCGATATTCCATGATGAGAGAGAATTCTACTTCGCCGGTTGAGCCAGCCAATTAATGTGGAAGCCAGCCTGGCTCTACTATCTTCTGCTTTTACTACAGTTCACTCACTAAGCTTTTTATCTTTTACAAATACAAACAGTATTGAATAATTCAAATTTTTATTACGCCACCCAATCCAAACTCAAGTTAATAAAATTAACACATCAATTTATTGAATGAACCAAACTTTACAAGATTGCTGATAGTTTGGTTATACTGTGGAGTTGCAATTTACCCTAGTGTAAGGACATTAATGAACTTGTTCAACAAGTTTGTATCTCATCGATACTTTGAACATATTGATTGTTCGCCAATTACGTATTACTTGAATGTATTGGAAGTAAAATATTGGATTCTCTGTACATTTTTGAATTGACTTGTTCTTGGTATGTTGTAAAATTATTAGTTGTTGCCTAGCCTTGTGCCTCGACGAGCATATAAAGTCGACGATTCAGGCTTCCATGATGATCTTCGACAGTAGTTATGGATAGTCAGAAACCTTTAAAATACTGACAATATTCTAAACCTTGGTACCTTGCTATCCCTTTAGGTTGTGGTGATCAGGTGGCAGTAGCTCTGCGGAAAAGCTAATAAAGCAACTGAGATAGCGCTAAGGCGATGACGATGTTCTTGTGATATTCAATCAGTCGCTCGTAAAACGTTATATAGGATTGGTAGAGTATTTTTCATGTTTACACAAAAAAGATGATAAGATGATGTCCGTTGATATAATTTATAGAAAATCTAAGAAGATAAATATCTTAGCGTGACTGTGTAGCGCTCTTAAAGTATCTCGACTTGCCCTTCGTAGCAGATATACGAAGTAGAACCAGTTTGCCAGAGGTCACTCATTAGGTGAGTGTCCACTAGTTGAGCTATTTACATGAGAGCACTTCTGTTCTTTGGAGATATGTAAAGGCGTCGGTCTATGTTTACGACGTGCCCAACGATTATTTTCCTAGGATTACTTAGGATATGAATTGTTGGACCATGTCGAAGACTTACGGCCAATAATCTAAATCTTCTTATTCATTCTCAAAGAGAGTAATCCAATACTTTTATCTTATAAAGTGAAGCAACTATTTTAGTTTAAATGCTGCTCACAGAGAGTTCAATATCATTAAACAGTAAATAAATACATTATGCTGCACTGGTTTATAATAAGCACTAGCTATCTCGCTCAACCGTTAGGAGCCACAGTAAAAGCCACGTGTGACCACCAACTCAGTTCATTTTGAGCCAGAACTTTACCATTATTCTAGATTTCGCTCGTAAAATTAACTCTTGTCGTAACCGCAGAGTACCATCAAAAATAATAACAACTGTAGTTTGTGCTGGCAATGAAATATTGTTAGATTAGACTAGTGCAGTGTTGGAATGTACTATATAAAATTTATATAGAAGTCCATTCAGGCTCATTCCTATTGATGAGTTAATAGTACGAAAATCGACCATTCTAGTTCAAGGAAGTATTTTATTGAACCGAAAAAACTTTTTGCTATTTCAATCTTTTTAGTAGCATGAAATCCGCTTCTGTTTGTAATTCCTAACATGACGACAGCGAATTGATGACGTCATTTGTTCATTAATTTAAGACAGTCAGAAGCAATATTGAATTAAATGAAACACCCTCGTCTTTACTCCGTTGCCGTGCCTAGATGTACTAGCTTCGCTTATTACCTCAACAATTAACCTAATTTGGTTTCATGTAGCCATACAGACCCCACATTGCGCGCACAATCCTTGCTAAATGCAAATGAAACAAAGTTACGCTTCAAACTTTAGTCTAGAATCAGTCTAGAATCGGTACGGATAAGTCGTAAGTACGACTAAGCTGATTTCAATAGACAGACAGATCTAGGAGTATCTATAGATATCGGTTTTATTAGTGACTGATCTGATTGATGAAGCAACAAAATATTTGTACAATTTTATTGAAGCAACATTTTAACACCCTTTGAGCAAATTTTAGTTTTTTTTATATAATTGACCTATTATCAAGTCAAAAACTGAAATAGCGATTTCCATACACAATTACGATGTCATGAAAACTGAAACATTTAGCATTACCAACTTCTCTTCCTCTACACGACAGTTACGATTTTTATTTGAATAATTTTATTGATTTATTATTAAATCGTTCATTTTAAGTTTTCTTAGAGGCAATATTTCTTTAGTGTTATATTACGTATGTTTGCATTATAATGACTAATCGTATGTTTATTGCATCCCACATCAAACAACGCGCGACAGGCGACCTACCTACCGAAAACATGACAGTTCGTATAAATATGCAAAACCAAGTAACAAAGGTTGAAGCTGTAACCAAAAATCCGCGTCGTCCGTCGTAAATAAAATATAATATTGTTCACGTAAAAATTGTAAGCGTTAAATGAATAAACTTAAGATTTAATTAAGTGTGCAAATCCAGTGCATGAAAGGAATGGCGTGCTTTAGTAAACGCGAAGGAAATCCGACAGCACCTTAAGACCCCAACAGTGGGAACAGTAGCAGCGTCTTAGTTAATTTTATTCTGTTCACGGCTACTTTAATTTCTCGCTTCGCTGATAATTCTGGCCTCGGCGGCCCTGAAGAAAATCTGGGTAAAAGGTCAGTCTGCAATATTATTTAAATGCGACGTTGTATACAACGTGCCTTAATATTTTATTACGGCTGCGTTTCTCGCAAACTACACGCCCACTCGAACTTAAACACTAGGGTGGGTCGAAAATATTTTTTTCCGAATTTCGATTTGTAATAGTGCGTAAAACATGACCTGGATAGAGACTTAAAAATGTACATTTTTATTTTTTATTAATATTAATATTAATTACCCGCGCATGACGTTTGAAAATTCGGAAAAATTGTAAAAATTGGATTTATTCTATCAGAGCTTACTGCATAAACAACATGGCGTAAAATGATATTACATTCTTATATTCAGAGATACACGTAATACAAATAATAATCAAACCAAAATATAAGAATAATCGTGCGTATAGTGCGGGGGAAGGAGTGGGGAAAGAGGGCATAAACTGTCGATCACGCGTCATTGTCTCAGAGCGCCTAATTTGTTCCGGGTGAAAGGTCGCATGCATTTATCTAATGTTTTCGCTATTTTAAGTAGTTTTTGTTAGTTTTGTGACGTTGTGCATCATGGAGATTTTAAATAATACCCGAAAATCCACAAGTTGTCCCATTTTTGGTGCTCCGGAAGAAATTAACGCAATTCAACTACCCACTTACAAACATGTTATGAAATATTACAAATTAGTAAGATATCAGCTTAAACTTGAGAACAATTCAAAAAAAGAGCCATCCATTAATGAGATATCTGAAATAATGTCATCTAAACTTGAATATTTGTGGAGAAAAGCGTCTATTCCTACTGTGTCTCATAATCGTGTGATGCAATTGATTAAAAGTTACCACGCGAAGTGAAAAAAATTATTAAAATCTTTGAAGCGTTTATCAGAAGAAAAGATTCAAGATTTTCATAGAAATTCGGAAAGACTGTTTGATTTGAGTTCATGTAAGTGAAAAGATTTAGAGTTACGCAAATGTTCCAAAGACCAAAAGATTCCTAAGGAAAAGCGAGCTTTTTTAATAGATCAGAGAACAGAGAGAAAGAAAAATTATTATGGGAACTGTTGATTTATTGACAAGTAAGAGGAAAGGAAAACTGAGTGATAGAAAAATTAAGCTTAAATCCTATTACAATTCTAGCGTTTGTGAACCAAGACCTTCTCACGAAAATCCTAATACCTCAATAACGTCTGAAAGTAGCGATGAAGAACAAATTTTGCCCTCAAGTTCTCACGAAAATCCTTATACCTCAATAATGTCAGAAAGTAGCGATGAAGAACAAACTTTGACCTCAAGTTCATCAAAACATTCATAAAAAAAGGTAAAATAGTATCTCTCAAGAATTTCTCAACTATCTGTGACCGACACGGGATATCCGACAGAGCAGCTGCTGCTGTCGCTTCTGCTGTTTTGCAAGATGTGAAAATCAACAACGAGACAAAAATTACGAATAGAAACCTTATGCCTATGCATAACCTAACCTAACCCTGAAATAACTGGCTACTTTTGTAGTTAAAGTATATGCCCTTATTTGGTTCGAAATTAAATTAAATCCGACATGTAAAGATGGAGCAAGGCACTTTTGGAAGTTGGTATTCTCGATATCTTCCGCAAGAATTGAAGAGTGTTGTTGATCCTATAATAAAGCGAAATGCTTATTTTGCGCACCCAGAGAACTTGCTCTTGTCTATGTTATCTGACGAACAAAAACATGTGAGAGAACTTGCCGCTAGACGTATTTTAAAGCAAGGAAACCATCTGAATCCCTTCAGCTTCGAGTCTTTGAAGTGCCTAAGATAAATTTAAACGCTTCATCTTACATCGATTTGATGGACTGGCAGCAATCTTACTCGCAACCATCTATATTAACCAATGTTCCGGATGTGACCCTTCATTCCCTAGTTGAGTCAGGTGGTGATGATGAAGTACTTTTTCTAAGGCTACCATGTCATACTCAAGCTGTGGAACGTGCTGTAAAAACAGTAACAAAGGCTATGCAACTTTGCCACAAAACAGCAAGAGAAGCTTTAATTAAGAAAAAAATATTTCACGAAAGCTTAACCTTCGAACCTAGGCAAAGTTCGAAAGTAAGAAAGATTTTAACGTGATTTGAAGATATTTTATTTTTATTTTGTCTTATTATTTGTTTATTTTTCTTTCTTCATAATAAAATTTAGTCCAAAAACACTTTAGTTTATTAGTTTACGTAGTTGTTTTTTTATGAGCCACGAGAAATAGATTTTCAAATCATTCACAAAAACATCAAAAATTTCACATTTTCAAACTCAATGCGCGGGTAGAAGGGGTTAAACTAGAAAAATATTTTTTCGTTATTTTTTCATAAATGGATGTGGGTCACGTTTTTTTTACTATTACAAAACGTATTGGACAAAACGTATTGGACAATTTTATTTTTTTCCACACAAAAGCGACCCACCCTATTAAACACTGATATATTGTTGTTTAGCTGTTCACTTTATACTGTTATGATAATAGATCTTCTCTATTGAGCATAAAGAGAAGCTTGTTTCATGTGTGAACTGACTAGCACAGAGCGTTGTAATGTTCAGTGTTTAATCCACGCACGTGTCAACAGCTGTGTCTCTGCGATACAAGGTCATTAAGAGAGGTCTTTTATGAATAAAACGAGCGAAATATTAAAAATCCTTCTTTATTGCATGTATACGTCATAAAAGGAATCCGCTGACAAAATTTAATATTTCTAGCTTGAATGATTTGAGCTTCACGATTATATAATAGTCAAGATAAGGGATTTTATATCATGACAATTACGACAACTAATTATTACCATAAAGATGCTAATCCCTGTAGTGAAGAATTACGAATAGAAAAAAACACTGCCTCATTTGATTCCATGGGTCCCGTAAGAGGCGACTAAAAAAATACACAAACAAAATAGTATCTCTCTGGGAAAAAAAGGAATACTCGACCTCAAAGACTACAAATTCTTCACAAACCCGTCTGGCGAGCGTAGCATGATAGGTCAAATCCTTCTATGAACTTACGATGTTAATGTGACGCAAACTGGTGTTGCACTAAGGTCAGATTTTTATTAGAAGAAGTAAACAAGATAGATCATTACTTTTGCTTCAGTTTTTATTACTTGCTTCGAAAATACACGGATTGATTAGAGAGAAGGTCAAAGATGGTCACGATCGATGAATGGTTTCGGGAGATCGCGTAATTAACAAGGAAGGCATTGAAATACTAATTGATGATGCTATATTTACAACCCTCCGTATTTTTACTGCGGGTGGGCGAGGAAATTAATACAATCAGTTTATATAACCGTAAGAAGAAAATACCTACCTATATCGTTATCGTACGAGTATTATGAATATTAACCATTTCACTGTAGGCGTGATGGATTCATGCCTAATATAAACAAGTTGTGTTGGCAAGGATACTTACCTACTTGTAATTTGTTACACGTATGGCTTGTCTTGTAAAGAGAAAGCATCAATCTACATATCGTAGATAATGTCATGAATTTTATAATTATAAAGTAATGTTCATAACAATATAATTTCATTCAGTGAAGCTAAAACATAACATTTGGCTTCACAAAATATTATGCTTAAAAAAAAACAACTTGTGCAAACAAACTCATATCGTCCGAGCACCCTCTCAATACCAAAACCAATATTATAACCGAAATACGTCAAATAAAAACTCAACTTCACAAGTATACACTAAATCAGAGTGGTTCAGTTGTTATTAAGATTGGAATCGGTGTAATAACAGTGAAAGACGAGTAAACGAAAAGTTAATACTCGCCCATATACGACACTGTTTAACGGCATCATTCGTAGGACGACTATAAAGGCGATTTCATAGAAACTGGGCGAAATTACAGTTCATGTTCAAAAACTACGTTTTGCTCCGCTTCTGTGAAATCTCATATCTCATATGAAGGACATTGTTCAATGTACATAAAAACACAAATCATACTGCTTTTTATCCTACGGAGTCTTATGGTTTTTTTTATGGTTTTCTTTATAGTCAATCGTCATCAATTAACGTTTGACTATGATTTCGCCTAATCTTAAGCGATGATACTCGTATATCCTACGATGGAGCACGTTTGCTTGGAAGGTACCTATTCAGCCACGACTTGAAAACAAATCCAAATATTGGGTAGCCCTTGACTAATAAAGATGTACAGAAGTTGTATTTCATTGTAAGTTTTGCGTTTTTTTTAATACTACAAGGTGAAAATGTATGGTGTGCATAAATGAAAAGCAGTTTAATTCGGGTATAACATTTGGGTATCACATAAAGCCGCGATAGTTAAATATCCACTACGCTCCTTTCAGCTTTTATCATAATAAACCACGTTTCACAACAGTTTTTGTAAAGTCCTTTTATGTTGACGTCTTATATCCATAAATATATTTTAGCAATTTTGGTCATGAAATGATTGACTTTCAGCAAAATAACCTCCTGTCTTGAATATTAAAATAATTATGCAATCGTTTCCGTAATTACAGTAAACAACATTAACATATTGCATACAATATTTATAATAAAGTACTTTTTACTTTTACACTTATGTCCAAAGTATGTTTTGTACTGAATACTTTTTCTGAATTTGGCTGTCGATATCTCATGTGAATAATATAAAATATCAATCTTAAATATTGGCAACTGAAGCGATGCTTCAGTGATAAATTAATTAATGCTGTATCACGAATATGGCCGACTTTAAGCCTATTTGATTTTTATCATATTTCAGTATGTAAATATTTGAAAATGTTAAATCTTGAATTAACTTAAAAACTCGCAAATGTTGATCGTATCGTACTAACCTATTAGATGGTACTACCAATGAGAAAACTACAATCTTAGATTATTGATTGGTATCGCTTCGCAATACTATAATAATGCTTAAAGTAAATAGAGCCATCTTGATAAATAAAAAAACGAACATCAAACATTCAAATCTCACAATTTTCTATTCTTACGATATCATTCTATCGTAATCGCTATTCAGTACTACCAACAAGACAATATTTGTACAGTACTTTGTAGATGCTTCCAACCGAATCCTTGTAATACAAGATCATCCAGTCATATGTCCGTCTTAAGAAAATCCATCTGTCTAGATAGCATGAACCTAAACGAATATCCGGTAAAACCTTCTGGCGTGCAACGAAGGTTTATGTCTCACAGAGATTCAAACAATTTGTTCCATTGGTCCATCTCGCTGAGGATCTAAACAAACCTCAAGGACATCTTTTGTTTAACGTTTCGCAATATAAAACCTGCCGGAACACCGCTCGACTGAATAGGGACATTTAAAACAAAGTCTTACTCCCGTTTGATATATTTTATTAATATTTTGTTAGAATCTCTTAAATTATCATCAAGTGCGTAATATGTTTGTTTGCCATCACATACGTTTTAAAAGGAATGAAACGTTTTTCTTTTCTAAAAATTATTGATATTTGTTACCTAATTAGACTGGAAAATCGAGTTGAAAAAAGATGATACCTATGATATAAATAAGAAATAATTTTATCTTCATGATTAGTCCAAATATGGAAAGTTTAATATAGACACGAGTATTTTGCGTCATTTAACTTTATAATAATCTAAACATCGTGTTACGGCATACAGCATTGTGATGATATTTTTTCTAGCAGTGTCGAAAGAATCGTCAACGACTTGTTACGAGACTAAGCCTTCTCGTAACGAATTCTTCCCGAGATGCAATCTATTGGAAACTAATTCTCCGTTAGTTGCGAATAACTTACAATGGCATGACCAGTAGACCCAACCTACTCGCAACGGTCTTATCGTGAGACGCAGCCTACACGCTACGGCTTTGCCACTCAAATGCAACCAACAATTTTTGCCAACAAAACAAAACTGCTGATGACGCTGGATTTTATTGACTGTTTGTCTGCCACGCGATGAATGGTTGTGAGCACGCGGTCAGTGGTCGCGGACCTACCTATTTGGTCGAATGCGGTATAATCGTTGAAGCATATATTATAGTGGTTTATTATCATAAAAAATACTCAATGTTAACACAGAGTACAGAGGTGTGTCTAAACGTATGTATGTATTTTAGTAAATACGATTGCAATGTTATTAGGGACGCTGGGTCTCGTTCTAATCTAGTTTAGTCCTTTACTACACTAGACGACCGGTTAGCGCAGCGGAAGTGTAAGCGACTGCTACGCCGAAGGTCACGGGTTCGATTCCCGCTCAAGTCAAACATTTGTGTGCATGAACATGGATGTTTGTCTTGGTCTGGGTGTTTCTATGTATAATATGTATGTATTTACAAAAAAAAAGTATATATGTATGTTTATCCATTATCTAGTACTCGTAGTACAAGCTCTGCTTAGTAAGGGACTAGATGGTGATGTGTGCATGTGGTAGAATATTATTATATTATATATTATTATTATTACTTTGTCTAACTATCGTTTCAAAGTTACATAATCCGAATAATACTTGCAAAGCTGTTTTTATATAATGGAGATAAACCGTGACCATGAACTAACTAGTCTAAGGATTGATGTAGAAAATAAATTCTATCCTAAATACTCCCACCACTTGTTTGATCTTAGTGGATTAATTTATGTTCAGTGTTTCGCCAAGAAATGCAAGGTATGATACAAAACCACGCAACTATAAATTATATTATAAACATAACTGCATAACTATAACTGATACAAGTATAGTTTTATATCAGATAACTAGATAGAGCGTAAAAGCTTGTAACCGAAGTTAATTTGATTTGCGGTACATTCATGTGGCCGCGTAACTAATCGAACTGACAGTTGAATTATTTGATACGATGAATAGGGCTAAGCCTATATAGATAAGTCCCTGCCATTTTCTCGTAAGGAAATCTGATACGTAGTATAATGAGTTGCCATGAGACTTTAAATGGCAAAGGAGGCATAACACCTCACGATTATTCGCAAAATTAGGTAATGAAGCCAATGGGCTAGTCCTAATAAAATATTAGAACAAAGCTTAAGATTTTCATTATGTAGACTTGAAAAGAAATTATGACACCATAAACGTAATTAAATAATATAAATAAATAAGTAGTCATACTCCCTAGGGTGTCAGGACGTTTGGCCAACAAGTACGCACCCTCATTAGGGAATGTCTATCTGATGTTTATAATCGTCTACCACCAGATATAATTGTCACTGAATCCAAATTAGTAATCCAGTTTTAATTAAACGCGAAGGAGCAACTACCTCCTTCAATAGAAACGTTCAAACAAATTAGAACCTTAACATTAAGGACGACAGCACATAAAAACGCTTCCGCAATTATCTACTTGTTTTTGAACAACTTTCGATAGTTATATTCCAAATAATCACGAAGTATAGATTTGTTTTGAATTCTATTAAAACAGACTAGATTTTTTTTGTGATTCGGCTTCAATTTGGCTCGTCTATAATTTCTGTTATTTTTTTGTTGATTGGGGAACAAGAAAATACGGGATCCGAATAACTAGCGAAGTTTTACTACCTTCGTTTCTGACCTAGTATTTCTTTGTTACCGGGTAATACTTTTTCATGGCAAATTAAGAACAAACTAAAAGCTATGTACATGCATACTTTGGTGATGATCTTTACATTGATGATCCGAACACAATTTTAAACAGAAATGTCCTTACTTTCTTTATAGAAATAAACATTTCACCATACAAAAAGATTGAGCAAATAACATCAAATTATAATATTAAATAGTCCATGATCAGGCAAGTGAAAAAGTCGAACAATTATTTGTGCCCGAAATTCCGTACTAACAAATTGATTGTAAAAGTAGTCAATTGAATTGTGGTTACCGCGGGCAGATGTTTACTGAACCGTAATATTTTCTACAGAAATTCCAGCCAAACCAATAATAAGAAAACAAAAAACATTACCTTTTGGTACTTTCAGTTCTGATTTCTTTGTGTAGCTGGGCCCAGCAGTTGACTTATACGATGTGGTGTTGTTAAACATTTTTCACTAGCACTAGAGAATACACAAAATATTCAGTTATTCTATTCAGAGTTTTCGCGGGTGAAAAAAATCCTTTTAAACGCACACCGAAATCTCGTATAATATTTTTTTGTTGCGAATAGTTTTAATATGATGGCAGCGTCCGCGTGAAACGCATGTGTCGAAACTGAATTGGCGGGTGTCGCTCAGCCGCGTTATTTTTGTTTCCCTGCCACTTGCGCACTGTTTATTTAATTTTAATAAATATATTTCCCGTACATGTTTTCCCACTCGCCAAATGCAGATTATAATATCAGATACATTTACAACTTCCCGGTGAACGCGATACTAAACAGGTGTATATCGTCAGAAAGTTATATTCGTCTTCCACAATATATTAAGATACACAATATGCATAACAATGTCAGTCTATCGATGATTCGATGCTCGTGGTATGTTGCTGTGGAAGTCTTAAAATCTGATAACGTAAAAGTGACATATGAATATCGCGGCATCAAAAAATGCTCTTGGTTTACGATCGCATAAATCAAAAGTAGGCTTATCAGAAATATATATAACTTTCACAAAATTTTGAGTCACTCACAATACTACATGAAAAATACACAATAATTGTCTAGTTAGATGTTCTAGAATTGTTTATTTTATTGAATTTGTTTTCATATGTGGATTTAGAATGTAAAAAATTTCGACTCGTATTCTTACCGGTAGCGCGTTTTTGCTGGCATAATCATGTTAATTTGATGTTTTAATGTCTAAGAGGAGGAAATATAGAAGTGTTTCATTGGAATTTGCCTTGTGTTCACCGCGAATAAGCTTTCCCTTCTGTGTATTTTTAAAGTTTCAATAAAATTATGTTTTGAAAACTATTTACGTCAACAGGTTTAAGCTCCTGGCATCGTTGCCAGACAGGAAACATCTACGAAAACATTCCACTACCGATTCGTAAGATGTAACAAAGGTTCTTTTACATAAAGCAAGATACTATAACCAAGCTTCTGCCTAACGGAACGAACTAGACAGAGACAGCTACCAGGCATGTGATTAGCGTGGGAAGGGTAATTGGACCCAAACATAAAAAGTACAAACACTGTAACTTTATACACAGTATATACGGCAGCGACTTTGATTGGCGATGCCAAAATATGTAGATGTGTCTAACCGTGTGTTAACAAGGCCTTATTATGGTTATCATTTGAATCCAAAAGACTCATGGCCGGTATTTCCTATATCGGTGTCATAATAATATAACCTTTTTATTACGCTGGAAACTACTGTAATTCTGTTAATTGGCGAGCCTTCAGATCGACAATTTCTAGCTGCTACTAAGAGGTACTGCTTGCCCGGCATCGAATGGCTGATACGGTCGAGAGCAAACTTTATATTTCAGAATAAAAGTTGAAATTAAACAACTAAGTACTGATTCTGTGATATAAATTTAAAAAGTGATCTAGAATTACATTCAGATTGCGATAACACTGTGACTTAAATAAACACCTGTAAGTCGTGACATGAATGAAGTGCGACAAAATCCATTAATAGCAGTCTTATTTCAATGTGTAACATAAGCCATAACCAAAGATTGTTCCACTCGACAATCTTTTTTCTATTGTAAACGTAAAAGTCTTTTTGAAGTAGTAGTAGAGCCTTAATGATTTCAGCATCTCATCTCTTACAGAATCTCAACAAAAAACAGTACCTATCCATACTGCTGCATTTTGTTCGGTAGTAAGAGTGCCGAGGCAGCGATAGCCAAGTGCCGCCTAGTGGAGATACCAACTGACTGCCATGCAGAGGGTATCGGGTTCCAATCCACGGCGCACACCAATGAATTTTCGGAGTTATGTGCATATTGAATTGTTATTTATCGCTTGTCCCGTGCCTCGGAGAGCACGTTAAGCCATCGGTCCCGGTTGTCATGAAGATCTTTGACGGTCGTTATACGGCGTCAGTACCTTCTTAATAAACTGACACTAGTCTAACTACGGAATTTAATATTCGATCTTTAGATAGATCAGTAGATTATAAATACGTTTTTGACATAAGCTCCATACAAAATATGTCAAACACGAATCTCGAATCTCATAATCCATGTATGGATCGAATATTGAAAATGGCCATAAACCATGGAATATCGCTATCCCTTCGGGTTGCAGAAGTCAGACAGGCAGTCGCTCTGTGGAAAAGCTAATATTCAGCCAAATCCGGTAAGACTAGGAAGCGGACACCAGATTGAAACTGGGATAACGCTGATTATGAGTAAGAGCGCCGAGATCACTTTCGCTATTCCTTTTTCCATCCCAAAGGGCAGCAACGCACTTGTGACTGCTGTGGTATTCCGTGTTTCCGTGAGCGGCGTTAGTCGATAACCAGGCGAGCCGTCTTACATAAGTAAAAGTATAAATTATACAGATAATAAAATTGTTACTCTTTGCCTCAAAACCCACTGAATGAATTTGATGGAATTTTGCACTGTAGATACATAGATAATACAGAGTACCATATGAGCTTCCTTTTTTCCCAACAATCAACGACCACAAGGGCAAGCAGAAGCCATAGGCAAAAGCCAGTACTTAATATGTTTCTCATATAAAATAAAACAATGCTATATTTAACATAGTATTTATTGTAAAATAAATTAGAACTCAAACAACTCACTGTTTTAATGAATTAAATATAATAATATTCTAAAAGTATATTGAATTACAATACCTGGCAGAGTTTAACAGACCCGTTAGAATTTTATTGTACGTACATTACGTTTACCATAAAGTACGAGGCTTAATGCCTTTAAATTGAACTTTGTTAATTATTTATTATTTAACGGAGCCAAAACATTGAGTGAAATATCCAATTTGCGTAAGTGAGTATTATTGGAAGGTACCAATGTAACCTTTCTGCCAATTTAAATTATTGGTTAGGCTTAATTACACTACAATATGCAAAAGTTGGGATTTCAAGAGAAACAAGTTATAATTTTATGGCCATGACAAAACCATTAAGGAATAAAATATTAATTTGTAGCACAACAGTATTGTATTTTGGAAAGAAAACAGCTTATAGAATAAATCTGGGGCAAATAAACTCTTGAGATATAATAAAATTTCATTAAAAGTCACACTCAACTACGACAACTACACTGGAAAACAAACAAATAAGAAATCACAGTGTGCTGCAAATATTGATATCATTATAACCCAAAAATCCATATATGTTATTTCTTAAATTATACACAAATCTGCAGCTCTATCCATTGCATACTGCCATAGATCTCAAAACCTGCTTGGCGCTTCACAAATCACTCGTAACACGTGACGTAGATCAAAGGTATTCATCCGGCCACGTGGGTATTATCACCGACTTCGAACATATGAAATACACGTGAATTGAAATGTATATACAACTTTATGTTTAATATCAACTTTTTCGGAATTATTGTATAGTTTGTAAAATTGACACTATTTCTTTTATTGTCAGTAAATTTCTATCCTTTTGCTAAGCTTTCAGAACCGGTGATATGAACCAGGGGGTTCAAATTATATACTACCACAATAAGCGCTATTTTAAGCAGCAATAGTTTAATTCTGTAGCAACAACAACAAACTATGTCAGGCTATTGCTACCAATGGTTTTGGATTCAAACTTATAAATAAATTATATCATAGTATTATATGATTGTCAAATGAGTTTCAGAGTACACCATTAAGCCACCATGAAGCAGTCAATTCTATCTGTCATAAAGCTTGGTGACAGTCGTTATGTGTAAAAACCAAATATATTTTTTTCTTTATTTGGCTCGTCTTCAAATCCGGTATCACGACGAAAACATTTTCTTTCTTACATTTTCTTATAGCTTTA
The DNA here is from genome assembly GCA_944739405.2 of Euclidia mi. NCBI lineage: Eukaryota > Metazoa > Arthropoda > Insecta > Lepidoptera > Erebidae > Euclidia > Euclidia mi. The sequence continues at coordinate 82,791,958 of OX123182.2, read as the reverse complement.
GAGATCTAAGATACCTTGGTATTAGGTACCCTATAAATTCAGAGCGCAGCACATGCTTGTCTCCGCCAGAACATGTAACCAGTCTCATGTTTGTCGGTTTTATTAAGCTGCTAAGACCGTAGCGATGCTCTACACACTGTGTATATACTCTTGATTGAGCGTTTATATCGTTATTTTGTGCTATGTTACCAGTGTCGGTTTGCTTGTTTCATGGAAATCGTTTATTATTAAACTAGTGTCTCAAAATGGATGGTATAGACAATTTTATATAAATTAGAAATAATATTAATCATATATATGTAAAACACATATTCTTTATATCATTTATATCAATCTTTATAATAAATTAATGCCATAATGAATCATGTTTGACATAGTTGAACATCTTCGTGTTTATGAACTACTTACATGTAATCTATATACCACAGAACACAAACTTTTCTGTTCTGCCGTATGAACAACATTTAGCTTTATCCTTATCACTTCAAATATATTGATATTGGAAGGGACGACGTGCCAAAGTAGAACAGCAGCGAAAAGTCGTTTAATTTCCTTTTAAACAACTTGAAGAAACCTAACTGTGAGAATGCATGTTATTCCACTTGTAGTCAACTTACCTCAGATATTTTGTACAAACTCAGATCACTTCTGATACAAATCACAATGAATTCATTAAATCATGCCACCATAAAATCAGTCCACTGAAATAGTGACATCTTGATAATTTCATAGGTTTGAAGCCTATATACGTGTTAATCGACACATACTATAACATAAAGTTCTCCGACCGTCTTCTATGTCTGTATCAATGCGATAAACTCAAAAACGGATTTTTTACGCTTTTCACCCATAGATAGACTAATTCCTGAGCAAGGTTAAGGTATACAATTCAGGCGAGTAGCGTCACGAGCAAAGTCTTGTTATTAATAAAATAATATAGATACTTATTTACCTTTTACAAAATTATTGAGGCGTAGCAACAAAGCGTTAATAATTAATAAATATTGTACCTCCTAATTATTTACAATTTTTTAAATTTTTTGCCGTGTGGTTGACGGCATAGAATACAAGTGTCACCACCCCCTATCTTCCCTTGGGTGTCGTAAGAGGCGACTAAGGGATAACACGACGCAAATACCATCTTTGCGTAGAGACGGAAAACTCGACATCAGACCCTATACGACTGCCTCGTTGGTCTCGCGGCATTAATGTGCGCGTGGGATCGGGAGGTCCCGGGTTCGATTCCTGGGTCGGGCAGTGTTATTGGGTTTTTCTGTCACGAAATTCTCAGTAGCAACACGGAGTCAGGAAATGTGCCCGGTACGGCAATAGGCTCGCCACTTATTACGTGGGACTAAAGTATATCTGGCGAAAAGTGGGTGTAGAAATACACCTCTGCCTACCCCTTCGGGGATAAGAGGCGTGACGATGTAATTATTTACAACACGTGACTCTAATGACCGTGACTATACATTATTTATTACATGACTTATTTATTAATTACGTGAAATTATGTACGTATTTTGCTAAAGGAAAACAAGTAATGTTTCATAATAACATATTAATTATCTATTATAAAAATTTGGATCACTTATCTTTAACTTGCCGTTTATAATTATGAATCAGCAAGGTTAGGGCACGTTTGCGGAGGTTAACTCTTGCAGAGATGACCGCTATCGAATATATAATCGCCGATACCGAAGTTCAGAGAGTACGTAAAGTCATCAGCCTCGTAACTTTTTGAGGCTAAGAATCGTTGGGCACTGGCGGAGGCCTTTGGGCAGTATCCTTTGCCACACACTTATAGGTGACTTGTTTGTATGTAATCTATGGGAAAATGTATGTTTTTTAAAATTTTATTACCAAAATTGAGAAGAGTGGTTACCGGCATGTTAATATCACTAAGTAAAGTTAGTATATACGTCTTAAGAAACGAATGTATACACTACTGCCATCTTTTTCAGCCATTTTCTACCGCTTATGTTAAGGACTCCTTCAGATTTTTCAATTTCTTTCGGTCTTGGCCAGTCTCTAACCACTTCGTTCCGGCCGTACTTTTTATGTCGTCATGCCAATGCATCTGTTATCTTCCTTTTGGGCATCTTTCGTTTCACGGTCGCCATTCCACCACACCCTTGTACCATCAGCATTGTGTACAGCCGTCGCCAACTCCCATTCTAACTATGCTACACGTTTTACTACGTTAGTGACTCTGATGTGCCTTTGCCACTCGTTTACCGGTTTACGATTCCTCTGTGTAACACCTGCCAATGTTCTCTCAATCGCTCTTTGGGCTACTTGGAGTCTTTTGAGTATCTCTTTGGTGAACACCAGGTTTCAGCTTCATATAAGAGTACCAGTAGGTTACATTGGTCGTATGCGAGCCTTCTGGCACTTATTGGCGAACTAACTTAAAGGCGAACTCCAGTTTCGAGTAGGCTACCGATGCTAATCCAATATACCTGTTAATTTCATTTGCCTAATTGTCTTTTCTCATTTTGACCTCTGGTACACATACTTATTTATCCTTTCGATAACAGTGTCATTTGCCTTGATATTGACGATATTATTTTATACATACATACATATCGTCACGCCTTTTATCCCCGAAGGGGTAGGCAGAGGTGTATTTCTACACCCACTTTTCGCCAGATATACTTTAGTCCCACGTAATAAGGGGCGAGCCTATTGCCGTACCGGGCACATTTCCAGACTCCGTGCTGCTACTGAGAATTTCGTGACAGAAAAACCCAATAACACTGCCCGGTCCAGGAATCGAACCCGGGACCTCCCGATCCCACGCGCACGTTTATGCCGCGTGACCAACGAGGCAGTCGTATAGGGTTTGATGTCAAGTTTTCCGTCTCTACGCAAAGATGGTATTTGCATAGTGTTATCCCTTAGTCGCCTCTTACGACGTCAACCACACGGCCTTTTATAGTATATATTCATTAATTATAGTCACACGCCTGTATCCCCGAAGGGGTAGGCAGAGTATATATATATATATATATATATATATATATATATATATATCATATACATACTCAATTAGGCAGCTAAACTAGCTTAGGCAATAAAAAAATATACTGTTTTTATGCCTCGTTTGGAAATCGAACCGACAACACTCAGGCTAGTGCCTCGTAAGAAAGCCAACGATATTATGTCTACCTTTTTGTCTTGGGCTCAAATTTTAGAGAAAGCCTTCAATAGAATTATACGTTACAAAACCCCCACTCACATTTAGGGAATTTTCTTCACACATCCACGCCATCTTAGTTTAGCAATGTAAATGATTGTCTCTCTTTGTACATCACAACACGATTGCTTCATTCATCACGTTATTCTTAACCTGTATTTTAAAAGATCACAAGTAAGTACTGCACGTTAGCGATAGCTTAGTGGAGATACCAACAGACTGCCATGCAGTGGGTAACGGGTTCAAATCAACAGCGCGCACCAATGACTTTTCGGAGTTATGTGCGTATAGAACTGTAAATTACCCCTGGCCCCGTGCCTCGGCGACCACGTTAAGCCGTCCTTCCCGCTGTCATGAAGATGTTTGACAGTCGTTATAGGGAGTCAGTATCTATGAGTAAAGTGACGCTAGTCTAAACCACAGAATATAGCTATCCCTTTAGGTGGCAGAGGTCAGACAGATATTCAGTCAAATTTTAATCCAAATTAGACTAGAAAGCGGGCTCCGGGTTCAGACTGCATGCAAAGCATTCGTATTATTTCCTTTTAAGAAGATAATAATATTTACCATATTCATTATCTATCCCACTGATGTGGACGGGCCTCATCCGTGAGAAAAGAACCGTGACCGCGAGAAAAAAAAAAGTAAGTAATTTCTGTCCACCGCAACAACAAATAGGTTCAGTGAACTCTCATAGATGCATAGAATAGTTTATTTGCGATGCTTTTTCACCATAATGAAGTTATTATTATAACAGTCATAACAGCTTCGAAAAGGTCCGGAACTATCTGAGTTGTAGTCAGCGGACTAGTTTTAATGAGGAAATCAATGAAAATCATATACCTACCTACATTAATTAAGAATAAAAATATCCTATTTATAAAAAAAAAACAGAGTAACATGAATGGGTGGAAAACTAAACTCAAAACTGTGTCAAACAAGCTCTCATATTTTATCGTTTCTGGTAAGCACATGAAAACACGAGCATTCATACGTTAACATCTCAAAAAAGATCCTATTATCGTTAACCTTTTGAAGTGCCCTTATACTAAACTAAACGATAATAACAAATGACAATTTGAATGTTCAATGTGATGTTAAATTTGCTTTTAAATTCAATGGGTGCATAGGCTTCCCACCGAAGCCAAAGAACTTAGGGTCCCAAGCCAACCTCACCTGCAAGTGGTGCACCTACCGATCAACGGACGAGGCTCTGGCAAACAAAATATCCCGATAAGCGGCAATAGGCTCGCCACCTATTACGTGGGATCAAAACACTGGCGAAAAGTGGGCGTTTAATATGCCTCTGCCTATCCCTTCGGAGAAACAGGCGTGAGTCTATGTATGTATGTATGTATGTTAAATTCAATGAAAATACGTTGTTAATCAAGTTTACTCGCCAAATTGTTGTAGTTTATTCAAACTAACTTTACGCACTAACAAACAATTAAATAATGTAACGGGTTTTCGTAGAACGTTTCTGACCTTTAAAAATATAAAGTTGAAATATTGAAGAGTAAGTATGTAAGGACCGTCCCACATTTTTCACTGACAACTTTACTATAACGTATAATTGTTATCGACATTGTTGTCATTTGTAAATAGTTTAACATCAATTGTCTAATAGTACTTGATTATGTATGTGTGTGTGCAGGTTGTAAATTTTGTTTCAATTAATTTTGGACATAATTTAAAAAAAGAACTATGTCAAAAATTGTTTCACCTTAGGTAGAGGATGCGCTGCGTTGCGCGTCGATATATTTACGCCGACCCTTACTTTATATTAGGCCTTTTCTTTGGATTGTTAACAATAAAAAAAAAAAAATATAGTTACAGTTTTCTTTAGAACTTCTAGCTCACATGTTAGTCAATCAAGTTCAGAGAAATGTCAAGAGGTTGTAACTTAAGTGACCTGTTTGTCTAGTTCTTAGTGATCCTGACTACTAACTCGGAGGTCTTAACTTTGAATCAGTGATGAACACGGTGGCAGGGTAACACGTGAAACATTGTTTTGAGAATGCCCTCCACGCTTTCGGGCTAGGTGGAATGATGCTTATGCACAGTTTACACGGAGTGGCTAGTGGTGACTGGACACAAAGAGACAGACGATCGAACTCAGTAACATGCTATTAGAGGGACACAGCAGGCTAATAATGATGATGATGATGATACTGTTTTTTTAAGTAGTAAGCTACAGACGAGCAGATGGATCACCTGGAAGTAAGTGAGGAATCACAAGTGCATTATAGGGGATGGGCTTCCTCACTCACCAAAACGCAATAGTACGAGTAAGATACGGTTACTTTATGTCGATATTCCATGATGAGAGAGAATTCTACTTCGCTGGTTGAGCCAGCCAATTAATGTGGAAACCAGCCTGGCTCTACTATCTTCTGCTTTTACTACAGTTCACTCACTAAGCTTTTTATCTTTTACAAATACAAACAGTATTGAATAATTCAAATTTTTATTACGCCACCCAATCCAAACTCAAGTTAATAAAATTAACACATCAATTTATTGAATGAACCAAACTTTACAAGATTGCTGATAGTTTGGTTATACTGTGGAGTTGCAATTTACCCTAGTGTAAGGACATTAATGAACTTGAGCAAGTTTGTATCTCATCGATACTTTGAACATATTGATTGTTCGCCAATTACGTATTACTTGAACGTATTGGAAGTAAAATATTGAATTCTCTGTAAATTTTTGAATTGACTTGTTCTTGGTATGTTGTAAAATTATTAGTTGTTGCCTAGCCTCGTGCCTCGACGAGCATATAAAGTCGACGATTCAGGCTTCCATGATGATCTTCGACAGTAGTTATGGATAGTCAGAAACCTTTAAAATACTGACAATATTCTAAACCTTGGTACCTTGCTATCCCTTTAGGTTGTGGTGGCAGTAGCTCTGCGGAAAAGCTAATAAAGCAACTGAGATAGCGCTAAGGCGATGACGATGTTCTTGTGATATTCAATCAGTCGCTCGTAAAACGTTATATAGGATTGGTAGAGTATTTTTCATGTTTACACAAAAAAGATGATAAGATGATGTCCGTTGATATAATTTATAGAAAATCTAAGAAGATAAATATCTTAGCGTGACTGTGTAGCGCTCTTAAAGTATCTCGACTTGCCCTTCGTAGCAGATATACGAAGTAGAACCAGTTTGCCAGAGGTCACTCATTAGGTGAGTGTCTACTAGTTGAGCTATTTACATGAGAGCACTTTTGTTCTTTGGAGATATGTAAAGGCGTCGGTCTATATTTACGACGTGCCCAACGATTATTTTCCTAGGATTACTTAGGATATGAATTGTTGGACCATGGCGAAGACTTACGGCCAATAATCTAAATCTTCTTATTCATTCTCAAAGAGAGTAATCCAATACTTTTATCTTATAAAGTGAAGCACCTATTTTAGTTTAAATGCTGCTCACAGAGAGTTCAATATCATTAAACAGTAAATAAATACATTATGCTGCACTGGTTTATAATAAGCACTAGCTATCTCGCTCAACCGTTAGGAGCCACAGTAAAAGCCATGTGTGACCACCAACTCAGTTCATTTTGAGCCAGAACTTTACCATTATTCTAGATTTCGCTCGTAAAATTAACTCTTGTCGTAACCGCAGAGTACCATCAAAAATAATAACAGCTGTAGTTTGTGCTGGCAATGAAATATTGTTAGATTAGACTAGTGCAGTGTTGGAATGTACTATATAAAATTTATATAGAAGCCCATTCAGGCTCATTCCTATTGATGAGTTAATAGTAGGAAAATCGACCATTCTAGTTCAAGGAAGTATTTTATTGAACCGAAAAAGCTTTTTGCTATTTCAATCTTTTCAGCAGCATGAAATCCGCTTCTGTTTGTAATTCCTAACATGACGACAGCGAATTGATGACGTCATTTGTTCATTAATTTAAGACAGTCAGAAGCAATATTGAATGAAATTAAACACCCTCGTCTTTACTCCGTTGCCGTGCCTAGATGTACTAGCTTCGCTTATTACCTCAACAATTAACCTAATTTGGTTTCATGTAGCCATACAGACCCCACATTGCGCGCACAATCTTTGCTAAATGCAAATGAAACAAAGTTACGCTTCAAACTTTAGTCTAGAATCAGTTCCCAAAGACGGCATCCGTAAGTACGGATAAGTCGTAAGTACGACTAAGCTGATTTCAATAGACAGACAGATCTAGGAGTATCTATAGATATCGATTTTATTAGTGACTGATCTGATTGATGAAGCAACAAAATATTTGTAAAATTTTATTGAAGCAACATTTTAACACCCTTTGAGCAAATCTATTTTTTTTAATATAATTGACCTATTATTAAGTCAAAAACTGAAATAGTGATTTCCATACAACATTAGGTATCTCTTGTAGATATGTTAATTTCGTACAATCTGTTTGTATATTTCTAATTGATTAGTATACGTATAAATAATTTGTTAGTGTGGGGTCGTTGACCCGTAATTGCAGTATCTATTCTGATCTCTGACAATTATGCAAAGTGAGCTTCCCGTTCACCGCTATGTAGGTACAATGTGTTAATTTATCGTATCCATTAGTAAAGTTCAAGGCTTTATGCAGTAAAGACGTTCTTAAGTGTATGTTGTTAATCCATCGTTTCGACTTCTATTGACTTTATACGAAATAAATGACCTATGGTAAAATACATAAAGCAAGAGGAAGACCAAAAAAAATATGAATGGATTTTGTGAAGGATGACATGAATGAAAAGGGAGTGAATATTCAGACGGCATCTGATAGAGAAGAATGTAAGAGAAAAACCTTCTGCTCCAACCCAAGTAAAATTGGAATAGGACAGGCAAAAGAAGAGGTAAAATTCATTATAATATAATTATGGTAAAAGAACCAAAATAAAGTTTAGCGAGGAAACCAAAGAACTCCCAGAATTTCGCCATGACCATCTTTCCGCGGCGTACTTAGCTGATGATCTAAAGGTTTTATAGAGCTTAAATGCAGCAATGTTAACATTCTGATCACCTTATCGATCGAATACTAAATTGTACGATACGGTTTTACAGGTCTATTCACACACTACACATAATTTTAAGCAAAAATGATTTTATTGTTATTAGCTAAGTTTTTCAAAAACATCAATGCTTTCCGATTCTAATCAGACATTTGTTTGTGAAATATTTAGTATGTACCATAAGACGTGTAAAGCATAATTATGGCAAATTTTAATATCACGGTTAAAGATTTTTCATAAGTCATTCCTAATACACTTGTTGACTTAATCTCTCTCTCTTCCTCGCCTTATCCCATTATTTGAGGTCGGCTCTCCTAGTAACTCGTCTCCAGGACTGTCAGTCCTGGGTCGTCTCGGCTGATGTTTGTGCCTTTTTCATATCATTATTTACAGTGACTATCCATGTTTTTCGGGGTCTTCCTCGTCGTTTTGGTGGTGGGTACAGTGTCAGTACTTTCTGAGTCATGTGTCCAGGTGGACGCCGTATGACATGTCCGTACCATCTGAGACGACTTTCTTCCAGTTTCTCAGGGATAGGCAGTTGTTGACTTAATAAATCTTATAAACCCCGTGACCCGGTGGACTTTTCGAGCACAGCACCAACGGACACAAATAACCCCGAACTTCAAAACAACAATTTGTACATCAAACAAAGCGCTTTTTCGTGTGGAGACCGAATCTACAATACACGGAGCAGTCAAAACAGAAAGATGACCGTTTAAGCTATTACACCATAAGTGCAGACAACAATCACGTATGGCATAATAAATAAATATAAAAAAACAATCTATATGTTTCATCTTATTAATACAATGGCTTTACATGTTTGTGTGTGACAAGTAGAACAAACGGCGTTTCATATGTATCATGAAGGTATTTCAGAAATAAGGGAATCTTACTCGTAAATATAGTCAGGCACTTCAAAATCCCTAGCAACTAGAGAAAACTTTTAATACGCATTCCCCGTCAAGTTCCGGCCTATGCACGAGTACCAGAGAACATTTTAGGTTTGACTCAGATTTATTCAGAACGCAGGCTTCGTTTAGTTACGGTTATGTTTCACGAAGTAATATGCTTTATAAAATAGTACACGATAAACTTTGTGCTGTCGCGAACTCCGCAAGGAATTTCAATAAGGCAGCGTTAAGATATAGTTTGGATCGAATATTGAAATAAGATCTATGGGAATGGTAAATTATATGGAACTGGTTGTAAGTTGCGTAACGCTATTGGAATTTTATTATTTTTACTGCCGTGTCGTTAGCATACGTGCTACTAGACTACACAAGCACGACTGAGATTGGGAGGATTTCAAGTCTTTTTAAAGAAACACTTAATTTTACTATTAGCAACAGGGAAGGCGAAAAAATTTATCAAATGCTATAAAATTCATATGACATACGCATGTGTTAGAATAATATATATAGGATGGCATGCTTATAGTTATATAATGTAGTCAATTCCATGGTTATAAATATTAAAATAAGTATTTTACATTGTTATTAAAGAGTTGCCAGATTAACAATTAAATTATGTAACAAATTCTACAGTTATCATTTCAAATATCGCTTAAATATATTCTTACTTACCCAATGTAATAAATACTATAATTGTTAATTAGTCATAAGCATTTTGTATCACTTTAATTTATTTTAAAGACTACTCCAATTCTGTAACGTTATTTTGAAATAATCAAATGAGGAAATCAATTGACATCCTGTGATCGCCGAACAGTGAAAAAGAAAGAAAAAGAAAAACACATTTATTCTATTTATGAAGGCACATACAACATATAGCGGGATTAATACCGGAACTAACTTAATTATGTACTAACTTAACCTAACATAAACAGAATCGGATCCCAACTCAGCATAAGGCCATCTTACAACACAAGATGGCGCTGGTATTCTGTTGGGACCGTTTTTATATATAAATAAATAAATAAAATAAATAATAATATATAATGGACACCAGGCAATAAAAATATACATAATTAATATAACTCAGATTCCAGATAAACTTACAAAAATGAGCAATTGACAAACCTCCACTATGGTCACCCGTCTATGACGCGTACGCACACGACTATTTATTATCTGTGCACGCGCTGAACGCGCGGAGTTTAAATGTTCAAAATAGACGCCAAGCCAATGTCAGATCACCCTGATGGAAAATTGGAAACTGAGGAAGGAAATTTTGAATAAACATTGGAGACAATTCTTTACGCGGGAAGCTTGTATTGCGAACCATAACAATATAAATCGGCTCGTTTGTGCTACGTTTTTGGTGTTAATTGTGCATCAGAACATGATAATTTTAATGAAGTGCATAACACAGTTTGACTCATAACACAACACAAACAATTTTGCTCAGAAAATCCAATAACTCACAAACTAGGTCTTTGGAGATAATGTATCAAACACTAAACACGTCGCTGGCCGGTTGAATGGCTAGACAGTGGGACTGGATTGTTTTGCTTAGTCGTGGTAAGTGTCTATATCTGTAGTTGTTGATTTAGCAGATGTAGTTTGTAATGTCTACTGAAACTGTAACTTGATTTCAGGTTTCTTATAGGTGGTGGCAGGTCGTTCCAACAATGTGTTGCAGTAATTTTAAAACTACCGCGAAAAGCAGCTGTTCGGTGTCTAGGTGTAACTAGTAAGTAAGAAGACCCTCTAGTATTATGTTTATTTAGTTCACTGAACCATGTTAGTTTTTTATATAGGTAAGTGGGCCTGCCTGTAGAGACAACACCGAAAAGAAGTGAGGCCAAGTGAAGTTTTCTACGCGATGTCATTCTCAAAATTCTATTTTTATTGAGAAAGGGTGTAATATGAGTGGGGGTATTTTCCTATATAAACCAGTGCCGCACTACAACTGACACATTTGTATGCCCGGCGTTAAGATCGAAAACTGGCGCGGGAAGAAGGGTCCCGCCCAATGTCATCGCTGCCAACAATTTAGGCACTCTTCTCACAACTGCCACAGGCCGATATCCTGTGTGCGTTGTGGAGAAGCCCACGCTGCACGAGACTGCCAGCGCCCCCTGGAGGAGCCGCCTACATGCGCAAACTGTGGCGGTGCCCACACCGCGAACAACGCCTCCTGTCCGGTGTTTAAGCGCGAGATCCGGAACAAGAAGGCCGGCACCGTCGCTCGCACCGCCACAGCTTCGCGCCCTAAGCCAACCACGGTCGAGGACGGAAACGCCCCCGGCTCACTCATGGCCGCCGCCAACGCACCGCAGGAGCGCGCGCGTCGCAAGAAGCGACGCAAGAAAAATAGAAAGGCCCAGACGCAGCAGCGGGCTCAGCAGGCTGCCGCGCCATTGAATGACGTCCAGAAATCCGCCGTGGTCGCTGCCCCACTTGAGGGGACGAAGGCGAAGCGGACGGCCCAGCCAACACCGGCACCTCCACCGGTCAAGGCAAACCTGGACCCCAGACATTCTGCCATCAGCATTCTGCAGCAAGTTCTGGTGGCCCTTCAGGAGCAGCGGGACCCTATACCGCTGATCTACAAGTGCCTTGCCGATCTGTACCAGTCTGGATCCGCGTAGGCTGAAAATCCTGTTCTGGAACGCCGACGGGATGTCACCAGAGAAGACCAGGCTATTGAAACTGCTGCTAGCTCAGCGGCAAGTGGATATAGCCCTGCTTAACGAGACCCACCTTAGGCCAGTAGACAAGTGGAAGATGAGCGGATACCATGTCTACCGGGAGGATCAATGCTCGCCGGCAGGGACTGCTTACAGGGGTCTAGCAGTCCTGGTCAAGAGGAGAGTAGTCCACCAAGTGCTGCCAGTACCACCACTGCAATCCGCGTATGCCCTCGGTGTAGAGATCTGCACTGGAAGCCAGCCCACCCGTGTGTACGCATTCTACAAGCCGCCACAACACCGCCTCGCAGTGGCCGACATTCACTCACTGCTGGACTCGCCGCTGCCTACCATCATTGCTGGCGACTTTAACGCAAAGCACACGGCGTGGAACTCCAACATCATCTGTCCGGACGGCCGCCGCCTTTTGGATGACGCAGACGAGTACGGATATGAAGTCCTAGGACCAGAGGTCCCGACACACTATCCGTACTATGCAGCCCACACACCGGACGTTATAGACATAGCCGTCACCCGCGGCATAGACACGGCCGTGCATCTCGACGTCCTGGACGACCACCTCATATCAGACCACCAGCCCGTGTGTCTGACTCTGGACGACATCCCGCAGACGATTCGGCTGCCTCCGCGATCACGCCAAGACTGGCGGGTCTTTGCCGAGTATATGGCCGAGCACTCACCCTCCCTCCCCGTGGAGACACCCGCTGACGTCGAGCAGCTTGCGACGGACCTTAGCACGACTCTAGAGTCCGCGCTTCGAGAGTCGAAGCTTGACGCCGCGACTGCAAGGAGGCCTTCCCAGCTCCCCGCCTTCATCCTGGCGTTGATCGAGAAGAAGAGGAAACTGCGCCGGCAATGGCAGCGCTCCCGATGCCCGACCATGAAGTCCCAGCTCAACGCTCTGGCTGCGAAGATCTCTGCCGCGTTGGCAACAAACGCGGTGGAGTCCTGGCAACGCACCATCGAGCGAGCCGGTGAGGACTGGTCGGGTATACATCGCTTATGCCGCAAACTCTCCGGGAAGCCATCTCCAATTAGGCCCTTGCTGGCCGGTGACGGAACCCCACGTTACCGTGCCGAAGACCGAGCGGAGATGTTCGCCGACTTCCTGGAGTCACAGTTCCAGCCGAATCCTGCCCACAACGTGCAGCACGTAGCAGAGGTCGAAAGGAAGCTTGAAGAATACTTCGAGCGACCGATGGCTCCGACAGAGGATCCTATCGTTGTCTCCCCTGGCTAAGTACAGCGGATGATTCGCCGAATGCCCCTAAGAAAAGCCCCCGGGCCCGATCGGGTCACCAGTGAAGCTCTGCGCCACTTACCTCTGCGAGCAATCGCGACGCTGGCGCGCCTTTTCAACGGGATTCTCCGGACCGGACACTTTCCCACTGCATGGCGGCTAGGCAGAGTTATCATGCTGCCCAAGCCGGGGAAGAACATCTTACTGCCAGGAAGCTACCGCCCCATCACGCTCCTCTCGATGATATCGAAGCTCTTCGAGAAACTGCTACTGCTGCACATTACGCCACACCTTCAGCCACGCGACGAACAGTTCGGCTTTCGTGCCGAACACTCGACCGCGCCCTCTCCATGAAGCCCCATGTTAACAACGTGGTTGTCCAGGCGCGCGCCGCGCGCGCCCTCCTGCGGCCCGTCCTATCGTCTCGACTGCCGCTCCGCGCGAAGCTCGGCGTGTACAAGGCGTACATCCGCAGCCGACTTACCTACGCTGCCCCGGCCTGGTTCGCTCTCACTTCTGAGACGAACCGCCGCCGACTGCGTGCGCAGCAATCGCTTGCGCTACGCACCATCACAAACGCCCCTCGCCCTTCGTGCGGAACGAGACGATCTCCAGGGACCTGCGCGTCGATAGCCTGGATGACTTCGTGAGACGCCTGAGCACCGGCCTGTTCGAGCGCGCCGACAGATCGCATGCTCGCCATTTGCGTGAGCTTGCACCGTACCATCGGCGACCGCCGGACCGAAAAGGCCTGCCGCGAGACCTCGTCTCCGTGACAACCTCCCCCGGACCTTCATCTACGCCCTCTCTTGTGCTGGCTGATGGGCGCTCCCCAGGAACGCTTTCCTCGGGAACTCGACCTCGCCAAGCGCAGGAGGGAAACACCTCCCGTGACCAGAGCGCCGCTAGTACGTTGGTCGCCCGCGAGGATTCTTCTTTGCGGGCTGGACCTCGCTAGCTGCGCCACCCACCGGACTTGACGATCCGTACAGACCAGCGGCCCCACCAGGGCCCAACCCAGTGACCCGCCTGTAGTAGCAGGCGGCGAGAGATACCACCAAGACAGGAAAGGCCTGGTACATGGTCACCCCGCAGGGGTCTACGAGAAGAACCTTTCAGTCAACTGACACATTTCGTTGGTCGACCACAGGACCGACTGTACACTCCGCACGGTCCAGCTGTAATACTGGAGATAAGTATATTTATTGTATACAGTAATAATACTAGTAATTGAAACCTCAATTCACGTACGATATATAATATGGTACAATTCCATTTTAGTATATATTATAGTGTAATATTATGTGCAGTAATTATTATTTTCTATAAATAAATCTATGTAATGTATAACTCGACAAGATATGTTTCATTTCAGTCTAATTGATAATTGATTAATTAAAGTGTTTATACCCTACAAACTATCTATTATTTAGAACTACCTCGCTTTTACATAAACATCTTAAGTTTCAAAAAGTAAACCGTAGTATGAATCCGGCGGTCCTGTTTAATCATTTGGATTGTACTAGGCTTTTAAAAGACTTGCTACGAATGCAAAATGGGATTAAAGAAGTCAAGGAGCAGTACGCTACATTACAACAACTGGATTCTGTTAAAAAGGACATTGAAAACCTGAAAAGTTCAACGCATGATCATTTCGCAAATGTTCATCAAGTAAACACAAAACGCGGCGCTTGTGTGCTAGACAATGCACAATTTGAGAGGTCAGATAGTTATAATACAATTATATCCGCGCCCGGTAGTCCGTTATTGCACTCTTCGCAGATGGAGGGTAAATAAGAAAAAGATGCTGACGGTAGAAGTCTCTGTGTGCGCGGCGGCGGCGGCGTACCGGTTGTAAACATTGCTGGTAGCGGCGCGAACACGATGACGCATCGCGTAACACCGGCCGCGACGTTTGCGCATAACCGAGTAAATAAATTGGAACACACTGCTGTGAAAAATGGCGAGCATGTTGGGAAGCAATTGACTTTTGCAAATGTTGTGAGAAAGGAAGGGAATGCTCAGATGCAAGATAAGGATGGTTGGACATTAGTTCAAAGGAATAATCGAAATAAGAGATTTGCAGGAAAAATGGGGAAAGCCGTAATACAACCCGATGCGAAGTTTAAGGCGGCTGAGATAATGGTACCTTTATATATTTCCAATGTACTAAAAGGACTTGCTAAAGAGGACATAGTGAAGTATATTAAGCACAAATGTAGTTTACAAGTGAAGGTAGAAAAGATGAGTATGAAAATAGAAAAGGATTATGATAGTTACAAAGTTTTCATTCCAAAACATAAGGAAAAATTCTTTATGAATGACGAATTCTGGCCAGATGGGGTATCATACCGCAGATTCATACATTTTAGAGGAAATTTCAGAGGCACAGTGGAGACACAGAAAATTTTATTTTTATTTTATTTATTTGGGACAAAAAACAGATGTACATTATGTTTACCTTAAAGTAGTATGAATATAAAACAAATATATGTTAATGTACAGCCAACTACAGTATCCACGATTTACAATATAAGACTTTCAACACCGAATTTAATAATCTTACAATATATTATTTTGTCTCCAATGGGATGGTAAACTACGTATAACATCGATTATTTATTTTTTTTTTTTTATTTAAACCTTTATATACAGAGCGTATACAGGCGGACTTAATGCCGTGGGCATTATCTCCCAGTCTACCTTTGAGTGGTGCAGAGAGAAAAGAAGTAGGTGGTATATAAATGAGGAGAACATTATTTGAACTTACATAAATATATATAGATTATAATAAATATATAACATACATACATAGATATCAATAAAGATATATAAACATAATTTCAATTAATACTTATTATTGCTACATACTAGTACATCTATATATAATATATCATACATACATATATATTTATATATATCTACATACATAGGTACTATGAGCCAAAATGAAATATAAATGAATTATGATACACTTGCTGCTTCAGCCAATAAGAGTTCTTTAACTTTGAACTTGAAGGAGCACTTGGTCCTGGCCATCCTGATCTCAAGAGGAAGGGCATTCCAGAGAAGGATTGATTGAACAGAAAAAGAAGAGTGTAGAAAATTAGAGCTGTGAGTTGGAACCATGAGGAGAAGGTTATTAGAAGAGCGAAGGTTACGAGCATGATTAGATGATAAATACTGGAAGAGGGGCGTTAAATACTCAGGGGGAGTAGGAGACGTAAGAATGGTATAAAGAGTTGTGAGAGCACGCAAACTACGGCGTTGACGAATGGGGAGCCATTTCAATTGAGAACGATAAGTGGACACATGGTCATACTTGCGAAGATTGAAAATGAATCGAATGCAGTTATTCAGAAGGCGGTCAAGTTTGTTTAGGAGATCTGCATTCAGGTCAAAGTAACATACATCACCATAGTCGATCAGAGGGAAAATCAAAGTTTGCACAAGCATTGTTTTAGTCTCGGGCGGGAGAAAGTTTTTTAGGCGGTAGAGAGCGCGTAGAGTACCGGTGACTTTCTGACTCACATGGTTTACTTGGGTTTGCCAATTTAGCGTGCTATCTATATGCAGTCCAAGATTTTTGACTGATGTGTGCAGATTGACGGTAGTACCACTAAATTTAATAGCTGGTAAAGATGTGAAGTCCAGCCTCTTTAAAATCCTTTGACTACCTAAAACAATAGCTTGAGTCTTACTAGGATTGACAGCTAAGCCAAACTTGTCTGACCAAGTTAGTATAGCTGCCAAATCGCTATTTATCTTATCTATGGCTTCTGCTACGCATTCCACATTTACGTGTGAATAGATCTGCAAGTCGTCGGCATACAAATGGTAAGCACACTGAAGATTTTGAGTCAGGAGATTTATAAAAATAGAAAACAACAAGGGAGAAATAATGCCGCCTTGAGGAACGCCAGATGTAGTGTCCGACCACCCCGACGATGAATCATCGAGGCGGACAGACTGCTGACGCCCTCGAAGATAAGTTGAGAACCAATCCAAAGCTACAGGCGAGACCCTAAGATGAGTGAGGATAGATAAAAGGATATCGTGACTGACGGTATTGAAGGCGTTTGAAAAGTCAATCAACACCAGCACGGTGATTTTGGTGCTTTCCATGGCCTCTCGAATATCGCCAGTCACTTTAAAGAGGGCGGAGGTAGTGCTATGGCCTGGCCTGAAGCCAGACTGTAAAGGGCTTAACAATCGGTTATTGTGAACAAACCGAGCCAATTGTTTGTGAACACAGGCCTCTAGCACTTTGGATAGAAAAGGTAGGATGGAAATTGGACGGAAGTGGTTAGGAACAGTAGGGTTTTGGATTTTGGGCAAGGGAATTATGTAGGCTTTACGCCATAAGGAAGGGAAGGTACCGGAAGCAAGAGAAAAGTTAATGATGTGGGATATCGCAGGTAGGATGTGATCCAAGATTGTTGTTAGCATGCGACGGCTGATATTGTCACATCCCACAGCATTAGATGTTATGGAGAGGATTGACTTTTTGATCTCGCCTGAAGACTCTGGAGAAAACTGAAATGATTCAATATTGGGTTGAGGCAACCCCGCTAAGTAACTGAGCGTGAGACTCATGATCTGGTGATCCAGCGAAATGGTAGAGGTGAAATGTCGGTTGATATCATCCAGATCAAGAGTCCCACAATTGTCGACGTGCTGCTGTTTGCCAATGCCTAGTGTTCTAAGGAACCTCCAGGTATTAGCAGGTGATGAAAAATTTATGTTATCGAGAATATGTCGGCGTTTGGCGTTACGCACCATCTGATTACACCGATTTCTTGCAGATCTAAATAGCTCCCAGTTCTCATCACAACGGTCCTTTTTATATCGCCTAAAAGCTCGGTCTCTACGACGCATTGCCATTCGTACACCCGTCGTAATCCAAGGCGCGGGAGGACTTTTAAGCTTCACCCGTCTCACTGGGGCATGAACATCATATAAATCAGAGATTGTGTTGTTAAATATGGTTACCTTTTCGTCCACCGTGGAGGCAGACATCATGCTACTCCAGTTTAACTCGGCAGCATCCTTATTCAGCTTGTTAACATCCATTCGACTAAAACAACGCATGCGCAGAACTTTGGGTGGGGATTTAGGAGGTTTCAGGCGGTAGGAGAGGAAAATGAGGTCATGGCGGGAAAATCCAGGTGCGGAAAGTTGGCCATGGGATGTGACTTTGGAAGGATCAGAGGTTAGTATTAGGTCAAGCCAGGTATCCTCGCCGTTGCTGTTGTGGTGAGTAGCTTGCATAGGTAGCACTTGGAGGCTTGCTGACTGGACGATGTCAAGTAACCTACAGGAACGACTGGATTGACGGGAAAGGAGATCGGTATTAAAGTCGCCCATGATGATGAGATGAGTATACTCGGACCCTAAAGATTCCAGAATCGACTCGAGACTGGAGAAATAGTCAACACTAGGAGGACAATACACAACGCCAAGAACAGCTTTCGCACCCTTGACGTTTACCTCCAGAAATAAGAACTCCGCAGGTGAAGAAGTGGCAGTAGATGAAGTAAGAATTTTAAAGGGGAAGGTGCTGCGGAGATAGATAGCTACACCGCCGCCTCGCCTGCTGATTCGGTCACTTCGAATAAGGACGTAACCAGGCAACGAGTACGATGTAGAAGGAAGAACTGGTTTTAGCCAACTCTCTGAAACCAGGATGGCATGTGCATTGGAACCAGAAAATGCTTCCAGCAGGTCGCTATAATGGCTGGGTACACTCTGTGCATTTATGTGACAGACGTTAAACAACAAGCCAGATTGAAGTGCAAATGCCTTATGAAGGCATTCGCTTAACGTGCCGTCCGCCGAGCAAAAACTCTCATTGTCGGAAGAAGCAGTTGATTCATTAGCCGATAAATACGTTTCAATATCCATAGTACTATAATTATAATAAAATAATAAATATAAAATAATAAATACAATATATATAAAATATTAAGTATACCGTATATAAATGTTTGTGAATTTTATAGGCAACACAGTCGTCTCTGCACCACCCGCCAGCTCACACAATCAATAAAATGAAAATAAACTTGCACAATAAAAATCATTCAGAAAAAGAAAAAACTAAAAAAGCAAACACTAAAACACTTTTGCAAACAGTTTCCGAACGTAAAACGTACGCTAATCTGACATCTGTCAAAGTCAAACTGCTGTCAACAACATGAAATGAAAGTAAAAAAGTGAAATGTAAACAACAACATGTGATAAATATATGAAGCGATAAATAAGATAATAGTATAACTAATAGAAAGTTAAAAATAATATGAGTAGTGATAAAAGGATAAAACTATTTACGGGTTTTTGAATTAGTGTTCGACGAACCCGCAGATCCGGCGCCACTCTTGTCCCCGGTCGGCTCATCTCTGCGCTTGGGGTACTTTAGCTGCAGACTGTTCAAATCATCGATGGTGTAGATTTTGTGGCGAGCACCATCCGACGCCTTCACGATGATCATATGTTTGAATTTAACCGCGGACAATGCAAAGACGTCAATCTGTTCAAAGTGTTTATTATAAGCATTTACTAATTGATAAATGGGGCGCGCTGGCCGGCGTTGGTTAATACTAATAATTAATACTAAAACCAATAATAATAATGGATAAAGCAGTAAAAAATATCAGTTTTAATTGCAAATGTGTAAAAACATCAATTGACTGTATTAGGCGGCTGTGTGTATCAGCCGACGTTATAGCATTACAAGAAACATGGTTACTGCCCCATGACTTGACCTTTCTAGGCACTGTACATGATGACTTTGCTTACAGTGGGACCTCTGTGGTGGATACTTCGGCTGGAATACTGCGAGGTAGACCATACGTAGGAGTTGCACTCCTCTGGAGGAAAAGTTTATTCTCATCTGTGACGGTTGTGAAGTGTAATAGTACTCGTATTACAGCAATACAGATAGAACAGTCAAACAATAGATTACTTATTTTTTCAGCCTATTTGCCTACTTGCTGTGCTGATAATATAACTGAGTTTACTGAGTTTTTAAGCGAGATGAACGCTATGATAGAAAGTAGTGATATACAATATGTGTATATGTTAGGTGATTATAACGCGCACCCCATTGAACAATTTCGCTATGAATTGTTAAAGTTTTGTGAGGAACAGTGTTGGACCTGCATGGACAGCGAGTTACTACCACGCGACTCGTATACGTGTGTGAGTGATGCGCACGGGTGCAAGCGATGGCTTGACCATTGCGTCGTTACTGAGGCCGCGCGTCAAACTATATCTAGTGTAGAAGTATTGTACGGCACTTATTGGTCCGATCACTTTCCTATTCAAATAGAATGTAACCTAAGTATAGTGGAGTCTAATATTCCACTACGTGAAGTTTTAAGTAGTAAGGTTTTATGGGGCGAACGAGACTTAGAACAGATTAAGATGTACGAAGAACTGTGTAATTCAGATTTATGTGAAATAGATTTCCCCCCAGAGTGTATAAATTGTGCGGATAACATATGCGGCGATATAACTCACAGAGTGGTCTTAGACAATATGTACACAAAAATCATTGATGTACTTTCAACATCTGCTGAGCTGACCGCTACAGGTATTAGACAAAAATGCTATAAACCTTTAACTGGATGGAATAGACATGTCAGAAGTGCTCACTCTCAGGCTCGGCTTGCTTTTCAGATGTGGCATTTATCTGGAAATCCAACTTCAGGAATTATTTATGAGAATATGCGAAATTCAGGTAAGATTTTTAAAGCTAAATTAAAGTGGTGTCGCAATAAGCAAACACAAATAAAACTAGACATTATGGCTGAGAAGCGCAAATCCAAAGATTTCGGGAAGTTTTGGAAGAGTACCTCTAAACTGAACATCAAGCCGAGTCTGCCGGTGAGCGTGGCTGGAATTTGTGACCCTGAAGCCATTTCAAATTTATTTGTGAAATAGTGCCAAGTTGAACCTTTGTTGGGATCGGCTACGCCCATGTCTTCGTCGGTGATTGGCGCTGAGGTAAGTTTCCCGTGGCGTACCTTTTTGGCTAAGGAAATAGCTGATATCATTAGAAAGATGGTCAGAGGCAATCTCAAGGACATGACCACCTCAGCGTGGAGCACTTGCGATACGCGGGCGCTCATTTACCAAGGGTATTGGCAACATTTTATTCGTTATGTCTAGGTCACTTGTATTTGCCAGATAAGCTTATGAAGACCATAGTGGTGCCAATAGTAAAAAATAGAACGGGTGATGTTATAGATTCCGCAAACTATAGGCCTATTTCCTTAGCGACTGTTACAGCTAAAGTACTGAACTGTCTGCTTGACACACATATGGCGAGTCGTATAAATCTTCACGATGCCCAATTTGGTTTCAGACCTGGACTATCGACGGAGACAGCTATCATGTGTCTTAAGCAAACTGTGCAGTATTATGCTGATAGGAAAACACCGGTCAACGCATGTTTTCTGGATTTATCGAGGGCATTTGACCTGGTGTCATATGATATCATGTGGGAAAAACTGCGGAAGGAAAGCAGCGTTGACTGTACTGTTATTTCTTTATTTAAGTTTTGGTACGAGAATCAGACGAACTATGTCAGGTGGGGTGGAACTCTGTCCGATGTGTATGGGTTGAAGTGCGGAGTGAGACAGGGGGGTATTACCTCACCTCGTCTCTTTAACCTTTACATTAATCAGCTGATTGTTGAACTCAGCAGCACCCGTATAGGCTGTCACATCGACGGCGTTTGTGTTAACAATATAAGCTACGCTGACGAGATGGTGCTGCTGAGTCCATCAATAAGCGCACTCAGCCGTCTTGTTAAGATGTGTGAAGACTACGCGGTCACTCAGGGACTCAGCTACAATGTGAAAAAATACGAATTACTGGTGTTCAAGGCAGGCACCAAATGTTACACTAACGTGCCAGATGTCACCATAAATAATACTCCGATAATCAGAGTAACAAAGTTTAAGTACCTGGGACACTGAGTCACGCATGACCTGAATGATGACCTGGACATCGAAAGGGAACGCAGAGCGATGGATGTCCGAGGTAATATGCTGATCCGCAGATTTGCACGTTGTACGACGCAAGTCAAAATAACCCTTTTCAGAGCACACTGCCAGTCTTTTTACACGTGCAGGATGCTGTTGGGTCTACCATGCTATTGTAGTGCTTCCGGGATGTTCACCGAGGCCAGGGTTGATGGTTTCCATGCAATTATACGGAAACGGTGCGCTTCAATTCTAGGTAGAATACGTGCTAGCTGCCACAGCATCCTGAGTGTATTGTGTGATAGATGGGACAGCCCCATGCTGGCTCACTGGATACGGCTGCACACGTAGGTGTCAGTCGTTTCAATTTTTATATAAGAATGTCTTTTACTAACACTAGGTTAAGATTTATACTAACAATGTATGGATCTTGTTATGAATGATGTGAAATAAACTGATTAATAATAATAATATAAATGAATTTTAGAAAGTAGCCTTGCTAATGTAGGCATGATTGGGCTGGCTCGACCAGAGTAGTACTACCCTCTCACAGAATATCGACGTAAAGGTACAGTATTGACACTGTTGTGTTTCGTTCGATAAATATGAGATTGCCGGAGGTCCCAACCCTTACTCCTTCGCTCTTATCCCACTTCTCCTATTATTCCTTTTCTTGTCCCAAAAGGCGGCAACACACTTTGGACTCCATTGGTGTTGCTACTATCCATGAGCGATGGTAATCACTTACCATCAGGCGACTCGCCTGCACCGGCATAAAAAAATGTTGTATTCGCGCACTGAACGTCGCGAACAAACTTATCTTTGACGTTCTATCCTAGAAACAATCACTGAACTGACGGCAAAAATTAAGTTTGTAATATTATTGAATTCGTATTTTTTTTGTTAACGGTCTATTTCATGCTCTTTGCGGATTTTAATTTCATGTGCATTTAATACTGCTTGTAAATATGATTCACATTTATCATTCGATACGTCCTTAATGCGTCATTTGTGACCAGATACGAGAATTTACCACAGTGTGGAATGATGAAACATTTTCATCGATATTCGCGGGAAAAGCGCTTTCTTACCGGAAACCGGTACTGTTGTACGGAATAGCACCGTTATACCGTTATCAGTAAGATTCTTATCTTTATAATAGACATTTAGGCTTATGAGCAAACTCTAATGGTCTCAATTTTGCTTGTAACTCAAAAACAATTGGATAAATGTATCACAATTATTCAGATTATTACTATTGTATTTCGCCTGTTCACAAGATACTATATCTGGGTACATATATAATTATTGATTGTTAATACTCATGTTACTTGAAATTATTATTTCATGCTTCTTATGTAAAATAAGCCACAGAAAAAAATGTGTAAAAAATATGTTTTATTAAATATTTATATCGAAATGAGTTTCACTTTTAGGAGTGAAGAAACTGTTACTTATACAATTAGTATTCATGCTTAATCAGCAGTAAAATTAATATGCTTATTTAACACTGAACGCCGCTGATATTTTAGATAATCTTCAGTGTATTTCTTAATAACTAAAGGTATATAGGTATGAGTGTAGAGGAAGCGCGTGAAGTTTGTAAGGATAGAACCAAGTGGCGTTCTGTTGTCTCTGCCTACCCCAACGGGAAAAAGGTGTGAGTATATGCATGTAGGTATGTATATAGGTAACATATACATATTTTACCTAAACATTACTTCAAAAGATATGTAGATGGATTTTACAATGTATTGTATCCAAACTACTCCAAAAAACCTGCATCGAGCAACGTCTTCACGATCCTGATTACACAAAATGAAACACAAATAGAAGAATTTGATACATTTGAATGTCATGAAAACTGAAACATGGAGCATTGCCAACTTCTCTTCCTCTACACGACAGTTACGATTTTTATTTGAATAATTTTATTGATTTATTATTAAATCGTTCATTTTAAGTTTTCTTAGAGGCAATATTTCTTTAGTGTTATATTACGTATGTTTGCATTATAATGACTAATCGTATGTTTATTGCATCCCACATCAAACAACGCGCGACAGGCGACCTACCTACCGAAAACACGACAGTTCGTATAAATATGCAAAACCAAGTAACAAAGGTTGAAGCTGTACCCAAAAATCCGCGTCGTCCGTCGTAAATAAAATATAATATTGTTCACGTAAAAATTGTAAGCGTTAAATGAATAAACTTAAGATTTAATTAAGTGTGCAAATCCAGTGCATGAAAGGAATGGCGTGCTTTAGTAAACGCGAAGGAAATCCGGCAGCACCTTAAGACCCCAACAGTGGGAACAGTAGCAGCGTCTTAGTTAATTTTATTCTGTTCACGGCTACTTTAATTTCTCGCTTCGCTGATAATTCTGGCCTCGGCGGCCCTGAAGAAAATCTGGGCAAAAGTTCAGTCTGCAATATTATTTAAATGCGACGTTGTATACAACGTGCCTTAATATTTTATTACGGCTGCGTTTCTCGCAAACTACACGCCCACTCGAACTTAAACACTGATATATTGTTGTTTAGCTGTTCACTTTATACTGTTATGATAATAGATCTTCTCTATTGAGCATAAAGAGAAGCTTGTTTCATGTGTGAACTGACTAGCACAGAGCGTTGTAATGTTCAGTGTTTAATCCACGCACGTGTCAACAGCTGTGTCTCTGCGATACAAGGTCATTAAGAGAGGTCTTTTATGAATAAAACGAGCGAAATATTAAAAATC
Source organism: Euclidia mi (assembly GCA_944739405.2). Classification (NCBI taxonomy): domain Eukaryota; kingdom Metazoa; phylum Arthropoda; class Insecta; order Lepidoptera; family Erebidae; genus Euclidia; species Euclidia mi. Next base: position 82,767,156 of record OX123182.2, on the reverse strand, counting down.
CTTCTTTTTTGCATGTATACGTCATAAAAGGAATCCGCTGACAAAATTTAATATTTCTAGCTTGAATGATTTGAGCTTCACGATTATATAATAGTCAAGATAAGGGATTTTATATCATGACAATTACGACAACTAATTATTACCATAAAGATGCTAATCCCTGTAGTGAAGAATTACGAATAGAAAAAAACACTGCCTCATTTGATTCCATGGGTCCCGTAAGAGGCGACTAAAAAAATACACAAAGAAAATAGTATCTCTCTGGGAAAAAAAGGAATACTCGACCTCAAAGACTACAAATTCTACACAAACCCGTCTGGCGAGCGTAGCATGATAGGTCAAATCCTTCTATGAACTTACGATGTTAATGTGACGCAAACTGGTGTTGCACTAAGGTCAGATTTTTATTAGAAGAAGTAAACAAGATAGATCATTACTTTTGCTTCAGTTTTTATTACTTGCTTCGAAAATACACGGATTGATTAGAGAGAAGGTCAAAGATCACGATCGATGAATGGTTTCGGGAGATCGCGGAAGGCATTGAAATACTAATTGATGATGCTATATTTACAACCCTCCGTATTTTTACTGCGGGTGGGCGAGGAAATTAATACAATCAGTTTATATAACCGTAAGAAGAAAATACCTACCTATATCGTTATCGTACGAGTATTATGAATATTAACCATTTCACTGTAGGCGTGATGGATTCATGCCTAATATAAACAAGTTGTGTTGGCAAGGATACTTACCTACTTGTAATTTGTTACACGTATGGCTTGTCTTGTAAAGAGAAAGCATCAATCTACATATCGTAGATAATGACATGGATTTTATAATTATAAAGTAGTGTTCATAACAATATAATTTCATTCAGTGAAGCTAAAACATAACATTTGGCTTCACAAAATATTATGCTTAAAAAAAAACAACTTGTGCAAACAAACTCATATCGTCCGAGCACCTTCTCAATACCAAAACCAATATTATAACCGAAATACGTCAAATAAAAACTCAACTTCACAAGTATACACTAAATCAGAGTGGTTCAGTCGTTATTAAGATTGGAATCGGTGTAATAACAGTAAAAGACGAGTAAACGAAAAGTTAATACTCGCCCATATATGACACTGTTTAACGGCATCATTCGTAGGACGACTATAAATGCGTTTTCATAGAAACTGGGCGAAATTACAGTTCATGTTCAAAAACTACGTTTTGCTCCACTTCTGTGAAATCTCATATCTCATATGAAGGACATTGTTCAATGTACATAAAAACACAAATCATACTGCTTTTTATCCTACGGAGTCTTATGGTTTTTTTATGTTTTTCTTTATAGTCAATCGTCATCAATTAACGTTTGACTATGATTTCGCCTAATCTTAAGCGAAGATACTCGTATATCCTACGATGGAGCACGTTTGCTTGGAAGGTACCTATTCAGCCACGACTTGAAAACAAATCCAAATATTGGGTAGCCCTTGACTAATAAAGATGTACAGAAGTTGTATTTCATTGTAAGTTTTGCGTTTTTTTAATACTACAAGGTGAAAATGTATGGTGTGGATAAATGAAAAGCAGTTTAATTCGGGTATAACATTTGGGTATCACATAAAGCCGCGATAGTTAAATATCCACTACGCTCCTTTCAGCTTTTATCATAATAAACCACGTTTCACAACAGTTTTTGTAAAGTCCTTTTATGTTGACGTCTTATATCCATAAATATATTTTAGCATTTTTGGTCATGAAATGATTGACTTTTAGCAAAATAACCTCCTGTCTTGAATATTAAAATAATTATGCAATCGTTTCCGTAATTACAGTAAACAACATTAACATATTGCATACAATATTTATAATAAAGTACTTTTTACTTTTACACTTATGTCCAAAGTATGTTTTGTACTGAATACTTTTTCTGAATTTGGCTGTCGATATCTCATGTGAATAATATAAAATATCAGTCTTAAATATTGGCAACTGAAGCGATGCTTCAGTGATAAATTAATTAATGCTGTATCACGAATATGGCCGACTTCAAGCCCATTTGATTTTTATCATATTTCAGTATGTAAATATTTGAAAATGTTAAATCTTGAATTAACTTAAAAACTCGCAAATATTGATCGTATCGTACTAACCTATTAGATGGTACTACCAATGAGAAAACTACAGTCATAGATTAATGATTGGTATCGCTTCGCAATACTATAATAACGCTTAAAGAAAATAGAGCCATCTTGATAAATAAAAAAACGAACATCAAACATTCAAATCTCACAATTTTCTATTCTTACGATATCATTCTATCGTAATCGCAATTCAGTACTACCAACAAGACAATATTTGTACAGTACTTTGTAGATGCTTCCAACCAAATCCTTGTAATACAAGATCATCCAGTCATATGTCCGTCTTAAGAAAATCCATCTGTCTAGAAAACATGAACCTAAACGAATATCCGGTAAAACCTTCTGGCGTATAACGAAGGTTTAAGTCTTACAGAGATTCAAACAATTTGTTCCATTGTTCCATCTCGCTGAGGATCTAAACAAACCTCAAGGACATCTTTTGTTTAACGTTTCGCAATATAAAACCTTCCGGAACACCGCTCGCCTGAATAGGGACATTTAAAACAAAGTCTTACTCCCGTTTGATATATTTTATTAATATTTTGTTAGAATCTCTTAAATTATCATCAAGTGCGTAATATGTTTGTTTGCCATCACATACGTTTTAAAAGGAATGAAACATTTTTCTTTTCTAAAAATTATTGATATTTGTTACCTAATTTGACTGGAAAATCGAGTTGAAAAAAGATGATACCTATGATATAATAAGAAATAATTTTATCTTCGTGATTAGTCCAAATATGGAATGTTTAATATAGACACGAGTATTTTGCGTCATTTAACTTTATAATAATCTAAACATCGTGTTACGGCATACAGCATTGTGATGATATTTTTTCTAGCAGTGTCGAAAGAATCGTCAACGACTTGTTACGAGACTAAGCCTTCTCGTAACGAATTCTTCCCGAGATGCAATCTATTGGAAACTAATTCTCCGTTAGTTGCCAATAACTTACAATGGCATGACCAGTAGACCCAACCTACTCGCAACGGTCTCATCGTGAGACGCAGCCTACACGCTACGGCTTTGCCACTCAAATGCAACCAACAATTTTTGCCAACAAAACGAAACTGCTGATGACGCTGGATTTTATTAACTGTTTGTCTGCCACGCGATGAATGGTTGTGAGCACGCGGTCAGTGGTCGCGGACCTATTTGGTCGAATGCGGTATAATCGTTGAAGCATATATTGTAGAGGTTTATTATCATAAAAAATACTCAATGTTAACACAGAGTACAGAGGTGTGTCTAAACGTATGTATGTATATTAGTAAATACGATTGCAATGTTATTAGGGACGCTCGGTCTCGTTCTCATCTAGTTGAGTCCTTTACTACACTACACGACCGGTTAGCGCAGCGGGAGTGTAAGCGACTGCTACGCCGAAGGTCGCGGGTTCGATTCCCGCTAAAGTCAAACATTTGTGTGCATGAACATGGATGTTTGTCTTGGTCTGGGTGTTTCTATGTATAATATGTATGTATTTACAAAAAAAAGTATATAATATGTATGTTTATCCATTATCTAGTACCCATAGTACAAGCTCTGCTTAGTTAGGGACTAGATGGTGATGTGTGCATGTGGTAGAATATTATTATATTATATTATTATTACTTTGTCTAACTATCGTTTCAAAGTTACATAATCCGAATAATACTTGCAAAGCTGTTTTTATATAATGGAGATAAACCGTGACCATGAACTAGCGAGTCTAAGGATTGATGTAGAAAATAAATTCTATCCTAAATACTCCCACCACTTGTTTGATCTTATTGGATTAATTTATGTTCAGTGTTTCGCCAAGAAATGCAAGGTATGATACAAAACCACGCAACTATAAAATATATTATAAACATTACTGCATAACTATAACTGATACAAGTATAACTTTATATCAAATAACTAGATAGAGCATAAAAGCTTTTAACCGAAGTTAATTTGATTTGCGGTACGTTCATTTGGCCGCGTAACTAATCGAACTGATAGTTGAATTTGTTGATACGATGAATAGGGCTAAGCCTATATAGATACATCCCTGCCAATTACTCGTAAGTAAATCTTATACGTAGTATAATGAGTTGCCATCATAGCCAATTCAAATATTACCCCGCCTTGTGGCAGCCCGATATCAGCAAGACGCTTGTGCTGCACGAAGTAGAATCAAATCTTTTTTGTACTTTGACTGTTTGTAGTACTAGTGACACTATTATGACTCACTTGACTTCTTAAGTTTCTACACTGTTTCCAGAATCATTTAATTGCTTTTTATCTGCTATAATTGCCTGCTACCATTTTTATATCTAAACTTATATTTAAAGAAAATCGAACTGCACTTTAAATGGCAAAGGAGGCATAACACCTCACGATTATTCGCAAAATTAGGTAACGAAGCCAATGGGCTAGTCCTAATAAAATATTAGAACAAAGCTTAAGATTTTCATTCTGTAGACTTCAAAAGAAATTATAACACCTTAAATGTAATTAAATAATATAAATAAGTAGTCATACTCCCTAGGGTGTCAGGAAGTTTGGCCAACAAGTACGCACCCTCATTAGGGAATGCTTTTCTGACGTTTATAATCGTCTACCGCCAGATATAATTGTCACTGAATCCAAATTAGTAATCCAGTTTTAATTAAACGCGAAGGAGCAACTACCTCCTTCAATAGAAACATTCAGACAAATTAGAACCTTAAAATTAAGGACGATAGCATATAAAAACGCTTTCGCAATTATCTACTTGTTTTTGAACAACTTTCGATAGTTATATTCCAAATAATCACGAAGTATAGATTTGTTTTGAATTCTATCAAAACAGACTAGATTTTTTTTGTGATTCGGCTTCAATTTTGCTCGTCTATAATTTCTGTTATTTTTTGTTGATTGGGGAACAAGAAAACCCTGGATCCGAATAACGTGCGAAGTTTTACTACCTTCATTTTTGACCTAGTATTTATTTGTTACCGGATAATACTTTTTCATGGCAAATTAAGAACAAACTAAAAGCTATGAACATGCATACTTTGGTGATGATCTTTACATTGATGATCCGAACACAATTTCAAACAGAAATGTCCTTACTTTCTTTATAGAAATAAACATTTCACCATACAAAAAGATTGAGCAAATAACATCAAATTATAATATTAAATAGTCCATGATCAGGCAAGTGAAAAAGTCGAACAATTATTTGTGCCCGAAATTCCGTACTAACAAATTGATTGTAAAAGTAGTCAATTGAATTGTGGTTACCGCGGGCAGATGTTTACTGAACCGTAATATTTTCTACAGAAATTCCAGCCAAACCAATAATAAGAAAACAAAAAACATTACCTTTTGGTACTTTCAGTTCTGATTTCTTTGTGTAGCTGGGCCCAGCAGTTGACTTATACGATGTGGTGTTGTTAAACATTTTTCACTAGCACTAGAGAATACACAAAATATTCAGTTATTCTATTCAGAGTTTTCGCGGGTGAAAAAAATCCTTTTAAACGCACACCGAAATCTCGTATAATATTTTTTTGTTGCGAATAGTTTTAATATGATGGCAGCGTCCGCGTGAAACGCATGTGTCGAAACTGAATTGGCGGGCGTCGCTCAGCCGCGTTATTTTTGTTTCCCTGCCACTTGCGCACTGTTTATTTAATTTTAGTAAATATATTTCTCGTACATGTTTTCCCACTCGCCAAATGCAGATTATACTATCTGATACATTCACAACTTCCCGGTGAACGCGATACTAAACAGGTGTGTATCGTCAGAAAGTTATATTCGTCTTCCACAATATATTAAGATACACAATATGAATAACAATGTCAGTCTATCGATGATTCGATGCTCGTGGTATGTTGCTGTGGAGGTATTAAAATCTGATAACGTAAAAGTGACATAAGAATGTCGCGGCATCAAAAAATGCTCTTGGTTTACGATCGCATAAATCAAAGTATCACTACAATTCAGATGGTTCCGGAGACCCGGACCCGGGACCTTTTCGAAGCTTACTGTTTTAATTATAACTTCATTATGGTGAAAAAAGCATCACAAAGAAACTATTCCATGCATCTATGAGAATTCACTGAACCTTACTTGCTGTTGTGGTGGTCAGTAATTACTTAAAAAACATTTTTGCGGTCACGGTTCTTTACTCACGTATGAGGGCAGTGCACATCAGTGGGATAGATAATGAATATGGTAAATATTATGATCTTCTTAAAAGGAAATAATACGAATGCTATAAAAACTGTATAACGTGCAGTACTTACTTCTTCCTCCTTGCGTTATCCCAGTCTGAACCCGGGCTACGCTTTCTAGTCTAATTTGGATAAAGGGATATTCTGTGGTTAGATTAGTGTGCGCGTTGTGTAGGCAGCTCGGTGGTCGAGGTTCAGGCTGAGCGGGGCTCAGGCGGTGCAGCCGATGTGGGCCGAGCGGTGAGGCTCAGGCGTCCGTGGCCTGGCTGTAGGAGTCTCGTAGGCAGAAGCTGATGCGTGGCGGCGGCTGGTAGCGGCACGGCGCCAGCAGCTTGTAATTGTAGCCCGTATGGAGAATCGTGGCCCGTAGGGAGAACTGGAAACAGCACGGAGAATACACAACAACTGGTCAGGAACAGGCGGTTCCTAGATCGGCTGTTACGCTTAGGAGACACAGATACTACAGACAGAACATATAGGCACACAGACAACTAGAATGTGCTTACCCACAGCGGGACAGTAGATAGAGAAGTAGAATAGTACTTGGTTGTCACTACAACCATCAGCAAGGCGGTGTGTAGGGAAAAAGTGACCGATTCAGATCGCGCACCCATCTTATATAGCCATAGACCTATGACTCACAGCTGCCTGTGAGCCGATCTACGCCTATATAAGGTAACAATTCGTAGCGAAGCGCTCCTCGGACAAAGCTGGCGTTAAGCGCCTGCGAGATATTATAACGCAATACGTAGAGTATTACGTTACAATACCCCGCTCTGTACAGCAGGATTTTACGTGTCTAGACAAGAAAAATACGTCTAACTAAAGTCCTCCGAAACTTCTGTAGACAGTGCTAAGTAGATACTGACTACGATACTCAAACTGTAGATAGGTACAATGAAAGAATCTAGTTAGGTTAGGAATCAGTGTAGTTAATGATACCTAACTGCCAATAGATTTACCCGACGAATCCGCTAATTCGTATACTAGTGGTGACTTTTTAGCAATAATAGTACACTTGGTAAACTTAGGACCTAGTTTTTTGCTAAATGATTTGTCCTTAAACTTACTCACTTAAATAAAAGGTTCTCATCCACACAGTATCACCTACGTTTAACTCAGCCGGTTTACGACGTAAGTTGTATGTGTGTGAGTTTCTAGCGTGAATTTGGATTAAAAGAGACTGGAGCTTATCGAAAATACTAGATAGACAGCCTATATTTTCAGCATAAGAATCCCTAGGTATATAAATAACATCATCTGACTCGGCATCAATATAGTGTGAACCGCAAGTTACTAGTTCTCTGCCGTACACTAAAAAACTTGGAGTATAGCCAGTTATTTCGTTAACTGCAGTATTTAGCGCGAATTGAATTTTGGGAATTAGAGTATCCCATATTCTATGGTCGTTTTGGTTAAATGAAGATATAGTAGTCACAATGGTTTTATCGTATCTCTCAACAGAATTTACGTGTGGAGTGTTTTTAGGTGTAAAGTGCAAGTTAGGTATTTTATATTTTCTAATCATAGACTTTAGAGTTGCACTTACAAATTGTTTACCATCGTCTAGAATAACGGTTGAAGGTATGCCATGTATTAGAAATACTTTTTCCTCGAGAATGTTAGTTATAACCTCGGCGGTAGCCCGCTTGATAGGAAAGAGAAGACAATATTTACTGAAGCAACAAATAACAACAAAAATATAGCTATCTTGTTTTCTAGTTGAGGGTAGGGGTCCAACAAGGTCGATACTAATTGTTTGGAAGGGGCGAGAGCACACCTTTGGTCGTCCCATAACACCTAAAGTAGCATGGTTTTGGTGTTTATGTGCGGCACAAATATCACACGAAGATATAAATTTAACAACGTCAGCGTGCATACCGGGCCAATAATAACGCTGTGCTAAACGTTTATACGTTTTAAAAATACTTAAATGGCCCGCAGCGAGTTCCGAATGGTTTTCTTTAATAGCTGTAGATCTATCCGAGGTAGGTAGAACCTCTTTCCATACAAATTCTTTCCGCAGTGAACATTTCGATACCATATATCGATATAATTTATCATTTTTGATAGAATAGTTAGGGAAAGATGTAGGTGAGTTTTTACAGCCATTGTAGATAGTAGTATACCACAGATCCGAGGTTACATTAGTGTCATTATCAGTGTTAGTATCAATAGCCGACTCGGCACTTGCCCGAGATAGTGCGTCGGGTATGACGCTATCCGCGCCGCGGCGATGTTTCACATCGAAATTACAAGACGATAGACGTACCCTCCATCTCGATTTTTCGAAATTTAAAAACCATTTTAAGGCTGAGTGATCTGTGTAAACAGTGAATTTCATACCGTTATCTAAGTAACATCGCCAATGTTCTACCGCGACTAAAACAGCTTGCGCCTCCCGTTCCGTATACTATAATTACGTTCCTGTGCAGACAAGGATTTGCTCATATAAGCTATAGGATACTCCACACCGTCAGTAGTTTGTGGGAGTAAAGCTTATACCATAGTCGCTAGCATCCGTGTGCACTTCGAACGGTTTGTTATAGTCCGGACAAGAAAGAATAGGCGCGGTAGATAACAGGTGTTTGAGTTTAATAAATGAGTTATTAGCTTCCTTCGACCAAACAAAAGGAGCAGGGTTTTTACTGGTAGAAGTAAGTTTATTTAGAGGCCCTGCAATTGAACTAAAATTAGGTATAAATCCACGGTACCAAGACGCGGTACCCAAAAACCGTTTGACCTCCTTTTTACTTGTAGGTACAGGATAGTTCATATGGCTTCCACCTTACTAGGATCTACGTGAAGACCTTTAGAATTGACGACGTAACCCAAGTATTTTAATTCGTTTCTAAAGAAATGCAACTTTTCTAAATTAATAGTTAAGTTAGCTGATTTTAGTTTCGCGTATACTTTAGATAACAGCTGAATGTGATGATCAAAATCCTTTCCTATAATACAAATATCGTCTAAGAATACGAACACCGCGTTTTCGAACTCTGGGCTATTTGTAAATAATTGATCGACCAATTGCGTAGCCGGCGCATTAGTTAAGCTTCGGCTATATGCCGTTCGCGGCATATTAATAAATCGGAATGTTCCACGGGTAGGTACGTAGAACGCGGTCTTGTCCCGATCGCTACTCCGAATAGGCGTCTGCCAAAACGATTTAAATAGATCAATACAACTTAGGAATCTAGCATTTTTTAGGTTATCTAGGATTTCGGAAACATACGGTAGTTTGTACGCATCCTTACGTGTAACCGAGTTTAAGAGGAAAACCTTAATTTACCATCTTTCTTAGGCGTTAATAGGATTGGCGAAGACCATGGGCTTTCGCACGGTTCTACGACTCCGAGTTTAAGCATCTCGTCTAGTTCCTCAATAATAACACGCAATTTTTCTGGCGGCAGACGATAGTATCGCTGACGTATTGGCGGTGAGTCACCTGTATCAATACGATGCTCGACTAAATGGGTACGTCCTAAGCCTTTCTTCTCGGAAGATATACATACGAATTGCTTAATCATCTTATCCGCTAAACGTTTTAGGTAGTCATTAAGCTCATCGTAGGATTGTAAGGCAGCATTCGATTTATTAGGCAAGGAATTACTACGAGGGTCATTATTAGCTAAAGAGACAGAGTAAATATTATTTGGTAACAATTTAAATCTTTTCCAGAAGTCAGTACCTAAAATTAACGAACTAGTAACTTCTGGAATTACGTACGCTTTTAAATTACAAGTTTTATTTTCAAAAGTGGTGGGTAGGTTGATATAGCCGATCGGTGTCAAACGATGACCACCCGCTGATCGAAAAAATAAAGTAGGGTTGTCACACTTAATCAAAGGAACATTAGTTTTAGAAACAATTTTTATATGAGAACTAGAGGACGCCAGCAGCTACGCCTGCATTTTTTTTAATGTACCCGTTTTGGCCGATCCCGTGGGAATTTCGGGAAATCCCTTCTTAGTGCACCCCTACGGTCTCCAAGGAACATACATGCCAAATTTCAGCTTCATGCGCCCAATAGATTCGGCTGTAGCGTGTCTGTCAGTCAGTCAGTATCGCAAGGATTTTATATATTAAGATTATTGCCCAATATAGGGACGGCAGAACCTGAGTCAAGTAAACCAGTAAAGGGTAGATTCTTAATGGTTACATTAACATAGGGTCGAAAATCAGTATTAGGTTTTTGATCACGGATCGCAGCCACAGAATAACTAGAAAAATACACTTTTAGAGTGTTCAGATAATTTTTCCAGTCTTCTTTGTCAAAATATTTAGGTTTAGAAGATGTACAAACGGTAGGGTTTGTCGTCTTATTTGACGAATAACGTTCCGAGTAAATTAGTTGTTTGAAAACGATTTATTTTTACAATTAGGACAATTTACGAATGTGACATCCCTAAGGCCACACTTAAAACATGTAGGATAACGGTCGCGCTTGCACGTCCCTAGCGAGTGATCAGTTGAGCGACATCGCGGGCAGAACACAGACCTCTTATTAGTTATTGTTGTAGGAACAGCTGATTTAGATATCATGTCGACATTATAGTGTTGTAGGTTAGGCATAGGTGTATCGTTCGGTTCAACATTTATAGATGCGACGGAAGCATAGTTGTTTAGTTTAGACGGTTTATAGTACTGTGTATTATTATAGTGACCGTGCGTGTCCTTTTTATTTCTATAAGCTAAATCAGGTGCTACTGTGTTAGACGTAGGGTAACTAGATTCGCGGAACTGTGAACTTAAACACTGGAACTTCTCATAGTTTAGACATAGTGTTTTAAGCGTGTCTATAGTGTCTACAGCCGTAGTACATGAAGCTAGTACAGTGAATAACACGGTCTAATATTGTGAAGAAATATATTTAGTTTTTCATGTTCGGTTAGTAACGTGTTCGGTAATAATCGCGCAAAAAGTTGGAACATAATCGACAAGTAGATGATTATACCCTCAGTTTGCCCTTGAGTACGATTACGAATCTCAGCTAAAAGTTTATAATGATAGTCGTATGGTGTAAAATCTGCTATAAGTTTACTAGTTAGTTCGTCCCATGTAAAAATGGAATTTTTAACACCGCGAAACCAGTATTACGCATTACCAGTAAAAATTTCAGATGCGTAATCGAATAATCTATTGGCAGGTAGATTTCTAACCATCCTAAATTCAGTCATGCGTTGTAGGAATTCACGAACGCAGCCTGTTCCGTCGAATTTGAGTTGCGATAGTTCACCAACCCTCAAATGCTCGCATTGAACAGTAACCGGAGCCGACGCTGCCTGTGCAGGGATAGATACCGTGCAAGTCATCGTGACTCCGACTTCCGCCGACGGAACATTCGAGTGTTCTATCTTAGATAGCTCTGCTTACAGCATCCGAAAGCGTTTAGTCAGCTCGGATATTTTCTTGCCGTATTTAGAATCAGAATTATCAAACCTGCTCAACCTGTGGTAGACTTGGTTGTGCAAGGCCGTAGTTCGCCTCGCCAAGTTGTGGTCGTAGAGTTTAGGGAAGAGATTCGCGAATCTAAATCGGCAACTGACACGCTAGCTCCCTTGAAATCATCTGCTATGTCTAGGCCTGACTCTAGGATTTCGTCATTTGGAATCAGCTCGAGTAGTTTAGGTAGCTGCTTCCGTAAACCTAGAACAGAGGTAGCCGGTTCCTCTCCGTGAATAGCGACCTCGTAGGCTAGTTCATTCTTATTAAGTAGGAAGTACTTAATAGGGTTAGTGCTCATGATGAAGTTAAATGTATGATAAAATAGAATGTAAGTATATTACAGCTCTCTGTGTGCAATAGTTCTGCTTTACAAAGAAACCACGACGATTTGGTGTAAAAATGTAGACAATAGGTAGTGACTTGCAAAAAGAAAAAACCGTTATTTCAAATTGCGAACTGTTACGTAGGGAATCGGTAGTTGAAATTTAAGTTAGAAAATAGTAAGATAACATACAATAGGTATACAAGAATAGAAATCGAAGATACACAGTAATACCATAGTATAAAGACATACAGTAGTTTGACGCCTTTGATCTCGTAGAAAAAGCCGACATCGTCTAGACAAGGGTAAATAGGCTAGGGCTGCCACATGTAAACAATACCTACTTATTCAAACACCGTCTATTTATTTTAGAAAAATATTACAAGTGCTACGCTACATGAATAATATAGTGTAAATCACTTATCTATACATATAAATAAAATTGGAGTGTATGTTTGTAATATTAAAATAACCGCTTTTTACTAAATGCATATGGATGTATACACGGTACATAAAATTTAACGGAAATGAAATTTGTTACAATTTTTGTCTGTCTGTCTGTTTGTTCTCGCTAATCTCTGGAACGGCTGGACCTATTTTGACGAGACCTTCACTGGCCTGATGTACCAAGGAGTAAATTAGGCTAAAAATTAACCGGGTACGCGAAGAAGTTCCCTCAAGACGCGGGTGAAACCGTGGGAAACAGCTAGTTTATTATATTACAATAATTAACGATAAATAATTCTTATAAAACACGTTGCATTTTTCGTGCGGTGACAGACTTGCATACAAAGTGTCAGTCAGCACCTATTTCATCCCGCAGGTGTCGTGGGAGGCGGTTAAGGATATAAAGCATTTTTCGTACAAACCAAGTTAAAATAAAGCGATTGACATAGCGGTGGTTTAATGGATGGGTAACCTTCGGATCAGCTTGCAGAGCCTATGTTATCGGTATTTTGCAGATTTTTTTCGTGCAAACTACGTTAAGGTAAAGCAATAGACATCACGGTCATTTTATGGATGGGTGACCGGGCTATGAGATTAAGGAGAAAATGTGTGAGGTTTATAAAAAGGGCCAAAAATATGGTTATTTTTGAGCTAGGATGCGCCGTTACCAAGATACATAATAATATGTGATAGGTACTTACCTAATGCGAAGGTACTAGGTACTTATTGCATGAAATTAAAATCACACCAGAATCGAATATTACCTTACAACGCATATTTTCTTACGTCTGCCATGTTGTTTGCGTACAATAATTGCTACTTTATTCTGTGATTTGGCCAGACATGAGATATTGTAAAAAGTTAGTAGATTAGTAGGAATGTGCACATTATTTTAAGTGGTTATAGGTACATACATTTCAAAATAATATAAATAATTATAATTAATGAAATTTTCTTTTTTGGTATAAGTAAATTGATGAAATCGCAGATTTTTTAAATCCTTATTTATTTAAATCTTTAAACAGCATAAAGAATTTCAATGTCTCATAGCACAAGTCGTATGCACCATCTTAATTAATATTCATAAGCAAATAAATAAGTAACGAACAAAAAACAAGCACGTGCCAGCCCCCAAAAACATGTACCTAGTTAGGAACTAAGGCGATATACGTAACCAGGTACAGCTCTTCCCGCGTTTCACCTCTCGGCCCCCGCACGATTAACACGTCTAGACGCGTTCGTCGAACGACTGTATGGATTATTTGACTGTGGTAATACACAGATACACACAAGTTAGAAATTACGTACCGGTTCGCTGATATTTGCACCTCCTAGATTACAAAAACTGACCTCCTAAACAAGTACAACTGCAGTAATTGGAAGTGAGACAAATAGAGTTGGGCGCCACTGAGACGGAGGATTTCAGGTAGCATGTCGGGGTTCGGGAGAAACACTGCTAGGCTGAACAGGTTCTTTACCTCACTACCGCTTACATATAGTATGGCCGAACTAGGTAAGCACTGGCCTGAGGGCTGGAATGCAGACTCCGCTGCTCTCCGACGCTCGCAGGGTAGCTGCTTGTAGGGTCGCCGATGAGCTGGCCAAGGTGCGCGTTGTGTAGGCAGCTCGGTGGGCGAGGTTCAGGCTGAGCGGGGCTCAGAAGGTGCAGTCGATGAAGGCCGAGCGGTGAGGCTCAGGCGTCCGTGGCCTGGCTGTAGGAGGCTCCTAGGCAGGAGCTGATGCGTGGTGGCGGCTGGAGAATCGAGGCCCGTAGGGAGAACTGGAAACAGCACAAAGAATACACAACAACCGGTCAGGAACAGGCGGTTCCTAGATCGGCTGTTATGCTTAGGAGACACAGATACTACAGACAGAACATATAGGCACACAGACAACTAGAATATGCTTACCCCCAGCGGGACAGTAGATAGAGAAGTAGAATAGTACTTGGTTGTCACTACAACCATCAGCAAGGCGGTGTGTAGGGAAAAAGTGACCGATTCAGATCGCGCACCCATCTTATATAGGCATAGACCTATGACTCACAGCTACCTGTGACCCGGTCCATGCCTATATAAGGTAACAATTCCTAGCGATGCGCTCCTCGGACAAAGCTGACGTTAAGCGCCTGCGAGATATTATAATGCAATACGTAGAGTATTACGTTACAACATATATATCGATGGTAAGGACTGTCCCACATTTTTAACTGACAACTTTACTATAAGGTATTAACATTATCGACATTGTTTTCATTTGTAAATAGTTAAAAATCAATTATCTAATAGTACTTGATTATGTGTGTAAATTTTGTTCCAGTAAATTTTGGACATTATTCAAAGAAGAACAATGTCAAAAATTGTTTCACAGTAGGTAGAGGATGCGCTGCGTTGCGCGTCGATATAATTATGTACGCCGACCCTTTCTTTATATTATGCGTTTTCTTTGGATTGTTATCAATAAAAAAATTCATGATAGTTACAGTTTTCTTTAGAACTTCTAGCTCATAAGTTAATCAATCAAGTTCAGAGAATTGCTAAGAGGTTGTAACTTAATTGACCTGTTTGTGTCGTTCTTAGTGAAACTGACTACTAACTCGGAGGTCTTGACTTTGAATCAGTGATGAGCACGTTGGTGGGATAGCACGTAAAACATTGTTTTGAGGATGCTCTCCACGCTTTCGAGCTAGGTGGAATGATGATTATACACAGTTTACACAGAGTGGCTAGTAGTGACTGGACACAAAGAGACAGACGATCGAGCTCACTAGCGTGCTATTAGAGGGTAGGCGTATACAACAGGCTAATAATGATGATGATGACGATATTGTTTTTTTATGTAGTAAGCGACAGACGAGCATCAGACGGATCACCTGGAGGTAATCACAAATGCGTTATAGGGCATGGGTTTCCTCACTCACCAAAACGCAATAGAATAGATACTGTTACTTCACGTCGAGATTCCATGATGAGAGAGGATTCTACTTCGCCAGTTGAGCCAGCCAATTCATGCGGAAATCAGCTAGGCTCTACTACTTCTGCTTTTACTACAGTTCACTTACTAAGCTTTTTATCTTTTACAGCTACAAACAATATTGGTTAATTCAAATGTATATTACGCCACCCAATCCAAACTCAAGTTAATAAAATTACCACACATCAATTTATTGAATAAACGAAACTTTACAAGATTGCTGATAGTTTGGTTATACTGTGGAGTTGAAATCTACCCTGGTGTAAGGACATTAATGAACTTCAGCAAGTTTGTATCTCATCAATACTTTGAACATATTGATTGTTCGCCAATTACTTGAATGTATTGGAAGAAAAATATTGAATACTCTGTATATTTTTGAATTGACGTGTTCTTGGTATGTTGTTAAATTATTAGTTGTTGCCTAGGCCCGTACCTCGGCGAGCATGTGAATCCGACGATTTAGGTTGCCGTGATGACCTTCGTCAGTCTTTGTGGATAGTCAGTATCCTCAAATTTACTGCCACTATTCTACACCATGAAACATTTCTTGCCGTTTGGAATGCGGCGATCAGGTGACTAGTTTTTTGAAAAGCTAATAGTCTATTACATCTCTCATCTTTTAAGGAAATCAACTGAGATAGCGCTAGGACGATGATGATTTTCTTGTGCTATTCAATCAGTCGCTCGTAAATTTATGGGATTGGTAAAATATTTTTCATGTTTACTCAAAAAAATGTTACCAGTCCAAATAATTATTATATCCATATAATTATAAAGATACATAAAGTGATAAATGTCATAACGTGATTGTGTCGTGCTTATACCGTATCTTGACTTGTCGTTCGTAGCAGATCCGCGAAATAGAACCAGTTTGCCAGAGGTCACTAGTTAGATGAGTGTCCACTAGTTGAGGTACTTACATTAGAGCACTTCCGTTCTTTGCAGATATTATTTTGTAAAAGCGTCGGTCTAGGTTTAGGACGTCCCTAACGATTTTATCCCTGGATTACTTAGGATAATAATCGTTGGACTATATCGTTCAGGCGGCCAATAATCTAATCTTCTTTTTCGTTCTCAAATAGAGTAATCCAATACTTTTATCTTATAAAGTAAAGCACCTATTTTAATTTAAATGCTATTAACAGAGAGTTCAATATCATTGAACAGTAAATAAACTGATTATGCTGCATCAGCTTATAATAAGCACTTGCTAACTCGCTCAACCGTTAGGAGCAGCAGTAAAAGCCATGTGTGACCACCAACTCAGTTCATTTTGAGCCAGAACTTTACCATTATTCTACATTTCGCTAGTAAAATTAACTCTTGTCGTAACCGCAGAGTACCATCAAAAATAATAACAACTGTAGTTTGTGCTGGCAATGTTTTACGGAGTATGTTGATGAAAATAGTTTTGTGAATGAAATATTGTGAGATGTCTAATCTCACAATATTTAAAGGAACGGTTAGGTTTTTCATTGTATTTCACTTGTTGTACAGTATTTAAGTACATAAAAAGCTATAATTACATTATTTTGAATTCACTATCACACAATGTTTCTAGTTTACAATAACTGTGGTGACTACAATAATTTACTTCGATCTTTCCGTTTAAACTTAATAACTATGAAACTAAAATAGACCACGATGGAATCCTTAAATAGTAGGTACTTTATTTTAAAATACCTTAAAGTTGAACTCGGTTAGAGCACCGTACACAAAATAGCACCTAAACAATATTATGAGCGCTTTTATGGTTAACAATTTACTAGGTTTTGTAATGAGGTGCTGAACTGCTGGTAGCATGGGAGTAATATTTTCTTGATTTATCTTTAAAGTGTACCTACTGAATCTGCAGTGTGGTTCCGTAAGACTTCATTCTAAACTTCGAATCTGAATCCGCTGTGAGTTTCTTGATTGGCATTCTAAAACTCAGTTGATAATTCGAATCTACACTAGCGCTACTCTTGCAAGCGTGTTTGCGAGTTGAACTAAATTGACCTCTAGATTTTGACAGATAAAGTATGAGATGAGAAGATGACGTAAAAAGTGGCTTTCTATAAGGTAATTCCCCAGTCAGTTCGACGCTCACTTCGCACTCAAAATCAAGGTCATTTTGATCCTTATGCAAAGTGAGAGCGAATAGCGACGTGAAATGCGAGTTGTTGTTTGAATCTTACAGAATCGACGTGCTGCACATTAAAAATTATTATCTAAAAGTTATATTTTTGCTTATTGCTTGTTCACCTACAAATATATATATATATATATATATATATATATATATATATATAAATAAAAGAGGAGTATCTGTCTTCGATTTAAAAAAATACATTTCAAGATTCGAAGGCAGCGATAGCCGAGTGGATATACCAACAGACTGCCATGCAGAGGGTATCAGGTTCGAATCCACGGCGCGCACCAATGACTTTTCGGAGTTATGTGCGTATTGAATTGTTAATAATCGCTTGTCCCGTGCCTCGGACAGCACGTTAAGCCGTCGGTCCCGGTTGTCATGAAGATCTTTGACAGTCGTTACAGGGCGTCAGTACCTTCTAAAAATAAACTGACACTAGTCTAAACCATGGAATATCGCTATCCCTTCGGGTTGCGGAGGTCAGACAGGCAGTCGCTCTGTGGAAAAGCTAATATTCAGCCAAATCCGGTTAGACTAGTAAGCGGACCCCAGATTGAAACTGGGATAACGCTAAGAGGAAGAAGAAGACATTTCAAGAATTAATAGAAAATTTGTAATGCACGACGTTGATATGTACACTTTTTTTAATGTGCGACTATTTTCAATCAAACGAGAATTCAAAACGATTGTATAAATATGACTGCATACGATTATAGCTTAACTAAGCGTCGCCAGCGGCTTCGCCCGCGTCAATTATACATATAAACCTCCCTCTTGAATCATTCTATCTCTTAAAAAACCGCATTAAAATCCGTGCGTAGTTTTAAAGATTTAATACATAGGGACAGACAGACAGAAGACAGACTTTGTTTTATACTATGTAGTGATGGACCGTACATCACTTTGTATAATAATTATAAACTCAATTAAGAATCAGTCACATGCAATTTTTATTTTATTTTATATACATAGTTAATGCGTTTGCATCTAGATTTGTATACAATAATTTTAGTACGTTTTATATTCAATATATCCATAATTACTTAAATAGAATTGAATAATCTATACTATAATAAAACTGTAGAGGTGAAAAAGTCTGTACATTAAAGATATTTTGACGAAAATTTGCTAAAAAATCTAGGAAAATGCTAAAAAACAATACTTCATGTTTTTTAGAATTTATGTCTGTTTGTCTTTCCCTATGTTGCTAAAGATCTCTAAAATGGCGAAATTAATTTAAATAAAACTTACACTCATGTACAAAAGCTACTCAAACCTATAAAATAGTATATGTTACATCACAATCGGTTGAGTGGTTTTCGGTGTACAGCTTGACCTCTCCTTTGTACGTAGTCCCAAACAAAACAGGGATCATCCAAAACTGGTTATATACATATATGGTGCCATCTATGATCATCATAAGTTTGTTAGTAAAAGTATGGTTAGTCTAAATAGGTACCTTCAAAGTGTTTTATGATGAATATGATAGATGTCACTATTTTCAAATAATTTTCTAGCAAAATAAATGTTTCTTGCAAAAAAGACAATAATTATGTGTCAGGTATCTTTCTGTTATTAACCTTTTAAGCGCTTGGCTAAATATCAATTGCCGTGCCCCTAGCGCGCGGCCACAAATCGATAAAATAATACCTACAATAAATAAGGAGGAGCAATCGTTGTATCGATAAAAAAGTCAAAAAGTGTTTTATGTTATTATTTTAAATCAGCCTTATGGTTCCTACAAACATGCGCAGCACAAAGGAACCGCTCATATCTTTGTGTCAAAATCTTCATTGTCCTCGTGATCCTGAAATGACAAATTAAAATTATTAAGTATATTATTTTTTATATTCATTAGGTCAAAATTACATTTCGTAACAAATGGTGGGTAGATAGGTATATAAATTTAATAAACGGGCAACGCCGGAGCTCAGTAAAGTAGCAGTAACCGTTCGTTAGAAAGAGACAAACGCGAGTGCGAGTGCCTGTCCGACTTGGTAGGTACTGTCACAGTAGGTACTAAAGGTATGGACAACATACAACATGGTTCCAAATTTGAACAATAATAATAATAATCAATAGGATAGGTATGTAGATAAGTAGGTAATATAATAACAGAATTACATCACAATGTTGAAAATACTATTTCGATTCATCAAAGAGTTACCTAAACCCAACGGAAGTCTTATTTATACCTATACCTACTAAATAAAGAAGAAGAACATAAGAAGAAATTGAAATAGGTACTTATCTCTCCATCACTTCTAAATTCTTCCGTAGATTCGAATAATTCCTCTTCGTCGTCACCTTCTTATATTCTTATTAATTCCTCAGTAGTCATCATTATTGAAATGTGACTGTTTTATCGACAATGCGAAGATATCCACAAACGCGAAGATATCATTAATGGAACTCTCCATTCGTTTGATCCGCTTGTGACGAAGGCAGCGGTCGTATTAATGTGACAGCCGCGCTAGACTAACTAGAGAAATATGTTGTAAGCATAGGCGTCTAGGGATGGGAACTAAAGTCAAATGTTGGCATTATACAAAGATCCTCAGGGGTATTTTTCTGTGAATAATAAGGAAAAGAATTAATAATACAATGCAATATGTTGTTAAATTTATCTTTATTTTGTATGACACTGTTTATTTATGCTGAATGATGCATTATACCTGATTATTTAGCTGTTTGTTATTTCGTTTTTAAAATGCGCATTGCATTGTATCCAATCCCTATGGTCATATTTATGCGACACGCGCGATAGACAATGAAGAAAAGTCCGAGCTGCCGGTTACATTTTTTGTTTAAGTTTTTTCAATGCTTTGAGCTATGACACATAATTTTAAGTAGTTGTTATAAATAAAAGCTCTATTTAATAATAGTTTTAGTTGTACCACACAGTTAATAGGACGAAAACAGAACGAAATAATCATGCATATTCTCTGTCGCAGAAATACGACACGAGCGGTAGGGACACGGAAATATGTGTCGCATATATGCGACACAAGCGGTTAAAGGGTTAAAAAATAATAGAGTATAATATTCGGCACTTTCATAAACAAAAAGTCTCTGTGTCAAAATTTATGACAATGTCCACTTAATTTAAACCGTCAATCTCATGTATTTCAAATTATTATGGTTATATAATAGTTATATAATCATTTCAATAATATTTATTTTAAATGATAAATACCATGACTATAGATCCTTTTTCAATGAATTGTCGATTAGTCCATAATTATTATTTTCTATCTCGGTCGGTTTGTATATGTAAACATAGATGGCGTTGACAAATGACGTCTTTTCTGAATGGCGGTGTTAAGATTCTCCGACGATTGATCAGGATCTCGGATAATTTGCTTTCGTCGTCCTTGGAATACTTGGATTGGGTATTTGACGTTACTTATGAGTTTATGATTGTTGAATGTTATCGTGTTTCTTTGATTTCTTTCGTTCGTTCATGTTCTGTTCTTATAAAATTTTCCACTCCTCACGTCACGTACGTAGGAATCTCTGAGCGGGAGACTGAGCCCTGAATTCAGATACCTCTTGAATTACTCAACGGGGCTATCTTACTTTCGGCAGGGCTGGATAGTTGTAGTCCTGTGTGTATTTTCTAAATAAATCGCAGGGACAGACACTTGAAACAGCTGGAATCGACATCCAAACATGTTGTTTTTCACATGATCGGTAAAAATAATTTACATGTTCTATGTATGGTAGTGAAAGTTTGGTATGGTAGAGTCGTGAAAGTAGAATAAAAAAACTGTAGAAATGAGAGCACTGATGGATGAAAGATGAAAGACTGACAAAGAAGATATCTAAGGCAAGTGTGAATGGGACAGGACCAAGGGGAAGACCTAGGCGGACGTTCTCTGATCAGATTGGAGATATCCTAAAAAAGGACAGGTCAGAAGTACCCTAAACAGAAGAGCATGCATGAGAAACTTGATGGGAGTGAATGAAGCAAGAGAGGTATGTCAGGATCGTTGCAAATGGCGTTCCATGGTCTCTGCCTACCCCTCCGGGAAACAGGCGTGAGTCTATGTATGTATTTATGTATTTTCTATGTGAAGATGGTAAAACAGTTAATGTTGTGTATAAAGAAATTATTCTCTAAAGATATATATTAGGTATATAATATACAAGCGGGATTCAGAAAGGGAATGGGATGTACGGATCAAGTCTTTTCCTTATGGTGCATTTCAGAAAAAAACCTTAAGTAAACACCAGAAGGTTTTCTGCGGCCGTATTGACCTGGAAAAGGCTTACGATCGAGTGGTGAGGGATGAACTTTAGTCAACACATTTTGTGTATGGAGTGAGCAGCAATCTGATACGGGCACATGAATTCTTATATAGGGATTCAAGTGCCTGTATCAGAATAAACGGGGCCTACACGGACTGGTTTAACATTGATCGTGGTGTTAGACAGGGATGTGTACCGTCTCCTTGGCTGTTCAATCTATTCATGGACAGTTGTTTGACCGATCTGAAAGGGTCTGAATGTGGATTAAGAATGGGTGAATCTGTTTTTAAGACCCTGCTATACGCTGACGATCAGGTTCTTTTTGCGTCGTCAGCGTCTGATTTACAGCATATGGTCACCGTAATGAATGAGGCGTATAAGAAGAAGGGCATGAAAAAGTGAATGTAAGTAAGACTAAGGTCATGGTCATAGAGAGGGAAAACAGTATAACTGAATGTAACATAATGATAGGAGATGAAAAAGTGGGCACAAGTGAATGAGTTTGTGTATTTAGGCTCTTTGTTTACGAGAGATGGAAAATGTGAGGGAGATGTTAAAAGGAGATTGAAAGCAGGAAATAGTGTGAATGGCGCCTTATGGTCCATCATCAGTAGCGAAATTATCCCAAGTAAGGCTCGCCTTGCTGTACTGCAGGGAGTTTTGGCGCCAACACTAATGTATGGTAGCGAATAATGGGTATGGCAGAAGAAGCATGAAAGTAGAATCAATGCTGTGGAGATAAGAGCTTTAAGGAGTATGTGCGGAGTAAGTATGATAGTAGATAGAAGTGCGTAACAGTGTGATACGGGAAAAGAGTGGTCTAACAGAAGATGTAGTGACAAAGACTGAAAAAGGAATGTTGCGTTGGTTTGGACATTTGGAACGGATGTATGAGAGAAGAAATACGAAAGGAGTTTATCGTGCGAGAATGAATGGAAATGTCGGTAGGGGACGCCCTAGGCGGACGTACGCCGACCAAATAGGTTACGTACTAAAAAAGGGCCAAATTAAAAGTACCCATAACCGACGCGCATGCATAATGTGGTTAATGAATGTCGAGGAAGCGAAAAAGGTATGTTAGAATCGAAGCATGTGGCGTTCCATAGTCTCTGCCTACCCCAATAGGAGACAGGCGTGACGATATGGATAGATATAGATAGATAATATACATATGAAAGTTATAATTATTATATACTCTTGGCATAAATATCATGCTAATTAAATTTCAACATTTACGCGAACGAAGTCGCGGGCACAGCTAGTATACATAATAAAAAATGTCGTGTTTTCCCCTAAAGTTTATTCCAAAAATCAATTTCTGAAGCACACGATAAGCTGGTAATTTAGGCACACATTTATTTTGCAGACCTAATGAGGCAGGCTATTAAATAAATCTGTTCAATTTAGTCACATGGATGACGTAATGTAACTAATTATCTTGTCAGGATTTGGGTGGTGTAGTCTTCTTCTTCACGCACAAGACAAAAATAGTCACTTAATTAATGAAGTAAGTCTTAGACTTGCTTACAGAAGCTAATGCCATATAATTGACATGTTTGTGAAAATAGCACCGTCTTAGGGTTACGCTACGCCAGATAGTACGAATATACTGATTGACGTAGGAAGAATACTTACGTACTTTAAGAATATTAACATTTAGTGCCATGTTTTCACAGACATGAGCTTTTTAATTGCCACTTTTACAATTTTGAGTAATTTTTGCTAAGCTTCTTTCATTTTATTTTTAAAGACAACTTTTGCACTAGTGCCAAATCCTGTATTGCTATAGACTTTATTTTTTTTTAACACTGGACACTAGGAACATACAGACATGAAGCAACATTTTTGGAGCGCACTAAGTTTTTTATGGGGATCAAGCCCACAAAACTCGGTGTGGTATTACCCGACAAGGTAACCACTTAAATCACTGTGAGTGCAGCTTTTGTAGGTATAGCAGTAAACATAATAATAAAAAAACTATTTTATGCGAAGCTTTAACAGTTATACCGTGTAAATTACTAGATGACCTTAGGAAGGTAATGCGATTCTCCACTGAGCTAGCTCACCAATCTTTGACGGATACCCAACGCAGTACAATCTAATTTTGCTCATACATCACCGGATCTTAAACATCCCATCCTGTATGTCAAAGATATTTTAAACACTGACACTTACCCCGGTCCAGTGCCGTAAAACCATAGCTCTAACGATATGTTCCTCATATTCTTACTCCTTCTTTTATTGTCATGAATAAAATACTATTGCCATGTTAGGATTAGAGCTCACTATCGTTGGTGCAAACATAAGTTTCTCATTTGATTAGAATTCCATCCGAGTAAAGATATTAACCACAAAAAGAAAACAGCAAACTGATCATATAAATAAACTGGCTGAGCCCGCGGTTACACATGCGTTATTTAGAGCTACTGCTCCGCACCAGTGGATCTTAGCGTAATGTTATGTAGCCTTTATTTTCCTCGATTTTGGGCTATCCATCACAAAAATAATTATCCATATCGGACTAGATGTTCTTGAGATCAGCGCGTTTAACCAAACAAGCTCTTTACCTTTATTAAATTAGTATATAGATAGGTATGGTGAAACGTTGCTTATAATTATACTCGTATAGTGTCTTAAAACTACTATAGAACTAAAGCGCCATCCAAGCCATTACTATTTGATTCATACTCTCATTTATAACTCAAGCGTCATAAAAACGTCACTTTGAAACGCAATCTCATGTAAAGCTCAAATCTCACATGTCTAATCATAGATTGGCACTGCGACCGAAATATTAAACGTTTACACAAAATTAGCACACGTTGACATGACAAACAAGATAATTTTATACACACTATTACTTTCACTTGCAGTTGCGAGTACACACTGAATGTATTTTTATTTTAGTACAGATATCAGTACAATGCATGGCCTTGCGACATTAAAGTATGCTAAAACCCATCCAGTGCCTTGGTAAACATTGAAAAACCTCTTGAAAGTATTGTACCTACTAGAAGGTTCAAGAGAATAGACTATCAAAACTCATTTTATACATCAGGAAATGGCTGTTCAATAAATTAATAACAAGATCTCAGGGAGCCAAAATGTTTATACTTTGAAAAATGTAGATATAAATCCTCCTATATCACGGCAAGCTTTACACTTGTTCAAATAAGGCATTTAAAAAAATATTTAAAAAATCTTTGGAGTTAACAAAAATTTGGGCCTTGTGGGTATCGAGCTCACAACACTCCCACATCGCTTAAACCACTACGCTATCCGTGCAATGATCATGACAGAATGTAAAGGATTTATATAGCTAAACTGAAAACATTTATAGCCATATCAAACTCGTAACCATAGAATATAGTCGGTACATAAGTATATAGGCCTTAGTTCCATCGAAATACACCAAAATATAATTCAGTCACCATTGCCTATACAATATGGCGCAGTGCGCATGCGTGTATGCATGAACGCGCGTCTGAATGAGCCAATTAGGGTATTTTGGAACACATATTATTATCATGCATTGATAAAATGATGATGATTTCAGCATTTTTTTTGCTTTTATTTACTATAAATTGAGTACTTTGTTTTGATTATCCATGCTTACGTTTTCCATACTTATATTAAAAATGTGAAAATTGTTTGTTTGTTTGATGTTATGGTATGATTTTTTAAGCGTAGGGAGGAGCTAGAAGGCTTGAGAGTGACTTAAGCTGCATTTGCCGCGATAACCGACTACGCGGGTGAAGTACCTACACGTAGGTACTCATTAAGATGCAAGATGACAGTTTAAACTCGTATATTATTATAAACTTCAGTAGAATCTTAATCCCTTCTTGAAACGTAAGTTTATTTTTAAGAGCCATAACAGCGCATATTGTATTTTTCAACACCGTACTTCAATAAAAATGCGGTATTTGCTTTGCATATTTACGTCATTAAATGAATAAAAAGACAATGTTTCATCTTATTTTATCAAAAGTATAGAAATCCTTTCTCATAATACCCTAAACTTCTAACAATGTAATACGGATAGTCCTTGTCCGTCACAAAATCTATTTAACGCACATTTCGACTCATCCGCAGAACAAAGTCCGATCTGCATGGATCGCAATTTTCAGTAGAGGCTGTCGAAGTTCTTGACTTGAATAATTCCTTATAACTCTTATAACGAGAGAATTAAAATTATGATTTTTTGGTATGTAATTATAACAGCCCAGCCTAATTAAATGCCCTAAAGTGTATATTTGTAGTCCTTTTATTGTAAGAGATAGTGAGTTACATATCAACTTAGGACGTTTTATGGCGGAAGAGCGAGGGTCCGTGGTAAACATCGTGCGTTGTTTTGCGGAAACGTTCGATTTAAAAGACGTTCTATGTTAACAAAGGTTGTTTTTTGTTGGATTTTTTCATCCTTTAAGAGTCCTTTGTGAAAAATATAAAATAGAAAATTAAATACAATGTAATTTTTTGTCATAAAAAGTCTTAAAATAGTTGACAGAACCTTAGACGGCAACGATTAGACTTCTAGCATAAATGAGTAATTATAATTTTTCTAACTAGTCACGTCGTATAATAGGCGGAGTAATTATATTTACTTATTTAAAAATAAATAAACTGTGTAAGTATGTACTAATATTTATTTAACTTAACGTATAATCGTATATACTTATTTAAAAGTAATCAAATTGTACGTATATATAGAACAATTAATTAAAAAAAATATTAAAAAAATATTAAAAAAACTGTCACAAAATTGCAACTACGTACCTTTCTACAGTGGGGTTCGGGCTTCACGAGAAGTCACAAACTTATTTTGTAAGGACCTACTTAATATAAAATAAATGTATGACTCATCTTTACATGATCTGTATCATCACCTAAACCTAAAGATATCCACTGCTGGACTTGCATCCCCAAAGGCTATCTACACAACTCCAATGATGAGCCGCCTGAATTCCACCGCTTCCTGCGATCTTAACCAAATATCCTCTTCTTTATAATATTATACACGGTGTAAAAAGACCCGTCACCAAGCCGAAGTTAAGCTACACATCATGCTAAGTCATACTTAGCAAAACAATACCTGGGAAACGATTTTTTTTGTAGACACATTTTATAAGCCGCTATGTAAATTATGCGCGTGCAATTCTCGTGATACTTAACTATTCAAGGGTGCACAGGACATAATAACATTATATAGAACAAATTGGTGCGTAAAATGCATATATTCTGAACCTAATTCAAAATAAATATGGTAACTTTGAGCCTCAATATCTCCTGAAGCAGTAATTTCTCAGGTATAGTGCAAGTAAAGAATGTTCGTAATGATGAAATAGAATTTAAACTTTCATTAAGGGTCTTTTTATACCCCGTATAAGAATAACAACAATCTTACATCGTTTTTACCTAGACATGGGTGCACAATATTTATAAATAATAGTAAAATACATCTAAACATTCACAAAATTGAAAATCGAGTACTCATACTCATATCAGTACTTAACTATGCTGTCCTGTCAAATCTTATAAGACTACTAAGCAGAGCCTGG
This sequence comes from Euclidia mi, assembly GCA_944739405.2. Taxonomy (NCBI): domain Eukaryota; kingdom Metazoa; phylum Arthropoda; class Insecta; order Lepidoptera; family Erebidae; genus Euclidia; species Euclidia mi. The sequence goes on along the minus strand of OX123182.2, from coordinate 82,739,688 downwards.
GTTCTTGGACAAAAAGTTGTGGCTGCTACCTTGGTAACGTTAAGATAATTATAATGACACATTTCAGTACTTACTCTGAATAACTTGTGAGCAGCACAAGTCTATTAGGTCTTTATATTATATATATTTTTTGAAACACAGTTTTCATTGCATCATCGATAACGATCTTGTGCCTTTCAAGTCGGGTCCGCCTGCCCTTCCTTTAAAATGATACTTTTATCCTCTCTCATCCATGCATACATACATATCTCATCCATGCAGTCTATCAACAACATAATAATGTAATAATATGTATCTCAAAAGGAGTTAAAACAGCAAGAGTGTTAATAAATAGTTTAGCATATTTCAATTTTCTCGCAGTGCCTGTCACTGGGAGCTTGTAGTAAATGGCAGACTACTTAAAAGTATCACTTGGTTTTCTATTATCAGAGCATAATGTTATATCGCATGTCGAATGAATATGTATTTACAAAAAAGAGTAAATTTCTAGTAACCATATTACACATTCGGCTTATTTTGGAACTAGATGATGTTGTGTGCACGTCGTAGAGTATTTTTATCATTATTTATTAGTAGGAAACAGCATGGGAGTTAGTACTGAAACTAACTGGGTAACCTATAACCTGTGTTTACACTTATAACTATTTGAGCTGTATTAACGATGAATTTGCAAAACTTAATGAATTTCCAAAGAAAATGAACTAGGCTGATTACTGTAGACACCTTCGGTAGACTAAAACGACATGATATTCGGTTTTGAGCTATTACAGATTCCTTTATTTTCTTTGTCCCGTCATGTTTGTATAGAATTTCTTCCCATATATCAGATTCACGACTGTTTCTTTTGTACCAGGAAGCAAAGACGATTCATGCCAGTTTATCCTTCATTCGTAACTAAAATATAAAAATTCTTTTGCACAAATATTTTTAACAAACTATTTTTAAGCGTTCTTTGAAACAATAATGTTTGCAATAAATTTAACTAATTTCTATTAAAAAATCTTTTTAATTAGAGATTTTTTGAATTGAATAACGTCCTAATTGATTTAACGTTTTGAGTAACAACGTCCCATCTTAACATTGAACCCACAAATTGTTTCACAGACTCCGGCGAAAACCGTCCTATTTTAACGTCAGACGCTAAAAGCTTCAATAATTTTCGTAAAAAAACGTCTTAATATTCCATAAGGCCTCTACTTTTTGTTGCTCAATATTGCATAAAAATCGATTACTCTGTGAATATTAATTACGGTAATCGTCTTTTTGCGCCAGAGTTGCGTTTCTGAACAACTCCATCGAAAAACGTTCTAAATAATCATCGATCGCTGTTTACTATGAACTGAGTTAAAAAGTAATAAATATAATAATCTGTGTTAATTAAGGAACTTAAAGTTGTATATAGTGAAGTTATACTTATAAAACATCGTCATTTACCAAAATTGAAATCTTGATTTGGAAACGCGGTATGTAATTTTGAAAACGCCGAACTAAAATTAGGCTCTTCTGCATCTACTTGAATCATATTTAGTATTTTGCGAGATCCTGATATATTTAAAAGTATCCCTTTTTATTTAAAATACTGAATAAATTGAATTTAAAACAAAATGTAAATTATGTACAAAACACGAAAACGCCCCAAATTTCTTCTTCTTCCAATGAACATCGGCCGAACTGCTGATCGATAGCGGCGCTCGCGCCACCCGTACTCCCCGTGTCCCGTCCCATGTATACGTCGTGCGTTGTTGCGCGGAACAAATATCAGATGAAACGTTATTCGATTCTATATCTCCAAAAGTAAATAAGATACGAAAATTCTAAAAACACAGTTTTGTAGAGTTTGTATTCCTTATCTCATTTAGCTATTTAACACGATTTTGGTCTATGATCACATGGAGCTCTATTCTACGGATAGGTCGATTTGAAGGCCACTTAATTATTTCCTAAATAGGATCTGATCGAGTTTTCATTTTTTTCATTTCCTATTACATCTGTGTCCCAAAATGAGTTTCAATGATTAAATTTATTTAAACATGTTGAAACGTATACTTTCAAGTTGGGGTGTATAGACCTTTTGTGTCTTTGACATGTATTATTTATTTTCTGTTTTTTTTGTTCGTCCGTGTGGTTGACGGCATAGAATACAAGTGTCACCACCCCCTATCTTCCCATGGGTGTCGTAAGAGGCGACTAAGGGATAACACGATGCAAATACCATCTTTGCGTAGAGACGGAAAACTCGACATCAAACCCTATACGACTGCCTCGTTGGTCTCGCGGCATAAATGTGCGCGTGGGATCGGGAGGTCCCGGGTTCGATTCCTGGGTCGGGAAGTGTTATTGGGTTTTTCTGTCACGAAATTCTCAGTAGCAGCACGGAGTCCGGAAATGTGCCCGGTACGGCAATAGGCTCGCCTCTTAGTACGTGGGACTAAAGTAAATCTGGCGAAAAGTGGGTGTAGAAATACACCTCTGCCTACCTCTTCGGGGTTATAGGCGTGAGACTATATGTTTTTTGTAAACATTGTATCGAATATCAAAATAGCTATAAATATTATAAAATTAAATCCCCTTTTCTTCTTGTCTGTCTGTATGAGCTTAGGTGAACAATTCACGTGGGCGGAGCCACGATCGAAGTCTAATTATAGAAGTTTAGTTTGACTTTTATCACAGTTTACCGATGCCGGCTGATCAAGAAGCGGCCCTCAAGCGGGTTGCAAATTTAATTTTATATCACAAAAGCACGCGAGAGGCAAAACGTCGATTTTTACCGGGGACGGAAGTGAATGACACTTTATAGTGTGACCATAGTCAAAATTTACAATAGACTAAACTAAATCATCACTAAATCGATATAATCGACTTGACTTATCATAAAAACTATTTCTATTTCATACATCCACCCCGGATCGGCCCCGGATCGGCCTACCGGTCCGCTAATCGGTTGGTAGACGTGACAATGTTGCAACCGCTCTCCTCAGAATCGAACCGTCCACCAAGACCTCAGCAAATCGGGGAACTCCATCAGCCCCAGTTACCAAACGAAGAATGGGCCCCCTGCGCCATCTGAGTGGCGGAAGGTTAGCCTCCTTGATCAAAACGAGGTCACCAATCTTGGGTGGATCGCTCTTGTCAGTCCACTTAACGCGTTGCTGGAGTATGTGCAATTATTCCAAATTCCAGCGTTTCCAAAAGCTCGGAGTAATCTGGCGTACCAATTCAAAACGCGAGAGATGACCAGGTCTCGTATCAATATAGGGGTACTCAGGCAAGGCGACAAGTGGGCGACCAATCAAAAAATGGCCCGGCGTAAGGGCCTCCAAATCATTCGGATCTGAGGAGATCGGGCACAATGGCCGAGAGTTCAAAACGGCCTCAATCTTACATAACACAGTTGCGAGTTCCTCAAAGGTAAGGACAGATTCACCGATTGTCCTGCGCAAGTGTGTTTTGGCTGATTTTACAGCGGTCTCAAAAATACCACCCCAGAGTGGACAATTTGGTGGGGAAAACAACCAATTTATCCCACATCGGGCAAGCCTATTGCCTATATCAGCCTTGTTGGTTTCAAGGAAATTAACAACGTCATTCAAATAATTATAAGTGCCCTTGAAGTTAGTGCCGCAATCAGAACGGATCAAGGAAGGCAGCCCTCTGCGGGATACAAATCTGTCAAATGTGGCTACAAACGCCTCGGTCGTAACGAAGAGACCAGTTCTAAGTGTACGGCCTTTGTGGAAAGACAAACAAAAACACACAAGTAGGCCTTAACAGTCTTGCTGTTTCGAAGTGTCGACGTTTTCACCAAAAAGGGACCAGCAAAGTCCGTGCCAACACCGTCAAATGTCCTGCTCTCCGTTAGGCGATCTGCCGGTAAGTCTCCCGTCAACGGCTGCATGGTAGAAGCCTTGAGCTTATAGCAAGGGATGCAGCGAAAGACTACACTCCGAATAATTCTTCGGGCAGACAAGATCCGAAACTCGCGTTGCAAAATGGCCAACAGCGCATTACAACCAGCATGCGAATTGGTAGTAGTAGCTACTACTACCAGTTTTATTAAATTTCTATAATGCCGGTAAGAAAATTGTAAAATTAGACAATTAAATAAAACATAATTATGACCGCTTTGGGATCATAAAATTATGAACTCCATTGTTTAAAATTTAATCTAATAATAAACACACAATATTATTTAAAAATGCAACGAAGAACTTTGCGTTTTTTTTAAGTATGAATTGTATCACTGCCGAAAACAATACAGTTTTCAAAATTCGTTCAGCTTTCTTATCCCTTCGTGTAAAGGCAGACGTGAGTCTTAGTATGCATGTTAACAAATTTTTATGTAGGTAAACTTTCAACAATCCGAGGGCAAATCAATTTATGAGTTCAATTACAAAAGCGCAGTGCTTGTATTTCCCTGAAGGGTTAGGCAAAGGTAAATTACACCCATATATTGTTGGTTATAAGGAAGCCTAGCCTAAGAAATACAGGGTAAACCTATCGTGGCAATAGTGCCAAACTCTATTTACTGGCGATAATTTGCTTGCTTAATAAATATGTTCGATCGACAGCTATTGGTCAGAAAATGTATAGAATAAATAAACAAAATAAAATATATTAAATTAAATTATTAAAACACTAGCTTTTGCCCGCGGCTTCGCGCGCGTTAAATTCGGAGTAACATATATCTACTTTCAGTCTCAAGTTGTGTGAAGACACTCCTGATTATTCTAAAGAGTCAGAAGCTCTATAGGGTACAAAGTAACTCGGTCAGTATCCATGACAAATGTCAAAGCCACGTCATTTCGAATTTATAATATTAGTAGGGATAAATTAACCAGCGACAACATATAAAATAACTATATTATATTTATTAACATTCCGTTATAAAAATAGTGATCAAGTTTTATCTTCACATAACAATGTAGCAATTTATAATCAAGATATGCAGTACCCGCAACCCACTCCTCATCCTATCCCTTTTCCCAATCCCAAGGGGCGGCAACGCACTTGTGAGTCCTGTGGTGTTGCTTGTGTCCATGAGCGGCGGTAATTGCTTACCGTCAGGCAATCCGTCTACTCGTTTGCCGCCTATTACTATATAAAAAAAGAAATATTAAACATTCCCTAGATTTAAACTTTCATAACGTCAGCATAGTACTCTGATAGGTTGACCTTGAATTAACCTTTTCATTTGAACAAATAACTTACCCAATATTGCCCTAACGAATATGCAACTGTATGCTTCAGATAGCATTCTACGTTTTCATTGTAAGATCCAAATTAATAGCTTGACCTTAGCTGTCAAGGTAGCGCAGATAGGATTTCCAATTCAGCTCAAACTGAACTGCATGTATTTGTATAAATTCTTCACAAGAGATCTCTTCTAGTGCTTGCTGTTATTTTATGATTGTTTTATCAGATCTTGGTGTCAGTTCGGTTGATCTAATGTAATATTTGGGTTTGTGCCAACCACTGAATACATAAAGGTATATTAACACCACGAGTAACTCTATGTACTGCAGTTTCTGCAGTTTGTAATATTAAATTTATTGTTGCCATATTAAACAATGTGCATAGATGTGTGCTTAATAAATACCTTATTATTTGTTGTTCTATAAACTACATATATAAAACTTTAAAAATTTAATGTGAAGGTCTGTTCCTCTTCATTTCTTGGACTCATTTTGAATTAGTCAGAGTTCAAAACATGATCAGATAAGCTAATATATAAATAGTGTACAATACGAATTATTACTTTATAGAAAGTAAAATGCCAAGATCAGAGGTGGATTTGAAGCTGCTTGTACGGCTCAATTACTCGTCCTGAATGCGTACATTCATAAACATTCAATTTTATAATTTAAATTAACACAAGATTTACATTTTATTAAAACAGCTGTGTTATTATTTTAGTTAATACCCCTCAAAATTACACACAAGCTGTATACATAAAAACAATTACCAGCGATAGATGTTCTTATTTTTAACTTGAAACGTTGCCCACGTATTATTGCAGCCATATAATTTCTGTTGGCAATAAAAAATATGGCTCATAAAACGCGTGAAATGACAAAATGGAACGCGTAGGTACATAATATAGATAAGCACAATGGGTTATTTATAACCGGCGGTTAACTAAGGGTGCGAAAGAGGTCAGTACAGTCGGACGGTCATAATTTTTCAATTCATTAGTTCGAAAGGTGTTGATCCTAACATGTCCTGGATGGGCATCGAGCCTCATTAGCGGACGTTCTCGTCCTCTGTGCCTATTCATAGATTGATGTTAAAGCTATAATAATCAATTTTACGCGAGAATAATCAGGTCGATGCGCGATGGTTAACACCCTGTTAGCGAGTAATCTATATTTGTCGTACTAGGCGTACTATTACTGTCTCGTGCGGTTTATTACAGAGTTGAAGTTGGGAAGGGTTGAAATTTACATGTAGTGAAGGGATTCGGGTACGAAAAATGTTCTATTGAAACCCTAATATATACATGGATTAAACAATATTTAGTTTTGTTTACGCCAATGTTACACAATAAAGAAACGGTTAGGTTTTTCATCGTATTTCACTTGTTGTACGGTATTATTTAAGTACATAAAAAGCTATAATTACATTATTTTGAATTCACTATCACACAATGTTTCTAGTTTACAAGACCTGTGGTGACTACAATAGTTTACTTCGATCTTTCCGTTTAAACTTAATAACTATGAAACTAAAATAAACCACGATGGAATCCTTAAATAGTAGGTATTTTATTTTAAAATACCTTAAAGTTGAACTCGGTTAGAGCACCGTACACAAAATAGCACCTAAACAATATCATGAGCGCTTTTATGGTTAACAATTTATTAGGTTTTGTAATGAGGTTCTTAACTGCTGGTAGCATGGGAGTAATATTTTCTTTATTTATCTATAAAGTGTACCTACTGAATCTGCAGTGTGATTCTGTAACACTTCATTCTAAACTTCGAATCTGAATCCGCTGTGAGTTTCTTGATTGGCATTCTAAAACTCAGTTGATAATTCGAATCTACACTAGCGCTACTCTTGCAAACGTGTTTGCGAGTTGAACTAAATTGACCTCGAGATTTTGGCAGATAAAGTATGAGATGAGGAGATGACGTAAAAAGTGGCTTTCTATAAGGTAATTCCCCAGTCAGTTCGACGCTCACTTCGCACTCAAAATCAAGGTCATTTTGATCCTTATGCGAAGTGAGAGCGAATAGCGACGTGAAATGCGAGTTGTTGTTTGAATCTTACAGAATAGACGTGCTGCACATTAAAAATTATTATCTAAAAGTTATATTTTTGCTTATTGCTTGTTCACTTACAAATATATACATATAAATAAAAGAGGAGTATTTGTCTTCGATTTCAAAAATACATTTAAAGAATTTATAGAAAATTTGTAATGCACGACGTTTATATGTACACTTTTTTTAATGTGCGACTGTTTTCAATCAAACGAGAATTCAAAACGATTGTATAAATATGATTGCATTATGATGCATACGATTATAGCTTAACTAAGCGTCGCCAGCGGCTTCGCCCGCGTCAATTATACATATAAACCTCCCTCTTGAATAATTCTATCTCTTAAAAAAACCGCATTAAAATCCGTGCGTAGTTTTAAAGATTTAATACATAGGGACAGACAGACAGAAGACAGACTTTGTTTTATACTATGTAGTGATGGACCGTACATCACTTTGTATAATATAAACTCAATTAAGAATCAGTCACATGCAATTTTTATTTTATTTTATATACATAGTTAATTCGTTTGCATCTAGATTTGTATACAATAATTTTAGTACGTTTTATATTCAATATATCCATAATTACTTAAATAAAATTTAATAATATACATAATAAAATTAATAATCTCTAAATCTGAACAGGACATTTTGTCACCCTACAAGATTTTCTACATATCTTTACCAAAAAATGTCGTGTTTTCCCCTAAAGTTTATTCCAAAAATCAATTTCTGAAGCACACGATAAGCTGGTAATTTAGGCACACATTTATTTTGCAGACCTAATGAGGCAGGCTATTAAATAAATCTGTTCAAATTAGTCACACGGATGACGTAATGTAACTAATTATCTTGCCAGGACTTGGGTGGTGTAGTCTTATACACGCACAAGACAAAAATAGTCACTTAATTAATGAAGTAAGTCTTAGACTTGCTTACAGAAGCTAATGCCATATAATTGACATGTTTGCGAAAATAGCACCGGGGTTACGCTACGCCAGATTGTACGAATATACTGATTAACATAGGAAGAATAATTCACAATTCTAATAAATCACAATGTGATGCTTATGAACGTATTTATAGATTGATTACTTTAAGAATATTAACATTTAGTGCCATGTTTTCGCAGCCAAGGAGCCATGAGCTTTTTAATTGCCACTTTTACAATTTTGAGTAATGTTTGCTAAGCTTCTTTCATTTTATTTTTACAGACAACTTTTGCACTAGTGTCAAATCCTGTGTTGCTATAGACTTTATTTTTTTTAACACTGGACACAAGGAACATACAGACATGAAGCAACATTTATGGAGCGCACTATGTTTTTTATGGGGATCAAGCCCACAAAACTCGGTGTGGTATTACCCGACAAGGTAACCACTTAAATCACTGTGAGTGCAGCTTTTGTAGGTATAGCAGTAAGCATAATAATAAAAAAATCTATTTTATGCGGCGCTTTACAGTTATATCGTGTAAATTACTTGATGATCTTAAGAAGGTAATGCGATTCTTCACTGAGCTAGCTCACCAATCTTTGACAGATACTCAACGCAGTACGATCTAATTTTGCTCATACATCACCGGATCGTAAACATCTCATCCTGTATTCCAAAGATATTTTATACACTGACACTTACTCCGGTCTAGTGCCGTAAAACCATAGCTCTAATGATATGTTCCTCATGTTTTTACACCTTTTTTTATTAAAATGAATAAAATACTATTGCCATGTCAGGATTAAAGATGCACTATCGTTGATGCAAACATTTCATTAGAATCCCATCCGAGTTAAGATATTAACCACAAAAAGAAAACAGCAAACTGATCATATAAATAAACTGGCTGAGCCCGCGGTTACACATGCGTTATTTAGAGCTACTGCTCCGCACCCGTGGATCTTAGCGTAATGTTATGCAGCCTTTATTTTTCCTTGATTTATGGGCTATCCATCATAAAAATAATTATCCAAATCGGACCAGATATACTTGAGATTAGTGCGTTTAACCAAACAAGCTCTTCAGCTTTATTATATTAGTATATAGATAGGTATCGTGAAACGTTGTTTATAAATAAATTCGCATGGCGTCTTAAAACTACTATATAACTAAAGCGCCATCATTACAATTTGTGTTTCATACTCTCATATATTACTCAAGCGTCATAAAAATGTCACTTTGAAACGCAATCTCACGTGAAGCTCAAATCTCACATGTCTATTCATAGATTGGCACTGCGACCGAAATATTAAACGTTTACACAAAATTAGCACACGTTGACATGACAAACAAGATAATTTTATACACACTATTACTTTCACTTGCAGTTGCGAGTACACACTGAATGTATTTTTATTTTAGTTCAGATTTCAGTACAATGCATGACCATGCGACATTAAAAGAATCAAAGCAGTATGCTAAAACCCATCCAGTGCCTTGGTAAACATTGAAAAAGCTCTTGAAAATATTGTACCTACTAGAAGGTTCAAGAGAATAGACTATCAAAACTCATTTTATACATCAGGAAATGGCTGTTCAATAAATTAATAACAAGATCTCAGGGGGTCAAAATGTTTATACTTTGAAAAATGTAGATATAAATCCTCCTATATCACGGCAAGCTTTACACTTGTTCAAATGAGGCTTTAAAAAAATATTAATAAAAACTTTGGAGTTAACAAAAATTTGGGCCTTGTGGTTATCGAGCTCACAACACTCCCACATCGCTTAAACCACTACGCTATCCGTGCAATGATCATGAAAGAATGTAAAGGATTTATATAGCTAAACTGAAAACTTTAATAGCCATATCAAACTCGTAACCATAGAATATAGTTGGTACGTTTATAGGCCTTAGTTCCATAGAAATACACCAAAATATAATTCACTCACCATTGCCTATACAATATGGCGCAGTGCGCATGCGTGTATGCATGAACGCGCGTCTGAATGAGCCAATTAGGGTATTTTGGAACACATATTATTATCATGCATTGATAAAATTATGATGATTTCAGCATTTTTTTGCTTTTATTTACTATAAATTAAGTACTTTGTTTTGACTATAATCCATGCTTACGTTTTCCATACTTATATTAAAAATGTAAAAATTGTTTGTTTGTTTGATGTTATGGTATGATTTTTAAGCGTAGAGAGCAGCTAGAAGGCTAGAGAGTGACTTAAGCTGCATTTGCCGCCATAACCGACTACGCGGGTGAAGTACCTACACGTAGGTACTCAACAAGATGCAAGATGACAGTTTAAACTCGTATATTATTATAAACTTCAGTAGGACCTTAATCCCTTCTTGAAACGTAAGTTTATTTTTAAGCGCCATAACAGCGCATACTGTATTTTTTCAACACGGTATTTGCTTTGCATATTTACGTCATTAAATGAATAAAAAGACAATGTATTATCTTATTTTATCAAAAGTATAGAAATCCTTTCTCATAATACCCTTAACTTCTAACAATGTAATACGGACAGTCCTTGTCCGTCACAAAATCTGTTTAAGGCGCTACCTCGAAAATGTATGCCCTTTTTGATTACAGATTTTGAAGCAGTCAGACACACCAGCAAAGTGAAAATTTTATATATTATTTATCAGGTCTTTATCTAGGGACTGCCCGGACAGATACACGATTGGAAGACTTTCGCTCGATAGAATTTTAATTTGAAAAACATGCTTTCTCTAAATATTTTTCGGATATTTTAAAAAATACTTAACTTTTCGCCTTGAAATTGCTATTCACTGGAAAAAGAGCTAGTTTATTAGGGATTGGTCTAACGATTTTTTCTAAAACGATTATTACTTGAGTTATGAACGAAATAAGATTTCAGACAGTTTCGTGATGGCTGCCATGTCAAAAACCGAGTGACATTCAACTTTAAAGCTAACACTTAGCGATGACCTCTGCACGATTTTTTGACCTTCGAGGTAGCGCCTTAACGCACATTTGAAGGCCACTGAATTATTTCCTAAATAGGATCTGATCGAGTTTTCATTTTATTTCATTTCCTGTTACATCTGTGTCCCAATATGAGTTTCAATGATTAAATTAATTTAAACATGTTGAAACGTATACTTTCAAGTTGGGATGTATAGACCCTTTGTGTCTTTGACATGTATTATTTATTTTCTGTTTATTTTGTAAACGTTGTATCGAATATCAAAATAGCTATAAATATTATAAAATTAAATCCCCTTTTCTTCTTGTCTGTCTGTATGAGCTTAGGTGAACAATTCACGCGGGCGGAGCCACGATCGAAGTCTAATTAAAGAAGTTATTGGTTTTGGGGAAATACTATTTTTTGTAAGAAAATACTCTAATGTATGGTAGTGAAAGTTGGGTATGGCAAAATAGACATGAAAGTAGAATAAATGCTGTAGAACTGAGAAGTATGTGAGGAATGTCTTTGAACATCAGAGTAAAGAATTGTGTGATAAGAGAGTGTTGTAGGGTAAAAGATGATGTAGTGCATAGCCATAGACTTAGCATACCTTTCTCAATGGTTGTCCATTGAGAATGGTATGCTAAGATGGTTTGGACACATGGAGAGGATGAATGACGAAAGACGGATCAAGAAGTTATATAAGTCAAGTGTGAATGGGACAAGAGGAAGGGGAAGACCTAGACGGACGTTCTCTGACCAGATTGGAGACAGGTTAGAAGTACCCTTAATCGAAGATCATGCATGAGAAATTTGATGGTAGTGAATGAAGCAAGAGAGATTTGTCAGGATCGTTGCAAATGGCGTTCCGTAGTCTCTGCCTACCCCTCCGGGAAACAGGCGTGAGTTTATGTATGTATGTATGTAAGAAAATGTACTATAGCAATATTTAATTGTTTATACAAAGTGAAAATATTGCAATGTGTTCGTCGTGGAAGCTCTCTTTTCTTTTTTTATTCTATTGTTATTAAGAGGTTTTAGTCTTTAAAGACATGTTAACCCCATATCGTGAAAGCTTGTGAACACCAATGCTTATAGAAGTTACGGTTTTCTCACGGCACGGAATCGTCGTTGTAACTGAACTGCTTTAATATTGCTATAGTAAATTTTCTTACATACATACATAAACTCACGCCTGTTTCAAACCGCTGAACGCCATTTGTAACGATCCTCACATATCACTCTTGCACCTCATCATTTCCTCCTATCAAATTTCTCATGCGTACTCTTCTGTTTAGGGTAATTTTAACCAGACCTTTTGTTTGAAAAATATAGATTGACGATTTACTCGTAAAATCGATTTAGACCTCACTTGTAACAAAATAAGTCGGGTAAATTTTGTGTAATAAAAGCTGTTAGCTCCCCAGACTGCTTGGGTAACGTTCAATCTTGTTCAATCTTACACTTTGACGTTCACTAAATACATATAACCTTAATGTAGGACTAAGTCGTGTATTAAATACTCTGCAGTCATGTATCGGCAAGTTCGACTTAGTGAGTTTCGTTACGGTATATTAATCATGTACACTAGTATAAATAAAATAGCTTCGACCACGGCACTAGCTTGAGCATTTCTGTACTTATCTAGACTTAGGTATATCTGAATGAGCTAGTTCCTTGTTTCGTTCTTTTAAGACCCCCGTCGAGTTATAGTTTTTATTTTTTTCTTATTAATTTCTTTTCGTATTATGATGGGGCATGTAAACAAACCGTGCAATATTTACATTGTGATATTTATAGGAAGAAAGAAAGAAAGAAAAATAGGTACGCAAAGCGTCTGAACCGCGTGAATTGTAAGTACAACCGCGTTTTAAATTTATATATTGACCCAAACAGTAAAATATATGTACATATTTGTAATGTGCTCACTAATACCATAATTTTGATAACAAACACTTTTGATTATCTCAGTTTAATTTTTTTTGAGGTTAGAATCTGAGCTATTAATGCCGTAATAATAGAAAATTTAGTTAACATTTATTTAGCCTATGGTGCCCCGACCATTATTACGAATCTATTTACACCTCATTGATTAAAATCGGTTTAATAGTTTAAACACTACGGTGGAACATATATATGTTTAGACTGTCAAAAACATTACCCTTCCTTTTGGCTTCGCCGTAGTCGGGTAACAAGTATAGTATGAGTAATAATTGATAATACAACTAGCAAACGGTGATGACGATGACTCTAAGCTAGACAAAGCCTACTATGGTAACCAGATAACTGATAAACATGGTAATGTTTTCTAAAAAACATAAATATTATAAATAAATTACACCCAAATACAGAACAAACGATCATACAATCTTTTATCTTTAGTTGTAATCGAGCCCACTACCTTTAACACGAGACCAATAGGCCGTTCGTTCTTACGGTTAAGCCACAAATGCGTGAGACATGTAATGTAACTACAAGACCGGACCTACAAAATATAACCAATAAACAATTAACTCAGAAAAGCTTTGTCTGATTTCCACAGCCGAGAAGCGTTACATTAGTAGTTAAAATTATATCTAGCGCTGAATCTACTGACTATTGTTTGAATTGAGGACAATAATAATAATTAGTCTCGGAGTTTACATTATAAATCGACGGCTTTGTCGGCCAATGTTCACTCTCAGACAAATATAATTATTGGATTTACTTTAAATACAGATTTAATTTATAAATTCCGAGTATTAAACAAGAGTAAGTGGTGCGTTGCTTGTATTAAAATCTAATCTTAATATATAAAATCCTTGCGTTACTGACTGACTGACAGACACGCTACAGCCGAAACTGCAGGTCACAAGAAGATGAAATTTAGCATGTAAGTTCCTTGAAGAGTGTAGGGCAGCACTAAGAAAGGATTTTTGAAAATTTCTCCCCTAAGGGGGTAAAACTGGGGGTCAAAGTTTGTATGAAACTTTTTATTCCTTCAATGGATTGACTCTAAACTTGGTATATTAGTTTCTCAAACGACGATAGTGTAAAATAAGAATTACTTTTCTGGCAATTCCTTCCCTGAGGGGGTAAAATAGGGGGTCAAAGTTTGTATGTATCTTTTTAACTCTGTAATGGATTGACTACAAACTTTGCATATTGGTTCCTTAAACGACGATAGTGAACACTCAGAATTCGTTTTTTAAAAATGTAAGAAAGGGGTCAAAATTTGTATGAAACTTTTATTCCTTTAATGGATTGATGTTAAACTTTGTATATTGGTTCCTTAAACTACGGTTGAGAAAACTAAGAATTAGTTTTCTTGAAAATTCCTACCCTCAGGGGGTTAGATAGGGGTTCAAAGTGTGTATTAAACGAAACTTATTATTCCTTGAGTGGATTGACTTCAAACTTTGTATATAGGTTCCTCAAATGACGTTAGTGAACACTAAGAATTCGTTTTTTTAATTCCTACCCTCAGGGGGTAGGATAGGGGTTAAAATGTGTATGAAACTTATTATTCCTTCAGTGGATTGACTTCAAACTTTGTGTATTGGTTCCTCAAATGATAATAGTGAAAACTAATAATTATTATTTCGGGAATTCCATCCCTAAGAGGGTAAGATTGAGTGTCAAAGATTGTATGTAACTTTTTATTCCTTCAATGGATTGACTTCGAACTTTGCATATTGGTTACTCAAACGACGAAAGTGAATACTAAGAATTTGTTTTTTGAAAATTCCTACCATCAGGGGGTTAGATAGGGGTTCTAAGTGCGTATTAAACGAAACTTATTATTCCCTCAGTGGATTGACTTCAAACTTTCTGTATTGGTTTCTCTAATTACTTTAGTAAACATTAAGAAAATCTTTTTGGAATTTCTTACCATAAAGGGTTAAAAAGGGGCGCTGGAATTTCTATGAAACCTTTTTATTCCTTCATTGGATTAACTTGAAACTTCATACATAGGTTCCTCAAATGACGTTAGTGAACACCAAGAAAGCAGTTTTCGAAGTCAGTCCCCTATTAAGAAAGGGTGTACTATTTTCTAATATAAAAAAACTTCAATGGATTCACTTGAAACTTTGTATATCGGTTCCTCGAGTGACGTTAGTGAATTCACACAACAGGGAGTTCAAAAAGAGGTTAAATGGAGGTGAGAATTGGGAAAAACTCAGTAATTCTTTTGCCCGACCCGGGAATCAAACTTGAGACCTCCCGTTTAGCTGACGCATACGCTATCCACTGTACCACAGAGGCAGTCAAATATTATTTATTTGTAGAATCTGTCTGTATATAAAACCCTTGCGTTACTGATTGACTGACAGACATGCTACAGCCGAAACAACTGAGCGCAAGTAGATAAAATTTAGCACGTATGTTCCTTGAGGTGTGTAGGGGCACACTAAGAGAGGATAATTGGAAATTGCGCCCCTAACGGGGTTAAACTGGTTGTCAGAATTTGTATGAAACTTTTTATTCCCTCAATGGATTAAATTCAAACTTTGTATACCTATTGGTTCCTTAAATGAAGTTAGTGAACACTAAGAAAGTCTTTTTGTAAATTCTGCATATGGATAAAAAGGGGAGTCATAATTTGCATAGAACCTTTTATGCATTCAAGTGATTAACTTCATACTTTGTTTATTGGATCCGCAAATGACGTTAACGAACACAAAGACATTTATTTTGGAAATTTTCCCCTAAGAGAGAGGAAAAGGGATTTAGAGTTTGTGTAAAAACTTAAATTTTTCCATGGAATCACTTCAATCTATGTATATAAAATATTTTTGTTACTGTCTGACACATTACAGCGGATATAACTGGGCGCAAGAAGGTTAAATTTAGCATGTATGTTCCTTGAGGAAGGTGTTTGTACAAAATATTTTATCTAATCTTAATTTACGCGTGCGAAGCAGCGGGCAAAAGCTAGCACTATAATAAGGTTTGTCTGTGTGGAGAGCTTTAGGAGAAACCTATGTTCAGCAGTGGATGTCTTTATGCTGATAATCATGATGATGAATAAAAAATCGTAAAATGCAATCATTTCTTAAAATTATGATACCAGTTTGAGCAAGGTGGTGTGCATGACAAGTCATTGCTTGCAGTTTCGGCATGGATTTTTCGGAATGACGCGTTACTATTCCCACGGAAAATAATTCCATTTATAGACTTTGATTCCGTTGTTGAAAGAGTAAACGCAGAAACCACCCTCGCCTACATATCTTCTTATACGATAATATCATATTATTGTTAACCAACTGCTAGGCAAATGGACTCAAGGTTTCTCATTGTTACAGTGCAAGAAAGTATTTACATGCAATTACTTTTTTTAATTATCACATGCAAAACCTTAAACGGAAATTAATGGAGAATTACAGCAATAATTATACATTCCTTTCTTATTTGATACATGACTTTGCACACAACTTCAACTATGTGACTTATACACGAAAACCTTTCTCAGAAATCACTCTATCTATTGTTGAAAAACATACATTATTCCGTTAGGTCGATTCTGCGTTTATCGCGTTCATACAAATAGACAGGACGTGGCAGAGACTCCATTTTGTAATATGTCTGGATTCTAATAACTCGAATATCTATAGAAAACTGGTGCCTTTGTCAAACAGTCTGCGATCGTGATAGTGTTTGTAATATTGCACAATAATCTTCAGCCACTCCGCACCGATTCAAGTAGGTAGGAGCTGGCATTCCATTTCAACGACTGCATAGTTATCAAGTCTCACAATATTGGTAGGTTGTGTTCAAAAGGAAAAGACATGATACACAATACCGCTGTATAAAATTAAATAGGTAATACAATGGACATAATAACAATCATCTACATAATTATGTCGTTATATAAACATACTAGCTTTTGCCCGCTGCTTCGCACGCATAAATTACGATTAGATAAAATATTAAAAAAACCGTGTGGTGACGGAATAAAAATACAGAGTGACACCACCCATTTTCATCCCGAGGCTGTCGTATGAGGCAACTAAGGGCAACACACCACGCAAAGCTTATCATTGCTAAGACAGGGAAATCTCGCAATAAAACCATATACCAACCTGTTTAGCCAGCGTGGTGTAGTAGGCCAAAACCTCTATACGGAGAGGCTTGTCCAGCAGTGGACTGCAAAAGGCTGTTGATGAGTGAGAATATTTTGTACAAACAACCTCCTCAAGGAATATACATGCTAAATTTAACCTTCTTGCGCCCAGTAATTTCAGCTGTAATGTATCAGTCAGTCAGTCAGTAACGAAAAGATTTTATATACACGGATTGAAGTGATTGAAAAAATCAAAGATTTTACACAAACTTTTAATCCCTTTTCAACCCTCTTAGAGGAAAATTTCCAAAATAAATATCTTTGTGTACGCTAACGTCATTTGTGGATCCAATAAACAAAGTATAAAGTTAATCTCTTGAAGGCATCAAAGGTTCTATGCAAATTTTGACTCCCCTTTTTGTCCACTTAGGTAAGCATTTTCAAAAATACTCTTAGTGTTCACTAGCTTCATTTGAGGATCCAATAGGTATACAAAATTTGTAGTTAATTCATTGAGGGAATAAAAAGTTTCGTTCAAATTCTGACAACCATTTTAACCCCTTTTGGGGCGGAATTTCCAAAAATCCTCTCTTAGTGTGCCCTTACATACCTCAAGGA
Source organism: Euclidia mi (assembly GCA_944739405.2). Classification (NCBI taxonomy): domain Eukaryota; kingdom Metazoa; phylum Arthropoda; class Insecta; order Lepidoptera; family Erebidae; genus Euclidia; species Euclidia mi. The sequence goes on along the minus strand of OX123182.2, from coordinate 82,721,871 downwards.
ATATACATGCTAAATTTCATCTACTTGCGCTCAGTTGTTACGGCTGTAGCATGTTTGTCAGTTAATCAGTAACGCAAGGATTTTATATACAGACAGATTATACAAATAAATAATATTTGACTGCCTCCGTGGTACAGTGGATAGCGTATACGCCTGCTAATCGGGAGGTCTCAAGTTTGATTCCCGGGTCGGGCAAAAGTATTACTGAGTTTTTCCCAATTCTCAGAAGCAGCACGGAGTCTGCCAATGTGCCCGGTAACGGCAATAGGCTCGCCCCCTATTACGTGGGACCTAATATGCAACATGGCGAAATGTGGGTGTAATATTACACCTCTGCCTACCCCTTCGGGGATTCAAGAGACCAGAAAAAAAATAAAAAAACTGTGTGAAAACTAATTCTTAGTGGTCACTATAGTCATTTGAGTAACCAATATACAAAGTTTGAAGTCAATCTACTGAAGGAATAATAAGTTTCATACACACTTTGACCCCCTATCTTACCCTCTGAGGGTAGGAATGAAAAAAAAAAACGAATTCTAATTGCTCACTATCGTCATTTGTGGGACCAATAAACAAAGTTTGTAGTGAATTCACTGAAGGAATAATAAGTTTCGTTTCATACACGCTTTGAACCCCTATCTTACCCCAAGAGGATAGGAATTTTCGAAAAACCAATTCTTAGTGTTCTTTATTGTTGTTTGTGGAACCAATATACAAAGTTTGAAGTCAATCCCTTAAAGGAATAAAAAGTTACATACAAATTTTGACACTCAATCTTACCCCTTTAGGGGAGGAATTCCAAAAAAAATATTTTTTTGTGTTCACTATTATCATTTGAGGAACCAATATATAAAGTTTCAAGTCAATCCACTGAAGGAATAATAAGTTTCATACACAACTTGACCCTCTTTCTTACCCCCAAGGGTAGGAAAATAATTCTTTGTGTTCACAATTATCCTTTGAGGAAACTGTATACAAAGTTTGAAGTCAATCCAGTGAAAAAATAATAAGTTTCGTTTCATACACACTTTGAACCCCTGTCTAACCCCCTGAGGGTAGGAATTATCAAAAAACAAATACTTGGTGTTCACTATCGTCGTTTGAGGAACCAATATACAAAGTTTGACGTCAATCCATTAAAGGAATAAAAAGTTTCATACAAAATTTGACCGCCAGTTTTAGCCCCTTAGGAAAAGGATTTTTGAAAATTCCCCCCTTAAGGGGGGGAATTTTCAAAAATCGTTTCTTAGTGCTACCCTACACTCCTTCAGGAAGATACATGCTAAATTTCATCTTCTTGTGCCCTGTAGTTTCGGCTGTAGCGTGTCTGTCAGTCAGTCAGTAACGCAAGGATTTTATATATTAAGATTTAATATTTGATTGTTTCCCATCGTTTCACTTAATACAAATTAACCAATACCAGGTACTCCATTTATTCTAATATCATCAGATATTACTAAAGATACTCGACAAAATTGCTGTCAATTGATGAATCATCCGTCCCAAAATAATTTAAATGAAGACTCAGACCTTTTAGAACAAGATGAGTCATTAAAATGAGAGGATTTAAGAAGTAAGTAATTATATTACTTTTCCAAACAAAATCAACCATTACATAAATATTAACAGCAACTAAATTATGTCTTAAAATTAAAATAAGGGTAACAATTATATACAGGACGAAAAATAAATTAAAATTAAATTTAGAAGGCGTCATGCAAGTCATCTGCATCGCCGTCAATTGGAAGCGTGCCCAGAAGACTGGCAGCATTGCCTCGTTGTATAGCAATGCTTATCTTTTGTGCTAAATACGTGCCAGCCCTCTGGTCACCCGAAGCGTCGATCAGTCTCTTTGCGAGATCTTTAAAAAGGGATCTCGCACTTGGACCCCATGGCCCCAAGGTTTCGACCTCAAACGGCTCAAATACATAATCTCCTACTAGATTTACGTATTTGCGCCGTTTGAGGGTCTCCACTGAAGCAGCAGCAGCGCCTGCACAACCTGCTGTGCTGGGAAGATGAGATGGCGCAAGGCTATCGACACAATACATGTTGCGTCCCATACCAAAGGCCTACCCAGCTTCCACGGCAGTAAAGACATCCCGTCCGGTCTCTTGCCATCGTCGCGTGCCAAACCCCGAGGTTCAAGTTGGGCTGGAACGCCAGCGGTGACAAGAGCACGGAGCAGTAAGTCATTGACGTTGGCGTGTCGTGAAATACGACCTGCGCTCCTGCTGCATGACAGACCATGGTGACCAACCAGACACATGATGCGCCTAAACGGAGCCAAGTTGCGAAGCGGAAGGTCGTATCGTCCAACACGGTACCTATATTGGACGATGGCAGTGCCGGAAGCCAAAGGCCCGATTCCCATTCTCCCACAGCTAGCAGGCGAGCACGCTCCGCAGCGTTGGCCGATGTCTTGAGGAGGTTTTCTCGTAAAACACTGCAAAGCGGCCCATCCCATTGCCTCTGGGAGAATAAGTTTTGGGGTAACTGAGTTCCTGGATAAGCCTTTCTCCAAGCGTTCATGGCATCGGCCTTACACGGCACCTCAGAATCAGCCAGTATAGGTGCTAAGATTTTTCTAGTCAATTCTGCAGTGCTGTGAACCGATGAAAAGAACGCTGGCAGGCTTACGTCAGAAATTTTGCGAACGCCGAGGCCACCCAAACGCACACGCCTGTTGCCACACTCGGTTGTTCAGAGCCACATTCAAAATTTTACTTAGGGTATTCTGTATAATTTTGTCAATTTCATAAGTGGACTCGGATTTATCCAAAAAGGCGAAGACTAAAAGAGAATAGTAAAAGCCGAATGTATATTAATTTTGAGTAGCCTGTCTGAAATTTCACTTAAATTTTGTATTTTTTTCAAAAAAAGTAATTTGTTTAAGGTTCTCCAGTTCGCTCCAGACATAATAGATGACAGACAAGTGTTAACGTACACTTGTAACATAATTCGTATATCAATATCTAATCATAAAGACCTAAAAATAGAATACGAAATATATGAGGCTTATTATTCAAGACGAAAAAGTACCTAGTACTCATGAATAAAAGATTTAGAGGTCACTATCAATCTAATATTGTACAAGAATATATTTTGGTATCACAATAATGGTGCCTTATAAACAAGAGTGACCAAGTAGCGACAGTAAAATATTAGTTCTCAGCTTTTGGGCACGGCATCCACTACACTTAGTATTAAAAATGACAATAGGTAGCTGGGAATATGTTATATTGTTTATTTGCTGTCCTGTCAACTTAGGAAAGTTGTTGTTGCGTTTCAACTGAGCGTGCCTCTGATTTACAAGTATACTAAAGTAGGAGATAGAGAAATGGAAGGATAAGGAACACACGCTAAGAGCTTCTCGAGAAATTGCTCGTGTGTTTTCAATTATGTTAAAGTAATGTTGGGTTTAACATAGTACTTACTTTTCTTTTTGAGACTAATATCGCAAGAGAAATAAATCTTGCATCACCGGAACTAAACGTGTATGCACTGGTCACAAATATCACATCCACTCAAAACAAGAATTTCTGTCCAGTGAGTACAAAAAAAAGCAGCGTAAAGTACGGTGCTAAACACGTGCTTGCACTTTAGGGTTCCTGATTTTGACACTTAAGTCGATAAGTAGTAGAAAACTTGCTTGTTAAAGTTTTGCAGTAATTAGTGAACTAAACAAGTAAAAATGTTCTAAATGTTTAATTATGTCGCTTGTTGCAACAATTAGCAATGGTAGATTTAAATGTACCTTACATACATCGTGTGATAGAAAAGCTTAACCATTGTTATAAATTAATGCTCTAATCTTTTTTCGGACGATCTTACGTCGTTATTGAGCATTCTTGCAAATGATTACATGTTTATATACTCGTGTCAACCCAATACACGAGGCCGACTTTTATCATCTGAACTAAGCATGATGTAAACATATGTTCTACTGAATACATTGTTTTATCATAATAGACTCCTTATAATATCCATCAGAACGAGTGTTATCGAAATCTATGTTTCTAAGCGGATGTTTCATCCGGCTTTCATGAATCTGACAAGTTCACTTTCTGTTTCAAGGTTACAAATTGCCATTTCTATTTATGTCCGCCTTTGTGCGGTAATATATTAACACATTTCTGACATCCAGCATTGTGATGATATTTTTTCTAGCAGTGTCGAAAGAATCGTCAACGACTTGTTACGAGACTAAGCCTTCTCGTAACGAATTCTTCCCGAGATGCAATCTATTGGAAACTAATTCTCCGTTAGTTGCGAATAACTTACAATGGCATGACCAGTAGACCCAACCTACTCGCAACGGTCTTATCGTGAGACGCAGCCTACACGCTACGGCTTTGCCACTCAAATGCAACCAACAATTTTTGCCAACAAAACAAAACTGCTGATGACGCTGGATTTTATTGACTGTTTGTCTGCCACGCGATGAATGGTTGTGAGCACGCGGTCAGTGGTCGCGGACCTACCTATTTGGTCGAATGCGGTATAATCGTTGAAGCATATATTATAGTGGTTTATTATCATAAAAAATACTCAATGTTAACACAGAGTACAGAGGTGTGTCTAAACGTATGTATGTATTTTAGTAAATACGATTGCAATGTTATTAGGGACGCTGGGTCTCGTTCTAATCTAGTTTAGTCCTTTACTACACTAGACGACCGGTTAGCGCAGCGGAAGTGTAAGCGACTGCTACGCCGAAGGTCACGGGTTCGATTCCCGCTCAAGTCAAACATTTGTGTGCATGAACATGGATGTTTGTCTTGGTCTGGGTGTTTCTATGTATAATATGTATGTATTTACAAAAAAAAAGTATATGTATGTTTATCCATTATCTAGTACTCGTAGTACAAGCTCTGCTTAGTAAGGGACTAGATGGTGATGTGTGCATGTGGTAGAATATTATTATATTATATATTATTATTATTACTTTGTCTAACTATCGTTTCAAAGTTACATAATCCGAATAATACTTGCAAAGCTGTTTTTATATAATGGAGATAAACCGTGACCATGAACTAACTAGTCTAAGGATTGATGTAGAAAATAAATTCTATCCTAAATACTCCCACCACTTGTTTGATCTTAGTGGATTAATTTATGTTCAGTGTTTCGCCAAGAAATGCAAGGTATGATACAAAACCACGCAACTATAAATTATATTATAAACATAACTGCATAACTATAACTGATACAAGTACAGTTTTATATCAGATAACTAGATAGAGCGTAAAAGCTTGTAACCGAAGTTAATTTGATTTGCGGTACATTCATGTGGCCGCGTAACTAATCGAACTGACAGTTGAATTATTTGATACGATGAATAGGGCTAAGCCTATATAGATAAGTCCCTGCCATTTTCTCGTAAGGAAATCTGATACGTAGTATAATGAGTTGCCATGAGACTTTAAATGGCAAAGGAGGCATAACACCTCACGATTATTCGCAAAATTAGGTAATGAAGCCAATGGGCTAGTCCTAATAAAATATTAGAACAAAGCTTAAGATTTTCATTATGTAGACTTGAAAAGAAATTATGACACCATAAACGTAATTAAATAATATAAATAAATAAGTAGTCATACTCCCTAGGGTGTCAGGACGTTTGGCCAACAAGTACGCACCCTCATTAGGGAATGTCTATCTGATGTTTATAATCGTCTACCACCAGATATAATTGTCACTGAATCCAAATTAGTAATCCAGTTTTAATTAAACGCGAAGGAGCAACTACCTCCTTCAATAGAAACGTTCAAACAAATTAGAACCTTAACATTAAGGACGACAGCACATAAAAACGCTTCCGCAATTATCTACTTGTTTTTGAACAACTTTCGATAGTTATATTCCAAATAATCACGAAGTATAGATTTGTTTTGAATTCTATTAAAACAGACTAGATTTTTTTTGTGATTCGGCTTCAATTTGGCTCGTCTATAATTTCTGTTATTTTTTTGTTGATTGGGGAACAAGAAAATACGGGATCCGAATAACTAGCGAAGTTTTACTACCTTCGTTTCTGACCTAGTATTTCTTTGTTACCGGGTAATACTTTTTCATGGCAAATTAAGAACAAACTAAAAGCTATGTACATGCATACTTTGGTGATGATCTTTACATTGATGATCCGAACACAATTTTAAACAGAAATGTCCTTACTTTCTTTATAGAAATAAACATTTCACCATACAAAAAGATTGAGCAAATAACATCAAATTATAATATTAAATAGTCCATGATCAGGCAAGTGAAAAAGTCGAACAATTATTTGTGCCCGAAATTCCGTACTAACAAATTGATTGTAAAAGTAGTCAATTGAATTGTGGTTACCGCGGGCAGATGTTTACTGAACCGTAATATTTTCTACAGAAATTCCAGCCAAACCAATAATAAGAAAACAAAAAACATTACCTTTTGGTACTTTCAGTTCTGATTTCTTTGTGTAGCTGGGCCCAGCAGTTGACTTATACGATGTGGTGTTGTTAAACATTTTTCACTAGCACTAGAGAATACACAAAATATTCAGTTATTCTATTCAGAGTTTTCGCGGGTGAAAAAAATCCTTTTAAACGCACACCGAAATCTCGTATAATATTTTTTTGTTGCGAATAGTTTTAATATGATGGCAGCGTCCGCGTGAAACGCATGTGTCGAAACTGAATTGGCGGGTGTCGCTCAGCCGCGTTATTTTTGTTTCCCTGCCATTCGCGCACTGTTTATTTAATTTTAATAAATATATTTCCTGTACATGTTTTCCCACTCGCCAAATGCATATTATACTATCAGATTTATTTACAACTTCCCGGTGAACGCGATACCAAACAGGTGTGTATCGTCAGAAAGTTATATTCGTCTTCCACAATATATTAAGATACACAATATGAATAACAATGTCAGTCTATCGATGCTCGTAGTATGTTGCTATAGAAGTCTTAAAATATGATAACGCAAAATGTGACATATGCATGTCGTGGCATCAAACAAATTTAATGTTCTTAGTTTACGATCGCATGAATCAAAAGTAGGCAAGTAGAATCAGAAATATAAGTAACAGGCCCGAAATGTTAAGCCACTCACAATACATAAAATTTGTTTTCGCCCGCCCTCTTTCAGATGTGGATTCAGAATGTATAAAATTTCGACTCGTATTCTTACCGGTAGCACTTTTTTGCTGACATAATGATGTTCATTTGATGTTTTAATGTCTAAGAGGGGAAAATATAGAAGAGTTCCGTTGGAATTTGCCTTGTGTTCACCGCGAATAAGATTTCCCTTCTGTGTATTTTTAAAGGTTAATCTTATTATGTTTTGAAAGCTATTGACGTCAACAGGTTTAAGCTCCTGGTATTGTTACCAGACAGCAAACATTCACGAAAACATTCCACTACCGATTCGTAAGGTGTAAAGCTATGTTCCTTTTACAATAAGCAGGGTACTATAACCAAGCTTCTGCCTAACGGAACGAACTAGACAGAGACAGCTACCAGGCATGTGATTGGCGTGAGAAGGTTAATTGGATCCAAAAGTAAAAAGTACGAACACTGTAACTTTATGCACAGTATACACGGCAGTGACTTTGATTGGCGATGCCAAAATATGTAGATGTGTCTAACCGTGTTTTAACAAGGCCCTATTATCGTTATCATTTGAATCCAAAAGACTCATGGCCAGTATTTACTACATCGGTGTCAATAATATAGCCTTCTGATTACGCTGCAAACTGCTGTCATTCTGTTAATTGGCGAGCCTTCAGATCGACAATTTCTAGCTGCTACTAAGAGATACTGCTTGCCCGGTATCGAATAGCTGATTCGGTCGAGAGCAAACTTTATATTGCAGACTAAATGTTGAAATTAAACAACTAAGTACTGATTCTGTGATATAAATCTAAAAAGTGATCTAGAATTACACTAATTACATTCAGGTTGCCCTAATACTGTGACCTAAATAAACACCTGTAAGTCTTGACCTGAATGAATTGCGATAAAATCCATTAAAAGCAGTCTTATTTCAATGTGTAGCATAAGCCATAACCAAAGATTGTTCCACTCGACAATCTTTTTTCTATTGTAAACGTAAAAGTCTTTTTGAAGTAGTAGTAGAGCCTTAATGATTTCAGCATGAATAGGGCGGCTCGATCGGCATAGTACTACCCTCTTATAGAATATCAAAAAGTAACGAGAAAGGTAAGTAACACTATCTATATTTTGCATTTTGTTCGGTTGTAAGAGTGCCGAAGCAGCGATAGCCTAGTGGAGATACCAACTGACTGCCATGCAGAGGGTATCGGGTTCGAATCCACGGCGCACACCAATGACTTTTCGGAGTTATGTACGTATTGAATTGTTAATTATCGCTTGTCCCGTGTCTCGTGGAGCACGTTAAACTGTCGGTTCCGGTTGTCAGGAAGGTCTTTGACAGTCGTTACAGGGCGTCAGTACCTTCTAAATAAACTGACACTAGTCTAAACCATGGAATATCGCTATCCCTTCGGGTTGCAGAGGTCAGACAGGCAGTCGCTCTGTGGAAATGCTAATATTCAGCCAAATCCAGTTAGACTAGTAAGCGGACACCAGATTGAAACTGGGATAACGCTGATGATGAGTAAGAGCGCCGAGATCCCTTTCGCTATTCCTTTTTCCATCCTAAAGCGCGGCAACAACCTTATGTAACACTGATGGATGCTGCAAAAAAACTGTGCATAAGCATCATTCCACCTAGCCCGAAAGCGTGGAGGGCATTCTCAAAACAATGTTTCACGTGTTACCCTGCCACCGTGTTCATCACTGATTCAAAGTTAAGACCTCCGAGTTAGTAGTCAGGATCACTAAGAACTAGACAAACAGGTCACTTAAGTTACAACCTCTTGACATTTCTCTGAACTTGATTGACTAACATGTGAGCTAGAAGTTCTAAAGAAAACTGTAACTATATTTTTTTTTTTTATTGTTAACAATCCAAAGAAAAGGCCTAATATAAAGTAAGGGTCGGCGTAAATATATCGACGCGCAACGCAGCGCATCCTCTACCTAAGGTGAAACAATTTTTGACATAGTTCTTTTTTTAAATTATGTCCAAAATTAATTGAAACAAAATTTACAACCTGCACACACACATACATAATCAAGTACTATTAGACAATTGATGTTAAACTATTTACAAATGACAACAATGTCGATAACAATTATACGTTATAGTAAAGTTGTCAGTGAAAAATGTGGGACGGTCCTTACATACTTACTCTTCAATATTTCAACTTTATATTTTTAAAGGTCAGAAACGTTCTACGAAAACCCGTTACATTATTTAATTGTTTGTTAGTGCGTAAAGTTAGTTTGAATAAACTACAACAATTTGGCGAGTAAACTTGATTAACAACGTATTTTCATTGAATTTAACATACATACATACATACATAGACTCACGCCTGTTTCTCCGAAGGGATAGGCAGAGGCATATTAAACGCCCACTTTTCGCCAGTGTTTTGATCCCACGTAATAGGTGGCGAGCCTATTGCCGCTTATCGGGATATTTTGTTTGCCAGAGCCTCGTCCGTTGATCGGTAGGTGCACCACTTGCAGGTGAGGTTGGCTTGGGACCCTAAGTTCTTTGGCTTCGGTGGGAAGCCTATGCACCCATTGAATTTAAAAGCAAATTTAACATCACATTGAACATTCAAATTGTCATTTGTTATTATCGTTTAGTTTAGTATAAGGGCACTTCAAAAGGTTAACGATAATAGGATCTTTTTTGAGATGTTAACGTATGAATGCTCGTGTTTTCATGTGCTTACCAGAAACGATAAAATATGAGAGCTTGTTTGACACAGTTTTGAGTTTAGTTTTCCACCCATTCATGTTACTCTGTTTTTTTTTAATAAATAGGATATTTTTATTCTTAATTAATGTAGGTAGGTATATGATTTTCATTGATTTCCTCATTAAAACTAGTCCGCTGACTACAACTCAGATAGTTCCGGACCTTTTCGAAGCTGTTATGACTGTTATAATAATAACTTCATTATGGTGAAAAAGCATCGCAAATAAACTATTCTATGCATCTATGAGAGTTCACTGAACCTATTTGTTGTTGCGGTGGACAGAAATTACTTACTTTTTTTTTTCTCGCGGTCACGGTTCTTTTCTCACGGATGAGGCCCGTCCACATCAGTGGGATAGATAATGAATATGGTAAATATTATTATCTTCTTAAAAGGAAATAATACGAATGCTTTGCATGCAGTCTGAACCCGGAGCCCGCTTTCTAGTCTAATTTGGATTAAAATTTGACTGAATATCTGTCTGACCTCTGCCACCTAAAGGGATAGCTATATTCTGTGGTTTAGACTAGCGTCACTTTACTCATAGATACTGACTCCCTATAACGACTGTCAAACATCTTCATGACAGCGGGAAGGACGGCTTAACGTGGTCGCCGAGGCACGGGGCCAGGGGTAATTTACAGTTCTATACGCACATAACTCCGAAAAGTCATTGGTGCGCGCTGTTGATTTGAACCCGTTACCCACTGCATGGCAGTCTGTTGGTATCTCCACTAAGCTATCGCTAACGTGCAGTACTTACTTGTGATCTTTTAAAATACAGGTTAAGAATAACGTGATGAATGAAGCAATCGTGTTGTGATGTACAAAGAGAGACAATCATTTACATTGCTAAACTAAGATGGCGTGGATGTGTGAAGAAAATTCCCTAAATGTGAGTGGGGGTTTTGTAACGTATAATTCTATTGAAGGCTTTCTCTAAAATTTGAGCCCAAGACAAAAAGGTAGACATAATATCGTTGGCTTTCTTACGAGGCACTAGCCTGAGTGTTGTCGGTTCGATTTCCAAACGAGGCATAAAAACAGTATATTTTTTTATTGCCTAAGCTAGTTTAGCTGCCTAATTGAGTATGTATATGATATATATATATATATATATATATATATATATATATATATATATATATATATATATATATATATATATATATATATATATATATATATATATACTCTGCCTACCCCTTCGGGGATACAGGCGTGTGACTATAATTAATGAATATATACTATAAAAGGCCGTGTGGTTGACGTCGTAAGAGGCGACTAAGGGATAACACTATGCAAATACCATCTTTGCGTAGAGACGGAAAACTTGACATCAAACCCTATACGACTGCCTCGTTGGTCACGCGGCATAAACGTGCGCGTGGGATCGGGAGGTCCCGGGTTCGATTCCTGGACCGGGCAGTGTTATTGGGTTTTTCTGTCACGAAATTCTCAGTAGCAGCACGGAGTCTGGAAATGTGCCCGGTACGGCAATAGGCTCGCCCCTTATTACGTGGGACTAAAGTATATCTGGCGAAAAGTGGGTGTAGAAATACACCTCTGCCTACCCCTTCGGGGATAAAAGGCGTGACAATATGTATGTATGTATAAAATAATATCGTCAATATCAAGGCAAATGACACTGTTATCGAAAGGATAAATAAGTATGTGTACCAGAGGTCAAAATGAGAAAAGACAATTAGGCAAATGAAATTAACAGGTATATTGGATTAGCATCGGTAGCCTACTCGAAACTGGAGTTCGCCTTTAAGTTAGTTCGCCAATAAGTGCCAGAAGGCTCGCATACGACCAATGTAACCTACTGGTACTCTTATATGAAGCTGAAACCTGGTGTTCACCAAAGAGATACTCAAAAGACTCCAAGTAGCCCAAAGAGCGATTGAGAGAACATTGGCAGGTGTTACACAGAGGAATCGTAAACCGGTAAACGAGTGGCAAAGGCACATCAGAGTCACTAACGTAGTAAAACGTGTAGCATAGTTAGAATGGGAGTTGGCGACGGCTGTACACAATGCTGATGGTACAAGGGTGTGGTGGAATGGCGACCGTGAAACGAAAGATGCCCAAAAGGAAGATAACAGATGCATTGGCATGACGACATAAAAAGTACGGCCGGAACGAAGTGGTTAGAGACTGGCCAAGACCGAAAGAAATTGAAAAATCTGAAGGAGTCCTTAACATAAGCGGTAGAAAATGGCTGAAAAAGATGGCAGTAGTGTATACATTCGTTTCTTAAGACGTATATACTAACTTTACTTAGTGATATTAACATGCCGGTAACCACTCTTCTCAATTTTGGTAATAAAATTTTAAAAAACATACATTTTCCCATAGATTACATACAAACAAGTCACCTATAAGTGTGTGGCAAAGGATACTGCCCAAAGGCCTCCGCCAGTGCCCAACGATTCTTAGCCTCAAAAAGTTACGAGGCTGATGACTTTACGTACTCTCTGAACTTCGGTATCGGCGATTATATATTCGATAGCGGTCATCTCTGCAAGAGTTAACCTCCGCAAACGTGCCCTAACCTTGCTGATTCATAATTATAAACGGCAAGTTAAAGATAAGTGATCCAAATTTTTATAATAGATAATTAATATGTTATTATGAAACATTACTTGTTTTCCTTTAGCAAAATACGTACATAATTTCACGTAATTAATAAATAAGTCATGTAATAAATAATGTATAGTCACGGTCATTAGAGTCACGTGTTGTAAATAATTACATCGTCACGCCTCTTATCCCCGAAGGGGTAGGCAGAGGTGTATTTCTACACCCACTTTTCGCCAGATATACTTTAGTCCCACGTAATAAGTGGCGAGCCTATTGCCGTACCGGGCACATTTCCTGACTCCGTGTTGCTACTGAGAATTTCGTGACAGAAAAACCCAATAACACTGCCCGACCCAGGAATCGAACCCGGGACCTCCCGATCCCACGCGCACATTAATGCCGCGAGACCAACGAGGCAGTCGTATAGGGTCTGATGTCGAGTTTTCCGTCTCTACGCAAAGATGGTATTTGCGTCGTGTTATCCCTTAGTCGCCTCTTACGACACCCAAGGGAAGATAGGGGGTGGTGACACTTGTATTCTATGCCGTCAACCACACGGCAAAAAATTTAAAAAATTGTAAATAATTAGGAGGTACAATATTTATTAATTATTAACGCTTTGTTGCTACGCCTCAATAATTTTGTAAAAGGTAAATAAGTATCTATATTATTTTATTAATAACAAGACTTTGCTCGTGACGCTACTCGCCTGAATTGTATACCTTAACCTTGCTCAGGAATTAGTCTATCTATGGGTGAAAAGCGTAAAAAATCCGTTTTTGAGTTTATCGCATTGATACAGACATAGAAGACGGTCGGAGAACTTTATGTTATAGTATGTGTCGATTAACACGTATATAGGCTTCAAACCTATGAAATTATCAAGATGTCACTATTTCAGTGGACTGATTTTATGGTGGCATGATTTAATGAATTCATTGTGATTTGTATCAGAAGTGATCTGAGTTTGTACAAAATATCTGAGGTAAGTTGACTACAAGTGGAATAACATGCATTCTCACAGTTAGGTTTCTTCAAGTTGTTTAAAAGGAAATTAAACGACTTTTCGCTGCTGTTCTACTTTGGCACGTCGTCCCTTCCAATATCAATATATTTGAAGTGATAAGGATAAAGCTAAATGTTGTTCATACGGCAGAACAGAAAAGTTTGTGTTCTGTGGTATATAGATTACATGTAAGTAGTTCATAAACACGAAGATGTTCAACTATGTCAAACATGATTCATTATGGCATTAATTTATTATAAAGATTGATATAAATGATATAAAGAATATGTGTTTTACATATATATGATTAATATTATTTCTAATTTATATAAAATTGTCTATACCATCCATTTTGAGACACTAGTTTAATAATAAACGATTTCCATGAAACAAGCAAACCGACACTGGTAACATAGCACAAAATAACGATATAAACGCTCAATCAAGAGTATATACACAGTGTGTAGAGCATCGCTACGGTCTTAGCAGCTTAATAAAACCGACAAACATGAGACTGGTTACATGTTCTGGCGGAGACAAGCATGTGCTGCGCTCTGAATTTATAGGGTACCTAATACCAAGGTATCTTAGATCTCTAAAGCTATAAGAAAATGTAAGAAAGAAAATGTTTTCGTCGTGATACCGGATTTGAAGACGAGCCAAATAAAGAAAAAAATATATTTGGTTTTTACACATAACGACTGTCACCAAGCTTTATGACAGATAGAATTGACTGCTTCATGGTGGCTTAATGGTGTACTCTGAAACTCATTTGACAATCATATAATACTATGATATAATTTATTTATAAGTTTGAATCCAAAACCATTGGTAGCAATAGCCTGACATAGTTTGTTGTTGTTGCTACAGAATTAAACTATTGCTGCTTAAAATAGCGCTTATTGTGGTAGTATATAATTTGAACCCCCTGGTTCATATCACCGGTTCTGAAAGCTTAGCAAAAGGATAGAAATTTACTGACAATAAAAGAAATAGTGTCAATTTTACAAACTATACAATAATTCCGAAAAAGTTGATATTAAACATAAAGTTGTATATACATTTCAATTCACGTGTATTTCATATGTTCGAAGTCGGTGATAATACCCACGTGGCCGGATGAATACCTTTGATCTACGTCACGTGTTACGAGTGATTTGTGAAGCGCCAAGCAGGTTTTGAGATCTATGGCAGTATGCAATGGATAGAGCTGCAGATTTGTGTATAATTTAAGAAATAACATATATGGATTTTTGGGTTATAATGATATCAATATTTGCAGCACACTGTGATTTCTTATTTGTTTGTTTTCCAGTGTAGTTGTCGTAGTTGAGTGTGACTTTTAATGAAATTTTATTATATCTCAAGAGTTTATTTGCCCCAGATTTATTCTATAAGCTGTTTTCTTTCCAAAATACAATACTGTTGTGCTACAAATTAATATTTTATTCCTTAATGGTTTTGTCATGGCCATAAAATTATAACTTGTTTCTCTTGAAATCCCAACTTTTGCATATTGTAGTGTAATTAAGCCTAACCAATAATTTAAATTGGCAGAAAGGTTACATTGGTACCTTCCAATAATACTCACTTACGCAAATTGGATATTTCACTCAATGTTTTGGCTCCGTTAAATAATAAATAATTAACAAAGTTCAATTTAAAGGCATTAAGCCTCGTACTTTATGGTAAACGTAATGTACGTACAATAAAATTCTAACGGGTCTGTTAAACTCTGCCAGGTATTGTAATTCAATATACTTTTAGAATATTATTATATTTAATTCATTAAAACAGTGAGTTGTTTGAGTTCTAATTTATTTTACAATAAATACTATGTTAAATATAGCATTGTTTTATTTTATATGAGAAACATATTAAGTACTGGCTTTTGCCTATGGCTTCTGCTTGCCCTTGTGGTCGTTGATTATTGGGAAAAAAGGAAGCTCATATGGTACTCTGTATTATCTATGTATCTACACTGCAAAATTCCATCAAATTCATTCAGTGGGTTTTGAGGCAAAGAGTAACAATTTTATTATCTGTATAATTTATACTTTTACTTATGTAAGACGGCTCGCCTGGTTATCGACTAACGCCGCTCACGGAAACACGGAATACCACAGCAGTCACAAGTGCGTTGCTGCCCTTTGGGATGGAAAAAGGAATAGCGAAAGTGATCTCGGCGCTCTTACTCATAATCAGCGTTATCCCAGTTTCAATCTGGTGTCCGCTTCCTAGTCTTACCGGATTTGGCTGAATATTAGCTTTTCCACAGAGCGACTGCCTGTCTGACTTCTGCAACCCGAAGGGATAGCGATATTCCATGGTTTATGGCCATTTTCAATATTCGATCCATACATGGATTATGAGATTCGAGATTCGTGTTTGACATATTTTGTATGGAGCTTATGTCAAAAACGTATTTATAATCTACTGATCTATCTAAAGATCGAATATTAAATTCCGTAGTTAGACTAGTGTCAGTTTATTAAGAAGGTACTGACGCCGTATAACGACCGTCAAAGATCTTCATGACAACCGGGACCGATGGCTTAACGTGCTCTCCGAGGCACGGGACAAGCGATAAATAACAATTCAATATGCACATAACTCCGAAAATTCATTGGTGTGCGCCGTGGATTGGAACCCGATACCCTCTGCATGGCAGTCAGTTGGTATCTCCACTAGGCGGCACTTGGCTATCGCTGCCTCGGCACTCTTACTACCGAACAAAATGCAGCAGTATGGATAGGTACTGTTTTTTGTTGAGATTCTGTAAGAGATGAGATGCTGAAATCATTAAGGCTCTACTACTACTTCAAAAAGACTTTTACGTTTACAATAGAAAAAAGATTGTCGAGTGGAACAATCTTTGGTTATGGCTTATGTTACACATTGAAATAAGACTGCTATTAATGGATTTTGTCGCACTTCATTCATGTCACGACTTACAGGTGTTTATTTAAGTCACAGTGTTATCGCAATCTGAATGTAATTCTAGATCACTTTTTAAATTTATATCACAGAATCAGTACTTAGTTGTTTAATTTCAACTTTTATTCTGAAATATAAAGTTTGCTCTCGACCGTATCAGCCATTCGATGCCGGGCAAGCAGTACCTCTTAGTAGCAGCTAGAAATTGTCGATCTGAAGGCTCGCCAATTAACAGAATTACAGTAGTTTCCAGCGTAATAAAAAGGTTATATTATTATGACACCGATATAGGAAATACCGGTCATGAGTCTTTTGGATTCAAATGATAACCATAATAAGGCCTTGTTAACACACGGTTAGACACATCTACATATTTTGGCATCGCCAATCAAAGTCGCTGCCGTATATACTGTGTATAAAGTTACAGTGTTTGTACTTTTTATGTTTGGGTCCAATTACCCTTCCCACGCTAATCACATGCCTGGTAGCTGTCTCTGTCTAGTTCGTTCCGTTAGGCAGAAGCTTGGTTATAGTATCTTGCTTTATGTAAAAGAACCTTTGTTACATCTTACGAATCGGTAGTGGAATGTTTTCGTAGATGTTTCCTGTCTGGCAACGATGCCAGGAGCTTAAACCTGTTGACGTAAATAGTTTTCAAAACATAATTTTATTGAAACTTTAAAAATACACAGAAGGGAAAGCTTATTCGCGGTGAACACAAGGCAAATTCCAATGAAACACTTCTATATTTCCTCCTCTTAGACATTAAAACATCAAATTAACATGATTATGCCAGCAAAAACGCGCTACCGGTAAGAATACGAGTCGAAATTTTTTACATTCTAAATCCACATATGAAAACAAATTCAATAAAATAAACAATTCTAGAACATCTAACTAGACAATTATTGTGTATTTTTCATGTAGTATTGTGAGTGACTCAAAATTTTGTGAAAGTTATATATATTTCTGATAAGCCTACTTTTGATTTATGCGATCGTAAACCAAGAGCATTTTTTGATGCCGCGATATTCATATGTCACTTTTACGTTATCAGATTTTAAGACTTCCACAGCAACATACCACGAGCATCGAATCATCGATAGACTGACATTGTTATGCATATTGTGTATCTTAATATATTGTGGAAGACGAATATAACTTTCTGACGATATACACCTGTTTAGTATCGCGTTCACCGGGAAGTTGTAAATGGTATGGCACGATAGACATGGTTGAGTGTTAATATATTACCGCACAAAGGCGGACATAAATAGAAATGGCAATTTGTAACCTTGAAACAGAAAGTGAACTTGTCAGATTCATGAAAGCCGGATGAAACATCCGCTTAGAAACATAGATTTCGATAACACTCGTTCTGATGGATATTATAAGGAGTCTATTATGATAAAACAATGTATTCAGTAGAACATATGTTTACATCATGCTTAGTTCAGATGATAAAAGTCGGCCTCGTGTATTGGGTTGACACGAGTATATAAACATGTAATCATTTGCAAGAATGCTCAATAACGACGTAAGATCGTCCGAAAAAAGATTAGAGCATTAATTTATAACAATGGTTAAGCTTTTCTATCACACGATGTATGTAAGGTACATTTAAATCTACCATTGCTAATTGTTGCAACAAGCGACATAATTAAACATTTAGAACATTTTTACTTGTTTAGTTCACTAATTACTGCAAAACTTTAACAAGCAAGTTTTCTACTACTTATCGACTTAAGTGTCAAAATCAGGAACCCTAAAGTGCAAGCACGTGTTTAGCACCGTACTTTACGCTGCTTTTTTTTGTACTCACTGGACAGAAATTCTTGTTTTGAGTGGATGTGATATTTGTGACCAGTGCATACACGTTTAGTTCCGGTGATGCAAGATTTATTTCTCTTGCGATATTAGTCTCAAAAAGAAAAGTAAGTACTATGTTAAACCCAACATTACTTTAACATAATTGAAAACACACGAGCAATTTCTCGAGAAGCTCTTAGCGTGTGTTCCTTATCCTTCCATTTCTCTATCTCCTACTTTAGTATACTTGTAAATCAGAGGCACGCTCAGTTGAAACGCAACAACAACTTTCCTAAGTTGACAGGACAGCAAATAAACAATATAACATATTCCCAGCTACCTATTGTCATTTTTAATACTAAGTGTAGTGGATGCCGTGCCCAAAAGCTGAGAACTAATATTTTACTGTCGCTACTTGGTCACTCTTGTTTATAAGGCACCATTATTGTGATACCAAAATATATTCTTGTACAATATTAGATTGATAGTGACCTCTAAATCTTTTATTCATGAGTACTAGGTACTTTTTCGTCTTGAATAATAAGCCTCATATATTTCGTATTCTATTTTTAGGTCTTTATGATTAGATATTGATATACGAATTATGTTACAAGTGTACGTTAACACTTGTCTGTCATCTATTATGTCTGGAGCGAACTGGAGAACCTTAAACAAATTACTTTTTTTGAAAAAAATACAAAATTTAAGTGAAATTTCAGACAGGCTACTCAAAATTAATATACATTCGGCTTTTACTATTCTCTTTTAGTCTTCGCCTTTTTGGATAAATCCGAGTCCACTTATGAAATTGACAAAATTATACAGAATACCCTAAGTAAAATTTTGAATGTGGCTCTGAACAACCGAGTGTGGCAATAGGCGTGTGCGTTTGGGTGGCCTCGGCGTTCGCAAAATTTCTGACGTAAGCCTGCCAGCGTTCTTTTCATCGGTTCACAGCACTGCAGAATTGACTAGAAAAATCTTAGCACCTATACTGGCTGATTCTGAGGTGCCGTGTAAGGCCGATGCCATGAACGCTTGGAGAAAGGCTTATCCAGGAACTCAGTTACCCCAAAACTTATTCTCCCAGAGGCAATGGGATGGGCCGCTTTGCAGTGTTTTACGAGAAAACCTCCTCAAGACATCGGCCAACGCTGCGGAGCGTGCTCGCCTGCTAGCTGTGGGAGAATGGGAATCGGGCCTTTGGCTTCCGGCACTGCCATCGTCCAATATAGGTACCGTGTTGGACGATACGACCTTCCGCTTCGCAACTTGGCTCCGTTTAGGCGCATCATGTGTCTGGTTGGTCACCATGGTCTGTCATGCAGCAGGAGCGCAGGTCGTATTTCACGACACGCCAACGTCAATGACTTACTGCTCCGTGCTCTTGTCACCGCTGGCGTTCCAGCCCAACTTGAACCTCGGGGTTTGGCACGCGACGATGGCAAGAGACCGGACGGGATGTCTTTACTGCCGTGGAAGCTGGGTAGGCCTTTGGTATGGGACGCAACATGTATTGTGTCGATAGCCTTGCGCCATCTCATCTTCCCAGCACAGCAGGTTGTGCAGGCGCTGCTGCTGCTTCAGTGGAGACCCTCAAACGGCGCAAATACGTAAATCTAGTAGGAGATTATGTATTTGAGCCGTTTGAGGTCGAAACCTTGGGGCCATGGGGTCCAAGTGCGAGATCCCTTTTTAAAGATCTCGCAAAGAGACTGATCGACGCTTCGGGTGACCAGAGGGCTGGCACGTATTTAGCACAAAAGATAAGCATTGCTATACAACGAGGCAATGCTGCCAGTCTTCTGGGCACGCTTCCAATTGACGGCGATGCAGATGACTTGCATGACGCCTTCTAAATTTAATTTTAATTTATTTTTCGTCCTGTATATAATTGTTACCCTTATTTTAATTTTAAGACATAATTTAGTTGCTGTTAATATTTATGTAATGGTTGATTTTGTTTGGAAAAGTAATATAATTACTTACTTCTTAAATCCTCTCATTTTAATGACTCATCTTGTTCTAAAAGGTCTGAGTCTTCATTTAAATTATTTTGGGACGGATGATTCATCAATTGACAGCAATTTTGTCGAGTATCTTTAGTAATATCTGATGATATTAGAATAAATGGAGTACCTGGTATTGGTTAATTTGTATTAAGTGAAACGATGGGAAACAATCAAATATTAAATCTTAATATATAAAATCCTTGCGTTACTGACTGACTGACAGACACGCTACAGCCGAAACTACAGGGCACAAGAAGATGAAATTTAGCATGTATCTTCCTGAAGGAGTGTAGGGTAGCACTAAGAAACGATTTTTGAAAATTCCCCCCCTTAAGGGGGGAATTTTCAAAAATCCTTTTCCTAAGGGGCTAAAACTGGCGGTCAAATTTTGTATGAAACTTTTTATTCCTTTAATGGATTGACGTCAAACTTTGTATATTGGTTCCTCAAACGACGATAGTGAACACCAAGTATTTGTTTTTTGATAATTCCTACCCTCAGGGGGTTAGACAGGGGTTCAAAGTGTGTATGAAACGAAACTTATTATTTTTTCACTGGATTGACTTCAAACTTTGTATACAGTTTCCTCAAAGGATAATTGTGAACACAAAGAATTATTTTCCTACCCTTGGGGGTAAGAAAGAGGGTCAAGTTGTGTATGAAACTTATTATTCCTTCAGTGGATTGACTTGAAACTTTATATATTGGTTCCTCAAATGATAATAGTGAACACAAAAAAATATTTTTTTTGGAATTCCTCCCCTAAAGGGGTAAGATTGAGTGTCAAAATTTGTATGTAACTTTTTATTCCTTTAAGGGATTGACTTCAAACTTTGTATATTGGTTCCACAAACAACAATAAAGAACACTAAGAATTGGTTTTTCGAAAATTCCTATCCTCTTGGGGTAAGATAGGGGTTCAAAGCGTGTATGAAACGAAACTTATTATTCCTTCAGTGAATTCACTACAAACTTTGTTTATTGGTCCCACAAATGACGATAGTGAGCAATTAGAATTCGTTTTTTTTTTTCATTCCTACCCTCAGAGGGTAAGATAGGGGGTCAAAGTGTGTATGAAACTTATTATTCCTTCAGTAGATTGACTTCAAACTTTGTATATTGGTTACTCAAATGACTATAGTGACCACTAAGAATTAGTTTTCACACAGTTTTTTTATTTTTTTTCTGGTCTCTTGAATCCCCGAAGGGGTAGGCAGAGGTGTAATATTACACCCACATTTCGCCATGTTGCATATTAGGTCCCACGTAATAGGGGGCGAGCCTATTGCCGTTACCGGGCACATTGGCAGACTCCGTGCTGCTTCTGAGAATTGGGAAAAACTCAGTAATACTTTTGCCCGACCCGGGAATCAAACTTGAGACCTCCCGATTAGCAGGCGTATACGCTATCCACTGTACCACGGAGGCAGTCAAATATTATTTATTTGTATAATCTGTCTGAATATAAAATCCTTGCGTTACTGATTAACTGACAAACATGCTACAGCCGTAACAACTGAGCGCAAGTAGATGAAATTTAGCATGTATATTCCTTGAGGTATGTAAGGGCACACTAAGAGAGGATTTTTGGAAATTCCGCCCCAAAAGGGGTTAAAATGGTTGTCAGAATTTGAACGAAACTTTTTATTCCCTCAATGAATTAACTACAAATTTTGTATACCTATTGGATCCTCAAATGAAGCTAGTGAACACTAAGAGTATTTTTGAAAATGCTTACCTAAGTGGACAAAAAGGGGAGTCAAAATTTGCATAGAACCTTTGATGCCTTCAAGAGATTAACTTTATACTTTGTTTATTGGATCCACAAATGACGTTAGCGTACACAAAGATATTTATTTTGGAAATTTTCCTCTAAGAGGGTTGAAAAGGGATTAAAAGTTTGTGTAAAATCTTTTATTTTTTCAATCACTTCAATCCGTGTATATAAAATCTTTTCGTTACTGACTGACTGACTGATACATTACAGCTGAAATTACTGGGCGCAAGAAGGTTAAATTTAGCATGTATATTCCTTGAGGAGGTTGTTTGTACAAAATATTCTCACTCATCAACAGCCTTTTGCAGTCCACTGCTGGACAAGCCTCTCCGTATAGAGGTTTTGGCCTACTACACCACGCTGGCTAAACAGGTTGGTATATGGTTTTATTGCGAGATTTCCCTGTCTTAGCAATGATAAGCTTTGCGTGGTGTGTTGCCCTTAGTTGCCTCATACGACAGCCTCGGGATGAAAATGGGTGGTGTCACTCTGTATTTTTATTCCGTCACCACACGGTTTTTTTAATATTTTATCTAATCGTAATTTATGCGTGCGAAGCAGCGGGCAAAAGCTAGTATGTTTATATAACGACATAATTATGTAGATGATTGTTATTATGTCCATTGTATTACCTATTTAATTTTATACAGCGGTATTGTGTATCATGTCTTTTCCTTTTGAACACAACCTACCAATATTGTGAGACTTGATAACTATGCAGTCGTTGAAATGGAATGCCAGCTCCTACCTACTTGAATCGGTGCGGAGTGGCTGAAGATTATTGTGCAATATTACAAACACTATCACGATCGCAGACTGTTTGACAAAGGCACCAGTTTTCTATAGATATTCGAGTTATTAGAATCCAGACATATTACAAAATGGAGTCTCTGCCACGTCCTGTCTATTTGTATGAACGCGATAAACGCAGAATCGACCTAACGGAATAATGTATGTTTTTCAACAATAGATAGAGTGATTTCTGAGAAAGGTTTTCGTGTATAAGTCACATAGTTGAAGTTGTGTGCAAAGTCATGTATCAAATAAGAAAGGAATGTATAATTATTGCTGTAATTCTCCATTAATTTCCGTTTAAGGTTTTGCATGTGATAATTAAAAAAAGTAATTGCATGTAAATACTTTCTTGCACTGTAACAATGAGAAACCTTGAGTCCATTTGCCTAGCAGTTGGTTAACAATAATATGATATTATCGTATAAGAAGATATGTAGGCGAGGGTGGTTTCTGCGTTTACTCTTTCAACAACGGAATCAAAGTCTATAAATGGAATTATTTTCCGTGGGAATAGTAACGCGTCATTCCGAAAAATCCATGCCGAAACTGCAAGCAATGACTTGTCATGCACACCACCTTGCTCAAACTGGTATCATAATTTTAAGAAATGATTGCATTTTACGATTTTTTATTCATCATCATGATTATCAGCATAAAGACATCCACTGCTGAACATAGGTTTCTCCTAAAGCTCTCCACACAGACAAACCTTATTATAGTGCTAGCTTTTGCCCGCTGCTTCGCACGCGTAAATTAAGATTAGATAAAATATTTTGTACAAACACCTTCCTCAAGGAACATACATGCTAAATTTAACCTTCTTGCGCCCAGTTATATCCGCTGTAATGTGTCAGACAGTAACAAAAATATTTTATATACATAGATTGAAGTGATTCCATGGAAAAATTTAAGTTTTTACACAAACTCTAAATCCCTTTTCCACTCTCTTAGGGGAAAATTTCCAAAATAAATGTCTTTGTGTTCGTTAACGTCATTTGCGGATCCAATAAACAAAGTATGAAGTTAATCACTTGAATGCATAAAAGGTTCTATGCAAATTATGACTCCCCTTTTTATCCATATGCAGAATTTACAAAAAGACTTTCTTAGTGTTCACTAACTTCATTTAAGGAACCAATAGGTATACAAAGTTTGAATTTAATCCATTGAGGGAATAAAAAGTTTCATACAAATTCTGACAACCAGTTTAACCCCGTTAGGGGCGCAATTTCCAATTATCCTCTCTTAGTGTGCCCCTACACACCTCAAGGAACATACGTGCTAAATTTTATCTACTTGCGCTCAGTTGTTTCGGCTGTAGCATGTCTGTCAGTCAATCAGTAACGCAAGGGTTTTATATACAGACAGATTCTACAAATAAATAATATTTGACTGCCTCTGTGGTACAGTGGATAGCGTATGCGTCAGCTAAACGGGAGGTCTCAAGTTTGATTCCCGGGTCGGGCAAAAGAATTACTGAGTTTTTCCCAATTCTCACCTCCATTTAACCTCTTTTTGAACTCCCTGTTGTGTGAATTCACTAACGTCACTCGAGGAACCGATATACAAAGTTTCAAGTGAATCCATTGAAGTTTTTTTATATTAGAAAATAGTACACCCTTTCTTAATAGGGGACTGACTTCGAAAACTGCTTTCTTGGTGTTCACTAACGTCATTTGAGGAACCTATGTATGAAGTTTCAAGTTAATCCAATGAAGGAATAAAAAGGTTTCATAGAAATTCCAGCGCCCCTTTTTAACCCTTTATGGTAAGAAATTCCAAAAAGATTTTCTTAATGTTTACTAAAGTAATTAGAGAAACCAATACAGAAAGTTTGAAGTCAATCCACTGAGGGAATAATAAGTTTCGTTTAATACGCACTTAGAACCCCTATCTAACCCCCTGATGGTAGGAATTTTCAAAAAACAAATTCTTAGTATTCACTTTCGTCGTTTGAGTAACCAATATGCAAAGTTCGAAGTCAATCCATTGAAGGAATAAAAAGTTACATACAATCTTTGACACTCAATCTTACCCTCTTAGGGATGGAATTCCCGAAATAATAATTATTAGTTTTCACTATTATCATTTGAGGAACCAATACACAAAGTTTGAAGTCAATCCACTGAAGGAATAATAAGTTTCATACACATTTTAACCCCTATCCTACCCCCTGAGGGTAGGAATTAAAAAAACGAATTCTTAGTGTTCACTAACGTCATTTGAGGAACCTATATACAAAGTTTGAAGTCAATCCACTCAAGGAATAATAAGTTTCGTTTAATACACACTTTGAACCCCTATCTAACCCCCTGAGGGTAGGAATTTTCAAGAAAACTAATTCTTAGTTTTCTCAACCGTAGTTTAAGGAACCAATATACAAAGTTTAACATCAATCCATTAAAGGAATAAAAGTTTCATACAAATTTTGACCCCTTTCTTACATTTTTAAAAAACGAATTCTGAGTGTTCACTATCGTCGTTTAAGGAACCAATATGCAAAGTTTGTAGTCAATCCATTACAGAGTTAAAAAGATACATACAAACTTTGACCCCCTATTTTACCCCCTCAGGGAAGGAATTGCCAGAAAAGTAATTCTTATTTTACACTATCGTCGTTTGAGAAACTAATATACCAAGTTTAGAGTCAATCCATTGAAGGAATAAAAAGTTTCATACAAACTTTGACCCCCAGTTTTACCCCCTTAGGGGAGAAATTTTCAAAAATCCTTTCTTAGTGCTGCCCTACACTCTTCAAGGAACTTACATGCTAAATTTCATCTTCTTGTGACCTGCAGTTTCGGCTGTAGCGTGTCTGTCAGTCAGTCAGTAACGCAAGGATTTTATATATTAAGATTAGATTTTAATACAAGCAACGCACCACTTACTCTTGTTTAATACTCGGAATTTATAAATTAAATCTGTATTTAAAGTAAATCCAATAATTATATTTGTCTGAGAGTGAACATTGGCCGACAAAGCCGTCGATTTATAATGTAAACTCCGAGACTAATTATTATTATTGTCCTCAATTCAAACAATAGTCAGTAGATTCAGCGCTAGATATAATTTTAACTACTAATGTAACGCTTCTCGGCTGTGGAAATCAGACAAAGCTTTTCTGAGTTAATTGTTTATTGGTTATATTTTGTAGGTCCGGTCTTGTAGTTACATTACATGTCTCACGCATTTGTGGCTTAACCGTAAGAACGAACGGCCTATTGGTCTCGTGTTAAAGGTAGTGGGCTCGATTACAACTAAAGATAAAAGATTGTATGATCGTTTGTTCTGTATTTGGGTGTAATTTATTTATAATATTTATGTTTTTTAGAAAACATTACCATGTTTATCAGTTATCTGGTTACCATAGTAGGCTTTGTCTAGCTTAGAGTCATCGTCATCACCGTTTGCTAGTTGTATTATCAATTATTACTCATACTATACTTGTTACCCGACTACGGCGAAGCCAAAAGGAAGGGTAATGTTTTTGACAGTCTAAACATATATATGTTCCACCGTAGTGTTTAAACTATTAAACCGATTTTAATCAATGAGGTGTAAATAGATTCGTAATAATGGTCGGGGCACCATAGGCTAAATAAATGTTAACTAAATTTTCTATTATTACGGCATTAATAGCTCAGATTCTAACCTCAAAAAAAATTAAACTGAGATAATCAAAAGTGTTTGTTATCAAAATTATGGTATTAGTGAGCACATTACAAATATGTACATATATTTTACTGTTTGGGTCAATATATAAATTTAAAACGCGGTTGTACTTACAATTCACGCGGTTCAGACGCTTTGCGTACCTATTTTTCTTTCTTTCTTTCTTCCTATAAATATCACAATGTAAATATTGCACGGTTTGTTTACATGCCCCATCATAATACGAAAAGAAATTAATAAGAAAAAAATAAAAACTATAACTCGACGGGGGTCTTAAAAGAACGAAACAAGGAACTAGCTCATTCAGATATACCTAAGTCTAGATAAGTACAGAAATGCTCAAGCTAGTGCCGTGGTCGAAGCTATTTTATTTATACTAGTGTACATGATTAATATACCGTAACGAAACTCACTAAGTCGAACTTGCCGATACATGACTGCAGAGTATTTAATACACGACTTAGTCCTACATTAAGGTTATATGTATTTAGTGAACGTCAAAGTGTAAGATTGAACAAGATTGAACGTTACCCAAGCAGTCTGGGGAGCTAACAGCTTTTATTACACAAAATTTACCCGACTTATTTTGTTACAAGTGAGGTCTAAATCGATTTTACGAGTAAATCGTCAATCTATATTTTTCAAACAAAAGGTCTGGTTAAAATTACCCTAAACAGAAGAGTACGCATGAGAAATTTGATAGGAGGAAATGATGAGGTGCAAGAGTGATATGTGAGGATCGTTACAAATGGCGTTCAGCGGTTTGAAACAGGCGTGAGTTTATGTATGTATGTAAGAAAATTTACTATAGCAATATTAAAGCAGTTTAGTTACAACGACGATTCCGTGCCGTGAGAAAACCGTAACTTCTATAAGCATTGGTGTTCACAAGCTTTCACGATATGGGGTTAACATGTCTTTAAAGACTAAAACCTCTTAATAACAATAGAATAAAAAAAGAAAAGAGAGCTTCCACGACGAACACACTGCAATATTTTCACTTTGTATAAACAATTAAATATTGCTATAGTACATTTTCTTACATACATACATACATAAACTCACGCCTGTTTCCCGGAGGGGTAGGCAGAGACTACGGAACGCCATTTGCAACGATCCTGACAAATCTCTCTTGCTTCATTCACTACCATCAAATTTCTCATGCATGATCTTCGATTAAGGGTACTTCTAACCTGTCTCCAATCTGGTCAGAGAACGTCCGTCTAGGTCTTCCCCTTCCTCTTGTCCCATTCACACTTGACTTATATAACTTCTTGATCCGTCTTTCGTCATTCATCCTCTCCATGTGTCCAAACCATCTTAGCATACCATTCTCAATGGACAACCATTGAGAAAGGTATGCTAAGTCTATGGCTATGCACTACATCATCTTTTACCCTACAACACTCTCTTATCACACAATTCTTTACTCTGATGTTCAAAGACATTCCTCACATACTTCTCAGTTCTACAGCATTTATTCTACTTTCATGTCTATTTTGCCATACCCAACTTTCACTACCATACATTAGAGTATTTTCTTACAAAAAATAGTATTTCCCCAAAACCAATAACTTCTTTAATTAGACTTCGATCGTGGCTCCGCCCGCGTGAATTGTTCACCTAAGCTCATACAGACAGACAAGAAGAAAAGGGGATTTAATTTTATAATATTTATAGCTATTTTGATATTCGATACAACGTTTACAAAATAAACAGAAAATAAATAATACATGTCAAAGACACAAAGGGTCTATACATCCCAACTTGAAAGTATACGTTTCAACATGTTTAAATTAATTTAATCATTGAAACTCATATTGGGACACAGATGTAACAGGAAATGAAATAAAATGAAAACTCGATCAGATCCTATTTAGGAAATAATTCAGTGGCCTTCAAATGTGCGTTAAGGCGCTACCTCGAAGGTCAAAAAATCGTGCAGAGGTCATCGCTAAGTGTTAGCTTTAAAGTTGAATGTCACTCGGTTTTTGACATGGCAGCCATCACGAAACTGTCTGAAATCTTATTTCGTTCATAACTCAAGTAATAATCGTTTTAGAAAAAATCGTTAGACCAATCCCTAATAAACTAGCTCTTTTTCCAGTGAATAGCAATTTCAAGGCGAAAAGTTAAGTATTTTTTAAAATATCCGAAAAATATTTAGAGAAAGCATGTTTTTCAAATTAAAATTCTATCGAGCGAAAGTCTTCCAATCGTGTATCTGTCCGGGCAGTCCCTAGATAAAGACCTGATAAATAATATATAAAATTTTCACTTTGCTGGTGTGTCTGACTGCTTCAAAATCTGTAATCAAAAAGGGCATACATTTTCGAGGTAGCGCCTTAAACAGATTTTGTGACGGACAAGGACTGTCCGTATTACATTGTTAGAAGTTAAGGGTATTATGAGAAAGGATTTCTATACTTTTGATAAAATAAGATAATACATTGTCTTTTTATTCATTTAATGACGTAAATATGCAAAGCAAATACCGTGTTGAAAAAATACAGTATGCGCTGTTATGGCGCTTAAAAATAAACTTACGTTTCAAGAAGGGATTAAGGTCCTACTGAAGTTTATAATAATATACGAGTTTAAACTGTCATCTTGCATCTTGTTGAGTACCTACGTGTAGGTACTTCACCCGCGTAGTCGGTTATGGCGGCAAATGCAGCTTAAGTCACTCTCTAGCCTTCTAGCTGCTCTCTACGCTTAAAAATCATACCATAACATCAAACAAACAAACAATTTTTACATTTTTAATATAAGTATGGAAAACGTAAGCATGGATTATAGTCAAAACAAAGTACTTAATTTATAGTAAATAAAAGCAAAAAAATGCTGAAATCATCATAATTTTATCAATGCATGATAATAATATGTGTTCCAAAATACCCTAATTGGCTCATTCAGACGCGCGTTCATGCATACACGCATGCGCACTGCGCCATATTGTATAGGCAATGGTGAGTGAATTATATTTTGGTGTATTTCTATGGAACTAAGGCCTATAAACGTACCAACTATATTCTATGGTTACGAGTTTGATATGGCTATTAAAGTTTTCAGTTTAGCTATATAAATCCTTTACATTCTTTCATGATCATTGCACGGATAGCGTAGTGGTTTAAGCGATGTGGGAGTGTTGTGAGCTCGATAACCACAAGGCCCAAATTTTTGTTAACTCCAAAGTTTTTATTAATATTTTTTTAAAGCCTCATTTGAACAAGTGTAAAGCTTGCCGTGATATAGGAGGATTTATATCTACATTTTTCAAAGTATAAACATTTTGACCCCCTGAGATCTTGTTATTAATTTATTGAACAGCCATTTCCTGATGTATAAAATGAGTTTTGATAGTCTATTCTCTTGAACCTTCTAGTAGGTACAATATTTTCAAGAGCTTTTTCAATGTTTACCAAGGCACTGGATGGGTTTTAGCATACTGCTTTGATTCTTTTAATGTCGCATGGTCATGCATTGTACTGAAATCTGAACTAAAATAAAAATACATTCAGTGTGTACTCGCAACTGCAAGTGAAAGTAATAGTGTGTATAAAATTATCTTGTTTGTCATGTCAACGTGTGCTAATTTTGTGTAAACGTTTAATATTTCGGTCGCAGTGCCAATCTATGAATAGACATGTGAGATTTGAGCTTCACGTGAGATTGCGTTTCAAAGTGACATTTTTATGACGCTTGAGTAATATATGAGAGTATGAAACACAAATTGTAATGATGGCGCTTTAGTTATATAGTAGTTTTAAGACGCCATGCGAATTTATTTATAAACAACGTTTCACGATACCTATCTATATACTAATATAATAAAGCTGAAGAGCTTGTTTGGTTAAACGCACTAATCTCAAGTATATCTGGTCCGATTTGGATAATTATTTTTATGATGGATAGCCCATAAATCAAGGAAAAATAAAGGCTGCATAACATTACGCTAAGATCCACGGGTGCGGAGCAGTAGCTCTAAATAACGCATGTGTAACCGCGGGCTCAGCCAGTTTATTTATATGATCAGTTTGCTGTTTTCTTTTTGTGGTTAATATCTTAACTCGGATGGGATTCTAATGAAATGTTTGCATCAACGATAGTGCATCTTTAATCCTGACATGGCAATAGTATTTTATTCATTTTAATAAAAAAAGGTGTAAAAACATGAGGAACATATCATTAGAGCTATGGTTTTACGGCACTAGACCGGAGTAAGTGTCAGTGTATAAAATATCTTTGGAATACAGGATGAGATGTTTACGATCCGGTGATGTACGAGGGTCAAACTGAAAGTTCTTAGAACTGGCCACTTATAAACAATATAATAAAAAAAATATTCTAAAATTTGAAAATAGAACTCTTTGCCAATATTACTGAGTATATATTTCATTCATTTGTCATTTGTTTTACGATTTGGCGGCAAATTGAAAATTGTCTGTGTCACGTCAACATGAATTTAACACGAGAAAATTTTCGTGCAATGATTTTTTATGACTTTCGATGTCATTTAAGTCAACAAGAAAGTTATGATAGACTACGATTGGCCTTTCACGATGAAGCCCCATCTCGTGCGACTGTTTACAACTGGTTTAATGAGTTTAAACGTGGTCGCACTAATCTCACTGATGATGTACGTGAGGGACGGCCTTCTACGGCGACGACTGAAAATAACATCTGTGTTGTGCGGCGAATGATAGAGACTGACAAAAGAGTGACCTATCAGCAGATTCGACCAAGCTTAGGCATCGGTATGAGTCAAGTGCACAAAATCCTCCACGAACATTTAGCGGTCAGGAAGCTTTGCGCCCGGTGGATACCTCATAATTTGACTAAGGCTCAAAAACTCCATCGTGTGGATTGGTGCCGTAAAATGATTGAAAGATTTAACGGAGGTGACTCAAATGCTGTGTTCGACATACTAACAGGTGACGAAAGCTGGATTTACTGTTATGATCCTGAAACTAAAAGACAATCTGCTCAGTGGGTGTTTCCTTTCGAGGAGTTGCCAACTAAAGTGAAGAGAGATCGAAGTGCGGGAAAAAAAATGGTGGCCTCGTTCTTTGGAAGGATAGGTCATTTCGCAACAATTGTGTTAGAGGATCAAAAAACAGTTTCTGCAGAATGGTACACTACCAATTGTTTGCCACTTGTCTTGGAAAAAGTTCGAGAGAAACGACCTCGCAGTAGGATCCTCCTTCACCACGACAACGCCTCGTCGCACACCGCCAAGCGAACGATCGACTATTTGGCGACATCAAACGTTGAATTACTGGGTCACCCGCCGTATAGCCCCGACCTCGCGCCTTGTGATTTTTATTTATTTCCAAAAATTAAAGAAAAACTTAAAGGAAAGCGGTTTATGAATGCTGAAGAAGCGGTGGCTGCGTATCGCGATGCCATTGAAGAGACCTCTAAGGACGAGTGGGCAAAGTGCTTTTCCCAGTGGTTCCATCGCATGCAGCGGTGTATTGACGTCAATGGACAATATTTTGAAAAGATATAATAAAACTAATAACTGGCTAATGTAATCAGTTTTTGATTTTCTAAGAACTTTCAGTTTGACCCTCGTATGAGCAAAATTAGATCGTACTGCGTTGAGTATCTGTCAAAGATTGGTGAGCTAGCTCAGTGAAGAATCGCATTACCTTCTTAAGATCATCAAGTAATTTACACGATATAACTGTAAAGCGCCGCATAAAATAGATTTTTTTATTATTATGCTTACTGCTATACCTACAAAAGCTGCACTCACAGTGATTTAAGTGGTTACCTTGTCGGGTAATACCACACCGAGTTTTGTGGGCTTGATCCCCATAAAAAACATAGTGCGCTCCATAAATGTTGCTTCATGTCTGTATGTTCCTTGTGTCCAGTGTTAAAAAAAATAAAGTCTATAGCAACACAGGATTTGACACTAGTGCAAAAGTTGTCTGTAAAAATAAAATGAAAGAAGCTTAGCAAACATTACTCAAAATTGTAAAAGTGGCAATTAAAAAGCTCATGGCTCCTTGGCTGCGAAAACATGGCACTAAATGTTAATATTCTTAAAGTAATCAATCTATAAATACGTTCATAAGCATCACATTGTGATTTATTAGAATTGTGAATTATTCTTCCTATGTTAATCAGTATATTCGTACAATCTGGCGTAGCGTAACCCCGGTGCTATTTTCGCAAACATGTCAATTATATGGCATTAGCTTCTGTAAGCAAGTCTAAGACTTACTTCATTAATTAAGTGACTATTTTTGTCTTGTGCGTGTATAAGACTACACCACCCAAGTCCTGGCAAGATAATTAGTTACATTACGTCATCCGTGTGACTAATTTGAACAGATTTATTTAATAGCCTGCCTCATTAGGTCTGCAAAATAAATGTGTGCCTAAATTACCAGCTTATCGTGTGCTTCAGAAATTGATTTTTGGAATAAACTTTAGGGGAAAACACGACATTTTTTGGTAAAGATATGTAGAAAATCTTGTAGGGTGACAAAATGTCCTGTTCAGATTTAGAGATTATTAATTTTATTATGTATATTATTAAATTTTATTTAAGTAATTATGGATATATTGAATATAAAACGTACTAAAATTATTGTATACAAATCTAGATGCAAACGAATTAACTATGTATATAAAATAAAATAAAAATTGCATGTGACTGATTCTTAATTGAGTTTATATTATACAAAGTGATGTACGGTCCATCACTACATAGTATAAAACAAAGTCTGTCTTCTGTCTGTCTGTCCCTATGTATTAAATCTTTAAAACTACGCACGGATTTTAATGCGGTTTTTTTAAGAGATAGAATTATTCAAGAGGGAGGTTTATATGTATAATTGACGCGGGCGAAGCCGCTGGCGACGCTTAGTTAAGCTATAATCGTATGCATCATAATGCAATCATATTTATACAATCGTTTTGAATTCTCGTTTGATTGAAAACAGTCGCACATTAAAAAAAGTGTACATATAAACGTCGTGCATTACAAATTTTCTATAAATTCTTTAAATGTATTTTTGAAATCGAAGACAAATACTCCTCTTTTATTTATATGTATATATTTGTAAGTGAACAAGCAATAAGCAAAAATATAACTTTTAGATAATAATTTTTAATGTGCAGCACGTCTATTCTGTAAGATTCAAACAACAACTCGCATTTCACGTCGCTATTCGCTCTCACTTCGCATAAGGATCAAAATGACCTTGATTTTGAGTGCGAAGTGAGCGTCGAACTGACTGGGGAATTACCTTATAGAAAGCCACTTTTTACGTCATCTCCTCATCTCATACTTTATCTGCCAAAATCTCGAGGTCAATTTAGTTCAACTCGCAAACACGTTTGCAAGAGTAGCGCTAGTGTAGATTCGAATTATCAACTGAGTTTTAGAATGCCAATCAAGAAACTCACAGCGGATTCAGATTCGAAGTTTAGAATGAAGTGTTACAGAATCACACTGCAGATTCAGTAGGTACACTTTATAGATAAATAAAGAAAATATTACTCCCATGCTACCAGCAGTTAAGAACCTCATTACAAAACCTAATAAATTGTTAACCATAAAAGCGCTCATGATATTGTTTAGGTGCTATTTTGTGTACGGTGCTCTAACCGAGTTCAACTTTAAGGTATTTTAAAATAAAATACCTACTATTTAAGGATTCCATCGTGGTTTATTTTAGTTTCATAGTTATTAAGTTTAAACGGAAAGATCGAAGTAAACTATTGTAGTCACCACAGGTCTTGTAAACTAGAAACATTGTGTGATAGTGAATTCAAAATAATGTAATTATAGCTTTTTATGTACTTAAATAATACCGTACAACAAGTGAAATACGATGAAAAACCTAACCGTTTCTTTATTGTGTAACATTGGCGTAAACAAAACTAAATATTGTTTAATCCATGTATATATTAGGGTTTCAATAGAACATTTTTCGTACCCGAATCCCTTCACTACATGTAAATTTCAACCCTTCCCAACTTCAACTCTGTAATAAACCGCACGAGACAGTAATAGTACGCCTAGTACGACAAATATAGATTACTCGCTAACAGGGTGTTAACCATCGCGCATCGACCTGATTATTCTCGCGTAAAATTGATTATTATAGCTTTAACATCAATCTATGAATAGGCACAGAGGACGAGAACGTCCGCTAATGAGGCTCGATGCCCATCCAGGACATGTTAGGATCAACACCTTTCGAACTAATGAATTGAAAAATTATGACCGTCCGACTGTACTGACCTCTTTCGCACCCTTAGTTAACCGCCGGTTATAAATAACCCATTGTGCTTATCTATATTATGTACCTACGCGTTCCATTTTGTCATTTCACGCGTTTTATGAGCCATATTTTTTATTGCCAACAGAAATTATATGGCTGCAATAATACGTGGGCAACGTTTCAAGTTAAAAATAAGAACATCTATCGCTGGTAATTGTTTTTATGTATACAGCTTGTGTGTAATTTTGAGGGGTATTAACTAAAATAATAACACAGCTGTTTTAATAAAATGTAAATCTTGTGTTAATTTAAATTATAAAATTGAATGTTTATGAATGTACGCATTCAGGACGAGTAATTGAGCCGTACAAGCAGCTTCAAATCCACCTCTGATCTTGGCATTTTACTTTCTATAAAGTAATAATTCGTATTGTACACTATTTATATATTAGCTTATCTGATCATGTTTTGAACTCTGACTAATTCAAAATGAGTCCAAGAAATGAAGAGGAACAGACCTTCACATTAAATTTTTAAAGTTTTATATATGTAGTTTATAGAACAACAAATAATAAGGTATTTATTAAGCACACATCTATGCACATTGTTTAATATGGCAACAATAAATTTAATATTACAAACTGCAGAAACTGCAGTACATAGAGTTACTCGTGGTGTTAATATACCTTTATGTATTCAGTGGTTGGCACAAACCCAAATATTACATTAGATCAACCGAACTGACACCAAGATCTGATAAAACAATCATAAAATAACAGCAAGCACTAGAAGAGATCTCTTGTGAAGAATTTATACAAATACATGCAGTTCAGTTTGAGCTGAATTGGAAATCCTATCTGCGCTACCTTGACAGCTAAGGTCAAGCTATTAATTTGGATCTTACAATGAAAACGTAGAATGCTATCTGAAGCATACAGTTGCATATTCGTTAGGGCAATATTGGGTAAGTTATTTGTTCAAATGAAAAGGTTAATTCAAGGTCAACCTATCAGAGTACTATGCTGACGTTATGAAAGTTTAAATCTAGGGAATGTTTAATATTTCTTTTTTTATATAGTAATAGGCGGCAAACGAGTAGACGGATTGCCTGACGGTAAGCAATTACCGCCGCTCATGGACACAAGCAACACCACAGGACTCACAAGTGCGTTGCCGCCCCTTGGGATTGGGAAAAGGGATAGGATGAGGAGTGGCTTGCGGGTACTGCATATCTTGATTATAAATTGCTACATTGTTATGTGAAGATAAAACTTGATCACTATTTTTATAACGGAATGTTAATAAATATAATATAGTTATTTTATATGTTGTCGCTGGTTAATTTATCCCTACTAATATTATAAATTCGAAATGACGTGGCTTTGACATTTGTCATGGATACTGACCGAGTTACTTTGTACCCTATAGAGCTTCTGACTCTTTAGAATAATCAGGAGTGTCTTCACACAACTTTAGACTGAAAGTAGATATATGTTACTCCGAATTTAACGCGCGCGAAGCCGCGGGCAAAAGCTAGTGTTTTAATAATTTAATTTAATATATTTTATTTTGTTTATTTATTCTATACATTTTCTGACCAATAGCTGTCGATCGAACATATTTATTAAGCAAGCAAATTATCGCCAGTAAATAGAGTTTGGCACTATTGCCACGATAGGTTTACCCTGTATTTCTTAGGCTAGGCTTCCTTATAACCAACAATATATGGGTGTAATTTACCTTTGCCTAACCCTTCAGGGAAATACAAGCACTGCGCTTTTGTAATTGAACTCATAAATTGATTTGCCCTCGGATTGTTGAAAGTTTACCTACATAAAAATTTGTTAACATGCATACTAAGACTCACGTCTGCCTTTACACGAAGGGATAAGAAAGCTGAACGAATTTTGAAAACTGTATTGTTTTCGGCAGTGATACAATTCATACTTAAAAAAAACGCAAAGTTCTTCGTTGCATTTTTAAATAATATTGTGTGTTTATTATTAGATTAAATTTTAAACAATGGAGTTCATAATTTTATGATCCCAAAGCGGTCATAATTATGTTTTATTTAATTGTCTAATTTTACAATTTTCTTACCGGCATTATAGAAATTTAATAAAACTGGTAGTAGTAGCTACTACTACCAATTCGCATGCTGGTTGTAATGCGCTGTTGGCCATTTTGCAACGCGAGTTTCGGATCTTGTCTGCCCGAAGAATTATTCGGAGTGTAGTCTTTCGCTGCATCCCTTGCTATAAGCTCAAGGCTTCTACCATGCAGCCGTTGACGGGAGACTTACCGGCAGATCGCCTAACGGAGAGCAGGACATTTGACGGTGTTGGCACGGACTTTGCTGGTCCCTTTTTGGTGAAAACGTCGACACTTCGAAACAACAAGACTGTTAAGGCCTACTTGTGTGTTTTTGTTTGTCTTTCCACAAAGGCCGTACACTTAGAACTGGTCTCTTCGTTACGACCGAGGCGTTTGTAGCCACATTTGACAGATTTGTATCCCGCAGAGGGCTGCCTTCCTTGATCCGTTCTGATTGCGGCACTAACTTCAAGGGCACTTATAATTATTTGAATGACGTTGTTAATTTCCTTGAAACCAACAAGGCTGATATAGGCAATAGGCTTGCCCGATGTGGGATAAATTGGTTGTTTTCCCCACCAAATTGTCCACACTGGGGTGGTATTTTTGAGACCGCTGTAAAATCAGCCAAAACACACTTGCGCAGGACAATCGGTGAATCTGTCCTTACCTTTGAGGAACTCGCAACTGTGTTATGTAAGATTGAGGCCGTTTTGAACTCTCGGCCATTGTGCCCGATCTCCTCAGATCCGAATGATTTGGAGGCCCTTACGCCGGGCCATTTTTTGATTGGTCGCCCACTTGTCGCCTTGCCTGAGTACCCCTATATTGATACGAGACCTGGTCATCTCTCGCGTTTTGAATTGGTACGCCAGATTACTCCGAGCTTTTGGAAACGCTGGAATTTGGAATAATTGCACATACTCCAGCAACGCGTTAAGTGGACTGACAAGAGCGATCCACCCAAGATTGGTGACCTCGTTTTGATCAAGGAGGCTAACCTTCCGCCACTCAGATGGCGCAGGGGGCCCATTCTTCGTTTGGTAACTGGGGCTGATGGAGTTCCCCGATTTGCTGAGGTCTTGGTGGACGGTTCGATTCTGAGGAGAGCGGTTGCAACATTGTCACGTCTACCAACCGATTAGCGGACCGGTAGGCCGATCCGGGGCCGATCCGGGGTGGATGTATGAAATAGAAATAGTTTTTATGATAAGTCAAGTCGATTATATCGATTTAGTGATGATTTAGTTTAGTCTATTGTAAATTTTGACTATGGTCACACTATAAAGTGTCATTCACTTCCGTCCCCGGTAAAAATCGACGTTTTGCCTCTCGCGTGCTTTTGTGATATAAAATTAAATTTGCAACCCGCTTGAGGGCCGCTTCTTGATCAGCCGGCATCGGTAAACTGTGATAAAAGTCAAACTAAACTTCTATAATTAGACTTCGATCGTGGCTCCGCCCACGTGAATTGTTCACCTAAGCTCATACAGACAGACAAGAAGAAAAGGGGATTTAATTTTATAATATTTATAGCTATTTTGATATTCGATACAATGTTTACAAAAAACATATAGTCTCACGCCTATAACCCCGAAGAGGTAGGCAGAGGTGTATTTCTACACCCACTTTTCGCCAGATTTACTTTAGTCCCACGTACTAAGAGGCGAGCCTATTGCCGTACCGGGCACATTTCCGGACTCCGTGCTGCTACTGAGAATTTCGTGACAGAAAAACCCAATAACACTTCCCGACCCAGGAATCGAACCCGGGACCTCCCGATCCCACGCGCACATTTATGCCGCGAGACCAACGAGGCAGTCGTATAGGGTTTGATGTCGAGTTTTCCGTCTCTACGCAAAGATGGTATTTGCATCGTGTTATCCCTTAGTCGCCTCTTACGACACCCATGGGAAGATAGGGGGTGGTGACACTTGTATTCTATGCCGTCAACCACACGGACGAACAAAAAAAACAGAAAATAAATAATACATGTCAAAGACACAAAAGGTCTATACACCCCAACTTGAAAGTATACGTTTCAACATGTTTAAATAAATTTAATCATTGAAACTCATTTTGGGACACAGATGTAATAGGAAATGAAAAAAATGAAAACTCGATCAGATCCTATTTAGGAAATAATTAAGTGGCCTTCAAATCGACCTATCCGTAGAATAGAGCTCCATGTGATCATAGACCAAAATCGTGTTAAATAGCTAAATGAGATAAGGAATACAAACTCTACAAAACTGTGTTTTTAGAATTTTCGTATCTTATTTACTTTTGGAGATATAGAATCGAATAACGTTTCATCTGATATTTGTTCCGCGCAACAACGCACGACGTATACATGGGACGGGACACGGGGAGTACGGGTGGCGCGAGCGCCGCTATCGATCAGCAGTTCGGCCGATGTTCATTGGAAGAAGAAGAAATTTGGGGCGTTTTCGTGTTTTGTACATAATTTACATTTTGTTTTAAATTCAATTTATTCAGTATTTTAAATAAAAAGGGATACTTTTAAATATATCAGGATCTCGCAAAATACTAAATATGATTCAAGTAGATGCAGAAGAGCCTAATTTTAGTTCGGCGTTTTCAAAATTACATACCGCGTTTCCAAATCAAGATTTCAATTTTGGTAAATGACGATGTTTTATAAGTATAACTTCACTATATACAACTTTAAGTTCCTTAATTAACACAGATTATTATATTTATTACTTTTTAACTCAGTTCATAGTAAACAGCGATCGATGATTATTTAGAACGTTTTTCGATGGAGTTGTTCAGAAACGCAACTCTGGCGCAAAAAGACGATTACCGTAATTAATATTCACAGAGTAATCGATTTTTATGCAATATTGAGCAACAAAAAGTAGAGGCCTTATGGAATATTAAGACGTTTTTTTACGAAAATTATTGAAGCTTTTAGCGTCTGACGTTAAAATAGGACGGTTTTCGCCGGAGTCTGTGAAACAATTTGTGGGTTCAATGTTAAGATGGGACGTTGTTACTCAAAACGTTAAATCAATTAGGACGTTATTCAATTCAAAAAATCTCTAATTAAAAAGATTTTTTAATAGAAATTAGTTAAATTTATTGCAAACATTATTGTTTCAAAGAACGCTTAAAAATAGTTTGTTAAAAATATTTGTGCAAAAGAATTTTTATATTTTAGTTACGAATGAAGGATAAACTGGCATGAATCGTCTTTGCTTCCTGGTACAAAAGAAACAGTCGTGAATCTGATATATGGGAAGAAATTCTATACAAACATGACGGGACAAAGAAAATAAAGGAATCTGTAATAGCTCAAAACCGAATATCATGTCGTTTTAGTCTACCGAAGGTGTCTACAGTAATCAGCCTAGTTCATTTTCTTTGGAAATTCATTAAGTTTTGCAAATTCATCGTTAATACAGCTCAAATAGTTATAAGTGTAAACACAGGTTATAGGTTACCCAGTTAGTTTCAGTACTAACTCCCATGCTGTTTCCTACTAATAAATAATGATAAAAATACTCTACGACGTGCACACAACATCATCTAGTTCCAAAATAAGCCGAATGTGTAATATGGTTACTAGAAATTTACTCTTTTTTGTAAATACATATTCATTCGACATGCGATATAACATTATGCTCTGATAATAGAAAACCAAGTGATACTTTTAAGTAGTCTGCCATTTACTACAAGCTCCCAGTGACAGGCACTGCGAGAAAATTGAAATATGCTAAACTATTTATTAACACTCTTGCTGTTTTAACTCCTTTTGAGATACATATTATTACATTATTATGTTGTTGATAGACTGCATGGATGAGATATGTATGTATGCATGGATGAGAGAGGATAAAAGTATCATTTTAAAGGAAGGGCAGGCGGACCCGACTTGAAAGGCACAAGATCGTTATCGATGATGCAATGAAAACTGTGTTTCAAAAAATATATATAATATAAAGACCTAATAGACTTGTGCTGCTCACAAGTTATTCAGAGTAAGTACTGAAATGTGTCATTATAATTATCTTAACTTTACCAAGGTAGCAGCCACAACTTTTTGTCCAAGAACCCAGGCTCTGCTTAGTAGTCTTATAAGATTTGACAGGACAGCATAGTTAAGTACTGATATGAGTATGAGTACTCGATTTTCAATTTTGTGAATGTTTAGATGTATTTTACTATTATTTATAAATATTGTGCACCCATGTCTAGGTAAAAACGATGTAAGATTGTTGTTATTCTTATACGGGGTATAAAAAGACCCTTAATGAAAGTTTAAATTCTATTTCATCATTACGAACATTCTTTACTTGCACTATACCTGAGAAATTACTGCTTCAGGAGATATTGAGGCTCAAAGTTACCATATTTATTTTGAATTAGGTTCAGAATATATGCATTTTACGCACCAATTTGTTCTATATAATGTTATTATGTCCTGTGCACCCTTGAATAGTTAAGTATCACGAGAATTGCACGCGCATAATTTACATAGCGGCTTATAAAATGTGTCTACAAAAAAAATCGTTTCCCAGGTATTGTTTTGCTAAGTATGACTTAGCATGATGTGTAGCTTAACTTCGGCTTGGTGACGGGTCTTTTTACACCGTGTATAATATTATAAAGAAGAGGATATTTGGTTAAGATCGCAGGAAGCGGTGGAATTCAGGCGGCTCATCATTGGAGTTGTGTAGATAGCCTTTGGGGATGCAAGTCCAGCAGTGGATATCTTTAGGTTTAGGTGATGATACAGATCATGTAAAGATGAGTCATACATTTATTTTATATTAAGTAGGTCCTTACAAAATAAGTTTGTGACTTCTCGTGAAGCCCGAACCCCACTGTAG
Organism: Euclidia mi; assembly: GCA_944739405.2. Lineage (NCBI taxonomy): Eukaryota > Metazoa > Arthropoda > Insecta > Lepidoptera > Erebidae > Euclidia > Euclidia mi. Next base: position 82,680,243 of record OX123182.2, on the reverse strand, counting down.
AAAGGTACGTAGTTGCAATTTTGTGACAGTTTTTTTAATATTTTTTTAATATTTTTTTTAATTAATTGTTCTATATATACGTACAATTTGATTACTTTTAAATAAGTATATACGATTATACGTTAAGTTAAATAAATATTAGTACATACTTACACAGTTTATTTATTTTTAAATAAGTAAATATAATTACTCCGCCTATTATACGACGTGACTAGTTAGAAAAATTATAATTACTCATTTATGCTAGAAGTCTAATCGTTGCCGTCTAAGGTTCTGTCAACTATTTTAAGACTTTTTATGACAAAAAATTACATTGTATTTAATTTTCTATTTTATATTTTTCACAAAGGACTCTTAAAGGATGAAAAAATCCAACAAAAAACAACCTTTGTTAACATAGAACGTCTTTTAAATCGAACGTTTCCGCAAAACAACGCACGATGTTTACCACGGACCCTCGCTCTTCCGCCATAAAACGTCCTAAGTTGATATGTAACTCACTATCTCTTACAATAAAAGGACTACAAATATACACTTTAGGGCATTTAATTAGGCTGGGCTGTTATAATTACATACCAAAAAATCATAATTTTAATTCTCTCGTTATAAGAGTTATAAGGAATTATTCAAGTCAAGAACTTCGACAGCCTCTACTGAAAATTGCGATCCATGCAGATCGGACTTTGTTCTGCGGATGAGTCGAAATGTGCGTTAAATAGATTTTGTGACGGACAAGGACTATCCGTATTACATTGTTAGAAGTTTAGGGTATTATGAGAAAGGATTTCTATACTTTTGATAAAATAAGATGAAACATTGTCTTTTTATTCATTTAATGACGTAAATATGCAAAGCAAATACCGCATTTTTATTGAAGTACGGTGTTGAAAAATACAATATGCGCTGTTATGGCTCTTAAAAAAAAACTTACGTTTCAAGAAGGGATTAAGATTCTACTGATAGTTATAGATACTGAAGTTTATAATAATATACGAGTTTAAACTGTCATCTTGCATCTTAATGAGTACCTACGTGTAGGTACTTCACCCGCGTAGTCGGTTATCGCGGCAAATGCAGCTTAAGTCACTCTCAAGCCTTCTAGCTCCTCCCTACGCTTAAAAAATCATACCATAACATCAAACAAACAAACAATTTTCACATTTTTAATATAAGTATGGAAAACGTAAGCATGGATAATCAAAACAAAGTACTCAATTTATAGTAAATAAAAGCAAAAAAAATGCTGAAATCATCATCATTTTATCAATGCATGATAATAATATGTGTTCCAAAATACCCTAATTGGCTCATTCAGACGCGCGTTCATGCATACACGCATGCGCACTGCGCCATATTGTATAGGCAATGGTGACTGAATTATATTTTGGTGTATTTCGATGGAACTAAGGCCTATATACTTATGTACCGACTATATTCTATGGTTACGAGTTTGATATGGCTATAAATGTTTTCAGTTTAGCTATATAAATCCTTTACATTCTGTCATGATCATTGCACGGATAGCGTAGTGGTTTAAGCGATGTGGGAGTGTTGTGAGCTCGATACCCACAAGGCCCAAATTTTTGTTAACTCCAAAGATTTTTTAAATATTTTTTTAAATGCCTTATTTGAACAAGTGTAAAGCTTGCCGTGATATAGGAGGATTTATATCTACATTTTTCAAAGTATAAACATTTTGGCTCCCTGAGATCTTGTTATTAATTTATTGAACAGCCATTTCCTGATGTATAAAATGAGTTTTGATAGTCTATTCTCTTGAACCTTCTAGTAGGTACAATACTTTCAAGAGGTTTTTCAATGTTTACCAAGGCACTGGATGGGTTTTAGCATACTTTAATGTCGCAAGGCCATGCATTGTACTGATATCTGTACTAAAATAAAAATACATTCAGTGTGTACTCGCAACTGCAAGTGAAAGTAATAGTGTGTATAAAATTATCTTGTTTGTCATGTCAACGTGTGCTAATTTTGTGTAAACGTTTAATATTTCGGTCGCAGTGCCAATCTATGATTAGACATGTGAGATTTGAGCTTTACATGAGATTGCGTTTCAAAGTGACGTTTTTATGACGCTTGAGTTATAAATGAGAGTATGAATCAAATAGTAATGGCTTGGATGGCGCTTTAGTTCTATAGTAGTTTTAAGACACTATACGAGTATAATTATAAGCAACGTTTCACCATACCTATCTATATACTAATTTAATAAAGGTAAAGAGCTTGTTTGGTTAAACGCGCTGATCTCAAGAACATCTAGTCCGATATGGATAATTATTTTTGTGATGGATAGCCCAAAATCGAGGAAAATAAAGGCTACATAACATTACGCTAAGATCCACTGGTGCGGAGCAGTAGCTCTAAATAACGCATGTGTAACCGCGGGCTCAGCCAGTTTATTTATATGATCAGTTTGCTGTTTTCTTTTTGTGGTTAATATCTTTACTCGGATGGAATTCTAATCAAATGAGAAACTTATGTTTGCACCAACGATAGTGAGCTCTAATCCTAACATGGCAATAGTATTTTATTCATGACAATAAAAGAAGGAGTAAGAATATGAGGAACATATCGTTAGAGCTATGGTTTTACGGCACTGGACCGGGGTAAGTGTCAGTGTTTAAAATATCTTTGACATACAGGATGGGATGTTTAAGATCCGGTGATGTATGAGCAAAATTAGATTGTACTGCGTTGGGTATCCGTCAAAGATTGGTGAGCTAGCTCAGTGGAGAATCGCATTACCTTCCTAAGGTCATCTAGTAATTTACACGGTATAACTGTTAAAGCTTCGCATAAAATAGTTTTTTTATTATTATGTTTACTGCTATACCTACAAAAGCTGCACTCACAGTGATTTAAGTGGTTACCTTGTCGGGTAATACCACACCGAGTTTTGTGGGCTTGATCCCCATAAAAAACTTAGTGCGCTCCAAAAATGTTGCTTCATGTCTGTATGTTCCTAGTGTCCAGTGTTAAAAAAAAATAAAGTCTATAGCAATACAGGATTTGGCACTAGTGCAAAAGTTGTCTTTAAAAATAAAATGAAAGAAGCTTAGCAAAAATTACTCAAAATTGTAAAAGTGGCAATTAAAAAGCTCATGTCTGTGAAAACATGGCACTAAATGTTAATATTCTTAAAGTACGTAAGTATTCTTCCTACGTCAATCAGTATATTCGTACTATCTGGCGTAGCGTAACCCTAAGACGGTGCTATTTTCACAAACATGTCAATTATATGGCATTAGCTTCTGTAAGCAAGTCTAAGACTTACTTCATTAATTAAGTGACTATTTTTGTCTTGTGCGTGAAGAAGAAGACTACACCACCCAAATCCTGACAAGATAATTAGTTACATTACGTCATCCATGTGACTAAATTGAACAGATTTATTTAATAGCCTGCCTCATTAGTTCTGCAAAATAAATGTGTGCCTAAATTACCAGCTTATCGTGTGCTTCAGAAATTGATTTTTGGAATAAACTTTAGGGGAAAACACGACATTTTTTATTATGTATACTAGCTGTGCCCGCGACTTCGTTCGCGTAAATGTTGAAATTTAATTAGCATGATATTTATGCCAAGAGTATATAATAATTATAACTTTCATATGTATATTATCTATCTATATCTATCCATATCGTCACGCCTGTCTCCTATTGGGGTAGGCAGAGACTATGGAACGCCACATGCTTCGATTCTAACATACCTTTTTCGCTTCCTCGACATTCATTAACCACATTATGCATGCGCGTCGGTTATGGGTACTTTTAATTTGGCCCTTTTTTAGTACGTAACCTATTTGGTCGGCGTACGTCCGCCTAGGGCGTCCCCTACCGACATTTCCATTCATTCTCGCACGATAAACTCCTTTCGTATTTCTTCTCTCATACATCCGTTCCAAATGTCCAAACCAACGCAACATTACTTTTTCAGTCTTTGTCACTACATCTTCTGTTAGACCACTCTTTTCCCGTATCACACTGTTACGCACTTCTATCTACTATCATACTTACTCCGCACATACTCCTTAAAGCTCTTATCTCCACAGTATTGATTCTACTTTCATGCTTCTTCTGCCATACCCATTATTCGCTACCATACATTAGTGTTGGCGCCAAAACTCCCTGCAGTACAGCAAGGCGAGCCTTACTTGGGATAATTTCGCTACTGATGATGGACCATAAGGCGCCATTCACACTATTTCCTGCTTTCAATCTCCTTTTAACATCTCCCTCACATTTTCCATCTCTCGTAAACAAAGAGCCTAAATACACAAACTCATTCACTTGTGCCCACTTTTTCATCTCCTATCATTATGTTACATTCAGTTATACTGTTTTCCCTCTCTATGACCATGACCTTAGTCTTACTTACATTCACTTTTTCATGCCCTTCTTCTTATACGCCTCATTCATTACGGTGACCATATGCTGTAAATCAGACGCTGACGACGCAAAAAGAACCTGATCGTCAGCGTATAGCAGGGTCTTAAAAACAGATTCACCCATTCTTAATCCACATTCAGACCCTTTCAGATCGGTCAAACAACTGTCCATGAATAGATTGAACAGCCAAGGAGACGGTACACATCCCTGTCTAACACCACGATCAATGTTAAACCAGTCCGTGTAGGCCCCGTTTATTCTGATACAGGCACTTGAATCCCTATATAAGAATTCATGTGCCCGTATCAGATTGCTGCTCACTCCATACACAAAATGTGTTGACTAAAGTTCATCCCTCACCACTCGATCGTAAGCCTTTTCCAGGTCAATACGGCCGCAGAAAACCTTCTGGTGTTTACTTAAGGTTTTTTTCTGAAATGCACCATAAGGAAAAGACTTGATCCGTACATCCCATTCCCTTTCTGAATCCCGCTTGTATATTATATACCTAATATATATCTTTAGAGAATAATTTCTTTATACACAACATTAACTGTTTTACCATCTTCACATAGAAAATACATAAATACATACATAGACTCACGCCTGTTTCCCGGAGGGGTAGGCAGAGACCATGGAACGCCATTTGCAACGATCCTGACATACCTCTCTTGCTTCATTCACTCCCATCAAGTTTCTCATGCATGCTCTTCTGTTTAGGGTACTTCTGACCTGTCCTTTTTTAGGATATCTCCAATCTGATCAGAGAACGTCCGCCTAGGTCTTCCCCTTGGTCCTGTCCCATTCACACTTGCCTTAGATATCTTCTTTGTCAGTCTTTCATCTTTCATCCATCAGTGCTCTCATTTCTACAGCATTTATTCTACTTTCACGACTCTACCATACCAAACTTTCACTACCATACATAGAACATGTAAATTATTTTTACCGATCATGTGAAAAACAACATGTTTGGATGTCGATTCCAGCTGTTTCAAGTGTCTGTCCCTGCGATTTATTTAGAAAATACACACAGGACTACAACTATCCAGCCCTGCCGAAAGTAAGATAGCCCCGTTGAGTAATTCAAGAGGTATCTGAATTCAGGGCTCAGTCTCCCGCTCAGAGATTCCTACGTACGTGACGTGAGGAGTGGAAAATTTTATAAGAACAGAACATGAACGAACGAAAGAAATCAAAGAAACACGATAACATTCAACAATCATAAACTCATAAGTAACGTCAAATACCCAATCCAAGTATTCCAAGGACGACGAAAGCAAATTATCCGAGATCCTGATCAATCGTCGGAGAATCTTAACACCGCCATTCAGAAAAGACGTCATTTGTCAACGCCATCTATGTTTACATATACAAACCGACCGAGATAGAAAATAATAATTATGGACTAATCGACAATTCATTGAAAAAGGATCTATAGTCATGGTATTTATCATTTAAAATAAATATTATTGAAATGATTATATAACTATTATATAACCATAATAATTTGAAATACATGAGATTGACGGTTTAAATTAAGTGGACATTGTCATAAATTTTGACACAGAGACTTTTTGTTTATGAAAGTGCCGAATATTATACTCTATTATTTTTTAACCCTTTAACCGCTTGTGTCGCATATATGCGACACATATTTCCGTGTCCCTACCGCTCGTGTCGTATTTCTGCGACAGAGAATATGCATGATTATTTCGTTCTGTTTTCGTCCTATTAACTGTGTGGTACAACTAAAACTATTATTAAATAGAGCTTTTATTTATAACAACTACTTAAAATTATGTGTCATAGCTCAAAGCATTGAAAAAACTTAAACAAAAAATGTAACCGGCAGCTCGGACTTTTCTTCATTGTCTATCGCGCGTGTCGCATAAATATGACCATAGGGATTGGATACAATGCAATGCGCATTTTAAAAACGAAATAACAAACAGCTAAATAATCAGGTATAATGCATCATTCAGCATAAATAAACAGTGTCATACAAAATAAAGATAAATTTAACAACATATTGCATTGTATTATTAATTCTTTTCCTTATTATTCACAGAAAAATACCCCTGAGGATCTTTGTATAATGCCAACATTTGACTTTAGTTCCCATCCCTAGACGCCTATGCTTACAACATATTTCTCTAGTTAGTCTAGCGCGGCTGTCACATTAATACGACCGCTGCCTTCGTCACAAGCGGATCAAACGAATGGAGAGTTCCATTAATGATATCTTCGCGTTTGTGGATATCTTCGCATTGTCGATAAAACAGTCACATTTCAATAATGATGACTACTGAGGAATTAATAAGAATATAAGAAGGTGACGACGAAGAGGAATTATTCGAATCTACGGAAGAATTTAGAAGTGATGGAGAGATAAGTACCTATTTCAATTTCTTCTTATGTTCTTCTTCTTTATTTAGTAGGTATAGGTATAAATAAGACTTCCGTTGGGTTTAGGTAACTCTTTGATGAATCGAAATAGTATTTTCAACATTGTGATGTAATTCTGTTATTATATTACCTACTTATCTACATACCTATCCTATTGATTATTATTATTATTGTTCAAATTTGGAACCATGTTGTATGTTGTCCATACCTTTAGTACCTACTGTGACAGTACCTACCAAGTCGGACAGGCACTCGCACTCGCGTTTGTCTCTTTCTAACGAACGGTTACTGCTACTTTACTGAGCTCCGGCGTTGCCCGTTTATTAAATTTATATACCTATCTACCCACCATTTGTTACGAAATGTAATTTTGACCTAATGAATATAAAAAATAATATACTTAATAATTTTAATTTGTCATTTCAGGATCACGAGGACAATGAAGATTTTGACACAAAGATATGAGCGGTTCCTTTGTGCTGCGCATGTTTGTAGGAACCATAAGGCTGATTTAAAATAATAACATAAAACACTTTTTGACTTTTTTATCGATACAACGATTGCTCCTCCTTATTTATTGTAGGTATTATTTTATCGATTTGTGGCCGCGCGCTAGGGGCACGGCAATTGATATTTAGCCAAGCGCTTAAAAGGTTAATAACAGAAAGATACCTGACACATAATTATTGTCTTTTTTGCAAGAAACATTTATTTTGCTAGAAAATTATTTGAAAATAGTGACATCTATCATATTCATCATAAAACACTTTGAAGGTACCTATTTAGACTAACCATACTTTTACTAACAAACTTATGATGATCATAGATGGCACCATATATGTATATAACCAGTTTTGGATGATCCCTGTTTTGTTTGGGACTACGTACAAAGGAGAGGTCAAGCTGTACACCGAAAACCACTCAACCGATTGTGATGTAACATATACTATTTTATAGGTTTGAGTAGCTTTTGTACATGAGTGTAAGTTTTATTTAAATTAATTTCGCCATTTTAGAGATCTTTAGCAACATAGGGAAAGACAAACAGACATAAATTCTAAAAAACATGAAGTATTGTTTTTTAGCATTTTCCTAGATTTTTTAGCAAATTTTCGTCAAAATATCTTTAATGTACAGACTTTTTCACCTCTACAGTTTTATTATAGTATAGATTATTCAATTCTATTTAAGTAATTATGGATATATTGAATATAAAACGTACTAAAATTATTGTATACAAATCTAGATGCAAACGCATTAACTATGTATATAAAATAAAATAAAAATTGCATGTGACTGATTCTTAATTGAGTTTATAATTATTATACAAAGTGATGTACGGTCCATCACTACATAGTATAAAACAAAGTCTGTCTTCTGTCTGTCTGTCCCTATGTATTAAATCTTTAAAACTACGCACGGATTTTAATGCGGTTTTTTAAGAGATAGAATGATTCAAGAGGGAGGTTTATATGTATAATTGACGCGGGCGAAGCCGCTGGCGACGCTTAGTTAAGCTATAATCGTATGCAGTCATATTTATACAATCGTTTTGAATTCTCGTTTGATTGAAAATAGTCGCACATTAAAAAAAGTGTACATATCAACGTCGTGCATAACAAATTTTCTATTAATTCTTGAAATGTCTTCTTCTTCCTCTTAGCGTTATCCCAGTTTCAATCTGGGGTCCGCTTACTAGTCTAACCGGATTTGGCTGAATATTAGCTTTTCCACAGAGCGACTGCCTGTCTGACCTCCGCAACCCGAAGGGATAGCGATATTCCATGGTTTAGACTAGTGTCAGTTTATTTTTAGAAGGTACTGACGCCCTGTAACGACTGTCAAAGATCTTCATGACAACCGGGACCGACGGCTTAACGTGCTGTCCGAGGCACGGGACAAGCGATTATTAACAATTCAATACGCACATAACTCCGAAAAGTCATTGGTGCGCGCCGTGGATTCGAACCTGATACCCTCTGCATGGCAGTCTGTTGGTATATCCACTCGGCTATCGCTGCCTTCGAATCTTGAAATGTATTTTTTTAAATCGAAGACAGATACTCCTCTTTTATTTATATATATATATATATATATATATATATATATATATATATATATATATATATATATATATATTTGTAGGTGAACAAGCAATAAGCAAAAATATAACTTTTAGATAATAATTTTTAATGTGCAGCACGTCGATTCTGTAAGATTCAAACAACAACTCGCATTTCACGTCGCTATTCGCTCTCACTTTGCATAAGGATCAAAATGACCTTGATTTTGAGTGCGAAGTGAGCGTCGAACTGACTGGGGAATTACCTTATAGAAAGCCACTTTTTACGTCATCTTCTCATCTCATACTTTATCTGTCAAAATCTAGAGGTCAATTTAGTTCAACTCGCAAACACGCTTGCAAGAGTAGCGCTAGTGTAGATTCGAATTATCAACTGAGTTTTAGAATGCCAATCAAGAAACTCACAGCGGATTCAGATTCGAAGTTTAGAATGAAGTCTTACGGAACCACACTGCAGATTCAGTAGGTACACTTTAAAGATAAATCAAGAAAATATTACTCCCATGCTACCAGCAGTTCAGCACCTCATTACAAAACCTAGTAAATTGTTAACCATAAAAGCGCTCATAATATTGTTTAGGTGCTATTTTGTGTACGGTGCTCTAACCGAGTTCAACTTTAAGGTATTTTAAAATAAAGTACCTACTATTTAAGGATTCCATCGTGGTCTATTTTAGTTTCATAGTTATTAAGTTTAAACGGAAAGATCGAAGTAAATTATTGTAGTCACCACAGTTATTGTAAACTAGAAACATTGTGTGATAGTGAATTCAAAATAATGTAATTATAGCTTTTTATGTACTTAAATACTGTACAACAAGTGAAATACAATGAAAAACCTAACCGTTCCTTTAATGTGTAACATTGGCGTAAACAAAAGTAAATATTGTTTAATCCATGTATATATTAGGGTTTCAATAGAACATTTTTCGTACCCGAATCCCTTCACTACATGTAAATTTTAACCCTTCCCAACTTCAACTCTGTAATAAACCGCACGAGACAGTAATAGTACGCCTAGTACGACAAATATAGATTACTCGATAACAGGGTGTTAATCATCGCGCATCGCCCTGATTATTCTCGCGTAAAATTGATTATTATAGCCTTAACATCAATCTATGAATAGGCACAGAGGACGAGAACGTCCGCTAATGAGGCTCGATGCCCAACCAGGACATGTTAGGATCAACACCTTTCGAACTAATGAATTGAAAAATTATGACCGTCCGACTGTACTGACCACTTTCGCACCCTTAGTTCACCGCCAGTTATAAATAACCCATTGTGCTTATCTATATTATGTACCTACGCGTTTTTTTCGTCATTTCACGCGTTTTATGAGCCAAATTTTTTATTGGCAACAGAAATTATATGGCTGCAATAATACGTGGGCAACGTTTCAAGTTAAAAATAAGAACATCTATCGCTGGTAATTGTTTTTATGTATACAGCTTGTGTGTAATTTCGAGGGGTATTAACTTAAATAATAACACAGCTGTTTTAATAAAATGTAAATCTTGTATTAATTTAAATTATAAAATTGAATGTTTATGAATGTACGCATTCACGACGAGTTAAGTAATTGAGCCGTACAAGCAGCTTCAAATCCACCTCTGATCTTGGCATTTTACTTTCTATAAAGTAATAATTTGTATTGTACACTATTTATATATTAGCTTATCTCATCATGTTTTGAACTCTGACTAATTCAAAATAAGTCCAAAAAATGAAGAGGAACAGACCTTTACATTAAATTTTAAAAGTTTTATATATGTAGTTTATAGAACAACAAATAATAAGGTATTTATTAAGCACACATCTATGCCCATTGTTTAATATGACAACAAAAAAGTTAATATTACAAACTGCAGAAACTGCAGTACATAGAGTTACTCGTGGTGAAAATATACCTTTATGTATTCAGTGGTTGGCGCAAACCCAAATATTACATTAGATCAACCGAACTGACACCAAGATCTGATAAAAGAATCATAAAATTTTAACAGCAAGCACTAGAAAAGATATTTTGTGAAGAATTTATACAAATACTTGCAGTTCAGTTTGAGCTGGATTGGCAATCTTATCTGCGCTGTCTTGACAGCTAAGGTCAAATTATTAATTTGGATCTTACAATGAAAACATAGAATGCCATCCGAAGCATACAGTTGCATATTCATTAGGGCAATATTGGGTAAGTTCTTAGTTAAAATGAAAAGGTTAATTCAATGTCAACCTATCAGAGTACAATGCTTACGTTATGAAAGTTTACATCTAGTGGTTGTTTAATATTTCTTTTACTGCATTTCTTGATTATAAATTGCTACATTGTTATGTGTAGAAAAAATTTTATCACAATTTTTATAACAGAATTTTAATAAAAATTATTTAGTTATTTTATATGTTGTAGCTGGTTAATTTATGTTTTACTAATTTAATTTAATATATTTTATTTTGTTTACTTATTGTACACATTTTCTGGCCAATAGCTGTCGCTCGAACATATTTAATTAGCAAGCAAATCATCGCCAGTAAATAGAGTTTTGCACTATACTGCCACGATATGTTTACCCTGTATTTCTTAGGATAGGCCTCCTTATAATCAACAATATATGGATGTAATTTACCTTTGCCTAACCCTTCAGGGAAATACAAGCACTGCGCTTTTGTAATTGAACTCATAAATTGATTTGCCCTCGGATTGTTGAAAGCTTACCTACATAAAAATTTGTTAACATGCATACTAAGACTCGCGTCTGCCTTTACACGAAGGGATAAGAAAGCTGAACGAATTTTGAAAACTGTATTGTTTTCGGCAGTGATACAATTCATACTTTAAAAAAACGCAAAGTTCTTCGTTGCATTTTTGAATAATATTGTGTGTTTATTATTAGATTTAATGTTATTCAATAGAGAACATTATTTTATAATCCCAAAGCGGTCATAATTATGCTTTATTTAATTGTTGCGGTTATAATTAAATTTTTTTTTTTTAATTCCAACATCAATTAATAAAACTTTTATTTTTTCTGATAGGCTAGGTCACAATTTTGGTAGTCTTCTCAGTGAGTACACAAATTAGTGTGTTATAAATTATTGTAGGCCAGGGGATACTTACAATAGTTTAGTTAAACAGATTAAGTTACACGCCTTAGATAAGAGTAGTACTGCCATATTATTGTTTGGTAACAGTTTAACTGTTAAAAGACAGGACATCATAGAATGTGTTGAAATGTTTGACCTTGCTTTTTAGTTTTTTTTTATATAATATCTCTAGTTCTTTTAAATAACTTACTACATTTACATTTGCATTGTTGTTCCACTAATTTAATTTAAAATAATTGCTACTGTGTTAGATGAAGATAACTCGTGATCATGGGCTGTACACTAACATCTTTGTAAATTTTGTGTATTCATATACCTACCGTCACTTTCTGTAACATACATTTCCATCATAGTTCTGAACATGATCGCGAGTTGCCTACATTATAAGACGTAAGTGGATGCTCCTGTTACACAAGATTTACACTGGAAGGCTACTACAGCACTTAATTTGGTAACTGCATTAATTATTTTAGTATTATGTATGTTCCTAATTACTATTTACAAGTAATTAATTACAATGTGAAACAGTTGCAGCTCCTTACAAAAACAAAATATATTATGTACCATAACAGTGGCGATTAAAAAGAGTGGCCACGAGTTTTATTGCCCGTTCTTTCTCGTGGGTCTACCTATTGCTTTGCGAACGAGGCAGTAAATGAAAATGTAGAAGCATTAAGTAATTTACATTAAAATTTGACGTTCATAAGCGTCACGTTGTGACCTAGATGATTAAATGATTTAGACTTTGAAATGATTTTGACTTTGACTATTATTGTCTATTTTTACCATTTTCTTCCCGGCATTACCGAAATTTGATAAAACTGGTAGTAGTAGCTACTACCAGTTTTGTACCGAGTAATAATTACTTGCGGACTGTCTTTCTAAAAGGGACGAACAAAATTACATAAAGACAGCATTGAAAAAAAACCTTAATAAAAATTTAAATTACGAAAGAAAACATAATTATAACTAGACGAAGATTTAGCAAACATTACAATGACTCAAGCAATGATTTATATGGAATGAATGGGTTAAGCTAACCCTGTTAGAATCTGACCATCCAAAAATTGACATGTCTACAAGAGGAATTTTGTATGGAAATCGCTTTTTCGGTTTTTGACTCGATAATAGATTTGCTCGCAGGGTATTAAAATGTTGCTTCCATAACATTGTACAAATATATTGTTGCTTCATCAATCAGACCAGTCACAAATAAAACCCATATCTATAGAATACTCCTAGATCTGTCTGTCTATTGAAATCAGCTTAGTCGTAAGTGCGGATGCCGTGTTTGGGAACTGATTATAGTAGCCTATAATCAGTTCCCAAACACGGCATCCAAGTTTGAAGCGTAACTTTGTTTCATTTGCATTTAGCAAGGATTGTGCGCGCAATGCGGGGTCTGTATGGCTACATGAAACCAAATTAGGTTAATTGTTGAGGTAATAAGCGAAGCTAATACTTCGAGGCACGAAAACGGAGTAAAGACTAGGGTGCTTAATTTCATTAAATATTGCTTCTGGCTGTCTTAAATTAATGAACAAATGACGTCATCAATACGCTGACGTCATGTTTGGAATTACAAATAGAAGCGGATTTAATGCTGCTGAAATGATTGGTATTGCAAAAAGTTTTTTGGGTTCAATAAAATACTTCCTAGAACTAGAATGGTCGATTTTCATACTAATAACTCATCAATAGGAATAAGCCTGAATTTACTTCTATATAAATTTTATATAGTACATTCCAACACTGCACTACACTACACATGAAATATTGTGAGATTAGACATCTCACAATATTTCATTCACAAAACTATTTTCATCAACATACTCCGTAAAACATTGCCAGCACAAACTACAGTTGTTATTATTTTTGATGGTACTCTGCGGTTACGACAAGAGTTAATTTTACTAGCGAAATGTAGAATAATGGTAAAGTTCTGGCTCAAAATGAACTGAGTTGGTGGTCACACATGGCTTTTACTGCTGCTCCTAACGGTTGAGCGAGTTAGCAAGTGCTTATTATAAGCTGATGCAGCATAATCAGTTTATTTACTGTTCAATGATATTGAACTCTCTGTTAATAGCATTTAAATTAAAATAGGTGCTTTACTTTATAAGATAAAAGTATTGGATTACTCTATTTGAGAACGAAAAAGAAGATTAGATTATTGGCCGCCTGAACGATATAGTCCAACGATTATTATCCTAAGTAATCCAGGGATAAAATCGTTAGGGACGTCCTAAACCTAGACCGACGCTTTTACAAAATAATATCTGCAAAGAACGGAAGTGCTCTAATGTAAGTACCTCAACTAGTGGACACTCATCTAACTAGTGACCTCTGGCAAACTGGTTCTATTTCGCGGATCTGCTACGAACGACAAGTCAAGATACGGTATAAGCACGACACAATCACGTTATGACATTTATCACTTTATGTATCTTTATAATTATATGGATATAATAATTATTTGGACTGGTAACATTTTTTTGAGTAAACATGAAAAATATTTTACCAATCCCATAAATTTACGAGCGACTGATTGAATAGCACAAGAAAATCATCATCGTCCTAGCGCTATCTCAGTTGATTTCCTTAAAAGATGAGAGATGTAATAGACTATTAGCTTTTCAAAAAACTAGTCACCTGATCGCCGCATTCCAAACGGCAAGAAATGTTTCATGGTGTAGAATAGTGGCAGTAAATTTGAGGATACTGACTATCCACAAAGACTGACGAAGGTCATCACGGCAACCTAAATCGTCGGATTCACATGCTCGCCGAGGTACGGGCCTAGGCAACAACTAATAATTTAACAACATACCAAGAACACGTCAATTCAAAAATATACAGAGTATTCAATATTTTTCTTCCAATACATTCAAGTAATTGGCGAACAATCAATATGTTCAAAGTATTGATGAGATACAAACTTGCTGAAGTTCATTAATGTCCTTACACCAGGGTAGATTTCAACTCCACAGTATAACCAAACTATCAGCAATCTTGTAAAGTTTCGTTTATTCAATAAATTGATGTGTGGTAATTTTATTAACTTGAGTTTGGATTGGGTGGCGTAATATACATTTGAATTAACCAATATTGTTTGTAGCTGTAAAAGATAAAAAGCTTAGTAAGTGAACTGTAGTAAAAGCAGAAGTAGTAGAGCCTAGCTGATTTCCGCATGAATTGGCTGGCTCAACTGGCGAAGTAGAATCCTCTCTCATCATGGAATCTCGACGTGAAGTAACAGTATCTATTCTATTGCGTTTTGGTGAGTGAGGAAACCCATGCCCTATAACGCATTTGTGATTACCTCCAGGTGATCCGTCTGATGCTCGTCTGTCGCTTACTACATAAAAAAACAATATCGTCATCATCATCATTATTAGCCTGTTGTATACGCCTACCCTCTAATAGCACGCTAGTGAGCTCGATCGTCTGTCTCTTTGTGTCCAGTCACTACTAGCCACTCTGTGTAAACTGTGTATAATCATCATTCCACCTAGCTCGAAAGCGTGGAGAGCATCCTCAAAACAATGTTTTACGTGCTATCCCACCAACGTGCTCATCACTGATTCAAAGTCAAGACCTCCGAGTTAGTAGTCAGTTTCACTAAGAACGACACAAACAGGTCAATTAAGTTACAACCTCTTAGCAATTCTCTGAACTTGATTGATTAACTTATGAGCTAGAAGTTCTAAAGAAAACTGTAACTATCATGAATTTTTTTATTGATAACAATCCAAAGAAAACGCATAATATAAAGAAAGGGTCGGCGTACATAATTATATCGACGCGCAACGCAGCGCATCCTCTACCTACTGTGAAACAATTTTTGACATTGTTCTTCTTTGAATAATGTCCAAAATTTACTGGAACAAAATTTACACACATAATCAAGTACTATTAGATAATTGATTTTTAACTATTTACAAATGAAAACAATGTCGATAATGTTAATACCTTATAGTAAAGTTGTCAGTTAAAAATGTGGGACAGTCCTTACCATCGATATATATGTTGTAACGTAATACTCTACGTATTGCATTATAATATCTCGCAGGCGCTTAACGTCAGCTTTGTCCGAGGAGCGCATCGCTAGGAATTGTTACCTTATATAGGCATGGACCGGGTCACAGGTAGCTGTGAGTCATAGGTCTATGCCTATATAAGATGGGTGCGCGATCTGAATCGGTCACTTTTTCCCTACACACCGCCTTGCTGATGGTTGTAGTGACAACCAAGTACTATTCTACTTCTCTATCTACTGTCCCGCTGGGGGTAAGCATATTCTAGTTGTCTGTGTGCCTATATGTTCTGTCTGTAGTATCTGTGTCTCCTAAGCATAACAGCCGATCTAGGAACCGCCTGTTCCTGACCGGTTGTTGTGTATTCTTTGTGCTGTTTCCAGTTCTCCCTACGGGCCTCGATTCTCCAGCCGCCACCACGCATCAGCTCCTGCCTAGGAGCCTCCTACAGCCAGGCCACGGACGCCTGAGCCTCACCGCTCGGCCTTCATCGACTGCACCTTCTGAGCCCCGCTCAGCCTGAACCTCGCCCACCGAGCTGCCTACACAACGCGCACCTTGGCCAGCTCATCGGCGACCCTACAAGCAGCTACCCTGCGAGCGTCGGAGAGCAGCGGAGTCTGCATTCCAGCCCTCAGGCCAGTGCTTACCTAGTTCGGCCATACTATATGTAAGCGGTAGTGAGGTAAAGAACCTGTTCAGCCTAGCAGTGTTTCTCCCGAACCCCGACATGCTACCTGAAATCCTCCGTCTCAGTGGCGCCCAACTCTATTTGTCTCACTTCCAATTACTGCAGTTGTACTTGTTTAGGAGGTCAGTTTTTGTAATCTAGGAGGTGCAAATATCAGCGAACCGGTACGTAATTTCTAACTTGTGTGTATCTGTGTATTACCACAGTCAAATAATCCATACAGTCGTTCGACGAACGCGTCTAGACGTGTTAATCGTGCGGGGGCCGAGAGGTGAAACGCGGGAAGAGCTGTACCTGGTTACGTATATCGCCTTAGTTCCTAACTAGGTACATGTTTTTGGGGGCTGGCACGTGCTTGTTTTTTGTTCGTTACTTATTTATTTGCTTATGAATATTAATTAAGATGGTGCATACGACTTGTGCTATGAGACATTGAAATTCTTTATGCTGTTTAAAGATTTAAATAAATAAGGATTTAAAAAATCTGCGATTTCATCAATTTACTTATACCAAAAAAGAAAATTTCATTAATTATAATTATTTATATTATTTTGAAATGTATGTACCTATAACCACTTAAAATAATGTGCACATTCCTACTAATCTACTAACTTTTTACAATATCTCATGTCTGGCCAAATCACAGAATAAAGTAGCAATTATTGTACGCAAACAACATGGCAGACGTAAGAAAATATGCGTTGTAAGGTAATATTCGATTCTGGTGTGATTTTAATTTCATGCAATAAGTACCTAGTACCTTCGCATTAGGTAAGTACCTATCACATATTATTATGTATCTTGGTAACGGCGCATCCTAGCTCAAAAATAACCATATTTTTGGCCCTTTTTATAAACCTCACACATTTTCTCCTTAATCTCATAGCCCGGTCACCCATCCATAAAATGACCGTGATGTCTATTGCTTTACCTTAACGTAGTTTGCACGAAAAAAATCTGCAAAATACCGATAACATAGGCTCTGCAAGCTGATCCGAAGGTTACCCATCCATTAAACCACCGCTATGTCAATCGCTTTATTTTAACTTGGTTTGTACGAAAAATGCTTTATATCCTTAACCGCCTCCCACGACACCTGCGGGATGAAATAGGTGCTGACTGACACTTTGTATGCAAGTCTGTCACCGCACGAAAAATGCAACGTGTTTTATAAGAATTATTTATCGTTAATTATTGTAATATAATAAACTAGCTGTTTCCCACGGTTTCACCCGCGTCTTGAGGGAACTTCTTCGCGTACCCGGTTAATTTTTAGCCTAATTTACTCCTTGGTACATCAGGCCAGTGAAGGTCTCGTCAAAATAGGTCCAGCCGTTCCAGAGATTAGCGAGAACAAACAGACAGACAGACAAAAATTGTAACAAATTTCATTTCCGTTAAATTTTATGTACCGTGTATACATCCATATGCATTTAGTAAAAAGCGGTTATTTTAATATTACAAACATACACTCCAATTTTATTTATATGTATAGATAAGTGATTTACACTATATTATTCATGTAGCGTAGCACTTGTAATATTTTTCTAAAATAAATAGACGGTGTTTGAATAAGTAGGTATTGTTTACATGTGGCAGCCCTAGCCTATTTACCCTTGTCTAGACGATGTCGGCTTTTTCTACGAGATCAAAGGCGTCAAACTACTGTATGTCTTTATACTATGGTATTACTGTGTATCTTCGATTTCTATTCTTGTATACCTATTGTATGTTATCTTACTATTTTCTAACTTAAATTTCAACTACCGATTCCCTACGTAACAGTTCGCAATTTGAAATAACGGTTTTTTCTTTTTGCAAGTCACTACCTATTGTCTACATTTTTACACCAAATCGTCGTGGTTTCTTTGTAAAGCAGAACTATTGCACACAGAGAGCTGTAATATACTTACATTCTATTTTATCATACATTTAACTTCATCATGAGCACTAACCCTATTAAGTACTTCCTACTTAATAAGAATGAACTAGCCTACGAGGTCGCTATTCACGGAGAGGAACCGGCTACCTCTGTTCTAGGTTTACGGAAGCAGCTACCTAAACTACTCGAGCTGATTCCAAATGACGAAATCCTAGAGTCAGGCCTAGACATAGCAGATGATTTCAAGGGAGCTAGCGTGTCAGTTGCCGATTTAGATTCGCGAATCTCTTCCCTAAACTCTACGACCACAACTTGGCGAGGCGAACTACGGCCTTGCACAACCAAGTCTACCACAGGTTGAGCAGGTTTGATAATTCTGATTCTAAATACGGCAAGAAAATATCCGAGCTGACTAAACGCTTTCGGATGCTGTAAGCAGAGCTATCTAAGATAGAACACTCGAATGTTCCGTCGGCGGAAGTCGGAGTCACGATGACTTGCACGGTATCTATCCCTGCACAGGCAGCGTCGGCTCCGGTTACTGTTCAATGCGAGCATTTGAGGGTTGGTGAACTATCGCAACTCAAATTCGACGGAACAGGCTGCGTTCGTGAATTCCTACAACGCATGACTGAATTTAGGATGGTTAGAAATCTACCTGCCAATAGATTATTCGATTACGCATCTGAAATTTTTACTGGTAATGCGTAATACTGGTTTCGCGGTGTTAAAAATTCCATTTTTACATGGGACGAACTAACTAGTAAACTTATAGCAGATTTTACACCATACGACTATCATTATAAACTTTTAGCTGAGATTCGTAATCGTACTCAAGGGCAAACTGAGGGTATAATCATCTACTTGTCGATTATGTTCCAACTTTTTGCGCGATTATTACCGAACACGTTACTAACCGAACATGAAAAACTAAATATATTTCTTCACAATATTAGACCGTGTTATTCACTGTACTAGCTTCATGTACTACGGCTGTAGACACTATAGACACGCTTAAAACACTATGTCTAAACTATGAGAAGTTCCAGTGTTTAAGTTCACAGTTCCGCGAATCTAGTTACCCTACGTCTAACACAGTAGCACCTGATTTAGCTTATAGAAATAAAAAGGACACGCACGGTCACTATAATAATACACAGTACTATAAACCGTCTAAACTAAACAACTATGCTTCCGTCGCATCTATAAATGTTGAACCGAACGATACACCTATGCCTAACCTACAACACTATAATGTCGACATGATATCTAAATCAGCTGTTCCTACAACAATAACTAATAAGAGGTCTGTGTTCTGCCCGCGATGTCGCTCAACTGATCACTCGCTAGGGACGTGCTAGCGCGACCGTTATCCTACATGTTTTAAGTGTGGCCTTAGGGATGTCACATTCGTAAATTGTCCTAATTGTAAAAATAAATCGTTTTCAAAAAACTAATTTACTCGGAACGTTATTCGTCAAATAAGACGACAAACCCTACCGTTTGTACATCTTCTAAACCTAAATATTTTGACAAAGAAGACTGGAAAAATTATCTGAACACTCTAAAAGTGTATTTTTCTAGTTATTCTGTGGCTGCGATCCGTGATCAAAAACCTAATACTGATTTTCGACCCTATGTTAATGTAACCATTAAGAATCTACCCTTTACTGGTTTACTTGACTCAGGTTCTGCCGTCCCTATATTGGGCAATAATCTTAATATATAAAATCCTTGCGATACTGACTGACTGACAGACACGCTACAGCCGAATCTATTGGGCGCATGAAGCTGAAATTTGGCATGTATGTTCCTTGGAGACCGTAGGGGTGCACTAAGAAGGGATTTCCCGAAATTCCCACGGGATCGGCCAAAACGGGTACATTAAAAAAAAATGCAGGCGTAGCTGCTGGCGTCCTCTAGTTCTCATATAAAAATTGTTTCTAAAACTAATGTTCCTTTGATTAAGTGTGACAACCCTACTTTATTTTTTCGATCAGCGGGTGGTCATCGTTTGACACCGATCGGCTATATCAACCTACCCACCACTTTTGAAAATAAAACTTGTAATTTAAAAGCGTACGTAATTCCAGAAGTTACTAGTTCGTTAATTTTAGGTACTGACTTCTGGAAAAGATTTAAATTGTTACCAAATAATATTTACTCTGTCTCTTTAGCTAATAATGACCCTCGTAGTAATTCCTTGCCTAATAAATCGAATGCTGCCTTACAATCCTACGATGAGCTTAATGACTACCTAAAACGTTTAGCGGATAAGATGATTAAGCAATTCGTATGTATATCTTCCGAGAAGAAAGGCTTAGGACGTACCCATTTAGTCGAGCATCGTATTGATACAGGTGACTCACCGCCAATACGTCAGCGATACTATCGTCTGCCGCCAGAAAAAATGCGTGTTATTATTGAGGAACTAGACGAGATGCTTAAACTCGGAGTCGTAGAACCGTGCGAAAGCCCATGGTCTTCGCCAATCCTATTAACGCCTAAGAAAGATGGTAAATTAAGGTTTTCCTCTTAAACTCGGTTACACGTAAGGATGCGTACAAACTACCGTATGTTTCCGAAATCCTAGATAACCTAAAAAATGCTAGATTCCTAAGTTGTATTGATCTATTTAAATCGTTTTGGCAGACGCCTATTCGGAGTAGCGATCGGGACAAGACCGCGTTCTACGTACCTACCCGTGGAACATTCCGATTTATTAATATGCCGCGAACGGCATATAGCCGAAGCTTAACTAATGCGCCGGCTACGCAATTGGTCGATCAATTATTTACAAATAGCCCAGAGTTCGAAAACGCGGTGTTCGTATTCTTAGACGATATTTGTATTATAGGAAAGGATTTTGATCATCACATTCAGCTGTTATCTAAAGTATACGCGAAACTAAAATCAGCTAATTTAACTATTAAT
Organism: Euclidia mi; assembly: GCA_944739405.2. Classification (NCBI taxonomy): domain Eukaryota; kingdom Metazoa; phylum Arthropoda; class Insecta; order Lepidoptera; family Erebidae; genus Euclidia; species Euclidia mi. Next base: position 82,658,696 of record OX123182.2, on the reverse strand, counting down.
TTAGAAAAGTTGCATTTCTTTAGAAACGAATTAAAATACTTGGGTTACGTCGTGAATTCTAAAGGACTTCACGTAGATCCTAGTAAGGTGGAAGCCATATGAACTATCCTGTACCTACAAGTAAAAAGGAGGTCAAACGGTTTTTGGGTACCGCGTCTTGGTACCGTGGATTTATACCTAATTTTAGTTCAATTGCAGGGCCTCTAAATAAACTTACTTCTACCAGTAAAAACCCTGCTCCTTTTGTTTGGTCGAAGGAAGCTAATAACTCATTTATTAAACTCAAACACCTGTTATCTACCGCGCCTATTCTTTCTTGTCCGGACTATAACAAACCGTTCGAAGTGCACACGGATGCTAGCGACTATGGTATAAGCTTTACTCCCACAAACTACTGACGGTGTGGAGTATCCTATAGCTTATATGAGCAAATCCTTGTCTGCACAGGAACGTAATTATAGTATACGGAACGGGAGGCGCAAGCTGTTTTAGTCGCGGTAGAACATTGGCGATGTTACTTAGATAACGGTATGAAATTCACTGTTTACACAGATCACTCAGCCTTAAAATGGTTTTTAAATTTCGAAAAATCGAGATGGAGGGTACGTCTATCGTCTTGTAATTTCGATGTGAAACATCGCCGCGGCGCGGATAGCGTCATACCCGACGCACTATCTCGGGCAAGTGCCGAGTCGGCTATTGATACTAACACTGATAATGACACTAATGTAACCTCGGATCTGTGGTATACTACTATCTACAATGGCTGTAAAAACTCACCTACATCTTTCCCTAACTATTCTATCAAAAATGATAAATTATATCGATATATGGTATCGAAATGTTCACTGCGGAAAGAATTTGTATGGAAAGAGGTTCTACCTACCTCGGATAGATCTACAGCTATTAAAGAAAACCATTCGGAACTCGCTGCGGGCCATTTAAGTATTTTTAAAACGTATAAACGTTTAGCACAGCGTTATTATTGGCCCGGTATGCACGCTGACGTTGTTAAATTTATATCTTCGTGTGATATTTGTGCCGCACATAAACACCAAAACCATGCTACTTTAGGTGTTATGGGACGACCAAAGGTGTGCTCTCGCCCCTTCCAAACAATTAGTATCGACCTTGTTGGACCCCTACCCTCAACTAGAAAACAAGATAGCTATATTTTTGTTGTTATTTGTTGCTTCAGTAAATATTGTCTTCTCTTTCCTATCAAGCGGGCTACCGCCGAGGTTATAACTAACATTCTCGAGGAAAAAGTATTTCTAATACATGGCATACCTTCAACCGTTATTCTAGACGATGGTAAACAATTTGTAAGTGCAACTCTAAAGTCTATGATTAGAAAATATAAAATACCTAACTTGCACTTTACACCTAAAAACACTCCACACGTAAATTCTGTTGAGAGATACGATAAAACCATTGTGACTACTATATCTTCATTTAACCAAAACGACCATAGAATATGGGATACTCTAATTCCCAAAATTCAATTCGCGCTAAATACTGCAGTTAACGAAATAACTGGCTATACTCCAAGTTTTTTAGTGTACGGCAGAGAACTAGTAACTTGCGGTTCACACTATATTGATGCCGAGTCAGATGATGTTATTTATATACCTAGGGATTCTTATGCTGAAAATATAGGCTGTCTATCTAGTATTTTCGATAAGCTCCAGTCTCTTTTAATCCAAATTCACGCTAGAAACTCACACACATACAACTTACGTCGTAAACCGGCTGAGTTAAACGTAGGTGATACTGTGTGGATGAGAACCTTTTATTTAAGTGAGTAAGTTTAAGGACAAATCATTTAGCAAAAAACTAGGTCCTAAGTTTACCAAGTGTACTATTATTGCTAAAAAGTCACCACTAGTATACGAATTAGCGGATTCGTCGGGTAAATCTATTGGCAGTTAGGTATCATTAACTACACTGATTCCTAACCTAACTAGATTCTTTCATTGTACCTATCTACAGTTTGAGTATCGTAGTCAGTATCTACTTAGCACTGTCTACAGAAGTTTCGGAGGACTTTAGTTAGACGTATTTTTCTTGTCTAGACACGTAAAATCCTGCTGTACAGAGCGGGGTATTGTAACGTAATACTCTACGTATTGCGTTATAATATCTCGCAGGCGCTTAACGCCAGCTTTGTCCGAGGAGCGCTTCGCTACGAATTGTTACCTTATATAGGCGTAGATCGGCTCACAGGCAGCTGTGAGTCATAGGTCTATGGCTATATAAGATGGGTGCGCGATCTGAATCGGTCACTTTTTCCCTACACACCGCCTTGCTGATGGTTGTAGTGACAACCAAGTACTATTCTACTTCTCTATCTACTGTCCCGCTGTGGGTAAGCACATTCTAGTTGTCTGTGTGCCTATATGTTCTGTCTGTAGTATCTGTGTCTCCTAAGCGTAACAGCCGATCTAGGAACCGCCTGTTCCTGACCAGTTGTTGTGTATTCTCCGTGCTGTTTCCAGTTCTCCCTACGGGCCACGATTCTCCATACGGGCTACAATTACAAGCTGCTGGCGCCGTGCCGCTACCAGCCGCCGCCACGCATCAGCTTCTGCCTACGAGACTCCTACAGCCAGGCCACGGACGCCTGAGCCTCACCGCTCGGCCCACATCGGCTGCACCGCCTGAGCCCCGCTCAGCCTGAACCTCGACCACCGAGCTGCCTACACAACGCGCACACTAATCTAACCACAGAATATCCCTTTATCCAAATTAGACTAGAAAGCGTAGCCCGGGTTCAGACTGGGATAACGCAAGGAGGAAGAAGTAAGTACTGCACGTTATACAGTTTTTATAGCATTCGTATTATTTCCTTTTAAGAAGATCATAATATTTACCATATTCATTATCTATCCCACTGATGTGCACTGCCCTCATACGTGAGTAAAGAACCGTGACCGCAAAAATGTTTTTTAAGTAATTACTGACCACCACAACAGCAAGTAAGGTTCAGTGAATTCTCATAGATGCATGGAATAGTTTCTTTGTGATGCTTTTTTCACCATAATGAAGTTATAATTAAAACAGTAAGCTTCGAAAAGGTCCCGGGTCCGGGTCTCCGGAACCATCTGAATTGTAGTGATACTTTGATTTATGCGATCGTAAACCAAGAGCATTTTTTGATGCCGCGACATTCTTATGTCACTTTTACGTTATCAGATTTTAATACCTCCACAGCAACATACCACGAGCATCGAATCATCGATAGACTGACATTGTTATTCATATTGTGTATCTTAATATATTGTGGAAGACGAATATAACTTTCTGACGATACACACCTGTTTAGTATCGCGTTCACCGGGAAGTTGTGAATGTATCAGATAGTATAATCTGCATTTGGCGAGTGGGAAAACATGTACGAGAAATATATTTACTAAAATTAAATAAACAGTGCGCAAGTGGCAGGGAAACAAAAATAACGCGGCTGAGCGACGCCCGCCAATTCAGTTTCGACACATGCGTTTCACGCGGACGCTGCCATCATATTAAAACTATTCGCAACAAAAAAATATTATACGAGATTTCGGTGTGCGTTTAAAAGGATTTTTTTCACCCGCGAAAACTCTGAATAGAATAACTGAATATTTTGTGTATTCTCTAGTGCTAGTGAAAAATGTTTAACAACACCACATCGTATAAGTCAACTGCTGGGCCCAGCTACACAAAGAAATCAGAACTGAAAGTACCAAAAGGTAATGTTTTTTGTTTTCTTATTATTGGTTTGGCTGGAATTTCTGTAGAAAATATTACGGTTCAGTAAACATCTGCCCGCGGTAACCACAATTCAATTGACTACTTTTACAATCAATTTGTTAGTACGGAATTTCGGGCACAAATAATTGTTCGACTTTTTCACTTGCCTGATCATGGACTATTTAATATTATAATTTGATGTTATTTGCTCAATCTTTTTGTATGGTGAAATGTTTATTTCTATAAAGAAAGTAAGGACATTTCTGTTTGAAATTGTGTTCGGATCATCAATGTAAAGATCATCACCAAAGTATGCATGTTCATAGCTTTTAGTTTGTTCTTAATTTGCCATGAAAAAGTATTATCCGGTAACAAATAAATACTAGGTCAAAAATGAAGGTAGTAAAACTTCGCACGTTATTCGGAGCCAGGGTTTTCTTGTTCCCCAATCAACAAAAAATAACAGAAATTATAGACGAGCAAAATTGAAGCCGAATCACAAAAAAAATCTAGTCTGTTTTGATAGAATTCAAAACAAATCTATACTTCGTGATTATTTGGAATATAACTATCGAAAGTTGTTCAAAAACAAGTAGATAATTGCGAAAGCGTTTTTATATGCTATCGTCCTTAATTTTAAGGTTCTAATTTGTCTGAATGTTTCTATTGAAGGAGGTAGTTGCTCCTTCGCGTTTAATTAAAACTGGATTACTAATTTGGATTCAGTGACAATTATATCTGGCGGTAGACGATTATAAACGTCAGAAAAGCATTCCCTAATGAGGGTGCGTACTTGTTGGCCAAACTTCCTGACACCCTAGGGAGTATGACTACTTATTTATATTATTTAATTACATTTAAGGTGTTATAATTTCTTTTGAAGTCTACAGAATGAAAATCTTAAGCTTTGTTCTAATATTTTATTAGGACTAGCCCATTGGCTTCGTTACCTAATTTTGCGAATAATCGTGAGGTGTTATGCCTCCTTTGCCATTTAAAGTGCAGTTCGATTTTCTTTAAATATAAGTTTAGATATAAAAATGGTAGCAGGCAATTATAGCAGATAAAAAGCAATTAAATGATTCTGGAAACAGTGTAGAAACTTAAGAAGTCAAGTGAGTCATAATAGTGTCACTAGTACTACAAACAGTCAAAGTACAAAAAAGATTTGATTCTACTTCGTGCAGCACAAGCGTCTTGCTGATATCGGGCTGCCACAAGGCGGGGTAATATTTGAATTGGCTATGATGGCAACTCATTATACTACGTATAAGATTTCCTTACGAGTAATTGGCAGGGATGTATCTATATAGGCTTAGCCCTATTCATCGTATCAACAAATTCAACTATCAGTTCGATTAGTTACGCGGCCAAATGAACGTACCGCAAATCAAATTAACTTCGGTTAAAAGCTTTTATGCTCTATCTAGTTATTTGATATAAAGTTATACTTGTATCAGTTATAGTTATGCAGTAATGTTTATAATATATTTTATAGTTGCGTGGTTTTGTATCATACCTTGCATTTCTTGGCGAAACACTGAACATAAATTAATCCAATAAGATCAAACAAGTGGTGGGAGTATTTAGGATAGAATTTATTTTCTACATCAATCCTTAGACTCGCTAGTTCATGGTCACGGTTTATCTCCATTATATAAAAACAGCTTTGCAAGTATTATTCGGATTATGTAACTTTGAAACGATAGTTAGACAAAGTAATAATAATATAATATAATAATATTCTACCACATGCACACATCACCATCTAGTCCCTAACTAAGCAGAGCTTGTACTATGGGTACTAGATAATGGATAAACATACATATTATATACTTTTTTTTGTAAATACATACATATTATACATAGAAACACCCAGACCAAGACAAACATCCATGTTCATGCACACAAATGTTTGACTTTAGCGGGAATCGAACCCGCGACCTTCGGCGTAGCAGTCGCTTACACTCCCGCTGCGCTAACCGGTCGTGTAGTGTAGTAAAGGACTCAACTAGATGAGAACGAGACCGAGCGTCCCTAATAACATTGCAATCGTATTTACTAATATACATACATACGTTTAGACACACCTCTGTACTCTGTGTTAACATTGAGTATTTTTTATGATAATAAACCTCTACAATATATGCTTCAACGATTATACCGCATTCGACCAAATAGGTCCGCGACCACTGACCGCGTGCTCACAACCATTCATCGCGTGGCAGACAAACAGTTAATAAAATCCAGCGTCATCAGCAGTTTCGTTTTGTTGGCAAAAATTGTTGGTTGCATTTGAGTGGCAAAGCCGTAGCGTGTAGGCTGCGTCTCACGATGAGACCGTTGCGAGTAGGTTGGGTCTACTGGTCATGCCATTGTAAGTTATTGGCAACTAACGGAGAATTAGTTTCCAATAGATTGCATCTCGGGAAGAATTCGTTACGAGAAGGCTTAGTCTCGTAACAAGTCGTTGACGATTCTTTCGACACTGCTAGAAAAAATATCATCACAATGCTGTATGCCGTAACACGATGTTTAGATTATTATAAAGTTAAATGACGCAAAATACTCGTGTCTATATTAAACATTCCATATTTGGACTAATCACGAAGATAAAATTATTTCTTATTATATCATAGGTATCATCTTTTTTCAACTCGATTTTCCAGTCAAATTAGGTAACAAATATCAATAATTTTTAGAAAAGAAAAATGTTTCATTCCTTTTAAAACGTATGTGATGGCAAACAAACATATTACGCACTTGATGATAATTTAAGAGATTCTAACAAAATATTAATAAAATATATCAAACGGGAGTAAGACTTTGTTTTAAATGTCCCTATTCAGGCGAGCGGTGTTCCGGAAGGTTTTATATTGCGAAACGTTAAACAAAAGATGTCCTTGAGGTTTGTTTAGATCCTCAGCGAGATGGAACAATGGAACAAATTGTTTGAATCTCTGTAAGACTTAAACCTTCGTTATACGCCAGAAGGTTTTACCGGATATTCGTTTAGGTTCATGTTTTCTAGACAGATGGATTTTCTTAAGACGGACATATGACTGGATGATCTTGTATTACAAGGATTTGGTTGGAAGCATCTACAAAGTACTGTACAAATATTGTCTTGTTGGTAGTACTGAATTGCGATTACGATAGAATGATATCGTAAGAATAGAAAATTGTGAGATTTGAATGTTTGATGTTCGTTTTTTTATTTATCAAGATGGCTCTATTTTCTTTAAGCGTTATTATAGTATTGCGAAGCGATACCAATCATTAATCTATGACTGTAGTTTTCTCATTGGTAGTACCATCTAATAGGTTAGTACGATACGATCAATATTTGCGAGTTTTTAAGTTAATTCAAGATTTAACATTTTCAAATATTTACATACTGAAATATGATAAAAATCAAATGGGCTTGAAGTCGGCCATATTCGTGATACAGCATTAATTAATTTATCACTGAAGCATCGCTTCAGTTGCCAATATTTAAGATTGATATTTTATATTATTCACATGAGATATCGACAGCCAAATTCAGAAAAAGTATTCAGTACAAAACATACTTTGGACATAAGTGTAAAAGTAAAAAGTACTTTATTATAAATATTGTATGCAATATGTTAATGTTGTTTACTGTAATTACGGAAACGATTGCATAATTATTTTAATATTCAAGACAGGAGGTTATTTTGCTAAAAGTCAATCATTTCATGACCAAAAATGCTAAAATATATTTATGGATATAAGACGTCAACATAAAAGGACTTTACAAAAACTGTTGTGAAACGTGGTTTATTATGATAAAAGCTGAAAGGAGCGTAGTGGATATTTAACTATCGCGGCTTTATGTGATACCCAAATGTTATACCCGAATTAAACTGCTTTTCATTTATCCACACCATACATTTTCACCTTGTAGTATTAAAAAAACGCAAAACTTACAATGAAATACAACTTCTGTACATCTTTATTAGTCAAGGGCTACCCAATATTTGGATTTGTTTTCAAGTCGTGGCTGAATAGGTACCTTCCAAGCAAACGTGCTCCATCGTAGGATATACGAGTATCTTCGCTTAAGATTAGGCGAAATCATAGTCAAACGTTAATTGATGACGATTGACTATAAAGAAAAACATAAAAAAACCATAAGACTCCGTAGGATAAAAAGCAGTATGATTTGTGTTTTTATGTACATTGAACAATGTCCTTCATATGAGATATGAGATTTCACAGAAGTGGAGCAAAACGTAGTTTTTGAACATGAACTGTAATTTCGCCCAGTTTCTATGAAAACGCATTTATAGTCGTCCTACGAATGATGCCGTTAAACAGTGTCATATATGGGCGAGTATTAACTTTTCGTTTACTCGTCTTTTACTGTTATTACACCGATTCCAATCTTAATAACGACTGAACCACTCTGATTTAGTGTATACTTGTGAAGTTGAGTTTTTATTTGACGTATTTCGGTTATAATATTGGTTTTGGTATTGAGAAGGTGCTCGGACGATATGAGTTTGTTTGCACAAGTTGTTTTTTTTTAAGCATAATATTTTGTGAAGCCAAATGTTATGTTTTAGCTTCACTGAATGAAATTATATTGTTATGAACACTACTTTATAATTATAAAATCCATGTCATTATCTACGATATGTAGATTGATGCTTTCTCTTTACAAGACAAGCCATACGTGTAACAAATTACAAGTAGGTAAGTATCCTTGCCAACACAACTTGTTTATATTAGGCATGAATCCATCACGCCTACAGTGAAATGGTTAATATTCATAATACTCGTACGATAACGATATAGGTAGGTATTTTCTTCTTACGGTTATATAAACTGATTGTATTAATTTCCTCGCCCACCCGCAGTAAAAATACGGAGGGTTGTAAATATAGCATCATCAATTAGTATTTCAATGCCTTCCGCGATCTCCCGAAACCATTCATCGATCGTGATCTTTGACCTTCTCTCTAATCAATCCGTGTATTTTCGAAGCAAGTAATAAAAACTGAAGCAAAAGTAATGATCTATCTTGTTTACTTCTTCTAATAAAAATCTGACCTTAGTGCAACACCAGTTTGCGTCACATTAACATCGTAAGTTCATAGAAGGATTTGACCTATCATGCTACGCTCGCCAGACGGGTTTGTGTAGAATTTGTAGTCTTTGAGGTCGAGTATTCCTTTTTTTCCCAGAGAGATACTATTTTCTTTGTGTATTTTTTTAGTCGCCTCTTACGGGACCCATGGAATCAAATGAGGCAGTGTTTTTTTCTATTCGTAATTCTTCACTACAGGGATTAGCATCTTTATGGTAATAATTAGTTGTCGTAATTGTCATGATATAAAATCCCTTATCTTGACTATTATATAATCGTGAAGCTCAAATCATTCAAGCTAGAAATATTAAATTTTGTCAGCGGATTCCTTTTATGACGTATACATGCAAAAAAGAAGGATTTTTAATATTTCGCTCGTTTTATTCATAAAAGACCTCTCTTAATGACCTTGTATCGCAGAGACACAGCTGTTGACACGTGCGTGGATTAAACACTGAACATTACAACGCTCTGTGCTAGTCAGTTCACACATGAAACAAGCTTCTCTTTATGCTCAATAGAGAAGATCTATTATCATAACAGTATAAAGTGAACAGCTAAACAACAATATATCAGTGTTTAAGTTCGAGTGGGCGTGTAGTTTGCGAGAAACGCAGCCGTAATAAAATATTAAGGCACGTTGTATACAACGTCGCATTTAAATAATATTGCAGACTGAACTTTTGCCCAGATTTTCTTCAGGGCCGCCGAGGCCAGAATTATCAGCGAAGCGAGAAATTAAAGTAGCCGTGAACAGAATAAAATTAACTAAGACGCTGCTACTGTTCCCACTGTTGGGGTCTTAAGGTGCTGCCGGATTTCCTTCGCGTTTACTAAAGCACGCCATTCCTTTCATGCACTGGATTTGCACACTTAATTAAATCTTAAGTTTATTCATTTAACGCTTACAATTTTTACGTGAACAATATTATATTTTATTTACGACGGACGACGCGGATTTTTGGGTACAGCTTCAACCTTTGTTACTTGGTTTTGCATATTTATACGAACTGTCGTGTTTTCGGTAGGTAGGTCGCCTGTCGCGCGTTGTTTGATGTGGGATGCAATAAACATACGATTAGTCATTATAATGCAAACATACGTAATATAACACTAAAGAAATATTGCCTCTAAGAAAACTTAAAATGAACGATTTAATAATAAATCAATAAAATTATTCAAATAAAAATCGTAACTGTCGTGTAGAGGAAGAGAAGTTGGCAATGCTCCATGTTTCAGTTTTCATGACATTCAAATGTATCAAATTCTTCTATTTGTGTTTCATTTTGTGTAATCAGGATCGTGAAGACGTTGCTCGATGCAGGTTTTTTGGAGTAGTTTGGATACAATACATTGTAAAATCCATCTACATATCTTTTGAAGTAATGTTTAGGTAAAATATGTATATGTTACCTATATACATACCTACATGCATATACTCACACCTTTTTCCCGTTGGGGTAGGCAGAGACAACAGAACGCCACTTGGTTCTATCCTTACAAACTTCACGCGCTTCCTCTACACTCATACCTATATACCTTTAGTTATTAAGAAATACACTGAAGATTATCTAAAATATCAGCGGCGTTCAGTGTTAAATAAGCATATTAATTTTACTGCTGATTAAGCATGAATACTAATTGTATAAGTAACAGTTTCTTCACTCCTAAAAGTGAAACTCATTTCGATATAAATATTTAATAAAACATATTTTTTACACATTTTTTTCTGTGGCTTATTTTACATAAGAAGCATGAAATAATAATTTCAAGTAACATGAGTATTAACAATCAATAATTATATATGTACCCAGATATAGTATCTTGTGAACAGGCGAAATACAATAGTAATAATCTGAATAATTGTGATACATTTATCCAATTGTTTTTGAGTTACAAGCAAAATTGAGACCATTAGAGTTTGCTCATAAGCCTAAATGTCTATTATAAAGATAAGAATCTTACTGATAACGGTATAACGGTGCTATTCCGTACAACAGTACCGGTTTCCGGTAAGAAAGCGCTTTTCCCGCGAATATCGATGAAAATGTTTCATCATTCCACACTGTGGTAGATTCTCGTATCTGGTCACAAATGACGCATTAAGGACGTATCGAATGATAAATGTGAATCATATTTACAAGCAGTATTAAATGCACATGAAATTAAAATCCGCAAAGAGCATGAAATAGACCGTTAACAAAAAAAATACGAATTCAATAATATTACAAACTTAATTTTTGCCGTCAGTTCAGTGATTGTTTCTAGGATAGAACGTCAAAGATAAGTTTGTTCGCGACGTTCAGTGCGCGAATACAACATTTTTTTATGCCGGTGCAGGCGAGTCGCCTGATGGTAAGTGATTACCATCGCTCATGGATAGTAGCAACACCAATGGAGTCCAAAGTGTGTTGCCGCCTTTTGGGACAAGAAAAGGAATAATAGGAGAAGTGGGATAAGAGCGAAGGAGTAAGGGTTGGGACCTCCGGCACTCTCATATTTATCGAACGAAACACAACAGTGTCAATACTGTACCTTTACGTCGATATTCTGTGAGAGGGTAGTACTACTCTGGTCGAGCCAGCCCAATCATGCCTACATTAGCAAGGCTACTTTCTAAAATTCATTTATATTATTATTATTAATCAGTTTATTTCACATCATTCATAACAAGATCCATACATTGTTAGTATAAATCTTAACCTAGTGTTAGTAAAAGACATTCTTATATAAAAATTGAAACGACTGACACCTACGTGTGCAGCCGTATCCAGTGAGCCAGCATGGGGCTGTCCCATCTATCACACAATACACTCAGGATGCTGTGGCAGCTAGCACGTATTCTACCTAGAATTGAAGCGCACCGTTTCCGTATAATTGCATGGAAACCATCAACCCTGGCCTCGGTGAACATCCCGGAAGCACTACAATAGCATGGTAGACCCAACAGCATCCTGCACGTGTAAAAAGACTGGCAGTGTGCTCTGAAAAGGGTTATTTTGACTTGCGTCGTACAACGTGCAAATCTGCGGATCAGCATATTACCTCGGACAGCCATCGCTCTGCGTTCCCTTTCGATGTCCAGGTCATCATTCAGGTCATGCGTGACTCAGTGTCCCAGGTACTTAAACTTTGTTACTCTGATTATCGGAGTATTATTTATGGTGACATCTGGCACGTTAGTGTAACATTTGGTGCCTGCCTTGAACACCAGTAATTCGTATTTTTTCACATTGTAGCTGAGTCCCTGAGTGACCGCGTAGTCTTCACACATCTTAACAAGACGGCTGAGTGCGCTTATTGATGGACTCAGCAGCACCATCTCGTCAGCGTAGCTTATATTGTTAACACAAACGCCGTCGATGTGACAGCCTATACGGGTGCTGCTGAGTTCAACAATCAGCTGATTAATGTAAAGGTTAAAGAGACGAGGTGAGGTAATACCCCCCTGTCTCACTCCGCACTTCAACCCATACACATCGGACAGAGTTCCACCCCACCTGACATAGTTCGTCTGATTCTCGTACCAAAACTTAAATAAAGAAATAACAGTACAGTCAACGCTGCTTTCCTTCCGCAGTTTTTCCCACATGATATCATATGACACCAGGTCAAATGCCCTCGATAAATCCAGAAAACATGCGTTGACCGGTGTTTTCCTATCAGCATAATACTGCACAGTTTGCTTAAGACACATGATAGCTGTCTCCGTCGATAGTCCAGGTCTGAAACCAAATTGGGCATCGTGAAGATTTATACGACTCGCCATATGTGTGTCAAGCAGACAGTTCAGTACTTTAGCTGTAACAGTCGCTAAGGAAATAGGCCTATAGTTTGCGGAATCTATAACATCACCCGTTCTATTTTTTACTATTGGCACCACTATGGTCTTCATAAGCTTATCTGGCAAATACAAGTGACCTAGACATAACGAATAAAATGTTGCCAATACCCTTGGTAAATGAGCGCCCGCGTATCGCAAGTGCTCCACGCTGAGGTGGTCATGTCCTTGAGATTCCTCTGACCATCTTTCTAATGATATCAGCTATTTCCTTAGCCAAAAAGGTACGCCACGGGAAACTTACCTCAGCGCCAATCACCGACGAAGACATGGGCGTAGCCGATCCCAACAAAGGTTCAACTTGGCACTATTTCACAAATAAATTTGAAATGGCTTCAGGGTCACAAATTCCAGCCACGCTCACCGGCAGACTCGGCTTGATGTTCAGTTTAGAGGTACTCTTCCAAAACTTCCCGAAATCTTTGGATTTGCGCTTCTCAGCCATAATGTCTAGTTTTATTTGTGTTTGCTTATTGCGACACCACTTTAATTTAGCTTTAAAAATCTTACCTGAATTTCGCATATTCTCATAAATAATTCCTGAAGTTGGATTTCCAGATAAATGCCACATCTGAAAAGCAAGCCGAGCCTGAGAGTGAGCACTTCTGACATGTCTATTCCATCCAGTTAAAGGTTTATAGCATTTTTGTCTAATACCTGTAGCGGTCAGCTCAGCAGATGTTGAAAGTACATCAATGATTTTTGTGTACATATTGTCTAAGACCACTCTGTGAGTTATATCGCCGCATATGTTATCCGCACAATTTATACACTCTGGGGGGAAATCTATTTCACATAAATCTGAATTACACAGTTCTTCGTACATCTTAATCTGTTCTAAGTCTCGTTCGCCCCATAAAACCTTACTACTTAAAACTTCACGTAGTGGAATATTAGACTCCACTATACTTAGGTTACATTCTATTTGAATAGGAAAGTGATCGGACCAATAAGTGCCGTACAATACTTCTACACTAGATATAGTTTGACGCGCGGCCTCAGTAACGACGCAATGGTCAAGCCATCGCTTGCACCCGTGCGCATCACTCACACACGTATACGAGTCGCGTGGTAGTAACTCGCTGTCCATGCAGGTCCAACACTGTTCCTCACAAAACTTTAACAATTCATAGCGAAATTGTTCAATGGGGTGCGCGTTATAATCACCTAACATATACACATATTGTATATCACTACTTTCTATCATAGCGTTCATCTCGCTTAAAAACTCAGTAAACTCAGTTATATTATCAGCACAGCAAGTAGGCAAATAGGCTGAAAAAATAAGTAATCTATTGTTTGACTGTTCTATCTGTATTGCTGTAATACGAGTACTATTACACTTCACAACCGTCACAGATGAGAATAAACTTTTCCTCCAGAGGAGTGCAACTCCTACGTATGGTCTACCTCGCAGTATTCCAGCCGAAGTATCCACCACAGAGGTCCCACTGTAAGCAAAGTCATCATGTACAGTGCCTAGAAAGGTCAAGTCATGGGGCAGTAACCATGTTTCTTGTAATGCTATAACGTCGGCTGATACACACAGCCGCCTAATACAGTCAATTGATGTTTTTACACATTTGCAATTAAAACTGATATTTTTTACTGCTTTATCCATTATTATTATTGGTTTTAGTATTAATTATTAGTATTAACCAACGCCGGCCAGCGCGCCCCATTTATCAATTAGTAAATGCTTATAATAAACACTTTGAACAGATTGACGTCTTTGCATTGTCCGCGGTTAAATTCAAACATATGATCATCGTGAAGGCGTCGGATGGTGCTCGCCACAAAATCTACACCATCGATGATTTGAACAGTCTGCAGCTAAAGTACCCCAAGCGCAGAGATGAGCCGACCGGGGACAAGAGTGGCGCCGGATCTGCGGGTTCGTCGAACACTAATTCAAAAACCCGTAAATAGTTTTATCCTTTTATCACTACTCATATTATTTTTAACTTTCTATTAGTTATACTATTATCTTATTTATCGCTTCATATATTTATCACATGTTGTTGTTTACATTTCACTTTTTTACTTTCATTTCATGTTGTTGACAGCAGTTTGACTTTGACAGATGTCAGATTAGCGTACGTTTTACGTTCGGAAACTGTTTGCAAAAGTGTTTTAGTGTTTGCTTTTTTAGTTTTTTCTTTTTCTGAATGATTTTTATTGTGCAAGTTTATTTTAATTTTATTGATTGTGTGAGCTGGCGGGTGGTGCAGAGACGACTGTGTTGCCTATAAAATTCACAAACATTTATATACGGTATACTTAATATTTTATATATATTGTATTTATTATTTTATATTTATTATTTTATTATAATTATAGTACTATGGATATTGAAACGTATTTATCGGCTAATGAATCAACTGCTTCTTCCGACAATGAGAGTTTTTGCTCGGCGGACGGCACGTTAAGCGAATGCCTTCATAAGGCATTTGCACTTCAATCTGGCTTGTTGTTTAACGTCTGTCACATAAATGCACAGAGTGTACCCAGCCATTATAGCGACCTGCTGGAAGCATTTTCTGGTTCCAATGCACATGCCATCCTGGTTTCAGAGAGCTGGCTAAAACCAGTTCTTCCTTCTACATCGTACTCGTTGCCTGGTTACGTCCTTATTCGAAGTGACCGAATCAGCAGGCGAGGCGGCGGTGTAGCTATCTATCTCCGCAGCACCTTCCCCTTTAAAATTCTTACTTCATCTACTGCCACTTCTTCACCTGCGGAGTTCTTATTTCTGGAGGTAAACGTCAAGGGTGCGAAAGCTGTTCTTGGCGTTGTGTATTGTCCTCCTAGTGTTGACTATTTCTCCAGTCTCGAGTCGATTCTGGAATCTTTAGGGTCCGAGTATACTCATCTCATCATCATGGGCGACTTTAATACCGATCTCCTTTCCCGTCAATCCAGTCGTTCCTGTAGGTTACTTGACATCGTCCAGTCAGCAAGCCTCCAAGTGCTACCTATGCAAGCTACTCACCACAACAGCAACGGCGAGGATACCTGGCTTGACCTAATACTAACCTCTGATCCTTCCAAAGTCACATCCCATGGCCAACTTTCCGCACCTGGATTTTCCCGCCATGACCTCATTTTCCTCTCCTACCGCCTGAAACCTCCTAAATCCCCACCCAAAGTTCTGCGCATGCGTTGTTTTAGTCGAATGGATGTTAACAAGCTGAATAAGGATGCTGCCGAGTTAAACTGGAGTAGCATGATGTCTGCCTCCACGGTGGACGAAAAGGTAACCATATTTAACAACACAATCTCTGATTTATATGATGTTCATGCCCCAGTGAGACGGGTGAAGCTTAAAAGTCCTCCCGCGCCTTGGATTACGACGGGTGTACGAATGGCAATGCGTCGTAGAGACCGAGCTTTTAGGCGATATAAAAAGGACCGTTGTGATGAGAACTGGGAGCTATTTAGATCTGCAAGAAATCGGTGTAATCAGATGGTGCGTAACGCCAAACGCCGACATATTCTCGATAACATAAATTTTTCATCACCTGCTAATACCTGGAGGTTCCTTAGAACACTAGGCATTGGCAAACAGCAGCACGTCGACAATTGTGGGACTCTTGATCTGGATGATATCAACCGACATTTCACCTCTACCATTTCGCTGGATCACCAGATCATGAGTCTCACGCTCAGTTACTTAGCGGGGTTGCCTCAACCCAATATTGAATCATTTCAGTTTTCTCCAGAGTCTTCAGGCGAGATCAAAAAGTCAATCCTCTCCATAACATCTAATGCTGTGGGATGTGACAATATCAGCCGTCGCATGCTAACAACAATCTTGGATCACATCCTACCTGCGATATCCCACATCATTAACTTTTCTCTTGCTTCCGGTACCTTCCCTTCCTTATGGCGTAAAGCCTACATAATTCCCTTGCCCAAAATCCAAAACCCTACTGTTCCTAACCACTTCCGTCCAATTTCCATCCTACCTTTTCTATCCAAAGTGCTAGAGGCCTGTGTTCACAAACAATTGGCTCGGTTTGTTCACAATAACCGATTGTTAAGCCCTTTACAGTCTGGCTTCAGGCCAGGCCATAGCACTACCTCCGCCCTCTTTAAAGTGACTGGCGATATTCGAGAGGCCATGGAAAGCACCAAAATCACCGTGCTGGTGTTGATTGACTTTTCAAACGCCTTCAATACCGTCAGTCACGATATCCTTTTATCTATCCTCACTCATCTTAGGGTCTCGCCTGTAGCTTTGGATTGGTTCTCAACTTATCTTCGAGGGCGTCAGCAGTCTGTCCGCCTCGATGATTCATCGTCGGGGTGGTCGGACACTACATCTGGCGTTCCTCAAGGCGGCATTATTTCTCCCTTGTTGTTTTCTATTTTTATAAATCTCCTGACTCAAAATCTTCAGTGTGCTTACCATTTGTATGCCGACGACTTGCAGATCTATTCACACGTAAATGTGGAATGCGTAGCAGAAGCCATAGATAAGATAAATAGCGATTTGGCAGCTATACTAACTTGGTCAGACAAGTTTGGCTTAGCTGTCAATCCTAGTAAGACTCAAGCTATTGTTTTAGGTAGTCAAAGGATTTTAAAGAGGCTGGACTTCACATCTTACTACCGTCAATCTGCACACATCAGTCAAAAATCTTGGACTGCATATAGATAGCACGCTAAATTGGCAAACCCAAGTAAACCATGTGAGTCAGAAAGTCACCGGTACTCTACGCGCTCTCTACCGCCTAAAAAACTTTCTCCCGCCCGAGACTAAAACAATGCTTGTGCAAACTTTGATTTTCCCTCTGATCGACTATGGTGATGTATGTTACTTTGACCTGAATGCAGATCTCCTAAACAAACTTGACCGCCTTCTGAATAACTGCATTCGATTCATTTTCAATCTTCGCAAGTATGACCATGTGTCCACTTATCGTTCTCAATTGAAATGGCTCCCCATTCGTCAACGCCGTAGTTTGCGTGCTCTCACAACTCTTTATACCATTCTTACGTCTCCTACTCCCCCTGAGTATTTAACGCCCCTCTTCCAGTATTTATCATCTAATCATGCTCGTAACCTTCGCTCTTCTAATAACCTTCTCCTCATGGTTCCAACTCACAGCTCTAATTTTCTACACTCTTCTTTTTCTGTTCAATCAATCCTTCTCTGGAATGCCCTTCCTCTTGAGATCAGGATGGCCAGGACCAAGTGCTCCTTCAAGTTCAAAGTTAAAGAACTCTTATTGGCTGAAGCAGCAAGTGTATCATAATTCATTTATATTTCATTTTGGCTCATAGTACCTATGTATGTAGATATATATAAATATATATGTATGTATGATATATTATATATAGATGTACTAGTATGTAGCAATAATAAGTATTAATTGAAATTATGTTTATATATCTTTATTGATATCTATGTATGTATGTTATATATTTATTATAATCTATATATATTTATGTAAGTTCAAATAATGTTCTCCTCATTTATATACCACCTACTTCTTTTCTCTCTGCACCACTCAAAGGTAGACTGGGAGATAATGCCCACGGCATTAAGTCCGCCTGTATACGCTCTGTATATAAAGGTTTAAATAAAAAAAAAAAAAAAATAATCGATGTTATACGTAGTTTACCATCCCATTGGAGACAAAATAATATATTGTAAGATTATTAAATTCGGTGTTGAAAGTCTTATATTGTAAATCGTGGATACTGTAGTTGGCTGTACATTAACATATATTTGTTTTATATTCATACTACTTTAAGGTAAACATAATGTACATCTGTTTTTTGTCCCAAATAAATAAAATAAAAATAAAATTTTCTGTGTCTCCACTGTGCCTCTGAAATTTCCTCTAAAATGTATGAATCTGCGGTATGATACCCCATCTGGCCAGAATTCGTCATTCATAAAGAATTTTTCCTTATGTTTTGGAATGAAAACTTTGTAACTATCATAATCCTTTTCTATTTTCATACTCATCTTTTCTACCTTCACTTGTAAACTACATTTGTCCTTAATATACTTCACTATGTCCTCTTTAGCAAGTCCTTTTAGTACATTGGAAATATATAAAGGTACCATTATCTCAGCCGCCTTAAACTTCGCATCGGGTTGTATTACGGCTTTCCCCATTTTTCCTGCAAATCTCTTATTTCGATTATTCCTTTGAACTAATGTCCAACCATCCTTATCTTGCATCTGAGCATTCCCTTCCTTTCTCACAACATTTGCAAAAGTCAATTGCTTCCCAACATGCTCGCCATTTTTCACAGCAGTGTGTTCCAATTTATTTACTCGGTTATGCGCAAACGTCGCGGCCGGTGTTACATGGTATGGATACACGGTACACAGACTTTGTTTTCATATTGTGTATCTTAATATATTGTGGAAGACGAATATAACCTTCTGACGATACACACCTGTCGTTGACAGTCGTTACAGGGCGTCAGTACCTTCTAAATAAACTGACACTAGTCTAAACCATGGAATATCGCTATCCCTTCGGGTTGCGGAGGTCAGACAGGCAGTCGCTCCGTGGAAAAGCTAATATTCAGCCAAATCCGGTTAGACTAGAAAGCGGACCCCAGATTGAAACTGGGAAAACGCTAAGAGAAAGAAGATTAAAATTAAATAAACAGTGCGCGAGTGGCAGGGAAACAATAATAACTCGGCTTAGCGACGCCCGCCAATTCAGTTTCGACACATGCGTTTCACGCGGACGCTGCTATCATATTAAAACTATTCGCAACCAAAAAATACTATACGAGATTTCGGTGCCGCGTTTAAAAGGATTTTTCCACCCGCGAAAGCTGTGAATAGATTAACTGAATATTTTGTGTATTCTATAGTGCTAGTGAAAAATGTTTAACAACACCACATCTTATAAGTCAACTGCTGGCCCAGCTACACAAAGAAATCAGAACTGAAAGTACCAAAAGGTAATGTTTTTTGTTTTCTTATTATTAGTTTGGCTGGAATTTCTGTAGAAAATATCACGGTTCAGTAAACATCTGCCCGCAGTACTTAACTATAATTCAATTGACTACTTTTACAATCAATTTGTTGGTACGGAATTTCGGGCACGAATAATTGTTCGACTTTTTCACTTGCCTGATCATGGACTATTTAATATGATAATTTCATGTTATTTGCTCAATCTTTTTATATGGTGAAATGTTTATTTCTATAAAGAAAGTAAGGACATTTCTGTTTAAAATTGTGTTCGGATCATCAATGTAAAGATCATCACCTAATGCATGTACATAGCTTTTAGTTTGTTTTTAATTTGCCATGAAAAGTATTGTCCGGTAACAAAAAAATACTTGGTCAACACTGCATGTGACTGATTCTTAATTGAGTTTATATTATACAAAGTGATGTACGGTCCATCACTACATAGTATAAAACAAAGTCTGTCTTCTGTCTGTCTGTCCCTATGTATTAAATCTTTAAAACTACGCACGGATTTTAATGCGGTTTTTTTAAGAGATAGAATTATTCAAGAGGGAGGTTTATATGTATAATTGACGCGGGCGAAGCCGCTGGCGACGCTTAGTTAAGCTATAATCGTATGCATCATAATGCAATCATATTTATACAATCGTTTTGAATTCTCGTTTGATTGAAAACAGTCGCACATTAAAAAAAGTGTACATATAAACGTCGTGCATTACAAATTTTCTATAAATTCTTTAAATGTATTTTTGAAATCGAAGACAAATACTCCTCTTTTATTTATATGTATATATTTGTAAGTGAACAAGCAATAAGCAAAAATATAACTTTTAGATAATAATTTTTAATGTGCAGCACGTCTATTCTGTAAGATTCAAACAACAACTCGCATTTCACGTCGCTATTCGCTCTCACTTCGCATAAGGATCAAAATGACCTTGATTTTGAGTGCGAAGTGAGCGTCGAACTGACTGGGGAATTACCTTATAGAAAGCCACTTTTTACGTCATCTCCTCATCTCATACTTTATCTGCCAAAATCTCGAGGTCAATTTAGTTCAACTCGCAAACACGTTTGCAAGAGTAGCGCTAGTGTAGATTCGAATTATCAACTGAGTTTTAGAATGCCAATCAAGAAACTCACAGCGGATTCAGATTCGAAGTTTAGAATGAAGTGTTACAGAATCACACTGCAGATTCAGTAGGTACACTTTATAGATAAATAAAGAAAATATTACTCCCATGCTACCAGCAGTTAAGAACCTCATTACAAAACCTAATAAATTGTTAACCATAAAAGCGCTCATGATATTGTTTAGGTGCTATTTTGTGTACGGTGCTCTAACCGAGTTCAACTTTAAGGTATTTTAAAATAAAATACCTACTATTTAAGGATTCCATCGTGGTTTATTTTAGTTTCATAGTTATTAAGTTTAAACGGAAAGATCGAAGTAAACTATTGTAGTCACCACAGGTCTTGTAAACTAGAAACATTGTGTGATAGTGAATTCAAAATAATGTAATTATAGCTTTTTATGTACTTAAATAATACCGTACAACAAGTGAAATACGATGAAAAACCTAACCGTTTCTTTATTGTGTAACATTGGCGTAAACAAAACTAAATATTGTTTAATCCATGTATATATTAGGGTTTCAATAGAACATTTTTCGTACCCGAATCCCTTCACTACATGTAAATTTCAACCCTTCCCAACTTCAACTCTGTAATAAACCGCACGAGACAGTAATAGTACGCCTAGTACGACAAATATAGATTACTCGCTAACAGGGTGTTAACCATCGCGCATCGACCTGATTATTCTCGCGTAAAATTGATTATTATAGCTTTAACATCAATCTATGAATAGGCACAGAGGACGAGAACGTCCGCTAATGAGGCTCGATGCCCATCCAGGACATGTTAGGATCAACACCTTTCGAACTAATGAATTGAAAAATTATGACCGTCCGACTGTACTGACCTCTTTCGCACCCTTAGTTAACCGCCGGTTATAAATAACCCATTGTGCTTATCTATATTATGTACCTACGCGTTCCATTTTGTCATTTCACGCGTTTTATGAGCCATATTTTTTATTGCCAACAGAAATTATATGGCTGCAATAATACGTGGGCAACGTTTCAAGTTAAAAATAAGAACATCTATCGCTGGTAATTGTTTTTATGTATACAGCTTGTGTGTAATTTTGAGGGGTATTAACTAAAATAATAACACAGCTGTTTTAATAAAATGTAAATCTTGTGTTAATTTAAATTATAAAATTGAATGTTTATGAATGTACGCATTCAGGACGAGTAATTGAGCCGTACAAGCAGCTTCAAATCCACCTCTGATCTTGGCATTTTACTTTCTATAAAGTAATAATTCGTATTGTACACTATTTATATATTAGCTTATCTGATCATGTTTTGAACTCTGACTAATTCAAAATGAGTCCAAGAAATGAAGAGGAACAGACCTTCACATTAAATTTTTAAAGTTTTATATATGTAGTTTATAGAACAACAAATAATAAGGTATTTATTAAGCACACATCTATGCACATTGTTTAATATGGCAACAATAAATTTAATATTACAAACTGCAGAAACTGCAGTACATAGAGTTACTCGTGGTGTTAATATACCTTTATGTATTCAGTGGTTGGCACAAACCCAAATATTACATTAGATCAACCGAACTGACACCAAGATCTGATAAAACAATCATAAAATAACAGCAAGCACTAGAAGAGATCTCTTGTGAAGAATTTATACAAATACATGCAGTTCAGTTTGAGCTGAATTGGAAATCCTATCTGCGCTACCTTGACAGCTAAGGTCAAGCTATTAATTTGGATCTTACAATGAAAACGTAGAATGCTATCTGAAGCATACAGTTGCATATTCGTTAGGGCAATATTGGGTAAGTTATTTGTTCAAATGAAAAGGTTAATTCAAGGTCAACCTATCAGAGTACTATGCTGACGTTATGAAAGTTTAAATCTAGGGAATGTTTAATATTTCTTTTTTTATATAGTAATAGGCGGCAAACGAGTAGACGGATTGCCTGACGGTAAGCAATTACCGCCGCTCATGGACACAAGCAACACCACAGGACTCACAAGTGCGTTGCCGCCCCTTGGGATTGGGAAAAGGGATAGGATGAGGAGTGGGTTGCGGGTACTGCATATCTTGATTATAAATTGCTACATTGTTATGTGAAGATAAAACTTGATCACTATTTTTATAACGGAATGTTAATAAATATAATATAGTTATTTTATATGTTGTCGCTGGTTAATTTATCCCTACTAATATTATAAATTCGAAATGACGTGGCTTTGACATTTGTCATGGATACTGACCGAGTTACTTTGTACCCTATAGAGCTTCTGACTCTTTAGAATAATCAGGAGTGTCTTCACACAACTTGAGACTGAAAGTAGATATATGTTACTCCGAATTTAACGCGCGCGAAGCCGCGGGCAAAAGCTAGTGTTTTAATAATTTAATTTAATATATTTTATTTTGTTTATTTATTCTATACATTTTCTGACCAATAGCTGTCGATCGAACATATTTATTAAGCAAGCAAATTATCGCCAGTAAATAGAGTTTGGCACTATTGCCACGATAGGTTTACCCTGTATTTCTTAGGCTAGGCTTCCTTATAACCAACAATATATGGGTGTAATTTACCTTTGCCTAACCCTTCAGGGAAATACAAGCACTGCGCTTTTGTAATTGAACTCATAAATTGATTTGCCCTCGGATTGTTGAAAGTTTACCTACATAAAAATTTGTTAACATGCATACTAAGACTCACGTCTGCCTTTACACGAAGGGATAAGAAAGCTGAACGAATTTTGAAAACTGTATTGTTTTCGGCAGTGATACAATTCATACTTAAAAAAAACGCAAAGTTCTTCGTTGCATTTTTAAATAATATTGTGTGTTTATTATTAGATTAAATTTTAAACAATGGAGTTCATAATTTTATGATCCCAAAGCGGTCATAATTATGTTTTATTTAATTGTCTAATTTTACAATTTTCTTACCGGCATTATAGAAATTTAATAAAACTGGTAGTAGTAGCTACTACTACCAATTCGCATGCTGGTTGTAATGCGCTGTTGGCCATTTTGCAACGCGAGTTTCGGATCTTGTCTGCCCGAAGAATTATTCGGAGTGTAGTCTTTCGCTGCATCCCTTGCTATAAGCTCAAGGCTTCTACCATGCAGCCGTTGACGGGAGACTTACCGGCAGATCGCCTAACGGAGAGCAGGACATTTGACGGTGTTGGCACGGACTTTGCTGGTCCCTTTTTGGTGAAAACGTCGACACTTCGAAACAGCAAGACTGTTAAGGCCTACTTGTGTGTTTTTGTTTGTCTTTCCACAAAGGCCGTACACTTAGAACTGGTCTCTTCGTTACGACCGAGGCGTTTGTAGCCACATTTGACAGATTTGTATCCCGCAGAGGGCTGCCTTCCTTGATCCGTTCTGATTGCGGCACTAACTTCAAGGGCACTTATAATTATTTGAATGACGTTGTTAATTTCCTTGAAACCAACAAGGCTGATATAGGCAATAGGCTTGCCCGATGTGGGATAAATTGGTTGTTTTCCCCACCAAATTGTCCACACTGGGGTGGTATTTTTGAGACCGCTGTAAAATCAGCCAAAACACACTTGCGCAGGACAATCGGTGAATCTGTCCTTACCTTTGAGGAACTCGCAACTGTGTTATGTAAGATTGAGGCCGTTTTGAACTCTCGGCCATTGTGCCCGATCTCCTCAGATCCGAATGATTTGGAGGCCCTTACGCCGGGCCATTTTTTGATTGGTCGCCCACTTGTCGCCTTGCCTGAGTACCCCTATATTGATACGAGACCTGGTCATCTCTCGCGTTTTGAATTGGTACGCCAGATTACTCCGAGCTTTTGGAAACGCTGGAATTTGGAATAATTGCACATACTCCAGCAACGCGTTAAGTGGACTGACAAGAGCGATCCACCCAAGATTGGTGACCTCGTTTTGATCAAGGAGGCTAACCTTCCGCCACTCAGATGGCGCAGGGGGCCCATTCTTCGTTTGGTAACTGGGGCTGATGGAGTTCCCCGATTTGCTGAGGTCTTGGTGGACGGTTCGATTCTGAGGAGAGCGGTTGCAACATTGTCACGTCTACCAACCGATTAGCGGACCGGTAGGCCGATCCGGGGCCGATCCGGGGTGGATGTATGAAATAGAAATAGTTTTTATGATAAGTCAAGTCGATTATATCGATTTAGTGATGATTTAGTTTAGTCTATTGTAAATTTTGACTATGGTCACACTATAAAGTGTCATTCACTTCCGTCCCCGGTAAAAATCGACGTTTTGCCTCTCGCGTGCTTTTGTGATATAAAATTAAATTTGCAACCCGCTTGAGGGCCGCTTCTTGATCAGCCGGCATCGGTAAACTGTGATAAAAGTCAAACTAAACTTCTATAATTAGACTTCGATCGTGGCTCCGCCCACGTGAATTGTTCACCTAAGCTCATACAGACAGACAAGAAGAAAAGGGGATTTAATTTTATAATATTTATAGCTATTTTGATATTCGATACAATGTTTACAAAAAACATATAGTCTCACGCCTATAACCCCGAAGAGGTAGGCAGAGGTGTATTTCTACACCCACTTTTCGCCAGATTTACTTTAGTCCCACGTACTAAGAGGCGAGCCTATTGCCGTACCGGGCACATTTCCGGACTCCGTGCTGCTACTGAGAATTTCGTGACAGAAAAACCCAATAACACTTCCCGACCCAGGAATCGAACCCGGGACCTCCCGATCCCACGCGCACATTTATGCCGCGAGACCAACGAGGCAGTCGTATAGGGTTTGATGTCGAGTTTTCCGTCTCTACGCAAAGATGGTATTTGCATCGTGTTATCCCTTAGTCGCCTCTTACGACACCCATGGGAAGATAGGGGGTGGTGACACTTGTATTCTATGCCGTCAACCACACGGACGAACAAAAAAAACAGAAAATAAATAATACATGTCAAAGACACAAAAGGTCTATACACCCCAACTTGAAAGTATACGTTTCAACATGTTTAAATAAATTTAATCATTGAAACTCATTTTGGGACACAGATGTAATAGGAAATGAAAAAAATGAAAACTCGATCAGATCCTATTTAGGAAATAATTAAGTGGCCTTCAAATCGACCTATCCGTAGAATAGAGCTCCATGTGATCATAGACCAAAATCGTGTTAAATAGCTAAATGAGATAAGGAATACAAACTCTACAAAACTGTGTTTTTAGAATTTTCGTATCTTATTTACTTTTGGAGATATAGAATCGAATAACGTTTCATCTGATATTTGTTCCGCGCAACAACGCACGACGTATACATGGGACGGGACACGGGGAGTACGGGTGGCGCGAGCGCCGCTATCGATCAGCAGTTCGGCCGATGTTCATTGGAAGAAGAAGAAATTTGGGGCGTTTTCGTGTTTTGTACATAATTTACATTTTGTTTTAAATTCAATTTATTCAGTATTTTAAATAAAAAGGGATACTTTTAAATATATCAGGATCTCGCAAAATACTAAATATGATTCAAGTAGATGCAGAAGAGCCTAATTTTAGTTCGGCGTTTTCAAAATTACATACCGCGTTTCCAAATCAAGATTTCAATTTTGGTAAATGACGATGTTTTATAAGTATAACTTCACTATATACAACTTTAAGTTCCTTAATTAACACAGATTATTATATTTATTACTTTTTAACTCAGTTCATAGTAAACAGCGATCGATGATTATTTAGAACGTTTTTCGATGGAGTTGTTCAGAAACGCAACTCTGGCGCAAAAAGACGATTACCGTAATTAATATTCACAGAGTAATCGATTTTTATGCAATATTGAGCAACAAAAAGTAGAGGCCTTATGGAATATTAAGACGTTTTTTTACGAAAATTATTGAAGCTTTTAGCGTCTGACGTTAAAATAGGACGGTTTTCGCCGGAGTCTGTGAAACAATTTGTGGGTTCAATGTTAAGATGGGACGTTGTTACTCAAAACGTTAAATCAATTAGGACGTTATTCAATTCAAAAAATCTCTAATTAAAAAGATTTTTTAATAGAAATTAGTTAAATTTATTGCAAACATTATTGTTTCAAAGAACGCTTAAAAATAGTTTGTTAAAAATATTTGTGCAAAAGAATTTTTATATTTTAGTTACGAATGAAGGATAAACTGGCATGAATCGTCTTTGCTTCCTGGTACAAAAGAAACAGTCGTGAATCTGATATATGGGAAGAAATTCTATACAAACATGACGGGACAAAGAAAATAAAGGAATCTGTAATAGCTCAAAACCGAATATCATGTCGTTTTAGTCTACCGAAGGTGTCTACAGTAATCAGCCTAGTTCATTTTCTTTGGAAATTCATTAAGTTTTGCAAATTCATCGTTAATACAGCTCAAATAGTTATAAGTGTAAACACAGGTTATAGGTTACCCAGTTAGTTTCAGTACTAACTCCCATGCTGTTTCCTACTAATAAATAATGATAAAAATACTCTACGACGTGCACACAACATCATCTAGTTCCAAAATAAGCCGAATGTGTAATATGGTTACTAGAAATTTACTCTTTTTTGTAAATACATATTCATTCGACATGCGATATAACATTATGCTCTGATAATAGAAAACCAAGTGATACTTTTAAGTAGTCTGCCATTTACTACAAGCTCCCAGTGACAGGCACTGCGAGAAAATTGAAATATGCTAAACTATTTATTAACACTCTTGCTGTTTTAACTCCTTTTGAGATACATATTATTACATTATTATGTTGTTGATAGACTGCATGGATGAGATATGTATGTATGCATGGATGAGAGAGGATAAAAGTATCATTTTAAAGGAAGGGCAGGCGGACCCGACTTGAAAGGCACAAGATCGTTATCGATGATGCAATGAAAACTGTGTTTCAAAAAATATATATAATATAAAGACCTAATAGACTTGTGCTGCTCACAAGTTATTCAGAGTAAGTACTGAAATGTGTCATTATAATTATCTTAACGTTACCAAGGTAGCAGCCACAACTTTTTGTCCAAGAACCCAGGCTCTGCTTAGTAGTCTTATAAGATTTGACAGGACAGCATAGTTAAGTACTGATATGAGTATGAGTACTCGATTTTCAATTTTGTGAATGTTTAGATGTATTTTACTATTATTTATAAATATTGTGCACCCATGTCTAGGTAAAAACGATGTAAGATTGTTGTTATTCTTATACGGGGTATAAAAAGACCCTTAATGAAAGTTTAAATTCTATTTCATCATTACGAACATTCTTTACTTGCACTATACCTGAGAAATTACTGCTTCAGGAGATATTGAGGCTCAAAGTTACCATATTTATTTTGAATTAGGTTCAGAATATATGCATTTTACGCACCAATTTGTTCTATATAATGTTATTATGTCCTGTGCACCCTTGAATAGTTAAGTATCACGAGAATTGCACGCGCATAATTTACATAGCGGCTTATAAAATGTGTCTACAAAAAAAATCGTTTCCCAGGTATTGTTTTGCTAAGTATGACTTAGCATGATGTGTAGCTTAACTTCGGCTTGGTGACGGGTCTTTTTACACCGTGTATAATATTATAAAGAAGAGGATATTTGGTTAAGATCGCAGGAAGCGGTGGAATTCAGGCGGCTCATCATTGGAGTTGTGTAGATAGCCTTTGGGGATGCAAGTCCAGCAGTGGATATCTTTAGGTTTAGGTGATGATACAGATCATGTAAAGATGAGTCATACATTTATTTTATATTAAGTAGGTCCTTACAAAATAAGTTTGTGACTTCTCGTGAAGCCCGAACCCCACTGTAGAAAGGTACGTAGTTGCAATTTTGTGACAGTTTTTTTAATATTTTTTTTAATTAATTGTTCTATATATACGTACAATTTGATTACTTTTAAATAAGTATATACGATTATACGTTAAGTTAAATAAATATTAGTACATACTTACACAGTTTATTTATTTTTAAATAAGTAAATATAATTACTCCGCCTATTATACGACGTGACTAGTTAGAAAAATTATAATTACTCATTTATGCTAGAAGTCTAATCGTTGCCGTCTAAGGTTCTGTCAACTATTTTAAGACTTTTTATGACAAAAAATTACATTGTATTTAATTTTCTATTTTATATTTTTCACAAAGGACTCTTAAAGGATGAAAAAATCCAACAAAAAACAACCTTTGTTAACATAGAACGTCTTTTAAATCGAACGTTTCCGCAAAACAACGCACGATGTTTACCACGGACCCTCGCTCTTCCGCCATAAAACGTCCTAAGTTGATATGTAACTCACTATCTCTTACAATAAAAGGACTACAAATATACACTTTAGGGCATTTAATTAGGCTGGGCTGTTATAATTACATACCAAAAAATCATAATTTTAATTCTCTCGTTATAAGAGTTATAAGGAATTATTCAAGTCAAGAACTTCGACAGCCTCTACTGAAAATTGCGATCCATGCAGATCGGACTTTGTTCTGCGGATGAGTCGAAATGTGCGTTAAATAGATTTTGTGACGGACAAGGACTATCCGTATTACATTGTTAGAAGTTTAGGGTATTATGAGAAAGGATTTCTATACTTTTGATAAAATAAGATGAAACATTGTCTTTTTATTCATTTAATGACGTAAATATGCAAAGCAAATACCGCATTTTTATTGAAGTACGGTGTTGAAAAATACAATATGCGCTGTTATGGCTCTTAAAAATAAACTTACGTTTCAAGAAGGGATTAAGATTCTACTGATAGTTATAGATACTGAAGTTTATAATAATATACGAGTTTAAACTGTCATCTTGCATCTTAATGAGTACCTACGTGTAGGTACTTCACCCGCGTAGTCGGTTATCGCGGCAAATGCAGCTTAAGTCACTCTCAAGCCTTCTAGCTCCTCCCTACGCTTAAAAAATCATACCATAACATCAAACAAACAAACAATTTTCACATTTTTAATATAAGTATGGAAAACGTAAGCATGGATAATCAAAACAAAGTACTCAATTTATAGTAAATAAAAGCAAAAAAAATGCTGAAATCATCATCATTTTATCAATGCATGATAATAATATGTGTTCCAAAATACCCTAATTGGCTCATTCAGACGCGCGTTCATGCATACACGCATGCGCACTGCGCCATATTGTATAGGCAATGGTGACTGAATTATATTTTGGTGTATTTCGATGGAACTAAGGCCTATATACTTATGTACCGACTATATTCTATGGTTACGAGTTTGATATGGCTATAAATGTTTTCAGTTTAGCTATATAAATCCTTTACATTCTGTCATGATCATTGCACGGATAGCGTAGTGGTTTAAGCGATGTGGGAGTGTTGTGAGCTCGATACCCACAAGGCCCAAATTTTTGTTAACTCCAAAGATTTTTTAAATATTTTTTTAAATGCCTTATTTGAACAAGTGTAAAGCTTGCCGTGATATAGGAGGATTTATATCTACATTTTTCAAAGTATAAACATTTTGGCTCCCTGAGATCTTGTTATTAATTTATTGAACAGCCATTTCCTGATGTATAAAATGAGTTTTGATAGTCTATTCTCTTGAACCTTCTAGTAGGTACAATACTTTCAAGAGGTTTTTCAATGTTTACCAAGGCACTGGATGGGTTTTAGCATACTTTAATGTCGCAAGGCCATGCATTGTACTGATATCTGTACTAAAATAAAAATACATTCAGTGTGTACTCGCAACTGCAAGTGAAAGTAATAGTGTGTATAAAATTATCTTGTTTGTCATGTCAACGTGTGCTAATTTTGTGTAAACGTTTAATATTTCGGTCGCAGTGCCAATCTATGATTAGACATGTGAGATTTGAGCTTTACATGAGATTGCGTTTCAAAGTGACGTTTTTATGACGCTTGAGTTATAAATGAGAGTATGAATCAAATAGTAATGGCTTGGATGGCGCTTTAGTTCTATAGTAGTTTTAAGACACTATACGAGTATAATTATAAGCAACGTTTCACCATACCTATCTATATACTAATTTAATAAAGGTAAAGAGCTTGTTTGGTTAAACGCGCTGATCTCAAGAACATCTAGTCCGATATGGATAATTATTTTTGTGATGGATAGCCCAAAATCGAGGAAAATAAAGGCTACATAACATTACGCTAAGATCCACTGGTGCGGAGCAGTAGCTCTAAATAACGCATGTGTAACCGCGGGCTCAGCCAGTTTATTTATATGATCAGTTTGCTGTTTTCTTTTTGTGGTTAATATCTTTACTCGGATGGAATTCTAATCAAATGAGAAACTTATGTTTGCACCAACGATAGTGAGCTCTAATCCTAACATGGCAATAGTATTTTATTCATGACAATAAAAGAAGGAGTAAGAATATGAGGAACATATCGTTAGAGCTATGGTTTTACGGCACTGGACCGGGGTAAGTGTCAGTGTTTAAAATATCTTTGACATACAGGATGGGATGTTTAAGATCCGGTGATGTATGAGCAAAATTAGATTGTACTGCGTTGGGTATCCGTCAAAGATTGGTGAGCTAGCTCAGTGGAGAATCGCATTACCTTCCTAAGGTCATCTAGTAATTTACACGGTATAACTGTTAAAGCTTCGCATAAAATAGTTTTTTTATTATTATGTTTACTGCTATACCTACAAAAGCTGCACTCACAGTGATTTAAGTGGTTACCTTGTCGGGTAATACCACACCGAGTTTTGTGGGCTTGATCCCCATAAAAAACTTAGTGCGCTCCAAAAATGTTGCTTCATGTCTGTATGTTCCTAGTGTCCAGTGTTAAAAAAAAATAAAGTCTATAGCAATACAGGATTTGGCACTAGTGCAAAAGTTGTCTTTAAAAATAAAATGAAAGAAGCTTAGCAAAAATTACTCAAAATTGTAAAAGTGGCAATTAAAAAGCTCATGTCTGTGAAAACATGGCACTAAATGTTAATATTCTTAAAGTACGTAAGTATTCTTCCTACGTCAATCAGTATATTCGTACTATCTGGCGTAGCGTAACCCTAAGACGGTGCTATTTTCACAAACATGTCAATTATATGGCATTAGCTTCTGTAAGCAAGTCTAAGACTTACTTCATTAATTAAGTGACTATTTTTGTCTTGTGCGTGAAGAAGAAGACTACACCACCCAAATCCTGACAAGATAATTAGTTACATTACGTCATCCATGTGACTAAATTGAACAGATTTATTTAATAGCCTGCCTCATTAGGTCTGCAAAATAAATGTGTGCCTAAATTACCAGCTTATCGTGTGCTTCAGAAATTGATTTTTGGAATAAACTTTAGGGGAAAACACGACATTTTTTATTATGTATACTAGCTGTGCCCGCGACTTCGTTCGCGTAAATGTTGAAATTTAATTAGCATGATATTTATGCCAAGAGTATATAATAATTATAACTTTCATATGTATATTATCTATCTATATCTATCCATATCGTCACGCCTGTCTCCTATTGGGGTAGGCAGAGACTATGGAACGCCACATGCTTCGATTCTAACATACCTTTTTCGCTTCCTCGACATTCATTAACCACATTATGCATGCGCGTCGGTTATGGGTACTTTTAATTTGGCCCTTTTTTAGTACGTAACCTATTTGGTCGGCGTACGTCCGCCTAGGGCGTCCCCTACCGACATTTCCATTCATTCTCGCACGATAAACTCCTTTCGTATTTCTTCTCTCATACATCCGTTCCAAATGTCCAAACCAACGCAACATTCCTTTTTCAGTCTTTGTCACTACATCTTCTGTTAGACCACTCTTTTCCCGTATCACACTGTTACGCACTTCTATCTACTATCATACTTACTCCGCACATACTCCTTAAAGCTCTTATCTCCACAGCATTGATTCTACTTTCATGCTTCTTCTGCCATACCCATTATTCGCTACCATACATTAGTGTTGGCGCCAAAACTCCCTGCAGTACAGCAAGGCGAGCCTTACTTGGGATAATTTCGCTACTGATGATGGACCATAAGGCGCCATTCACACTATTTCCTGCTTTCAATCTCCTTTTAACATCTCCCTCACATTTTCCATCTCTCGTAAACAAAGAGCCTAAATACACAAACTCATTCACTTGTGCCCACTTTTTCATCTCCTATCATTATGTTACATTCAGTTATACTGTTTTCCCTCTCTATGACCATGACCTTAGTCTTACTTACATTCACTTTTTCATGCCCTTCTTCTTATACGCCTCATTCATTACGGTGACCATATGCTGTAAATCAGACGCTGACGACGCAAAAAGAACCTGATCGTCAGCGTATAGCAGGGTCTTAAAAACAGATTCACCCATTCTTAATCCACATTCAGACCCTTTCAGATCGGTCAAACAACTGTCCATGAATAGATTGAACAGCCAAGGAGACGGTACACATCCCTGTCTAACACCACGATCAATGTTAAACCAGTCCGTGTAGGCCCCGTTTATTCTGATACAGGCACTTGAATCCCTATATAAGAATTCATGTGCCCGTATCAGATTGCTGCTCACTCCATACACAAAATGTGTTGACTAAAGTTCATCCCTCACCACTCGATCGTAAGCCTTTTCCAGGTCAATACGGCCGCAGAAAACCTTCTGGTGTTTACTTAAGGTTTTTTTCTGAAATGCACCATAAGGAAAAGACTTGATCCGTACATCCCATTCCCTTTCTGAATCCCGCTTGTATATTATATACCTAATATATATCTTTAGAGAATAATTTCTTTATACACAACATTAACTGTTTTACCATCTTCACATAGAAAATACATAAATACATACATAGACTCACGCCTGTTTCCCGGAGGGGTAGGCAGAGACCATGGAACGCCATTTGCAACGATCCTGACATACCTCTCTTGCTTCATTCACTCCCATCAAGTTTCTCATGCATGCTCTTCTGTTTAGGGTACTTCTGACCTGTCCTTTTTTAGGATATCTCCAATCTGATCAGAGAACGTCCGCCTAGGTCTTCCCCTTGGTCCTGTCCCATTCACACTTGCCTTAGATATCTTCTTTGTCAGTCTTTCATCTTTCATCCATCAGTGCTCTCATTTCTACAGCATTTATTCTACTTTCACGACTCTACCATACCAAACTTTCACTACCATACATAGAACATGTAAATTATTTTTACCGATCATGTGAAAAACAACATGTTTGGATGTCGATTCCAGCTGTTTCAAGTGTCTGTCCCTGCGATTTATTTAGAAAATACACACAGGACTACAACTATCCAGCCCTGCCGAAAGTAAGATAGCCCCGTTGAGTAATTCAAGAGGTATCTGAATTCAGGGCTCAGTCTCCCGCTCAGAGATTCCTACGTACGTGACGTGAGGAGTGGAAAATTTTATAAGAACAGAACATGAACGAACGAAAGAAATCAAAGAAACACGATAACATTCAACAATCATAAACTCATAAGTAACGTCAAATACCCAATCCAAGTATTCCAAGGACGACGAAAGCAAATTATCCGAGATCCTGATCAATCGTCGGAGAATCTTAACACCGCCATTCAGAAAAGACGTCATTTGTCAACGCCATCTATGTTTACATATACAAACCGACCGAGATAGAAAATAATAATTATGGACTAATCGACAATTCATTGAAAAAGGATCTATAGTCATGGTATTTATCATTTAAAATAAATATTATTGAAATGATTATATAACTATTATATAACCATAATAATTTGAAATACATGAGATTGACGGTTTAAATTAAGTGGACATTGTCATAAATTTTGACACAGAGACTTTTTGTTTATGAAAGTGCCGAATATTATACTCTATTATTTTTTAACCCTTTAACCGCTTGTGTCGCATATATGCGACACATATTTCCGTGTCCCTACCGCTCGTGTCGTATTTCTGCGACAGAGAATATGCATGATTATTTCGTTCTGTTTTCGTCCTATTAACTGTGTGGTACAACTAAAACTATTATTAAATAGAGCTTTTATTTATAACAACTACTTAAAATTATGTGTCATAGCTCAAAGCATTGAAAAAACTTAAACAAAAAATGTAACCGGCAGCTCGGACTTTTCTTCATTGTCTATCGCGCGTGTCGCATAAATATGACCATAGGGATTGGATACAATGCAATGCGCATTTTAAAAACGAAATAACAAACAGCTAAATAATCAGGTATAATGCATCATTCAGCATAAATAAACAGTGTCATACAAAATAAAGATAAATTTAACAACATATTGCATTGTATTATTAATTCTTTTCCTTATTATTCACAGAAAAATACCCCTGAGGATCTTTGTATAATGCCAACATTTGACTTTAGTTCCCATCCCTAGACGCCTATGCTTACAACATATTTCTCTAGTTAGTCTAGCGCGGCTGTCACATTAATACGACCGCTGCCTTCGTCACAAGCGGATCAAACGAATGGAGAGTTCCATTAATGATATCTTCGCGTTTGTGGATATCTTCGCATTGTCGATAAAACAGTCACATTTCAATAATGATGACTACTGAGGAATTAATAAGAATATAAGAAGGTGACGACGAAGAGGAATTATTCGAATCTACGGAAGAATTTAGAAGTGATGGAGAGATAAGTACCTATTTCAATTTCTTCTTATGTTCTTCTTCTTTATTTAGTAGGTATAGGTATAAATAAGACTTCCGTTGGGTTTAGGTAACTCTTTGATGAATCGAAATAGTATTTTCAACATTGTGATGTAATTCTGTTATTATATTACCTACTTATCTACATACCTATCCTATTGATTATTATTATTATTGTTCAAATTTGGAACCATGTTGTATGTTGTCCATACCTTTAGTACCTACTGTGACAGTACCTACCAAGTCGGACAGGCACTCGCACTCGCGTTTGTCTCTTTCTAACGAACGGTTACTGCTACTTTACTGAGCTCCGGCGTTGCCCGTTTATTAAATTTATATACCTATCTACCCACCATTTGTTACGAAATGTAATTTTGACCTAATGAATATAAAAAATAATATACTTAATAATTTTAATTTGTCATTTCAGGATCACGAGGACAATGAAGATTTTGACACAAAGATATGAGCGGTTCCTTTGTGCTGCGCATGTTTGTAGGAACCATAAGGCTGATTTAAAATAATAACATAAAACACTTTTTGACTTTTTTATCGATACAACGATTGCTCCTCCTTATTTATTGTAGGTATTATTTTATCGATTTGTGGCCGCGCGCTAGGGGCACGGCAATTGATATTTAGCCAAGCGCTTAAAAGGTTAATAACAGAAAGATACCTGACACATAATTATTGTCTTTTTTGCAAGAAACATTTATTTTGCTAGAAAATTATTTGAAAATAGTGACATCTATCATATTCATCATAAAACACTTTGAAGGTACCTATTTAGACTAACCATACTTTTACTAACAAACTTATGATGATCATAGATGGCACCATATATGTATATAACCAGTTTTGGATGATCCCTGTTTTGTTTGGGACTACGTACAAAGGAGAGGTCAAGCTGTACACCGAAAACCACTCAACCGATTGTGATGTAACATATACTATTTTATAGGTTTGAGTAGCTTTTGTACATGAGTGTAAGTTTTATTTAAATTAATTTCGCCATTTTAGAGATCTTTAGCAACATAGGGAAAGACAAACAGACATAAATTCTAAAAAACATGAAGTATTGTTTTTTAGCATTTTCCTAGATTTTTTAGCAAATTTTTGTCAAAATATCTTTAATGTACAGACTTTTTCACCTCTACAGTTTTATTATAGTATAGATTATTCAATTCTATTTAAGTAATTATGGATATATTGAATATAAAACGTACTAAAATTATTGTATACAAATCTAGATGCAAACGCATTAACTATGTATATAAAATAAAATAAAAATTGCATGTGACTGATTCTTAATTGAGTTTATAATTATTATACAAAGTGATGTACGGTCCATCACTACATAGTATAAAACAAAGTCTGTCTTCTGTCTGTCTGTCCCTATGTATTAAATCTTTAAAACTACGCACGGATTTTAATGCGGTTTTTTAAGAGATAGAATGATTCAAGAGGGAGGTTTATATGTATAATTGACGCGGGCGAAGCCGCTGGCGACGCTTAGTTAAGCTATAATCGTATGCAGTCATATTTATACAATCGTTTTGAATTCTCGTTTGATTGAAAATAGTCGCACATTAAAAAAAGTGTACATATCAACGTCGTGCATTACAAATTTTCTATTAATTCTTGAAATGTCTTCTTCTTCCTCTTAGCGTTATCCCAGTTTCAATCTGGGGTCCGCTTACTAGTCTAACCGGATTTGGCTGAATATTAGCTTTTCCACAGAGCGACTGCCTGTCTGACCTCCGCAACCCGAAGGGATAGCGATATTCCATGGTTTAGACTAGTGTCAGTTTATTTTTAGAAGGTACTGACGCCCTGTAACGACTGTCAAAGATCTTCATGACAACCGGGACCGACGGCTTAACGTGCTGTCCGAGGCACGGGACAAGCGATTATTAACAATTCAATACGCACATAACTCCGAAAAGTCATTGGTGCGCGCCGTGGATTCGAACCTGATACCCTCTGCATGGCAGTCTGTTGGTATATCCACTCGGCTATCGCTGCCTTCGAATCTTGAAATGTATTTTTTTAAATCGAAGACAGATACTCCTCTTTTATTTATATATATATATATATATATATATATATATATATATATATATATATATATATATATATATATATATATATATATATATATATTTGTAGGTGAACAAGCAATAAGCAAAAATATAACTTTTAGATAATAATTTTTAATGTGCAGCACGTCGATTCTGTAAGATTCAAACAACAACTCGCATTTCACGTCGCTATTCGCTCTCACTTTGCATAAGGATCAAAATGACCTTGATTTTGAGTGCGAAGTGAGCGTCGAACTGACTGGGGAATTACCTTATAGAAAGCCACTTTTTACGTCATCTTCTCATCTCATACTTTATCTGTCAAAATCTAGAGGTCAATTTAGTTCAACTCGCAAACACGCTTGCAAGAGTAGCGCTAGTGTAGATTCGAATTATCAACTGAGTTTTAGAATGCCAATCAAGAAACTCACAGCGGATTCAGATTCGAAGTTTAGAATGAAGTCTTACGGAACCACACTGCAGATTCAGTAGGTACACTTTAAAGATAAATCAAGAAAATATTACTCCCATGCTACCAGCAGTTCAGCACCTCATTACAAAACCTAGTAAATTGTTAACCATAAAAGCGCTCATAATATTGTTTAGGTGCTATTTTGTGTACGGTGCTCTAACCGAGTTCAACTTTAAGGTATTTTAAAATAAAGTACCTACTATTTAAGGATTCCATCGTGGTCTATTTTAGTTTCATAGTTATTAAGTTTAAACGGAAAGATCGAAGTAAATTATTGTAGTCACCACAGTTATTGTAAACTAGAAACATTGTGTGATAGTGAATTCAAAATAATGTAATTATAGCTTTTTATGTACTTAAATACTGTACAACAAGTGAAATACAATGAAAAACCTAACCGTTCCTTTAATGTGTAACATTGGCGTAAACAAAAGTAAATATTGTTTAATCCATGTATATATTAGGGTTTCAATAGAGCATTTTTCGTACCCGAATCCCTTCACTACATGTAAATTTTAACCCTTCCCAACTTCAACTCTGTAATAAACCGCACGAGACAGTAATAGTACGCCTAGTACGACAAATATAGATTACTCGATAACAGGGTGTTAATCATCGCGCATCGCCCTGATTATTCTCGCGTAAAATTGATTATTATAGCCTTAACATCAATCTATGAATAGGCACAGAGGACGAGAACGTCCGCTAATGAGGCTCGATGCCCAACCAGGACATGTTAGGATCAACACCTTTCGAACTAATGAATTGAAAAATTATGACCGTCCGACTGTACTGACCACTTTCGCACCCTTAGTTCACCGCCAGTTATAAATAACCCATTGTGCTTATCTATATTATGTACCTACGCGTTTTTTTCGTCATTTCACGCGTTTTATGAGCCAAATTTTTTATTGGCAACAGAAATTATATGGCTGCAATAATACGTGGGCAACGTTTCAAGTTAAAAATAAGAACATCTATCGCTGGTAATTGTTTTTATGTATACAGCTTGTGTGTAATTTCGAGGGGTATTAACTTAAATAATAACACAGCTGTTTTAATAAAATGTAAATCTTGTATTAATTTAAATTATAAAATTGAATGTTTATGAATGTACGCATTCACGACGAGTTAAGTAATTGAGCCGTACAAGCAGCTTCAAATCCACCTCTGATCTTGGCATTTTACTTTCTATAAAGTAATAATTTGTATTGTACACTATTTATATATTAGCTTATCTCATCATGTTTTGAACTCTGACTAATTCAAAATAAGTCCAAAAAATGAAGAGGAACAGACCTTTACATTAAATTTTAAAAGTTTTATATATGTAGTTTATAGAACAACAAATAATAAGGTATTTATTAAGCACACATCTATGCCCATTGTTTAATATGACAACAAAAAAGTTAATATTACAAACTGCAGAAACTGCAGTACATAGAGTTACTCGTGGTGAAAATATACCTTTATGTATTCAGTGGTTGGCGCAAACCCAAATATTACATTAGATCAACCGAACTGACACCAAGATCTGATAAAAGAATCATAAAATTTTAACAGCAAGCACTAGAAAAGATATTTTGTGAAGAATTTATACAAATACTTGCAGTTCAGTTTGAGCTGGATTGGCAATCTTATCTGCGCTGTCTTGACAGCTAAGGTCAAATTATTAATTTGGATCTTACAATGAAAACATAGAATGCCATCCGAAGCATACAGTTGCATATTCATTAGGGCAATATTGGGTAAGTTCTTAGTTAAAATGAAAAGGTTAATTCAATGTCAACCTATCAGAGTACAATGCTTACGTTATGAAAGTTTACATCTAGTGGTTGTTTAATATTTCTTTTACTGCATTTCTTGATTATAAATTGCTACATTGTTATGTGTAGAAAAAATTTTATCACAATTTTTATAACAGAATTTTAATAAAAATTATTTAGTTATTTTATATGTTGTAGCTGGTTAATTTATGTTTTACTAATTTAATTTAATATATTTTATTTTGTTTACTTATTGTACACATTTTCTGGCCAATAGCTGTCGCTCGAACATATTTAATTAGCAAGCAAATCATCGCCAGTAAATAGAGTTTTGCACTATACTGCCACGATATGTTTACCCTGTATTTCTTAGGATAGGCCTCCTTATAACCAACAATATATGGGTGTAATTTACCTTTGCCTAACCCTTCAGGGAAATACAAGCACTGCGCTTTTGTAATTGAACTCATAAATTGATTTGCCCTCGGATTGTTGAAAGCTTACCTACATAAAAATTTGTTAACATGCATACTAAGACTCGCGTCTGCCTTTACACGAAGGGATAAGAAAGCTGAACGAATTTTGAAAACTGTATTGTTTTCGGCAGTGATACAATTCATACTTTAAAAAAACGCAAAGTTCTTCGTTGCATTTTTGAATAATATTGTGTGTTTATTATTAGATTTAATGTTATTCAATAGAGAACATTATTTTATAATCCCAAAGCGGTCATAATTATGCTTTATTTAATTGTTGCGGTTATAATTAAATTTTTTTTTTTTAATTCCAACATCAATTAATAAAACTTTTATTTTTTCTGATAGGCTAGGTCACAATTTTGGTAGTCTTCTCAGTGAGTACACAAATTAGTGTGTTATAAATTATTGTAGGCCAGGGGATACTTACAATAGTTTAGTTAAACAGATTAAGTTACACGCCTTAGATAAGAGTAGTACTGCCATATTATTGTTTGGT
This sequence comes from Euclidia mi, assembly GCA_944739405.2. Taxonomy (NCBI): domain Eukaryota; kingdom Metazoa; phylum Arthropoda; class Insecta; order Lepidoptera; family Erebidae; genus Euclidia; species Euclidia mi. Next base: position 82,618,047 of record OX123182.2, on the reverse strand, counting down.
AACAGTTTAACTGTTAAAAGACAGGACATCATAGAATGTGTTGAAATGTTTGACCTTGCTTTTTAGTTTTTTTTTATATAATATCTCTAGTTCTTTTAAATAACTTACTACATTTACATTTGCATTGTTGTTCCACTAATTTAATTTAAAATAATTGCTACTGTGTTAGATGAAGATAACTCGTGATCATGGGCTGTACACTAACATCTTTGTAAATTTTGTGTATTCATATACCTACCGTCACTTTCTGTAACATACATTTCCATCATAGTTCTGAACATGATCGCGAGTTGCCTACATTATAAGACGTAAGTGGATGCTCCTGTTACACAAGATTTACACTGGAAGGCTACTACAGCACTTAATTTGGTAACTGCATTAATTATTTTAGTATTATGTATGTTCCTAATTACTATTTACAAGTAATTAATTACAATGTGAAACAGTTGCAGCTCCTTACAAAAACAAAATATATTATGTACCATAACAGTGGCGATTAAAAAGAGTGGCCACGAGTTTTATTGCCCGTTCTTTCTCGTGGGTCTACCTATTGCTTTGCGAACGAGGCAGTAAATGAAAATGTAGAAGCATTAAGTAATTTACATTAAAATTTGACGTTCATAAGCGTCACGTTGTGACCTAGATGATTAAATGATTTTGACTTTGAAATGATTTTGACTTTGACTATTATTGTCTATTTTTACCATTTTCTTCCCGGCATTACCGAAATTTGATAAAACTGGTAGTAGTAGCTACTACCAGTTTTGTACCGAGTAATAATTACTTGCGGACTGTCTTTCTAAAAGGGACGAACAAAATTACATAAAGACAGCATTGAAAAAAAACCTTAATAAAAATTTAAATTACGAAAGAAAACATAATTATAACTAGACGAAGATTTAGCAAACATTACAATGACTCAAGCAATGATTTATATGGAATGAATGGGTTAAGCTAACCCTGTTAGAATCTGACCATCCAAAAATTGACATGTCTACAAGAGGAATTTTGTATGGAAATCGCTATTTCGGTTTTTGACTCGATAATAGATTTGCTCGCAGGGTATTAAAATGTTGCTTCCATAACATTGTACAAATATATTGTTGCTTCATCAATCAGACCAGTCACAAATAAAACCCATATCTATAGAATACTCCTAGATCTGTCTGTCTATTGAAATCAGCTTAGTCGTAAGTGCGGATGCCGTGTTTGGGAACTGATTATAGTAGCCTATAATCAGTTCCCAAACACGGCATCCAAGTTTGAAGCGTAACTTTGTTTCATTTGCATTTAGCAAGGATTGTGCGCGCAATGCGGGGTCTGTATGGCTACATGAAACCAAATTAGGTTAATTGTTGAGGTAATAAGCGAAGCTAATACTTCGAGGCACGAAAACGGAGTAAAGACTAGGGTGCTTAATTTCATTAAATATTGCTTCTGGCTGTCTTAAATTAATGAACAAATGACGTCATCAATACGCTGACGTCATGTTTGGAATTACAAATAGAAGCGGATTTAATGCTGCTGAAATGATTGGTATTGCAAAAAGTTTTTTGGGTTCAATAAAATACTTCCTAGAACTAGAATGGTCGATTTTCATACTAATAACTCATCAATAGGAATAAGCCTGAATTTACTTCTATATAAATTTTATATAGTACATTCCAACACTGCACTACACTACACATGAAATATTGTGAGATTAGACATCTCACAATATTTCATTCACAAAACTATTTTCATCAACATACTCCGTAAAACATTGCCAGCACAAACTACAGTTGTTATTATTTTTGATGGTACTCTGCGGTTACGACAAGAGTTAATTTTACTAGCGAAATGTAGAATAATGGTAAAGTTCTGGCTCAAAATGAACTGAGTTGGTGGTCACACATGGCTTTTACTGCTGCTCCTAACGGTTGAGCGAGTTAGCAAGTGCTTATTATAAGCTGATGCAGCATAATCAGTTTATTTACTGTTCAATGATATTGAACTCTCTGTTAATAGCATTTAAATTAAAATAGGTGCTTTACTTTATAAGATAAAAGTATTGGATTACTCTATTTGAGAACGAAAAAGAAGATTAGATTATTGGCCGCCTGAACGATATAGTCCAACGATTATTATCCTAAGTAATCCAGGGATAAAATCGTTAGGGACGTCCTAAACCTAGACCGACGCTTTTACAAAATAATATCTGCAAAGAACGGAAGTGCTCTAATGTAAGTACCTCAACTAGTGGACACTCATCTAACTAGTGACCTCTGGCAAACTGGTTCTATTTCGCGGATCTGCTACGAACGACAAGTCAAGATACGGTATAAGCACGACACAATCACGTTATGACATTTATCACTTTATGTATCTTTATAATTATATGGATATAATAATTATTTGGACTGGTAACATTTTTTTGAGTAAACATGAAAAATATTTTACCAATCCCATAAATTTACGAGCGACTGATTGAATAGCACAAGAAAATCATCATCGTCCTAGCGCTATCTCAGTTGATTTCCTTAAAAGATGAGAGATGTAATAGACTATTAGCTTTTCAAAAAACTAGTCACCTGATCGCCGCATTCCAAACGGCAAGAAATGTTTCATGGTGTAGAATAGTGGCAGTAAATTTGAGGATACTGACTATCCACAAAGACTGACGAAGGTCATCACGGCAACCTAAATCGTCGGATTCACATGCTCGCCGAGGTACGGGCCTAGGCAACAACTAATAATTTAACAACATACCAAGAACACGTCAATTCAAAAATATACAGAGTATTCAATATTTTTCTTCCAATACATTCAAGTAATTGGCGAACAATCAATATGTTCAAAGTATTGATGAGATACAAACTTGCTGAAGTTCATTAATGTCCTTACACCAGGGTAGATTTCAACTCCACAGTATAACCAAACTATCAGCAATCTTGTAAAGTTTCGTTTATTCAATAAATTGATGTGTGGTAATTTTATTAACTTGAGTTTGGATTGGGTGGCGTAATATACATTTGAATTAACCAATATTGTTTGTAGCTGTAAAAGATAAAAAGCTTAGTAAGTGAACTGTAGTAAAAGCAGAAGTAGTAGAGCCTAGCTGATTTCCGCATGAATTGGCTGGCTCAACTGGCGAAGTAGAATCCTCTCTCATCATGGAATCTCGACGTGAAGTAACAGTATCTATTCTATTGCGTTTTGGTGAGTGAGGAAACCCATGCCCTATAACGCATTTGTGATTACCTCCAGGTGATCCGTCTGATGCTCGTCTGTCGCTTACTACATAAAAAAACAATATCGTCATCATCATCATTATTAGCCTGTTGTATACGCCTACCCTCTAATAGCACGCTAGTGAGCTCGATCGTCTGTCTCTTTGTGTCCAGTCACTACTAGCCACTCTGTGTAAACTGTGTATAATCATCATTCCACCTAGCTCGAAAGCGTGGAGAGCATCCTCAAAACAATGTTTTACGTGCTATCCCACCAACGTGCTCATCACTGATTCAAAGTCAAGACCTCCGAGTTAGTAGTCAGTTTCACTAAGAACGACACAAACAGGTCAATTAAGTTACAACCTCTTAGCAATTCTCTGAACTTGATTGATTAACTTATGAGCTAGAAGTTCTAAAGAAAACTGTAACTATCATGAATTTTTTTATTGATAACAATCCAAAGAAAACGCATAATATAAAGAAAGGGTCGGCGTACATAATTATATCGACGCGCAACGCAGCGCATCCTCTACCTACTGTGAAACAATTTTTGACATTGTTCTTCTTTGAATAATGTCCAAAATTTACTGGAACAAAATTTACACACATAATCAAGTACTATTAGATAATTGATTTTTAACTATTTACAAATGAAAACAATGTCGATAATGTTAATACCTTATAGTAAAGTTGTCAGTTAAAAATGTGGGACAGTCCTTACCATCGATATATATGTTGTAACGTAATACTCTACGTATTGCATTATAATATCTCGCAGGCGCTTAACGTCAGCTTTGTCCGAGGAGCGCATCGCTAGGAATTGTTACCTTATATAGGCATGGACCGGGTCACAGGTAGCTGTGAGTCATAGGTCTATGCCTATATAAGATGGGTGCGCGATCTGAATCGGTCACTTTTTCCCTACACACCGCCTTGCTGATGGTTGTAGTGACAACCAAGTACTATTCTACTTCTCTATCTACTGTCCCGCTGGGGGTAAGCATATTCTAGTTGTCTGTGTGCCTATATGTTCTGTCTGTAGTATCTGTGTCTCCTAAGCATAACAGCCGATCTAGGAACCGCCTGTTCCTGACCGGTTGTTGTGTATTCTTTGTGCTGTTTCCAGTTCTCCCTACGGGCCTCGATTCTCCAGCCGCCACCACGCATCAGCTCCTGCCTAGGAGCCTCCTACAGCCAGGCCACGGACGCCTGAGCCTCACCGCTCGGCCTTCATCGACTGCACCTTCTGAGCCCCGCTCAGCCTGAACCTCGCCCACCGAGCTGCCTACACAACGCGCACCTTGGCCAGCTCATCGGCGACCCTACAAGCAGCTACCCTGCGAGCGTCGGAGAGCAGCGGAGTCTGCATTCCAGCCCTCAGGCCAGTGCTTACCTAGTTCGGCCATACTATATGTAAGCGGTAGTGAGGTAAAGAACCTGTTCAGCCTAGCAGTGTTTCTCCCGAACCCCGACATGCTACCTGAAATCCTCCGTCTCAGTGGCGCCCAACTCTATTTGTCTCACTTCCAATTACTGCAGTTGTACTTGTTTAGGAGGTCAGTTTTTGTAATCTAGGAGGTGCAAATATCAGCGAACCGGTACGTAATTTCTAACTTGTGTGTATCTGTGTATTACCACAGTCAAATAATCCATACAGTCGTTCGACGAACGCGTCTAGACGTGTTAATCGTGCGGGGGCCGAGAGGTGAAACGCGGGAAGAGCTGTACCTGGTTACGTATATCGCCTTAGTTCCTAACTAGGTACATGTTTTTGGGGGCTGGCACGTGCTTGTTTTTTGTTCGTTACTTATTTATTTGCTTATGAATATTAATTAAGATGGTGCATACGACTTGTGCTATGAGACATTGAAATTCTTTATGCTGTTTAAAGATTTAAATAAATAAGGATTTAAAAAATCTGCGATTTCATCAATTTACTTATACCAAAAAAGAAAATTTCATTAATTATAATTATTTATATTATTTTGAAATGTATGTACCTATAACCACTTAAAATAATGTGCACATTCCTACTAATCTACTAACTTTTTACAATATCTCATGTCTGGCCAAATCACAGAATAAAGTAGCAATTATTGTACGCAAACAACATGGCAGACGTAAGAAAATATGCGTTGTAAGGTAATATTCGATTCTGGTGTGATTTTAATTTCATGCAATAAGTACCTAGTACCTTCGCATTAGGTAAGTACCTATCACATATTATTATGTATCTTGGTAACGGCGCATCCTAGCTCAAAAATAACCATATTTTTGGCCCTTTTTATAAACCTCACACATTTTCTCCTTAATCTCATAGCCCGGTCACCCATCCATAAAATGACCGTGATGTCTATTGCTTTACCTTAACGTAGTTTGCACGAAAAAAATCTGCAAAATACCGATAACATAGGCTCTGCAAGCTGATCCGAAGGTTACCCATCCATTAAACCACCGCTATGTCAATCGCTTTATTTTAACTTGGTTTGTACGAAAAATGCTTTATATCCTTAACCGCCTCCCACGACACCTGCGGGATGAAATAGGTGCTGACTGACACTTTGTATGCAAGTCTGTCACCGCACGAAAAATGCAACGTGTTTTATAAGAATTATTTATCGTTAATTATTGTAATATAATAAACTAGCTGTTTCCCACGGTTTCACCCGCGTCTTGAGGGAACTTCTTCGCGTACCCGGTTAATTTTTAGCCTAATTTACTCCTTGGTACATCAGGCCAGTGAAGGTCTCGTCAAAATAGGTCCAGCCGTTCCAGAGATTAGCGAGAACAAACAGACAGACAGACAAAAATTGTAACAAATTTCATTTCCGTTAAATTTTATGTACCGTGTATACATCCATATGCATTTAGTAAAAAGCGGTTATTTTAATATTACAAACATACACTCCAATTTTATTTATATGTATAGATAAGTGATTTACACTATATTATTCATGTAGCGTAGCACTTGTAATATTTTTCTAAAATAAATAGACGGTGTTTGAATAAGTAGGTATTGTTTACATGTGGCAGCCCTAGCCTATTTACCCTTGTCTAGACGATGTCGGCTTTTTCTACGAGATCAAAGGCGTCAAACTACTGTATGTCTTTATACTATGGTATTACTGTGTATCTTCGATTTCTATTCTTGTATACCTATTGTATGTTATCTTACTATTTTCTAACTTAAATTTCAACTACCGATTCCCTACGTAACAGTTCGCAATTTGAAATAACGGTTTTTTCTTTTTGCAAGTCACTACCTATTGTCTACATTTTTACACCAAATCGTCGTGGTTTCTTTGTAAAGCAGAACTATTGCACACAGAGAGCTGTAATATACTTACATTCTATTTTATCATACATTTAACTTCATCATGAGCACTAACCCTATTAAGTACTTCCTACTTAATAAGAATGAACTAGCCTACGAGGTCGCTATTCACGGAGAGGAACCGGCTACCTCTGTTCTAGGTTTACGGAAGCAGCTACCTAAACTACTCGAGCTGATTCCAAATGACGAAATCCTAGAGTCAGGCCTAGACATAGCAGATGATTTCAAGGGAGCTAGCGTGTCAGTTGCCGATTTAGATTCGCGAATCTCTTCCCTAAACTCTACGACCACAACTTGGCGAGGCGAACTACGGCCTTGCACAACCAAGTCTACCACAGGTTGAGCAGGTTTGATAATTCTGATTCTAAATACGGCAAGAAAATATCCGAGCTGACTAAACGCTTTCGGATGCTGTAAGCAGAGCTATCTAAGATAGAACACTCGAATGTTCCGTCGGCGGAAGTCGGAGTCACGATGACTTGCACGGTATCTATCCCTGCACAGGCAGCGTCGGCTCCGGTTACTGTTCAATGCGAGCATTTGAGGGTTGGTGAACTATCGCAACTCAAATTCGACGGAACAGGCTGCGTTCGTGAATTCCTACAACGCATGACTGAATTTAGGATGGTTAGAAATCTACCTGCCAATAGATTATTCGATTACGCATCTGAAATTTTTACTGGTAATGCGTAATACTGGTTTCGCGGTGTTAAAAATTCCATTTTTACATGGGACGAACTAACTAGTAAACTTATAGCAGATTTTACACCATACGACTATCATTATAAACTTTTAGCTGAGATTCGTAATCGTACTCAAGGGCAAACTGAGGGTATAATCATCTACTTGTCGATTATGTTCCAACTTTTTGCGCGATTATTACCGAACACGTTACTAACCGAACATGAAAAACTAAATATATTTCTTCACAATATTAGACCGTGTTATTCACTGTACTAGCTTCATGTACTACGGCTGTAGACACTATAGACACGCTTAAAACACTATGTCTAAACTATGAGAAGTTCCAGTGTTTAAGTTCACAGTTCCGCGAATCTAGTTACCCTACGTCTAACACAGTAGCACCTGATTTAGCTTATAGAAATAAAAAGGACACGCACGGTCACTATAATAATACACAGTACTATAAACCGTCTAAACTAAACAACTATGCTTCCGTCGCATCTATAAATGTTGAACCGAACGATACACCTATGCCTAACCTACAACACTATAATGTCGACATGATATCTAAATCAGCTGTTCCTACAACAATAACTAATAAGAGGTCTGTGTTCTGCCCGCGATGTCGCTCAACTGATCACTCGCTAGGGACGTGCAAGCGCGACCGTTATCCTACATGTTTTAAGTGTGGCCTTAGGGATGTCACATTCGTAAATTGTCCTAATTGTAAAAATAAATCGTTTTCAAAAAACTAATTTACTCGGAACGTTATTCGTCAAATAAGACGACAAACCCTACCGTTTGTACATCTTCTAAACCTAAATATTTTGACAAAGAAGACTGGAAAAATTATCTGAACACTCTAAAAGTGTATTTTTCTAGTTATTCTGTGGCTGCGATCCGTGATCAAAAACCTAATACTGATTTTCGACCCTATGTTAATGTAACCATTAAGAATCTACCCTTTACTGGTTTACTTGACTCAGGTTCTGCCGTCCCTATATTGGGCAATAATCTTAATATATAAAATCCTTGCGATACTGACTGACTGACAGACACGCTACAGCCGAATCTATTGGGCGCATGAAGCTGAAATTTGGCATGTATGTTCCTTGGAGACCGTAGGGGTGCACTAAGAAGGGATTTCCCGAAATTCCCACGGGATCGGCCAAAACGGGTACATTAAAAAAAAATGCAGGCGTAGCTGCTGGCGTCCTCTAGTTCTCATATAAAAATTGTTTCTAAAACTAATGTTCCTTTGATTAAGTGTGACAACCCTACTTTATTTTTTCGATCAGCGGGTGGTCATCGTTTGACACCGATCGGCTATATCAACCTACCCACCACTTTTGAAAATAAAACTTGTAATTTAAAAGCGTACGTAATTCCAGAAGTTACTAGTTCGTTAATTTTAGGTACTGACTTCTGGAAAAGATTTAAATTGTTACCAAATAATATTTACTCTGTCTCTTTAGCTAATAATGACCCTCGTAGTAATTCCTTGCCTAATAAATCGAATGCTGCCTTACAATCCTACGATGAGCTTAATGACTACCTAAAACGTTTAGCGGATAAGATGATTAAGCAATTCGTATGTATATCTTCCGAGAAGAAAGGCTTAGGACGTACCCATTTAGTCGAGCATCGTATTGATACAGGTGACTCACCGCCAATACGTCAGCGATACTATCGTCTGCCGCCAGAAAAATTGCGTGTTATTATTGAGGAACTAGACGAGATGCTTAAACTCGGAGTCGTAGAACCGTGCGAAAGCCCATGGTCTTCGCCAATCCTATTAACGCCTAAGAAAGATGGTAAATTAAGGTTTTCCTCTTAAACTCGGTTACACGTAAGGATGCGTACAAACTACCGTATGTTTCCGAAATCCTAGATAACCTAAAAAATGCTAGATTCCTAAGTTGTATTGATCTATTTAAATCGTTTTGGCAGACGCCTATTCGGAGTAGCGATCGGGACAAGACCGCGTTCTACGTACCTACCCGTGGAACATTCCGATTTATTAATATGCCGCGAACGGCATATAGCCGAAGCTTAACTAATGCGCCGGCTACGCAATTGGTCGATCAATTATTTACAAATAGCCCAGAGTTCGAAAACGCGGTGTTCGTATTCTTAGACGATATTTGTATTATAGGAAAGGATTTTGATCATCACATTCAGCTGTTATCTAAAGTATACGCGAAACTAAAATCAGCTAACTTAACTATTAATTTAGAAAAGTTGCATTTCTTTAGAAACGAATTAAAATACTTGGGTTACGTCGTCAATTCTAAAGGTCTTCACGTAGATCCTAGTAAGGTGGAAGCCATATGAACTATCCTGTACCTACAAGTAAAAAGGAGGTCAAACGGTTTTTGGGTACCGCGTCTTGGTACCGTGGATTTATACCTAATTTTAGTTCAATTGCAGGGCCTCTAAATAAACTTACTTCTACCAGTAAAAACCCTGCTCCTTTTGTTTGGTCGAAGGAAGCTAATAACTCATTTATTAAACTCAAACACCTGTTATCTACCGCGCCTATTCTTTCTTGTCCGGACTATAACAAACCGTTCGAAGTGCACACGGATGCTAGCGACTATGGTATAAGCTTTACTCCCACAAACTACTGACGGTGTGGAGTATCCTATAGCTTATATGAGCAAATCCTTGTCTGCACAGGAACGTAATTATAGTATACGGAACGGGAGGCGCAAGCTGTTTTAGTCGCGGTAGAACATTGGCGATGTTACTTAGATAACGGTATGAAATTCACTGTTTACACAGATCACTCAGCCTTAAAATGGTTTTTAAATTTCGAAAAATCGAGATGGAGGGTACGTCTATCGTCTTGTAATTTCGATGTGAAACATCGCCGCGGCGCGGATAGCGTCATACCCGACGCACTATCTCGGGCAAGTGCCGAGTCGGCTATTGATACTAACACTGATAATGACACTAATGTAACCTCGGATCTGTGGTATACTACTATCTACAATGGCTGTAAAAACTCACCTACATCTTTCCCTAACTATTCTATCAAAAATGATAAATTATATCGATATATGGTATCGAAATGTTCACTGCGGAAAGAATTTGTATGGAAAGAGGTTCTACCTACCTCGGATAGATCTACAGCTATTAAAGAAAACCATTCGGAACTCGCTGCGGGCCATTTAAGTATTTTTAAAACGTATAAACGTTTAGCACAGCGTTATTATTGGCCCGGTATGCACGCTGACGTTGTTAAATTTATATCTTCGTGTGATATTTGTGCCGCACATAAACACCAAAACCATGCTACTTTAGGTGTTATGGGACGACCAAAGGTGTGCTCTCGCCCCTTCCAAACAATTAGTATCGACCTTGTTGGACCCCTACCCTCAACTAGAAAACAAGATAGCTATATTTTTGTTGTTATTTGTTGCTTCAGTAAATATTGTCTTCTCTTTCCTATCAAGCGGGCTACCGCCGAGGTTATAACTAACATTCTCGAGGAAAAAGTATTTCTAATACATGGCATACCTTCAACCGTTATTCTAGACGATGGTAAACAATTTGTAAGTGCAACTCTAAAGTCTATGATTAGAAAATATAAAATACCTAACTTGCACTTTACACCTAAAAACACTCCACACGTAAATTCTGTTGAGAGATACGATAAAACCATTGTGACTACTATATCTTCATTTAACCAAAACGACCATAGAATATGGGATACTCTAATTCCCAAAATTCAATTCGCGCTAAATACTGCAGTTAACGAAATAACTGGCTATACTCCAAGTTTTTTAGTGTACGGCAGAGAACTAGTAACTTGCGGTTCACACTATATTGATGCCGAGTCAGATGATGTTATTTATATACCTAGGGATTCTTATGCTGAAAATATAGGCTGTCTATCTAGTATTTTCGATAAGCTCCAGTCTCTTTTAATCCAAATTCACGCTAGAAACTCACACACATACAACTTACGTCGTAAACCGGCTGAGTTAAACGTAGGTGATACTGTGTGGATGAGAACCTTTTATTTAAGTGAGTAAGTTTAAGGACAAATCATTTAGCAAAAAACTAGGTCCTAAGTTTACCAAGTGTACTATTATTGCTAAAAAGTCACCACTAGTATACGAATTAGCGGATTCGTCGGGTAAATCTATTGGCAGTTAGGTATCATTAACTACACTGATTCCTAACCTAACTAGATTCTTTCATTGTACCTATCTACAGTTTGAGTATCGTAGTCAGTATCTACTTAGCACTGTCTACAGAAGTTTCGGAGGACTTTAGTTAGACGTATTTTTCTTGTCTAGACACGTAAAATCCTGCTGTACAGAGCGGGGTATTGTAACGTAATACTCTACGTATTGCGTTATAATATCTCGCAGGCGCTTAACGCCAGCTTTGTCCGAGGAGCGCTTCGCTACGAATTGTTACCTTATATAGGCGTAGATCGGCTCACAGGCAGCTGTGAGTCATAGGTCTATGGCTATATAAGATGGGTGCGCGATCTGAATCGGTCACTTTTTCCCTACACACCGCCTTGCTGATGGTTGTAGTGACAACCAAGTACTATTCTACTTCTCTATCTACTGTCCCGCTGTGGGTAAGCACATTCTAGTTTTCTGTGTGCCTATATGTTCTGTCTGTAGTATCTGTGTCTCCTAAGCGTAACAGCCGATCTAGGAACCGCCTGTTCCTGACCAGTTGTTGTGTATTCTCCGTGCTGTTTCCAGTTCTCCCTACGGGCCACGATTCTCCATACGGGCTACAATTACAAGCTGCTGGCGCCGTGCCGCTACCAGCCGCCGCCACGCATCAGCTTCTGCCTACGAGACTCCTACAGCCAGGCCACGGACGCCTGAGCCTCACCGCTCGGCCCACATCGGCTGCACCGCCTGAGCCCCGCTCAGCCTGAAACTCGACCACCGAGCTGCCTACACAACGCGCACACTAATCTAACCACAGAATATCCCTTTATCCAAATTAGACTAGAAAGCGTAGCCCGGGTTCAGACTGGGATAACGCAAGGAGGAAGAAGTAAGTACTGCACGTTATACAGTTTTTATAGCATTCGTATTATTTCCTTTTAAGAAGATCATAATATTTACCATATTCATTATCTATCCCACTGATGTGCACTGCCCTCATACGTGAGTAAAGAACCGTGACCGCAAAAATGTTTTTTAAGTAATTACTGACCACCACAACAGCAAGTAAGGTTCAGTGAATTCTCATAGATGCATGGAATAGTTTCTTTGTGATGCTTTTTTCACCATAATGAAGTTATAATTAAAACAGTAAGCTTCGAAAAGGTCCCGGGTCCGGGTCTCCGGAACCATCTGAATTGTAGTGATACTTTGATTTATGCGATCGTAAACCAAGAGCATTTTTTGATGCCGCGACATTCTTATGTCACTTTTACGTTATCAGATTTTAATACCTCCACAGCAACATACCACGAGCATCGAATCATCGATAGACTGACATTGTTATTCATATTGTGTATCTTAATATATTGTGGAAGACGAATATAACTTTCTGACGATACACACCTGTTTAGTATCGCGTTCACCGGGAAGTTGTGAATGTATCAGATAGTATAATCTGCATTTGGCGAGTGGGAAAACATGTACGAGAAATATATTTACTAAAATTAAATAAACAGTGCGCAAGTGGCAGGGAAACAAAAATAACGCGGCTGAGCGACGCCCGCCAATTCAGTTTCGACACATGCGTTTCACGCGGACGCTGCCATCATATTAAAACTATTCGCAACAAAAAAATATTATACGAGATTTCGGTGTGCGTTTAAAAGGATTTTTTTCACCCGCGAAAACTCTGAATAGAATAACTGAATATTTTGTGTATTCTCTAGTGCTAGTGAAAAATGTTTAACAACACCACATCGTATAAGTCAACTGCTGGGCCCAGCTACACAAAGAAATCAGAACTGAAAGTACCAAAAGGTAATGTTTTTTGTTTTCTTATTATTGGTTTGGCTGGAATTTCTGTAGAAAATATTACGGTTCAGTAAACATCTGCCCGCGGTAACCACAATTCAATTGACTACTTTTACAATCAATTTGTTAGTACGGAATTTCGGGCACAAATAATTGTTCGACTTTTTCACTTGCCTGATCATGGACTATTTAATATTATAATTTGATGTTATTTGCTCAATCTTTTTGTATGGTGAAATGTTTATTTCTATAAAGAAAGTAAGGACATTTCTGTTTGAAATTGTGTTCGGATCATCAATGTAAAGATCATCACCAAAGTATGCATGTTCATAGCTTTTAGTTTGTTCTTAATTTGCCATGAAAAAGTATTATCCGGTAACAAATAAATACTAGGTCAAAAATGAAGGTAGTAAAACTTCGCACGTTATTCGGAGCCAGGGTTTTCTTGTTCCCCAATCAACAAAAAATAACAGAAATTATAGACGAGCAAAATTGAAGCCGAATCACAAAAAAAATCTAGTCTGTTTTGATAGAATTCAAAACAAATCTATACTTCGTGATTATTTGGAATATAACTATCGAAAGTTGTTCAAAAACAAGTAGATAATTGCGAAAGCGTTTTTATATGCTATCGTCCTTAATTTTAAGGTTCTAATTTGTCTGAATGTTTCTATTGAAGGAGGTAGTTGCTCCTTCGCGTTTAATTAAAACTGGATTACTAATTTGGATTCAGTGACAATTATATCTGGCGGTAGACGATTATAAACGTCAGAAAAGCATTCCCTAATGAGGGTGCGTACTTGTTGGCCAAACTTCCTGACACCCTAGGGAGTATGACTACTTATTTATATTATTTAATTACATTTAAGGTGTTATAATTTCTTTTGAAGTCTACAGAATGAAAATCTTAAGCTTTGTTCTAATATTTTATTAGGACTAGCCTTCGTTACCTAATTTTGCGAATAATCGTGAGGTGTTATGCCTCCTTTGCCATTTAAAGTGCAGTTCGATTTTCTTTAAATATAAGTTTAGATATAAAAATGGTAGCAGGCAATTATAGCAGATAAAAAGCAATTAAATGATTCTGGAAACAGTGTAGAAACTTAAGAAGTCAAGTGAGTCATAATAGTGTCACTAGTACTACAAACAGTCAAAGTACAAAAAAGATTTGATTCTACTTCGTGCAGCACAAGCGTCTTGCTGATATCGGGCTGCCACAAGGCGGGGTAATATTTGAATTGGCTATGATGGCAACTCATTATACTACGTATAAGATTTCCTTACGAGTAATTGGCAGGGATGTATCTATATAGGCTTAGCCCTATTCATCGTATCAACAAATTCAACTATCAGTTCGATTAGTTACGCGGCCAAATGAACGTACCGCAAATCAAATTAACTTCGGTTAAAAGCTTTTATGCTCTATCTAGTTATTTGATATAAAGTTATACTTGTATCAGTTATAGTTATGCAGTAATGTTTATAATATATTTTATAGTTGCGTGGTTTTGTATCATACCTTGCATTTCTTGGCGAAACACTGAACATAAATTAATCCAATAAGATCAAACAAGTGGTGGGAGTATTTAGGATAGAATTTATTTTCTACATCAATCCTTAGACTCGCTAGTTCATGGTCACGGTTTATCTCCATTATATAAAAACAGCTTTGCAAGTATTATTCGGATTATGTAACTTTGAAACGATAGTTAGACAAAGTAATAATAATATAATATAATAATATTCTACCACATGCACACATCACCATCTAGTCCCTAACTAAGCAGAGCTTGTACTATGGGTACTAGATAATGGATAAACATACATATTATATACTTTTTTTTGTAAATACATACATATTATACATAGAAACACCCAGACCAAGACAAACATCCATGTTCATGCACACAAATGTTTGACTTTAGCGGGAATCGAACCCGCTGAAAAGAAGTTTAATTGTTTTTGGGGCTGGTTTAAATTAAACGAGGTCCGTGAGGTAAAAATGCGTGTATTCGCTTGTACCACAGTTAGGGAAGAAGTGCGGGCGGGGCCGCATAGCGTTACCAACACATAAAATATAAATCTTACACACTAATATACATGTGTACCAACACAGAAAAAATGTTGGGTTGCCAACATACTGCCTATCTGAGAAAAACAAAAACAATAGCTTACACAGAAACTATTTTTACAGATTCAAGTTAAACTTGACACACAATGCAAATCTTTATTGTTATAAACAGTAAATAAAATTGTTGTTTTAATAAAATCACTGTTTAGCAAATAGGTAAGTCTGAAAATAAGGTACATTAATGTATATAATATAAGCTATGTATGTAGGCACCAAACACAACGAAGAATTGTAAATTTCACAGAAATTTCGTTAAAGAAAACCGAATACATAGTTACTACTATGCAATATGCCTTCCTATAAAGGATTATTGCTTAAATTAAAAACAGAAGTTAACAACAAATTTTTGAAATGTTGATTGATTAATGCTTAGCTTATTCGACTGGTAATAGGCAAACTTTTACAATTGAACGTTTATGTTTTTTACCATTTGCTGTCTGTACTTCAACAACTCTTACTTTATTATCAGCACCTGGGAATACATTGACAATTCTAGCTAAAGGCCAATACAGAGGACTTGTATTATCTTCTTTCAAAATAACTAAAGAACCTATTTTTGCATTAGGATGCCCATCTCTCCACTTATTGCGTGTTTGTAAAATATTTAAATAATTCTTATGCCAAACTTTCCAAAATGAACATTTTATTTGAGTACAAACTTTCCAAAATTGCAATTTATTCCTCTGATCCTGCACATCCTGTTCAGGGTAAGTATTTAAAGCAGATCCTATAAGAAAATGACCAGGAGTAAGACATGCAAAGTCAGTAACATCATTGGATAATGGCGTTAACGGCCTACTATTTAAAATAGCTTCAATTTGACATATTACAGTATTCATTTCTTCATAAGTCAGTAAATTTTTCTGTACTACTCGCTTCAAGTGGAATTTCATGCTTTTTACCCCAGCTTCTGCCAAACCAGCAAATATAGGACTATAACAGGGCAAAAAGTGAAAATTTATACCTTGATGGGATGCAAAATTATGAACTTCCCCTTGATGTATTTTACAATTTTGTAACTTATACAGTTCAGTTAACTGGGTATTAGCACTCTTAAATGTTGAAGCATTGTCACTGTATATATCAGTTGGAAGACCCCTACGTGAAATAAACCTTTTGAGGCAAGCTAGAAATGTTACAGTTCGTAAATCAGAAGCTAACTCAAGATGTATAGCTTTAGTAGCAAAACATACGAATACACATACATAAGCTTTAGTTTCTAGAGCTTTTCTAATTCGACTTTGTTTTATCATTATTGGTCCGGCAAAATCTAAACCTATTTTTTGAAATGGCCGGCTTACATTCACTCTATCTTTGGGTAAAGACCCCATGAGCTGCTTAGCTGTATTTGCTTTTAGTTTTACACATACAATGCACTTATATATGACCTTCTTTACTTCGTTTAAACCATGTACTATCCAAAACCTTTGGTTAATAGTTGAGAGTACGAGTCTCTGACCTGCATGCAGGTTTTTTATATGTTCACTTTGTATTATTAAGTGTGTGATTCGAGATTGTCTAGGCAAAATAACTTGATGCTTATGAGCAAACGGTATGGAGGCATTTTCTAAGCGCCCACCTACTCTTATTAGACCATTGGCATCAATGAAAGGACACAATTGTCTTAAAGTACCTTTTGTACTATTATTACATTTTAAATCCTTAATAGTATCTTGCATATATTTTTGCTGTTCATATTTAACAATTAGTAACAATGAGTTTTCTAATTCTTTACTAGTTAGATAATTTAATTTATTTTTATTACAGTTTGACTTAAGGTTATCAACAAAACGCAGTATATAGGCTAAAACACGTTTCATTTTATTAATATCAGAAAATTTGTCTAAAAAATCTAGACACATATATGCTTCGTTTACCGTACACACCATAGCGCGTGAGAATGCAGAGGAGGCCTTAACTTCAGGTAAGTCAGGAGGAGAAATCTCTGTTTGAGTCCCTATTTTATACTCACTATTATGAAGAAGCCTTGGGCCAGACCACCACATAGCGTGGCTGTGCAATTCATGCGGTAGGATGCCTCTGCTTAAGCAATCTGCAGGATTATTCTCAGTACCTATATACGACCAAGTATAGGACTGGGTAAGCTGAAATATTACTTTTACTCTGTTAGCCACATACACATTCAATGTGTTTACATTAGTATTAATCCATGCTAAAACAACTTGAGAATCAGAGTGTAAAACCACTTTATCTATTTTTAATTTAAGTTGCAATATTCTGTTCACTCGAGCTGTTAACTTAGCAAGAAGTACTGCCGCGTTAAGTTCAAGCCTTGGTACGGTTAAGCTTTGACTAAGGGGATTTACTCGTGACTTGGAACACAATAAAGAAGTTTTTACATCACCATTAAAATCAGTAACACGCAAATAAACACAACAACCATAAGCAGTAGAACTGGAGGCATCACAAAAACCCATTAGTTCAATTAAGCGTGCATTTTTTAAATTAACATAACGCGATATTTGTATAGGCGGCATGATACTTAAGCTGCAATAGAACTCTTTCCAAGCATTTAGCAAGTGCTCAGGAGGCTGCTCATCCCATGATATGTGCGCTTGCCATAGCTGTTGCATGATCACTTTAGCCTTTAACACCACTGGGCCAGCAAGACCAAGCGGGTCATACATTTTACCAATAAAACTTAATATTTCACGCTTAGTAGCAGGCATATTATCATTATTATTAGCATTTCTTGTAGCAATAGCAAAATTATTAGTAGTAGCAGGCATATTAACGACATTATTAGGGGACGAAAGCATGAAGGAGTCAGTGCTTATATTATAATGAATACCTAGAGTTTTTAAGAAAGTTTTATCACTTTGTAATTCAATATCATCAAAGTGTTGCTGTGACTTAGGAATTTCATTTAATAATTCTGGACAATTTGAGAACCATTTGTGTAACTGAAATCCACCTTTGTTTAGGAGATCACAGAGCTGGCGCTTTGATTGCAATAAAAGTTCTGGGGTGCTTTGTGAAACAAGAGCATCGTCCACATAAAGAGAATTGTCAATAATGAAAGCAGCTAAAGGAAACTCATCTTTATACCTCATGGCTAGCTCCTTAAGGCAGCGTGTAGCCAAAAAGGATGAACTTTTAAGTCCATATGACACTGTGTTTAACTGTATACATTGAATAATATCAGTAGCATTGTCCCTCCATAGAATATTTTGAAGACTTCTGTGTGTAGGATTTAATGAAATTTGCCTGAACATGTTTTTTATATCTGTTATAAAAATATACTCATCAAGTCTAAAAAGTAGCAAAATGTCTAATAACTCGTTTTGAACCACAGGCCCATTAAGTAACATATCATTTAATGACACTTTTTTATTAGTTTTCATGGACCCATCGAAAACAACTCTACACTTAGTAGTCCTTTTATCAAACCTTAGTACAGGATGATGTGGTAAAAAATAGACAGGATCTGAATGGAGGTCATATTGACTGATGTCTATAATAGTACCATGATCTTGCTCAATGTAATCATGAATAAAATCTTTATACAGTTGGAAAACTAGGTCATCTTTTTGAAGTCTCTGTTCTAAGTTTAAAAATCGTTTTAGTGCTAAATTAAAAGAGTTACCAAGATTTTCATTAATAGATTCTAGTGGCAATTTAAGAGGCAAACTAACTTGAAATTTATTATTTTTAGTGTCTAAAGTTACTGTATCATTGAATATTTTTTCACAAGCATCATGTTCTGGCAAAGATTCAGAAAAATATTCAGGTATGCTTTCAGTATTAAAAAAATCAGTTAAACAGTCATTTAAAGTATTGTCACAAGTTTTGCAAAATAAAGAGGTTACTTGTTGTGGCCCTTGAGAGGCTGGCAAAGACCCAGCGATTACATAACCAAATTGAGTGCGAAGTACTGGAACAAATGGTGCACTAGGGCTGGCTTCCTCCTGTGCCTGCTCATGGAGACTGGCTTGATGCTCAGAAGGCAGCAACAGATAATAAGCAGGCTGAGGTTGACTTCATGGAAGTAGCCGCCACACCTTTCATTGTAGCCACATGAGAGGCCTTTGGAACAGCATTGTATTGTACCTGTTGTTTCTCTGCATTTTCAAGCGCTAAGGCACGTCGCTCCGTAAACGATGGAATGTTTATTTTAGGTAAGCGTGTTGATGCAAACTGGTCTTTATTTGAAGACGCTGGATGCGGCGCAGAAGATGCCTCAACAGACAAACGCTTGATGATAGATAAAGTTTCAACATATTTGGCTTCGACAGCCTCCGAATCATCACTTGACGGCTCTAAAGCACATATTTCGAGATTAAGCGCCTCGTACTTTTCGAAGGACGATCGTAACCTTTCTTCTTTGACACTTAACATGTGCGGATTAATGTCGATATCCGCATTAGAAAAGAAATTAAAACACTTTGTTAGTGCCCCTTTCAGAACGGCACGCTTTCTAATTAAAGCAGATAGCTCTGCCTCTATATTCGTACTCTCGATCATATTTGCAGCGCACGCACTTATACACGTTCACTGAATTAATAATTATGACGCTAAAATAATACGCACTTGGCAAGACAGAACTTAAACAAAAAACTTAAAGTCTTTACACAAAGTTGTTGAAGGTAAAAATGGCGGGATGGCGTCCTGTCGTGGCGTTCGACGGCAAGATGGAAGATGGTGGCGCCACGCTCGCAATTACACGCAATCGGCAATGGTAGTGTGGCCAATGACGTTGAGGCGCGGCCGCTACAACAAAAAATTTTGACCAATACCGTGACTTCACTGCACACTGACACTAGTAGTGGGACACACAGCGCCGTGCAGCGGCGAGTAGCAGAAAGATCTCTTTCTTTCTGGAAACGCCGATTTTCTCCAATCTTCCTTTTGGCGGTTAAAATTAGAAGTTCCGCTGTTTTTCTTTTGTAGGTAATGGAAATAATATATGATGAGTATTGAATACACCGTTGACGGCTTCAGCTGTCGACGAGTTTGATCGGTAATCACTCACACGACGGCAACAGACGCACGTGGAGATTGTAACCGTTTCGGGCGTCGTAAAAACTGTCCTGAACAACGATCTTGCACTTTATTTGTTTACACTCGCGGTACCTCACCATTCGAAGGACCATGAAAAGAAGTTTAATTGTTTTTGGGGCTGGTTTAAATTAAACGAGGTCCGTGAGGTAAAAATGCGTGTATTCGCTTGTACCACAGTTAGGGAAGAAGTGCGGGCGGGGCCGCATAGCGTTACCAACACATAAAATATAAATCTTACACACTAATATACATGTGTACCAACACAGAAAAAATGTTGGGTTGCCAACACCCGCAACCTTCGGCGTAGCAGTCGCTTACACTCCCGCTGCGCTAACCGGTCGTGTAGTGTAGTAAAGGACTCAACTAGATGAGAACGAGACCGAGCGTCCCTAATAACATTGCAATCGTATTTACTAATATACATACATACGTTTAGACACACCTCTGTACTCTGTGTTAACATTGAGTATTTTTTATGATAATAAACCTCTACAATATATGCTTCAACGATTATACCGCATTCGACCAAATAGGTCCGCGACCACTGACCGCGTGCTCACAACCATTCATCGCGTGGCAGACAAACAGTTAATAAAATCCAGCGTCATCAGCAGTTTCGTTTTGTTGGCAAAAATTGTTGGTTGCATTTGAGTGGCAAAGCCGTAGCGTGTAGGCTGCGTCTCACGATGAGACCGTTGCGAGTAGGTTGGGTCTACTGGTCATGCCATTGTAAGTTATTGGCAACTAACGGAGAATTAGTTTCCAATAGATTGCATCTCGGGAAGAATTCGTTACGAGAAGGCTTAGTCTCGTAACAAGTCGTTGACGATTCTTTCGACACTGCTAGAAAAAATATCATCACAATGCTGTATGCCGTAACACGATGTTTAGATTATTATAAAGTTAAATGACGCAAAATACTCGTGTCTATATTAAACATTCCATATTTGGACTAATCACGAAGATAAAATTATTTCTTATTATATCATAGGTATCATCTTTTTTCAACTCGATTTTCCAGTCAAATTAGGTAACAAATATCAATAATTTTTAGAAAAGAAAAATGTTTCATTCCTTTTAAAACGTATGTGATGGCAAACAAACATATTACGCACTTGATGATAATTTAAGAGATTCTAACAAAATATTAATAAAATATATCAAACGGGAGTAAGACTTTGTTTTAAATGTCCCTATTCAGGCGAGCGGTGTTCCGGAAGGTTTTATATTGCGAAACGTTAAACAAAAGATGTCCTTGAGGTTTGTTTAGATCCTCAGCGAGATGGAACAATGGAACAAATTGTTTGAATCTCTGTAAGACTTAAACCTTCGTTATACGCCAGAAGGTTTTACCGGATATTCGTTTAGGTTCATGTTTTCTAGACAGATGGATTTTCTTAAGACGGACATATGACTGGATGATCTTGTATTACAAGGATTTGGTTGGAAGCATCTACAAAGTACTGTACAAATATTGTCTTGTTGGTAGTACTGAATTGCGATTACGATAGAATGATATCGTAAGAATAGAAAATTGTGAGATTTGAATGTTTGATGTTCGTTTTTTTATTTATCAAGATGGCTCTATTTTCTTTAAGCGTTATTATAGTATTGCGAAGCGATACCAATCATTAATCTATGACTGTAGTTTTCTCATTGGTAGTACCATCTAATAGGTTAGTACGATACGATCAATATTTGCGAGTTTTTAAGTTAATTCAAGATTTAACATTTTCAAATATTTACATACTGAAATATGATAAAAATCAAATGGGCTTGAAGTCGGCCATATTCGTGATACAGCATTAATTAATTTATCACTGAAGCATCGCTTCAGTTGCCAATATTTAAGATTGATATTTTATATTATTCACATGAGATATCGACAGCCAAATTCAGAAAAAGTATTCAGTACAAAACATACTTTGGACATAAGTGTAAAAGTAAAAAGTACTTTATTATAAATATTGTATGCAATATGTTAATGTTGTTTACTGTAATTACGGAAACGATTGCATAATTATTTTAATATTCAAGACAGGAGGTTATTTTGCTAAAAGTCAATCATTTCATGACCAAAAATGCTAAAATATATTTATGGATATAAGACGTCAACATAAAAGGACTTTACAAAAACTGTTGTGAAACGTGGTTTATTATGATAAAAGCTGAAAGGAGCGTAGTGGATATTTAACTATCGCGGCTTTATGTGATACCCAAATGTTATACCCGAATTAAACTGCTTTTCATTTATCCACACCATACATTTTCACCTTGTAGTATTAAAAAAACGCAAAACTTACAATGAAATACAACTTCTGTACATCTTTATTAGTCAAGGGCTACCCAATATTTGGATTTGTTTTCAAGTCGTGGCTGAATAGGTACCTTCCAAGCAAACGTGCTCCATCGTAGGATATACGAGTATCTTCGCTTAAGATTAGGCGAAATCATAGTCAAACGTTAATTGATGACGATTGACTATAAAGAAAAACATAAAAAAACCATAAGACTCCGTAGGATAAAAAGCAGTATGATTTGTGTTTTTATGTACATTGAACAATGTCCTTCATATGAGATATGAGATTTCACAGAAGTGGAGCAAAACGTAGTTTTTGAACATGAACTGTAATTTCGCCCAGTTTCTATGAAAACGCATTTATAGTCGTCCTACGAATGATGCCGTTAAACAGTGTCATATATGGGCGAGTATTAACTTTTCGTTTACTCGTCTTTTACTGTTATTACACCGATTCCAATCTTAATAACGACTGAACCACTCTGATTTAGTGTATACTTGTGAAGTTGAGTTTTTATTTGACGTATTTCGGTTATAATATTGGTTTTGGTATTGAGAAGGTGCTCGGACGATATGAGTTTGTTTGCACAAGTTGTTTTTTTTTAAGCATAATATTTTGTGAAGCCAAATGTTATGTTTTAGCTTCACTGAATGAAATTATATTGTTATGAACACTACTTTATAATTATAAAATCCATGTCATTATCTACGATATGTAGATTGATGCTTTCTCTTTACAAGACAAGCCATACGTGTAACAAATTACAAGTAGGTAAGTATCCTTGCCAACACAACTTGTTTATATTAGGCATGAATCCATCACGCCTACAGTGAAATGGTTAATATTCATAATACTCGTACGATAACGATATAGGTAGGTATTTTCTTCTTACGGTTATATAAACTGATTGTATTAATTTCCTCGCCCACCCGCAGTAAAAATACGGAGGGTTGTAAATATAGCATCATCAATTAGTATTTCAATGCCTTCCGCGATCTCCCGAAACCATTCATCGATCGTGATCTTTGACCTTCTCTCTAATCAATCCGTGTATTTTCGAAGCAAGTAATAAAAACTGAAGCAAAAGTAATGATCTATCTTGTTTACTTCTTCTAATAAAAATCTGACCTTAGTGCAACACCAGTTTGCGTCACATTAACATCGTAAGTTCATAGAAGGATTTGACCTATCATGCTACGCTCGCCAGACGGGTTTGTGTAGAATTTGTAGTCTTTGAGGTCGAGTATTCCTTTTTTTCCCAGAGAGATACTATTTTCTTTGTGTATTTTTTTAGTCGCCTCTTACGGGACCCATGGAATCAAATGAGGCAGTGTTTTTTTCTATTCGTAATTCTTCACTACAGGGATTAGCATCTTTATGGTAATAATTAGTTGTCGTAATTGTCATGATATAAAATCCCTTATCTTGACTATTATATAATCGTGAAGCTCAAATCATTCAAGCTAGAAATATTAAATTTTGTCAGCGGATTCCTTTTATGACGTATACATGCAAAAAAGAAGGATTTTTAATATTTCGCTCGTTTTATTCATAAAAGACCTCTCTTAATGACCTTGTATCGCAGAGACACAGCTGTTGACACGTGCGTGGATTAAACACTGAACATTACAACGCTCTGTGCTAGTCAGTTCACACATGAAACAAGCTTCTCTTTATGCTCAATAGAGAAGATCTATTATCATAACAGTATAAAGTGAACAGCTAAACAACAATATATCAGTGTTTAAGTTCGAGTGGGCGTGTAGTTTGCGAGAAACGCAGCCGTAATAAAATATTAAGGCACGTTGTATACAACGTCGCATTTAAATAATATTGCAGACTGAACTTTTGCCCAGATTTTCTTCAGGGCCGCCGAGGCCAGAATTATCAGCGAAGCGAGAAATTAAAGTAGCCGTGAACAGAAT
Source organism: Euclidia mi (assembly GCA_944739405.2). Classification (NCBI taxonomy): domain Eukaryota; kingdom Metazoa; phylum Arthropoda; class Insecta; order Lepidoptera; family Erebidae; genus Euclidia; species Euclidia mi. The sequence continues at coordinate 82,593,482 of OX123182.2, read as the reverse complement.
AAAATTAACTAAGACGCTGCTACTGTTCCCACTGTTGGGGTCTTAAGGTGCTGCCGGATTTCCTTCGCGTTTACTAAAGCACGCCATTCCTTTCATGCACTGGATTTGCACACTTAATTAAATCTTAAGTTTATTCATTTAACGCTTACAATTTTTACGTGAACAATATTATATTTTATTTACGACGGACGACGCGGATTTTTGGGTACAGCTTCAACCTTTGTTACTTGGTTTTGCATATTTATACGAACTGTCGTGTTTTCGGTAGGTAGGTCGCCTGTCGCGCGTTGTTTGATGTGGGATGCAATAAACATACGATTAGTCATTATAATGCAAACATACGTAATATAACACTAAAGAAATATTGCCTCTAAGAAAACTTAAAATGAACGATTTAATAATAAATCAATAAAATTATTCAAATAAAAATCGTAACTGTCGTGTAGAGGAAGAGAAGTTGGCAATGCTCCATGTTTCAGTTTTCATGACATTCAAATGTATCAAATTCTTCTATTTGTGTTTCATTTTGTGTAATCAGGATCGTGAAGACGTTGCTCGATGCAGGTTTTTTGGAGTAGTTTGGATACAATACATTGTAAAATCCATCTACATATCTTTTGAAGTAATGTTTAGGTAAAATATGTATATGTTACCTATATACATACCTACATGCATATACTCACACCTTTTTCCCGTTGGGGTAGGCAGAGACAACAGAACGCCACTTGGTTCTATCCTTACAAACTTCACGCGCTTCCTCTACACTCATACCTATATACCTTTAGTTATTAAGAAATACACTGAAGATTATCTAAAATATCAGCGGCGTTCAGTGTTAAATAAGCATATTAATTTTACTGCTGATTAAGCATGAATACTAATTGTATAAGTAACAGTTTCTTCACTCCTAAAAGTGAAACTCATTTCGATATAAATATTTAATAAAACATATTTTTTACACATTTTTTTCTGTGGCTTATTTTACATAAGAAGCATGAAATAATAATTTCAAGTAACATGAGTATTAACAATCAATAATTATATATGTACCCAGATATAGTATCTTGTGAACAGGCGAAATACAATAGTAATAATCTGAATAATTGTGATACATTTATCCAATTGTTTTTGAGTTACAAGCAAAATTGAGACCATTAGAGTTTGCTCATAAGCCTAAATGTCTATTATAAAGATAAGAATCTTACTGATAACGGTATAACGGTGCTATTCCGTACAACAGTACCGGTTTCCGGTAAGAAAGCGCTTTTCCCGCGAATATCGATGAAAATGTTTCATCATTCCACACTGTGGTAGATTCTCGTATCTGGTCACAAATGACGCATTAAGGACGTATCGAATGATAAATGTGAATCATATTTACAAGCAGTATTAAATGCACATGAAATTAAAATCCGCAAAGAGCATGAAATAGACCGTTAACAAAAAAAATACGAATTCAATAATATTACAAACTTAATTTTTGCCGTCAGTTCAGTGATTGTTTCTAGGATAGAACGTCAAAGATAAGTTTGTTCGCGACGTTCAGTGCGCGAATACAACATTTTTTTATGCCGGTGCAGGCGAGTCGCCTGATGGTAAGTGATTACCATCGCTCATGGATAGTAGCAACACCAATGGAGTCCAAAGTGTGTTGCCGCCTTTTGGGACAAGAAAAGGAATAATAGGAGAAGTGGGATAAGAGCGAAGGAGTAAGGGTTGGGACCTCCGGCACTCTCATATTTATCGAACGAAACACAACAGTGTCAATACTGTACCTTTACGTCGATATTCTGTGAGAGGGTAGTACTACTCTGGTCGAGCCAGCCCAATCATGCCTACATTAGCAAGGCTACTTTCTAAAATTCATTTATATTATTATTATTAATCAGTTTATTTCACATCATTCATAACAAGATCCATACATTGTTAGTATAAATCTTAACCTAGTGTTAGTAAAAGACATTCTTATATAAAAATTGAAACGACTGACACCTACGTGTGCAGCCGTATCCAGTGAGCCAGCATGGGGCTGTCCCATCTATCACACAATACACTCAGGATGCTGTGGCAGCTAGCACGTATTCTACCTAGAATTGAAGCGCACCGTTTCCGTATAATTGCATGGAAACCATCAACCCTGGCCTCGGTGAACATCCCGGAAGCACTACAATAGCATGGTAGACCCAACAGCATCCTGCACGTGTAAAAAGACTGGCAGTGTGCTCTGAAAAGGGTTATTTTGACTTGCGTCGTACAACGTGCAAATCTGCGGATCAGCATATTACCTCGGACAGCCATCGCTCTGCGTTCCCTTTCGATGTCCAGGTCATCATTCAGGTCATGCGTGACTCAGTGTCCCAGGTACTTAAACTTTGTTACTCTGATTATCGGAGTATTATTTATGGTGACATCTGGCACGTTAGTGTAACATTTGGTGCCTGCCTTGAACACCAGTAATTCGTATTTTTTCACATTGTAGCTGAGTCCCTGAGTGACCGCGTAGTCTTCACACATCTTAACAAGACGGCTGAGTGCGCTTATTGATGGACTCAGCAGCACCATCTCGTCAGCGTAGCTTATATTGTTAACACAAACGCCGTCGATGTGACAGCCTATACGGGTGCTGCTGAGTTCAACAATCAGCTGATTAATGTAAAGGTTAAAGAGACGAGGTGAGGTAATACCCCCCTGTCTCACTCCGCACTTCAACCCATACACATCGGACAGAGTTCCACCCCACCTGACATAGTTCGTCTGATTCTCGTACCAAAACTTAAATAAAGAAATAACAGTACAGTCAACGCTGCTTTCCTTCCGCAGTTTTTCCCACATGATATCATATGACACCAGGTCAAATGCCCTCGATAAATCCAGAAAACATGCGTTGACCGGTGTTTTCCTATCAGCATAATACTGCACAGTTTGCTTAAGACACATGATAGCTGTCTCCGTCGATAGTCCAGGTCTGAAACCAAATTGGGCATCGTGAAGATTTATACGACTCGCCATATGTGTGTCAAGCAGACAGTTCAGTACTTTAGCTGTAACAGTCGCTAAGGAAATAGGCCTATAGTTTGCGGAATCTATAACATCACCCGTTCTATTTTTTACTATTGGCACCACTATGGTCTTCATAAGCTTATCTGGCAAATACAAGTGACCTAGACATAACGAATAAAATGTTGCCAATACCCTTGGTAAATGAGCGCCCGCGTATCGCAAGTGCTCCACGCTGAGGTGGTCATGTCCTTGAGATTGCCTCTGACCATCTTTCTAATGATATCAGCTATTTCCTTAGCCAAAAAGGTACGCCACGGGAAACTTACCTCAGCGCCAATCACCGACGAAGACATGGGCGTAGCCGATCCCAACAAAGGTTCAACTTGGCACTATTTCACAAATAAATTTGAAATGGCTTCAGGGTCACAAATTCCAGCCACGCTCACCGGCAGACTCGGCTTGATGTTCAGTTTAGAGGTACTCTTCCAAAACTTCCCGAAATCTTTGGATTTGCGCTTCTCAGCCATAATGTCTAGTTTTATTTGTGTTTGCTTATTGCGACACCACTTTAATTTAGCTTTAAAAATCTTACCTGAATTTCGCATATTCTCATAAATAATTCCTGAAGTTGGATTTCCAGATAAATGCCACATCTGAAAAGCAAGCCGAGCCTGAGAGTGAGCACTTCTGACATGTCTATTCCATCCAGTTAAAGGTTTATAGCATTTTTGTCTAATACCTGTAGCGGTCAGCTCAGCAGATGTTGAAAGTACATCAATGATTTTTGTGTACATATTGTCTAAGACCACTCTGTGAGTTATATCGCCGCATATGTTATCCGCACAATTTATACACTCTGGGGGGAAATCTATTTCACATAAATCTGAATTACACAGTTCTTCGTACATCTTAATCTGTTCTAAGTCTCGTTCGCCCCATAAAACCTTACTACTTAAAACTTCACGTAGTGGAATATTAGACTCCACTATACTTAGGTTACATTCTATTTGAATAGGAAAGTGATCGGACCAATAAGTGCCGTACAATACTTCTACACTAGATATAGTTTGACGCGCGGCCTCAGTAACGACGCAATGGTCAAGCCATCGCTTGCACCCGTGCGCATCACTCACACACGTATACGAGTCGCGTGGTAGTAACTCGCTGTCCATGCAGGTCCAACACTGTTCCTCACAAAACTTTAACAATTCATAGCGAAATTGTTCAATGGGGTGCGCGTTATAATCACCTAACATATACACATATTGTATATCACTACTTTCTATCATAGCGTTCATCTCGCTTAAAAACTCAGTAAACTCAGTTATATTATCAGCACAGCAAGTAGGCAAATAGGCTGAAAAAAGGCAAAGGCAAAAAATAAGTAATCTATTGTTTGACTGTTCTATCTGTATTGCTGTAATACGAGTACTATTACACTTCACAACCGTCACAGATGAGAATAAACTTTTCCTCCAGAGGAGTGCAACTCCTACGTATGGTCTACCTCGCAGTATTCCAGCCGAAGTATCCACCACAGAGGTCCCACTGTAAGCAAAGTCATCATGTACAGTGCCTAGAAAGGTCAAGTCATGGGGCAGTAACCATGTTTCTTGTAATGCTATAACGTCGGCTGATACACACAGCCGCCTAATACAGTCAATTGATGTTTTTACACATTTGCAATTAAAACTGATATTTTTTACTGCTTTATCCATTATTATTATTGGTTTTAGTATTAATTATTAGTATTAACCAACGCCGGCCAGCGCGCCCCATTTATCAATTAGTAAATGCTTATAATAAACACTTTGAACAGATTGACGTCTTTGCATTGTCCGCGGTTAAATTCAAACATATGATCATCGTGAAGGCGTCGGATGGTGCTCGCCACAAAATCTACACCATCGATGATTTGAACAGTCTGCAGCTAAAGTACCCCAAGCGCAGAGATGAGCCGACCGGGGACAAGAGTGGCGCCGGATCTGCGGGTTCGTCGAACACTAATTCAAAAACCCGTAAATAGTTTTATCCTTTTATCACTACTCATATTATTTTTAACTTTCTATTAGTTATACTATTATCTTATTTATCGCTTCATATATTTATCACATGTTGTTGTTTACATTTCACTTTTTTACTTTCATTTCATGTTGTTGACAGCAGTTTGACTTTGACAGATGTCAGATTAGCGTACGTTTTACGTTCGGAAACTGTTTGCAAAAGTGTTTTAGTGTTTGCTTTTTTAGTTTTTTCTTTTTCTGAATGATTTTTATTGTGCAAGTTTATTTTAATTTTATTGATTGTGTGAGCTGGCGGGTGGTGCAGAGACGACTGTGTTGCCTATAAAATTCACAAACATTTATATACGGTATACTTAATATTTTATATATATTGTATTTATTATTTTATATTTATTATTTTATTATAATTATAGTACTATGGATATTGAAACGTATTTATCGGCTAATGAATCAACTGCTTCTTCCGACAATGAGAGTTTTTGCTCGGCGGACGGCACGTTAAGCGAATGCCTTCATAAGGCATTTGCACTTCAATCTGGCTTGTTGTTTAACGTCTGTCACATAAATGCACAGAGTGTACCCAGCCATTATAGCGACCTGCTGGAAGCATTTTCTGGTTCCAATGCACATGCCATCCTGGTTTCAGAGAGTTGGCTAAAACCAGTTCTTCCTTCTACATCGTACTCGTTGCCTGGTTACGTCCTTATTCGAAGTGACCGAATCAGCAGGCGAGGCGGCGGTGTAGCTATCTATCTCCGCAGCACCTTCCCCTTTAAAATTCTTACTTCATCTACTGCCACTTCTTCACCTGCGGAGTTCTTATTTCTGGAGGTAAACGTCAAGGGTGCGAAAGCTGTTCTTGGCGTTGTGTATTGTCCTCCTAGTGTTGACTATTTCTCCAGTCTCGAGTCGATTCTGGAATCTTTAGGGTCCGAGTATACTCATCTCATCATCATGGGCGACTTTAATACCGATCTCCTTTCCCGTCAATCCAGTCGTTCCTGTAGGTTACTTGACATCGTCCAGTCAGCAAGCCTCCAAGTGCTACCTATGCAAGCTACTCACCACAACAGCAACGGCGAGGATACCTGGCTTGACCTAATACTAACCTCTGATCCTTCCAAAGTCACATCCCATGGCCAACTTTCCGCACCTGGATTTTCCCGCCATGACCTCATTTTCCTCTCCTACCGCCTGAAACCTCCTAAATCCCCACCCAAAGTTCTGCGCATGCGTTGTTTTAGTCGAATGGATGTTAACAAGCTGAATAAGGATGCTGCCGAGTTAAACTGGAGTAGCATGATGTCTGCCTCCACGGTGGACGAAAAGGTAACCATATTTAACAACACAATCTCTGATTTATATGATGTTCATGCCCCAGTGAGACGGGTGAAGCTTAAAAGTCCTCCCGCGCCTTGGATTACGACGGGTGTACGAATGGCAATGCGTCGTAGAGACCGAGCTTTTAGGCGATATAAAAAGGACCGTTGTGATGAGAACTGGGAGCTATTTAGATCTGCAAGAAATCGGTGTAATCAGATGGTGCGTAACGCCAAACGCCGACATATTCTCGATAACATAAATTTTTCATCACCTGCTAATACCTGGAGGTTCCTTAGAACACTAGGCATTGGCAAACAGCAGCACGTCGACAATTGTGGGACTCTTGATCTGGATGATATCAACCGACATTTCACCTCTACCATTTCGCTGGATCACCAGATCATGAGTCTCACGCTCAGTTACTTAGCGGGGTTGCCTCAACCCAATATTGAATCATTTCAGTTTTCTCCAGAGTCTTCAGGCGAGATCAAAAAGTCAATCCTCTCCATAACATCTAATGCTGTGGGATGTGACAATATCAGCCGTCGCATGCTAACAACAATCTTGGATCACATCCTACCTGCGATATCCCACATCATTAACTTTTCTCTTGCTTCCGGTACCTTCCCTTCCTTATGGCGTAAAGCCTACATAATTCCCTTGCCCAAAATCCAAAACCCTACTGTTCCTAACCACTTCCGTCCAATTTCCATCCTACCTTTTCTATCCAAAGTGCTAGAGGCCTGTGTTCACAAACAATTGGCTCGGTTTGTTCACAATAACCGATTGTTAAGCCCTTTACAGTCTGGCTTCAGGCCAGGCCATAGCACTACCTCCGCCCTCTTTAAAGTGACTGGCGATATTCGAGAGGCCATGGAAAGCACCAAAATCACCGTGCTGGTGTTGATTGACTTTTCAAACGCCTTCAATACCGTCAGTCACGATATCCTTTTATCTATCCTCACTCATCTTAGGGTCTCGCCTGTAGCTTTGGATTGGTTCTCAACTTATCTTCGAGGGCGTCAGCAGTCTGTCCGCCTCGATGATTCATCGTCGGGGTGGTCGGACACTACATCTGGCGTTCCTCAAGGCGGCATTATTTCTCCCTTGTTGTTTTCTATTTTTATAAATCTCCTGACTCAAAATCTTCAGTGTGCTTACCATTTGTATGCCGACGACTTGCAGATCTATTCACACGTAAATGTGGAATGCGTAGCAGAAGCCATAGATAAGATAAATAGCGATTTGGCAGCTATACTAACTTGGTCAGACAAGTTTGGCTTAGCTGTCAATCCTAGTAAGACTCAAGCTATTGTTTTAGGTAGTCAAAGGATTTTAAAGAGGCTGGACTTCACATCTTTACCAGCTATTAAATTTAGTGGTACTACCGTCAATCTGCACACATCAGTCAAAAATCTTGGACTGCATATAGATAGCACGCTAAATTGGCAAACCCAAGTAAACCATGTGAGTCAGAAAGTCACCGGTACTCTACGCGCTCTCTACCGCCTAAAAAACTTTCTCCCGCCCGAGACTAAAACAATGCTTGTGCAAACTTTGATTTTCCCTCTGATCGACTATGGTGATGTATGTTACTTTGACCTGAATGCAGATCTCCTAAACAAACTTGACCGCCTTCTGAATAACTGCATTCGATTCATTTTCAATCTTCGCAAGTATGACCATGTGTCCACTTATCGTTCTCAATTGAAATGGCTCCCCATTCGTCAACGCCGTAGTTTGCGTGCTCTCACAACTCTTTATACCATTCTTACGTCTCCTACTCCCCCTGAGTATTTAACGCCCCTCTTCCAGTATTTATCATCTAATCATGCTCGTAACCTTCGCTCTTCTAATAACCTTCTCCTCATGGTTCCAACTCACAGCTCTAATTTTCTACACTCTTCTTTTTCTGTTCAATCAATCCTTCTCTGGAATGCCCTTCCTCTTGAGATCAGGATGGCCAGGACCAAGTGCTCCTTCAAGTTCAAAGTTAAAGAACTCTTATTGGCTGAAGCAGCAAGTGTATCATAATTCATTTATATTTCATTTTGGCTCATAGTACCTATGTATGTAGATATATATAAATATATATGTATGTATGATATATTATATATAGATGTACTAGTATGTAGCAATAATAAGTATTAATTGAAATTATGTTTATATATCTTTATTGATATCTATGTATGTATGTTATATATTTATTATAATCTATATATATTTATGTAAGTTCAAATAATGTTCTCCTCATTTATATACCACCTACTTCTTTTCTCTCTGCACCACTCAAAGGTAGACTGGGAGATAATGCCCACGGCATTAAGTCCGCCTGTATACGCTCTGTATATAAAGGTTTAAATAAAAAAAAAAAAATAAATAATCGATGTTATACGTAGTTTACCATCCCATTGGAGACAAAATAATATATTGTAAGATTATTAAATTCGGTGTTGAAAGTCTTATATTGTAAATCGTGGATACTGTAGTTGGCTGTACATTAACATATATTTGTTTTATATTCATACTACTTTAAGGTAAACATAATGTACATCTGTTTTTTGTCCCAAATAAATAAAATAAAAATAAAATTTTCTGTGTCTCCACTGTGCCTCTGAAATTTCCTCTAAAATGTATGAATCTGCGGTATGATACCCCATCTGGCCAGAATTCGTCATTCATAAAGAATTTTTCCTTATGTTTTGGAATGAAAACTTTGTAACTATCATAATCCTTTTCTATTTTCATACTCATCTTTTCTACCTTCACTTGTAAACTACATTTGTCCTTAATATACTTCACTATGTCCTCTTTAGCAAGTCCTTTTAGTACATTGGAAATATATAAAGGTACCATTATCTCAGCCGCCTTAAACTTCGCATCGGGTTGTATTACGGCTTTCCCCATTTTTCCTGCAAATCTCTTATTTCGATTATTCCTTTGAACTAATGTCCAACCATCCTTATCTTGCATCTGAGCATTCCCTTCCTTTCTCACAACATTTGCAAAAGTCAATTGCTTCCCAACATGCTCGCCATTTTTCACAGCAGTGTGTTCCAATTTATTTACTCGGTTATGCGCAAACGTCGCGGCCGGTGTTACGCGATGCGTCATCGTGTTCGCGCCGCTACCAGCAATGTTTACAACCGGTACGCCGCCGCCGCCGCGCACACAGAGACTTCTACCGTCAGCATCTTTTTCTTATTTACCCTCCATCTGCGAAGAGTGCAATAACGGACTACCGGGCGCGGATATAATTGTATTATAACTATCTGACCTCTCAAATTGTGCATTGTCTAGCACACAAGCGCCGCGTTTTGTGTTTACTTGATGAACATTTGCGAAATGATCATGCGTTGAACTTTTCAGGTTTTCAATGTCCTTTTTAACAGAATCCAGTTGTTGTAATGTAGCGTACTGCTCCTTGACTTCTTTAATCCCATTTTGCATTCGTAGCAAGTCTTTTAAAAGCCTAGTACAATCCAAATGATTAAACAGGACCGCCGGATTCATACTACGGTTTACTTTTTGAAACTTAAGATGTTTATGTAAAAGCGAGGTAGTTCTAAATAATAGATAGTTTGTAGGGTATAAACACTTTAATTAATCAATTATCAATTAGACTGAAATGAAACATATCTTGTCGAGTTATACATTACATAGATTTATTTATAGAAAATAATAATTACTGCACATAATATTACACTATAATATATACTAAAATGGAATTGTACCATATTATATATCGTACGTGAATTGAGGTTTCAATTACTAGTATTATTACTGTATACAATAAATATACTTATCTCCAGTATTACAGCTGGACCGTGCGGAGTGTACAGTCGGTCCTGTGGTCGACCAACGAAATGTGTCAGTTGACTGAAAGGTTCTTCTCGTAGACCCCTGCGGGGTGACCATGTACCAGGCCTTTCCTGTCTTGGTGGTATCTCTCGCCGCCTGCTACTACAGGCGGGTCACTGGGTTGGGCCCTGGTGGGGCCGCTGGTCTGTACGGATCGTCAAGTCCGGTGGGTGGCGCAGCTAGCGAGGTCCAGCCCGCAAAGAAGAATCCTCGCGGGCGACCAACGTACTAGCGGCGCTCTGGTCACGGGAGGTGTTTCCCTCCTGCGCTTGGCGAGGTCGAGTTCCCGAGGAAAGCGTTCCTGGGGAGCGCCCATCAGCCAGCACAAGAGAGGGCGTAGATGAAGGTCCGGGGGAGGTTGTCACGGAGACGAGGTCTCGCGGCAGGCCTTTTCGGTCCGGCGGTCGCCGATGGTACGGTGCAAGCTCACGCAAATGGCGAGCATGCGATCTGTCGGCGCGCTCGAACAGGCCGGTGCTCAGGCGTCTCACGAAGTCATCCAGGCTATCGACGCGCAGGTCCCTGGAGATCGTCTCGTTCCGCACGAAGGGCGAGGGGCGTTTGTGATGGTGCGTAGCGCAAGCGATTGCTGCGCACGCAGTCGGCGGCGGTTCGTCTCAGAAGTGAGAGCGAACCAGGCCGGGGCAGCGTAGGTAAGTCGGCTGCGGATGTACATAATTATAAGCTTCGGTTTGAAGCAATCACAATGTTATACTATAAAACATATTAATTTCTTATCCTGAATTTAGTATTTGATATCAAAATATCTTAATGTTACAAAACCTATGTAGAGTTTTAATTTCCAATAATTTTCTACTTTAATAGATATCTAGAATAAGAGCGATTAATATCGTTTTGTATATTTATTCAATACAAATTTCAATACATTTGAATTCGCTTTATTGATCGCCAAATTCCATGTTGTAAAAACTTTGCTTCTCTCAAATTTACGATAAGCTTGTTCAAGAATACTTAACCAGCTAACCAAATAAATTCATCAAAGCTTTTACATGCAGTCACTTTCTAGTAACTCTAGTTTCAGAATATGCGAAGGCACTGGTGCCACTTAAGAACCGTCAAAGATCTTCAAGACAATCTGCCGACTGCCAGCAGCAAATTCACTGAGAGTCTGAATACTCTGAATTCGATAATAGCTGTAATACTCCAGAACCACAAGTATCACTTAGAGGCATTTCGTTAAGTAAGTTCCTAAACTTGTACCGTAATCTGATTCAATTTGTGGTCGCTAACAGATAATGGGGCTACAAATATGCCGTGTAGAGCCAAAGTGCATTGTAATGGCCCGATTACAGATAGTTATGTGCACAGTTACTGCTCCCCTTTGAAAAATTGCTCCTTTTCCTTAAGGTGAGTACAGACGAGGACATAATCTCAACTATTTTGACATAATAGAATTTTTTCAAAAATGGTATAAAATTAGTATACTTTTTTCTTAAGAATTACTGTATAGTTACTTCTACGTTTTTACTAAAATTTTCACAGTTATTCACAGGATTTTTTTAGTAAAAAAATCCTGTAAGTACTTGAGGCTACTTTCAACGTTATATATTAACGGCCAAGCAATTTGTACTGTTTCCTTTCATTTGCTAAACCGTACTCGCCTTACTCTGCGTCATTCACGCCATCTGTATTTCTCTTAATTAAATATCAATTCTCCTTTTGCTTTGTAAAATAATGATAACAAACTATGCAGCGAGATACTTGAAGTTTGTTTTGTGAAAGGACATTGAATAAAGTGGTTTGGTGTCCTCTTACAAGTTAACACTCCAGTCTGTACTCACCTTTAGGTATTTATCAAATGTAAACGTATATTCGCTTCACGTTGGTGTATCTACTGATATAGAGTGATGTCTGCGCGTTATGCGTATATGGAGTTTTCTTTTTGTGAGTGAAGGAAATGGAATATTATTTTTTAATCTTTTACAACCAGTGGCGAAAATTTGCTTTAAATGCTTGACGCTGGCTTAAGATTTCTTTTGGTTTTACATACCATTTATAAATTGTGTCTTTTATTGATTAATAATATTTATGTGAGTGGTTTTAATAGCAAGTTTATTTAATAATATAGCTGAAAGTACATTCTGTTTGTCACGATGTGTCATAGGTTACACCAGTCGCGGTTACGGCGTCCGTCACCAAGAAGAATGGGTTTCGTTATACGAGTACGTTTGTTACGTTTTGGCCGGTAGGTACTTCGACATCCAACACTAATGACTTCTTCACGTCAATGTACTTTATCACTTGCTAGGCACATATTATGTCGATAATAGGATTTCAAACTGTAGATAAGCGGTACCAACTCTCGCCGAAGGAAAAACGTGCTTTTTATTTCAATCGCATTACGAATTATTCAGGAAAAGTAGTAATGATTGGGACTGTGAAATTTAGCTTTGGCCGTAATTATTCGACTTTTAATAGCTAACGGAAGTAGTTGAGACCTTGTATATACCATACTAATTACGAGCGAATACTAATTGCACGATGCAGGATCTAAATCAGTCGTGCCCGTTAGATGTCGCCTGTGTCGATGGTCTTCGCCATTGTACGATGGATAGCACTTATTGTATGCAGCAGCTACCGTTACGTCATATAAATAATATTATGTGTACAAATGGTGAAATTTGGAAATATTCTACATTATATACGAAGATAATTGCGTTTCGTATTTACATCCAACGTTAGAGAAATCTTCACTATAAGGCAGCAGTTTTTCTCAAAACGAGGAAAATGTAGCTAAATTGTACCGTGGTAATCTCCGGTTAACTGAGAAACGTTACAGCGAGGTCTAATTCAAACAATGTAGGGAAATAGAAAACTTTAAAGAGAAACCAAATAGTTTCCGCATCTGTTTCGGCAATCAAAATTCAGGTTCGTTACGTGTGTATTCAATTTTCATGACTGAATATTTTAAATACATGTTAGGTAAATTAACAAATAAACCTTTGTGGAAAAACAAGATAGTATATAGTATAAAAAGATACATTTGATGTACCTTTAACCTTTGAACATTGTGTTTCATTTGTTACATATATATACCTACGTCGTTTTAAAATCCAGCGTAAAAATAATATACAATAAACTATGCAATTTTAGATCCGAAACCATGGTCATTATGATCTTAATAAAATAATAAACAACTAATAAAATAATTTATCAAATTTTATATTAGGTATATTTCAAATGTGTTGATATGATAAGTAAAACATATACCTATTTATTTTCTCTCATACGGTACAAGATGTGTATAAATACATGCACGGCACTCAAACACATTTATAAAAACTTCGTCCAATTTACAAAACAAATCTCCAACTCCGTCATATACTTCACCTAAATCAAATTAATAGCTTCAGGGCCAAAAAATCGATGGAACAATACGCATCACAGTCGAATGCCTTCCAAAGAAGGCTTCGGTTTAATAATTCGCATATTTGAACTCCACCCATCGTCGAAGCTGTTGTGTACGAAACAGCATGTTATTATGGTCTCATTCAACAAATTAGTCTACTTATAAACTAGCATAAGACTTTGTAAAGGTGATGTCACATGTGGTAGTCATTCGATTAGGTATCAAACTATACTCAATCTATGCGAGTAAAACGATGGTGATTAAAACGTTGTGGACTCTCGTTTCTGTTTCAGATTTCAAAAGAATTTGAAATGTACTTTTAGTGCACTCATATGGTATAATTTCTATATTTGTAGCAATTTGTTCTTTTAAGGAAACTCTCATAGATTCGCCACGTCTGTCTATCTTTCCTTATGTCACAGCCACTTTTTGCCCAAACAATTGAGACTTACAGATTTGAAAATTGGTAGGCAGATAAGTATTCTGTGATCCGCTTCACAATATGCACACAAAAATAAAAATATAATTAAGGCGGGCTCTTCATACATGGAACACACATGAACAAAATGTTTTTGCATCGTTAATATACATGCAAGATGTCAATACGTCTAGGTCGTTAAAAATTACATTGAGGTTCTTAAAACTATTATTTCTCTAAGTCAATGGTTTAAAAGATATACGCTTCCAAAGTGGTAAAATGAATGTCTCACTCCACCTTTCAACGCTTAAAGTAAGAAAGTGACAAATCTAGTAGTTTTGACTGCCTCCGTGGTCTAGTGGATAGCGTATGCGTCTGCTTATCCCGGGTTCGATTCCAAAAGTTGTTACTGAGAAAAGTCAAAAGTGGGCAAAAGTGTTACTGAGTTTCTGCCGAATTCTCAGCAGCAGTAGCGTTACCGGGCACAAAATAACCGCTATATGAGACCAAATAATATGCTTACATTTTCCTAGTTTAGTGAAAGCAGAAAGAAGCTGTAGATTCCCAGATTAATCTGAGAGCTACATAGCACTTCATCATCAGCCTTTAACAGTCCAATGCTGGACTAGGCCTCTCCTACATAGCACTTAAAGTGTCGTTATTATACCGAAAATTGTGTCTTTAAACTAATGTTGCAAACAGACCAACCTCGCGTTGTGATTTTCTGAGAATAACTTTACAAGTATACAGTATATTGTTTTCTGAATCAGATACTAAGCAATTAGTAAAAGATGTTTTAGAGATTTTGCGAGAGCAACGTGCAGTCTATAGATACCTCTGAGGCCCAATTCTCCTAATTATATTTTTCAAAATGCAGTCGACCTAATTAACTAACTGTCGAATTCAAATAGCCCAGAAAACTAGTAGTATTCAAAGTTGTAATAATTCTCGTTTACTCAAATGGCCGTGGGTCGAACAAGCCCTGCGATTCGCGATAGCCCGCATGTCATCAGTCCTCTTCTAATCCCGTCCACTGGGCCGGCCACTCATCGTAAGCCTGTACGAACTAAAACCAAGCAATCACTGCGTACAAGCACTTTCGTGATATAAGTAGTTACTAACTTTTATTTGATTTTGGGTGAGTTTTATATTATGAAAGTTATATTGAAGTATAGCTGTATTATGTGTGGTGATTTAGTAGTCAGTAGTTTAATAAAAGCAGGCATTTAATATGTCACCTATTTCCAGGTTAGGTATACACACACCATGAATTTAAAACATTACGATATGTATTGCTGTATATATTTTCGATTTTAGAAAGAGATACACGCACTGTTAATAAATTCATTTCCACGTAAAACTTTTACAAGCATCCAATTTTATTAAAAAAACATCACCAGTGCCATTCAGACTATAAACATACATATGCAGGCTCTTATAAGTTGGAGCCTACAGTATGAATTGTTGTAGCAGTTATCAGCAGTTATCAAGAAAAAGGGCTTAAAATCCGGGCTTAAAAACCGTTAGTGAATTTAAAGGACTTGTAGTGCAGTCTGTTGTATGAAAGTGTGATCGTATTCATGGCTGTCAAGTTAGTATACAGATGACGTAAATGTTCGATAAACAATTCTACAGAAAAAAGATTAAAAAAAAGGTATTAACGTTTCAATGGCTTTCCAATGAAGACTGAAATGGACTGTTTCGTTTACGCAGCTACACACACGTTTTCTGTCAAGTCAGGATATTTCAAGATACTGCTGTGTAGAGTGGATGAATACAGTTTACTACCGGTGGTTAAGTACCAGCGTTAACCTATGTAATATTAAGTATTTTTTTACCGTTCTAAATTGGACTACCAAAACGAGCTTTTCTTAAAAATATGTTTTCAAATTCAAATATATTTTTATATTTCTAGTTCAATACCTTTTTTTTGATCTTTTTTCTATAGAACATTGTTTATCGAACATTTACGTCATCTGTATACTAACTTGACAGCCATGAATACGATCACACTTTCATACAACAGACTGCACTACAAGTCCTTTAAATTCACTAACGGTAATTTTCAATATTCAATCCATACATGGATTTTGAGATTCGAGATTCGTGTTTGACATATTTTGTATGGAGCTTATGTCAAAAACGAATCTAAAATCTACAGATCTATCTATAGATCGAATATTGAATTCCGTTGTAAATCGAAACTGTTAGCATGAAGTTTGAACTTGTACTCACTAGTACACGTTCGAACTCCATGATGGATAAAATTCCTCGCCACCACAGCACACAGAACGGTTATTGATTTTGATTGGCTCCCGCAGTATAAATATTAGTTCATTCGCAACCCCAACAATTGGGATAGATTGCAAGCCCGCATCCTCACTTTATGCACGGCATGCTTTGATAGTTGTTTGTGGAAAGTTAACTGGCTATAATTTGTTCGAATATTAGACGTTGTGTTAATTGTGTCGCAATTATTTGAGTTCAATAAACTAGTTTGATATGCCTTGATGCCTGCGAGCAATAATTCTACCAGCTCCGTTTTAATTTCAAGGCAAAGTGTGTGTACGATCGCATTGTTGCTAACTTCAGAGTGAACATGCAAGTATTGCAACTTCGGGTAAACAACATTACAGCATGCATAGTAAATTCAATATACCCAGCTCATTTGTTAACTCTATATCACTAATGAGCAGACAGGTAAATTGTTTATATTCGTGATACTACTGTTAATCATGTCGAAACAAAAATAAAATACGCTGTTTATCACCAACCAGACCATTTGGTTGTTTTCGATGTACAAGTATATGAAAACGTCAGTATAACTGCCAACCAACAACTTATTATGCTACCATTGGCAAAATAGCCCTGAGCAATGAAATACCCCTCGATATCATGTACTATAAAAGGCAAACGGTTAAGCTGAAATTGATTTTTCATCTATAGCAACCGCAGTGTTTGCACATTGGAGCCCGCAAGTCGCTCAAGGGTTTAATCCTTTCATCGATTGAAATCCTTGTTTTCTTTTGTTCTTAAAAATACTGTGATCGTCAACTTTTATTAAGTTCGCCTTTTTGTAAATTCCTATTTGTATACAGAAATGTTCAAAGACGGCCAGTGTTTTAAAATCGAAGTACCACTTAGCAAAAGCATATTATGTGATACAATTTGCCCACAATATTTATCGATAAACTTGTTACATAATGAAGCTTACCTAGTAATTTACAACAGCGTGTGTATTAAAAAAATGGCACCGCGTTAATTATATCATACTAGACATAGTTTTGAATAGCAACGATAGCCGATGGTACGAACAATAAACAGCCATTCAAATGTTCATGGGTACGGATTTACAGCACGCAAGTTGAATTTTTTAAGTTAGATGCAAATTAAACTGTTATCACTTGTCCACTGCTTTGTCAAGAACGTTACAGCTTGTAAGTCCTGGCAGTCAGGAAGATCTTTGACTGCCAAACATTTTAACATCGATCTAAACTAAACCATCAAATAAAGCTTATAAGTATTTGGGTTTATATTTTAAAGTTAATATTCTGTCAATTTCTTTGATCTTTAGTTAAAGTAAATGATTAGTCATATTTGTCAAGTGTCATGTTATTCAGAAAACAATCGATTTTTACGCTCATTATAATCGTAATTTTTGCCCTCGAAGTTATATTCTCATATTTTAAATGATGACTTAGCATATTCGTATCCTAAGGTTTATCGAATGCTACGATCGCAAATTCATGCGTTACATAACTAAAACTATCTCCGTGTGAAGGTCGAGGCATTCATTTGCTCACACTCGCATAGTTCCCAGCAGCCATAAAACTTACAACAGGCGCGATCTTACATAATACGATCAATTTGTTGAAACTTATCTAACGCACACACTCGTATACAACTATCTTTATCTAGTGTGTGAGATTTACCACACGTCAATCCATAATACTTGCTGGTCGTAAACAAAAATTCACTGTACATAAAAGGCAGTGAGTGAGAAGAGTAATTTTCTCCTCCATAAAAACAGTTAAGCAGTTATTTATGGTGATACCGCAATCTATACAAGGGATTTCACCCGGGGCAGAGCATTAACGATTATCCGGGTTTTTCCTACAAAGAAATATATTACTTGGCAAATAAATTGCGTGTAGGGTCTGTTTCTTGCTCATCAAAGTGCTATGGATTTTGTAAAACGATCGGTTTAATGGACTAAAGGATCCAAACTTTTCTTTCCTTACTTCAAACATAAAACAGCGCTAAGTGTCTAACGTTAAGTGTGTACTGTCCAAATATCCTCAACATTTTCCTGTTTTATTTTACTGATCCTGTTTCATTAATTGATTGATAATTAAATATAGTACATCGGAATTACGGGGGGACGTGATTTACCCTAGAATGGAGACATTCCGATCTCCTTCCCTCACACCACGAACACGATTTCGCAGAAACACTTCGAGGAAATAAAATGCCGCCACGAGAAGAGATGCGAACTTGAAAAAGATAAAATTTTATGTCGGTGAAAACGTTTAAAGATAAATAAAAGAAACTTGGTACGCTTGAAGCCAAAAGCTCCTTGAAAAAGTACGTGGTGTACCACCAAACAGCCGCATCGACGTGACATTATCGTGCGCGTGTTTACATTTATCCGAACAGTACTGTCTCGGATTTTTGCATTTCGCCTCCGCTTTGCCAGCAATTATTCCCTACTTTTAAGTTGTTTAGTATTTATATATATAATAATCGGGTAACAACGTTCGTGGTGTTTGTTTTTTAGTATCGGTTGGCACAAAAAATAAATGACGTTATAATGTTTTCATTGCGTTCGCATTACGGTGTAGTTTTATCGGTTGTGACTAAAACTTTTACTGCGGCATCTTCAGTCATTGTTTATTGGGAGATAAAGGCTATTTTTGTATTACGTTACAACGTTTTATTGATATATAAAGAATTGGAATAATATGTTGCACCATTGATGTCTTTTTTTGTTATATAGCTTTCAGTAGCAAATAAAATGATAACATGTTCGTCTCTCGAATCTTTGTTTGAAAACCTAACCTCAGTGGAATTACTCAGGGCATGCCGCTTAAATCAATAAAGCTATTGAAAAGTAGATTCAACACAAACCAATCCGCATAGATTTTTTTCCTACTACAGTGTATCATCATCAGTTCATAAATAGTGTGCCGGCACACGACCTCATCGCATGATCGCATCGATCAATTTCGGCGCAGATGCTGTGTGATTAACTCCATCAGACATTCCGAAAATAAACGAAGATTACCGAAATCTACCGAGTAAATTTTGTACCATATTTTGGCTTAACCCTAAAACGGCCGAACCTTCAAAATCCGAGCAGAACAATCCACCAAGCAACAGTTATTTTTATCGGACATTAATTAGGAGTCTCGTTACAATTTATTACATTCAATTTCAAGTTAACCCCCCACGTGATTACAGCACACACGGTCGTGCTCTGATTTTGGTGGTTCGAAGTGTTTGAGGCACGCACGGTCGTGCTCAATTAAAAATCGTTCTATTGGTCGCGGTTTTTTCACGTTTTGTTTTACTTAAACCAAAAAACGAAAGTAGTAACTATTAGAATAGTTCATATTCTATGCAACTAAATCATTTAAGAAGGGTGAGGGAAACGAAACGTGCCAAAAAATATTGAAATATAATTATCTGTGTCTCAGTTGCGAAAGCGTCCGCCATTGTTGTGTTTTGTTCCGTGATCTTTATAATAAAAGTTGTCTTGTGGAAGAAACCGGTGAATATTTTATAAAGATACTTTTATAGATTTACTCAGAAAGAAATAAATATTAATTGTGAAGTGACATTATTCGTGACAAAGACAAGAAATACAGTGATAAAAGGCAAAAACTTTTTAGAAGGGCTATTTCTACTCTTGAAACTCGCTATTTTCGTAAGTGTTTTATGATAAATATTCTTTTAATAGTTTTGAAAGACATACAAGACAAATTTTATTAAAATTTGCTACAGTGTTAGATGAAGGTAACTCGTTATCATGGGCTGGATACTAACGTTTTTGTAATTTTCGTGTATTCATATACCGTCACTTTCTGTAACATACTTTTCCACCATAGTTCTGAACATGATCGCGAGTTGCCTACATTATAAAGCGTAAGTGGATGCTCCTGTTACACAAGATTCACATTTGAAGACTACTACAGCACTTAATTTAGTAACTACATATTTGTTTAAGTATTATGTATGTTCTTATTTACTATTTACAAGTAATTAATTACAATGTGAAACAGTTGCAGCTCCTTACAAAACAAAATATGTACCATAACACTGGCGATTAAAAAGAGTGGCCACGAGTTTTATTGCCCGTTCTTTCTCGTGGTTCTACCTATTGCTTTGCGAATGGGCAGTAAATGTAAATGTAGAAGCATTATTAATTTACTTTAAAATTTTGACGTTCATAAGGGTCACGTTGTGACCTAGATGAATAAATGATTTTTGAATTTGAATTTGAATAAAAGTACCCAGATTAATTATCTGAAAACATATTTTAGCAACTAAATACTAGCATTGTTGTACATTTTCACTGTTATCGTGTTTCAAATGGTAAATAATTCAAAGCCACAGTGTTCGTAACAGTAACATGGCTGCCTTGCACGGCGAACTTTTTGTTACGCGTTCGGATTATAATTTTGACGTGACAACGTCTTATAAATTGGTTTGCCGGGTGACACTTCAAGAAACTGCGTTACGCTCCGCTCACGTTATGCGCTCACAATGAGAGCGAGTGAGAGGCACGCGTCCCGCCTAAGAGCGAGAGAGACAGACATAAAAAGTGAAAGGCACGCGTCTTTCATCCTTCTTCCTACTATACGAATGAATATTCACATTAAAATTATTTTACCACTCAAAGTCGTTGTCACGTAAAACTTTCGCCCGTATACCGACTTTACAGGCAACCAATTTTTTTTAGCGGCGTTAGATTCGTTTGTTACAAATAAATAATGTATTGTGTGAAAACCTAAAGGTATATGTGATAATATTTTTGTGTTTATGAACCAAACAAGTAATGAAATTCATTGATATGTGATGAAGTATTTGTGTGAACGAGTGAAAAAAAACAAACCTCTAAGTTTGTAAGCTTGTTTTGCCAGAAAAGTGAGTATTTAGTAGTAATTCATGTTATTATTATGTTAGCTGATTTTATAACCAACACAATGATATGCAATTTATGTGATATAATTATATTAAGGTGTCATAATAAAAAAAATTCCGGTAACCTATACCAATGAAAATTTGCAGCAACGTGACCTTTCGCACTTGTGGCACTTTGCCTTTAGTTTGATCGCACCTCAAGGGTTAATTAACCTCAACTGTTAGTTGCTGACAAGCGAGACGAGAGTTCTGCGATGTCTTTATCGGAGTACATTTAACGACGTAATAGAAACTAAGCCTCTCCTTATAATGTTAACTGTTTCCTTTAGAGTGCATAAGTTTATCAATAATACTTAATATATTATAATACCGCTTCCTTAAGTTGGTCGAAAAGAATACTTGATTTTATTTTAATAACAAACTAAATTTTCACTCGTCTAAATTGTAGTATAGCATACGTCTAATAACTCAATGAAAAAGCTTTTATGACTATTAAGAATAATGGTAAACTAAGACAAAACAGACGGGTAATATATGATTACCGGAAGGTCAAGTTATTTCCCTCGACAGGCAATTCCAATGAGTCTCTAGAGCCATATGCAGGCGAGCCGGTTCATTTAGCGCGTTCCACCGTCGACCGTTCCCCGCTTGTTGTGAATAGAATCCAAATTACTTGAAAAATTCTTAGAGTGCATCCCCCAGGAACAAAGTGCTTCAGTAAAATTCCCATTTCGTTGAATTTTATGATAAATATTCATTACATTGACAGTGCAATGTGCATGCAGTTATGCGCACAATATTAGCTCGCGTTTTATTATGTCTCTCTTGTTGCAGTCTGTGTTTGCTGAATATGGTATATTCAGTTCTTACGGTTGTTTATTATGAGCAATACATGCCTGAGTAGCAATATTAGAGCCACTTATTCAATTGTAGAAATACTAACAGATAAATACAGCATGTATTAATGACTTTGTAAGACGTTTGCGGAATAGTATAGCCATGTTGATTTAATATGTATTGCCGGTTCGGTCGCAGAAATTCCAGCCTCCCACAGAAAATTTGATTTGATTTTGATTTGATACTATAAACCTGGATGTAGACGCTTTGTTGATATAAATATGGCAGTACCTACTAAGGCTATATTTAATATTTTCAATATTTTAGAATATGATATCCACCATATAGAATTTCGGCTACGGCACCCAATTTGAACGGGGATGAGCCAAATGTGCGGGAGCTAAAATAGTGTCTTATCACACTCATGTTCTAACTCAAATTTGATAAGTAAAGAGGGATCCATAACAAGTATTTTCAAGCAGGATATAAAAACAATTTTAGTGCTTAAGCCTATGTGCAAACATAAGTGCACTCTCGTTCACTCTTGTAATCCCTTAGGATGGCATAATAATATCAAACTGGATAGGGTTTGCATGAAGGTCCAAACTTGTAACATGTTTTCCACATTCAAAATTTTACTTAGGGTATTCTAAATAATTTAGTCAATTTGAATGACTGGAGTCGGTTTTTTCCAAAAAGGTAAAGATCGTAATGCGTGTGAAAATCTAGGGACAAAAAGACTATCGAATAATAGTAAAAGCCGAATGTATATTAATTTTGTGTAGCCTGTCTGAAATTACATTAAAATTTTTAATTTCTTACAAAAAAGTAATTTGTTTGAGGTTCTCCAGTTCGCTCCAGACATAATAGATGACAGACAAGTGTTAACGTACACGTGTAACATCATTGGTATATCAATATCTAATCATAAAGACGTAAAATAGAATACGAAATATATGAGGCTTATTATTTAAGACGAAATTGTAGTACTCATGAATAAAAGATTTAGAGGTCACTATCAATCTAATATTGTACAAGAATATATTTTGGTATCACAAAAATGGTGCCTTATAAACAAGAGTGACCAAGTAGCGACGGTAAATTATTAGTTCTCAGCTTTTTGGCACGGCACCCACTATACTTAGTATAAAAAATGACAATAGGTAGCTGGGAATATGTTATATTGTTTATTTGCTGTCCTGTCAACTTAGGAAAAGTTATTGTTGCGTTTCAACTGAGCGTGCCTCTGATTTACAAGTATACTAAAGTAGGGAATAGAGAAATGGAAGGATAAGCAACACACGCTACGGGCTTCTCGAGAAATTGCTCGTGTCTTTTCAATGATGTCAAAGCAATGTTGTGTTTAACATAGTACTTACTATTCTTTATGAGACTAATATCGCAATAAAATAATTAGTGAAAAGTTTAAAGTAACTAAAGAAGTAAAAATTTTCTAAAAGTATAATTATGTCGCTTGTTGTATCAATAAGCTATGGTATATTTAAATGGAAGGTACATTTAAATCTGAAACATACATCGTGTGCTTTACCATTGTTATAAATTAATGCTCTAATCTATTTTCGGACGATCTTACGTCGTTATTGAACATTCTTGTAAATGATTACATGTTTATATACTCGTGTCGCCCGAAACACGTTGCCGACTTTTATCATCTGCAATGAGGCATGATGTAAGTATAATGTTCTACAGAAGACAGTTTTTGATTATAAAGTACCTTTTATATTATCCAACAGAACGAGTGTTATCGAAATCTATCTTTCTAAGTGCGTGTTTCATCCGGCTTTCATGAATCTGACAAGTTCGCTTTCAGTTTCAAGGTTACAAATTGCCATATCTATTTCTGTCTTCCTTTCTGCGGTAAATATTTACACATTTCTAAATTCACTTAACTTCGCTATGAAGCGATCACAATGTGATACTATAAAATATATTAATTTCGTACCCTGAATTTAGTATTTAATATCAAAATATCTCTATAATGTTACAATATGTAGAATTTGATTTCCAATAATTTTCAATTTTAATAGATATCTAGAATAAGAGCGATTAATATCGTTTTGTTTAATTATTCAATACAAGTTCCAAGAAATTTGAATTCGCCTTATTGATCGCCAAATTGCATGTTGCAAAAACTTTGCTTCTCTCAATTTTACGATAAGCTTGTTCAGGAATACTTAACCAGCTAATAAATTCATCAAAGCTTTAACATGCAGTTCATCAAAACTTACATGCAGTCACTTTCTGTTAACTCTAGTTTCAGAACATGCGAAGGCACTGTTGCCCCTTAAGAACCATCAAATATCTTCAAGACAATCTGCGAACTGCCAGCAGCAAATTAACTGAGAGTCTGAATACTCTGAATTCGATAATAATTGTAATATTCCAGAACCACAAGTATCACTTAGAGGCATTTCGTCCCAATTTCCTAAACTTGTACTACGGTACAATTTGTGGTCGCTAACAGATAATGGAGGGCCACAAATATGCCGTGTAGAGTCAAAGTGCATTGTAATGGCCCGATTACAAATAGTTATGTGCACAGTTACAGCTCCCCTTTGAAAAATTGCTCCTTTTCCTTAAGTTGAGTACCGACGAGGACATTATCTCAACTATTTCGACATAATAAAATTTTTAAGAATGATGTAAAATTAGTACACTTTTTTTCTTAAGAATGACTGTGTACTTACTTTTACGTTTTTACTCAAGGTTTAGGATTAAAAAACACCGGTGAATACTTGAGGCTACTTTCAACGTTATATATTAACGGCCAAACAATTTGTACTGTTTCCTTTCATTTGCTAAACGCCTTACTCTGTGTCATTCACACCATCTGTATTTCTCTTATTAAAATATCAATTATCCTTTTGCTTTTTAAAATAATGATAACAAACTATGCAGCGAGATACTTGAAGTTTGTTTTGTGAAAGGACATTTAATAAAATGGTTTGGTGTCCTCTTACAAGTTAACACTCCAGTATGTACTCACCTTTAAGTATTTTTCAAATGTAAACGTATATTAGCTTCACGTTGGTGTATCTACTGATATAGAGTGATGTCTGCGCTTTATGTGTATATAGAGTTTTCGTTTTGTGAGTGAAGGAAATGGAATATTATTTTTTAATCTTTTACAACCAGTGGCGAAAATTTGCTTTAAATGCTTGACGCTGGCGTAAGATTTATTTTGGTTTAACATACTTTTTATTATATATAATATTTTTGTGAGTGGTTTTAATAGCAAGTTTATTTAATAATACAGATGAAAATACATTCTCTTTATCATGGTGTGTCATAGGATACACCAGTCGGGACCAAAGGATCACCGCATCCGTCACCAAGAAGAATGGATTTCGTTATACGAGTAGAGTAATTTGGCTGGTAGGTACTTCGACAACCAACACTAATGACATCTTCACGTCAATGTACTTTATCTCTTGCTTGGCACATATTATGTTGATAATAGGATTTCAAAATATAGATAAGCGGTACCAACTCACGCCGAAGGAAAAACGATCTGTTTATTTCAATCGCATTACGAATTATTCAGGAAAAGTAAATTTCAAGATTTTGAGTCCACGGGAAGTACGCTGTAGGTTTTGATTCCCTTGCGAGTAGTCGCGAGTTTAAAAATATGATTAAATTGCTCTTTCTTTTGATTGCGTAGACATAGAAGTTTGATTTTGTTAAAGCCTAACGGTGTTATATACCTGAGTATTTGATATGAATTTCAATTTAATACCTCTACGCGTTCAAGAGAAAGGGGTAGTAACTTTAAATTTATTAAAAATATTTTTATTATATGATGTAACTAAAAATTTACGGTTTTCGCAATTTTTGCTTCATATGTGATATAAGACGTTACTTTGTACCAAATTTCAACAATCTGAGTTTACGGGAAGTACCTTGTAGGTTTTGATTCCCTTGCGAGTAGGCGCGAGTTTGAAAAGTTGCTTATATTGCTCTTTCTTTTAATTGCGTTGACATAGAAGCTTGATTTTGTTGCAGCCTTACGATGATATATACCTGAGTATTTGATATGAATTTCAATTTAATACCTCCACGCGTTCAAGAGAAAGGGGTAGTAACTTTAAATTTATTAAAAATATTTTTTTATATGCTGTAACTAAAAAACTACGGTTTTCGCAATTTTTCCTTTATAAGTGATATAAGACGTTGCTTCGTACCAAATTTCAAGATTCTGAGTTCACGGGAAGTACCTTGTAGGTTTTGATTCCAATGCGAGTTTGAAAATTTGCTGCACTTTGCAGCATTTACGGCTGTATCTTTTGATTGCGTTGGATTAGAGGTTTGATTTTTTTACAGCTCTATGGAACCGGAGATTCGAGTATTTAGTATAAATTTCAGTTTGATACCTCCACGCATTCCTGAGAAAAAGGGTCTTGACAGACGGACGGACAACAAAGTGATCCTATAAGGGTTCCGTTTTTTCCTTTCGAGGTACGGAACCCTAAAAATGAGAAATCTTGTAGTTTTTACTACCTGCGTGGTCCAGTAGATAACGTTTGCGTCTGCTTATCCCGGGTTCGATGCCCGGGTCAGGCAAAAGTGTTACTGAGTTTTTTTCCGAATTCTCAATAGCAGTAGCGTTACCGGGCACAAAACAACCGCTATGTGAGACCAAATAATATGCTTACGTTTTCCTAGTTTAGTGAAGGCAGAAAAAAATTGTGGATTCCCAGATTAAATTGAGAGATACATAGCACTTAAAGTGTCGTTGTTAGACCGAAAATTGTGTATTTAAACTAATATTGCAAACAGACCAACCTTGCGTTGTGTTTTTCTGAGAATTACTTTACAAGAATACAGTGTAATGTTTTCTGAATCAGATATAAAGCAATCGGTAATAGATGTTTTAGAGCGAGAACAACGTGCAGTCTATACCTCTGAGGCCCAATGCTCCTAATTATATTTTTCAACATGTAGTCGATTTAATGTCAGTGTCATACTCATGTCACAAAATTAAATATTGAATGTTATTGTAAAGTTATCATGACTACATCGTAAATTGAACAATGTGTCAACGTCGAACTATATAAGACAAATTAGACGATAATGACATTAAATTTGCAGAATAATGATTCTGAGTCACTTCAAGGTCTATATCATATAAGACAAGAATTTGTCTTCTGATATTATTAACACTCACAGAAAACGGCGATTGTTTACTACTATAAACACGCAGTTTTACTCACTTACATCAAGGTCTTTGGGTTCGAAGAATAAGTAGTCACAATATTTTTATTCATTATCGCAGTACCACAGCGCCGAAAGTAATAATTAAATGTAGCAAATCTGGCAACTCCTTTAAAACATTTTGTATTTCCATTCCCCTTTCAATATTCCTCGTATCTTTTTATAACAAGAAATATTTTTACCTAAATGTCTCCTCCCTTTGTATTGTAGCGCATATTTTTACCTTAGCTTATTGATTATATAAAACAACATTATTTTTTGATGGTAGATTGCTTCAGGCAGTTATTACATGAGAAGATTTTTTTAGACCGAAGTATTGAATGTCGTCTTCCTCATTTTACTTTGTAGGCTTCGGCTGTAAAGATGTTTAATACATTTTGCATATAATTTGCGTACGCCTCATATACTTAGCAAGAACATTCTGAGATACCTTGCCTCAAAGATAATGGTTCTGTATCTAGTGTAAATGTAAATGGAAATTACTGTGGAGCGTATATCGCAGGATAGGTATATTATGAAAAGTATAAATTAGCCGTGTGGTTGACGGCATAGAATACAAGTGTCACCACCCCCTATCTTCCCGCGGGTGTCGTAAGAGGCGACTAAGGGATAACACGATGCAAATACCATCTTTACGTAGAGACGGAAAATTCGACATCAAACCCTATACGACTGCCTCGTTGGTCTCGCGGCATAAATGTGCGCGTGGGATCGGGAGGTCCCGGGTTCGATTCCTAGGTCGGGCAGTGTTATTGGGTTTTTCTGTCACGAAATTCTCAGTAGCAGCACGGAGTCTGGAAATGTGCCCGGTGCGGCAATATGCTCGCCCCTTATTACGTGGGACTAAAGTATATCTGGCGAAAAGTGGGTGTAGAAATACACCTCTGCCTACCTCTTCGGGGTTATAGGCGTGAGACTATGTATGTATTTAATGCTGGTACGGAGTAATAATTTATAGCGGCACCATCCGTACCATTACTTTTGTTTCGAAAAGTAGAAGTGTCGGATGTTCAATAATCCTCGCACTAGTTGTTTTACTACCTACTGTGTTGTTTGCTATTAGGAGGTATTGTTTGGAAGTAAATTTGTTTTTATTCTATTTTTACCTGTTGGTCTATAGTTTATTTTACCGCAGGACAGCTCATCGATTGCCAGCAACAAAATTAACGTCAAATTATGTTAATAACTAATAACAAAACATACAAAAACATGTAACCATAGCTCATTTTTTTCTTTTGAGATATTCTTTACGCAAACTAAAATGGTGGTAAACATTTGTATCTAAAATTGCATGCAATCGAAAGCTCTGGAAAAGTACAAAAGATTCTATGACATGTGTATTCGTTATATTGCCAAAATTCATGATTATTTGTTTTATTAAATCTCACACTTTTGAAATAATCGTACAACGGAATCTTAAAATAAGTTTGCATAAGTTATTTCAGGATTCAAATAACCCAGAAAACTAGTCGTATTGAAAGTTGGCATAATTCTCGTTTACTCAAATGGCCGTAGGTCGGCCAAGCTCTGCGATCACCGATAGCCCGCACGTCTATCAGTCCTCGTCTAATCCCGTCCACTGGGCCGGCCACTCATCGTAAGCCTGTACGAGCTAAAGCCAAGCAATCACTGCCTACAAGCACTTTCGTGATACATGTAGTTGCTAACTTTTATTTGATTTTGGGTGAGTTTTATTATGAAAGTTATATTGAATTACAGCTGTATTATGTGTGGTGATTTAGTAGTCAGTAGTTTAATAAAAGCAGGCATTTATTATGTCACCTATTTCCAGGTTCGGTATATATACACCATGAACTTAAAACATTACAATATATGTAATTGCTCTACATATTTTCGATTTTAGAAATAGATACATGCACTGTTAATAAGTCCATTACCACGTGAAGCTTTTACAAGCATCCAATTTTCTGTCGATTCAAAAAACATCACCAGTGCAATTCAGACTATAAACATCTGCAGGCTCTTATGAGTTAGAGCGGTACAGTATGATTTGCTATAGCAGTTATCAAGAAAAAGGGCATAAAATCATTAACATTTCAATGGCTTCCCAATGAAGACTGAAATGCACTGTTTCGTTTACGCTGCTACACACACGTTTTCTGTCAAGTCAGGATATTTCAAGATACTGGTGTGTAGAGTGGAGGGATACAGTTTACTACCGTTAGTTAAGTAGCGGCTTTAACCTATGTAAAATTAAGTATGTTTTTACCGTTCTACTTTAGTCTTCCAAAACGAGCTTTTCTTAAAAATAAGTTTTCAAACTTAAAGATATTTTTATTTTTCTAGTTCAATACCTTTTTTTTAATTACTTTTCTATAGAACAGTGTTTATCGAACATTTATGTAATCTGTATACTAAGTCGATTGCCATAAATACGACCACAATTTCATACAACACACTGCACTTCAAATCCTTTAAATCCACTAAATGGAAACTGTTAGCAAGTGGGTACACGTTCAAACTCCATGATGGAGAAAATTACCCGCCAACACAGCACACAGAATGGTTATTGATTTTGATTGGCTCCCGCAGTATAAAAATTAGTTCATTCGCAACCCCAACAATTAAGCCCGCATACTCACTTTATGCACCGCATGCCTTTGATAGTTGTTTGTGGAAAGTTAACCGGCTATAATTTGTTCGAGTATTAGATGTTGTGTAAATTGTGTCGCAATTATTTGAGGTCAATAAACTTGTTTGACATGCCTTGATGCCTGCGAGCAATAATTGTACCAGTTCCGTTTTAATTTCAAGGCAAAGTGTGTGTACGATCGCATTGTTGCTAACTTCAGAGTGAACATGTGAGCATTGCAACTTCGGGTAAACAACATTTTACAAGTTCGTCTCTTTGTAAAATCTTATTTGTTTACACAAATATACAAGGATGGTCAGTGTTTTAAAATCGAAGTACCACTTGGCAAAAGCATATTATGTGATACAAGATGCCCACAATATTTATCGATAAACTTGTTACATAATGAAGCTTACCTAGTTATTTATAACAAAGTGTGTATACAAAAAAATGGCACCGCGTTAAGTATAATACTAGTCATAGTTTTCAATAGCAGCGATAGCCTGATGGAGAGACCAATAAACTGCCATACAAATGTTCATGGGTTCGGAGTTACAGCACGCAAGTTGATTTTTTTTAAGTTAGATGCAAGTTAAACTGTTATCACTTGTCCACTGCTTTGTCAAGAACGTTACAGCTTGTAAGTCCTGGCAGTCACGAAGATCTTTGAATGTCAAACATCTTGAAATCGATCTAAACCATCAAATAAAGCTTATAATTATTTGGGTTTATACATATATTTAAGCATTTATCCTGTCAATGTCTTTGATCTTGAGTTAAAGATAATGGTTAGTCATATTTGTCAAGTGTCATGTTATTCAGAAAATAATACATTTTCTTTAAGCTCATTATAATCGTAATTTTTCCCTTGATGTTATATTCTCATATTTTACTTAGCATATTCGTATCCTAAGGTTTACCGAATGCTACGATCAAGTTCGTGCGTAACATAACTAAAACTATCTCCGTGTGAAGGTCGAGCCACTCATTTGCTCACACTCGCATAGTTCCCTGCAGCCATGAAACTTACAACAGGCATGATCTTACATAATGCGTTCAATTTGCTGAAACTTATCTAACGCACACACTCGTATACAACTATCTTTATCTATTGTGTGAGATTTACCACATGACAATCCATAATACTTGCTGGTCGTAAACAAAAATTCACTGTACATAAAAGGCAGTGAGTGAAAAGAGTAATTTTCTCCTCCATAAAAACAGTTAGGGAGTTATTTATGGTGATACCGCAATCTATACAAGGGATTTCGCCCGGGGCAGAGCATTAACGATTATCCGGGTTTTTACTACAAACAAATGTGACGTCGTGCACCTCCGTTAGAGGTGTGAGGTCGAATGTAGGAGGGAGCGTCTCTGCCCGCGCGCCCCGCACGCTGTATATAAGCAAGCGAAGCCATTCCTTCGGCCTTCTCCGGCCACCTGCAGACAACGAGCTAAGTACACCAGCTACTCTTCCTGGACGTCCTCGGAGGCGAGTCCCCAACAAGACTCCTTACCATCGCCGAATCACGCGACCCTGATTATATCTCTTTAAATAGCATTTTTTAGTCATTTTTCTTAAGTAAAATCATTTGCTAAAGGATGTATTAGATTCTTTGATGAATTTAATCGATTTTTAAATATAACATTCAACTCACATTTTTCATTCTAACCAAACCCAAAGGTGATACTACGTTACACAAATATTAAGTACTTGCAAATAAATTCCGTGTAGGTTCCCTTTTGTGCTTATCAAAGTGCTATGGATTTTGTAAAACGATCAGTTTAATGGACTAAAGGATCAAAACTTTTTCTTTCCTTACTTCAAACATAAAACAGCGCTAAGTGTCTAACGTTAAGTGTGTACTGTCCTAATATCCTCTACATTTTCCTGTTTTATTTTACTGATCCTGTTTCATTAATTGATTGATAATTAAATATAGTACATCGGAATCACGGGGAGTCGTGATTTACCCTAGAATAGAGGCATTCCGATCTCCTCCCCTCACACCACGAACAATATTTCGCAGAAACACTTCGAGGAAATAAAAGGCCGCTACGAGAAGAGATGCGAAATTGAAAAAAAAAAACAAATTTTATGTCGGTAGAAACGTTTAAAGATAAACAAAAAAAAACTGGGTACGCTTGAAACCAAAAACTTTGTGAAAAGTAGGTGGTGTACCGCCAAACAGCCGCGTCGACGTAACATTATCGTGCGCGTGCGACATTGCCATGTGATTAGCATACAGATTGTTTACATTTATCCGCACAATACTGTCTCGGATTTTTGCATTTCGCCTCCGCTTTGCCAGCAATTCCCTACTTTTAACTTGTTTAGTATTTTTTTATAATACTGGGGTAACAACGTTCGCGGTGTTTATTTTTATTATCGATTGGCACAAGAAATAAATGACGTTATAATGTTTTCATTGCGTTCACATTACTGTGTAGTCTTATGACTTCTTTTATCGGTTGTGACTAATACTTTTACTGCGGCATCTTCAGTCATTGTTTGTTGGGAGATAAAGGCTATTTTTGTATTACGTTACAACGTTTTATTGATATATAAAGAATTGGAATAGGTATATTACCTATTTGATGTTGTTGCTTGTTGCACCATTGACGTCTTTTTTGTTTTATAGCTTTCAGTAGCAAATAAAACTATTACATGTTCGTCTCTCGAACCTTTGTTTGAAAACCTTACCTCAGTGGAATAACTCAGGGCATGCCGCTTAAATCAATAAAGCTATTTTAAAGTAGATTCAACACAAACCAATCCGTATAGAATTTGCCCAACTGCAGTGTATCTTTGAGATTTTTATCGATCACATCATCATCAGGTCATAAATAGTGTTCTGGCACACCTCATCGCATAATCGCATCGATCAATTTCGGCGCCGATGGTGTGTGATTAATAATCCACCAGACATTCCGAAAATAAAAGAAGATTACCGAAATCTACCGAGTAAATTTTGTACCATATTTTGGCTTAATCTTAAAACGGTCGATCCTTCAAAATCTGAGCAGAACAATACACCAAGCAACAGTTATTGTTATCGGACATTAATTAGGAGTATCGTTACAATTTATTACATGCAATTTCAAGTTAATTAACCTCAATAGTTAGTTGCTGACACGCGAGACGAGAATTCTGCGATGTCTTTATCAGAGTACATTTAACGACGTAATAGAAACTAAGTCTCTCCGTATAATGTTACCGTTAAGTTACCTTTTTCTTTCACAGGGAATAAGTTAATCAATAATACTTAATATATTATAGTACCGCTTTCTTAAGTTGGTCGAAAAGAATACTTGATTTCATTTTAATAACAAAAAAAAAATTCATTCGTCTAAATTGTAGTATAGGATACGTCTAATAACTCAATGAAAAAGGTTTTAAGGCTATAAAAATAATTAACCCCTTGAGTGTCCTACGGTCACGGTGTGCCCGCCCGTAAGAGAAATAGGCCGGTAGTGTCCTACGGGCACGGTGTGCCCACAAGGATTTGTGTGAATTTCACTCCGGTGTTGTGTGATTGGTTTCAATAATAGAAACGTACATCGACTAGTTACAGATTAACCAACATAATACCATCAATTTTTACCATATTTCCAAGCTTGTAACCGAGAAAAATAATAAATTGCTGATTTCGGTGCTCAGTTTTCTCCGTGCTGCCATATTGCGCTGTGGCGATCAACTAACTTGAATTTGTGATTTTTCAAAAATTTGTTCTCAACGCAAACGCTAAGTGATTCTTTTGGTATTATGTATCAAATTATTAACAATTTAGTGAAGTATTTGTTTTAAATATTTTTTTTAGCCAGGTATTAAACATTTACAAAAAGTGTTAGTAATTTTTGTGATGCAATTTTCGGGCGTTGGCAGCTAGCCGTCCATGTTTTAAATGATTATTTGTAAGTGTTTATTAATTACTTTATTAAATATAGATAAGTTTCTTCCAAAGTTGTCTAAGACTCCATTGTTTATTAGAAACTTCGTATTGTTTTTGCTATAAATAGGTATAAATATGTTTTATGAGTGAGAAATGTTTTCCGTCGGATCGTCAAAATGGCGCAACTTTTTCGCTGCTATGAATAAGTAAATGGTTATTGTGAAGTGATATTGATGACATGTGCTAAATTAATGTAAATAACCGTCGCGTCGTCTACCCGTGTCAATACTAAAGCAGTGAGAAAGTGAATTTCGTGAATAATTTATGTGTATTGTGGAAAAATGTTTCACATGGTGTAAGAAAAAACAAAGTAAACTGCATTTATCAATTTTTTTCGACATGAAATGTTAAAGAAAAGCTATTTTAATATAATTCTCATATAGAGTAACTTCTGAACTGTATGTACAGTTAAAAATTTACGTCATGTAATTACACCAAACGCGAAAAAATTAAAATTTTATAACCTAGGATCTTATAAACATTACATCCTCAAAATGGCTGGACACTACCGGAGAAAATGCATTTTGGAGTGGGGCATGCGAGGGGTTAAAATAAAACAGACGGGTAATATATCATTACCGGAAGGTCAAGTTATTTCCCTCGACAGGCAATTCCAATGAGTCTCTACAGCCATATGCAGGCGAGCCGGTTCATTTGGCGCGCTCCACCGTCGACCGTTCCCCGCTTGTTGTGAATAGAATCCAAATTACTTGAAAAATTCTTAGAGTGCATCCCCCAGGAACAAAGTGCTTCAGTAAAATTCCCATTTCGTTGAATTTTATGATAAATATTCATTACATTGACAGTGCAATGTGCATGCAGTTATGCGCACAAGATTAGCTCGCGTTTTATTATGTCTCTCTTGTTGCAGTCTGTGTTTGCAGAATATGGTATATTCAGTTCTTGTGGCTGTTTATTATGAGCAATACATGCCTGAGTAGCAATATTAGAGCCACTTATTCAATTGTAGAAATACTAACAGATAAATACAGCACGTATTAATGACTTTGTAAGACGTTTGCGGAATAGTAAAGCCATGTTGATTTAATATGTATTGCCGGTTCGGTCGCAGAAATACTAGCCTCCCACAGAACATTTGATTTGTTACTATAAACCTGGATGCAGACGCTTTGTTTATATAAATATGGCAGTACCTACTAAGGCTATATTTAATACTTTCAATATTTTAGAATATGGTATCCGCCATATAGAATTTCGGCTACGGCACCCAATTTGAACGGGGATGAGCCAAATGTGCGAGAGCTATAATAGTGTCTTATCACACTCATGTTCTAACTCAAATTTGATAAGTAAAGAGGGATCCGTAACTAGGATTTTCAAGCTGGATATACAAAAAGAAAACAATGTTAGTGCTTAAGCGTATGTGCAAACATAAGTGCACTCTCGTTCACTCTTGTAGTCCCTTAGGATGGCATAATAATATCAGACTAGATAGAGTTTGCGCGCAGGTCCAAACTCATAACATGATTTGCACACATAGCCATATTCCTGACTTCAAGCTTGCTGAATTCAATTTTGCTCAACCCGGGAATAGAACCAAGACCTCTTGATGCACAGTCGCTTGTTAAAATCCGCTAAGCGACAAAGGCTAGTGTTATTACATGAATGAGGAATCACAGAGGAAGAAGTAGAAGAAAGTTTAATTGTTACAAACTAGTATTTTATTTCGTCATTCAATCTGGCTAGTTTTAGAAAAGTTTGTAAAAGTTTTAAATTAACGTGGCCAGTTACAAGCAAAACAAGGGATGGGATTTTTATCAGAGTACGGACAGTAAGAAAACATCGACTGTCCCTTTTAATTGCGGGAAAGTTGTAATTTTGCATATTTTACGACTGCAAGAAAATTAATTGCATTTCTGTAGCAAATTTTTAATAAATACGGAGGCTACGATATCTTCTTATTTATTGTAAATGTTAATTTTAAATCGAATATGCTCGAATTTTTCTAGTAGTTTACTACCTACACTATCTAAGATCAATTTTATTTTGCTTCAGTCTCCAATAAAAGATTTTAATCGGTGACAAAGATATTTCTGCACGAGGTTAGAGAAGGAGCAATCATGGTTTGTAATGTGATTGTATTTATTTTATTGCTATTATGCTCTAATCAAGTCAATCAAATGGTAGTTTTATCATAAGCGAACTATTAAATATCCAGCACACGAAAACGCTATAGATAAGTTTGGCCTTGCATTAAAAACCGTTTGCCGTCGTTGAAGTCCAATCTGCAGAACAAGTTTCAATACTTTTCAGAATTTTTATTAAAAAAACTGTTTTTTATGTCCCATCCCCAACAAATATCCAACAAGAAAATTTAGAAAGTGAAATAAAAATAAAATCAGTACTTGTGCGCTATTAAAGGTGGATGAGGGCTTCATAGGACGCCGGCTCTTAAACGAAAGAAGAAATACGATATAAATAAAACACGTCCTACGACAAATACGATAAAGTTGACCGAATAAATTACACCTCCCTTAAACCAGTCTTCTAAAGATCAACATGAAAAATCAAGAACATCAGAATCGATCAAGTTTCGTTAGTTTTCCCCAGCTTTAGAAACGGTAAAGGACAGATGAGGAAGGGGAAGGGGGAGGGATTTGAGGGGGGTGCGAAGGGAGGGTTGAAGGGGGGTAAAAGGGGAGGGCGGTGCAGCGACACGCCGTGCCGTGCAATCTCAAGTTAGCGAGCAATTTGGTGTTTGCTTTCAGTAGTTCAGCTTTGACTATTAGATTGTATTACTTTACGCGAATCTAGGTGCGGAGCTTTTTTTACACCCGACTCGAATGGAGTTCTGGCGTTGTTAGTGTTTCGGATTAGAACCTGCACGTTTAATTACTTTTGTGTGTTTTCCACTAGCAAGCAGCGATAGCCTAGTGGAGAGACTGACAGACTGTTACGCATAGGGTCCGGGTTTGAATCCACGGCGCTGACTTTTCGGAGTTATGTGCGTATTAAATTGTTCATTATCGCTTGCTAAACGGTAAAGGAAAACATCGTGAGGAATCCTGCATGTCTGAGAGTTCTCCATAATGTTCTCGAAAGACATGTGAAGTCTGCCAACCCACTCTTGGCCAGCGTGGTGGACTATGGCCTTACCCTTCTCATAATGGTAAGTGGCCCGTGCCCAGCAGTGGGACAGTATAAAGGGCTGATGATGAATGAAAAAAAAAATATTTTCCACTAGGATAAATTACGGTGTCGTAGACGACTCTTAACAGACACTTTTAATATAATATTAGACGCATAAGTAAAATACAATTCAGTTTGCCATCAAGTTGGCCACATTTAATATTTCTGTATTAGTGATATGTAAGCAAAACCATGTATATGTTTGAGACCAATAAATATTATTATTATTATTATTATTATTATTATTATTTCACTTTCATAGCATAATTTGAGGGCACAGTTATTGTATTGGCGGTTAGGAGAGCCAGAATTGTTCTGCTGGTAAAACCAAGCTGTTAATAGAATTCTGCAAGGCTTCTAAAGAATTATATTAATATTACACTACATACAAACGGGCGGGCGGCTCAAGACCGGTCTGTGTGGAGAACCTTGGGGGAGGCATATGTCCAGCAGTGGACGTCGTTTGGCTGATATGATGATGATGATAACATACAAACAACATCATCTAGTCCCAACCTAGGCAAATATTGTACTATGGATTTGTAGCCATGTTTTGTCTGTTTATCCATTGTCTAGTATAGACATAGGATGAATGATGATGAAGATGAAGACATCTTCGTATGTATATCTATACTCTATACTATATTGACAATAGATAAACAAACGAAGATACTTTTGTTGTAAATACATATTTATATTATATTATACATATAAACACCCAGACCAACACAAACATCCATGCTTGGCACTTGAACGGGAATCAAACCCGTGACCTTCGGCATGGCAGTCGTTTGCACTCATGCTATGCCACCGTCAATGAAGAAAATTAATAAGTCTGTAAAGCCTTCGATTGCATAAATAGTGAAGTACCTACTTGTTTATATTTTAGGCATTCATCTAAATATTACCACTTGAATTATTATTGCTAAGAGGGATGAAAGCATTTTAATATAAATTTACGCAAGTACTCAACCCGTTAATGGTTTTTAACAATTCGTAACTTTTAATTGCGCTAACAACCACGGGCCAGATATTAAACGACGAATGTCCACATTTTACTCAACTTTGAATGCACGTTTCAACGGAATGTGCCATTACTGTCCTCGTAATTTTGAATTTTGTCCAAAATTTTGTAAGGTCATTCATAGTCGTTTAGATTAATATTGTTTTGTATGTTTATTGAATTTGAATGTTCCAAAGTGTAATAGTTTAATACTCAAGTGATTTAAATAGCATTCGTGTACAACACGTGATTTATACTGAATATATCTGAACAAACTTAATAATAATATGGATTAACATCAAGTGAAAATTAAGCTAAATAATGATTTAACACGTTCACTGCGGGAGCTCAAAACAAGTCTCGAATTCGAGTGCGTTACGAGGTATATTGCGCCCCGTAAAGTGCGAGGTACTATATTGTACGCTACGGGTATAAAAGTGCCCCGTACACCCTTATTGCTTTCTTAATCTATAACTGACTGAAATTTTACGTTTACTTTTATTTTATAGTCTGATAGATTATGAAATGAACTATGTTACAGTCTTTTCGCCAGTAGATTTGGTAAAATTTTACGAAAATGAAACGAAACTAAATTGTTCGGGGTCTGGGAAACCCCGTACCGCACTTAAAATAATAAAATACGGGACCTTACTGCCCCGTAACGCATAAAACTCAAATATATCGATAAAGTTATAGTGATGGAAAATAAAAGAAACGATAAATTTCTTGAATAAAAACATTTATTTCAGCTTAGGAACTTTATTTAATAACTTAGGTAACACATCTTACAGGTACTAATTTGAATCAAAATTATTTAAACTGTGAGGATTATACAGTTTAGCTTACTAGAGAACATTATGACACTAAATTCAAATATATAGGTATGTATATTCCCATACAGCCATTTTAGGGAACGTGACGTAACGGTTTCAACATCTAGTGTCTACCCTGATTTATTCTTGACACATAATCTCGTCACCGTATCGTGCCAGAGTAGTCCCTGCAACTCAAATTGGGGACGAGTCGACACAGTAACATATGGTTTCTAATTTACGTCGCCGAGTCGTAACATTGTTACCATACTTTAACCAGTTCTCAAAAATCATTAATTCAATCGCTCATATTTCCTAATTCATTGATATTGACTCGTAAAATTACATGATTATAAATAAAAATAAGAAACCGCCATTATATGACAGGCACCTAAGTTAACAAAGATTTTGTTTATATTGACTTTTGTGGTTTTCAATACTCAAATCGTAATGGGAAATTAAATTCATCGTGTAATTTAGTGGGATAGGTCGAAATTAACCAATGCGCCACATTATTACCTTAATTTAACCATTCACACGATACACATTATTTATTTTTTATAATATTTTATTTTCTCAAAAACTTATAGTGAATTCAATAATAAAGTTGAATATTTAATAACCAACTAATTTATTAGTACTTAAGTAATAAATCGCACAACCGATAAATAATGAGAAATATATTTTGTTAAGTGAAAAATATTTTCTGTTCGCAACTGGTTACAAAGTTACGATAATGGTATCGACATTGTGTGGACATGTTACGTTAAGTAGTCACAAAGTAACTGAATTCTTAAAATGGTCTCTCCTTGATTTTCTGTTCACAGTTTCTTAAACTGTGCCAAACATATTCCAATGTTTTAACAAAACAAGGTTCTTCTCAATACATGTACCAAGTATGTGGGTGAAAGAGTATGTCCTTTATAGTAAGAAAAGCTAAGTATAAGTAGCAATTATCTTCACTAGATCTTCATAAGTAGGATTGAAATTAGGTAATCGTTTTTTGTTTATGTACTTTTGAACCTTTTTTGTACTGACCTTTTATAAAGCACTTTGCAGGTGTATCACATATGAAGCATCGAATTTTTAAAAGAATATAATCCATCTTGCAGTAATTTTAAAAGCTCGTTTACAAATGGACGCAAAAACGTCTCTAGAGGCGGTTTCGTACTTCCAAAGTATATTGATACAACTAATGGATATATATCTATGCAACCCATTTTGCACAAAATTGCCCAAAATTGATTTTTCGTACTTTTGGCTACATGTAGGTAAACTATCTATACTTATTAAATGTCAAAAATATTCAACTTGGTAATTTTCACGTAGGTAGGTATATTCGGGTAAAACATCTTTAAAACAATTTTCTAATCCATAGTAAGTACCAATATTTGCCATTGCCCAATGGCAAGATATTGTTACATATGGGAGTTTTTAAAAGATTTCTACTATCTTTTGGTAAAAATATATTGAAATCTGTATTTGGATGATCATTTAGAATATCAATTAATTCGTTCAAAGCATTATGGAATTTGGTACTTCAATGGCA
Source organism: Euclidia mi (assembly GCA_944739405.2). Lineage (NCBI taxonomy): Eukaryota > Metazoa > Arthropoda > Insecta > Lepidoptera > Erebidae > Euclidia > Euclidia mi. The sequence continues at coordinate 82,553,214 of OX123182.2, read as the reverse complement.
ATGCCCTTTGCTGAATTTGGTATCTCACGTTTATGGTATGTGTTTCATTATTAGACTCAGGTGATCCATAATGAAGTGTATTTGTGTCACATTCTTCGGCTTCTGCTGCGAATTTGGAAGTTTGTGGTACGTCGGTGGTGTAACTTCCGCTATAAGAAGACGCAACAGGGTTCTCGTGCTCGGAATTTGATACTTCGGCACTAAGTTCCTTAGTACGAGATTATTCAGTACCTACTATTTTCTAGATTTGGTAGAGAATACCCTAGAAAGTTCAACAAAACGATAAGTAAGTGTCTGTCACTATAGGAACAACCAACATTATTATTAATTACTAGCTCTGCCCGCGACTTCGTTCGCGTAGGATTTAGATATGTAGGTATATCGCGATGGACCCGTGTGGTGGGATGAAAGCCTATGTGTATACCTTGTGTATTAGCTACATTGCTGTAAAATTTCATCAAAATATGTTCAGTATTTTTCGCGTGAAAGAATGACAAATATCCATCATCAGAAACTTTTGTATTTTTTACTATTATTAAATATTTTTTTATTATAATTAATCGGTAAACTTGCAGTTAACACAAGAAACAGTTTTGGAATAACTGGGTACAGTGCTTTCTATTTATCCAAGTTAGAATTATAAGTATTTCGAAACATTGACGTAACGTTACTACACATGTTACCACCCAGTTACTACGTATTGTTACCAAGATTGTACACTAGTTACATATAGAACGTTACATGTGTAAAGCGTGTGTTCACATTTTTTTCTGTAACATGTCAACACAGCTACAACACAACGTTACTAAAACTACTTTCTGTCACTTTGTTACTGAATGGTTACAACGCATAAAAGCGAACTCACACACAGTCGCAAGGAGTCGTATCAGTTACGAAACTGATGTGACTTGTTACATCTTTATAAATATGCGACCAATAATGGCTATATGGGTTAATATATTCAAACCGAATGAAGTTGTTTAAAAGAAGCTACTTTATAATTTATATAAAACAATACTAAAACACTCATTTTTTTTTTAACAAATACGAATGGAAAACTTAATTTCAGAACGTTTACATTACTCACTAATGTCACTTTAAACTTTATTACAAATTCACTGTACGTTTACATGTCCAGATAACGTAAATTTTACAATATGTTTTTTACTGATACACGTCTGCATTATGCGACGTAGCTGCAGGTTGCACGGTGTGCACTTTGACCACCGGCGGTGACCACCCGGCAACGGCGGCTTCCTTACGGAACCAATCTCGCACCCGCTTCTTGCATTGGTTTCGCAACAGAAACAGGCACACAAGTCCTAACAATATAGCGAATACCATTATAATAATTTCCAACCCATTTAATCTTTGGCCAATTACTTCATTAGACACACTTTGTGTAATTGCAACATTGTTATGTTCGGGTTTACTTTGGCTATAACCCATCTTAGACACGTGAATACACAATAAAATATTTACTGTTAGCAAGCAAAGTCTGGCTACAGAATGAATAAAACATACAGTAAAATAATTAACATAAAACTCATGTAAAAATTGATGTGTCAGTATTTGATTCTCTAAAGTGAAACATTGCTATATTTCATAGCCTAATTACAAATATTACAATACTGCAATAAAATGTTAAAAGTTATACATTTAGATTGCAACACATATTTTACACAATAACAAAATAAGTAAGTATCTGTATATGCGACAATAGCGCAGTGGTTAAAGTATCATAAGTATTATTTCGCACTGGTCGAACAATAATAGATTTTAATTTCATTCACTGCATTACTGTCGTATATACAAATAAAATAAACACAATAAAATTCAATTACAAAAATAGCTTTTGTATACAGGTTATGAAGTTAGCCCTACGACTATGTCTTGGGTTCGGCGGATATAACCTGCCACTAACTTTTTACCTCGTACAGGAATCGAACCTGTGCAAGACATCTACGGCACTCACTATACTGTGAGTCCCGTTATAGTTCATTCTGCGAACCTTATCGGTCGCTTGATAGCTCTACCGCTACGAGTGGTCCGAGTTATCGGTTTGGTACCGGACTCGTCATTACTAAGATTATTATTACCACTAGAATTATTTATGTTACTATGTTTACATAGTTCGTCTAGCGAAATGGGATCATAGTTAAGTATGTAGGCCGGTTTGAGCCTATCTATTGATACATTTACCTGTCTATCATGTATTTGCAATCGAAAATACTTGTCACACCTGTCTATGACCTTATAAGGACCATCATAACAGGCTGTAACGATTTTTTAACTAAATCAACCCGTACAAATACATGTGAACATGTACGCAAATCCGGGTAACCTTAACGTTTTACCGAATACTAACTCAGCGGCGCTAACTCCCGTATACGACGCAGCAGTTGTGATGGCCGCTGATCGCCCAGCTCCATTTCTCCAATGAGTTTTTGTAGTTTCCTGGTCTCGGACTCCTCAAACACCTGAAGTAATCTCTCCTTCAAGGTCTGGTATTTCCGCGTTTCCGGTGGGCCAAGCAAGAGGTCACTCACTTGCTGTATGTATCATGGTGCGGACCCAGCCGCGTGCAGTAACACACACATTCAAAAGTGTATATTTATATAATGTTATCGTGGTACGTGTGTCCCTACAGTTGTATTAAGTTTGTTTATTATTATTATAATGAAAATATGATCAATCAATGAAATTATTTTAATATTTGACAGTTCCAATATAAGTCGCGATCGCTTCACTATGATAATTAAATACTACGTCTTGTGCTAATAACAGCATTAATGCTAACGAGCTCACGACCCCGTACGGGTACACAATAATTTATACGGGGTTTTTTGAACCCCGTATCGCACTGGAAGGTATTTTTGCTCTGTTTCTTTAATCGGCGTACATGAAAGATATATATTTATCTCTCTCATTCAGTAATTAATTATATAGATACAGCTTCCACACCAGAGCACACCCTATTTTTTCCGTCCGCACTGAACGACAGCAGTGTACGAGGTTGAAAAAACCTCGTAACGCAGTAAACGTGTTAAGATAATTGGCGAATAGGTGCAGCAATATATATTATAATTATGTAGAGCATTGATAATTGATTTCCCTATGGAATATAGCTATCCCTTGGTGTCACGGGCGGTGAGAACCGCAATGAGGAAAAGCTAATATTCAGTTAAATCCGGTTAGGCTAGAAAGCGGACCCCAGGTTCTAACTGGGATAATGCTTTGACCATGATGAGTTTCCGTCTCTTTGCAGAGATACTATTTACTTTATGTTTTATCCTTAGTAGTTTTTTACGATACTCACAGAACGAAATCGGGTAGAAACTCGTTTTATACTTAAACCGGCAGCACACGAACATTGAAAGTCTGGCGATTTTATCTGACTTATACTTATGTTAACCCCATCGTTATCTTTTTACATGTACTGAAAATACGGCTATTAAATCACACATTTTCTTGCATCTAATAGTTCATAAATACACATCACAACACGTCTTGAAAAAATTTTATTCTTGCGTTTTTAACTTTAAAGCTGTAACTCCACAGCAGCTGATTGTAATCATAAGCATAAATATTCGCTAGCACCACGAGGTAGACTCAACTGCAGTAAATTCATACTGCACACGACTCCGTACACCGTAACTTACCGCCGGTTTAATAACACACCCATAACCATGCGTTACCCTGATAGTCTCTAACGTACTCATAATACAAATCCTTACATCAATTACTGGGCCCTTCTAATGAAGACTAGACCCAAGCATGCGAGATGAGTCTAAAATCCCTACTAATATTATAAATTTGAAAGTGTGTATGTATGTTTGTTCCGTTTTCACGCTATAACGGCTGAACCGATTTTGTTGAAATTTAATATAGAAATATATTGGACCATGGAGACGGACATAGGCTACCAAGAGTTGCAAAAATTAACCTGGGAGGGATTGTAGGGAGAATTAAAGTTTGTAAGGCACAAATCTAACTGTTGGAAGTAAAGTAAGAACGTATGCGCTGTAATAAATGAGTGCTGCGCATGTGCTATCGTATCTGTCAGTACTGTTGTGTCATACATATTTTCATATTAAAGTAAATATTAAAGTATTCGTACCATAAAAGAGATATTTGTAATCTCGAATATAACGCGCGCGAAGCCGCGGGCAAAAGCTAGTTAATAATAATGCTAACAACGTTGGTTTTAAAGTGTTATATTCAAGGCAGTGAGCCGACACGACTAAAGATAATCAGGTGTGAAACAAGCTTGTAAAATGGATCGTTCACACCCCTGCGGTAACCTTAGGGTTACGTTTTATAAGCATGTGACTGCGTAATGGGTAGCTTGAAGCGTGGTTAATTTTTTGGTGCTAAAATTAGAATATTAAAATAGTTGGCTCTTAAAATAGTTTATTGGGTATTTGTTAGGGTGTAGTAGCTGCATAAAATTTATATATATATATATATATATTTAGTATTTAAAGACAAACAATAGTCAAGTAGAAGAAGTGTCACTACACAATCTATGCTTTATAGTAACAGTTGGTCGTAATAGTAACCATTGTTTTGTACAATTTTCATCTATCAAGTAATATGTGTGTTTATGCACTAGCTAAAACTTTGAGGTAATATTTTTTTCCTCCAACATTTCTCAGTCAGACAAGTGCTGGACGAAAAAAATTACAACATAACTTTAGAGAATTTAATTTAGTATTTAGTGTAAAGTGACATTAAATAATGATACTATCGTTCATATTATTTGACTTAATGTTCTTTTCTTTGCCACCATGACGACAGCAAGACGACTGCAGCATTTGACGAATGAAAATAACTATAATCTAGTTATTTTCCTTCGCCAAATGTTGGTCAATGATCATGATCTAGTTACTAGATCATAATCGTCATATCGTAAATTGTTTGATGATTTAACTTTACTTAATTATTTTGCAATAATTGTTTTTATAATCATTTATATGTGAACTTAAAATTTTGATAATTCGAGAACCATGAATTAAAACAATGTCTAAAAATATTTAATAAAGTTCATTTAGGTCCAATATCATCTATAAAACATAGACTCCAAACAATGGCATGTGTATCACCACCAAACAATGAATACACAACACAAAATGTAAGATAAAAAGATTCTCAAAAGCCTGTGTCCGAAATCCGGAGAAGCTTTGTTGTCACAGAAGGAATGTGTTTCGGTCGGGCCACATTTCACGAAGAAGCATATTAAATTTTGAAAACTTTATAAAAATATTCTCTTCATATTCTTAGCCAGAAGCTAGTAGGATTTAGTGCTTTAAGAATATGCTTTTAGTTAGGTGTGTTAGAAATGTAAGTATAGGTTTTTGCCAGTGATTTTGAACAGTCATGTTCGAATACAGCTGACAAATAGTTTGTTTAACATATCTAAGGCTAAGGTTGTGTAAAACTATTAAGGTACATAATTATATTAATTATACTGATTGATAGAATACCCAATGCAGTAATACGAGAGCGATGTGACCTGAAAGGAGATGTTGTGTCAAGAATTGAGAAAGGAATGCTGAGATGGTTTGGACACGAGCGAATGAGTGAAGAAAGAATGACGCACCAAATATATGAGGCAAACGTGTATGGGCAAGCCGGTCATGGCAGATCTCGTAGGACATTCGTCGACCAAATTGGTGGCGTTCTGAAAAACTGCAAGGGCCCAAGCACCGGGAACCGGCGAGCATGTATGAAAAGAGTATGTCTTTTATTTTTTCTTCTTACTTTGGGATGTTATTAAAGGCTGTTCCCAAAATTTTATCTTTCGATGGATTTGGCTACTAATAATATTTATTGGAGATAAGCTCGGCAAGAAAATGGAAGAGAATCTCATGCCAGAATCTCACATTTGAAGCGCTAATTAAATCAGTAACCCTATATCCAATTAGCAGTTAAAAACTCTAACCCACGTCGATCACGAAAATAAATTTACATTGCCAGGATATGACCCGCTTTGCGTCAGTATTTATTTATACGTATGAGGGCGGCAAACAAGCTGCCTTCCATCTGCTGACAAGAGTTTATTCGTAGCCAAGAGATAATAATAATGTAGACCAGGTTTCATTCGCGTTGCTTCATCATATCAGCCGAAAGACGGCAACTGTTGGACATAGGCCTCTCCTAAGGCTCTTCACAGGGACCGATCCTGAGTTAACCGCAACCATCCGTTGCCCGCGATCCCAACATGATCGTCAGTTCTTGCGGGAGGCCTACCTCTGCTACGACGTCCGGTGCGCGGCCGTCACTCCAGAACGTTTCTTCTCAAATGGCCATCGGTTGTTCTGGCTATGTGCCCTGCCCACTGCCACTTCAGCCTGACTATTTGGAGAGCTATGTTGATGACTTTGGTTAGCCTACAAATCTCCTCATTTTTGATACAATCTCGCAGGGAAACTCCGAGCATAGCTCTCTCCATCGCCTTCTGAATGACTTTAAGCTATTTAATGAGGCCAACAGTGAACGGCCAACGCGTTGCTTACTTTAAAGAAAACAAGAACAAAATCTTAATCTCGCTCTCTTCTCCTAATCTTCTCATCTCTATCTTTTTTCGTTGGCTACGAATGAAGTCATTTCGTCGATCGTCCATTAAAGGATGGTACACCATGCAGTCCTGGTAAAACCTGCCCACTTGCATAGCAACCAGCATTTAAATGTGTTGTAATACTGACTAAAAAGACCGACTCGATTTAGAAATCAGCTTCAACAGCCAATTATGATACAATCAAAGTTTAGACGTATGCCACCTTATTATAAAACATATAACTATACAGTGTTATTGGGTTTTTCTGTCACGAAATTCTCAGTAGCAGCACGGAGTCTGGAAATGTGCCCGGTACGGCAATAGGCTCGCCCCTTATTACGTGGGACTAAAGTATATCTGGCGAAAAGTGGGTGTAGAAATACACCTCTGCCTACCCCTTCGGGGATAAAAGGCGTGACGATATGTATGTATAACTATACAAATATACATTAATACAAAGGTACTTAAGATACATTTATGTAGAGCTGCTGTCTCTAAAATTCGTTGTAATAAATTACTGCCACGTTCAAAGACCTTTTAATATTTGAAATCTAGAACTAAAACTGGGGTTATATTTTGCAATGAGGCCTATTATAATTTTGTGTTGCCAATGGAGGTAAATATTTATATCATATATTTACATTATTTCATGAAACATTACTTCTAAATTATATGTGAACAGATCGTAAACACACCTACATAAATAAACATAAAATGGATAAGTTATTCTGCAAAAATAAAACTATTCACGCAGCCATTGCGGCTATAAAAAGATAAACAGGTTTAATAAAATTAGCCAGAACAAGAACGAAACCCGCACAAAGTGGTTTAATTTCAATATACTTTAGTGTTACATTTTCTTGGTTTTGGCTAAGAAAATGTTTTACTCAATCTCACCCGTATACTTATGCCACCATTTCGCAATTCACCTAAAACGATTAAAATTTAAAATACCTTTTTATCTAGAGAACTTTTAATTCTCCTTTCTTAAAGAAAGCTTCAGTTGAATAGTAAGTGAGACGATATAATAAATTATCACTTCCATCTGTTAAAATTTTAACAGATTAGGTATTTATAAAAAGGATGTTGATTGTTTTTCACTACATAATGTTCCGACAAAAAAGCGTTTACGTATTTATAATAAATAAGAAACGCAATTTTAGCATATAGCAGCTCATAGATCTATCAAATATAAACGTCAAATAAAAACGCATACCTACGTGATTGCTTGTGCTTAACATTTACAAAAAGTCATACAAGTACACTATTTAACTTATAATATATAAAAACACGTCGTACCTGAACAATGTAGAAGCAATTAATTCTAATATAGCCACGCAATCAACACCTTTGTCAGACATTCCCATGCGTGAATCAAACAACATCGAAAATAAAAACATGAAACTGACCAAGAGTACACTCATCAAAATGGAGAGCACTGCGTCGATGTTACAACCACTGGCACTGAAACAACAAATTTTATTTTCGGAACGATGTGATGATTAAAATTTTAATTTACGTTTTTTACCGGCAGCGATCAATCGAGATTATTCGCCGGAAGGAGTGAAAACAGGATCGCATTAATAAAAGCGATATTCAAAAATTTTTTAAATGAAAAAAATCATTTAACCCGTAGTCAGAACGCTGGTGTCAGTATTCGCAATTAACGCTCCGATTATACTCTGAATGATTTATTAACATTTTATGATCAGGCGGTAATTTATATCCTCAATTGCATATTCCACTGTATCGAGCCCGTTTATTGTTTAGTTTCTGAAATCAATTCCAGCTGCTTATGCCATTGAAAATGATTAGAGCCGAAATTTGGTTGGATTTAAAATCATTAGTGGAGCATAATAATAGAGCAATAAACAAAGCTAATCATTTTGAAAATATTTTTATTATGATGAATGTATGTGATTAAGAATATTGTCGAACTTTTATCAAATTTAATGGATGGTGAGGCAAAAGCAGAACTATCTCAGCAAATCATCAATATCAAAGCAAAAAAGAAGGGAGTGAAATCTATTTATAAAGATTTGTAGCAGTATATTTTAACGAAATTTCACTATCGCAGCTTAGGTGAGTTTAGAAAAAAATAAGTTTTAAAACTAAAACCCGACTACGTCCAAATGGGGTCTAAAAATAACGAAACAAGAAAATAGCTCATTCAGATACAAATCCAGAAAAGTATAACTACAGAAATGCTCAATCTAGAAACGTGATCGCACCTATTTTATTTATACTAGTGTACATGTTACCTGATATGTTTGTTTTATGCAGGTGAGTGTTCCTGGCACCCACAATAGGTGTTCAATAGGTGCGACCACGGCTCTAGATTGAGCATTTCTGTACTTATACTTTTCTAGATCTGTATCTGAATGAGCTATTTTCTTGTTTCGTTATTTTTAGACCCCATTTGGACGTAGTCGGGTTTTAGTTTTAAAACTTATTTTTTTTATTTAATCCTTTTCCGTATCCCAATGGGGCATGTAAACAAACTCACCGTGCATTATTTACATTGTCATATTTATAAGAAGAAAGAAAGAAAAATGGGTAACGCAAATCATCTCATCCGTGTGAATTGTAAGTACAACAGCGTTTTAAAGATATATTTTGACTGATACAGTATAATATGTGGACATATTTGTAATGTGCTCACCAATACCTTTCTTTTGATACCAAACAAGTAATGATTATCGCAGTTTAATTTTTTTTGAGGTTGGAATCTGAGCTACTAATGCCGTAATAGAAAATTTTGATAAAATATTTATAGCCTATGTCACCCGGGCTATTATTACAAATCTATTGACACCCCATTTATCAAAATCGGTTCAGTAATTTAGGCGCTACGGTGGAACATACAAACATATATACATAGACTGCTAAAAACATAACCCTTCCTTTTGGCTTCGCCGTAGTCGGGTAAAAAATTAGCTGACACAACTCGTCATGGAAGGAGCGACGATTTGTGACCATTCTATAGTTAAAGTGGACCATATTGCGTAGAATGTAAACTTAACCTGTTAGATTTTAATAATATATAGATTAAATTTAAGCTCTGTAGGTCTACTTGTGTCGAAAGAAACAAGTATTATACGTTTCTTGAGACAAATAAACAAAACACTAGACTGAGATTCTTGTCAGATACCATTGCTGTGAAAACACAGCCTTAACGCTGAATTATTTGAAGCAAAAAACGGAAAATACTTCGAAAAATTAATCTGCGTGATGTACAAACAACAAAGTCCACTTACTTTAATAGCATATTTCTCAGCTTTTAATTTAAAATACAGACATAATTTATATCTATATCCCAGCCATTTGTTGTAGTGGTGGTGGAGCAAAATTTTCAGTAATAGCTCGTTATGATAGATTGATTGACTTGTAAAACCTACGTAGACAAACGATCGACACTTATTTTGCCTATGTATCCTCACTATTTCGGCAAAATTGATGTTTCGTATTCCGTAATAAATTTTGTTTTGTACGCGTGACAGTTTGCCTTTTTCAAGATTTTTATCCGTAGAAATATATTTTATGGTCTGTGTGTACATCAATAATTTCCCACGAGGTAAGCAGAGCGTATTATGTCTATACATTATAGGTCCCTCATAATAGAAAGCATCGATTGCCAAGCGCAGAGTGTTTTATCAGACTCTCTGCCACTAATGCAAGTTGCTATATTATTCAGTGACAAATTAATGGTGAAGTACTTAATGGCATTAACTTATGAAATGATGAACCCGTAACTAATAATAAAATTGACAGATCAAATTCGTACTTCATTTAATACTAAGGTTTTATGTCATTTTTAGCTTTCCTAATTGGTATTGAATCTAACTGTGTTGATTATATGTTTATATTATTAAGTCTTCTGCATTATTACAATGAGAGAAACTTGAGACCCTTATGTTGAATTCATTACACCACAGTTTAGCAATTGAGTAACCCAAAAGTCACAAGACGAGCTGAACGTTCGTACAAATAAAATCCAATATTTAATATCTACCATAGAAATGTAATATACGTAAAAATAGATTATTTACGTTAATTACTAGCCACACCATACAATATAGTGTTTGTTAAGATAATGAAAATTAAATAATAAAAAACAACCGTCGAGTTGGATTATTTCCAGGCATGGAACCTCATTTGGAGTTGCACTTTATTTATTGCTTGCTGTGAATTGAATCCAAATTACTGGAAAATCCTGACTATCTTTACACTGTATGTGAGTTACAATATGCAGATAACTGTTGTTAATATACATTACTGAGTTATAGTTTGCATGTCTGGGAACAAAGTTGATGTTTATGGTTCATAGTATAGTATTGTTTTATTCATATGAATAAAACAAACACTATGATGGATGATTCAATTCGATTTGAAATCGAATAAAATATGAGAGAAGCTGCAAGAATGTAGTAAATATTGTTGTTTTTAAACAATGTATTCGTTCAGGTAGTATGTACTTTATTTTTCATGGTATAATTACGTGTTAAATAAAGTTCCCTAGATTGTGTTGTTGTCGCCCTACTTCTTGCAAATCTTTGCAAAAATGAAGTTTATATTTTTCTCAAACACATAGCTATTTTTTGTTCACAGTTTTTGCTGATAAAAACTTATTCTTATGCGTATGCTATTACTATAGAGTTTTACAAAATCTGTTGACGGTTGAATTTTTTTACGTAAAAAGTAACACTACCCTTCACCTGCCTAATTTGTTAAATGTGTACCACACTGATAAATGAGGCAGGTGAAGGATAGTGTAGTATCTTGTAAGATAATAATAAACCTAAACGTATAAGATTCAACCTGAGATAACAATCAGACATTACATCGCCGGACTGAAATTCGCGGAATAACGTCTCTATTCAGTCATATGTACAGCTAGCACGTTAATTCACATAGAAAGATCTGTGACAAGCTCACCATTTCACCGCACCGCAACGTTTGCAAACAGTACCTTTGTCAACAATCTCAGTGCCTGCTCTGTTGCACGTTTAATTTAATGCTACTAAATATATATAACTTACAAGATGTCTTGAATATATTTGCTGAGATAGTTCTGCTATCTGACATTAACTAGCTGCTACACTAAGGCCAGTTTCATCACCCATCTTTATCTTGTAGACAAAGGCAACATTAGAATGAAATCTTTATGACTTATCTGACAAATTAATTTAACAGGAACTTATCAGGCAAATAATTTGGACAAAAGATTTCTTTTCATAAATTATCGAATGATAAAATGGTTCACTAATCATGTATAAGCTTGTGGTACTTACACTCTTGGAGGACTCTACGTTCTAGCTAGTATTCGAAATCACAAGAAAACTAGCGCCAACGATGTTACACCTCCATGTGTATGGTAGAATTCCCATAAAAACAGAAGATGCCGATCCCATTTAATGCCGTGTCACTGTTGGAACAATTAATATAATATCCTTAAGCCGTACCTCATAAGAAACAACTACAAATTGTCAAAACTGCATCGCATAAACTCGATATCCACCGAAATTTTTGTAACTAGCTAGCTACAAGAATTTTTTACATTTATTTAGTGTCACGGGGGCAATGGAGCTACACCGTATTTTTCCAATTACTGCGGTCATAAAAATATCCGAAGTCAATACTTCGGATATTTTTAGATAGAGCTCTCCATTGTTTCACAAAAGCGAAGTACCTGCCAGCACACTTGAAAATTGTCTTTATTACATTTTAGAACGCCTCCTTTTTCTTTTAAACAGAAAACTTGCAAATGTTATTTATAAACTAAGCGTGGTTTTTATTTTGTTATAGAAATAGTATGTAGCTGGTAATCTTATCTTACTAATAATGTGATAAGTTTAGGTTAAACATAATCTGGGACAACTCCCATATGACCAACTAGCGGCCATTTTCAATATTCGATCCATACATGGATTTTGAGATTCGAGATTCGTGTTTGACATATTTTGTATGGAGCTTATGTCAAAAATGAATCTAAAATCTACAGATCTATCTAAATCGAATATTGAATTCCGTAGTCGACTAGGCCGAACTAGGCAGAGCCTATCCTATGGTAATCAGATGACTAATAAACATATGTATATACGATTATATTTCTTAATTCGTATAAATGATAGATAATTACACAGAACAAAAATTATCGTGTTCATCATACAAAGGTTTGTCCTGAGTCAGAATCGAATACACGACCACCGGCTAAGCAGCTAGGGTTTTTATTAGAGTATTCTTATTTTTCTTGTTTCTTTTTACTAAATTCCTATAACTATTGTTACCAGCTGGGGTTCGGTGATAAATTAAATTCCTATGCCACTAAAACTGCACTTTATTTTACAAACAACAACACTTATACACACTTATAAAAACTCTAATAAAACACTATTTCACACTACTAGAAAATACTTCCGACTCACTTCCTTAATCTCCGCACTCTTTCGCTTCTTGATCGCTTTCAGTATTCAACTGTAACTATGTGAACTCGCTCGTCCGCGCGGTATTTATACCGGCCGGATAACAAACTAGTTCATTCTAGATGTTTCTGATATATTCTCGTAACAGTCGGGAACAGTCGATACAGCAACGCCATCCAGTAGAGAGTAGATGAAATACCTTTAAACCACCGATACGTCCAATCTCTTCTAGCTCTCTCATTCACCGATAGATGGCGTTATTTTCTATTATCGCCATTCGTAACACTATGATCTAAACTATATGCTACTATCTATACTATCTATTGTTATTTATTATTCCGCAAGCTCGTTATCCAAGATATTACTAACTACCTTAGGGGAATTCACAAGATAACATTTACAAAACGTAAAGAACGAGGTACTGGAATAGATAGAATTCTCAGAATCCCAACCAAAATTGTTTGCAATAGGGTATTTGACTAAAAAAATCGAATTAGTCCGTCCGTTAGATTATCGAAAAATATTGGATACGTATTTTTTGTTTTATCAAATCAGTTAAAAATTACGAAGATAAAACGCATCAAAGATGGAGAAACGCCTAAGAGTGGGGCCTTGTAACGTCACTTGCCAGTAAAAGTGTACTGGCAAGTGACGTCACACGAGTTTTCAGCGAAGTTTGTCGTCTTCATTTTTTGTTTACGTGACTAAAGAAGATATACGTGTCCAATATTTTTTGGAAATCTGTCTGACGGACTAATTCGATTTTTTTAGTCAAATACCCTATTTAGAAGTAGCTATGCAAGTGCAATTTGAACAGTCCATTCATCATATGAAACAATATTTGCAATTCTAACCATTGGCTGTTGCCGCACTACACTTGATATACAGACAGATTATTCAATCAGAATTCTGAATGTGACTAGTTGTTGAATGGCTACTTGGAACCCAAATTGGTTTTCAATACCGAAGAAACACATGAATTCAAAGCACTTCCGTCGAGATTGTGGTTTTTTGTAGTACACAAAACAGTATCGGTTTGACTGAGTTTTTGATCACAAAGCATGTTTTATTCTTTAGGAATAATAATATTACTAATGGTATTATATATACCATAATTTTTTTACTGAATCTGTATAATGTACAGATTCTTAGAAGCACTAATCTTTTTCTTGGATTGATTTTTTTTGTAGTTGTAAGAGTATAGCTAGCTACATAAATATAGCATAGAACAGATAAAATTATTTCAGAATTAATAATTTTGTCCGTGTGGTGAGTCCGTGTCCGTAACGGATTAAGAATACGAAATGTCACCACCCCCTATCATCCCATGGGTGTCGTAAGAGCCGACAGAGGGAGCATATTATGCAGAGCACTGTAAGAGAAGGAAAACTTGAAACAAACCCTATGCCAACCCGTTTGGCTAGCGTGGTATAGTAGGCCAATTCCTCCTTTCAAAGGAGAGGCCTAGTCCAGCAGTGGACTGTTACAGGCTGATGATGAGTAATAATTTTATTTCAAATGGACGGTTCGCCATCATTAAATCTGAAAACTTTTAACAAATTATTATCAATTTGTGCAATTCTTAGACTTTGTATGAAAGTTATTTATTTTTACTAACTTGATATAGAAATTACTGTGCGAGTTGATCGCAGGTTTACTGTGGTAAAGAGAAGCATATAAAACTCTCAAGCCTCCTAAATATCACTACCCAAAAAATCTTAGCATACATCGGTCCGATGCGACTTGAAAGAAAGACAAAAACGCATACTTATGCAAATTAATGTGGGATTGTGAGTGTGTATCCGAACGCTTGGTAAACTGTAAGATGTTGTGTGAATGTATCCGAACGGACGGAACGAGTGAGTGTGAACGAGAGAGTGAGTGAGAGAGAATGGCGGAAAAGTGATAGACGTTAGACGAAGGTAGCTCTCTAATAATTTTTTTGTAAAATAAGTTATTTTCAAGTAATAGACGATTATTCAACCGTAAAAACGTTTATTTTTATACCCCTTGATCCTACAATTTGGGGGCCCGTCCGGGATCCACATAAAAGTAGTTTTACGCGAGAGCACGTGGCCGGCGTCACTACGAAAAGACGACATCGTTTCCCGTTATTACCGCTGTAATGAAGATGCCTGGCAACGGTAAGGCGAGAAAGCGCAGCCGACAAGACGATTTCGGCAGCGAGGCAAGGAAGGAGGTTTGGGAGACAAAAAAAGATTTTGCGCCCGAAAGCTTGCAGATGACGTCAGAGCTGGTGCCGCCATTCAACGGTCGCGACAAGACGCACTCGGTGTCACAATGGGTTAGTGATATAGAAGACAACGCGGCTATCTTCGGATGGTCACCGCTGCAGCAGTAGCTGGTGGCGCCACGGTCCCTGCAAGGTACAGCTGCATTGTGGTTGAAGGCGGAGCGACCATTCAAGACGTGGGAAGAGTTTAAAGCTGCCGTTACCAAATAATTCCCGGATACTATTGATATCAAGACGATTCACGAGATGATGAGTGCGCGCAGGAAGAAGCCCACCGAATCATGTCTCGATTTCATGCTTGCTATGAAAGAGATTAAGGAGAGAAGAAGGTAAGCGCGGCAAGATGCCAGACTATGTGGCAATAAAATACATAGTCGATGGCATACCAGATAGTGAAATCAATAAAGTGATGTTGTATGGTGTTACGACATACAGTGACCTGAAAGTTAAACTTAAAATCTACGAAACAGTCAAAGAAAAGATGTGTCGGCAAACGCAAGCAGCGAGCGGCAAAAGCAAGCATAGTCGAAGCACATATTCCTGTAAATTCTTCACGTGTATTGTGCTACAACTGTGGTGACAGGAGCCATATTAGTGAGGAGGGCCCTAGCAAGACGAGAGGTAAAAAGTGCTTTTGGTGTCACGAGTTTGGTCACATCGCACCCAATTGTCCGTCAAAGACAACGCTGTCCAAGATGGCGGGCACAACCGAAGCACAAATTACCCAAAGAACATGGCGACGAGATGATCTACCAAGACCGGATACGAGTACGAGTGAGACCGGGAGCGGAAACAGAAGAGTTCTTCCAGTTCAAAATACCGGTCAAAGACGGACACGGAAGCTGACAATGTTTTCGTCAGCAGAGGGCGCTGCGATCGAGAACGACGGACCGAACTACGACCGAATTGAGATCGTGAATGAGCGTAACGAACATCAACCTGATGACAGTTGTCAATGTCAATGTCGTAGCGGCAACTTTGACGTTTTGGACATAAACAATGGACCGTGCGGCAAAGTGAGCGTGAAACCGATAAAGTTAATGAAAATAATGTGCGGAAATATCACTAGTGCTCTTATAGATTCCGAGAGTGAAATAAATCTCGTGGCGTATGACTATTTTGTTAAGTTAGGATCGCCAAGTTGTGATATTACGAAAAATATTGTGCTTACCGGCTTAGGTCGAGCTAAGGTAAATTCTATAGGACAATTTGTATCTTGTATAGAAATTGATGGGTACCAGTATAACGATGTAAAGTTTTATGGAATTCCTTGTAATAGTATGCCATACCAAATAATATTAGGGCACGATTTTCTAAAAGATGTTGTCACTGTTATGAAAGATGGATCAGTGTGGATGAAACCGAATGACTGGGTAAGTGAGATTGATTGTTTTACGTGTGTATCTGATTCCATTCCAACACAACCTGTGTTAAAGATGAAGATGTCAAAGATGAGGTTGTGCGCTTGGTGGAGAGTAACCGGCCACGCCAAACATAAGAGGCACCTATCAAGTTGAAGATCACACTCAAAGATGAAATACCAGTTGCTCAACGTCCACGACGAGTGTCATTCAAAGAACAACAAGAGGTAGATAAACAAATACAGGAGTGGCTTGAACAAGGGATCATTAGGGTAAGTTTTTCAGAATATAGTAGCCCACTAGTGTTGGTCAGAAAAAAAGATGGATCATGATAGAATATGTGTTGACTATCGGCTTATCAACAAGAAGATATTAAAGGATGAGTATCCTTTGCCCATCATAGACGAGCACATTGATAAGTTGGCTGCTGCAAGAGTTTTTAGTACAAAAGATTTGAAGAACGGCTTTTTCCATTTACCAGTGCATGAAGACTCCATAAAGTATACTTCCTTCGTGACAATGACAGGGCAGTATGATTTTTTAAGAGCACCATTTGGGTTAGCAATCTGTCCTAAAGTTTTTACTCGATACATTTCAATAATTTTCAGAGATTTGATTACAAGAGGTGTAGTGCTTGTGTTCATCGATGACTTGTTGATTCCAGCATTGGACGAGCAACAGGCTATAGAAAGGTTACGAGACGTGTTGAAAACAGCCTCTGAATATGGATTGAAGATTAACTGGACCAAGTCACAGCTTTTAATGGGAAGAGTTGAATACCTAGGCTATATCATTGAAGAAGGTGCATTAATGCCATCGCCAGGGAAGGCTGATGCAGTCATGAGATTCCCTGAGCCCAGGAATGAGAAGCAACTGCGCAGTTTCCTAGGTCTCTGCTCATACTTTAGAAAATTCATTGAAAATTAGGCACTGATAGCCCAACCTTTGACAGATCTACGTAGAAAAGAAAAGAAGTTTATATTCAATGGGGAACATATCAGCATTCAACATACTGAAGAAGAAACTAGCAAGCAAACCTTTAGTGAAGTTTTATGAACCAAAAGCGGAAACTGAATTACATACAGATGCTTCCAGTATAGCCTATGCAGCAATATTATTACAGAAAGATGGTAATGGTGAACTTCATACCATACCATACACTACATGAGCAGATGGACAACTGATGCTGAGAGCCGTTATTGCAGTTATGAGTTGGAAGCTTTAGCCATTATAGAAGGTATAAAGAAATTCAGACATTTCCTTTATGGTAAACAGTTCAAGATAGTCACAGATTATAAGGCGTTCCAGTCGACTTTGATGAAGAAAGACTCCATCATGTCTTTAAAGGTAGCCAGATGGATATTGTTCTTACAAAATTATATCTTCACTATAGAACACCGTGAAGGTACCAAGATGAGGCATGCAGATGCTTTAAGTCGAAATCTTTACAGATTTGCATAGTGACTTAAGACGTGCCCCAGAGAGTGATGATGGTCTACAGGCAATTATGAAGATTTTGTCTGATGAAAAACCATAAAAGGACTTTTACCTGCATGAAGGTATACTATGCAAAGGTCCGGAAAAATGTTTGGTCGTACCACAGAAGATGGAAATAGAAATTATCAGACGAGCTCATGATAATGGTCATTTCTCAAAGAAGAAAACAATAGAATCAATCAGTAAAGATTATTACATTTCAAAATTGGGAAAGAAAGTTGAAGACTTCATTGCTAATTGTATACATTGTTTGTTGGCTTCCAGAAAAGAAGGCAGACAGGAAGGATTCTTGCATCCTATTGAAAAAGGGGAAACGCCACTTGACACACTGCATATTGACCATATTGGACCTCTAAGTGAAACATGTAAGCAGTACAACTACATACTCACCATTGTTGATGGTTTTACAAAATTTGTGTGGCTGTTTCCAACAAATAGTACATCTGCTCAAGAAGTATTGAATAAGCTTGGCGTACATCAGCAGACAGTTACAGTACAGCAGCAGATAATTTCAGATCGAGGCACTGCATTCACAAGCAATGATTTTGCACAGTATTGTCAGGAAGAAGGAATAGAACATATTCATATTTTTTATTTGCAATTCCACAATTTAGGTACATTAGATGGTAAAACTTAAAATTAGGTGACATTATGGACCCTGTTGGGGCATAGCAAAGTAATCAAAATTCATAAATTATTATACAATTACATACATACATATCGTCACGCCTTTTATCCCCGAAGGGGTATGCAGAGGTGTATTTCTACACCCACTTTTCGCCAGATATACTTTAGTCCCACATAATAAGGGGCGAGCCTATGGCCGTACCGGGCACATTTCCAGACTCCGTGCTGCTACTGAGGATTTCGTGACAGAAAAACCCAATAACACTGCCCGACCCAGGAATCGAACCCGGGACCTCCCGATCCCACGCGCACATTTATGCCGCGAGACCAACGAGGCAGTCGTATAGGGTTTGATGTCGAGTTTTCCGTCTCTACGCAAAGATGGTCTTTGCATCGTGTTATCCCTTAGTCGCCTCTTACGACACCCACGGGAAGATAGGGGGTGGTGACACTTGTATTATATGCCGTCAAACACACGGCAGCATTATTATACAATTATAAATTAATATTCAATATAAATTACAACACATTAGACAAGGAAACATAATTATCTATTATCATATTATACTACTAGAGGACGCCAGCAGCTACGCCTGCAACTTTTTTAAATTTACCCATTTTGGCCGATCCCGTGGGAATTTCGGGAAATCCCTTCTTAGTGCACCCCTACGGTCCCCAAAGAATATACATGCCAAATTTCAGCTTCCTGCGCCCCATAGTTTCGGCTGTAGCGTGTCTCTCAGTCAGTCAGTAACGCAATAATTTTATATATTAAGATTATAAGAAAATTATAAATATACTCATCACAAAAGTGGCCAAAAGGAGCTTTAATATTTTATATTTATATAAAGATTACCACCGGAATGCCTAGAGGTAACGGCCAGGTAGAGCGAATAAACAGGACGATTATAGCAATATTGACCAAGCTGTGCATTGCGGAGCCGTCTCATTGGTACAAGAATGTCAGCAGAGCTCAGAGAGCACTGAATAGTAAATATCATAGAAGCATTGATAGCAGTCCCTTTGAAATTTTATTAGGTGCAAAAATTAAAACAAAAGAAGATATTGAATTGTTGTAATTACTAAAACAAGAAGGAAGAAGTAGTTTTATGGAACACAGAGTAGAACTAAGAGCACATGCAAAGAAACAAAAATTAGATATTCGAGAGGATAATAAAAGAAACTTTGATAAGAAAAGAAAGAACAGCAAGGTCTATAAGGAAGGAGATCTTGTATGTATCAAGAGGACGCAGTTTGGCACTTGCTTGAAAGTAAAAGCTAAGTTTTTGGGTCGCTATAAGGTCACCAAAGTTAAGAGGAACAACCGGTATTTTTTTTTTATGGTAATATGCGGCAAACGAGCAGACGGATTGCCTGATGGTAAGCAATTACCGCCGCCCATGGACACAAGCAACGCCACAGGAGTCACAAGTGCGTTGCCGCCCCTTGGGGTTGGGAAAAGGGATAGGATGAGGAGTGGGATCAGGGAGAAGGGATAGGGGAAAGGGCCTCCGGCACTCTCACTCACCGAACGAAACGCAACAGTTTAGGTACTGTTACTTTACGTCGATTTTCTGTGAGAGGGTAGTACTTCCCCGGTCGAGCCGTCCCATTCATGCTGAAATCAGCAAGGCTCTACTACCGTAGAAAAGGCAGATCCACAAGCTGAAGGGCCAAACAGAACCACTACCTCATCTGATTACATAAAACCTTGGTCAGATTATGCCTGAGATTCAGAGTGAAGACTAGGAATAGGTAAGTGTGCATTTTTTTTTATGTATGAAAGATGATGTAAGTATGTTTTATTCTAGATTAAGTTGTATCTGCCCTAATATTGTTCTATGATTATGTTGTACCCTATAAACTATGATGTGTACTCATAGATGTCGATCTGGTTTTCATTCATTGATGTTTACCTCAGTGTTACTATTTGTTTAGTTAAGTATATAAAACTATTAAGATTTTCTAAGATGTAAAATTATTATAATATTATAAGATGCACATGTAAGATGTAACAAGACAATAATATGAAAGAATGAAAGAGTGTATAAGAGGAATAAAAGATGATGTCTGAGGACAGACAGTAAGTCAGGACGGCCGAGTGTGGGATTGTGAGTGTGTATCCGAACGCTTGGTTAACTGTAAGATGTTGTTTGAATGTATCCGAACGGACGGAACGAGTGAGTGTGAACGAGAGAGTGAGTGAGAGAGAATGGCGGAAAAAGTGATAGACGTTAGACGTAGGCTCCCTAATAAAAAAATTGTAAAATAAGTTATTTTCAAGTAATAGACGATTATTCAACCGTAAAATCGTTTATTTTTATACTCCTAGACCCTACATTAATGATATTAATACACTAATAATAATCGAATGGCTACTAATAGACATTAAAATATTTGATTAGTCGTTGAAGATTCATATTGATAGCTGAAAAGAAGAAATCTCAATTTGGTTTACATAAATAAGAGAAACATATTCATATATTCATATAATTTATTGCGAACTGTATATACCCATATACAATGTTATTACAATAATATAATAGTGTCACCACATTCTGCATTACAGCATGCAATATAAAGTAAAACCCTATTGAGAGGACATGACAACAATTCATTAATTGCCGGTTATGATAGTTTAAATACATGTCAACATTATCAGACTTGCAAAACATCCTATTTGTTTCAAATTATATATAATGTCCAAGGTTTAAGAATATGTCAAACAATAAATAATATAATAAATTACATTCGAATTCAAATAATACAATATATAATTTATAAATCATTTTACAAAGTGTCTTGCAGAAATTCATTTACACTGTAATTGGCTTCTTGTAACATTATCTTTTTAACTTCGCAATAAAACATTTTATCACAAAAACCCCCCGTGAGACCCCTCGTGCCTTCGCTATCGTGTATGTTAATAAATGTAACTAAGTACATATTTTGATGTAAGAGTTACAACTGCAACAATTGCATCCAAATTTGTTAAGTATAAATGTTTGTGAAACAGTAAGAAATATCGGCCGATACTTAAATCCTCACGAAATTTCATATTAATAAGGTATTGTAGATATTCTACGCAATTCGTTTAGCGTTATTTATTTATACGAACAACAGGGTAAAATTGTGACTTTAATCCAAGCATTTCAATAAACCACTCTAACGAAACAAATAAAATGGTTTTATTTTTTCTAGTCGGTTAAATCTTAATACCCTTTTTATTTGTTCAAAACTTACGATAGCTGTAATCTATATATTAATACGTGAAGCGAAATTTTGTGATCCCTTTTTACGAGAAATGCGCGAACGGAGGATTATTAAATTTGGCACTCTTATTGCTTGCATGTAGAAGGTGTGCAGAATGTAATAATTTTATTTAATATGCTTTAGAAATATATGATTTTAATGAAAATAAAC
Source organism: Euclidia mi (assembly GCA_944739405.2). Taxonomy (NCBI): domain Eukaryota; kingdom Metazoa; phylum Arthropoda; class Insecta; order Lepidoptera; family Erebidae; genus Euclidia; species Euclidia mi. The sequence goes on along the minus strand of OX123182.2, from coordinate 82,531,071 downwards.
GACACCACTACTTCCTTAGATTGCGCACACACACATGCATAACATCGTATACGTTTACAATGTTATTTTTTAATTTACGGTTATGGACCCACAGATGTTCAAACTGAAAAGAGGTAATTAATACATGTATATACTTTTTTGTTCAAGGCCGATTTTGTATTTTCTGCAATATCTTGGCATAATTTATTTATACGTTAAATATACATACCTGTATTATGAATAATCCATTAATTTTAAGTCTTATCTAAGTATAAATACGTGAAGGAGACATTGTTATCCCTTTTTACCACAATAATATTGATACAGACCCATAGACTGACAAACTGGGAATAGTTTAATTACAAAATGTTAATATACTTTTTTATGATAGCATTTTACGGTATTAAATTCATTTTACAATAAAAAAATGACGTCCTTAAAACTACAATGAAATTAAATATTAATATACAGTACAAATAAAAAGGAGAATAATATGTAAAATTAAAAAAAAAACGAAAACAATACTTTTTTGTTCAAGGTTTGTTCTATTCTGCCAATAGATTTTGTATTTATTACAATAAGTGTATTATTTATCTTGGCATTTTTTAATAAAGCACATAGGTAGATATTATAAGTTTAATCCATTAATTTAATTTTTATTATTTAAATATGAGTTTCAAATTGAAAATAGATAATATAATTATTACATGTCATGTTCGTATGTATTGTGACGTCGCTGTGACGACGTCACGATGACACCGGCCGCCCACTCCTCTTGGCCGGCCGCCTGCACCTCCGCGCCTTACCTCAGACACCACACTTCGGGCTCCAATAAATACCGAGTCGTTGGAGCGCTCGCCCCTTTTGGATCAGCTGAAAAGCGGCGAACAGAAGCTAAGTACACCTCTGCTATCCTGAGCGACGCCGGAAGCGGATCCCCAACAAGATTCCCTACTATCGTCGAATCACGCGACCATGGTTCTATCTCTGTAACTAGCATAAATATTTTATTCTTCAATTAAATTCATTTGCTAAAGGATTTGTTAAATTCTTTAATGAATTAAACCGATTTTTAATTGTAACAGCAATTACGATTTTAATTTAACCACCCAAAGTAGCAACAACGTTACAGTATTTTTGTCGAAGGTTTGTTCTATTCTGCCTTAAAGATTTTGTATTTCACAATATAATTTATCTTGTCGCATAAATTAAAATAAATTAATAAAATATTTATATTGCTTTCTTAATCTTAATGATTGTGTTTTATTTTAGTTGAAAATCTATTAAGCGCATGTAATAAGCTAATTGAGCTATTTGTGAATTATAGTGAAATAATACATTTGCCATCTATCAGTTTTATGTATCAATATCAGATCGTATTGGTAAGTTTTCAGACTATTCAGTGTTTCTCTTAATTATATAAAATCTTTGTTTATACTTGTAGTACTTGCAAATGATCATACTACAATGCGGTTGTGGCATGTGTTTTTACTAGCCGCCTGTCTTGCTTTGAGAATGAAATTGTTATAAAGGAGGAGGAATAGGTAGATATGGAAAAATTATGATGTGTTGTAGCAAATTAATGTATGTAACCGAAGCAAAGAAACGAAGGGTTATAATTGGTACATTGCAGGAACGATGAGAATGTTACGACAGATGTGTGGAGTGACGAGAACAGTTGGACAGAATTAGAAATAATGAGTATGTAAGAGGTAGTCTGAAAGTGGTGCCCATGGACTAAAAGTTAAGTAAAATATCGGTTGGCTTGGTATGGACATGATATGCGAAGAGATTATTTTGTATGGAGGTAAACAAGTTTTTTTTTTATTTCTTTTAAAGCCAACTTTCGCACTAAAAAAAAATCCTGTGCCGCTGTGGGGGCTTTGACATACAATCAACGGACCCAAAGTACACCCTCGAAACAACAATTCATGGATCACACAAGTGTGGTACACACAACCACACAAGGGTATCGAAACCACAATACTTGCGCAGTGTCCATCAACTATGCAGTCTTAAATGAAGTCGAAAGAAGAGGGACGAAAAGCAAATGTCTCCACAGAAAAGATGGATAGACAGTGTAAATATGAAAGTAGAGGCACGAAAAGGAATTTCAGGCCAAAGAAAACATTAGTCGACTGTGTGAGGGTGGGATATGGATGAAAGAGATTTACTCCTTTGGGACATACTGCGAAAGGGTAAGAGAATGACATTATTATAAAGTAAAAGCCTATAAAGTTAACATCTGTTTTAGAGTTTTATAACCAAGAAGAGTATTTAATAGCCGTTCTAGTAATTCCATAAAAGTTTTGTTTATTTTTATTGTGCGGCGAAGTCTGTGATTATAGTCTTTGACATAACGACCTTAAATAATGTAGAAAATTAAAATTTTAATATATAATGATCGAATTTCGACCACTGGGCGACCTCTAGTTACTTTAATTTGACCACGTCACAGAATACATCCAAGACTTTTCGGTATTGCGTATTTAGCTATTGAGTGAAGTGATATTAATAAGTTAATGTGTGAGACACATTTTACTTTTATTATGGTAATCTAAAACTTGTGACGGAGTATTTCATGTCTTATTTTGGTTATTATGCGAATTACAATGATTCTCTCGCAAACTGTCATAAACTAAGCAATTGAGGTTTAAAGAATGTTGCATGTGCATTGCACCTACTGATTGAAAATGTTGTCTAAAAGATTGGACAATCTCAGAGATCAACATAGGGTAAGCTGAATGATATGTCATTCAGCTTACCTAAAACGATCGATAGTACGACAAACATCTTTATATACGTGTGACGATTTATATTTAATATTTATAAAAGCAATATCTTCTTTGTTGTAAAAATCCGACCGATGTTATATTTACCCGGAGCTCTCAACAAAACACAACGAATTTTAAAGTGGACGCGACGCGCGTGAAGGACGATATCCATCACAATCCGCAGTGGTGTCACGTCTCATACAATAAGCTTCTAGACAGTAAAGTCTCACAGCTAAAAGCGGAAAACAACTCAAAGAAATCACGCACATACTGCGACGAAATAATACGAAAAAGTTCCATCTAATAAACGCATGTACGAAGGTGAAACAAAGAAAAGGTTTGTTGAATTTTTAAGGGTTATTAGAACAGAATTTACCCGTACATGTTGTAATCCCCTACGCACCTTATGCCGTGTGCTAATAATGTTACTGTCAAACTGCTCCGTAGCTTTGATATAGGTCAAAAAGGTTTCAATAGCGTCCCCCCAAGCCCACAGCACTATTTCACCTGAAATGTGTACGAGAAAACATCGGACCAATATGTTTTTTATGGCAAAAAAAAGTGAAACTAGAGGAATTGGTTTGGGCCGGTACAGAACGTATGTGCGTGCAGCAACAAGGTTTTATTGGTCGCTAGGTTTTTCCAGGGATTACAATGAATATTCAGCTTTGTATTACTATTTAGAACATAGGCTTGTTGATAACCAAATACCCCACACGTAAAATATCAGCCGTATGTAGACATGTAAACTTGCTTTTGTTTACGTTGGACGAATCAAAACATCAATTTGCTTGATTACTACATGCCATTCCTGATGGAAATGGTATCTCCGAAATTTGCGGCTGCAGACCAACATAATTTCTGATAAACCTACGTCGTATTGTTCAGTTGCGACTTATTTACAGCGAGTATGTTTTTGTTTTCTGATATCTATCATCCGAATCATAATTTATTTTAAATATCTATCATCCGAATACCTGGATTGGAAGTAAGCAGGGCATGTAGGTTGAAGAACCGATGATCTTTGGGGCAGAAAGGTTCCGAAGTGGCGGCTTTTCACCGGCAGTAGCAGCAGAGGTAGACCGCGGACAGCGGCTCAAGACCGGTCTATGTCTAGAACCTTACTAGAGGCCTAAGTTTAGCAGTGAAAGCATTTCTCTTGAGGTAATGAGGATGAAAATATGTTCGGCAAATAGGTACATGTTATTACAATATCTGCCAAGTTGGTTCTGATAGTACTTCGCTCATCAAAGTACAAGCTTATATAATTTGGAGACATAATATATTTGGATTGTTAATTTGTTTTGATAATTAATAATATCACAAAATCTGACAAACTTATACGTAATAATAAGTATTTAAGTTTTGAGTTCATAAACTAATTGAAATTTTGATAATTCAACGTTCGAATGCACATATTATGTTAATGCAATGCACATAGGACGCAGGATGCTGGCATCCATCATAAACGTTATATAAGAATAGTTGATCTTAGTATTTCCTAAAATGAATAAACACATAAGGAATGTGTATATTTATATATTGCATATTCATTATTAACAATACCTGCACCTGAGTACGAAAAGCTACGTTAAAAGTGTAACAAATTTTACATGACCTTTTTAATAGCTTTGAATTTTGTTCTGAAAGCAGGTACCCAGCCTACAAAACAAAACGTCTAGTACAGAAATAAAATAGTTTTAACGACGTCTTTACTCCGTAATACTTTCTTATGAGCTTTTCTGAACTAACTTCAGTTAACTTTAAGTTGTTTTTAGGATCTTAATGGTTAGAATAATTTCCTTTGTAATTTGAAGCTCAACTTGAATGATAATGAAATGGTTTTCTTCTATTATGTCCTTGTTTATTTTAACTGTACGTTAACTGAATGGGCCTAACGACGTTTCACTCCCCTCACCTTGAGATTTATTATGATTTTCTTGAAGTTTAATTTATCTTTATTCCAAAGGAAAAATGTGTGACTGGCGAAAAGTGTCGATGAAATCTAGACTTAATTTAATGTGTTGTTCTATTGATGCTTGTGAAACAAAATGTTTAAAAAACTCGCTGCAGTGATAAAAATCGGTCGATACTTTTATTGTACTATCTTATAGTCCACGACCATATACTATAGACCACGAACAGACAGGTGTAAAGTTTCCTCGTAGAATACAACGAATTTTATTGTTACAAGCAACATAGTCAGCCGTCAAAGCATGCATACCTGGAATATTCTCACGTATTTATCAAAGCGTGAGTGAGGAATGAATAGGGATTAACGAAGCTGAGTGAAGCGAGTGTCACTTTGTTGTCGGCACCCCTCTATGTATACCTAAAGTATCCCGTCTGTAAACATCTTCTATTAAAAATAATAAGATTCCTACTAAAATTCTCCAAATTAAAAATCAAATTTTTTGTTCATTCAGGCTGTTGATTAATGTATTCAAAACGTTAAAGTCTTCAAATATTATATCGCGATCTGTAATACTTATACAAAATTCAAAAACAACCTAACAGGTATAACTTAAGTGCCATTTAAATACGCGACTGGTAAAAGATTTATCAAATGGCCTCCCGTAATAAATACGTATATATTTTGTGATGTCAGCGGTAATTTTGCTGACGCAATATACATTGCCGGTGCGAGGTGCGATAAAAAATTTAAGGCGTTCTTGCAAGGACGTGGAATGAAAGAATTATCGGCGTAGAATCGTGGTTGCTGATGCGACCGACCATTTGGCTTCCCGCCAGGTCCCGTCGCCCCGATCTTGTAATTTACTCATGTGGAATGAGATTAACACGACATTTGAATTGTATTTAGTGAATTTTCATTCTATTGTGTCACGTTCAAGTAATAGTTGGCTAGGACAGTCGAGTGGATGAAAAGACATTACGCGCACTAAACGGATATTTTGAATGAATTTAAAACTGTGTTGGTCTGTCATTTTCGTTCATAAATTAAAGGCTAAAGTTTTGGCATAAATTTGTGCTATGAAATGTTGAGGTAAATCACGTGGAAACGTTTTGTGTACGGTGAATGGTTAATATACACTACAGGGTTTGGATGAGCGGACAATGAAGAGATAATAAATAATCGCTACGCTTGTAATACAAGGGGATTGCGCGAAGGGCTTACCCTATTACCCTACTACAGACCGTCAATAACGATATCCACCTGACCTTTTTCAACTCACTATCCGTTTGTAACTGGTATTTTATTTGAATAAATAAAATATATCATCTGAAATGTATTTTATTTTACTTAGTATTGAATTCAGTCATTCAAATTTAGTTCTAATGAGCTAATAACTATTTCTTCGAGTTTCATAGTGAATTTGATAGGTTCTTAGTCTACAATATCTATCAATTTGAAGATATTATTCATGAAAACATGTCGAACACTTGACAGCTTATCATGCTCCTTTTCAATCAAATTCATCAATAGCAGAATATGATATTAAATACAAAATTATATAAGTAAAATGATTGGGCTCCTATCATTCATGAGTTATTGCTCGTAATCACATTGAATTTGGTGAAAGCAAGATATAAAATAACTTAACATAAAATCATGTCTTTTAAACATTAATTGGATCTAACTCAATCAACAAATATTGTGAGATAAACCTCACTTAGTTCAGTTATAACTAATAAATGTCAATACAGCCACATAACCATTAGGAACCATTTGAATCCATCAATCTTTTAAAATAACGTATGTAAAATTGTCACAAGAAATTCAAACTGTCTATGTTAACATAATATGTTCTTGGGTTTAATTTTAATGTCTATGTTGAACCTAGCACTTCATTGGTACAATAAACAATATCAAACAGGTAGAAAAGGCTTCGAGATCATAATATTACAAAGGATTTCTAAGTAATCATTTTAAGTTAAGATGAAGAAAACGACGGTTTAATCTTACCTTAATTTTCATATTTGGATCACTTCAGTGATCTAGTTGCTGCCGAAGTCGCAATTATTATATTTAAAATGAGGCAATACTTTTGTAAAGAAGAAGTGATAATTATTGTCTGGAAGGTATACGAATAGTGTATGCGGTAATACGATTCATATAACTCAAACTCAAACTCAAAATCATTTATTCATTTAGGTCACAAAGTGACGCTTATGAACGTCAAAGATTAAAGTTAATTACTAGATGATTCTACATTTACATTTACTGCCACGTTCGCAATGCAATAGGTAGAACCACGAGAAAGAACGGGCAATAAAACTCGTGGCCACTCTTTTTAACTGCCAGTATAATTCTTTTACATGTTATATTTGTAAGGAGCTGCAACTGTTTCACATTGCGAGTTATCTACTATTACAAAAGTTAATAGTTATTGATATCATACTCAAGCAATAAATTACGTTCATTTAGTAAGTCTCCCAAAGTGAATATGGTGAAACAGGAGCATCCACTTACGTCTTTTGATGTAAGCAACTCGCGAACATGACTGTTCTGATCTATGGTGGAACAGTATATTTTATCTACACCAGCCTTACATGAAAATGAGAAAGAAAGAAGGGTATGCTGTGACCTGTCATTTACCCGAATGAGGAAGAAGGAATTTATTCATGAGTTTTTTCTGTATTATTGTGAATAATATTAACATCTTTGCGTCACAGGAAGCCTCAAAGCAATCAAGCTTTGAAGGTACCGGTAAACAGAAACGCTTAGTCACAACATGTACGTTGTGTAAACCTGCACAGTTGTGTTAAAAACATGGTCCGATTTACCTGTATATATAGTTAACTTTACCGAATCAAATTAGGCATTATCTTGTGTGACTTAAATAAGAAATTCCTTTTGCAACCAAGAACTTTACAAATCTGCGAACCTACACAAAAACAACTGACAAAAGATTCAGTTTCAAAATCTTACCCTGAACACAAAATAATATTTCGACAACGTCTTGATCAAACTGCAAAGGAAGAAAGCCTTCAAAATTAAATAGATAAATAAACATTTACTTACAACACAAATTGTTGATTATTGTATACCGACAGAAATTTTTATTACCAGACTCGCCTGAACATTTATTCAAATGGATTAATCCTCTGAATTTATAACTCTAATAAAACGGTATACGAGGTACCCATACAAGTGGCTCAAATATTCGAAACGCTTATCATTTCCGAGCCATTGAATGCGCAGAAAGCCAACCGGACTTCTTACCTTCCAGCCATTATAAGAAATCATCTATCTGTAGGCAATAATTCGATTGTCGACTCTGTGATAAATAAACAATGAATCAATAATAGAAGTGGTTTAAAATTATATTGCTTAAATCTAGATTTGCATGATATTTACTATGATCTAGGTTTGAACAATATCAGATGAAATTGATAGTCGTGTTTTCATTATAATGTTATAATAGCATCTGTGTTGAATATACATTACACTAAAATATTATAAGTACCAGCGTGCTCGAACTTCAGTCTTTCTTCGTTACATTTGTGTGGCTCAAAGAGCCTTCTATAGAATCAATTTAAAAAACGATTCTCGAGCGCAAGTATAAAACCACTGACCTATTTAATATACTTGCATATTAGGCACATAACGGAACATCTATATTGCAGCACACAAAAAAAACGTGTCGGAATAATTTACCTAATGAAGGTGGCTGGTGCTGACTACAATCTGGACCACTAAATTTATTCACACCGAAAAATCGTGCGCGATGCCCGAACGGCGGGCGAAAAAAGTATTTAATTGCTCCCAAGGAGCGGAGAGAATGGTGAAAATTCGGGTAGCGAATTTATAGGAGCTATTTGGATGCAAATGATGAGCTCCGAGCGGCCTCCGCCAGTGACGCTGTAACCCCAAAAGAATAAGTGAGAAACGTCTTACGAGAAAAAAAGGCTCATGGATACTTGTGATGCTTTTTACTATTTATTCACGGGCTGAGAGCGACTTAGCGGCGTAATAGAATGATGTTGAACGTTTTTGATTTACTTAAGGATATTGCGTGTTACAGTCGTAGCTTTAGTACTAATGCGACCAAGCGGGCGGATGGAAATGTAAGCAAAATAATGATTTGAACGCTTGCCGTTGCTTTTGGTGAGTTCAGCGCAGTTGTTGAGAACACATTCAATTTTCACTGCAATGTGGACTCTTGAATCGCTCTTATTTATTGTAACTGTAAGCTTGCCTTGTTCATGCAAAATAGTTTTAATTTAATATAACATATTTGTTACGTTGTAGCTTGGGAAAAGATTTGCCAATTTCAAGACAAAAGAAAGTCAGAAGAAGTTTAAAATCGAAGGCAAAAATGTTACAATAAGAGCGTACGCTGAAGTGAACTATACAATGAATATACAGCCCTGGGAGAAAATGCAGTCGAGTTTCGTCTTTTGTTTGGAAAGTTGCAGTAAACAAGTTCGACACTCAATCCTTTGTGGGGTACTTTTGAAAACTTGTAGAATAAGAAGAGATTTACTTAAGTGACAGCGTGGCGTGGCGGATGTGGCAACCGCAGCGCCCCATTGCCCGCCGACAATCTAAAAGACGTACTGTTTATTTCTGTATAGAACAAATATTTACTTAGGCGCAAAAAATATTTTTAGAATGCTACCCTTAGTGAACGTGAAGGCGGACGCCCGCAAAGCTATTTCGTTGTTTTGTTGCATTGCTTGCTTTTCCTATAACGTATAAGAAGGCAGCGATAGCCGAGTGGAGAAGGCAGCGATAGCCGAGTGGATGTACCAACAGACTGCCATGCAGAGTGTATCGGGTTCGAATCCACGGCACGCACCAATGACTTTTTGGAGTTATGTGCGTATTGAATTGTTAATTATCGCTTGTCCCGTGCTTTGGAGAACACGTTAAGCCGTCGGTCCCGGTTGTTATGAAGATCTTTGACAATCGTTACAGGGCGTCAATACCTTCTAAAATAAACTGGCACTAGTCTAAACCATGGAATATCGCTATCCCTTCGGGTTGCGGAGGGCAGACAGGCAGTCGCTCCGTGGAAAAGATAATATTCAGTAAAATCCGGTAAGACTAGTGAGCGGACCCCAGATTAAAACTGGGATAACGCTAAGAGGATGATATAAGAATGTGTTAATATTTTTGTACTTATTTCAATTTTATGGAATGCCAGACTTCTAATCATAAATAGTCTTTGAAACGCTTAGATTCGAGAAACATTATAATCTTTCAAATATATGGTATATTTTTCAATACTTGTATAGATTTACAAATGGCGCTTGCGTGTTATGCCCAGAGGAGTTAGCAGAGGTTCATGACAAACATTTTTCACCAACAGTGTTTTAGGTCCCATGTGATAGATAGAGTTTGAGTCTGCTATCAACTACCGGGCATGTCGCCAAATATGGAGTCTGATAACGTACTCAGTAGTAAGGTTAGGTCAGGTAAGTGAGAATAAAATTCCAAAAGACTCAGGGCCTGGTCTCAACTGTCGGATAAATTTCGAGTAAATTAAGTGTCAGATTAATTAATGAAAAAAAATAGTTTAATTTATCTGGACGATATCCAAAGACGAAACTGAGCTTCAGCAGTAAATATCCGGACCACGTAATTATTCATCTGTAGTATGAACTTAAAGGAAATGTCATTAAAAGGTCTCAAAAACCGATATCCAATCAATACTTTGTAACCCAATACTTTCATTCACATTGTAAAATAGGATTATCCACAGTCGACGATAAACGAAAACAAAAAATACACTTGTAAGGTTACCTGTGCCTTCAAAACACGCGTGAAAGCCTACTTCAAAGCGTTCTCGTTAAACATAATCGGATTAACTGCCAACCAAAATGAGGGCTGTCGGTTACTGGAGGCCTTGTAAACTTATATTTTGACATTTACGACGCACCGCTACATGGCAGGCATTGTACTTGGAACACGACCTGTGATATATCTGAGCCAGGGCTTGTGTCAGGCTGTTCTGAAACTAACGTGGTTTTAGGTATCATGTGGCCAGGGTAGGCTTATGTATTGTCTTGAGTTATTCGCTAGAAAGCTCTCGTTCCTTCGCTACAAGAAGTAAGGTACAAACTGAAATATAATTATACTGGGATATATTTGTATGAAGATAAAATCAGTGTATATAATAGCTTCTGTTTCAATGTATAAGTGTGAATAGCAAATACTCATATACTATGACAATAATAGGTAGTAGCAGCCAAAGAAATATAACCTTAAGGTAGCAGCAGCTGTCATAGACTAGACATGTTTTCATTTACTCTAATAACAGCTATGCGATAATCACTAAATCATACGAAATGAAAGGTTAAATGACAAAATAAGGTCTATTATTCAGCTGAATTATCCAAACAAAAAGCAATAGAGACGGCTCCCACTGATGTACGACTCTTGTTTTGTGGCTTTGTAAAAAATACTGTTATAACGCCAGCTCCAAGCTTTTGATGTCTTAAAAAAACACATTTTTTCTCTTATTTTCTATAGACTTGGAACGAAAATATTTTGGATTTATAATAAAAAGGTCTTTAGGTGCCTTAAGGTCGTATCTATTGACCTCGGTTGTCCTTGAAGTACGAGTTGTCTCCTAAGTAAGTAATAAAAGCTATGTATATATACGTACAGTATATCGTTTTGGGTAAACATGTAGTAATGGAAAATGAATATAGACCAATAAATAATTTACCGCTTTTATAAAAAAAATAAGAACTCGCCATAATACGAACTTCAAGTCGTATGTGGTTCGGGTGCCGACTCATCGTCTAGAGACTTTCCCTAAAGGAAGAGTTTTGGCCGAAGGGTGTTGTATATTATCGTTTTCATGGGAGGTTACGAAATAACACTCAGCCTAACTTGAAAACAATGTAAACAATGTATTACCTGAAATAAATGAATATTATTATTATAACAGATATTGTTATGCTATTCACATCGTCTTTCTTTGTATTTTATTCTTGGTTTATATTATGTCAATACCATATTACTCATTTTTTCAATTTTAGTCCAACAGTGCAAAACTAACGCCTATTCCCAATATGCTATCTATCGTTGGATTTGTCTGCTAGAGATAGATAATTAGAGATAAGCTCCATACAAAATATGTCTAATATATATCTCTAGTTTCGCCACATTCATTGATAGAATATTTCATACGGAAGTAAATAACGAACATCTAGACCGTCACTTTATACATTGATTCAAAAGACCACTCCGAAGTTCAACTGACTGATCATAGGTAATGCATCCTGTGGTATATTCGATCCCAGCACAGAACAAAACGTTTGAATACAAATTGTGTACCAAGTTTGGCTATGCAGTCTCAGCTTTACTCATTTTAAAACAAGCTCTGCGTCTTGCATAATGTTTTTAATTTAATCTGAGGCATTTTATTACTATAAGCAATACTTCCAGAAAGCATTTCTGTTTACTAATTTTCAGACATATTTAAGACATTGTAATCGAATTAAGAATTGTTGCCTACGTGACCTTACCCAAAATTTAGTAAGCTCCTTTTGTGGAGGCTGCAGATTCCTTTGAGAGAAATATTTTCCTTAACGAAGTTACGATATGTAAAGGTGGGGACGATGACTAGCAGTGATTATATTATTTTCGCAGCAGGAGACACCCCTGTTTTGCGCACACAGACGACCGCGTTTGATTGATCACCGTTTTGAGCTCGACAACGAACGATTTTTGTTCATTGAGAACAGTGTTCTGGTCTAGAAAATCAACGCATACTTGTGACCTTTTAGTCAGTACTTAATATTAAAACTACCGTGCAGGGGTAAATGTGTTCGAACCCATGGCATGCACCACTGACTTTCAGAAGTTACAGTTAGTTAAGCGTATTAAATTGTTAAACTGGGCAAGAAATAGACTGGAACTGGGCCATAATATTTTATATTTTTTATTCACATATAGCAATCAGAGTGTAATTGAGCTTCAACTTTCACTACTAAACCCTTACCCTTCTTATACGGAGAAGAAGCCCGTGCTCAATAGTGGGAAAGTTTATTACACGGCTGATGATGATTTTTTTATAGAATAAAGACACTATTTTAAGTATGCACACTACAAGTTTTATATTTATTTCAAGTAGATATGAAAATAATCATCATTTATCAAGGTCGTCTTTATTTTGTATCATATAATCACATATTTAATATGATTCAGCTAATAAAATATAAAGTATTTGATTAAACTCGGTTCACTCATCTAATGTTAGTAACAAATATCTATAATCTTTATCGTTTAATTTTAGATGTTTTTAATTAAATACCTACATATAATTATGTACATAAATCTAAAATTAAACATTATGATAAGATTCAGCTTCATTCGAGTTTAAAAACGATGTTTCTTTTAATTATAAAACCTAATAAATCAACACTCACATCTTTGTCGTCAGTGTAAAAATACAGTAAAGTAAAATATCTTCCATGCAGTTCATATAAATTAAAGCCGTATTTTTTTTTACTATGCTCTAAATTCTAAGCCAAAGATGTTCCTAAAGGAGAAAATAATTGTTTTCCTTTTGTTTTGTCAGCTGTTTGTGTTCCCACGTAAATTATGATGGCTAATTAAGGAAATGAATGATATAATTGTGCTTATTAAGCAAACAGCCTGCCGCCAGTTTAACATTACATTGTAATTCGGAATGTGTGGGTGAATATTTTATGTGTAGTTTTGAGTGTAAAAGTTTTTGGTTGGAGTGACTTGGGGTTGTTTACTAGGCTTCTATATAAGCTATAGAATTAATAATAGCTGTACAAATGTAAATCTTGACCTAAAGTACTTTACACACAACTTCTCAAACTCTATTTCTAAATTAAGATTTATTAAGAATATGAATAAACAAATATCTTAAAGCAAGGCCACCAAAAATATAAACTTAAGTGTCTTACAAATCATTTCTAACGGTTGCAGAAAACAGGCAACTCAGCATGACCCTCAAACTTAACACGTGAACTTAAATTAAGGCTTTCATCCCGGGAGTCTCGATCTCGAAAATTTCGAGAGTCTCGACGATTTAGCTGTGTTTTAGAGACTCGAGACTGCTACCTCTAGTTTACGAGACTAGCGAGACTTTTGAGACTTAAGTCAAAAAAATCTCGTGGATGACCGTGGCTAGCAAAAAAATCCGGCCCAGACTAAAAAAGAACTTGCCAACAGCTTTTCCTGACAGGGTTTTTGCAGACAACCCTATATCATCGTGTTCGCAGTGAAGTAGCGCTCATTTGTATTTAAGATTTGTCTATTAAACTAATTGATAAATATAACTAGTATCAACTTAACTATCGAAGTGGTAATACCTGCCAACCCTATAAATACGACAGGAAAAATAGACAACCCAATGTTTACGTACCCTTTAGGCCTTCGCCACACTTGACGGAAATTCCGCAGATCTTTCTCGGCGGTACGCCTATACAAGTTATTGTATATGAATAACCAATACCAGGCACACTATGTGGATGATCCGTCGAGCCGATTGCTCTCAGCGTTTACTGTAACGGAAGTTCCGCGACGGAATTTGCGTCATGTGTGGCGTAGGCCTTACGGCTTGGCCACGGGGACCGGCGACGCGACCTGCGACACGACCGGCGACGCGACAATTCGCACGACGCTAAAAACACGCCACGGGCACACGCGCTCGCCGCCGCGACCAGTATAAACCAGGAGCGAGACGACATTAGCTGAGATCTTTTTATGAAATTTAGCTCGACATTGTACGGACTTTGGTGCCAATATCACATTTGTTTCAACCCGGCAATCGAACCCGAGACCTCATGATCCGCTTACACTACCGCAAGATCACAGAGGCCGACTTGATATTGTGTACCTAACCACGGTATTGAAATCTATAGGTACTGTATTTTATCTTTATACAAACGGTCGGTATGCGATTTATATCCACGAGCGTCAGGCTCGGTACCCATCTAACCTACTGCATATCAAACTCAAGGCGCTTCGGTAAGCGGCATACATTCTGTAGGTACCTACTGAATGCGTACTGAGCCGACGCTTGTAGGTATTGTAACTCGAGTTTTGAGTTAAAATACGGAAAAGCTGATGTAAGTAAGTGTGATCTAACTAACTAGGTATATGCACTTCTAAAAACTTACTTAGGTATTTTGAAATCACAGACAGACACATCAACTTTATTTATACGGTATACATTTATGTAGATATGGATAACATCCAGACGTTCCAAATAGCTAGCCTAACTAAAAATTCTAAGAATAATATCATGCTCGCGGAGAAATAAACAAAAAAATTTATACTGACTCAGCTCCGGCGCTAGTCGCCGCGACTACCGCTCGACGCCGTGGCGTGCGCCGTACTAACGGCCCGGCCACGGGGACCGGCGACGCGAACTGCGACAAGCGATTTCGATGTAAATGGCGCGCTTAACTACGCCGCGGCGACCGATGTCGCCTCACAGTAAACGCGCCATGTACATCGAAATCGCTTGTCGCAGGTTGCGTCGCCGGTCCTCGTGGCCAAGCGGTAATTCATACATTTATTTTGGTCGCGCGACGTGTCGCGCGACACGCCACGGTACCGCTCGGTGCTATTCGCCGGTCGCGTCGCCGGTCGCCGCTGCGCGTGGCATGCTTAGAACATTTCTATACATTTGATATAGTCGCAAGTCGCGTCGCCGGTCGCGTCGCGCAAATTTTCGCTGGAGCGAATTGTCCGTGGACAGGCCGTTAGGGTTTATACATTCGGTTAGTACTAAAGGTAAATGCCCACTCTTGTATGGACTGCCATTGCGTATGTTTTATTGATTAAACTCGTATGTTAATTAATGAAAAGTCAATTTTTTTGTTTCTACTTTTCCTAGTCTGGACAGGATTCTTTTTGCCAAATCATTCGCGATATATTTTTTTACATGCAGAATTTGATATAAAATATTTTTCGTCCATTTACCAGATCGGTGAAGGTCGATCTTCTACGGATCTTAGGCTATCATCAGATCCTTTCTATCTGAAAGCAAGTTGGACATATTTTGCTTCCTACGTGCCTATTACAAGAAAAATACCTGTATGTATTTGATTATGTAACAGTATCTTGATTAATAAAGTACATTATTTAAACTCATTGTATTAACTGACTATATGCCTAACCTATATAGTTCCCGAGAATTTCGAGACCGGGTTGAGTCTCGAAAATTTTTCCCGGGACTCGAAAATGTATCGAGACTGAAAGCCTTAATGAGCATACGAGACATGCCATATATCAATGTGGGCATAAAAAAACCACTTACTATTTTATCAAGTCCGAGACTCTAAGGTTCGTAGAATAACACAGCTCGTGTGCATCATGATTTCGTCGGAACCCCTTCTCGTGCACCACATAAGGATACACGTGAAAGTGAACGAGTTGAATGTAAGGCTAATTTTCACCTAGAACATACACATAGGTACATAACTTCACAACTTTATCCCCGAAGGGGTAGGCAGAGGTGTAATATACACCTACACTTCGCCAGTTATGCTTCGGTCCCAATGTAATAGGAGGCGAGCCTATTGCTGTCTACCGAGCACATTATTAAGCGAGCGATAAGTAAATTTTTTTAATACACACGTATTAAACAAATTGATTGATTTACTTTTACTTTTTCGAGGAAATCAGCCTAATTTTAATCACGGTCTGACGCAGTTTCAATTTTTTTTTAATGATAATTAAGGGGGTTAGGGTTAACTAATAATTACTCCTCTTTTGGTGGCTTGCGAATAGAAAATATAACAGTGATTCGCAGATTCCACAAAATATATGTAGTATTGCCATGATATTAGTAAGAGTAAGAAACAAATAACCTTTGCATTTGTAAAGAGGATTGGATAAATAATAGTTTTCATCGCACGGTTTCCACATAGGTATGGGTATCGTGCCCACTAAGATGGCTCTGCGCCTATAAGGCAACTAGTTGACCCGGCGAACTTCGTACCGCCATATACATATGTATTATACATATAAGCCTTCCTCTTGAATCATTCTATCTATAAAAAACCGTATTAAAATCCGTTGCGTAGTTTTAAAGATTTAAGCATACATAGGGACAGACGGACAGAAGGCAGACTTTGTTTTATACTATGTATGTAATGATTATATACCTAATGCGCAAACAATAACGTAAAACGTATAACGTTTTATAGCTTCGAAAAGTCAGAAGTGTGTGCCCGGGGTACCCGGGGATCGAATCCGAGACCATCGTCTCGGCAGTCCGTTACATACACCACTGGGCTATCGCCGCGCCGCGCCGCCGCCGTTCTCACCTAGAACCAGACGTGAAAACACGCAGTGCCCAAACATGATTAGATCGTGTACCTAAGATTACAGAGATGTGAAGTGTTTGCTTGAATGTTCAATTTAATTACACGGCACCAAATAATTTAATTAATGGAACAACGTTATACACAATTTGAGTACATTCCAGTTAATCCGTTAGTTCCTCTAAAGTGTAATTATGATCAACATTCAAATACAGTTTAGGTATAGATTACTCTTGTCACGCGTTTGGGGCAAATGTGATCCTTGAATCTGTTGCATGTGCATGACCGAGTTTTAGCGATAATACAAAATTACTCATTAGAATACAGCTAAGTAAATGGAACAAAACTGCCTAGAGAAAATATGCTATTATTCTAAGAACTATATAAAGTATTATGATCATCACTGCTTCCGTGGACCAGTGGATAGCGTATGCGACTTCTGATCGGAGGTCCCGGGTTCGATTCCCGGGTCGGGCAAATGTGTTACTGGGTTTTTTTCCGAATTCTCAGTAGCAGCACGGAGTCTGGTGATGTGCCCGGTAACGGCAATAGGCTCGCCCCCTATTACGTGGGACCTAAAAATTCATGGTGAAATGTGGGTGTAATATTACACATCTGCCTACCCCTTCGTGGATACAGGCGTGAGTATATATAAAAAAATATGATTATCTTCGTTTTAGCGTTATGTAGGTTGCACCTAAGACTTTCCGCTCTCTGGTCTAACCTGTGTTGTCAGAATATTTGCTTTCGACAGAGCGACTGCTGTCTGAAGCTAACCATCGGCGTTAGTATATTCAAGGGTGCTGAATACTGATAACCACTGTCTTAGATTTTTGTGAGAAATTATTAAGAAATACGGTGTGTCTGTATTTATATCATGCTGTATTTGTTTTGTAATATTAGCCTTCGAGCCAGTTATGGATGCTACTAAAAAAGCAATTCTCGTTGTCGCTTTTTATCATGCTAATACGAATAATTTGAAAAGTATTGATATTGTAGCAATGTAAGGTCATATCAATATTGTGGTCATGTCAAGGACCTTAACCTCATCAGTGCTTAAGAAGAGAAGACTGCTTTGTTTTATTTCGTTATTAGACTACATATATAAACAGATACAGATACATAGAGGTTTCTTATATCGCGGCCACTAGTCTCGATGCATGGCGCAAACTTGCTAATGACACCATCCATTAAAATGTTAACCCAAACAAACAACGTTTGTATCAAGGCACATTGTAGCACAACCCAAGTGATTAGACATTAAAGTGACTGTCCACTTAACCCAACCTACTAAAACAGAACTCAAACTCGACGTTTAAACAAGTAAAATCTTTACAATCAAAGAGTGCAATACCACATCGCACTTATCCCTTGAAGCCGCAGAAACATTACCAAAGTTCTCGGCGTCGGCTAAAAAAGACATGACTCGTTAAAAGGCCGAGCGGTGAATCTCCTTGGGCACTTTCCGACTGCCGGAGATGGGCTATTCATCGCTATCGACAATACTGTATGGCCAACACTATCCGCTTTGTAAAAGGAAATATATCATGACATGTGTTTTATTTCGAAATGATAATGCTGCTGTTGAGTTTTATAACCGCATGTTGTATGAAAACATCGATGATGTATGCGAAGCCTGTTGCTTGTAACGTATATGATATAATACACTCCGATGAATAAATCTACATTCGATATAATAAGGTAATGTCATGTAACATGCAATGATGGAACTTGGTAAATTTAGGGCGGCGATATCTTTATTTTCTATAATGTATGTAATTCGGTCACTGAACTTGTCATAAACGGCTGAACCGAATTTGTTAGTTTGTTATTTGTATCTTTACATTATATTTGAATGTGTCACTGGATAGTTTGATAGGCGGTTCACAACGGAATGCAGATGAAACTGAAAAGGATTACTAATTCACATATAAAATCTTACAGAACATATAAAAATGCAAAAACTTCAACGAAATTAATATAAATTATTATGTAATACACGGGTAAAATTTTTTTACGCTTAAAATAAAGCGTGCCAAAGTATCAGTAAAATATATTTGCAAAGCTACTTTTTCCAAGTAATGCTCGGTTACACCTCAATCGGAGAAAGATCTCAATTTATTGAGAAAACGTCGCGCAAAGTTTTGTGAATGAAATTTCAAAGCAGCGCAGAAACATGTATATTTATTTACAGATAATAAAACTCTTGAATTGACATTCTAAAATTTTATTCATTTTTATCGCAATTTATACTAATAAACATTGTACATCTCAAAAACTTGTAATATTTGTAAATGCTTGATCAAACTGGATCGCTAATTAAAAATAAAAAGCTTTCGCACTATCTGCTTTCCTTTCATATTTTTATGTACCAACTTGATCCTAAATACTACATAAATTATTGTATATTTATTTTATAATTTGCATCGTAAACAAACTCGTTAATTAAATAAAAGTTAATTAACCCAACTATAATAACAATCTCACTATTTCGTTCCACGATTGTTCTCGTACTATCTCAGTTCACCGCGAATAAAAGCGGCTTAAGTCTGCGTACTTACACTTTGTAAAATTAATTAGGCACATTTCGCTCCACTTTCCCGATAACTTAAAGCGAAAGCTAAAGTTTGCAAGCGGAACTCGCAATAATAAATTTAATAGCAAAATAAATGACGTCATTAACTTATCTGAAATATTGTCGGTTGAATAACTCAACGCGTTTAATAGCGTATTCCAGTTTTAAACCCAGACGTGGCCTCTCAGAGATTTGGAAAAAAAATTCTATGGATTCATTCATCAAAATGGCATGATTTATGATCTAAAACTCTTTCAGTAAATACAAATGAGAGGGTAGTAAGGACGTTGGGTCACTGCCAAAGTGAAGCATGATTAATGATTTTAAGGCAGACCGGAATGTTCTGCGGAAAAATAAATTCAAAACTTGTCGGTACAACGTTGAAAACATTGGCGTACTAGCCACTAACGTTTTATTTGTTTTTAGGAACATCACTAATCAAATAGTATTCTTTTAAGCTTGGAACGTAATACTGGCATCTTTTGCTCTTTTGTATGAGACGCCTTTACAGTCTCAAATAAACTTAACAACTTCGACTGCGTTACTCAGCTTATCTTTGAAGAGGCAAATGTTGGTATCCTCAAGGGGTTTGTTTATGTACCGTGGTATTTGATTTAATTGAGACGAAAGGAAAGATAGTCAAATCTTATTATAAAATGAATGAGACTATTGACGCACAAAATTCGAATTCACCGAGTAATTTGGTAATCTATTTGACATCAAAAGGAAATTGCAGGTGGTGCAGATTTTACATTACTTTGAAGATGAAATGGTCAGCGATTAACGAATTGGACAGAATTAAGCAAAATTAGAATTTAGTAAATTATTGTCACAGGCTGCAACCACGTGTTATAACATAATTAAAAATATTATAGGTACGTATATCTATCACCTGACCACACATTTTATTGATGAAAAAGTGAGGCGCATGTCTATCAATTGAATCTACGGTATGGGTTACACCAGCCGTGGTTGCGAGATGATTGATATCCTGCAGTGCTTTACCTGTAACATAAATATTACTATTTTAATTGTACTAAGTACTCATATTTTGTCCGTGTGGTGACGGATTAAGAATACGGCATGCCACCACCCCATATCATCGGGTGTCGTAAGAGCCGACAGAGGGAGCATATTATGCAGAGAACAGCACTGTAAGAGATGGAAAACTTGATACAAACCCTATACCAACCCGTTTGGCCAGCGTGGTATAGTAGGCCAATTCCTCCTTTCAAAGGAGAGGCCTAGTCCAGCAGTGGACTGTTAAAGGCTGATGATGTAAGTACTCATACAACCGGCAATTTAACCGACCGGTTGGCGCCGCGGGATTGTAAGCGACTGCTACGCCGAAGGTCGCGGGTTCGATTCCCGCTCAAGTCAAACATTTGTGTGCATGAACAAGGATGTTTGTCTTGGTCTAGGTGATTATATGTATAATATGTATGTATTTACAAAAAAAAGTGTATATGTATGTTAATGCTATATCTTGTACCTAGTACAGATGGTGTTGTGTGAATGTGGTAGAATATTATTTATACATCTTGTGTGCTTCTACTATATCGCCCTGATCTGTCAGTCTTAGTTCCGTTCTTTACTTTAATAATATCTTACCAATAACTGTCATAAAATTGTTGTTCCTCACTGCCAACCATTCGCATCGACGTAGTAGTTACACAGAAAGTTTAATAAGTTAGCCAGCGTAGGGCTGTTTCAGTTTGTTAACTCTAATTCTATCAGAGAGGTCGTTCCCGGTTTTTGTTGCTACGTGAAGTTCACAATACTTGTTCAGTCTGTGCTCGCTGGCTGTAAATAGGGTCAGTTGAAAGCTACAAAAAAAAAAAGAAATAAAAATGAGCTAGAGCCGAATTTGTAGAAAGTTTGCCAGTTTGTTTGTGGAACCGTTAGGCACTATGTACGACGGTGTTTGATTAAGAAGGTTTCAATAGATATATAAACATTCAAATATTCAGAGTTGCACCGGTAGTCAGTGAATTCAATTCAAACAACTTATTTGAACACTCTTCGTCTAAAGTCGTAAGTCTCATTATTCTAAATTCAACACAAATACTATTAAATATCTGATAATGCCGGTGATTCTATAGTGTAAGATTCATCTAAATCTATTCATTTGGTCTTAAGATCCCCTCAATAAAGGTAAAAAGAGCTGAATACAAAAAAAATACAAGCCAAAAAGTGAGCTGTAGACCAGATTTAGTTTTTAAGTTAAACACCAGCAGCAGTTTATTTACTTACAGATTTTGAAATTACAAGTCATTGATAAAGAACAAAATTTACGATATACTTATCAGGAAATCTCAGCGACGGAATACAAACTTGAACTAAAGATTTGTATCAGTTTTACCTTCGGCAAACCGCTGGCAAATTTTACTTTTAATACCAAAACCGAATCTGTTTAAAACTGTATCCTATCATTAAAGAGGCTGTATATTTAAATACTTATTGTTCAGGGATCGTTAGTTAATCAGCTTTTCAACTAGATTGAACGAAATGAGAGCGTCCCGATAAAAGCTGCAATCGCATTAAGCACAATCAAATGATAATTGCTGGAGGTTTTATAGACCGTTTCGATAAGCTGTCTGTTTTAATAGGTCGTATGCAGCTTGTGACAAATCAGACGATGTTGGATAATCGTTTATGGGTACGTTAACGATCTTATATTCTATTCTTACCATTAAGAACTTTCTGTAGATAGATGTGCTGTAAGTATAAGTCGGGAATATCAGTTCACACGTCACCAAAGTAAGGCCTACGCCACACTTGACGAAAATTCCGTCGCGGATCTTCCGTTACGGTAAACGCTGAGAGCAATCGGAGCGACGGATCATCCGCATAGTGTGCCTGGTATTGGTTATTTATAGGCGTTCCGCCGTGGAAGATCCGTGACGGAATTTCCATGAAGTGTGGTGAAGCCTTATTATTTATTTATTTATTAAAAGTGAAGCCTTAAAAAGAGATTATTGTAGGTACTAGGCAATGAATAAACATACATATATTACATACATTTTTTGGTAACATATTCATATTAATACATCGAAACACCTATACCAAGACAAACGTGCATGCGTGGAAATCGAACCTGCGATTTTTGTTGCGGCAGTCGGTCGCACTCCAGCTACGTTTACAAGAATGAGATATTTCACTTTTTAGCTACCTCTTAACAGGGCGCCCGATATCTATGATATGTAGGCTAGACAGAGCCTTTCTTATACCCATAAGAAAGGCCCTGTCTAGTCTACATATAATAGATATCACTAGATTACAAATTATTATATAACTATTCAATAATAACATGACCACGTTTTTCTGTTACACCTTGGTATCTATAAATGCTTCTTAAGCGAAAAGATCTAGACAAAAAAAGACTGACAATAAAGCGATTTTATAAAGGTTCGTTTTTAGCTGCGTTCCCGATGAACCGCTGAGAAAGAAAATTACCTCTTATAAAGAGCAGCCAAAAATAAAATACTCAATATCAATACAGAAATAACATATCAGGTATTTATTTACAAAAATACAAAAGGGAAAATGTAGAGTACCTTCCTTTTCTGCAAGTGTTTTAAGCCAAACGCGTTTTATGTTACTCTAAGAACCGGCATGACTTGGTTCGAGTAAATTCAGTTTTGATGCTACTGTTATGTAGGCAGGCTCTCTAACGAAATATTTATATAGGCTCCTGTCTCCCTACCATAATTTTTGTACAACCTAATTCTACTACGTGTATTTGTTGGGAGAAATAAATAAATATTATTAAAGGTAGTCGAGAATAAGATCCTTGCTGATTTCAGCATGAATGGGCTGGCTCGACCGGGAAAGTACTACCCTCTCACAGAAAATCGACGTAAAGTAACTGCTCCTATATTTTTGCCTTTCGTTCGGTGAGTGAGAGTGCCGGAGGCGCCATCCCCTATTCTTTCTCCCTCATCCCACTCCTCCTCCGATCCGTTTTCCGAACCCAAAGGGCGGCAAAGCACTTGTGACTCCTCTGGTGTTGCTTGTGTCCATGGGCGATGGTAATTGCTTACCATCAGGTGATCCGTCTGCTCGTTTGCCGCTCATGACATAAAAAAATATTAAATTAAATTCTCGTCTCATAATAAAATTCTCGTGTCACAGTTTTCGTTCCCATACTCCTCCGAAACGGCTTGACCGAATTTGATGAAATTTTTTGTGCTTATCCGGTATCTATGAGAATCGGCCAACATCTATTTTCAAAAAAAAAAAATAATTTGCAAAACAACGTTTGCCGGGTCAGCTAGTGTATATGTACATAGGTCATAACTGTCATGTAATAAAAAAAGTAATTCTGTTATTGACAAATAAAATTTAACCAAACTTTACTTTGTACTTGAACCCGGCCAAATGTTAATATGCTATAAATAAAATGATATACTGTATTTTGATATAATTATCTTCAGCAACAGCAAATGGTTACAGAGATTTGCTTCAAATTTTGACAGGCACGTTCCTACGTTCCACGAAGTTGTGAACTTAAGTCGGTAATGCGTTCCACGAGAAAAGAAATAGGATGTATTATTACTTTCATGTAGAATAAACCGATGACATGTAAATCTGTTTTTAAGAGCTTAAGAGACTTTAAAGTGTAGTCAAGGGTCACAATGTAGGTACACCCAGACTGTCACAACACTAATCTTAATATTTACCATAGACTATATTGGTCTGTATTTGCAATAAATACCCTTCCTATAAACGACAAATCTTAGCAATACATATAAATTTAATGTTTTACAAAGACATTACTAACCGCACAACATATAGATATATATATAAAAAGCCATAACATGCATTATCCTTAAGCTACAGCTTATGAAACGAGGGTAAACCATGCGCCAAATTCTGCAATATACGAGCACAGATATATGTTCTATTCTTTAGGGTGTTATCATAGCGATTCAGGGGCGTGTTTTTATCGACTGGAATGGCAGGTAGAACTAGCCTTTCTGTGAAGAAAAAATACACTTTTATTTAAGCTAGATTGTAACCGATTCAAGTAAAATGTGGTTATGTAACAAATAGAGAGCTATGTAAAATATATCAATGGATTCATACCTATTATCTTTAACAATAAGTATAATACAAAGCTTTATGAACATAACAACGAACAAATAGACCACCAAACATAGCAAATCATAATAATTTGTATATTTATGCATGACACGTGTCTTTTCTCGGTAGTAGTTAACCACTTATTATTTTTCACTGCTATCAGATGTCGTGGTGCTGTTCAGAAATAAGGAAACGTCTACGACAAAAAGTTTCTCTGCAATGATGGCAACTAAAAATTTTATAATTTTGTGTCCATTACCGGGGTCGGGCTCCTTATGGTACTTGAACGCCTATAAGTGAAAGTGCCACACACGCCCCTTCTGCTGCCTCAAGAGGCGGAGACTATGCCTGTGGCTAGTAGTTCCCCCATAAAATAGGTCTGCTTATAGTGTAAATTATAAAGGGCAGCAGTAGCATTCGTTTTAGTTACTTCACGGTGCAGTAGAGATACCCAATATTTTGAAAGCACCTACTATGTATATTTTTCATCCTGTACCGGGATGACCAATGTCCCTGTATTTGTTTAATGCACTTTATTATTATGATTTAGTGCGAAACAGTGTTAATTAAAAATTATGCATGATGTTCTCAAAAATACGAGAAGCCTGATTATTTTTCTTGTCTGTGTATGGCCAAATATTTGTCCGGGTTAGCACGGAGGAAGTCGGCCTTACGAGTCCTCCGAGACACTGTAGCGATCTGTACCTCTTCCACCAGTTTACCGGCCGCTAATCGCTAGCGTCGTAAGTTAATTATTTGTATGAAAACTTGAACAGCGCTCCAAGCGCTTGCTCAATGAACTAAATGCCGTACCACAAGTACACTGTAGATTACGAGATGTAAACAAGCGAACAAAATCTACACGATAGCAATGTTACGTTTTCTGTTGTAACCAAAGAGTATACAAATACTAGTTGTAACCATACAAGATGGTACCATGAGTCACAAATTGACAGACGCTTGTAGAAAATACGATGCCAAATGTAGATACGCAACGCACTAGCTTTTAGAGCAGTGAAATCTATTGTTTACACTATATTTTACCTCGTTTTGTAGACGATTAACAATGAATAACTAGAATTAATGACTTGTCGATAAAAAACTAATGGAACTCATTTATTATATTAATTTCTTTATTTTTTAAACGTTTGTCATAAAAAAATCCTTTACCATTAAAAGTATCGAAAAAACGCTACAAGTGGTTTGGTTTGTCTTACTAAGCTGTCAAAGAGCAAAATTTGACTGATTTCGCAAGTTTAAAGTTGAAAATAATTCCATTGACATACCTTGCCATAAATACCGCCAATATCTAATTAAAACTTAAAGTACTTCTTAATACACTAACTGAACACACATTATCCTACAAACGTATTTCAAACTCGCCACCACCATAAAACAAAATAAATACAACATTCTACAAATTTATATTGACGAGATTGACGACAATAACAAAAATACAAGGAGTAAAAGTTCAAGTGCTACAAAATATCACAAGTGAACAACTAACCATTAACCTTTGTATTTAGCCGAATTATATCATGGTACTAGAGGTCCTTGACTGTCACACTAATTCTAACATAAACACAATGTTGACATCTAACCTTGACTCTTTCTCGTTTCTTAACCCATGAGAAGACGCGCCCTAAAAAGTTACACGAGCAAGCGCGCGTGAGCAAAACTCTCACGCTACTTCAAATGACGTTTTCTTTGAGATCAATAAATATTTTTAATATAAATACCTTTATATTAAAAATATTTATTGATCTCTGGCACCTTAGTATAGAAACCATACCCATGGCGGATACAAACGAAATATAGCAGAGTGTATTCATCTATGGCTATCATTTACTATGGCATTAGTCGCATTAATGTAAGCTACGGGAATCTCAAAAAATTCAAGTGTTATCTATGTATATATCCATACTAATATTATAAAGACGTTGGTACGTATGTAGCTCTTAATCTCTTAAACTACTGATCCGATTTGAAAAATTCTTTTTGTGTGTGATAGCCACATTCATGAGAAAGGTTATAATTATGCTACTTTTTATCCTGATATCTCGCGGGATCACTGAATGAGGCCGACGAAGCCGCGGGCGTTCGCTAATTAATAGGTATAAATAAGAAAAACAAAATGCTAATTCATTAAAGTATTTTTTTATTCAATTTGATCCAAAGCAATCATAAGATCATTTAAAAAGGCAGCGGGTGCATCTGTTGCTTCCTGGCGTATGGCCCAAGATAGATAATAAGCAATGCTAGCGATATGGGCGCAGCTATAAATGCTCTGCCTAATGTCAGAAACCTTGGTCCTAACATAGTTTTAAATGACGATGTACTCGAAACAACTGAATCCACATTATTTCTAGGATTAACACTTGATTCGAAGTTACAATGGGGTGCGCATGTTACATATCTCTCAGGGAAACTTAGCTCAGCTGCTTATGCCGTTAAGAAGGTTCGTAGGTTGACCGATGTCGATACGGCTAGATTGGTTTATTTTAGTTATTTTCATAGTGTTATGTCATATGGCATATTGTTATGGGGTAGAGCTGCTGATATCCAAAATATTTTTATATTGCAGAAACGGGCAGTTAGGGCCATTTACCAGTTAAAGACAAGAGTCTCACTCAAAGAAAAATCTAAAACTATTGGTATTCTTACTGTAGCGTCACAATATATTTAAGCCAGTGTTATGCATGTAAGACTAAACATAAATTCTTATAAAATGAATAGTGACAGACACAATATCAATACTAGAAATAGACAGAAATTATGTGTTCCGTATTTTCGTTTGCACAAAACGCATAGCTCTTTTATTGGGCTCAGTATTCGCATATACAATAAATTACCAACTTATATTTTAGACTTGCCATTAAGTTCGTTTCAGGCAGAAGTTAAAAAGAATCTTATAAATAAGGCATATTACAGTTTGAAGGATTATTTTGATGACATGAGCGCTTGGAAGTAGTTGTTCGCTTTTGACTAGGTCAATAATTAGTAGTTTTATTTTATAGTGTAGTTAATTACGATATTCTCATTTCATACTATATTTTGCATTCATGTTCCACACTTTCATTATAACTTTGCGGATTTGTAAAATGTGGGTAACTCGTGGTCATGGGCTAACTAATAGGTTGTCGATTGCTTTGGTTTCATAATACCGTTACTTTCTGCTTCATTCACTTCTACCATAGTTCTGACCATGTTCGCGAGTTGCCTACATTAAAAAAACGTAAGTGGATGCTCCTGTTTCACCATATTTACTTTGGGAGGCTTACCATATGAACATCATTTACTGCTTGAGTATGATATCAATAGCTACTAAAAATTTTACTAGTAGATGTCTACAATGTGAAACAGTTGCAGCTCCTTACAAAAATAAAATGTACCACCATTATATTTGTTTGAAAAGAGTGGCCATGAGTTTTATTGCCCGTTCTTTCTCGTGGTTCTACCTATTGCATTGCGAACGTGGCAGTAAATGTAAATGTAGAATCATTAAGTAATTAACTTAAATTTTGACGTTCATAAGCGTCACTTTGTGGCCTAGATGAATAAATGATTTTGATTTTGATTTTGATTTTGCTATTTAATGTGTGAAAAAAAACCTGTTTAATGTGGGAAAGAGACAGCGTATAACATATCTCTAAACTTTAGCTTATCCGTGCACCACACTGTACGGTTTCGATATTATTTTTATGCCTTTATAAGATGAAATAAAATCCTTTGATACCGTTTGTTTTCTTTTTTAAAGGATCCTGTACATTTTTCTCCGACGATTTTTAATCAAACAATTATATGCAATGAAAGGTCATATTATTATTCCCCTTTGTTTAAAACTATTTTGGTTAATGTCCGCCACTGTTCGCAGAGTGGGTCAGATATGCCCAATGACCTTTGCATAAATTCAAAGTCTTTATTTATTTAAATAAAGTGTTTTATTAATCATCATCAACAGCCCTATGTACTGTCCCACTGCTGGGCACGGGCCTCTTCTCACTATGAGTAGGGTAAGGCCATAATCCACCACGCTGGCCAAGTGCGGGTTGGCAGACTTGTACTTCGAGAACATTGTAGAGAACTCTCAGACATGCAGGTTTCCTCACGATGTTTTCCTTCACCGATAAGCAAGGGATAATTAACAATTTAATACGCACTTAACTCCGAAAAGTCATTGGTGCGTGCCGTGGATTCGAACCCGAGACCCGCTGCGTAGCAGTCTGTCGGTCTCTCCACTCGGCTATCGCTGCTTTTTATTAGTAGTTAATAACAAAAGAGGCAGTCTTATGTGCAAACTAAAAAAATATTGTACTTTGGCCTTAATATTTGGCTAACTTTACGTAAAAAATATATAAAAAAACAAAATCACAATAGAAATGGAATGATTTTATCTTACATGATATCTTGAGTTATGAGTCTTTCATAATACATATGGCACATAAAAGTAACATGCTCAGGGCACACTGATATACTGCACAAAATACATGATTTTTTTAACACATTTTGCTAATGTGGCATATACGAAGTGTGGGATTTTGCAAAAGTGGCATTTTGCGAATGTGGCATTGTACGCCTAATCCTACTGGTATCTACTAGTGATACAACAATTGGTTTGCCTAGCATATTTCTATGCATATTTTGATTCTCTAATGCTCTTTCTTAGTTGTTCGCTCAGATAAGACAGCGCAGGTTTTATATTTTAAGCCATAGTGGCACATGTTACAGAGTTACGCCCATACAAAAAGAATATACTCTTATTGAGATCTTTCATGAATATATAAAATTCTTGCATTACTAACTGACTGACAGACAAGCTACAGCCAAAAATACGGGGCGCATGAAGCTGAAATTAAGCATGTACCTATGTTCCTTGGTAACTATAGGGGTGTCCTACGAAGGGATTTCCCGAAACTCCCACGGGATCCGGCAGAAACAGTTAATGTGCGGGCGAAGCTCTGGGCACCCTCTAGTCTGATATAGCTCTCAAGATGTTACAACACATGGGGCGAAACCACCCATTCTCCTTTGGGACGCTTGCCGATCACCCATTGTAGACCTTGTTTACTGTAAGAAACAAATAAAACATGTAAATAATATATCCACTAAGTTCATCAATAACTGTGCACAACAACTACATAAAAACAATCAAATCAATTTTGATAACAAAATTGAATTATTAAGAAAAAAATACTAACACGAACGGGCGCGCGCTTCACGATGCACCTCACACAAACCCATCACCACGCAGTCATTGTGGCACTGAGCAGCACGGGATTTGCGTCATGGGAGAGGGGGTGAAATTCTAAGAAGGTACTGTGCAGCTTGTGGTGACACAGTATAGCTAAAGTTGAAATTTACAGCAAAGAATTTATGTGTGAGCAAAATACTCATAGCGCGCCTTCTCATGGGTTAATATTGATAAAGAAAGGAACAAAACATAAGAGTGATGGTAGCAAACAACTAAGTCTTGCCAAAATAACAAGCTAAGAACGATAGTAGCTATCGTGCTTACATTAATGATTTTTAATGCTTTGTTAAACCTGTGATACGGACGGCATAGAAATATATTTGACCTACGTTGCGATGCAAGCATTTTCGTCGCCAGCGTCTTAAATATCAGTACCGGCTCATGGCAGAGGTACAGATGTACAAAATATGCGGTCACCAAGCTAAGTAGTAACCTCTGCCAATGTTGCTACATCTTGCCGATCTATTACGTACTATGAGAGCTACGATTTGATTATATAGCTAGTTACTGAGTGCAACTTACTGGTTCAAAAAGCATGTAGCTAATGATGTACTGCGGAAAATCGCATCAAGATAAATAAGGAAAGTCATCCCACTGATGAAGAAAAGATGAACAATGTGAGCTTGCTATACCTTATGTCTCGGTGAGTGATATTTTTACTCAATGTAGCTACGGTTATTTTATTGATCTTTTTCATAAGCTTTCAAATTGGCATATGTTTACATGATTAGTAAGTGATTTATAGTTACTGAAACGCGACAAAAAGCTAAAGGCGCAAAAGTAGAAACTGAACTTTGGTCCTAAGATATTACTCATCATCCTCCAAGCGTTATCCCACCTTCAACCTGAGGTCCGCTTACTAGTCTAACCTGATTTGGCTGAATATTAGCTTTACCACAGAGCGACTGCCTGCCTGACCTCCGCAATCCAAATGTATAGCTATATTCTATGGTTTAGACTAGTGTTAGTTTATTTAGAAGGTACTGACTCCCTATAACGACTGTCAAAGATCTTCATGAAAACCGGGACCGACGGCTTAACGTGATCTCCGAGGCACGGTCAAGCGATAAAAAACATCAAACAAAAAACAGTCATTGGTTCGCGCCGTGCATGGCAGTGAGAATTTCTTCCTAAGAAATTACCAATTATATTAAAATTTGCACAATAACCCAAAATTGCACCGTTTTGTATCTATTCCTTATTTTAAATGACCATAACATGAAGTTAATGACGTTCACAGCTTCAAATTAAAAAATACTGATTTGAAGACAACTATTCCTGTCATTAAAGTATTTTCAGAAAAAGATATTTCTACTATGTTGATGTAGTATTTGAAGATTTCGTTAACAATATTAACTAATATATTCAAAGTGAAAGATTTCTGTTTCAAAGTGAAGATAAAATACTATTGACTCAGAAACTTTAAAATTGATTTAATTAACAGCTGAAGTTGACATCATAAATAGCAGTTCATGAATCATGGTTAAATGTAGGTTTTAGTTTAGTTTTACAGTAACATAATACCAATAATAAACTGGAATTATCTACATTGCTACTATTACCAGATGTTTCAGATACTTCACAGGAAACGTAGTCACGGATAAACGCTGTGCTCTTACCAAGCATCTAATAAATCGCAACAGAAATATGTTCCATTTCAACAAGTAATATTTTGACTATGCGAATAGCGTACTGGTTTAAGTGGCAGCCCCACCGAGGATCTCTACCCCACGCGCTAGGTACTGTGAGTTCTATTGCAACTCGATACAACACTCTGTGTGATCCAGAAAATATTGTTACAGGTCTAGGTATTCCTTGTTTCCATTGGTTAAAAGTCAATTGCCAATGTCTTCCGTGATACAGGATTCATTTTCAATAGAATGTAGTATTTTTTAAACAAAAAATAAATATAAAGTATTTCGCATAAACCTTAGACAATCCTATGACTAATACTCTTCGTTAAGGACACTCTTATTAAGAGACAAGTAAACAAGCTCACAATAATTAAAGCAATCTAGTATGAATTACACTTCCTCCAGTGTAAAGCTAACTAGATGTCTTCTATTTAGCTTCACACAGAGGCGGAAAATCAGAAGTGCGGTGACATTATCTTACAAGGCAAAATTATAAGCAACACGGACTAAGATTTAAACGAAAGTGAGCCTTTGTAGTCACGAAATGAATAAGGCCAACTTTTCCGAAGTAGAGTCAGTTTATCACAGATATTATTATTATATTATCTCTGCCATGACCGATGATAAAACAATCGTAATAAAATAATTACCATTAAAAAATTTAATAATCCCCAAATGTCTAGAAGTGTAAAACTCAAGATTTCTAAAAAGTGTGTCATCACTCTACCAACAAAGATTTTCTTGGTCTTACTCCAAGTTTCGAATAGTCTAGAAAAAGCACCTAAGATAGTGCTAGTTATGGTCTGCCGCAATGTCCGCAGAACAAACCGGACATAATATATAAACGTTGCATTTTCATGTTATGTATCATAGGTTTTTCGGTTTATAACTATACGATACGGTAACGAACTCTCAACATATAGCTCATAGCACAAGACTTTATACTGTAGAGTTTGAAAGCTGCAGATGATCTTCTTTATCACCGGTATTCATCGTACAATTACCAACAAAGTTCTTCATACGTTAAATCTCACCAAACTGAGTTAATGGAGAAAACAAAACGTAACGGTCAAGAAAAGTCAAGTAAAAAACTAAGTTAAAAATAATAATAAATAATTTGATAACTGGGCTTCTACTCGTGCTTTCAATTTACTTACAATAATTAACACAGTTTGCCTAACCAGCAGTAGATATAAATCCATCATGATTCTGTAAAACCCAAGCACCTAACAAGCACCCGCTGTCAACGCTTGATAAAATGTAATACATATTGCCTACAAAATCAGGACTGTTTCTGCAAATAAAAACAGCAAACCATCAACGATGGATACTTCGTCAGGTCCACTGTCGCAGATGGCTGAGTGTGAGTTGGCTGCGGTACCGGCCGAAGTGAGAACATAGCAGACAATCCGGGCTAAAAACTGCAAAGAAGTTATTGAGTCTGAAAACAAATTATACATAATAAATTAGCGGGTCTTAATCCGTGGTCGCGGAGAGACAAGAGAGAGTCTCTCCGCGACCACGCTCGGTGCAAGACGAGCGAAACGTCGGAAACAAATAGGTATTTATACCTTAAATAAATTAATTGTACGCGATTAAGACCCGCTAATTTATTTTGTATGATGTATGCAAATCGCGAAAGTTTAAAATCGATTGAAAACAAATTATTATTTTTTATAGCACTTTTAAAAGAAATTCCAGTGACATTAACAGTTTGTACATATTATTTATGATATAATGTTTTTGTATATTCTTATGGTGTTATTTTTGTAAATGTTGTGTGTATACAAGATTACAATGACACTGGCGATGCGGCAGTTAGTGTCAGTCAACCAGCCACATCGCTGACTGGACTGGTGCGCTGTCCGGAATGTTCTCAGGACCGTTTTTTCAAAGATAAGCGGGGCCTGAAAGTACATTTTGGAAAAGCACATAAATCCCAAAATGTAATTTCTGGCCCTTCAATATCTTCACCACCAATATCAGGAGACAACAACCAAATTCCTTTTTGGCAAACGCTATCTAAATTAAAACATTCGCCTCCGATAGTTAAAAGAGTTCCCCGTGGGGCAAGACCATCAGTGTCAAAAAAATTGGCTGAATGCATTGGTCTTGTCGTAAGGGAGAACTCAAAAGCGGCCTGGGAGCAATTATTGACTTTCCCTTATAGGATTGTACATGTTGATAAAAATAAGGCAGGCAAAAATCCATTCACAACTCATATTAAATATAATTGTCAAATTTCGGCCAACACTTTAGACCCTAAATTCACTTCAAATAAACGTAAATCTCTGTATCAATATGTGGAATCCAAATTAAGGGAAGGCGACATACGGGGCACGTTTAGACTTTTATTTAGCAGTGATGTGGTGGCGCCTTGCTCTCCAGATACGCTTGCGGATCTGGAGAGCAAGCATCCAGCGCCAATTAATGATCTCTCCTTTCCTGAAGCTCCCGACAATGAATCAGAATATTTGATCACCACGGCCAAGGACGTGTTAGTAGCAGTTTGCTCCTTCTGAAGTGGCTCGGCAGGCGGCCTCGATGCGTTGACACCGCAACATCTTAAAGATCTTGTATGTGCAAGTGCTGGGGTGGCTGGCGATACACTTCTGAAGGAGTTGACTGCGCTAGTAAATATGATGCTCTCCGGTAATGTGGACGTTGCTATCATTGATATCTTGTATGGGGCGAATCTGTGCGCCCTTAACAAGAGAGATGGTGGCATTCGTCCCATTGCCGTGGGTTGCACATATCGGCGTATAGCAGCTAATAATTATATGCTGTAAATTTTACAGCAGGGAGCTATCTGATAAATTCCAACCTCTCCAACTAGGTTTTGGTTCCAAAGGAGGTTGTGAGGCTGCTATACATGGTCTTTCGACGTATCTTGGAAGTGGTGATAGGGAGGTCATTCTGAAGGTTGACTTAAGAACGCCTTCAATTTAGTGAATTGGGACACTTTGTTGGCACAGGCAAAATTAGAAACCCCTAACATTTTCGAATTTCTTTGGTAATGTTACAGGTATCCCACAAAATTACTATATCAGGACAATCTTTTTGAATCTGCAGTTGGATGCCAACAAGGTGACCCTCTTGGACCAGTCATTTTTAGCTTAGCTATACAACCCATTATTCGGCAAATAAATTCTAAATTTAATGTATGGTTCTTAGACGACGGGACCCTGGGAGGCAAAGCAGATATAGTATTGTAAGATTTGACTTTTCTTAAAAATAAATTCGTATCTATTGGTTTAGAACTAAATTATAGTAAACGTGAGCTGTTTATAAATACAACAGACTCCTCAAAAAACATTCGATAATATCTAAATTTAATCATTTGGCTTCAGACATCAAAATTGTTGATAAGAGTTCACTTCGCCTCCTAGGTTCTCCAGTATTTGAAGAATCTTTCGATTCTTTCTTAGAGAAAAAATACTAAATTTTTATGAAATTTCAGATCGCCTATTTAAAATTATTATACATTCGGCCTATACTATTATTCGTTATTGCCTCTTCGTCCCAAAATTTACTCATGCCTTAAGATCATCGCAGCTTTGGAAAAAAATAAGACTATTAGGACAAATGGACCAAATTATACAAATTACTTTAAAAAAAATATTAAATGTGGACTTGGACGAACGAGCCTGGCTACAAGCATCTTTACCCAGACGTTTTGGTGGGCTCGGCGTTCGCAAAATTTTCAGTGTCAGTTTACCGGCGTTCCTGTCTTCGGTTCACAGCACGGAAGAGTAAACTAGAACAATATTATCACCTACACTAGTTAACTCAGAAGTGCTGTGCAAAACCGAAGCTATAAACGCCTGGAAAACGGCTTGTCCAAACACTGATTTGCCCACCAACCTATTCTCCCAAAGACAGTGGGACGCGCCGCTTTGTAACATTGTGAGAAAAAATCTTATGGATACATCTTTTAATGTTACAGAGCGAGTTCGCTTACTGGCTGTGGGGGAATGGGAATCCGGTCTATGGCTTCAGCCACTACCATCGTCCAACACAGGAACCATGTTGGACGATGTGACGTTCCGCATCGCCACTTGTCTTTGTTTAGGTGCTCCGTGTGTTTCTCCGCATCGATGTCATTATGGAGAAGACGTCGATGGCCTCAGACACCATGGGCTATCCTGCAGCAGAAGCGCTGGTAGAATTCCTCGTCATACACACCTAAGTGACATAATCCGTCGTGCTCTTGTCGCATCTGGCGTACCAGCTGTACTTGAACCAAATGGTTTGGTACGCGACGACGGGAAGAGACCTGACGGTATGTCATTATTGTTATGGAAAATGCGCTGCTGCTGCATCTGCGGAAAACCTCAAACGGCGCAAATACAGTAATCTAGTAGCTAATTATGTATTTGAGCCGTTTGGGGTGGAAACGCTAGGCTCATGGGGCTCGCTCTTTATTCCGAGATATATCTAAACGGTTAATCGACGTCTCACGTGACCAGAGGGCTAGTGTATTCTTTGCTCAAAGAATCAGCATTGCCATCCAGCGTGGCACATATTATCACTTTTTATATTTAGATTTATGTACCTATATATATTCTTAGATATTATGATTATGTAAGATTGCAATGTATATAGTCAAAATAATAATCTGTTATGTTATTGTGAAAATTATTCAAATAGAACCAAACTGTACGCACAAACAAGAATGAAGCTACCGCATTGTTTCGTGTTCGGTAACGATCAGTGTTATTGGTTCCATAAGTAACATCTATGAAAAACTTTACTGTACCAAGTCCCAATATTGCTAAGTTTGGATAGACCACTACACAACCAAGCTGCAACATTAAAGCGAACTATGTAGTATTACAAACAAGATGGTTCGGTATTCCATTTAAAGTGGATATCGGTTTTCCTCATTGCTTATGACGTACAGTCAGCTTCATAAATATATATACATTTACGTTATTTTATATGGTTATATTGTCCAAAATTGTTATAATTTTAATTATGTTTTAGGATTTTTACACAAGAAAATCTTGCCTAAATCATAATTTACAAATTAAGTATTATAAACGAGGAGTTTTAATTCATAAAATTCTCAGCAAATATGTTGAGGTGTGTAAACTGTAACTTTTAGAGTTGACTGTACTGATAAATACAGATTAATGGTATAATTTTATTATTATTAACTTACGATTAAAAAGCCGTGGGTTTGAATCCCATATGAATTGCTCTACTCTACTTACTCTATATTTAGACAACTTTAGATCGTAAAAATGTAATTACCGACTAGGAATTTTCTAATACTGCTATAAAATTATTGCTAATATTACAAAAGCATATGTAAATATTAGGAAGTAAATATGCATAAATGGCGTCATATACATGTATGTAAAGTGAGAATTAAAGCCATGTATTGACACGTAAAAACTATCTTGTCTCATGTATCCCTTACATTGATTTTTCTTTTGCAATTTAAATCAGATCTCTCGAACAAAAGTAAAATCTATAAAAACATTTTCCCTGGGAACCGACAGCTGGTAGCTGTGTTTACACTTAAGCCACTGAACTAACAAGATAGTCACGTACACAGAGATAATCTACGAGAAAAAAGTGATCCATTTGTAACAGCTCTTATGAGTAAGCAAAAACACTTTGTAACATGAATTTACTTTTCTAATTGTTACGACCAAACTTTGGTACTAAATCACGAACACAAAAAGGCTTCGCTTTAGTTCAACAATTTATTAACGTTTTAATCCAATACAGCCGTGTAAATCTATAGACTTTTGTTTCGGATATATCTTACAAGACAAACAAACAATAAACGTAGATTTTGTATGATGCTTAGTGGTTTCCGGTCCGAGTGTGTGTGTGCACAAACAGGGCGCAATATATGTACGTGATTCACAAGAGCTTTTTCGGGAAAGAACATCACAACAAAGTTTGAAAATTTGTTTCGGTAGGTAAGCATACATTAAATACAATAATATACCACATGACCAAATCCCCATAAAGCTAAATAATATAACTGGAACTTCAGTAACAAGTTGTGTACAAATAAATAGCGTACTATAATACAAAACCGCATACTTGTACTTGTACAACAGAATCACCGTAAATTCTGGGTTAGTCAGTTCAAGGCGAGGGCTCCGGTTTTGTTCGGAAGCCGTAATAGGTGGAATTGAAACTTTTGCGGCTTGTCCCATACGTACTTACGGAAAACTTGAACTATGATTTCCCCAACTTTGTTTAGATCCACACAGAATTAAATTATCATTAGTTAGTATTGGGTTTAATTTGTATTCAGCCTCGTACTGTGAAAAGTTGACGGTAGAGTTTAATTATTATAAAGGTAGCATTTATAAAATATAAACCTTTTTAACAATGGTTAGGCAGCGATAGCCTAGTGGATATACCAACAGACTGCCATGCAGAGGGTATCGGGTTCGAATCCACGGCGCGCACCAATGACTTTTCGGAGTTATGTGCGTATTGAATTGTTAATTATCGCTTGTCCCGTGCCTCGGAGAGCACGTTAAGCCGTCGGTCCCGGTTGTCATGAAGATCTTTGACAATCGTTACAGGGCGTCAGTATCTTCTCAATAAACTGACACTAGTCTAAACCATGGAATATCGCTATCCCTTCGGGTTGCGGAGGTCAGACAGGCAGTCGCTCCGTGGAAACGCTAATATTCAGCCAAATCCGGTTAGACTAGAAAGCGGACCCCAGATTGAAGCTGGGATAACGCTAAGAGGATGATGAAACCTTTTTAACAATGGTAGGCTGGATACACCCGATGGCAAGCGGCTTAAAGCCCAAAGACATAATTGATGCAAATAGGAAGGTATCATTTGCGTTTTGCCAACCGTTTGAGAAAGGGACAAGATACTGAAAATATCTCGTTTTCTTCTCAAAAACACTTGCTTTATTCTCTATCATTCGTCCAAAAACTAAAAAAATATATTTTACTAAAGAAATGAGGGTGAAAAGCAGAGCTTAGTCCACCGGCAATCTCGCTCATCAAAGGGAACGCAATAATACATAACTGTATTGCTCCTAACATTGATCTTCTATCGGAAATAGTAGAGCCTGTAGTAGTTCTTTAAGATTGACACGAAACTGATAATATTATTATATAATATCAAGTAAAG
Source organism: Euclidia mi (assembly GCA_944739405.2). NCBI lineage: Eukaryota > Metazoa > Arthropoda > Insecta > Lepidoptera > Erebidae > Euclidia > Euclidia mi. Next base: position 82,492,419 of record OX123182.2, on the reverse strand, counting down.
CCTTGTATCTTATTATAATAATCATAGTGTGCATATGCCTTGAAGTACACTAAGGAACCAACTCATACATTTTCTTTTCCACTTTTTTTTCGTATTCAACCAAGCAATTTATGCTTGTTAATGTCTTGTAGTGTCCATATATCTAAATAGGTAAAATCTTAACAAATATTTGCTGTGAATTCAAGTTTGTTTTTTGAGAGGCAAGCTGCTTTATTTTCTGAAATCTATGTTTTGTTTTGGTAGTCGTATAGAACAAAAAGCATAAACATTGACAGAACTGTACGCTCGCTATTACTTGGGACATAAAAAAATTCATGGCGAAATGTGGGTGTAGTATTACACCTCTGCCTACCCCTTCGGGGATACAGGCGTGAGTCTATAAAAAAATAAAAAAGATAAATTACGAGGATCATAAGCCTGAAAAATTCAGACATAAAACGAAACTTAGGCTACCAATATCCAGCATGTGGCATTATGGAGATTAAACGGCTGGACAACTCCTGTTTTTAAATATTTTTACATCATTCCCAACATTCTTGGTATATAATGGTATCTAATTACGCTGATTTTAGAGTAAATATAGAGGATTTTAAGTTGTTTTAGTTCCATATACTTAAGGACTTTGCCTTTCGTTCATTATATTAATTCAAAAGAAAAGTATTCTTTCTCGGTGTCCGCCCCTTTAGTCAATACTTCCATGAAAATTATTCCAATTTACATAAAACCCGACCGACAAGAGAATTTAAAAGTAATATAACAATTTGCAGTGCCTTTATAAATTTAATATACAATTGTAAAATAGTCCTGATATTTTTATATTTTGTGATAAAACGTTGAAATACATTAAACCCAAGTCTAATGAAAGAAATTCAAAATATGTGTTTCAAAAATTCAACCGTCATTTAACATTTTAAATGGCGAATAACGGTGTAAACGAACACGTTCGTAATTCAAATTACAAGCTGAAACAACAAAGTTATAGAACGTTCGGTATGATTTATATTTAGGGGCAGCCCCGGGGTGCGATAGTTAGCGACGAGTTAACTTGCCCCTATGGATACCGTGCCGTCCAAGGGACGCTAAATAATGGCCATTAGATCAACAAGATATTAAGCTGTCTTCATTTTCTTTGTTCCTTAAAGAATTAAGGCCGTGGTTACTATAATATCTTTATTGTATAAATTCGAGGTGAGCAGTCTGAGGTTGTGTTAGGATTTAAGAAGCTTTATAATTTTGTTAGATGGTATGTGAAAAAAATATAATTTTCTTTACGAAATGTTAATGGTATGATTTATATTGGTATGGCAGAAAAAAGGTTTGTTTTAAAATTCACGTTTATTACCTAGTATAACCTAACTTTCCATTGCACAAATATGACTGACGGACTTGCGTCTGTTGGTCTTGTCACCATCAAAATAACAGACTCCTTAGTTTGTTTTGGCGGCCTTTCGGTATGCTGGTTTATTATTGTATGTAGGTGCTAGCAGTCTTGGCACTTCAATCAGTAGTAACTAATGTAGAATAATAATTGTGCCCAGTGAGTTGAGGTAGAGCCAAATTACTGGGTGTTATAAAGCTTGGGACAGGAGAAAACGAAACTGTGAAGGAGTACTTGTTAGAGAAACATAAGATAGTGACAGATTATGTGGCAAGCGTTGGCCTGGAAGATCTACTCAGAACTGGTAGTGCAACGAAGGCCTTGAATTCGTGGACGTCGTTAGAAGAGCAGTAATCGATATGGTCATTACAGGCGACGCTAGTTGGCTTCAGCTTGCAGGTTAACAATGGATAGACAATGCAGTATCACAATAGAGTTAGTTAATTAATAATATACATTACTAGTTTACGTGAATGTTTAATGCAGTTTCGACTTTTGTCGTAGAGATACACAGAATTTGTGCTATCGCTACTTATACTGGCCTGGTCTGGTTTCATAGTGGCATATCGTTAGTTTTACGTGGCTTTAAGTATTTGATTAGATTGCAGATTTTTCGTAGATTTTTTAAAACATACCGAAGATATTAGTATCCAAGTTCTTCTCGGGTAAACGTCACGTTACTGTTACACTCTGTGATAAAAATCATAATAAATAGTATACGATTAGTTCTGTGGACATCTAAACACATCAGTGTGTAAAAAGTGACTCAAATAAAGACTCATAGTGTTTGCAGTGACTTTAATTAATAGAAATAATAATAAACTTAAATTAATTAATGTGAACTAAAACTACGTTAAAACTACCCTTTGCTTAGAAAGTATAAAGGTGATCTCAGCTTTCAAACATTGTTGATGTGAATAAGTGTGTGCAGTGTTTAACGTTTTAGCGGCTCCTGAAACTTTCAAAACTTGCGCCCCGTCCGATGAGCTTGCAGTTGATATGATGGCAATCAATGAAACTTGGCTGCGGGTGGGAGAAGAAGGCCGAGCGCCGAAAGTTCCTAATTTCAGGCTTAGGCACGTACCAAGACCGTCGACAGTGCGAGGTGGCCGGGGTGGGGGCGTCGGTTTTTATGTATGCCGCGACCTCAAGGTCCGAACTATGCCACATCCGGTCGCACCGGGTGTCGAACAAATGTGGCTCAAACTCACTGTCAACTCTCAATCAGTTATCATAGGTACAGCATATAGACCACCTTGGTTGGACATTAACAATTTTCTTGATGCGATCACGGCCTCGCTGACATCTTTCAGCAAAGTTGATAAAACAGTACTCCTCGGAGATTTTAATATTAACTACCAAAACAGAAATGAGAACAGTACCATACTGTTAAATAATTTCTTACAATACACTAGCCTCAGCCAAGTCATCCAACAGCCTACACATTTCACAGACCATAGCGAGACTCTCATAGATATTGTGTGCACTGATGCTCAAGTAAACAATGTATCAGTTCAATATATACCTGAATTAGGGCAGCATGCCATGGTTACTGTGACTTGCATATTTAAGATTAGTAAACCTACCCCGCAATGGATCCATTACAGACCATTAACTAAGATCATGCTTGATGTTTTCCAGGATGACCTCTGCAAACTAGACTGGCCCTATATAGCAACTCAGGACAATGTGAGTGACATGGTTACAATATTTAATACTTTTTTTCTAACTTTATTTGATCTACATGCACCAATTACCAGAGTCTTAATTAGAGAAAGGTCTTACCCATGGATCACAGACACAATTAAGGAGATGGTGAAATTGCGTAACAAATACCAGGCACGATACAAATTAAGTAAATCAGATACACACAAAAATTGTTACAAAGATTTAAAATGTATTGTATCTAGTGCAATTGATAAGGAGAAAAGAGCCTATTTTAAAACTTCTGTAAATGGACACATAATAAATCCCAAAAAACTATGGCGTAGTTTAAAATCTACTATAAATATAGGTAAACAAGGGAGGCATGATTTACCACATAGCCTTAATAATCCTGAGGATCTTAACAAGCATTTCTTGAACATCCCTGGTAATGATACAATTTCTCTGTCTGACTTGATATATTTTGAGACAAACAGGTTTCACTCAAATACCTTCAGTATAGAACCGGTCAGTGAGGAGGTGGTCCGCTTGCATATCAACAGTATCAAATCAAATGCAGCCGGTGCTGACAGCATTACACTTGAAATGCTTAAGATGACTCTTCCTCATAGCCTTCCATACATAACAGCCATAATAAATAAATCCATTGCAACTTCTACCTTCCCTCATATGTGGAAAACCGCAGTTGTAAAACCAATAACCAAAGTTCCCAATCCAACCTCACCTAAAGATCTCAGACCAATCTGCTTACTTCCTATTTTATCAAAAGTATTGGAAAGGGTGGTGAACAGTCAATTCAGGAAGTACCTCGAGAAGTATAGCATCAAACCTCAGAGACAGTCAGGTTTTCGCCAGGGACAAAGTACAACCACCACTCTCATGGATGTTGTTGACGATATCTTGGATGCGAGGGACAAGGGTAAGCAGAGTACCCATTAGCCTGCTTACCCTACTTGATTTTTCACGTGCCTTTGAAACAATAAATATTTCACTCCTTACTGCCAAACTTTCGTATTATGGCTGCGACTCAGCAACAGTAAGATGGTTCCATAGTTATCGGACAGATTTCAATTTGTACAACTGGATAATGACCGGGATGGTAACAATGCAACTTGTTCTTGCTGTCAGGTAACCCGAGGTGTTCCACAGGGATCAGTGCTCGGCCCTCTCCTCTTCTTATTGTACAGTGCAGATGTTACCAACCATTTATGTAGGTAATACACAGTTTAATATGTATGCCGATGACCTCCAACTATACATATCGTTTCAGCCCAATGACTGCCATGAATCTGTAAATAAAATGAATAAAGACTTAGATAAGATCTCTGACTGGGCTAAAAAAAATTCACTGGTACTCAACCCCACCAAATCCAAATTCTTAATATTAGGCTCAAAGGAATGCATTAGAAAGATACAAAATAATAAAAATACAACATAAATAAATCCTGTACTACTCGTTAAGGATTGTCCCATAGAACAAGTCAGTGAGGCTCGAAACCTAGGTTTGGTCATGGATGGTGAATTGCATTTTGAGACGCATGTACTGGAAGCTGTCAAAAACTGTTTTTACCGTCTCAAACTGTTATATCGAATTCGACAACATCTGAGTACTGAATTGCGGATATTGCTTTGTGAGACTCTTATTTTGTCGAAACTTAATTATGCAGATACTGTGATTGGTCCATGTATATTGAATAGAACAGAGAAAGTTATTCAGCGACAGAACGCCTGTGCTCGGTTCTGTTATAATATCCCACCTCGTTCACATGTCACTCCATTCCTGAATAGTGGGAACCTCATGAAGATGACTGCTCGCAGGCATCTTCATCTGGCAACTCTACTGTTTGGTATTGTTCTATACAAAACACCGGCATACCTGTACACAAAGTTGACATGGTCTCGTGATATTAATCAGTACAGTACGCGGGCGGCATCACATCTTTTGGTCGCAGCGCGGCATAGGACCACTGCTTTCAGAGGTTGTTTCAGATACGCCGCCACCCATTGTTGGAATGACCTTCCGCCCCCCATGCGCAACCTGAAAACATTACACGCATTCCGCAATAAGTTTAAGTCATTATTAATGAACAAAAAAAAGACAATGTTATGAATGTACATACCTTTTAGAATAAGTAAGTACGGCAACATCACTTACGTGTCTACTGGAAAGGTATTGAAATAATAGTGATATTATAATGTGTATAATTTGTTATTATTTATTTGCGTATGCGCAGTGACTTTATTATATTAATATCTGCGCGCCAGACTCTGGTAGACGACGCTTGGTTGACATAACAATTGACATTTATGACAGATGGAATCTTTGGCCTACGGTGAAACGTCAGTCTGTCAAGTACAGGTAGCGTTCGGAAACACACTACTCGTTGCTATTTTAATTTTTATTTTAATGTAACTGAGGCATGCATTGTGATTTATAATAATATATGAGTGTTTTGAATTAGATATATAATATTATCTGAAATACTACTAATAATACTACGCTAGTCTATCGATGTTTTTATTTTTCATATAATAACGTATTTTGCATAATCTAATGTGTATAAATACATTATGTTATGCAAAATTCGGAAAATGCCAAATTATTTGAATGTTAAATGTGTTTTTGAGCAGTGATAGCTCTGTAAACATATTAATAGATTTTCAGGCAGAAAGTATCAAGTTCGAACCCACAAATAAATAGAAATGTTGACTCCGGGCTTCAAAGATAGTCTTAGCTGCAACCGGGACAACCCTAGAACGACGATGAAGATAAAAAAATGAGTATTTTTATTGCAGTTTTGTAAAAGCAGACACAGAAAAGGAAGAAATGGGTACAAAATTGAGTCAAGGCACGATGAAATCTTTTCCAGCAGTAGTTTTACGTCACCAGTACTTGAGGAAAAACGGGAAAATTCACGTTTCCCGTGATAACTATACATTAGACGTTCTCGTGACTTTTAAAACGAGTACAGCCTCTTGTGCTGACAAAAATTCACCAACTTTTTACTTTTTTATTTTATTCCGTTTCAACTTTTCACCTGAAAATAAATTGTCGAAATCCCTCACGTGTACTTATTATGATTTATGGTAAATCCGAAGACATCTCGGGCCGCGGGTTTATTTAGTTCGTCTAGTTCTCGGTTTGCAAAGAATAAAGGCGTTTTGACGTTAATGTATTATGAGAATATACCTTTGATCAGAATGAAATCTTATATGCATGATTCAAGCGTTGGAGTAAGCTTCTTAGTAATTAAGAAAAATCTATCCCGTCTTCCTCATACTTGTCTTCACTTCTTCTTCTACCTCTTCTTTCACTACAGGATGTGAAAGAAAATATGAAGGCCAGCATTTAGCACTCTCACTCATAAACTGTACAATATATTACCTACCCTTTTTATAAAACATGTTTCAGGCACATTATTACTGTAACAAGCATAGTTGTTTCACTCGGAAATCTTAACTTTTTATTCTGCAGTAATATTATGTATCATCCGAAGTTCCGCAATTCTAAAGCCAAATTATAATCCAGAAATGTCTGAAACCTTTATTTTTAATGGACTACACTTTTTACATCACACTAATTTCACATTGCTCTATGAAATAAGAGTTTGTTAAGCAACGCCGATTGAACGTCACCAAGCAAATACTGTAATAGACCAGTGCAAATACGTTAGAAAACGGTAAAAAGTAAAATAAAATTACAGTAGGATGAAACCCATTGGAGAAGGAAGAGAATATAGCGATCATTAAAGGAAAAATAAATTACGGGCGATCCGAGGTCGGGAAGTGGATGGGGTTGCGATTTTTAGGGTAAAAAAGGGTTTATCTCGATTGCTAGCAAAACTACAAGTCCTACGGGAAAAACGTCAATGGCAAAGTAGTAGGTAATAAAAAGATCTACAACTTTTGTATTTACACTTTATTCATACAACGTCATAATTTATGTGAAAAATTCAAATAACCAAGTTTTTGGATTTTTATTTTTAACTTTTACAATAGTTTTTTCTTACATACATACATACATACATCGCACGTTTAGAATTATAGAGACCTAATCCAAAATTTTGTGTATTTGAGTTAGAATCATAATATGGCTTTTGATGGCCGTCTTCATTGACTTATTATTAAAACAGAGACCTATTGAGGCGAGAAAGGGACAAAAATGTACTTGAGTCTCTTTTACTTTGTCCTCTTCCCCCGCCTGCGCTCGGTCAAAGAGAGACAGATGTTCTTACTCTTCCCGTTAAAAAACGACGAGATTGGGAAAGGAGACTTAATTGCAGACTAGTAGCTTTCAGTCACTAAGCAAAGCGTCGATCTACTACTCAAGAATTAACATTGTAATTTTAAAATAATGATCTACATTTTTTACATATTATCGTTTTTTTTTAACTAGTCGGCCACTCAAGAGAAAATCAAGGCATTAAAGTATCAACCAAAAGAAATATGTATGGTAACATTACACATACAAATATGATAACTTTGTTGAGGTTATGGGAACTATATTTGCCATATACTACGTATATTCATATAGTACAAGTAATATTGAAATACCATCGAACAAAAATTAAAAGTGGCAACTCTACCAAGGTCCTAAATATCTCAAAACAAACATTCCTGGCGAGATCGCGTTATTTGAAAATAAAGCCGAAGGAAATTCAGAAGCGTTTTATTGTGAGAAAAGCGAGAAAAGCGAGTTCGTTCGGTTTAATAGCCACGTAAAATTGCTACCATCCACGTCACACCGACAATTCGGGCGTTACGTCTGTAATCTTTTACGCACGAAATGTACATCACACTTACACGATGATATAATTTGCTCCCAATTTTGTTTAGCTAAAATATAGCCGACAGCCACCTAAAAAGGATTTGAGAGTCGCCTAAGTGGAATTGCTATCGATCGGCCTACTCCAGCCTTGGGATAAAATTTATTCGGATAATATTTTCAAGGTACTCGGAATATTGGAGGTGACTAAATTTTGTCTTGTGATTAGTAGGCAATAGCGGGAGTGGTAATTAAGTAAATGAAAATTGAAGATGAATGAGGCATTTCAAAATAGCTTACGAAGTGGTTACCAATTCGAAGCTAAATTTTAACTGAAATACAAGACAATTGTTTGATTCACTAAACCGCTTAGCTTTATCTGTCTCTTATTTTAGAGCGTTGAGTAAAAATATTCCAAACGTTTTGAATTTTTATACATTTATTAAAATTCAAATGGTCCATCTTCGAAGTGAAAAATAACCATTTACTGCTATAATGAACGGGCAGAATGATGTCGTAATCACCATACTTCGCGAATGGATTACGATTTTTTATTCTTCGTATATTTTCCCTTAAAACATATGCACGTTTTAAAGAAAATATAAAAAGTAAAACAACACATTTCGTGAGAGTAATGTATCCATTATGAATGTTATTTTTGCCGTATCATCACGTACGGATAACGTATTATCCATCGTACGAATGTTATAAATGTGTAAGTTTGTATGTTTGTTACTTTAAACACGACATAACTGCCAATCCAATTTATGTGATATATTAAGGTAGGTACGTGGTATATATCCTGTTGGAAAATGCAAAAGTAATAGACAAGAATAACTAATATTTTTGTCTAATGGCTCATAAATACAAATAATACATGGTTGTACTAAGTGATGTTACATCACGTATCAACACAAAAGCCAAATCAAGAGATAATACGCATATCCGGCCAATAAAATAGACAGAAATAAAACTAAGATCTATATCAAATAGCATATCTTGTGAACATTTGCGAAATAAAATTGTTACCATGAAGCACTACACGAAATAATATTTCCGCGTCTAGTTTTGACAAAATATATATTTTTATCTGCGAAACAATTTTCGTAATTCCAGACGGGTTCTTCAACATGGTTAGAATAACAATTTTACAATTTTCTGTTGTCACGTACTCGTTGGACCCCCCGAAGGAGAAAAGTAATCATTTCAAGCAATCGGAATGTCTAAATTTATATTCAGAGATCGTCAATTCAAATGTTTGGCTTTTCATAACGTCAAAACAAATAATAACTTACGACCTGTTAAGCTATAACTTAATTTAGAAATCCTCCCGCGAATGAATTCTGAAGATGTAACACTAAAAGATACTTAATATTTATTTTTATTAGGTTCTACTCATTTGAATAGACGTGGCGTAATAATTTTGCGGACATTTATAAACTGCTATGTAAATTTCTAAAATCTGTCCGTGTGGTGACGGATTAAGAATACGCAATGTCACCACCCCATATCATCCCATGAGTGTCGTAAGAGCCGACAGAGGGACCATACCACAGTCAAATAATCCATACAGTCGTTCGACGAACGCGTCTAGACCAGTCAATCGTGCGGGGGACAAGAGGTGAGACGCGGGCAGAGCGGTACCTACTTACGTATGTCGCCTTAGTTCCTAACTAGGTACATGTTTTTGGGGGCTGGCGTGTGCTTGTTTTTTGTTCGTTACTTATTTATTTGCTAATGAATATTAATTAAGATGGTGCATACGACTTGTGCTGTGAGACATTTTAATTCTTTATGCTGCATAAAGATTTAAAGACATAAGGATTTAAAAAATCTGCGATTTCATCAAATTACTTACACCAAAAAATAAAATTACATTAATTATAATTATTTACCTATATTATTTTGATATGTATGTACCTATAACCACTTAAAATAATGTGCACATACCTACTAATCTACTAACATTTTACAATATCTCATTTCTGGCCAAATTACAGAATAAAGTAGTAATTACCGTACATAAAGAACATGGCAGACGTAAGAAAATATGCGTTGTAAGGAAATATTCGATTCAAGTGTAATTTAATGCAATAAGTACCTAGTATTTTCGTATTAGGTAAGTACCTAACCTATTACATATTATTATGATAGTATCTTGGTTACGGCGCGTCCTAGCTCAAAAATAACCATTTTTTGGCCCCTTTTATGTTTATAAAAGGGGCCAAAAAATGGTTATTTGTCACACATGTTCTCCGTAATCTATAGCCCGGTGACCCATCCATAAAATGACCGTGGTGTCTATTGCTTTACCTTGACGTAGAATGCACGAAAATAAATCTGCAAAATACTTCATATCGATATAGGCTCTGCAAGCTGATCCCATGGTTACCCGTCCATTAAACGACCGCTATGTCAATCGCTTTATTTTTAACTTGGTTAGTATGATAAAGACCTAATGAAAAATGCTTCATATTCTTAACCGCCTCCCACGACACCTGCGGGATGAAATAGGTACTGACTGACACTTTGTATGCAAAGCTATCACCGCACGAAAAAATGCAAACTGTTTTATAATAATTATTTATCGTTAATAATTGTAATATAATAAATAAGTGATTTACAGTATAATATTCATGTAGCGTAGCAATTGTTACATATATTTTTCTATAATAAATAGACGGATTTTGAATAAGTAGGTATTGTTTACATGTGACAGCCCTAGTCTCCTTACCCTTGTCTAGACGTTGTCGGCTTTTTCTTCGAGATCAAAAGCGTCAAACTACTGTATGTCTTTATACTGTGACCATACTATGCAGAGAACAGCACTGTGGAAGTGGAACTTGAAAGAAAACTTGATTCAAACCGTATACCAACCCGTTTGGCCAGCGTGGTATAGTAGGCCAATACCTCCTTTCCAAGGAGAGGCCTAGTCCAGCAGTGGACTGCAAGGAGCTGATGATGAAGATGTAAATTTATCGAAATGGAAGGCTTTTAAAACAGCTTGCGTTATTTGTAAAAATAAAACTAGCTTACGACAGAATAACATTATTAACAAGAGTGAATTAATAAACTCATTAATCGGCGGCTGGTTTAATTTGCTTGGAAATCCATTCAGTAACCAATAGATATTAATTGGCATTATTTCTAGTGAGAATTTATGAAATTGTTCAGTTAATACATAAAAATATGAGCAACTATAGGTCAAGGTTTTTATGGGTAGACCATGTTAACAGCGTTATTAATTTTTTAACCATGTCCATTATACAAAACGTGTTTAAAAATTAAATATACAAATGAAAACAAACAGGTACCACTGCGCGTTTAATTTATAATCCACTTGAAACAAAATATCCCGATAAGCGGCAATAGGCTCGCCACCTATTACGTGGGATCAAAACACTGGCGAAAAGCGGGCGTTTAATATGCCTCTGCCTACCCCTTCGGGGAAACAGGCGTGAGTCTATGTATGCATGTAGGTATGTACTTGAAACAGATTAGACCCGTAGTATCTAAAATATGGCAGGAGAAAATTACGTACAGTACTCGCCAATCTTTATGGCCGCTCTGAATGTAGCCATCGGTACGAACTTGCGCATAGTACAGTCGGGTGGACATGTCATAACCAAGAAAATATATTTGTAATTATAGAAAATTAAAATCTTCAGTTACGTTGTTAGATTAGCTATATTATATTGTTTAATTACATATTCAATAAAATTCGAGTTATATAAATTCAGTTAGGTGAAGGGACTTTTAAGCCTAGACTTCTTTCCTTCTTCATAAACGTTACTACGTCATACACTATTTTCCGTGTTTGGCGACGTAAAATATTTAAACGACCGCAAGGCATGATCAATGACAATGGTAACTATATCAGTACAAATAACAACAAGAAACAACGATAGCAACGAGAAACAATAAAGAAGTAACACTACGAAACTATTTTAAACGCGACGATACTGTCAGAGCTCAGCGATTATGTGAGTCGTGTACGTCGTGTACGAACGTAGCACACTCACACTAACACGCGGGAGGCGAGGACGCTAGCGGGTGGAAGACAGCGCGCGCGGGCGTGCCCTGCCTCCACGCCCCGCGTACGTCCCGCTGATACCTGATTTTGTGTTCTGCGCAGCGCAATGCGGCTAGGTTCGGAGCGGCCATAAAGTTTGGCGAGTACTGTATAAGCTTTCCAATTTTGGCAGATTCAAACGTATCGGGGATTCCGATACCCTTTGCTATGAAGTTTTGAGCTTTACAAAAGCGATTAATTAAGAAGTGAAAACACGCTTGGGATCCAATATCCATCTTTTATTGGTATTGGCTTTGTTCGAAGTTAACATACACACATTTGGCAGCCAAGTTGTGTGAGCCATAATTATGTAATATTGGGTTCGTTCGACTTTGTTGTTTCTGACGTAAAAACAATGCCGTTACTTTGATATAAAACCAAAGAGTACTTATGTCATTGTTCGTTTTGTTCCACATGTAAGAGAATTACGTGCTAGTTCACCCACGCCAATTCCTCGAAACAAATCTCCTGCGTATGTGTCGCTAATATTTGGAATACAGAGCCTCAGCACTGTTATTATACATTTTACTAATACATGCTTAATGAAGAGGATCTTGTGTATTCATAGTAAGGAGATTTAAATAAAGCCGTACTACCGTTCTGACTTTGACGCCAATCAATAATTATAGGCGAATAACGACGAAATCATTCAATGTTTTGTTGCTTGATTTTGAGTTCTTCGGTGAGTGAACAATTTTAACAAGGTGTATTTTTAGATCAAATTAAATATGCGCTAGAGTAAGACAAGTTATCATGATCATGACCGTTTTGGAATGCAAGTGACTCGAGAAGACGACCACATCATCTCAAATCCGTAACCTTTTAGGTCAAAAAGTAACAATAATGGAATTCGTGGGATAGACGACATTAGATTAAAATCCATTTCGCTTTGGTTTTTTTCAGAAAGTTAGTATAACTTTTCGAACAGATAATAGTTTCTATTCTGTCCAAAAGGGCGCGAGATATTTGCTATATACTAACAAACCAAACATATCAGATAGCTATAATGGACGTCATTCAATTTTTCGATTCCGACACCATGCGAAACAAAGTCATCAGACCCACATTACCTTTTACATCGGGGTAAGTCGTTAAAAGCGGCAAAGTGTTCTCGTAAAGCAGGACATATCGCTGGCGTAATATCTGAATATACTTACACGCACAACAGGAGCTTATAATGAATGTTACATGAGCATTATGGATGTACGGTTGACAAAATAGGCTTCAAAACTCGTCCTTGTATATACTACCGGGATTAATTGGTGCACCGCAATGTAAATTTTCCTGAGTACTACTCAGCAGTTTGTTAAGCACAATTGCAAGTGCTTTTGAATGAACGGGTACGTGCAAAATCTTGCGTTAGACGCTTAACCCTTAATTGGTCGCGTGGGGTGTTAGACACCCCAACGCATGTTTCCAGGCTAATAACATAAAACAAATAATATTGAGCGTGCTGGTCTTCCAGGTAGCTTCATAAACACGTGTGACATACACAATTCAGTTGCGAACGGCGCTCGGTCGTGAACGGTTGGGCTTGGAGAGCATCTTTGGGGTGTAAGACACCCCAGGCGACTGTTCGTGTGGAATAAATTACGGGTTTCTGGAGTAGGCCGATCGCCTTCATACATAAGGTATCATATATGTCCAAGAACCAAGGACAGATAAACAAAGACTGAATGCTCTAAGTGCCATAAAAATGTGTGCAATGACCATATCATTATAATGTGCCAAAATTGTAACGAGGAAAACTAATATTTATAAAAGTTACATAACTTGTTATTTTCTTTTTACTACTTTATTAAAAAGAAGTTTAAATTTTGCTTAATATGTATGTTCAAATGTTCTGATTAATAAACGTCTCATTTTGCATTTATTTCGTATATTATTTAAAAAAATATAATTTCGGGTGCCGCACGCCCCATGCGACCACTCATGCAACTTTTTAGGCGCGCCCAATTAAGGGTTAATTATACTGTTGGGGTTGGTTGTCTAAAAATCTGACGAGGTACGGGTTATGAATGTGATGGATACAATACACGTTCATGCTTGTTTTATAAATAGAAGTATACAGGGTGATTTGTAATTGCTCGTATTCCCTTCGGAGATTCTAGGGCCATAATGGAGTATTTTTATCATATGAGGGTCCAAAATGCACCAGTTTGAAATAAAACGGATTTTAAGATTTTTTGAGCAAATGTTTGTTATAAACACCTTCAAAAAAATTATACTGATAGTGAATTGGGCCTTGTTTAATGGACAATTAAATTGCCGATCTTGTAAAATAAAATAAAGCTACTAACTCAGCATGGAATTTGAAAATAGAGCTGAAAAACACAAAAAATTATCGAATAAAATAAAATGGTGCCAAAAAATGCAATTATTTAAAAAAATATATATGTAGCATGTTATGTAAAGTGTTGGAATAACTTTCTGGTATAACTTGCTATCAAAAAAGGTATAATAGTCTAAGCCAGCGGTCAGCAACACGTGGCCCGCGAGAGTCCTACTTGCGGCCCGCGAATGTTTTGTAAAAAATGTCTTATAAATCGAACTAAAACGCCCTATGGCTTAAAATAGCACAACTGAATCGATTTTAATGAAAAACATCAGACAACCTCCTGAGACCCTACAAATTCACTCTTCATACATGCTACAAAAAGATCTGGAACTAGAGGCGTAACCTCCGAAGCTGGAACACTCTTTTCGTATAAGGGCGATTAGGCAAAATAAAGAGTCGAAGTTACTGGGCAAGAGCCTTCCGAAAAAGCTGACTACCTCGAATAGTGGTAAAACGTATGTCTCGCATGCCCTGACGCTTCAACCAGACACCAGCGAGCTTAGAGCTGAACTTTAAAAACATAGTTTTTCCAGGTAGAGTAGTAGCCTTTCCCTGTGTAAGTACCGCTCAGCATACTGCGGTTGTCAACGCCCCTTCCCAGCGTGGTATGGGACTATTGATCAAAACTACCCATGAAAAAAAAACATCCCCTAGTTCCCGGCCGCCTTACTGTTCCAAGTCACGGCAGCGACCTTGGTCGTGGCAGAGTAGGAGGTGCTAAGAATCCCCGGGCTACGGACAGCTCCCAACACCAATTGCCCCTGGCTACATACAATGGACGTAACTTATGGCTTGAAGAAAGCCTCCACATTCTTGAGGTAGAATAATAGAATTAGACAAGATACAAACTCAAGATAGAGCCAGAACATGTACTGAGTCTATCAGAAGTTCGAAGAGAAGGGGAGGACACGATAACCTTTGCATCAGGCCTCTATCGGTATAAATCGGTCACTTTCACTAGACGTCGGAACGCTGCCGCTACACCTCGCTGATGGTTGTAGTGACAACCAAGTATTATTTATTTATTTATTTATTTTAAAACTTCTTGCACAATATTACAAAATAATGCACAAAGGCGGACTTAATGCCTGTGGCATTCTCTGCCAGTCAACCTTTGGGTGGTGCAGAGACAATTCGAGTAGTAAGTATTATTCTACTTCCTATCTACTGTCCCGCTGGGGGTAAGTATATTCTAGTCGTCTGTGTGCCTCTATGTTCTGTCTGTAGTATCTGTGTCTCCTAAGCATAATAGCCGATCTAGGGACCGCCTGTTCCTGACCGGTTGTTGTGTATTCTCTATGCTGTTTCCAGTTCTCCCAACGGGCCACAATTCTCACTACGGGCTGCGACCTACGAGCTGCGGGCGCCGTTCTGCTACCAGCCGCCGCCAACGCATCAGCTTCCGCCTACGAGCCTCCTACAGCCAGGCCACGGACGCTTGACTGCACCGCGTTACGCCTGAGCGTCACCGCTCGGCCTACATCGGCTGCACCACCTGAGCCTGCCGCTCAGCCTACACCTCGACCACTGAGCTGCCTACCCAGCGTGCAATTCAGGCAGCTCACCGTTGACCCTACGAGCAGTCTACCCTGCGACCGTCGGAGAGCAGCAGGAGTCTACACTCCAGCCTCAGGCCAGTGCTTACCTTGTTCGGTCATACTGTACGTGGGCGGTAGTGAGACATAATAAAGAACCTGTTCAGCCTAGCAGTGTTTCTCTTGAACCCCGACAGACTACCTGAGATCCTCCGTCTCAACCACATCCATTCTGTCGGCAGTTTACCCAGAAATCTGAAGAGTACAAGCGGCCACTGTGTCTGCCCTTTGAGGACTACGAAAAAGCCTTCAACTTCATCAAAACTTGGGCTGTTCTGAAGTCTTTGCAGCGCTACCAAGTTGATCGAAGATAAGTGAAGGTGCTGAGGAGCTTCTACCAAATGGCAACAATGTCCATTCAAGTCCAAAATTACGAAACAAGACCCATCCAGATGCTTCGTGGTATAAGACAGGGTGAGGATCTCTACAAAACACAGCTGTGGTATGGAATGGGAATCAATGTCTATGTGTACGCACTTACGCATCTCCGCTTTGCCGATGCCTTCGTAATTATGGCAGAATCGCTGCAAGATTTGCACAAAATGCTGCCCAGTCTCAATACTGCCTGAAGACGTGTTGGGCTCGGGATAAATCTAGAGAAGATTGAGCTCATGTTGAATGAACAAATCGTCTCTGAATCAATTTATATCGAAGGTGTAGCCCTCGAAGTTTGCCAGAATAACCACGTCGTATAATAAATTGTAGGTGTAGTAAACATAGTTGTATGTGGTCGTCTCAGGTGCTCGCGACGGTATAAGTTTACCTGGGGCAAAAGTTGTAGCTAGGTAGAGAACACTTTGAGAGTGAATTCATCAGAAGAGTGCAGCTGGGCTGGATAGCATTTGGGAATCTGCTTCATATCTTCGAGTCATCTTTGCCTCAATGCCTAAAGATCAAGGTGTTCGGTTGAATACCTTGGTCTTGCCAATGTGCGCTGCCAGTCATGACGTAAAGAGCTGAGACGTAGTACATGACGGTAAAACTAGCCCACCGACTAAATGTCACTCAAAGAGCTATGGACCGGTCAATGCTGGGGATCTCGTTCAGGAACAAAGTCCGGAACGAGATTTTCCGGTAGAAGTCTACTCTATTCACATAGTTCAGAGGAATAGTAAACTGAAGTGGCAGGTAGCCACATCTATCACAGAACGAATGGGCGGTGAAGTAGGCAGGTTCTCGAGTGGTGGCTACTTCTCGACAAGCATAGTGTTGGACGCTCTCCCACCAGATGGACTAACGACTTGAGGCAGGTAGCTGGTAGTGGCTGGATGGCGAAAACGCGAGATAAGGTCTTGTGGCGTACCCTGCAGGAAGTTTAAGTCCAGCAATGGACTGCAACAGGCTGATATGCTTTTTCATCCGGCTTTTGTGGATGCTGAAAAAGCTTTTGACTCCATCGAAATCTAGGCTGCACTGTAGTTGTTGGCAACACAGCCATATTTATTGAAAATATGTGGAGGTGTTAAGAGAACCAAATGTCAATCATTTCTGTACGAGCCCTGAACAACAAAAAAACCATCCAATATTTTCAAGAGATAGCACGAAGTGACAACATATATCCCCGAAACTCGTCACCAACGCTAGAGGAGATCTCCGATTTGCTGATGATTCAGTGGCAGAATTGCTGCAAGCCTTGTAAAAATGCTGACTAGTTATTACCAAAAGTGCGGCCCGTCTTTAGTTTATTTTGTCTCCTTGTGGCCCTTGCCTACCAAAAGGTTACCGACCGCTGGTCTAAGCCAGTTGATGTAAATTTGGAGTTAATAGCCGCTTTTGTCAAAAAAGTACTTCTGGGTGACTCGCTCAGCAGAACATTTTTTCTGTATTTAATCTTAAGCTTTGCAATCAGCAGTGATTTAATAGTAGGGAGACCAACCTTCCAAAATGCAGAGAGTCTTGGGTTCGAATCCTTAGCGTAAATCACTGTCTTTTGTACGTTAAATGCAAATTAAGGTTTTAATTCTCACTTGTCCCGCGACTCGAAGAGCATGTTCAGCCAGTTGTTACCGGACGTCATGTTTATCTTGGAAACTCTTTTAGGGGAGTTAAAACTCTGAAATAAATAAATAATTGAAAGAAAAAAGCCGTGACACTTAATTAAACCATAAAATAGCAATTACAAATCACCCTGTATATATTATATATATCGGATTGGTCATCAGAACGGGACGTGAATTGACTACGAAACGCACGTGCGAAGATGGCGCGCTTCGACAGAGTCTAGTATGACGTTCACTACAGTTAAAGAGGGGGTGACGGTTGACGTTCAACGGAGCAACGACAACTATCACTTCTCTTGGAGACTCCGGGCGGGCAACAAGTACCTAGAAACTGTCACTCGTTTCGTGTTCAGTAATAGTCAGTTTTGTTAAATTTGATTTGGTGTGAACTTATAAACAAACTGTGATGTGAAGTGTTGATACTAGCCAAGAATCAAGTAATCCGTCGACATCAGAAGTGGAATAATGGACCAGCGCGACCACAAGGCGCGAGCGAAGGCGACTACTAAGTACTAACGCTGCTATGTTGGTGAATCAGCTGAGCTTGCAACTGCAACCGTGGTGAGCGTATTTTGTCTGATATTTTTTATTGGTACTGCCAATTTTGTTTAGTGGCGATAGTTGTAAAACATTACGCATTTAACCTTGGAAATGTCATTATCGTTGTGGTGATATCGCCATCACATCGTACCGAGTGTTGTAGGTTTGATCCCTACATGAGACTCTGAGTTGTGGAACCGTTTGACTTTTACGGTGTCGTGGTTCCCATGGCATGATCTCATGAATAATCTTCTTTTTAATAGCTTAACGAAGAAAGACAAAAAAGATGTCGGTAGTAACGATTTAATTGCGAACTTTGCCATATTTTAAGTTAGCGTATGGTTGTCTGACTACCACAGTGACCTAGCTATAGCATAGATAGTGAACGAAGGTTTAGAGTTTGATACGCCAGTTAAAAAGAAAGCGGTTATTTTTATTTCTTCATGCGAGGGTGGCTCGCACTCACGAACCTTGTGATCATATTATGCTTGCAAATAGATTAATCTTATCTCGGTCTTACTTTATGGACTGTAATAGTAACGAGAGTGAGCGTACAGGCCGACTTGCATTATCCCAAGCAAGTGCGTTTGAGTGAAACGTGCTAGTTAATGTTCTAGTGCAGTTGTAATATTGGTTTTAGAACAAACACTCAGCTTTGGCTAGTTTTCTGCTAAATCTAGAACAATAACTCCGGTCTAGACTGTCCTTCGCAGGGCAGCGGCGCTGAAGTTGGTAAACTAATCGAATCGTACATACTAAGTTCATAGTATAAGACTGTGCGGAGCTATTGCTTCTGACTGTGCTGATTTTGTGTAGAATAGCTTGTAGCTTTTATTTCTTAAATAGACGTGTGAACTGCAGTGCTGTCTAGACGAGTGCGATTGGTTGGTTAGTGTAACCTGACCATAGTCAAAAGATATTACTAGCGCCATTATTTTATCGACTCGTGGTGTTGATAATACGTAACGATTTTCGTTTAAACGTGTGTTACACAACACAGGTGAAGATGGTTCGAAATTAAAGAACGCACTCGCTATCGAGACACATACACTTTAATGTTCTTTTTAATGTGCTCTTACAATAGTTGCCTTAGTTTATATACATAACTAACACGTGCTTATATGCTAAATAACTTATCATATACTTATCTATCATATATCTAATGATAGATAAGTATATGATAAGTTATTTAGCATATAATATGTGATGGACGTGACACACAACGCATCACCCATCCCAAAAGAAAAAATTAAATATATTTTTTTTTTTTCAAATCAATTGTTATATAACCTAGTTCTATTCTTATGTACAACATCTATTTTATTTTCACATTTAATTACGACATTAGGCGATTCGTCTTTTATGACCTGAAACGGACCTTCATATATACAATCAAACTTAGTGCCCGTTTCATTTTTTACTAAGACTAGATCACCTTCTTTATACGTAATTGGATTTATCTTTTTGTCATACCTATATTTTCTAACAAATTTACTTCTCATTAAATTTTCTTTAGCGTCAGCGTGAGCCCTCTGCAATCTGTATTTAAATTCTAATGGGTAGTTATCAAATTTATATAAAGGCTCGACGCTATTATCTTTTAAATTATTCGGCAATCTACATAGCTTTCCAAAGGCTAACTCGTACGGTGTATATTGAGTCACTTCATTAACTGTTGTATTATAGGAAAAACACCAATACGGTATCCACGAACTTCATTCAGAAAAATTTGTGTGTATACGTAAATATGCGCCTAAAGTTTTATGGACATTTTCTAAAGAACCTATGCTCTCATGATGATATGCCGTTGATAAAATTTTATTAATTCCTAATACGTTACCTAATTCTATCATTACTTTAGAAATAAATTCTGAACCCCGATCTGTAGCAATTATCTTAGGTATCCCATATCTCAAAATAAAATTTTCAACTAAGATTTTGGCTACTTGTGACGTCGTAGCCGTCGCGCTGCCCCCACTACTCCGGGCTGGCCGCCTCTCTTACCAGCGGTACAAAAATAGGCGAGATAGCGATTGCCCCCTTTCGGATCCTGGACACCGCCGCCAAGTTAAGTGCTACTTCTCTGATGGAACACCGAAGCCTCGTCAGCCTGCCTGCCTACCCTGCCCTGAGTCTTAACTCTTGCCATTAGCTACCGGGTTATATTCTGTGGAACGCTTGCCAAATAAATATATTTTGTAACCAACAATACTTATTTTATTTATCTCTCTACACACCAATAAACGTTACATACTTCATTAGCCGACTTAGTCTTTAAAGGATATGCTTCCACAAATTTTGTGAGTTCACATTGAAGTGTCAGGATATACACATTTCCATAATTATCTTTGTCAAGAGGACCCACAATGTCTAAATAAATCTTTTCAAAAGATGACGATGCAGTCGTAGTGATCGTCAACGGTTCTTTTGTATTTCTATGATATTTTTGTTTTTGACATTTTTCACATTATCGTACGTATTCCACAATATCTTTTTCAATAGACGGCCAATTATAATACTTTTTTATGTTGTTAACCATCCTACGTATCCCGGCATGACCACTACTCGGTAAAATATGAAAGTCGTTCATTATAACCCTTTTTTCGTCTTTATCGTCAACTCTTTGTACATCTTTCACATCTTGAGATAATATTTTAGCATTGTATTTTAAATATCGTGCCATATTTTTAATTAACTCATCGTTAAAACAGTTTTTTAATATAATAATTTCTTTAATATCTCTTTCGGTACAAAAACTTACTATGTCTTTCAACAACTCGTCTCGCGAAGATGCCGATAAAGAATTATAGTTTATATAAATATTCGAGTTTTCTGGCACATATAACAAATTGCGTGACTTTGAAAATATTTTATTCTTCTTGTTACGCAACAACTTATTCCATGAATCTAATCTTATTTGAACTAGTTCAATATCATGTCCGTGTTTTTTAAGAATTTCTGCGATCCTATGGTGATTAAGCCTACTAAGCGTAGAATCTTCCATGTCAGTATCCGATTTTTTCGACTCTGATAGACGTTTATTTTGTGCTCTCGTAAGTACACATAAAGTCTTTTCATGCATGTTTTTTAAATCATCACTCCATAAAACTATTCTGGACAATGCATCTGCTAACACATTATCTTTTCCTTTTACGTATTCGACCTCGAAGTCGTATTCTGCCAAACTTAGTCGGAATTTTGTTAACCTGCTTGACGGATCTGTCATGTTAAACAAATATAGTAACGGTCTATGATCGGTTTTTACGATGAATTTTCTTCCGTACAAATATGGTCTGAAATATTTTACTGACCAAACTATAGCCAATAATTCCTTTTCAATAATAGGATAATTTAACTCACTCTTATTCAAAGATCTACTGGCATATGCCACGGGTTTCCCATTTCCATTACATAGCACACTACCTATAGCAAATCCCGAACTGTCTGTCTGTAATATAAAAGTGTTACTGTCTGAAATGCTTGGATAATCTAATACTGGAGGGTTTATCAACATTTCTTTTAGTGATACAAATGCTTTCTCGCAGTCATCTGTCCAGTTAAATACTACATTTCTTCTACATAACTTATTCATAGGAAGAACTATACTAGCAAAATTAGGAATAAACTTTCTGTAATAGTTTGCAAAAGCTACAAAACGTTTTACTTCATCGCTATTACAAGGACGCGGATATTTTTTATAACTGCAACTTTTTCTGGATCTGGTAAAATACCATCTGACGATATAATATGTCCTAAATAAAGTATTTGCTTTTTCAAAAACTCACATTTTGCCGGATTTAATTTTACATTGACTTTTCTTAGTCGCGAAAAACCTGACATGAGATTTCGATTATGAATTTCAAGGTTTCGTCCGAAAATGATCAAACCGTCTAATTAAACTAAGCATTTGTCGTAATTTGACCCTGACATAGCTACAGTCATCATTCTACTAAATGAACTTGGACTTATCTTTAATCCCATCGGTAATCTGCAAATTTGGTATTGCCCCTTGTCTGTTGTAAACGCTATACAGTTTCTACTGTTTTTCACGAGACAGCACTGAAAATACGATTGGGATAAATCGCAATGACTGTAATACATACGCCTGACAAGGACTCTAAAATCTCATTAATATTAGGTAAAGGAAATTTGTCGTCTTGTATTTTTTAATTCAACTGTCTATAGTCTATAACTACGCGCCATTTCTTTTCTCCGTTACGATCTGCCTTTTTTGGAACAATTAACACAGGACTAGACCACTTAACCTGTCTCCTCAATAATATTATTAGCAAGCATCTCTTGAACCTGCCGATCAAGTTCCTTTTTCTGAGCGTGAGGTATCCTATACTGTATCCTATATACTGGCGTGATATTATCCTTTAGTCTAATCTCCTCTTTATAAATATTCGTGACAGTTAATTTATATCCCGGAATTATGAAATAAATCTGGGAATTTTGCACATATTTGCTCGATCGATAACCGTTTCTCCTTATTCAAATAATCTAATTTAAGCAAAGAAAATATTTTCTTAACGCGTTCAACGTTAATCTCCGGTTCCGCAAAACTACAATACTCATAATCACTTAATGGACTAACTTCTACGTCAGACATGCTACAAATAACTTCCTCAGAGGTTGTGTTTAATATCCTAATCGGTTGGTAGCGCCATCTACCTTCCTATCTGTAACTAATCGCATCAACGTCAATCGTTCCACGCTTGTTTGTCTAGTGCGAGCGATACCAAGTTTCCGTCCCTGTCTCCCATTCCCTAGGAGGGGCACGCCTTTTGCGGATTGCTCGCCGCGATCGTCGACGCGAGTGACAGTCCAGAACTTTCGAGATTCGCTAAATACGTGTCCGCCATACCGTACCGCACCGCGCCGCTCCCGCTATAATTATTACCGCTTATACAAAACCGCTTGCGAATAGAAGTGATTTGTGTAGTGGAGTGATTCAAGCAGCTTCAGGATTCTCGTAGACATCAGGAGGCTGCCATTTGCAAGGAAAAGGAATGACGTACAAGGTAGGTGCCCCTCATCCGTCAGCATCCTTAGAATATCCTATACCCACTCACAATCCTCTTCCCTAATTCCAGTCCTAGGCGACCAAAGAACTCACCATCCTTTATATACAGTCCATTCCTTCTCCAAGTCGCCTAGAACCTACGGTTTCGGTGTAACGCCGAACCATTTTTTTGATCCATACGAGTCGGATACATTTACGTTTTTATACGTTATATCGCTATACCTAGGCAGTTATAGCACCTAGCTATACTCCTAATATATTCACATAACCTTCACATGGTTGTTTCCGCCCGCATCAGTAGGTAAACTTTTATGTAGCTACCTACTTACTCAATTATTATTTCTGGAACTATCATAGTTGTCTTGTAAATCTCATATTTTGAGCAACTTTTAATTCCACAGCTCTAAAGTGTTGCCTACTTAGCCTACTTAGGTAAAATAATAGGTACATTAGATATTCTTATTTTGTTTCGGTCTCATTAGCTTATACTTACGTAAGCATGTCACAACAAAAGAAGTCACGCGTGTCGGAAGACAAAGAGATGACAATCTTAGAAGCAAAACGCAATATTTTATTTGAGCGCATTCAAAACATATACGAGCGTTCAAAAACCGCCTCTATTTCTGACAGTAATAGCGAAGCATTTCTCAGTTATTGTATGACAGTAGATAGTATTCGAACAGATTTTCATAAGTTGTTAGACGATTATAACGCAAGATTACTTTCTATCAATCCTGATGAAAAACCGAACTATCAGGCGTACACCTCATTCGAAGATCTTTATTGTATTATTAAGCGTATACAATCGCAATTGAAGGGTAAATGTTGAGCAGAGCCCGTTGCCCGCAAACCGAGATTACGGCCAATCGAGATTATGTCGTTTGACGGAGATATACGAAATTGGCCGTTATTCTATGCGAGTTTTAAGTCTACAGTGCACGATAATGGTTATCTGACAGATGCTGACAGGTTGTACTATTTAATAGGTAAACTGTCACCAAAGGTCCAGTCCGTATTTGCAGGTGTC
This sequence comes from Euclidia mi, assembly GCA_944739405.2. Taxonomy (NCBI): domain Eukaryota; kingdom Metazoa; phylum Arthropoda; class Insecta; order Lepidoptera; family Erebidae; genus Euclidia; species Euclidia mi. The sequence continues at coordinate 82,468,013 of OX123182.2, read as the reverse complement.
ACACCCAGTGCTGAGAATTATCAGGTCATATTTCAGTCACTACTTGACAGATATCAAGACACGCGCGTCCTAGCGTCTACTTACTTTGACCAAGCTTTACATCTTAAACTGTCCGGTGCCGCATCTGTCTCGAATTTCCAGCTGTTTATAGATAACTTCGTAACCGTGGTTAATTCTCTTAGGAACTTAAAATTAGAAGATCTTTCCGACTTTATGTTGCTTCAACTCGCTTTAAAAAAGTTTGACACTGATACAATTCGCGCATTCGAGATGACGGAACGCAATAATAAAGTACCTACACTAGATAGTTTTATTTCGTTCATCAAAGATCAGTGTCGAATATTTCATAATACGCAGTCTGGTTCACCTGGCCCGTCTAACACTAACAGCAACAAATAAAGGTTGAATAAATCGCGAAATAGTAATAATAACTCGGTCCCTAATCCACAATCTTACGTAACATGCTCGGAATCTAATAGTAATAATTCACAGAAGTGTCTGTGCAGTAATATAGTGCACGACCATTTCTATAAGTGTCCCGCCTTCAATGGTCTAAATCCAACCGCTCGTTTTAAATGCGTAAAAGATAACAAAGCTTGCATTAATTGCTTAAGCATAAAACATAAAACAAGTAATTGTTCTAGTAAGAAAAGTGTCGCTTATGCAATCAAAAACATCATTCTCTGCCTCACTTCGATAAAGGTAACCCGTTGTCAAGCCAAGCCGCTAACCTTGACACACTTACGTCGCAGGTGCAGGCTACGATAACTGCGCCCCCGACGATTCAGAATGAGATATCGTTGTGTACGACATCCATTGCGCGGGCGGCACGCACGCGCGGACGGCCTTCGACCGCTTGTAGTGATCAGAGCAGTGCTGAGCTGCGATGTATGGCGTCTAAGACTGTTCTGTTAGCGACAGCGCAAGGTATCGTATATGATGTTAATGGGTCGCCGCACATGGTGCGTTGTCTGCTAGATAGCGCGTCTCAGACCAATTTAATAACGTCTGAGTTTTTCAAACGCCTCGGATTATGGAATAACTTTAAAAATACGAACTCAATAGTCCGAGGGATCGGCGCTTCAGAAAAACATTGCAAAGGTTCCGTATATATTAAAATACATTCGCGTTTTGATATGGATATTAATTTTAACATTTCTTCGCTTATCGTGGAGCGTATTACGGACACATTGCCGAACGCTAATGTAGACGTAGCATCTCTCACTCACCTCGAGTCATTGCCGCTGGCAGACGCGGAGTTTGCGAATCCGGCAGGCATTGATCTTTTGATCGGAGCTTTAATATTTCCGCACTTGCTACTAACTAAAATAGTACGTAGTGAGCGATGTGATTTACCGCCCGCTATTGAGACGGTATTTAGGTATGTGATTATGGGTACCGTACCTACGTTACATACTTCTCATTATATTACGTCTTGTTGTTGTTCTGTTCTTCAAGAGATCAAGGTGGGTGCTAAAACTGTATGTAAGATAAAGCACTAATTAGCTATGCTATGCTATGCTATGCTATGCTATGCTACGCTATGCTACGCTATGCTATGCTATGCTATGCTATGCTATGCTATGCTATGCTATGCTATGCTATGCTATGCTATGCTATGCTATGCTATGCTATGCTATGCTATGCTATGCTACGCTATGCTACGCTACGCAACGCTACGCTACGCTACGCTATGCTACGCTACGATACGCTATGCTACGCTACGCTACGCTATGCTACGCTACGCTACGCTATGCTACGCTACGCTACGCTATGCTACGCTACGCTACGCTATGCTACGCTACGCTACGCTATGCTACGCTACGCTACGCTATGCTACGCTACGCTACGCTATGCTACGCTACGCTACGCTATGCTACGCTACGCTACGCTATGCTACGCTATGCTACGCTATGCTACGCTATGCTACGCTATGCTACGCTATGCTACGCTATGCTACGCTATGCTACGCTATGCTACGCTATGCTACGCTATGCTACGCTATGCTACGCTATGCTACGCTATGCTACGCTATGCTACGCTATGCTACGCTATGCTACGCTATGCTACGCTATGCTACGCTATGCAATGCTATGCTATGCTGCGCTATGCTACGCTATGCTATGCTATGCTACGCTATGCTATGCTACGCTATGCTATGCCAAGCTACGCTACGCTACACTATACTATACTACACTTCCGCTTTGTATATGGATGACATTGCCTGTAGTGTCATATCCGCTCCGCTAGCAATTTCACTTTGTGAAGAGCTTATTCAGCTTTTCAAGCGAGGCCAAATTGATCTTGTCAAATGGACAAGCAACTCTAAGGAGGTTCTCACACGCATACCAGATTCTCATAAAGCTTCTCCAGACATTGAGTTTGAGAAGTCTGTACCGCATAAAGTTCTCGGTTTACGCTGGGACAAATCCTGTGATAGTTTTCGGTTTGACGTCTCACCGCCAGATGATAAGTGCACCAAACGCACTATGCTGTCCACAGTGGCTCGACTATGGGAAATAATGGGTTTTGTGGCTCCCACAATTTTGTACGCCAAGCTCTTGATCAAGGAGCTTTAGCTATCAAAGTGTGAGTGGGATGAAACACCCCCTGACCATATTGTCGCCGCTTGGGGCCAGTTTTGTATTGAGCTTACCGCGCTCAATCAAATTACTATTCCGCGTCATCTTGGGTTGGTAGATGGATGTACCATAAACTTTATAGGTTTAGCTGACGCCAGCGAGCGTGCTTACAGCGGAGTCGTATATCTGCAAGTCCGCATTGGTTCTAACAACTCGGTGCAGTTAGTTTGTGCCAAGTCTAAGGTCTCGCCTGTTAAAACCATTTCAGTTGCGAGACTGGATTTGTGCGCGGCCCTTCTGCTGTCTCAGTTGCTCCGCAAGGTTCAAGACACAGTTTTGCCCCACTACCCCATTAATAAATATACGCATTTTCCGACTCCAAAGTAGTGCTCGCTTGGATTTATTCATCTCCTCGCCGCTGGCAGACTTTTGTCGCCAACCGCGTTAGCAAATTGATTGAACTGGTTCCTGCTACTTGTTTCAATCACGTCGCGGGTATTGAGAACCCCGCAGATTGCTTGTCTCGTGGTGTCACTCCACTTAATCTTCTGCATCATCCATTGTGGCATCGTGGACCTTCTTGGATCTCCCATGATCCGTCAGAATGGCCCATGCAACCCTTTGACCACAGTGCAGAAGACGAAGATGTACCCGAACGAAAGTCTGTTTCTTATCCCGTGATTGCTGAGGTTGCGTAGTCTCCCATCTATGCACTCGCACTACGCATGTCATCGTGGTCTAAGTTACTCCGCGCCATCGTTTATGTCTATAGGTTTCTTAAGCACCTACCTAATGAGACTTTTGTATCAAGTACTGATATCAAATTCGTAGAATGTAAGTTACTACGAGCTGTACAGGCTGTTCATTTTAGTAACGACATTCAAAATTTGAAGGACAATGTACCTTGTTCTCCCGCTATCTTTAGACTCAAGCCGTTTCTCGATGAACACGGCGTCATACGCGTTAGGGGTCGTCTGTCAAATTCGGATGAACCTTATAACTACAAACATCTGTGTATTCTGCCGCGACATGATCATGTTGTTGACCTTCTTGTTGATTTTTATCACAAGAAACACCTCCATGCCGGTCCAGAGTTGCTTATGTCCTTACTTAGTCATAAGTATTGGATTTTAGCCGCTCGACGAATAATTCGTCACAGAATACATAAATGTAACGTCTGTTTCAAATTTCGTCCGCGTCCGACTTTCCCTCCCATGGCCGATCTCTCTAGCCAGCGCGTTAACCAGGTTGCTAAAGCGTTTACACACACCGGTTGTGATTACGCAGGACCACTGCAGTATACGCCAGTGCGTGGTCGAGGTGTTAAAAGCCGTAAAGCCTGGCTATGTATTTTTACATGCTTAACGACGCGCGCTACGCATATTGAAGTTGCGACAGATTTAAGCACGGTGTCATTCCTGGCAGCCCTTAAACGATTTCTCTCACGGCGCGGCCCTATACTGTGTTTGTACACGGATAACGGCACTTGTTTTGTGGGCGCAAGCTCTTATTTACGCGACGTTCATAAGTTTCTCAGGGAAGAATATCGTACTCGTCTTCAGGAAGAACTTTCCATAAATCATATTGACTGGAAGTTTATTCCACCAGCATCACCACATTTCGGTGGATGTTGGGAAAGCATGGTCAAAGTAATTAAAACGCATCTCTTCAAGGTCATAGGTCAACAGATCCTCTCTTACGAAGAGCTTTTAACTGTCCTTGCACTAGTCGAGGCACTGATCAACTCGCGTCCGCTCACGGCATTGAGTAGTGACTCTGCAGAACCATCCGCGTTAAGCCCTGCACATTTTCTGAACACAGTGCCATTATCGTCATTTCCGGCTCCTGAAGCAGACTCTTCAATCTTGCTCCAGAGACATACTCTGCTGGATAAACTCGTGCAGTCGTTCTGGCGGCGCTGGCGTGCGGAATATCTACACCAGCTTCAGGCTAGATCCAAGTGGAATAGTCCTGCATCCCCTATACAGGAGGGTACGTTGGTCGTCATAATACATGATAATGCTCCGCCGCTTTCATGGCCGTTAGCCATCGTAGAGAAATTGCATACTTCCAAGGACGATACAACCCGCGTTGTTACCGTGAAAACCGCTAAGGGGAGCTACGTGCGCCCTGTTGTACGTCTCTGTCCGCTTCCAACTCAGTGACACCAGTTTAGTAAGTAGTTTTCGCTATTATTGCGTTTGTAGTTTTCGCTAAAGTTAATTTAGATTAATTTTATTGTCATATCGCTGTCTTAGCCTATTGATGGGTTATGCGGTAGTACACCCAACATAGCTAAGTTCAATTCTATTTTTTTTAAAGGCAACCCTTTAGGGCCGGGGGGATATGGTAGCGCCATCTACCTTCCTATCTATAACTAATCGCATCAACGTCAATCGTTCTACGCTTGTTTGTCTAGTGCGAGCGATACCATGTTTCCGTCCCTGTCTCCCATTCCCTAGGAGGGGCACGCCTTTCGCGGATTGGTCGCCGCGATCGTCGACGCGAGTGACAGTCCAGAACTTTCGAGATTCGCTAAATACGTGTCCGCCATACCGTACCGCACCGCGCCGCTCCCGCTATAATTATTACCGCTTATACAAAACCGCTCGCGAATAGAAGTGATTTGTGTAGTGGAGTGATTCAAGCAGCTTCAGGATTCTCGAAGACATCAGGAGGCTGCCATTTGCAAGGAAAAGGACTGACGTACAAGGTAGGTGCCCCTCATCCGTCAGCATCCTTAGAATATCCTATACCTACTCACAATCCTCTTCCCTTATTCCAATCCTAGGCGACCAAAGAACTCGCCATCCTTTGTATACAGTCCATTCCTTCTCAAAGTCGCCTAGAACCTACGGTTTCGGTGTAACGCCGAACCATCGGTATCATCCCATTTTTAGGCCTAGCTATCACATTAGCCAAAATAAGACCTTTACATAATTCTTTCCTAAATACTACACAATCTTCTGTTCTATTAACAGGAAAATATTTAATAACTTTACAACGCGGGGAAACAGTCAATAAATAATCATACAAATTTAATGAAATCGAAGCCATTTTCCCTCGACATTCTCTTTAAGATAAAATATTCTTCGAAAAATCTACTATCCCATTATATTTTTGAAAAAAGTCTTGGCCTAATATACCGATTACTTTACAAGTACCTCAAGATTTGCTATAGGTAGTGTGCTATGTAATGGAAATGGGAAACCCGTGGCATATGCCAGTAGATCTTTGAATAAGAGTGAGTTAAATTATCCTATTATTGAAAAGGAATTATTGGCTATAGTTTGGTCAGTAAAATATTTCAGACCATATTTGTACGGAAGAAAATTTATCGTAAAAACCGATCATAGACCGTTACTATATTTGTTTAACATGACAAATCCGTCAAGCAGGTTAACAAAATTCCGACTAAGTTTGGCAGAATACGACTTCGAGGTCGAATACGTAAAAGGAAAAGATAATGTGTTAGCAGATGCATTGTCCAGAATAGTTTTATGGAGTGATGATTTAAAAAACATGCATGAAAAGACTTTATGTGTACTGACGAGAGCACAAAATAAACGTCTATCAGAGTCGAAAAAATCGGATACTGACATGGAAGATTCTACGCTTAGTAGGCTTAATCACCCTAGGATCGTAGAAATTCTTAAAAAACACGGACATGATATTGAACTAGTTCAAATAAGATTAGATTCATGGAATAAGTTGTTGCGTAACAAGAAGAATAAAATATTTTCAAAGTCACGCAATTTGTTATATGTGCCAGAAAACTCGAATATTTATATAAACTATGATTCTTTATCGGCATCTTCGCGAGACGAGTTGTTGAAAGACATAGTAAGTTTTTGTACCGAAAGAGATATTAAAGAAATTATTATATTAAAAAACTGTTTTAACGATGAGTTAATTAAAAATATGGCACGATATTTAAAATACAATGCTAAAATATTATCTCAAGATTTTAGAGTATGCGTAGTGAAAGATGTACAAAGAGTTGACGATAAAGACGAAAAAAGGGTTATAATGAACGACTTTCATATTTTACCGAGTAGAGGTCATGCCGGGATACGTAGGATGGTTAACAACATAAAAAATATTATAATTGGCCGTCTATTGAAAAAGATATTGTGGAATACGTACGAAACATACTACTATATTTACTGCGTTAGCGTACTACCCATCTCTCTACCTGCTAGCTGAGGCCGGCTGACGCCGCCTACCTGACTCTATTGGTTGTGGCTTTCCTAATGCTACTTCCCTTCAGGTTCCAGGTCCACCTTAAGGCTCCGGGCTAGTCTACCTAGACCGCTACACTTCCTGCATCGCCTTCGGCGTCACCTCTGCCGAAGAGTCTGGCCTGCCCTGCTCATCGCACTCAGACCACCAGCGCCTGCCAGCTGAACCAACGGCCTGCTAGGATCTGCCACTACGCGCAGCCCTTCGAGCAACCTGCCCTGCACACTACCGGAGGGAACAGCGTGGGAGACTGCAGCCCTTAGTGTTCAGGCCAGTGTCGTGTTGTTGGTCGGTCATACTTGGCAAAGGAAGCGACGCAATACTCGGCAAATAAACGCATAGAACCTTTTCTGCGTTTTAATACCAGAACCCGTTACATTCTTTCTCTAAGCGTTATCCCAGTTTCAATCTGGGGTCCGCTTTCTAGTCTAACCAGATCTCGAATTTCAACACAATAACTTCAAATCCAAATTGTTTACAGTAAGGGCACTAACAGTGAATCACAAGGTGCGATACCGCAGATTTCTAAGAACAATAACAGACCTACACAAAACAAACAGAACTGACATTCAGTTTCATTGATACAGTGCTTACAATCTCAATCATCCACTACATTTTAAAGTAGCAGGGACACAACATAAATCATCATCGCTTCTGGCGATGCCATACTATACCACTCATCCACTACTCCCAGAGTAGCGGGATCACAATCACAATCATCATCGTCTTTAGTGATGGCACGCTATACCAGTGATCCACTACTCCCAGAGTAGCGGCAACACACCATAATTATCATCGCCTCTGGCGATGGCACACTCAGTCATCCACTACTCCCAGAGTAGCGGGCACACATCACAGTCATCATCGCCTCTAGCGATGGCACACTCAGTCATCCACTACTCCCAGAGTAGCGGGTACACATCACAGTCATCATCGCCTCTGGCTAGCGACATAAGCACATGTATGCCACACAAGCACTCTTCGTCATTTTCGGCTGATAATGGAACATAAATACCAATACGGCCTTTCTAACAGAGAAAGAATACTTTTAAATGATTATTACGGCTACAAAACAGCCTCTGGTACGGTCCGATCATCATGTAAACTTAAACACTTTCTTCGATGTCATAACTACTTTGTTCTACCTCAATTTCGTCATGGCTAGTCTAAATACGAAACTTCTCCTAACCTACTCATAAGCGATCAGTAAAGGACTTTTCGCGTTCAAAGCAATGGACAATGCCTTTGACGCTATGACACCGCACCACAGGAAACAATGCCTAACAAAAGCTTGTCGACGCACCGATAGCTATTCAGTGCCTGCCAATATGCACCAATGGAAACGAGGGTACCACAAGACTATCACAACAACGACTAACAAAGTACCCATTTTAATGGGAATAAGGTTAGGTATACAATTATCACTAACGATCACTAACCTGGTTCTACCTGCAATGAAAAATAAAATCGCTGAAAATGATTATCATAACGCACTACGATGATAACTCAATCACTTGACAAATCGAGTTTAACAGCTACCAGAAACCTTGTACTGAAGGTATCTTCCGTTTACTGTATCACTCCTAAACGTCCTAAACATAACTTGGAATTGGCTAGAGAAATTTGGGGCACTTGGGCAACATTCCCCGTGTATCACATGAATTTTAAAAACACACGGCAGGTAATTTTTACTCATAAAATCTTAAAACCGAATTTAATTTTACTAGTGGTGCCATCTAATAATCACGAGTAAGAAACATTTTTAATAGTGCCATCTATCAAAGTGTTAAACATTTGCGCACAATAATAAGCTGGTATAATTGCAATACCGAGATCGTCTGTAAATCAGAACTATAACGAGTAAAAGAGCCGCTTTTTATAATTGAAAAGGCTTAGGCTGTGATCACGTTTTAACGAAACCCGTTAGGTATTATCAACACCACGAGTAGGTAAAATAATGGCGCTAGCAATATCTTTCGACTATGGTTAAGTTACACTAACCAACCAACCGCACAAGTCTAAACAGTACTGCAGTTCACACGTCTATTTAAGAAATAAAAGTTACAAGATGTGATATACAAAATCAGCACGGTCGGCCGCAATGGCTCCGCACAGTCTACACTATGAACTTGGTATATACGATTCGATTAGTCTACCGACTTTGCGCCGCTGTCCTGCAAAAGACAGTGTAGAGGGAAGTTATTGTTCTAAGTTTAACAGAAAACCAACCGAAGCTGGGTGTTGGTTCTAAAACCAATATTACAACTGCACTAGAACAATAACTAGCAAGTTTACTCTAACACACTTGCTTTGAATCGTTCAGTACTACCCTCATGTTTTTTGTCTTTCTTTCTTCTTTAAGCTATTAAAAAGAAGGTTATTCATGAGATCATGCCATGGGAAACACCACACCGTAAAAGTCAAACGGTTGCACAACTCAGTGCCAGTGCAGGAATCGAACCCACAACACTCGGTACAATGTGATGGAGACATCATAACAACAATTATGACATTTCCAAGGTTAAACGCATAGCTGTATTCTGCTAACCAAGAATGTTTTACAACTACCGTAACTAAATAAAATTTGCAGTACCAAAAAAAACAGACAAAATACGCTCACCACGGTTGCAGTTGAAAGCCCAGCTGATTCACCAACATAGCAGCGTGAGCAGCCGCCTTCGCTCGTGCCTTGTGGGCACACTTCATTGAACAGGTCCATCCCAGGAAACGGCACGGTAGATAGCCAGCTCGAAGCTCCTCCCTTCAAGGCCCGGCTTAGTGCGACCATAAGCGGAGCGCAATGGGGATCTTGATTGTCCAATCACATGTCTGCAGTCGTCACCAAAGCACGTACATCTACACCTTGTTGCTCAGGATCAAATTCCGATCAGTTCCAAAGTGCCTCAACGGTCCGTCCTCACACTTTACGTCATAACCGCTCGCTTGCTGTCAACCGCCTGTGTTCCCAATTTAAAATAATACTAACACAGTATTACGTGTTAGTCACGCCATCTAGGATTTCACCCAGGTACTAAACCTGGCGTTTCCTCACTAACAATTAACCAAATCAACTTCCGTAAACATATTTTATCTATCCAACTGACACCTTGCTCCGACAAATAAATTAGTTAGTTTTTTTTTTTAATTTAGTTGTAGGATTATACGTATAATTTTAGTTGTAAATAATAGTTTAAATGAAAATAAGTATACAGTTGTAAAATCATTGAATTTAAATTTATTCTCTGTTACTTAAATATACAAAATAATGTTGCTCAGGTTCTTTTGCCGACCGTACTTTTACCAGCATAAGAACATACGCATTGTAAGGGGCGTATGGGCGTCAGTGTTATTTCACAGGGCGTATGGGCACAAATTCCTAAAAAAGAGCGCATCTATATTATCAGCTATATTTTCAGTTATCTTATTAGGCAAGGCAACTGGTAACTTCATATCGAATATACCAATTATCCCTTTTTCTACTTAATACCCATAGTATAGATAAACGGACACAAAACAGCATGGGTTATTCTAAGCTAAACGCACACGCAATCTAGCAACGCAATCAAAACTTGCTTTGCCGTAAATAACACTGCTTGTGAAATCCCTGTGCATGCGCCAAAAGCTCCACCATATTCAAATTGTACATATTCGACCTCTGCAAAGCGTTTCCGGACAAGGACAATGCACACTTTATAGTGGGTAACCTTTGCCTGAAATAAGGATTGCGTAATTCTTATTTCAGAAATTCAACTACACTGTATAATATATAAAATAGTAATAGTAATTATATATGTATAGTAAAACTATAAAAAAATATCTATAAAATACTGCTTTACTGACTAAATGACAGACAAGCTACAGCCAACATCATTAGACGCAGGAAGCTTAAATTTAGCATGTATGCTCCTTGAGGATTACCTGATCCCATGGCAATTTCGGGAAATTCCCGATCCTGGATCGGGCAGAATCAGTCAATTTGAAAAAATTTGCTTGTGAAGCTGCGTTCTTCCTCTAGTACTTAATAATACTCCGAACATAAAGCAAATCATGTTTGTCTTTGTAAGAAGCTGTTTGCATGAAGGAAAACCTACATTGTTGTCTTCATTTTGATGTTTTATATTAACATAATTGCAAGTTGATCTGCAGAAATCGATGGACAATTTAAACATTAAATAATAATATCAGCCCTGCCTATAAACTTCCAAATGGCTTAACACTAGCCTTTTCTTATGATGAAAATGGTTAGGCCACGGGCTCAAAGTGGGCTAGACCATAATTATGACTATCGTGAACATTGCAAAGATCCCTCTCTAGACACGCAGGTTTCGGTGTTTCCCTAGACCGTCTAATACACATAACTTCTAAAATTCAACGGTGCGTGCCGTAGGTTTGTACCCGAAACATTTTGTGTAGCAGTTTGCTAGTCTGTCCACTAGGCTATCGCTACCAATAAGGAGCCCATATCAAAGTCATAGATGACATCACACGAACCATATGAATCGAAAGCTTATCCGACTGGTCAGAAAGCAGTCCTTCATAAAAAGTGCATAAAACTGACAATACCGACTGTCATGATAATCGTTGTCAGTGTTCAAGATGCCGGCACTGATATCTTGACACTGGCCTAGAATATTGCATTCCGTTTGGATTGCGAAAGATAGACAGCATATTTAGTTGAAAACTAGATTTCCGTCAAATCATCAGACTACAAAACTGACATCGTGTTACGAGGACAATATCTTGGATGGAAACTGGAACAATCTTAAGAAGACTTTGATGAAAGTAAATAAGAATTGAAATAAACTAGTGTAATTTACTGATCCCTTTATGTTCATTGTAGAGATGTAAGTACAATCATTGGTTACAAAATCTATTGTTTGAAAATATTTTACCTACTTCTAGGTATAATTGTATATTTTATCACTGCGTGATAACACTTTGAATTACACATTGTTTTCTCTTGAATTATAATTAAACTAATGCGTTTTCAGTTCGCCGTCAATAACTATCATATAACGTTTTTTTACTGCTGGACATACGGTTCTTTTAATTTTCTTTACATTTGGAGCAGAGGCGGCTCGTGAAAGATTATATTGGGTGTTCACTAAAAAAGAAAATGAAACTGCTTACAATTTATTTTGTGAATGCTTTTACAATTAATAGTAAGATGTGCTAAATCATCGATAGGTACCTACCCGAACCGTCCACGCAGTATCAACTCCGGCGCCACTAAACAAAATACACGGAAAACAAAACCGCTTCTTACTTCCTTCGCATTTTCGCAACCATATAACCAAAGCGTTTTATCATACCTATTGGTCGTTTTTAAAAGTTTTTTCACAGTTTTTTATAAAGTTTACGCTGTTATATTCCATATTAGTTACACAATTTAACTGTCTTTCTTAAACATAGGTATATTATATACACGATCACACATACAATTAACAATATTTTAAACACCAATCCTTTTCTAATTAATTACCAACGTTTGCAGAGAAATGTTTTGCTTTTGTTTACATTCAAATGATACCGGCAAAACACTATTAAAAAAAAACGGCGCAGATGTTTTAATTTTTCTTCGTGACAAATGATCATATAATTTAGTCGGGTAATATATTCGCGCATGCGCACCTCGTCAAGCTAGCTAGGAGCGCCGCTCCGCATTTGCCTTATTTCTCATACAAATCTTCTGTCTCACGCGCCCAGCGCATAGAACGCTCTCTCTTTCGCACTCATTACGTTTCAGTATTAAGCGTTGTACTAAGCTTTCGTCAACGATGAGCGCTGTTATGAGCGCTCCACTCAACAAAAATACCTATGTATGTTTCAAGAGTGTTGACAAATCACAAAATTATGATAAACAGTTTAGTAGTCAAATACTTATTTGTAGATATGCATTATAGAAAAGAGAATAGGTGTGTATTAAAATATTGAGCATGTTTATAGAATAAGTTTATATGAGTTGTATAATTTTATAATTTTGGGAGTTCACTGCTCCAGCGCTCCTTTGAACGAGCCGCCACTGATTTGGAGTCAATAAAAGGAATTGGTTTACTATACCACGATGTATAAGGATTGAAATCAACTTTTCCAAAGATACATTTTGTAAATAATTACTAAGTTTTAGATACATGAATATAAATATTAATTTCAGAAATGTACGTATGAACTACTGAATCACTGTAATTATTAAGGTATTTTATAGGTTTCGTTTTTGTTGCAAAAGCCTATTTGCATGGTTAAAGACATATACACTCTATGTATCCGACAAAACTGGGGCTTGCTGCTAGTTTACTTTAAAAGTTATGATAACAAAATGAAACATTTTTCTTAACAAAGAATAATAAGTTTACTTGAAGTAACGAACTAACGCAGAGACCTGTTTACTTCAAGTTGAGAGGCATTATTTACTTTGTAACAGCTTAACGCGCTAGACCTGGGTCTTTATTGAGCTTCTTTGTTACAGTTGCCTAAGATTAGAAGGGGAAACATATTTCTATTGTACTTTACATGAAACTTATCAAGTAACTTTTTCAATTTGACATACATTTTAATTTTTAATTTTTTAATATAGTTCATGGGAGAGGAAAGGTGTTAAGAGAGCGTATATTGGTCAACAAACAGGACGTCGTCCTGTCGGTTGCCCCAGATACCGATGGAAAGATGTTGTAGAGGTAAGTCTGAGGGAGCTTCAAGGTAGTGATTGGCGAGCGGTGACCAAAGATCGGGCGAAGTGGCGTTCTCTCGCATTGGAGGCCAAGGCACATTTCGGGATGATGAGCCGTTGGAGTAAGTAAAGTTTAATGTACGCATTATATTATATCAGCTGCTGTGACCCTACTGCCTTGTGATAAAATGCAACGTGTGTTTTAACAAAGACTGAAAGAGTAGCAAGTTTTTCTGAGGCTTTAAGCAATGCCGAAGTTTGTTTACTGCAAGTTGAGTGCCGTCAATACTTTATGTTGGCGTGTCAAGCTCGACCCGAGTCAACGGGAGCGAAGAATTTATCGGCAACCGGCTTTTACTGCTCAAATACGTTACGTTGATAAATGTTGCACTTTTCTGAATGTCTTTAGTTTAGCCGCTTGACCGCGCACAAGTGACTATTCTCCCTTTTTCGAAATTCTGTAGACCACGCACAAGTGACTATTTTCCCTTTTTGGTTACAGCGCTATACTCGGTTTGAATTTACTGTTTCTTTTTATTTCGTTATGTTTTAAATCTTTTGTCTCTGTTCTATTCAAATCATTGAACATTTCTTCATGCTAAAAATACGAAGCGAGTCTTAGAATCGTTAACCCGGAACGAAAAAATAATGTCTAATGCCGCTCTTTGTTTCGCGCGCTCCGTGATTACGTGCTAATTGTATGCGTGTAATTAAATATTTTTATACTATGATACATGTTTTTTTTTACTTAATTCGGTGTAGATAGAACCCCTCTACAGTGAAAACTCATAATATATGTATGTCATCGATTTACTTTTTAAAATAATCCTGTTTAAAATATACAAAGTGTTTTTTTCAACGATAGTCAATGTTCGCTGCTAAGTATAAATTAGAAACTAAATATCAACAAAGAATTCATACGACTTGTTCGAGTCATTTATAAGGTTAAAGAAAAACATCACTTCAACTTACTCATGTTACCGACTTATCAACAATAAATGTTTATGTTAGCGCGCCCATCTGGCGAGCGGCGGCGCGAAATTTTGTTTAGAACGTGAGTGGTCGAGTGAATTCAGCGAATTGGCGTTAGCGGTCAAGCGGATAGACAGTTTTCTATTTATTAGTTTTAGCTATTTCTTGGATTCTTAGACCTGGTAGCGAGTTTATTTATCACTCTATTCTATTATCGACGAGAACTGAAATATTTGCTAAATTAACTGACAACAAATACATATAAACCATTATTTATTTTTCTACTGTAATGCTACACTTTGAAATATTCATTTCACAAGAAACCCTTTTGTAACTGAAACAGAAAATGTAATCAAGGAACATTAATGAAATATGGCAGAATAAAAGCACATAGCGTCATCCTTTATACTTTAGCTGATTTTAATGAAATCTTCATTTCATATTACCTACAAAGTAATACGTAACTGACGTCATTAATTAAAAGTTTCCATAGTATGACGTAGGCAATACATACAAACGGCTTATAACGGTTTCGAGCCACAAGCCTGTTCTGAATTCAAAATATTCAAATACATACTTGACATATTGGTGTAACGAAATTAAGGTATTTCTGTTTACTAATTTCGAAGTTCCAAGATCTCAGTTGATTCCAAGCTTTCGGAATGTTACAGAATGGTGTGGGTAGTCGTGAATTTTCAAGTTTCCAAGCCAAAATGGAAACAATGCTGGCACTGTCGCGTGGTGCCTTATAAACTTTGCCTTCACTTTATACAAGGCTTGCACTAACTTGAGCTTGTTTCACTTCAAATATATACAAAACCTTTATAGAAACTAATCAATTAAGCTTTTCTGTGTTTGTATATGTTAACCTTTAACGTCACGGGCGGGGTCTAGGCAGACCCCACGCGCTGTTTTTTTAACGGTTTTTCTTTTAATTTACGGGTTATGATCGCGCGTTTTTAGCTAATCTCATTGCGACGCGAAGCCTTTCGGTGAGTGGACGTACGTCGCTCTTCTACTAAGGTAAGTTACATTTTTGCTTACGTGGGGATACCTGCAGACCCCACCCGTGATTTAACGTAGTTACTTTTTTCACTTTGATTGTGTTTTTATTTCTTTCTTTTTCAGAATTGGTGCTGTATAAATGAAAAAATGAGTCGCCGACTAACCGAAAATCAAATTGCACAAATTATATACGATTTTAGTGAGTCTGAATGTAAAGGCGGAGACACACCTCAGGAGGACATTTTGCCAGCCTAGTCCATATGAAGCTGGTCCTAGTGCCCCAAAAATGAAGCAAAGATGCTATTATTGTCCCAGATTCAAGGATAAAAAAAGTACCATTGTCTGTAAATCTTGCAAGAAAACTATTTGCAAGCCTCATTCAGTAGCAATTACTTATTGTTCACCATGCCTACCCAAAGAACAAACTTTAAGGTTATTTTAGGGTAGTACTTTTCAAGAATTGTCATTTTTTTTCTATAATGTTTATCGTTAAGTTTTTTTTTTATAATTACTTGTTTTTAATTCTTATTTTATAAGAAAAAATTGTTAGTTAGTCAGAAGTTGACTCCTTTCTTAAATTTTAGTACATTAATAAGTGCCTTAAAAATTCTATGTACGAGATTGTTAATTTGATGAAAATGTTCCTTACTGTCTAAAAATTGATTGTTTTATGATTAATAAATACTTTTTATAAATATTATCATATATTATCATATTATAATATATCATATCTTATAACATAAAACAGCTTTTAAAAGTTATTTAAAAAATCTTAATATATATGTAAATTTATATTGGGGATACTTCTGGACCACACGCATGACGGAATGTTATCCTAAACAACGCGTGTACTTAAAGGTTATTAAAGTTGACTGTATAATGGAGTTCGGCTTATGAGGCAAAAGTTTGGATGCAATGTTGTACAATGTTTAACATTCAGTTTGTTTTTAGATAGGTTTCATGAAATTGTGTAGAGATAATGCTGTGGAGATGCAATTCTCTTATTATACGACTATTAAGTATAGTTCAATTGAGTTTCTGTCTCAATCTAGTTGGCGGGTAATCTACTGACTAAAAAGTCTATTTCAACTACTATGTTGTACAAATTATATAGCTTGACGTTCGTACTTTTATGTTATTATGTTCCCAGAACAAACGAAGCTTAGGTACCTTTAGATAATAGGATGACGATTTTCTTCGTCTATTAATAGTAGATTATTATTATTATTTTTATTATTATTTGTAGCCTAACCTGTCCCACTGCAGGGCAAAGGCCTCCTTACCCTCTTTCCACCTCTCTCTATCGAGAGCTGTTGTTGTCCACTCTGCATTATAGAGCTTTAAATAATTTTGCCACCTAATTTTGGGTCTGCCCCTTAGGCCTCTTTCGATCTGGGACCCACAAGGTGGTGGTTACGTTCGAATTTATTTCGTTTTTGTTTTTTTAATTTAGTAAGTATTTATCACTACTATCTTTAGCCTTAATGGGTTAGGAGCCTTCTATGTTCACCCATAGTTTGCGTAAAATTGTCAAGCGTCCAACAAATCAATTCACATACATATAAAATAGCACAGGAGTGAGAGGGACTTGAAGTCTGCTAACACAAACTTGACCGGAGCGCTGGCCAAGTGCGGGTTGGCAAACTGTCCTTCAAGAACATTTTAAGACGTGCGTTTCTACAATATCGCCTTGATTTATCAGTCTAAGTACTGTAATATACTAATTAGTGATATACTAACTAATAACTGTCATTTTTGTTATTTACTGCCCACCATTCGCATCGATGTAGTAGTTACACAGAAAGTTTAATAAGTTAGCCAGCGTAGAGCTGTTTCAGTTTGTTAACTCTAATTCTATCAGAGAGGTCGTTCCCGGTTTTTGTTGCTACGTGAAGTTCACAACACTTGTTCAATCTGTGCTCACTGGCTGTAAATACAGTCAGGGGCGGCAAAAAATAAAATTTGCTATAGCCGAATTTGTAGAAAGTTTGCCATGATGTGAAACCATTAGGCACTGTGATTTTTTTTAAAATACTTATCTTAATATATAAAATCCTTGCGTTACTGACTGACTGACAGACACGTTACAGCCGAAACTATTGGGCGCAGGAAGCTGAAATTTGGCAGGTATATTCCTTGGGGACCGTAGGGGTGCACTAAGAAGGGATTTCCCGAAATTCCCACGGGATCGGCCAAAACGGGTAAATTAAAAAAAATGCAGGCGTAGCTGCTGGCGTCCTCTAGTGTATTTATATTATTTATGTATAGTCATTTATATAATGTATTTATAATATTTTGTATGATAGTGTTTATGTACTATTATTATTACAGCGAAAGCCTAGTGTAGATACCAACAGACTGCCATGCAGAGGGTATCGGGTTCGAATCCTAGGCGCGCACCACTGACTTTTCGGAGTTATGTGCGTATTGAATTATTAATTATCGCTTGTCCCGTGCCTCGGAGAGCACGTTAAGCCGTCGGTCCCGGTTGTCATGAAGATCTTTGACAGTCGTTATCTATAGGGAGTCAGTACCTATCTCTGAATAAACTGACACTAGTCTAAACCATGGAATATCGCTATCCCTATGGGTTGCGGAGGTCAGATAGGCAGTCGCGCCGTGGAAAAGCTAATATTCAGTCAAATCCGGTTAGACTAGCAAGCGGACCCCGGGTTGAAACTAGGATAACGCTAGGAGAAAGAAAGAATAGTGTTTATGTATATGTATTTTTATATTTGCTATCTATTTATTTATTATATAATGTATCTAAATCATTAATAACGCCAAACTACCCTTCTATCTTTCTTTCTGGATCCATGTCTTTCTTGTCTATCCCAAGGTTGCCTGTAAGACATTGCTAGATAGCGATAAGGCCGCCATTTGTACTGTTTCTATAAATGTTTTTATTCATGTTTTTTCTTGTAATATTGTTTTGGTGTACAATAAAGATGATTATTATGCGAACATATACACTGTTTCTTAGGTCTTAAAGCTAGTTTTAACTAAATAAATAGTTTTCTTCGCTTTGCATGAATTTTCTGACTATTCTACACGTATTTAAAATTGCAGCTTTTTGAAGCGTGATGAATATTTATTTTTTTAGGTCAATAAGTTTGATGCTATGATGGAGATGGTTCGGTATTACGCCTGTGGTGGAGATAACTATGGGCACTACGTAAACTTTTTCTTATCGCCAGATTCTGCTCACTTCATCTTTTAGTTCGGCATATTTACTAATTTTTCAGATATAGTTTTTTGTAAATTATGTGTGTTCGGAATGGCGAACTCTATAAGGTGAGTGGTTTTATTTACTTTGTCCTGTACAGTGATGTCTGGTCTATTGTAGTGGATGGTCCTATCGGTAAGTATGGCGCGGTCATAGTAAAGCTTGTGTGTGGAATTTTCTAAAATAGTTTGTGTCGTGTATTTATAATAAGGAGTGTTTGTGTCTTGTATGAGTTTATATTTGAGTGCTAATTGTTGATGAATGATGTTTGATGAATGATCTACCTGGTTATGTCTGTGAGTGTAATCTGTCTGTGTGAGTTGTGTGCATGCTCCAGTGATGTTTTGTATAGTTTGTGATTGGCTATGGCATTTACGACATTTGTCATTAGTAATTGTTGGATCTTTAATTATATACTTTCTGTAGTTTTTTGTGTTTATAATCTGATCTTGGATTGCAATAATAAAGCCTTCTGTTTCCGGTAATAAATTGCCAATTTTGAGCCATTTATTGGATGCTATTGTATCTATTTGGGGTTGCTCTAGATCATGAGGGTGACGGCCATGCAGTACTTTCTTTTTCCAATCTTCTAATTTTTGCTTTTGTGGGTCAATGTCAGTGAGTTGTGTATCTGTATGGTTGTTCAAATTAAGTGGTGTGTAGTTGAAATCATTGGTGACTATGGCGTTGTGGATGTTACTTGTATGAGACTTGGTGTGGAAAAAAAAATTAAGGCTGTTTATTTGTTTTTGCCAAAGATAATAGATGTCAATAAGGCCACGCCCTCCATCTTGGCGTTTGATGGTGAGTCTCTATATTGCAGATTTGGGGTGTAAATTATTGTGTTTGGTAAGTGTTGTACGTGTAGTTCTCTCTATTTGTTGTATATCAGTCTTTGTCTATTTTATTACTCCAAATGAGTACGTTAAAACAGGGATTGCGTAGGTATTTAATGCTTTTATTAAGTGCTTGCCTAAAAGTTGAGTCTTGCAAAGTGCATTTCCCCTTCTTTTGTATTCTAAATGTTTGTTTAATGTTTGTGTGATCAAGTCCTTTGAGTTGTCTGTGTCCTAAATATTTATATAGGTCTGTGGATTATAGTGCTGTGATTGATTCCGTTGTGTTAATGTCATAGTTGTCAGGTTTTATTTTGCCTCGTATTATATGTACTGTTTTGCATTTATCTAGTTCGAATTGCATATTTATGTCCTTATTAAATTATGTCGTGGTTTGAATTAAATTTTTCATTTCTTTATCGGTCTTGGCATATAATTTCATGTCATCCATATAAATAAGATGTGAGATAGTAGTTTCTGCTGTGATGTGTTTAAGGGAATATCCAGCTTGGCAGCTATGTACTAGGCGAGAGAGGGGATTGAGAGCAAGACAGAACCATAGAGGGCTTAGAGAGTCTCCTTGGTATATTCCTTTGTTTATGAATATTTCTCTAGTTGTGATGACGGTATCGCGGTAGTTTAAGTGTAGTTTTCCATTGAGACATGATACATTGCAAGAAGTTTATTAATTTTGTATTTATCTTGTATATCTGTAAAATTTTAATCAACCATGAATGTGGAATACTATCGAAAGCCTTTTTGTAATCGATGTAGGTACAATGCAAGTTTCTACTTTTTGTGGCGGCATGTTTATGGATTACGGAGTCTATAACTAGCTGTTCTTTGCATCCCACATGGCCCCGTCTGCACCCATTCTGTTCTTCTGTTATGATGTTGTGATGTTCTATATGGTTACTAATTTTTTATGTGATTGCCGATGTTAATATTTTGTAAATTGTGGGTAAGCATGTTATTGGTCTGTATTGTGAGGGCTGTGGTGAGTATTTGGTTTTAGGTAACATGTAAGTTATTCCTGTGGAAAAATAATCAGGTATATTTTGATTTCCTAGGACAATAGTAGTTAAAATTTTTGCTAAAACTTTGTGTAATGAAGTTATTTTTTTATACCAGAATTATGAATTTTATCTATACCAGGAGATTTCCAGTTATGTAGTCTTGTAGTGATTCTAGTTATATCACTTTCAGTTATTTCATTGAATTCCATTTCTTCAATTGATTGCCATGTAAGTTCTTCATTTTTAACCCAATCAGAATTTTCGTTGTGTTGTACCTGCTTTTCCCATATATCAGCCCAAAACGATTCTAATTGTGCTAAGTTTGGTAATTCTGCGCTATTTTCTAATACCATATCAGTTTTTGGTTGCTTTTAATTTCTGTAAAAGTTCTTTTCGTTGGTAGTAAACAAAGCGTTATCATTTTTGCGTTCTTGTGCTTTCTTATATCTTTTTAACCTATGGACTTTAAGGTTTCTTTTTCAAGGTATCCAAAAAATCTTTCGGTTTTCTGTTATGATTTTCGTGTATAGTATGGGTATTCATGCTCCTAAATATTACTTCAACTCTCTTAACTACTTTATTGGATCTATTATTTTTAATGTATTGAGTTAGTCTACCGCAGTCTGCTCTAAGTCTTTCTATATCTTTTTCTAATCTCTGTTGCCAAAATGTTGATGTATTTTTCGATTTTTTACTGCCGACATAGTCTGTTATTTTATAATCTAGTTTTTCTGAAATGACTACAGCTGTGCAATATATACGGTTGGTAGACTTCATCTGCATGTTGGGTGAGTATTTCTTGATTAAGTAAATTAAGTAGGTGGGAAATCTTTGGTGTGTATCAAAGTTTGGGAAATTGGGTCGGTGTACTGGATTCATCCCAGAGTATTGTATTAGAGTTGTTTTAAATTTATTTTGTATTTCAAGGGTACGCGTATCTGTAGTGCCTATAGGTAGATTTTGATCGGGTAACGTTTCTATATAATTTTCTAGTGTTATGATCTGACTTTCGGTTTGTGTGGCAGTGTGAGATACTTGTGTATTTTGTGAGTGATAGAATGTTCGAGATTGTGTGAAAGGTTGGGTCTCAGTGAATGATTGTGGGTCAAGATTGTTTTCTGATAAGCGAAGTGTTTGTGTGATTAAATTCGCATTAGTATTATTTTTTATGTCCTCCAACTGTGCTCGTACTTCTTCTTTCAGTGTGTCTATTTCTTCTTTTGATAAAAGTTTATTTCTAACTATTGTACGGCGTTGGTCTGAAATTATTTGTTCACTAACAATAATTTCTGGGCATTGTTGTGTAAAAAGTTCATGTAAACGTTGCCTATAAGTGGTCATGTTAGTTTCTAATCTTGTGATGTGTAAATATGTGCGCATAATAAATATGTTAACTTCCTTACTCCATCTCATGCGTAATCTTGGTTTTCCAGCCTTGGTAGACACGGGTAAAAAGCTATTAGCATCCCGTGCAACATTCAAGACTGGAGTAGGTGCTGTGTTAAAGATACCAATGGGTGGTGACGACGGTATAGAAGGTGATGATGATCTTGGTGGTGTATATAATCTACTTGGGCTATAGGGTTCTATTGGAGTGTTGGTCCTGTCTATCATTTGATGACCGACGTCAATGATTTCGGCTGTAACATCTTTATCGGTGGAGGCCCGCCTGTTCAACCCCTCACCACTGACGGTTCGCATGCTGAGACACCCAGCGTCAGCTCCAGGTGTGCCCCGGCGATCGCCCCCGGGAACCGGTCCTAAACGTTTTCTTTTTGAACGTGTCTCCATTTTTAATGGGTTTCCAGAGCCATGCTGGCCGCGCCAGTAACAAATAAGTTGCGTGTCCGCCCCCCACGTGAATCTGGTGGTCGACTCGGACGTATGGTTGGATTTAGGGGGCTGATTATTATTATTATTATTCACTTTATTTATTACACTTCTCATAGTTAATTTTATATTAACAAATTACATATAAAAAAGGTTTAAATATATAATAGGGACCACGGAGACCCACCGGTGTCGGGTACAGAGACCAAGCCACCGGTGGTTAGGGCCTCAGAGACAGGAACTTCCTCACGATGCGTGCCGTGTCGAGAAGAACTGCCTTCTGTATCAAGGACTTGATCCAGCTGCCTAGTGCTCTTTAGATGTTGACCGAGTCTCTTGGCGATTAGCCCATTTACAGACATGACAATCGGCACAATGATCGCCGGATCCACATCCCACATGTCAACAATCTCGTGAGCTAGGTCCAAATATGTAATCTCTTTCTCTTTTTCTGCAGTCACGAGAATCCACACTCATCTGCAGAAAATAATCTCTGAGGTTGCACACCTCGCGGTTGTGGAGGGTCTTAGCACATAAAAAGCCTCGACCCTCACATTTCCGCGGGATGTACAGCCTCAATACCGATGAGCGTGGTTGATGCATACGAGATGCAGTCAGCATTGAAAGGAGTTTTCTATCCAAGGCATCTAGTTCAGTCTAGGTCCACCTGAGTATGCCGAAGGAATACATTAGGACTGGCATGGCCCACCTGTTGCAGGCCCGCACCTTGTTGCCACCTGATAAAGGACTGTTAAGTACTTTTCTCAGGCGGCCAAAGAACCGAGCCTGCAACGTCTGTTTCATGCCAGTCTCAGAAATATTTAAAGACTGCGACATACCCAGGTATTTGTAGGTCTCAGTTGGGGAGAGGGATCTAAATTGTATGGAATCTGAGAGTTGTATCCCTGCAAATTCCATAATCCTGCCTCTCTTCACATGCATGACCGCACATTTATCTACACTAAATTCCATCCTGAGAATCACTAAAGGTTTCGGTTACCTTAAGTAATGCAGTCAGTTGGACTTTGTTGGGGGCAAATAATTTCAGGTCATCCATGAAAAGGAGGTGAGATGTAACATGACCTCCTCTCCTCAACCGTTATCCTGCCCTGAAGCCTCTAATAAGGTACTTAGGGGGTTCAAGGCCAGGCAAAACCACCAAGGACTCAGGCTGTCGTCCTGGAATATACCTCGCTCGATCATTATGGGAGCGCCGCAACCCAAGGTCGATCGACATACTGGATAGCGCAATACGGTCCTCTATTGCCCCATACACGCCCTTAAGAAGGTCCATAGAGTTGTATCTACTTTGTACAGCTCTAGCACCCTCAAAGGCCACGCATGAGGCACGGAGTCGTATGCCTTTTTGTAATCTATCCAGCATGTCGATAGATTCTTCCGGTTACGGCGCACCTGTTGGCTAATGGCCATGTCTATCAGAAGGAGCTTTTTAGTACCACGAGCCCCACTCTTACATCCATTTTGAGAAACAGATAGAATTGAATTATCAAATATATGTTTAGATAATTTCGTTCTCAAAATGGATGTAAAAAGTTTATATAAAGTTGGTAAGCACGTAATTGGCCTATAATTCTTGGGGTCCGTGGTACTACCAGACTTATAAAGTAGGTGTGTCACGCCGGATGTTAAAAAATCAGGCAGCGACCCTGATTCCAATGATGATTGAAATTGAGATGCTAAGCAAGCATGTGAACTTCGGAGCCATTTAAGCCAAAAATTGTGCAGTCCGTCCGGTCCCGCTGACTTCCAATTTTGTAACGGACGGACTGCACTGGCTATGTCGTCAGTTGTTATATTTATTGGCTCCATAGATGGAATTCGTTCACATGCTCGCTCAACATCCCCAATCCAATCACCCTCTTCATGGTTGACGGGCATCGATCAGATGCTGCGCCAAAATGTAACATTGGCATCATCATTTGGTCGACACCCATCACCATTACTGGCCGAGGAATCAGGGTGCTCCCATCCCCGGCACACATACTTTTCGTCTCTCTGGAATGTGCGATTCAGGCAATACCGAATACGGTTTGCCCATGCATAAATCTTTTGTTTAAGAAAGTCGAAGCGCTCTGTAACTTGAGACAAATAATCTTGGGAACTGTTACCAGTTCCCGCGAAGGCCCGAGTCACAAAGCGCATCACTCTCGGTCGTGTATTACCGGCTCTAATAGAAGACAGCTTGCCAATGAGTGTTCTAGTCTCAGCGATACGACTCTCAATCCTGCATTGCCATGCTGGCACCATAACGGACGGACCGTCGAGTAGCGGTATTATCTACAGGAAAGAACAATGGTCACTTTGGCCTTTAGCACGTCTGATAATGAGTCCTATTCCAAAAAAAAGTACATTTTTTTATATTTTGATCAAAGCAAATACATATTTTTAGGACTTGGGAGAAAGAAATAATGTATTTACAGTTTATTTTTTAGACTATACCCCTAAACAATAATGAAATGTTATGAACGCAGCCATAACCTTATTGTCAAAATATGCGCTTCATTATACGATATGATAAATAAGAATTTATGTTACTTTGTAATAAAATGAAATATAACTTTTACAATAAAATATCAATAGGTGTTTTAGTTACATATAAAATATTTTTATTACGTAGTAATTAATCGTTTTTATTAATAAAAATCTAAGATTTGACGTAAATGACGTGAAATGGAACAAATACGCCATTTCGGTACCTGTCACTGTTATAGCCATAGAGATATTGGAATAGAGTGGCATAACAGTACTTAAATCAATACTGTGACGTGTCCGTCGGTGCGAGAGAGAACGCATCATTAAAGGCCCCCTGCATCTCTCTCTAACAATACATGCACAACATCAACATTACGCAGTGGCGTGCTACCTGTAACTATTATTTATATCAGTTTATCAGTAATCAACATTTTAAAAATATATAAACTTTTTTGTCACTTCAAACTATCTTCGTGTATCAATAAAAACAACTTTTAAACTATTGATTACTAATAAACTGATTTAAATAATAGTTACAGGTAGCACGCCACTGCGTAATGTTGATGTTGTGCATGTATTGTTAGAGAGAGATGCAGGGGGCCTTTAATATTTCGGTCTCTCTCCCACCGGCGGACACGAATAGGCCCCACTCTGCCACTCTATTCTTAATATCTTTATGTTTATAGCCGGTACATCAACGTCAATCGTTCCTCGCTTGCTATGAATTGAGTTTATTAGTTTGTTTGTTAGAAGAACATGTTTTTCTACACACATATATTAGGTACCAGAAAAGTTTAATGTATATATTTTTACGAATAAACTAAATAAAAACACAATTTAGTTCATAACCTCAAACATACTTTTTATAGAATAAAAAAGGTAATCCCATGTTTTTAAAATTCATATTTATACTAAAGTTAAATAAAGTAACATAAAAATATTGATAAATAACTCCACAGCAATAGACGTGAAAAAAGAAATTCTGGTCCACCTTTGTATGGGAACCGACCATTGTTCTTTAACTCCTGCTACTCGACATGCCGTAACAGCCACACAATACAGGATTGACTGTGCATCCCCCCCGTGGGATCTCCACCTTGTCGTGGTGGGGGGGCTCAGTAACCGTAGATTGGTCACCCGCGGTCAAGCTAAGAGGGATCCAGGAGGGGACGCTCCGCGTGGGCTTGACGGAGGCTTGCACAGGATACGTCCAAAGGGGCGGGTGCGAGTGACAGTTCTTCTGTCCCTCGCAGTCGGGTGCGGTCGCGGAAGGAGTGGCGTGTCGGTGTTGCGTTGCCGCGCGCCCTATCTCCCGCGACCAAATGGGGGCGCACCATCGTTGCGTCGCGGTGGGGCCGCAGAGAAAGAGGAGATGCAGTGTTGCGTTGCCGTCCTCCCTATCCTCTGCGGCCGCTGAGTGTTTTGTCGGCGGAGCCCAACACCTTCATCCGCCACCAAGGGGGTTTTGTTCGGGGCCCGCCTGACCATCTGGCGGGCCAATACCCGTTGGGGGGTAGCGAGGAATGCTTCAGCGATACCCCACCCTCCGACACACGGGTACGTGAGGAACACGGGTTGGTTTTTAGTCAGTAAGAGTCTGACAGTCCCCTTCGTCTTTCCCCCAGGGCGGAGGGACTCCATGAGGATTTTCCAGCCCAACACCAAAAAAAAAAAGTGATTGACTGTGCATCGCTGAAATTTTCACTATTGTCAAAATAGATTGACAATAGTGAATCCAAGGCACTCACTAGCGCTATGTTTTTCTTATGCCTGGGCAACCGAGGCAAACGAGGCCAAATACTTGGATCCATGGATCGGTATTCCCCAATAGCACATTCCAAAGTGCTCTTTAATTGATCATTGCACTGGGTACTTACATGAGAAGTCTCGTCATCTACCTCTTCATCGACGACATTAAGCTGTTGCTGTTGAGCAATCACTGTCCCTGTTTGCGATGAAGAAGTGATGGGGAGACTTCTCCGCACGTCAAAGCGAAGTCTCTCAAGCACGGTATCAACCAACAGACGACACCGCTGGATAGCCCGCACTTGATCCGATAGCCGTTGTGTTGACACGTTGACAGCTGGCTCAAGCGCCTGTAACAAAGGCAGCATCCGATCACGGTACGCACTGAGATTAGTTCCCCCCTCTGTGGCCACAAAATATGCCCGCCTGACGTTTTCATTCATCGAACTCGTCCATCTCATGCGGTGCACATCACCACCGCTAGCGGGGGCCCTGTTCGAAACCGGTTTTGATGATTTTTGTTTGACAGTTCGTCATCGAATCAATCGTCATCAATCTTTGTATTTCTTATATGGTTTGTAAAGGTTTCGTTCCGTAAAAATGATATTTTATAAAATAAATTCTCCTTGTTGTTGTTATTTACTATAATATACTGAGCCATAAGAGTAATATTAATATTAAATATATCCAAGAAAATTTTCATGTTGACGTTTTGCTGTGTTGCCAGTTATTATTATTGTAGGGGTCTCAGAATAGATGTTGTGTTAGGTGAAGAAAGAAAGATGCCAAAAGAAGAAAATATATACTTTACTGTGGTACCACTTAACAATATAAATAATAATATAAATAAACTACTTATCTACGACCTAACTGTAGGGGAGCGTGGAGACGACTACTGCGCCGCGCTTACACATTAGTGCGCGTTGTATATTTTGTAGCGTCAGCAGTCGCTACAATGTTCCCCCTTTTATTGAAAAAAGAAAGAATTAAACCGAAACTTTTAACAATCAATAAAATCACTAACTATTAAAAGTACAAAACAACAGAGAATAGCTTTAACATAAAATAACAATAAGTACATGCTAGCGCTCGGATCACGTTATCATAAACAATTGTACGCATCAAGTTACCGAAGCGTTAGTTCTGAAAATGCAACGTTAACAGAAATTATAAGTATATGGAACTCTATAACGATAAAACTAAGGGACTTTACTTTTAGAATTATATAACGTGTAACTTTATAACAATAAAATATATGAATTTATGAAATAACTAGACGAGAATAACTATTGATTTACACTTAAGACTATGCCAAAAACACGATAATAACTCTTTTTGCTCTTCGTAAGCCGCTTGTAGAGAGCTGGTCGTACAAAGAAGCAAATATGTGCGTTTCACTGATTGTACCAGCGATCTTCTTATGCTGCCTGGGCCGTACTGAGGGATGACAGGGTGCGCTATCCAACACTGAGCGGTATCCGTCCTCGCCTCCAAGTGTGATCAGCCGCATCGACGCGTGCACTGTTCTATAGAGTGCCACCGCCGGTCCCATGTCGTTCCTTGTCCTCGGAGTAAGCTGCGTATTTTCGTCTTGGCGCGGAATGCTGCCTCGCCACCAAGGTCAATACGCCTTACGCCTATGCCTCGACGTACGCACTGTCCTTCATAGTGCCGCCGCCGCGGCCGTCGTGTGCCGCTCCGGAATACGTCTGCTGCCCATGTTGCCGTGATCGCCGTTATCGGCAGATCGTCGTGTACCTTGTTCCAAATTTTGTGTCGCACGTGTCCTGACTCTGATGTTCTCCGCAGTTAGGTCGTAAGCCCTTTCGGTCGTAGTGAAAAGGGCGAGTCGTCTCCCATGAGTTCAGGCTATCTCCGTGTCCATGCTGTTTGGCTGCACGCTGTTGCCACGCTGCACATGCGCTTATTTGATTCCGCTGACCATGTGCAAGTGCGTCGATGCCGCGTTGCCGAAGCTGAGCCGAAGGGTGCGTCTTTGATGTCAAGGGTCACCAATGTAGGGGTCTCAGAATAGATGTTGTGTTGGGTGAAGAAAGAAAAATGCCAAAAGAAGAAAATATATAATTTACTGTGGTACCACTTAACAATATAAATAAACTACTTATCTACGACCTAACTGTAGGGGAGCGTGGAGACGACTACTGCGACGCGCTTACACATTAGTGTGCGTTGTATATTTTGTAGCGTCAGCAGTCGCTACATCATTATTATTATGTACGATGGTGTTTGATTAACAATACTTTGAAAGTTTTTAACATTTCAAAAGATTTATACACATTGAAATATTCAGAATTGCACCGGCAGTCAGTGAATTCAATTCAAGATTTCAATGCAACAAGTGCAAATAAAGCAACAACTTTATTTGAACTTTCTTCGTTGAAATCTTAAATCTTATTAGTCTAAATTTAACATAAATCCATTAAATGTTAATGATAGTTCTGGTTATTCTATAGTGTACGATTCAACTTAATATATCCGTCATCTCTCTAACTCTCTCTGGATCTTTTCAATAAAGCTAGAAGGAGCTGGATACAATAAATTACAAGCCAAAAAGTCAGCTGTAGACTGTTTTAAAGGAAAACACCAGCAGCAGTTTCTTTACTTACCTATTCTGAAATTACAAGTCATTTATAAAGAACAAAATTTACGATATACTTATCAGGAAATCTCAGCTACAGAATACAAACTTGAACTAAAGATTTGTATCAGTTTTACCTTCGGCAAACCGCTGCTAAATTTTACTTTTAATAACAAAACCGAATCTGTGTAAAACTGTAGCCTATCATAAAAGAGGCTGTATATTTAAATACCATTTGTTCAGGGATCGTTAGTTAATCAGCTTTTCAACTACATTGAACGAAATGATAGCGTCCCGATAACAGCTGCAATCGCATTAGGCTCAAACAAATGTTAATTGCTAGAGGTTTTATAGACCGTTTCGATAAGCTGTCTGGTTTAATAGGTCGTATGCAGCTTGTGACAAATCAGACGATGTTGGATCATCGTTTATGGGTACGTTAACGAGCTTATATTTTATCCGTACCATTAAGAACTTTCTGTGGATAGATGTGCTATATAAGTCGGCAATATCAGTTCACACGTCACCAAAGTAAGGCCTACGCCACACTTGACGGAAATTCCGTCGCGGATCTTCCGTTACGGTAAACGCTAAGAGCAATCGGAGCGACGGATCATCCACATAGTGTGCCTGGTATTGGTTATTTATATACAATAACTTGTATAGGCGTTCCGCCATGGAAAATCCGTGACGGAATTTCCGTCAAGTGTGGCGAAGCCTTAAAAAGAGTTTTTATTGTAGTTACTAGGCAATGAGTAAACATACATATATTACATAAATTTTTTGGTAACATATTCATATTAATACATTGAATCACCTATACCAAGACAAACGTGCATAAGTGCGAATCGAACCTGTGATTTTTGTTGCGGCAGTCGGTCACACTCCAGCAACGTTTACAAGAATGACGTATGTGGAAAATTGTTCATCCATTTTCACTTTTTTAGCTACCTCTTAACAGGGCGCACGATATCTATGATATCTAGACTAGGCAGAGCCTTTCTTGTGGGTACTAGATTACTACTTATTTCATAAACTATTCAATAATTACATTACCACATCTAACTGTTGCATCTTGGTATCTATAAATGCTTCTTAAGCGAAAAGATCTAGACAAAAAAAAACACTGACAATGAAGCGATTTTATAAAGGTTCGTTTTTACAGGTTTCTGCGACCCGATATACCGCTGAGAAAGAACATTTCCGCTTATAAAGAGCAGCCTATAATAAATAAAAATACTCAATATCAATACAGAAATACGCTATGAGGTATTTATTCACAAAAATACAACAGGGAAAATGTAGAGTACCTTCCTTTTCTGAAAGTGTTTTAAACCAAACGCGTTTTATGTTACTCTAAGAACTGGCATGAATTGTTTCGAGTAAATTCAGTTCTGATGCTACTGTAGTGTAGGCAGGCTCTCTCACGTAATATTTATGTAGGCTACTGTCTTCCTACCATAATTTTTGTACAACCTGATTCTATTACGTGTATTTCTTGGGAGAAATAAATAAAATTTTATTATTAAAGGTAGTAGAGCCTTGCTGATTTCAGCATGAATGGGCTGGCTCGACCGGGGAAGTACTACCCTCTCACAGAAAATCGACGTAAAGAAACAGTTCCTATATTGTTGCGTTTCGTTTGGTGAGTGAGGGTGCCGGAGGCCCCACCCCTATTCCTTCTCCCTCATCCCACTCCTCCTCCAATCCCTTTTCCCAACCCAAAGGGCGGCAACGCACTTGTGACTTCTCTAGTGTAGCTTGTGTCTATGAACGATGGTAATTGCTTACCATCAGGACGGTGATCCGTCTGCTTGTTTGCCGCTCATGACAGAAAAAGAAATATTATTATTATTTGATTTAAATAGAAAACATACAGTTTGAACTTGTGAATTCATTATATCACTGAATTCATTATATCACTGTGCATAGGTCATAACTGTAATGTAATAAATACAAGTAATTCTGTTATCGAAAAATAAAATTTAACCAAACTTTCGGCAGTACTACCCGGCCAAATGTTAATATGCTATAAATAAAATGATGTCCTATATTTTGGTATAATTTTCTTCAGTAACAGCATAATTATTGTTACAGAGAATTTCCTCGAATTTTGACAGGCACGTTCCTACGTTCCACGAAGTCGTGAACTTAAGTCGGTAATGCGTTCCAGGTGAAAATAAATAGGATCTATTATTACTTTCATGTAAAATAAATCGATGACATGTAAATCTGTCTTTAACCCTTGATTTACCCGGTGACTTCATACATACACAATTTACCCGGTGCAGTCCCCAGGACTCTCAGATATGTAATCGTAAACTTAATATGAAAAAAAAAAAAAGAAAACTGTAATTTGATTTGTATATTTTTTATTAAGTTTTACAATGGGATAGGTATTCACTTAAAATTATGGAATCACAGTCTTTCGTTGAGGAACCTCTGAGATATGGTAATTTTTATCACAAAATTACGAGAACTAACTTTAAGTCTCTACATTTCAAAAACAAAACATGTTTCTAAAATCTTTTTTAAAGGAACATAACAATAACATAGTCAATTTTTGGAAAAAACAATTTCAGAACATGGTTAGACAAAAAAATAAAAACGTGCATGACCTTCTAGTCACGGTTGCTGACACAGTCATTTGCTCTTTTTTTGTACAGCTAAGGCACACATGCCAAACACAAATAAGGAAAATATACGCAGTCTTTCGCTGAACAATCTGAAACTGGGTTGTGCTCAAAAAACCAACAATCATTGATGGATTCAGACACTACCTCATCAGGTTCTAGTCTTCTTGGCTGATTCAACACTATATTTTGTTGATCCCCATCATCCGCGTCGGCGTCTCTCTGTTCGAGCCATTTGTCCAACACAGACTCAGCACCTTCATCAGGACATTAATGGTACTACTAGATGCCATTATATCAACTGAAAACAGAAAAACATGCAAAATACGAAGTTGACAGCCGGAGGACTTAAAAAACTCCGAATTAATTTCAATAAAGATTTATTTTACTGAATTATTACAATATAACATATTATTTAAATTAAGACTAAGTTCGTCCGATGCTACAATCGAAGTGAATTACAATTTAGTTTTAATTATTAATTACACCACTGTCCAAATCATCACTTTTGGTAACTCGCGACACGAGGAGCGATCTCAGCGAAATTAGGATTTCACAATCGATGGCAATTGGTATCGGCGCACGAAGTATCGACACGAGGTGTGGACTCAGCGAATTCGGCGTTGCGATATCTCCGTAGTTATAGTTTAATTATAAAATATATCATCTCGCTATTCAGCGAAATTGGTGTAGGCAGGGCACGTAACATGCACAATAATAGTACCGTAAATACATCAAAACAATTACATTAATAATCCGGTGGAGTCCCATGGACCCCAAAAGCCTGTTTACTTACCGATCAGACTCGCGCACATCGACTTCCGCTCTACCCCGCGTCTGGCACGTCACTGTATGAAGGTACTGATTATCATGATAGAAATATATTAGATATGAAACGGATATTTTGAACTGAATTTAAAACTCTGTTGGTCTGTCATTTTCGTTCATAAATGAAAGGCTAAAGTTTTGGCATAAATTTGTGCTATGAAATGTTGAGGTAAATCGCGTGGAAACGTTTGGTGTACGGTGAGTGGTTAATATACACTACAGGGTTTGGATGAGCGGACAATGAAGAGATAATAAATAATCGCTACGCTTGTAATACCCGGGGGTTGCGCGAAGGGCTTACCCTATTACCCTACTACAGACCGTCAATAACGATGTGGATATCGTGACCTTTTTTCATCTCACTGTCAGTTTGTAACTGGTATTATATTTGAGTAAATAAAATATACCATCTTAAATGTATTTTATTTTACTTAGTATTGAATTCAGTAATTCCAATTTAGTTCTAATGAGCTAATAACTATTTCTATAGAGTTTGATCGTGAATTTGAAAGGTTCTTAGTCTACAATACCTATCAATTTTGTGTTAATAAACGAATATAAACTAAGATCCTCTATCAATTTGAAGATATTATTCAAACACTTAAACACTTGACAGCTTATTATGCTCCTTTTCAATCAAATTCATTGTAACGTATGACCGGTACCTACCGAGTGTACGTCATAATACTACGCCTAACTACGTGCCACTACTACTACTTCATACGTGTATCCTAGTCCCAGCTACGGGTGAGTTACTACATTTACTGCACTAGCGTACTGCCCATCTCTCTACCTGCTAGCTGAGGCCGGCTGACGCCGCCTGCCTGACTCTATTGGTTGTGGCTTTCCTAATGCTGTTTCCCTTCAGGTTCCAGGTCCACCTTAAGGCTCCGGGCTACACTACCTAGACCGCAACACTTCCTGCATCGCCTTCGGCGTCACCTCTGCCGAAGAGTCTGGCCTGCCCTGCTCATCGCACTCAGACCGCTGGCGTCTGCCAGCTGAACCAACGGCCTGCGAGGATCTGCCCGCTACGCGCAGCCCTTCGAGCAACCTGCCCTGCACACTACTGGAGGGAACAGCGTGGGAGACTGCAGCCCTTAGTGTTCAGGCCAGTGTCGTGTTGTTGGTCGGTCATACTCGTGCAAGGGAAGTGAGACAATACTCGGCAATAAACGCATCTAGAACCTCCTACTGCGTTTTAATACCAGAACCCGTTACATCATCAATAGCAGAATATGATCATCCGCCTAGCGTTATCCCAGTCTCAACCCGGGGTCCGCTTTCTAGTCTAACCGGATTTGGCTGAATATTAGCTTTTCCATGGAGCGACGGCCTATCTGAACTCCGCAACCCGAAGGGATAGCGATATTCCATGGTTTGACTAGTGTCAGTTTTTTTGTTTATAGGTACTGACTCCTTATAACGACTGTCAAAGATCTTCATGACAGCCGGGACCGACGGGTTAACGTGCTCTCCGAGGCACGGGGCAAGCGATAATTTACAATTTAATACGCACATAACTCCGAAAAGTCATTGGTGCGCGCCGTGGATTCGAACGTGATACCCTCTGCATGGCAGTCCGTTGATATCTTCTAGTGGAGATACCAACGGACTGCTATACAACGCGGCATATTGGACGATGGCAGTGCCTGAAGCCAGAGGCCCGATTGCCATTCTCTCACAGCCAGCAGGCGAGCACGCTCCACAGCGTTGGCTTGGTTGGCAGCGATGTATTGAGGTGCTTTTCTCGTACCACGCTGCAAAGCGGCCCATCCCATTGCCTCTGGGAGAATAAGTTTCGGGGTAACTCAGTTCCTGGACAAGTCTTTCTACAAACGTTTATGGCATCGGCCTTACACGGCACCTCAGAATCAACTAGTGTGGGTGCTAAGATTTTCCTGGTCAATTCTGCAGTGCTATGGACCGATGACAAGAACGCTGGCAGACTCACGTCAGAAATTTTGTGAACGCCGAGGCCACCCAAGCGCACAGTGTTGCCATACTCGGTCAGGGTCAGGGCCACATTCAAAATTTTACTTAGGGTATTCTGTAAAATTTTGTCAATTTGAATGAGTGGACTCGGATTTATCCAAAAGGGTAAAGACCGAAATGCGTGTGTAGATTTAAGGACAAAAAGACAATATCGAATAATAGTAAAAGCCGAATGTATATAATTTTGAGTAGCCTGTCTGAAATTTCACTAAAATTTCGATATTTTTCCAAAAAAGTAGGTAATTTGTTTGGTTCTCCAGTTTGCTCCAAATATAATTGATGTCAGACAAGTGTTAACGTACACGTGTAACATAATTGGTATATCAATATCTAATCATAAAGACGTAAATATAGAATACGAAATATATGAGGCTTATTATTCAAGACGAAATAGTAGTACTCATGAATAAAAGATTTAGAGGTCACTATTAATCTATTAATCTGCCGATCAACGGTCGAGGCTCTGGCAAACAGAATATCCAGATAAGCGGCAATAGGCTCGCCACCTATTACGTGGGAAAAAAGTGGCGAAAAGTGGGCGTTTATTATGTCTCTGCCTACCCCTTCCGGGAAACAGGCGTGAGTCTATGTATGTATGTATTAATCAAATATTGTACAAGAATATATTTTGGTATCACAAAAATGGTGCCTTATTAACAAGATTGACCAAGTAGCGACAGTAAAATATTAGTTCTCAGCTTTTTGGCACGGCATCCACTATAATTAGTATAAAAAATTACAATAGGTAGCTGGGAATATGTTATATTGTTTATTTGCTGTCCTGTCAACTTAGGAAAAGTTATTGTTGCGTTTCAACTGAGCGTGCCTCTGATTTACAAGTATACTAAAGTAAGGAACAGAGAAATGGAAGGATAAGGAACACACGCTAAGAGCTTCTCGAGAAATTGCTTGTGTGTTTTCAATTATGTCAAAGTAAAGTTGTGTTTAACATAGTACTTACTATTCTTTTTGAGACTAATATCGCAAGAGAAATAAATCTTGCATCACCGGAACTAAACGTGTATGCACTCATCATAAATATCACATCCACTCAAAACAAGAATTTCTATCCAGTGAGTACAAAAAAAGCAGCGTAAAGTACGGTGCAAAACAGGTGCTTGCACTTTAGGGTTCTCTATTTTGACACTTAAGCCGATTAGTAGTAGAAAACTTGCTTGTTAAAGTTTTGCAGTAATTTGTGAAAAGTTTAAAGCAATAAAGAAGAAAAAAAAATTCTTTTTACTGTTTCTACGGGATATATACCACGTACCTTTGTTTTGAGTAACCGATATTTTTAAATTCCTAAAAAAATTTCAGTTCGTCTGCCCTAAGTACTCTTATAGTAACGTCGAAAAGGGGCAGACGGTGACTTACCAACTCACTAGATGGGCCCTCTCTAAATAGCCACCATGGTAAGCGAAGTCTGCCATAAAGGCAGCCAGAGGGCAACACCGGTGCGAGTGGCTAGGGGTGTAGAGCGGTGCGGCACCGGTTTCACCATCACAGGTCGTGACCCGGAGCGGATTTCCCCATTATAACGCCCTTGAAAATGACACTTCCACCCCCGAGCTAATAGCTATTGCGACTTCCCTCTGGCCGGCCGACCAAGGCAAGTCAGATTCGAGAGTCCTGCGGGCGCTCTTGGAAATCCACTCCGACCAGTCAACAAAGGCAAGCCAGAGACGAGGCCCTGACCGACATTCGGGACCGCAGTGTCGCCACACACATTCAGCTCGCCACAAAGCTGTCCTGCGGCTGTTTCATTATATTATTAAGATCATAATTACCATGGTTTCGCATCTACAATAGATTATTTTACGCTGGATTTTAAAACGATGTAGGTATATATGTAACAAACAAAACACAATGTTTAAAAGTTTAAGGTACATCAAATGTACCTTTTTTATTCTATATACTATTTTGTTTTTCCACAAAGGTTTATTTTTATTTAATTTACCTAACATGTATTTAAAATATTCAGTCATGAAAATTACCCGCGTAACGAACCTGAATTTTGATTTCCGAAACAGATGCGGAAACTATTTGGTTAAATAACGTTTTCCATTTCCCTACATTGTTTGAATTAGACCTCGCTGTAACGATTCCCAGCTAACCGGAGATAACCACGGTACAGTTTAGCTACATTTTTCTCGTTTTGAGAAAAACTGCTGCCTTTAAGAGAGGATTTCTCTATCGTTGGATGTAAATACGAAATGGAATTATCTTCGCATATATTTCAAAATTTCACCATTTGTACACATAATAATATTTACATGATGCCAGTTGTAACGGTAGCTATATACAATATTGCATTGCATCTTCGCCATTGTACGATAGATAGCACATCTATCGTACAATGGCGAAGACAATCGACACAGGCGACATCTAACGGGCACGACTGATTTAGATCCTACTTCGTGCAATTAGTTTTCGCTCGTAATTAGTATGGTTTATACAAGGTCTCAACTACTTCCGTTAGCTATTAAAAGTCAATTAATCACGGCCATAGCTAAAGTTCACAGTCCCAATCATCACAACTTTTTCTGAATAATTCGTAATGTGATTGAAATAAAAAGCATGCTTTTCCTACGGCGAGAATTGGTACCGCTTATCTACATTTTGAAATCCTATTATCAACATATGTGCCAAGCAAGTAATAATGTACATTGACGTGAAGATGTCATTAGTGTTGGTTGTCGAAGTACCGGCCAAAATACTCTACTCGTATGACGAAACCAATTCTTCTTGGTGACGGAGCCGAAGAATATAAATCGTGACTGCGACTGGTGTAACCTATGACACATCGTTACAAACAGAATGTACTTTCATCTGTATTATTAAATAAACTTGCTATTAAAACCACTCACATAAATATTATTGATAAACAAAAGACACAATTCATAAATAATAAATCCTATGTAGAACCAAACGAAATCTTACGCCACCGTCAAGCATTTAAAGTAAATTTTCGCCGCTGGTTGTAAAAGATTAAAAAATAATATTCCACTTCCTTCACTCACAAAAAGAAAACTCCATGTACGCGCAGAATATTACTCTATATCAGTAGATACACCAACGTGAAGCGGATATACGTTTACATTTGGAAAATACCTAAAGGTGAGTACAGACTAGAGTATTAACTTGTAATATAACCATAAACCACTTTAATTTCTTTTCAAAAAATAAGTAGCTCAATAGTTTCTAACAACTTTATTTTACAAACCAAAGAGAGTATTGATATAAAGCAACAAAATGGGTGTGAGCGATGCGGAGTGGGATGTAACCGGTATCGCTTATGAAAAGATACAGAACCAGTTGCTTTGCTGTCGATATAACAGTGAACGTAGCCATAGGTAGCGTACTCACAGGCATTTCTATGTTCTGAATCATTAAGAAAAACGTATGATGAATAGGACCATTCTTAAGAAAAAGTGTACTCATTCTACATCAACATTAAAAATATTTCAATTACATTGAAATGTTTGAGATAATGTCCTCGTCTGTACTCACCTTAACGATAAGGAGCAATTTTTCAAAAGGGTGCTGTGACTGTGCACATAACTATCTGTAACCGGGCCATTACAATGCACTTTGGCTCTACACGGCATATTTGTGGCCCCATTATCTGTTAGCGACCACAAATTGAATCAGTTTACGGTATAAGTTTAGGAACTTGGGACGAAATGTCTCTAAGAGATACTTGTGGTTCTGGAGTATTACAGCTATTATAGAATTCAGAGTATTCAGGCTCTCGGTGAATTTGCTGCTCGCAGTTAGCAGATTGTCTTGAAGATCTTTGACGGTTCCTAAATGGCACCAGTGCCTTCGCATATTCTGAAACTAGAGTAACCAGAAAGTGACTGCATGTAAAAGCTATCGGCTGCGGCTGCCGATGAATTTATTTGGTAAGCTGGTTAAGTATTCTTGAGCAAAATTTTTGCAAAATGCAATTTGGCGATCAATAAGGCGAATTCAAATTTCTTGAATAAATATACGAAACGATATTAATCACTCTTATTCTAGATATCTATTAAGGCGCTGTACCTAGTCAAAATAGGCTTCACAAAACAGTTTTTTAGCCAAATGTATACATTTTAGAGCAGCTAAAAAAATATATGTTAATCTTGATCATATTTATGGGGGGACCATTGTGTTCAAAACACGTTTTCGGTAAATTTTCTCGATAAAAAAAAACCATAAAATAACCATTAAAATTGAAATTGTAGCAATTGTAACTGTATTATTTATAAACAAATCTTGATAATATTAATAACAGTGATGTAATATATAATAATAAAGGGAACTGTTGTTTTTATTTATTGATTGGAATAAGATATTTGTAAGGATTCATGTATTTAATGATAAATAACTCGTTCTGAACGTCCCGTCGTCATCGCGTTTCTCTTTCTTATGTATACAATCCGACAGTGACAGCAACAGCTGAACTCAGTGTACTGTACACAGCGCCTTAAAATAGAAAATTATTGGAAATTAAAACTCTACATAGATTTTGTAACATTAAGATATATGATATCAAATACTAAATTCAGGATAAGAAATTAATACATTTTATAGTATCACATTGTGATCGCTTCATAGCGAAGTTTATAATTATGTAAGTGATTTTAGAAATGTGTAAATATTTACCGCACAAAGGCAGACAGAAATAGAAATAGCAATTTGTAACCTTGAAACTGAAAGTGAACTTGTTAGATTCATGAAAGCCGGATGAAATATCCACTTAGAAACATAAATTTATATAATACTCGTTCTATTGGATATTATAAAAGGTCTCTTATAATTCAAAGATGTATTCTGTAGAACTTATACTTACATCATGCCTCAGTTTAGATGATAAAAGTCGGCCACGTGTATCGGGCGACACGAGTATATAAACATGTAATCATTTACAAGAATACTCCATAACGACGTAAGATCGTCCGAAAATAGATTAGTGCATTGATTTATAACAATGGTAAAGCTATCGCCGTGTGGTTGACGGCATAGAATACAAGTGTCACCACCCCCTATCTTCCCGTGGGTGTCGTAAGAGGCGACTAGGGGATAACACGATGCAAATACCATCTTTGCGTAGAGACGGAAAACTCGACATCAAACCCTATACGACTGCCTCGTTGGTCTCGCGGCATAAATGTGCGCGTGGGATCCGGAGGTCCCGGGTTCGATTCCTGGGTCGGACAGTGTTATTGGGTTTTTCTGTTACGAAATTCTCAGTAGCAGCACGGAGTCTGGAAATGTGCCCGGTACGGCAATAGGCTCGCCCCTTATTACTTGGGACTAAAGTATATCTGGCGAAAAGTGGGTGTAGAAATACACCTCTGCCTACCCCTTCGGGGATAAAAGGCGTGACGATATGTATGTATGTATGTATCTATGTAAAGCTTTTCTATCACACGATGTATGTAAGGTACATTTAAATCTACCATAGCTTATTGTTGGAACAAGCGACATAATTATACTTTTAACCATTTTTACTTCTTAATTGGTTTAAACTTTTCACTAATTACTGCAAAACTTTAACAAGCAAGTTTTCTACTACTAATCGGCTTAAGTGTCAAAATTAGGAACCCTAAAGTGCAAGCACGTATTATTTTGTACTCACTGGATATAAATTCTTGGTTTGAGTGGATGTGATATTTGTGATGAGTGCATACACGTTTAGTTCCGGTGATGCATTCACTTATCAATTGAACACCCATCACAATAGCCCAGAGTAATTAGTTTCCATACAAGTAGCAATAGTCCTACACCTGCTGCGGCTAATCCGTGGCTGTACTTCATAGTGCAGTTATGGAGGCTCCACAATAGGTGTCCCATCACATCCTAGTTCAAAACTCTCAAGGGGCCTCTCCGCTTTTTTAACACTATATGTTAGAAAAGTACGCGTGAAAGAGAAAAATAAAATAATAAAACAACTAATAAAATCATGTATCAAATTTTATGTTAGATATATTTAAAATGAGTAAATTTGATATGATAAGTAAAACATACCTATTTATTTTCTCTCATACGGTACAAGATGTGTTTAATTAAATACATGCACGGCACTCAAACACATACCTATATAAAAACTTCGTCCAATTTACAAAACAAATCTCCAACCCCGTCGTATACTTCACCTAAATCAAATTAATAGCTTCAGGCCTAAAAATCGATTGAACAATACGCAACACAGTCGAATGCCTTCCAAAGAAGGCTTCGGTTCAATAATTCGCATACTTGAACTCCACCCAGCGTCGAAGCTATTATGTACGAAACAGCATACTATTATGGTCTCTTTTAACAAATTAGTCTACTTATAAACGAGCGGAAGACTTTGTAAAGATGGTATCACAATCAATCAATCAAATCAAATCATTTTATTATTGCAAATATGGGTACATTTTAAGATGATACAAGTGTATTATTATAGTTGCATATGCCATATTTTACCATTGTGGTGTGCAAAGTTGTAAAATGTTGTAAAAATTAATTAACTGTCACACAAATTATAAATGTCATGCAATTATTGGTATTATTAAAATAAAAATAGTAAATGACACAATACATGAAATTTAAATACAAATTGCAAATATGATCATTTCTGGATACTTATAAGCTATAGGCACTTATAAATTATTGTATTAATTAAGTTTGGTATCTAAATATTCTGTTACATTATAATATGCATTGGTATACAAGAATTGTTTTAATTTGTACTTAAATGAATTAATATTATTACAGTCTGTTATATTTTTTGGTAAATGGTTGTATATTCGTGGTGCCATACGTAGAATACTTCTATTCATTTGTGTTGTTTTGTTATTTGGAAAACATATTTTGTTTTTACACCTCTCGCTCTTAAATTGTTCAAATAGAGTTTAATTTGTATAAGCAAATACGGCAACTTCAAAAATATATACATGGGAGTGTCATTAGATTTAGATTAATAAAGTAAAGCTTCCAGGACTCTGTTGATTTAATTTTACAAATTGCTCTGATACATCGCTTTTGAGCTATGAACACAATATCATTTTCTACAGAGTTACCCCAAAAGATGACATCATACCTTAGAGTTGACTCAACATATGCATGATAAGCCATAATGACAACATCGTGGCCTACAACTCTACCTAACATATGAAGTGCATAACATAACTGGTTTATAATATTATGGTATATTACTGGTTAATAATATTTTCCACTTGGGTTTTCCAATTCAGCTTACAGTCAACATGAATACCTAAACATTTTGTATAGTCTACACTAGGAATATTTTATTTATTAAATTCAATGTCACGATTATGCAGATAATTTTTCCTATTACTAAATGTCATCATTGTAGTTTAGTCTAAATTCAAAATGAATTTATTACAATTAAGCCATTCAAATATTCTGTTTAGTGTCAAATTCATGTCAGATTCTAAATTACATCTATCTTTACTAGCATAAATAACTGTCATCGGCAAATAGGACCATTTGTGATTTTGTAGCTTTGGGTAGATCTGCGATCTTTGGACGTCTTGTCGCACATCGCGATATTGGGATGAATACACAGTTATAATATTCGAACAATTTGGATACATTGTTTCCTGTTTCCTAGATAAGATTCCAGAAGATCTAGAACATTACCTCTGATGTCATATGCCTCTAACTTAAGGAATAGAGTCTTATAATTAACATAGTCTCACATGTGGTTGTCATTCGATTATCAAATTCTACTCAATCTATGCGAGTAAAACGGTTGAGATTAAAACGTTGTGGTCTCTCGTTTCTGTTTCAGCTTCCAAAAGAATTTGAAATGTAGTTTTAGTGCCAATCTTGTGGTATAAATTCTATAGCAATTTGTTATTTTTAGGGAACCCTTATAGATTTGCCACGTCTGTCTATCTGTCCCTATGTCACAGCCACTTTTTGCACATACAATTGAGACTTACAGATTTGAAAATTGGTAGGCAGATATGTGTTCTGTGAACCGCTTCACAATGTGCATACTAAAATAAAAATAAAATTAAGGCGGGCTCTTTATACATGGAACACACATAAATAAAATGTTTTTTCATCGTTAATATACATGCAAGATGACAATAGGTCTAGGTTGTTAAAAATAACATTAAGGTTCTTAGAACTATTATTTCTCTAAGTCAATTGTTTAAAAGATATACGCTTCCACATTGGTAAAATGAGTGTCCCACTCCGTCTTTTAACGTTTAAAGTAAGAAAGTGAAAAATCTTGTAGTTTTGACTGCCTCCGTGGTCCAGTGGATAGCGTATGCGTCTGCTTATCCCGGGTTCGATTCCTGGATCGGGCAAAAGTGTTACTGAGTTTTTTCCGAATTCTCAATAGCAGTAGAGTTACCGGGCACAAAACAACCACTATGTGAGACCAAATAAAATGCTTTCCTAGTTTAGTGAAAGCAGAAAAAAGTTGTGGATTCCCAGATTAAACTGAGAGATACGTAGCACTCAAAGTGTCGTTGTTAGACCGAAAATTGTCTTTAAACTAATGTTGCAAACAGACCAATCTCGCGTTGTGTTTTTCTGAGAATTACTTTACAAATATACAATATAATGTTTTCTGAATCAGATATTAAGCAATCGGTAATATATGTTTTAGAGCGAGAGCAACGTACTGCACGTTGCTATGCTATACCTCTGAGGCCCAATTCTCCATTGTTTTTTTGAAAATGCAGTCGATCTAATGTGAGTGTCATACTCATGTCACATAATGAAATGGTATTCTCCTAAATTAACAGGTATTTAAATGTTATTGTAATGTTATCATCGTAAATTGAACAATGTGTCAACGTCGAACTATATAAGTCAAATTAGACGATAAAGACCTTAAATTAGCAGAATACTGATTCGGAGTCACTTCAAAATCTAATCTCATTTCGTTGAAAACATAGTTTCAATGTCATATAACACAAGAATTGGTCTTCTGATATTATTAACACTCACAGAAAACGGCGATTGTTCACTAGTATAAGCAATCAGTTTGTTTGCTTACATCAAGGTTTTTGGATTTGAAGAATAAGTAGTCACAATATTTTTGTTCATTATCGCAGCACCACATCGCTGAGCGTAATAATTAAATGTAACAAATGTGGCAATTCCTTTAAAACATTTTTATTTCCAGTCTCCTTTCAATATTCTTCGTATCTTTTTATGACAAGAAATATTTTTACCTAAATGTGGAGACATTTAGGTAAAAATATTTCTTTAGTTTTTTTCTTTTCTTATTTCTAAGGGAGGAGTCCCTTTGTATTGCAGCGTATATTTTTACCTTAACTTATTGATTATATAAAACGACATTATTTTTATGGTAGATTGCTTCAGGCAGTTTTTACATGAGAAGAAATTTTGTAGACCGAAGTATTGAATGTCGTCTTCCTCATTTTACTTTGTAGGCTTCGGCTGTGAAGTTGTATACATATTGCATATAATTTGCGTACGCTTCATATACTTAGCAAGAACATTCTCAGATACCTTGCCTCGAAGATAATGGTTCTGTACCTACATGTAATGTAAATGGAAATTATTGTGGAGCGTATATTGGAGGATAGGTATATTGTGAAAAGTATAATGCTGGTACGGAATAATAATTAATAGTATCCAAACCATTACTTTTGTTTCGAAAAGTAGAAGTGTCGGATGTTCAATAATCCTCGCACTAGTTGTTTTACT
The DNA here is from genome assembly GCA_944739405.2 of Euclidia mi. Classification (NCBI taxonomy): domain Eukaryota; kingdom Metazoa; phylum Arthropoda; class Insecta; order Lepidoptera; family Erebidae; genus Euclidia; species Euclidia mi. Next base: position 82,423,656 of record OX123182.2, on the reverse strand, counting down.
ACCTACTGTGTTGTTTGCTACTAGGAGGTATTGTTTTGAAAGTAAATAAGTTTTTATTATATTTTTACATGTTAGTCTATAGTTTCTTTAACCGCAGCACAGCTCATCGATGGCCAGCAACAAAATGAACATCAAATTATTTTAAAAACTAACACGAGACACACAAAAACATGTAACGATAGCTCATTCATGATCGTTTCAGTTTTTACAGGCCTCACTGGAGATATTCTTTACGCAAACTAAAATGGTGGTAAACATTTGTATCTAAAATTGCATGTTATCTATAAGTTCTGTAAAGGTAAAAAAGATTCTATGTGTATTTGTCATATTGCCAAAATTCATGATTTTATGTTTTATTAAATCTCACACTTTTGAAATAATCGCACAACGGAATCTTAAAATAAGTTTGTATAAGTTATTTCAGAATTCAAATAATGAATGTAGAGGAAGCGCGTGAGGTTTGTAAGGCTAGAAGCGAGTGGCGTTCCGTTGTCTCTGCCTACCCCGACGGGAAAAAGGCGTGAGTATATCGTCGCCTTAGTAGTGAAGGGAGCTATGCCACACTTGATTGATTCCAAGATAAAGACAATTGAAATAAGAACGTACCCACAAAAAAATGATTTTCGTTGTATCTCCTTTATTTGAATCCAGATTACCATAATTTTTTGTAAGAAGGTAATAAGTTAAGGTGTTGAAATTAAGAAAGTTCAATTAAGTACACTCTTATAATATCTTAGAAGTTATTGAGAATATTTGGCTTAGCTCTTTTCACCACATTAAAAAACAAAAACAAAAGCAATGTACAATTCGGAAATGTGAATGAATCTAAGCGTAAGAGGTCGAGTTCAGTCGCCCATTCGAGCGTCCTCTCTCCATGCACGTTGTCACGGGTGTCACCCCACACGCTAGAGCGCGCGTTGAAGTCACCCAGGTCAAACACCGGACGGGACTGGTAAACCCTAATGTGGTTGGCCAGCCCCTCGAGGTAGGCCTCAAAAGCGGCAAGGCCACTGTTTGGGGAGACATAGCAGCTGACGACGATCGCAGGATCCCATTCGACAACGACGAAATCCAGCCCCTGGTGGAACAGGTGGCAATGGGGCTCTCTTTCCCCCCAAGTACACAGCGACGGAACCATCTGATGCCCCGAACCAACGAGGGTGGTCCGCCATGAAATACGGCGCCGCTATTATTGCTAGGGCAACGAAACACTCTGCAGTCGTCTGCGCAAGCAAAGCTTGCGCAGCACGGCAGTGGTTTAGGTTGCCCTGAAGAACGACTCTCTTTCCCCCCAAGTACACAGCGACGGAGCCATCTGATGCCCCGAACCAACGAGGGTGGTCCGCCATTAAATACGCCACCGCTATTATTGCCAAACACTCTGCAATGGTCAAGCTTTGCTTCGACAGCACGGCAGTGGTTTAGGTTGCCCTGAAGAACGACTAAAGGGGAAAAGGGCTTTAAGCCTCCAAAGCCTCCCCAGAGCCGGTAACCGACTCTAACAACCCAAAACCATTGCTGGTTTCGGTAACCGCCGTGGCAGGAGCGGCGGTAACCGCAGCCCGTACTCTACTACCCTTCTTCTCAGGAGGGGTGCAGGCTTTGGTGCCCACCCGGTAGTTGACCGGGCGCCCCGCATCCGTGCACACAGGGCAACGCGGAGCACTCTCCTCACAACCGCTTGCCTTGTAGCCCGCCTGGCCGCGCTTCGGCCCCTGTCACATGCGCAGCGGGCACGCACGTGTCCCTTCTCCAGGCACCTGAAGCACTGTAGAGGTCGAGCCGCCAGGCCGTCGACACGGGTGACGACCCAACCCACTCGGAGCTTTCCTGCGGCCACCAACTCGCGGGCAGCTGTGAGCAGGCAGCGGACCCACGCAGTCCCCAAGCCCACCGCGGAGGGGCGAATTTGACCAACCTTCACGTCAGCCTCATCGCAATTGCCCTCAACGGCAACTGCTTAGGGACTACTGCGTCGTCCAAGTCTCTCAACCGAATCTCAGCCATTTTTACGGGCGCCACCACGATCGCACTCGTTACGGACAACGCCGTCTGAAGGCGCCTTTTAAGGTCTTCAACCTTTTCCGACGCCTGTTCACCGGGAATTTAGAGTATAAGTCCTCCGGTGATCGCCCGTTTCAGACGGATGCCCTCAGTGAGCCGCACCTCGTTGAGGTCAACCCTCTCCCTGGCCAGGCTCATCATCTCGGCTAAGGTGATGTTGGACCCCGGTGGAAGGGTCACTGTCACCGCCGACGTGGACGGCACTTTGGACAACGCTGGCTTCTTGCTCTTATCCTTCCAGGCCCTGGCCTTTTCACGGTGGCCAGCAGGGCGAATTGTCACTGTGGCCCATGAGGCACTGGACTCAGAACAGGGTTGAGGGTTTACAATGGGGCAAGTGCGGGTGCAGGCTGCGCTGTCTTTCTCAATCATTTCTTCCTGCTCCCGCCAACGAGCGTGACTGCTTCTATAGTAGTGGACGCGGCGGCAATCACGTCTGGTGCAGCTATGGGCGCGGCGTTATGTGCCACGGCTACTGACCGCGCGAGTCGCGGCCGTGCCAGACGGTCCGGAAAGATCTCGGCCCGAAGTTCTTCGAACTTGCGATCCATCTGGATCGCATCCGAGATCTGCGACGCCAGGTCCGTATAAATAGAGCCATCGTGGTTCACGCATGGATAAGGCGCCGCGACAACTTGATGCTGGACCTGATCGCTATTCTGAGCCCAGGTGGGGTGGAAGGGAAGAGGAGGGAACTCCTCTCGGCGAAGTAGGCTCCCACTCCTTGGAGGCTTCATGGCTGGTGCGCTCATTGTCGGGTGCCTGGCGACCGGAAGAGAAGATGACTCGGAGATCGGGGAGCTCTCCGTCGTTGGCGTTCGCGGAGACTGAGCAGCTGCATATGTCAGCGGCGCACTCTTACGGAGCTGCGCGAGCTCACTGGACATCGCGTCCATCGCAGACTTAAGGGAGGATAGGCGGTAGTGGAGCTCGGCGTTAGACGCCTTCTGCACCGCGATGTCCCGAGCCACGTCCATCAGAGCCTTAACAAAGGCCCCCGTCAGGCTGAGCCGCAGCCTGACGGGGGCCTTCGACCTTGGCCACTCTCTCCACAACGGCAACAGAAAGGAGTGCTTTCTCCTGTATTGTGGCTGTCGATTGCCCGCGCAGTTCCTCTAAACGCTACTCGATCTCGCGAGCGCGTTTTGTTGAGTCAGACGAAGAAGCTAACGAGTCTAAAAATAAACTTAGTTCTACGTCCGAATCAGAGACCACCGCCGTCCTTGCCCTAACCCGGGCCACGCCCTCATCCGGTCCCTCTGGATAACGTTTCACGGCGCGTTTTCGTGTACCTCATTAAAATGATAACTTTATTTAAGTAATTATAAACAGCAATACTAACTTTATTTAAGTAATTATAAACAGCAATAATAACTTTATTTAAGTAATTATAGTAGAAGTACAACTAAACGTAAACGCGCGAACGAAAATGCAAAACTAAAAATGTCAGCTGTCAAACAAATGACATTAAAAGGCGATATTTCATTCAAAAGTGTTGCCAGAAATGGCGGATTGTTTTGAAGTTAAAATGTTTATGTGGCATACCTCTTTTCACTGCTTATTTGATGGAACTATTTTTCTGATACGAATAAAAGTGGTGAATGAATCTATGCAGCTAGCGCTACATTCACCACTTGATTTTTTGTTCCTAGTTTCATATAGCTCCTTTCACGTCTTAATGAAAAACAAACTTCTAGTTGAGCTATCACTTAGATCTCTTCACCAATAGAATGTCTGATTAACGCCAAGTATGGTGGTGTTCTTAACTCAATTCAGTAAAAAGTGTGGCTTAACTCTTTTCACCACCAAGGCGACGATATGTATGTATGTATATATGAATTCAAATAGCCCAGAAAACTAGTCGTATTGAAAGTTGGCATGATTCTCGTTTACTCAAATGGCCGTAGCTCGGACAAGCCCTGCGATCCCCGATAGCCCGCATGTCGATCACTCCTCGTCTAATCACGTCCACATCGTAAGCCTGTACGAGCTAAACCAAGCAATCACTGCCTACAAGCACTTTCGTAATATAATTAGTTGCTAACTTTTATTTGTTTTTGGGTAAGAGTTTGATTGTTAAAGTTGTATTAAATGATGGCTGTCTCATGCATGGTGAATAAGGTTAATAATAGCGGTCATAATTATATGTCACCTACTTACAAGTACGGTATACATACATCTTACACCGTTACGGTGTACCGTACATTGCTTTCATTATTTTAGATTTTAAAGGGGACTCACGCACTTGTGATAAATTACACTTACATACTTTTTACAAGCATTCAACTTCCTGTCAATTCAAAAAGCTTCACCTGTGCCATTCAGAATGTAAAACTATGTAGACTATAGCACATAGTATCAATAGCTATATCAGTTATCAAGAAAATGTGTTTAAATCATTAACGTTTCAATCGCTTCTTTCCAATGAAAACTGAAACTTTTTGTTTACGCCACACACATGTTTTCTGCAAATCAAGATATTTCAAGATAATGCTGAGTAAATTAGGACAATATGGTTTCCCCCCCGTGGGATCTCCACCTTGTCGTGGTGGGGGGCTCAGTAACCATGGATTGGTCACCCGCAGTGAAGCTAAGAGGGATCCAGGAGGGGACATTCCGCGTGGGCTTGGACGGGCCTGCGCAGGATGCGTCCAACGGTGCGGGTGCGGGGGACAGTTCTGTCTGTCCCTCGCAGTCGGGTGCGGTCGCGGGAGGAGAGGCGTGTCGGTGTTGCGTTGCCGCGCGCCCTATCTCCCGCGACCAAATGGGGGCGCACCATTCGATACGTCGCGGGGGGCCGCAGAGGAAGAGGAGATGTGGTGTTGCGTTGCCGTCCTCCCTATCCTCTGCGGCCGCTGGGCGTTTTGGCGGCGGAGTCCAACACCTTAATCCGTCGCCAAGGGGGTTTTGTTCGGGGCCCGCCTGACCATCTGGCGGGCCAATACCCGTCGGAGGGTGGCGACGAGTGCTTAGGTGATGCCCCACCCTCCGACACACGGGTACATGGCGGCAGTCGAGGTGGTTTTTAGTGGAAACACCATATACTCCGGCTCTTATTTCCCCCAAGAGTCGGAGATCCGAAGGGATTTTCCACCTCGTAAAACAGAAAAAAAGGACAATATGGTTTAGCACCATGTAATACAAAGTCAATTTTTTATCGTTCTACTTTAGACTACCAAAACTTTAGATGGGATCGTTCTGTTCTGTCCCTTTGACATCCCATATAGTGTTCTTGTTGTCTAAAAATAGGTTTTCATCCTAAAATATATACTTATAGCTAACATAAGTATATATTTTAGGATGAAAACCTATTTTGCGTTGGGCGTTGTCCCGACAGACACACTATATGTGTGTGGGCGTTGTCCCGGCAGACACACTTTATGTGTGTGGGCGTTGGCCCGGCAGACACACTACATGTATGTGGGCGTGGTCCCGGCAGACACACTTTATGTATGTGGGCGTTGTCTCAGCAGACACACTATATGTGTGTCTGTCGGGACAACGCCCACACGTTACTTATATGTCAGCCAGGACTGCCACCAGAACCTCTCCCTGAGTGCTTTGACCTTTCATAACCAGCCAAATCCTCGTACATTCCATACATTCACACGTTTTGGAACATACCTAAAAGCTGTAATATAAGATACTTATTATGCACACAATAAAACAGCAGGTACTCACTTTCAAAGAAAGCCGCACAACTCTCGGGACACCACTCCCCTTTCCAGGGTATCATGTACTGTGCTGCTGCTTGCGTGGTTTCTCCACGTGCACCACCCAATAATTTGAGCTCGTAGCGGCCACTTGGAAGCACCGTGGTCACTCGATAAGGGCCTCTCATCCCTGAGTCTAGTTTACCGGTGGATCGTGAGTACTTTATGACGAATACACAGTCGTTCACCTGGAAAGTCTTGGGAGGACGTCGATGACGGTTTACATAGGAATCTTGCTTGTGTTGATTTTTCTTCAGCAGATCCTTAGCTCTATCTCTGCACGTCTCTCGCCACGCCTCACGATTCGGCTGTGCATTTTCAATTGCTACGTCGCGGACTAGCGCACAAATAACAGGAGCGGTCGCTTCGGATCCAATTAACAAATTTAGAGCAGACATCTGAGTAGTTTTCTGCTTAGTAACATTTAATACTAATTGTATTTTGCACAACGCATCCGACCAGGTAGTATTTTTATTGCTACTCACAACACGAATGAGATTTAAAACAGTTCGCACATATCTTTCTACTTGGCCGTTTGCGTGATGCATTTCTGGCGTTACATAATGTATATCACAGCCCATTTCGAGCACCCACCCTGTAAAACCGGAAGTCTCAAACATTCGGCCACGATCACAAATCAATAATTTGGGTACACCGAAAAGTGATATTGCATTCTTTAATACACGTTTAAGTTCATTAGTGTCCTGGCGGTACAATGCATAAAGAAAACAAAATTTTGTGGCTGCGTCTACAAGTACTAAAACAAATTTAAAACCATTTGATTCAGGCAATGGGCCTAGCACATCTATGTGAATCGTGTGGAAAGGTACGTCAGGCTTTTTCCATGACGTAATAGGTTGACAAGGGGCTCTGGGAACCCTTTTCTTTGACATACACACGAGACAGTGAGACGTATATTTATCAACAAATTGCTTAAGGCCGGGAAACCAAAAATGCTTGAGAATGAGGTTCAACGTTTTCTCAGCTCCTATATGTTAGTGCTCGTCTTGGAAAATGCGTAATAGGCTGAGCCTATGCCCCTTCGGTATAAAGCATAAAAGCCTCGACTCTTCACCCACCGGAGAGTAACGATAATATAGAAGGCCATTTTTGCACAAGTAACGTCGTGTGTCAAGACTGCCATCTCTGAGATTTTGCAAAAGCTCCTCAGCTTCATTGTCAGCGGCTTGTGCAATCTGTGCCCAATTTAATGGCTTCTCAATATTATTGACTTGCGTCGCTGGTGGATTCCGGCTCAAGTAATCAGCATGAGACATCATGACGCCTTTTCTATATTCAATAGAGAAGTTATAGTCTTGTAAATAAATCCACCAGCGAGCAACGCGTGGGAGCAGATCCTTTTTGCGCTCAGTGGACTTCAGCCCATTGCAATCGGTTATAATTTTAAATTCCACGTCGATTAAATAAGGCCTAAATTGTTGCAATGCCCTGACGACCGCCAGCGTCTCCAACTCATAGGAGTGGTATCTGTGTGTCTATCGCCTTGTGTGATTTTGCTGAAATAAGCCACCACACGTTTGCTACCGTCATCATGGACTTGCATCAAGACGGCACCGTAACCTGCGCTACTCGCGTCTGTGTGGAGTTCAGGTACCAGCTTAGGGTCAAAAATTGCAAGTATTGGCTCGTTGGTTAATATTTTAATTAATTCCTGACGAATCTGCTCCTGTTCACTACCCCAACAAAACGGTACATCTTTCTTGGTCAAACGAGAAATACTTACAGATTTTGTGGCATAGTTTTTAATATATCGCCTGAAATAGCCAGCTAAGCCAAGAAACTGCCTAACCTGCTTTACGTTCTTTGGTATTGAGGCATTAACAAGAGCTTCAATCTTTCGAGGGCTCGGCCTAACCTGACCATGAGTTATAACGCGGCCAAGATACTCTACTTCGGTAAGAACGAACACTTACGGAGATTTATCGAAAATCCAGATTCTGTTAGTGTTTTTAAAACTTCTCGCAACAAATCAATTCCTTCACTAGCTATCATACTCATGATAACGACATCATCTATGTACACGAGAACCTGGCCTGCCTCGATAAATCTTCGAAGGGTCTTGTTGATAATTCTTTTTTAGACGGTAGGAGAATTGCACAAACCGAATGGAATCTTAAGGTACTCGTAATGTCCTTCAGGAGTTACAAAACCTGTCTTATGGATTGAGGCCTACATCTATTAATATTTGATGAAAGCCTGAGGCCATATCGAGGGCTGTGAAAAACTTCGAGCATCCGAGACGGTCAATATGATCCTCTATTAAGGGCAGGGGATACCTATCCTTGACAGTGATGCGGTTGAGCGCTCTGAAGTCCACACACATCCTATCCCTGCCATCCTTCTTCTTTACTAGGATTATAGGACTGGCATATTCGGACTTAGACTCCCTGATTTTATTTTTGTGCAATAAATCCTTTATTATTTCCCTGACCCTAAGTTTTTCCTGATAGGATAAGCGACAGGGTGGTATGCCACGGGGACGTCGCTTGTCAAATTAATTTGCATCTTGCCCGTAGTGACCGTTGTGGTAGCGGTACCAGATATGAAGAAGGATATAAAATCGTTTATTGTTTCTACTAGTAAGCTTAGTTCTTTACCTTGAAGAGGTGTGTTAATATCGGAGAGCTCGACTGACTTAACAGCATTTATAGTGCAAATCGGGTTTGAAGCATCTTCTAATTCTGATATAAATGTCACGCCATCTCTGTTAAGCATATCGGTTCCAATAATTAACGGTGTATTCATATATGATGCTGGCACGACCACAAAGTCTACCTCAAGCGAGATTTTACAGAATTCGACCCTTAGAGTAACATACTCGTAAGCGACAATCCCATTACTACCTACACCTTTAAGGATACGATATGTTGGCTTTCGCGAACAAGCAAAATGTTTAAGTATGTCTGACGAGATTAAGGACACATCAAGCGCTCCACTATCTATTAGGACGTCGACCGGAATGCCCGGAATTACGGCGGTAGTAATATCACTAGCCACGGGAGAGCCATGTACCTCCTTGCAAAGGTTCACCTTCCGTTGATTGCTATTCGAAGCTTCGACGCGTCGCTTCGCATAACAATCACTCTCTGAGTTTCCAACCTTCTTTCAAAAGGCACATATCACCGCATTAGATTTTTCATCAGGTTTCCTCTTCTAAGGACAATTGGTCCGTAAATGTCCCATCTTAGCGCATGAGTAACACAAATTCCCCGAAGGTATATTATTACGTTTGTTAAAGGGGTTGGATTTAGGATATGTACGGTGGTTGGGTTTGTTCTGGTTAGGTTTAGTATAAATCGCTAAGAACGTAACTAAATTATGAACAGTTAGATCGGCGTTAGCTGCTGTGGCCCGGACCTGGGCGTCATTGATACCACGAATCACTATTAGAACCATCACCAGCTCTTCACTAAGCCTCTTAACAATGCGAAGTCGAAGCAGCGAGAGTCGAGCGTACTCAGCATACGTATTAAACTTATTAGAATTCGTGTTCATTACTTCAAAGAGAATATTCGCGTAGTCAAGTTTGTGCGGACATAAAGATCTAAATTCTTTGATAAAATTACTCCAAGAACGGACACTGGGAACCCATTCGTTCAGCCAGGTTTTGGCATCACCTTTTATACAATGAGCTACCCGCGACAAACATTCTGAATCACCCCAATTATTGGTTAATTTTGCCCGCTCAACTTCGTCGCACCATGTCTCAAAGTCACGAACCGCCGGATCGAAATTTGACACGTAATAGTTATGTGGTTTTACTTTATTTATCACGGCATTAAGGGCGTCCGCTAACGTATCTGCCGCGGAGGGTACGTCACTACTACAGTGAAGACTGGTATTATGTTCGACCTGTGGAGGCGTTCGCGATGTAGTAGCCGTGCTACCCTCTATAGCGTCTAATCGCGTCATTATGGCTGCTAGTTCCTGGCCAACCGTGCCATCGCGGCTGCAGGAGCGCGTGTGTTGCGATCAGTAATCACGTCGGGAGCGTGACAGAGAACTCGAAGTTGATTTACGACGAGAACGCGATCGCGAACGTGAAACGGATTCGCGGCGGGAACGCGAACGAGAATCGCGACGGTCCCGGCACGATTTGCTACGCTTACGCTTTGTTTAATAACTTGGTGACACATCAGAATTATCACGAGATGAACGAGGCATTTGAACTACGAATTAACGGCTGTTTTTCAAAACGAATCTAATAATTTAATTTATGTGGGTATGTAGGCGAATTCCACTTCTGATTCTAGGATCAGAAGATGGATTTTATTTAAAAAAAACAAACGAGCGACTTTAACTAATTACAATCATGTATGTTAGCATATTAATTATAAACAGATTTTAACGGTAACAAATAAATCAGCATAACATCAAAAATTTCACCAGAAAAACAGCCATTAATTACACAAGATTAAATAATATTACAAGTAGGTAGTCACTATAAAAATGACACTCACCGCAAAAGCGCCGCCCAGATAACAATGCAAACTTGCCAAACTTGCAGCAAGTTTAAATCAAACTTGCTAGTTTCACTATGACAAACTTGCATGAAGTTGGTTTTTCAAAGGATTTGGATGACGACGAGCACAGGTTGGTGGTCGGTCGACCTCCTAGATACAGCAGGAGGTGCTCGACGACCAGCTGTTGTCGGACCACCAACCTGTGCCTTGTACCTGTGCAACCTTTGCAAAAGCAAACTTCATGCAAGTTTGATGCAAGTTTGTCACAGTGAAACTAGCAAGTTTGATTTAAACTTGCTGCAAGTTTGTTGCTATCTGGGCGATACCTCACGACAACCTTTCCGTACGAAAGCCAACCGCAAATGAGCTGACAGGCGAACGATCCCCACTTTTATAGGATTCGTGAGATGACGTCACTAAATGCAGGAAACGATCCTTAATTATCCTAATAATATATATTTAATAAATAAATATGAAATTTAAATTAATCAGGACACAATCGCCGACTCAGCCAATAGAAGTTTCTTGATGAACTTGGTTATCCAACATTCACCTCATCGATATTATCTTGACCACCATAAATACGATCGCACTTTCATACAACAGACTGCACTACAAAGCCTGCCTCTAAATCGAAGCTGTTAATGGGTACACGTTCAAACTCCATGATGGAGAAAATTACTCGCCATCACAGCACACAGAATGGTTATTGATTTTGATTGGCTCCCGCAGTATAAATATTAGTTCATTCGCAACCCCAACAATTGGGATAGATTGCAAGCCCGCATACTCATTTTATGCACCGCATGCCTTTGATAGTTGTTTGTAGAAAGTTAGCTGGATATAATTTGTTCGAGTATAAGATGTTTTTTTTTATTATTAAAAAAGCCTGTCAAATTTACTTCACGAGATGTTGTGTTAATTGTGTCCCAATTATTTGAGGTTAGTAAACTTGTTTGATATGCCTTGATGCCTGCGAGCAATAATTGTACCAGCTCCGTTTTAATTTCAAGGCAAAGTGTGTGTACGATCGCATTGTTGCCAACTTCAGAGGGAACATGCGAGCATTGCAACTTCGGGTAAACAACATTTCAGCATGCATAGTAAATTAAATATACCCAGCTCATTTGTTAACTCAATATAACGAATGAGCAGATAGGTACTTACATTGTTTATATTCGTGATGCTACTGTTAATCATGTCGAAACAAAAATAAAATACGCTGTTTATCACCAGCCAGACCATTTATTTGTTTTCGATGTACAAGTATAGGAAAACGTCAGTATAACTGGCAGCCAACAACTTTTTATGATACCATGGGCAAAATAGCCCTGAGCAATGAAATACCCCTCGATATCATGTACTATAAAAGGCAAACGGTTAAGCTGAAATGGATTTTTCATCTATAGCAACCGCAGTGTTTGCACATTGGAGCCCCCAAGTCGCTCAAGGGAATAATTTAATCCTTTTATCGATTGTAATCCTTGTTTTCTTTTGTTCTTAAAAATATTGATAGCAGCGATAGCCTGATGGAGAGACCAATAAACCATACAAATGTACATGGGTTCGGTTTTACAGCACGCAAGTTGAATTTTTAAGTTAAATGCAATTTAAACTGTTATCACTTGTCCAGTGCTTTGTCAAGGACGTTACAGCTTGTAAGTCCTGGAAGTCACGAAGATCTTTGACTGCCAAACATTTTGATATCGATCTAAACCATCAAATAAAGCTTATAAGTATTTGGGTTTTTAAAGCTAATATTCTGTCAACGTTTTTTATCTTGAGTTAAAGATAATGATTAGTCATATTTGTCAGGTGTCATGTTATTCCATCGATATATAATACTACCAGATATCGTGTCCGCGCCATAAAACCGTCTCGGCATATAGCGGCTCGCTTGACAGCGCGAACGTATATTGTGTTTAGTTGGTTTGAAACACAGCCAACGTCAATACGTTTCACAATGCTGCAGTGCCTAGTAAAAAGTTGCAAAAATAATGCCCGAAAATGCAATTTAATAGATGGAGTATCTTAATTTCGGTAAGTAAATAAAAAATAAGTTATATTTTAAGCTTAGAATTACCAAATTATATCATATTTTGAACAAAATTAATGATTTAATCCGCCATAAACATTTTTTGACGCACGTCAAAAAATCTTGACAAGCCAGATAACAGTGATAACTAATACACAAACCCGAACAGTAGATGCATGGAGTCGATCTTTTTTGTAATATTTTTTAATAATTTGTTACCAGAACATCGAAATTGGTTGTTTAAAATTGGTTAAGGCTATTTGAATTATTTGTTTTTTTTTACCACTTACGACACCATATAGGCCCAAACTAAGCATAAGCTGGTACTGTGGATACTAGACATTGGATAGACATATATAGCTACTTCTTTTTTTAAATACCTGCATATTATGCATAGAGACACCCAGACCAAGACAATCATTCATGTTCAAGCACACAATTATTTGACTTGAGCGAGAATCGAACCCGCGACCTGCGGCGTAGCAGTGGCTTACGCTCCCGCGGCGCCAACCGGTCGACTAAACTAACTAGTAAACTTTTACGTTAATTCATATTATATATTATTTTAGTGTTCTGCGCGAGTCCATATATATCTTAGCCCATACCATGTAGTAAACTTCGAATTCAAAATTCGAAAAAATAAGAAAATAAACGAAAATGACGTATTTTGTCACGACTGGTCGTAAGTATTAGATAAAATTTTTATGATTTGTGATTTTATTACTCGGTGTCATGGTTGTAATTTGGTTGAACTTAAAACTGTTTTAAAACATTTGTTTCTGTTTGGTAGGAATACGATCGCGGACAGATTTTAGCTAAGATTTTGTACGTGACCCGTCATCTTGTCCTAGTAGTATTATATATCGATGTGTTATTCAGAAAACAATACATTTTCTTTAAGCTTATTATAATCGTAATTTTCCCTTAATGTTATATTATCATATTTTAAATGATGACTTAAAATACTCGTATCCTATGGTTTATCGAATGCGACGATCGCAAGTTCGTGCGTAACATAACTAAAACTATCTCCGTGTGAAGGTCGAGGCACACATTTGCTCACTCTCGCATACTTCCCTGCAGCCATAAAACTTACAACAGGCACGATCTTACATAATACCATCAATTTGCTGAACCTTATCTAACGCACACTTGTAAACAACTATCTTTATCTAGTGTATAAGATTTACCACACGTCAATCCATAATACTTGCTGGTCGTAAACAAAAATTCACTGTACATAAAAAGCAGTGAGTGAAAAGAGTAATTTTCTCCTCCATAAAAACAGTTAGGCAGTTATTTATGGTGATACCGCAATCTATACAAGGGATTTCGCCCGGGGCAGAGCATTAACGATTATCCGGGTTTTTCCTACAAAGAAATATTACTTGACAAATAAATTGCGTGTAGGGTCCCTTTTTTGCTCATCAAAGTGCTATGGATTTTGCAAAACGATCGGTTTAATGGACTAAAAGATCCAAACTTTTCTTTCCTTACTTCAAACATAAAACAGCGCTAAGTGTCTAACGTTAACTGTCCAAATATCCTCAACATTTTCCTGCTTTATTTTATAGATCCTGTTTCATTAATTGATTGATAATTAAATATAGTACATCGGAATTACGGGGGGACGTGATTTACCCTAAAATGAAGACATTCCGATCTCCTTCCCTCACGCCAAGAACACGATTTCGCAGAAACACTTCGAGGAAATAAAATGCCGCTACGAGAAGAGATGCGAACTTGAAAAAGATCAAATTTTATGTCGGTAAAAACGTTCAAAGATAAACAAAAGAAACTTGGTACGCTTGAAGCCAAAAACTCTTTGAAAAAGTAGGTGGTGTACCGCCAAACAGCCCCGTCGACGAGACATTATCGTGCGCGTGCGACATTGGCATGTGATTAGCATACAGATTGTTTACATTTATCCGCACAATACTGTCTCGGAATTTTGTATTTCGCCTCTGCTTTGCCAGCAATTATTCCCTAATTTTAAGTTGTTTAGTATTTATTTATAATACTGCGGTAACAATGTTCGCATTGTTAGTTTTTATTATAGGTTGGCACAAGAAATAAATGACGTTATAATGTTTTCATTGCGTTCGCATTACTGTGTAGATTTATGACCTCTTTTATCGGTTGTGACTAATACTTAAACTGCGGCTTCTTCAGTCATTGTTAATTGGGAGATAAAGGCTATTTTTGTATTACGTTACAACGTTTCTTTGATATATAAAAAATTTGGTTGCCTGTAAAGTCGGTATACGGGCGAAAGTTTTACGTGACAACGACTTTGAGTGGTAAAATAATTTTAATGTGAATATTCATTCGTATAGTAGGAAGAAGGATGAAAGACGCGTGCCTTTCACTTTTTATGTCTGTCTCTCTCGCTCTTAGGCGGGACGCGTGCCTCTCACGCTCTCATTGTGAGCGCATAACGTGAGCGGAGCGTAACGCAGTTTCTTGAAGTGTCACCCGGCAAACCAATTTATAAGACGTTGTCACGTCAAAAATTGGAATAATATGTTGCACCATTGACGTCTTTTTTTGTTTTATAGCTTTCAGTAGCAAATAAAATAATAACATGTTCGTCCCTCGAATCTTTGTTTGAAAACCTAACCTCAGTGGAATAACTCAGGGCATGGCGCTTAAATCAATAAAGCTATTGAAAAGTAGATTCAACACAAACCAATCCGTATAGATTCGATTTTTTCCTACTACAGTGTATCATCATCAGGTCATAAATAGTGTTCCGGCACACGACCTCATCGCATGATCGCATCGATCAATTCCGGCGCAGATGCTGTGTGATTAAATCCATCAGATATACCGAAAATAAACGAAGATTACCGAAATCTACCGAGTAAATTTTGTACCATATTTTGGCTTAACCCTAAAACGGCTGAACCTTCAAAATCCGAGCAGAACAATACACCAAGCAACAGTTATTGTTATCGGACATTAATTAGGAGTCTCCTTACAATTTATTACATCCAATTTCAAGTGATTAACCCCAACAGTTAGTTGCTGACACGCGAGACGAGAGTTCTGCGATGTCTTTATCGGAGTACATTTAACGACGTAATAGAAACTAAGCCTCTCCGTATAATGTTAACTGTTTCCTTCACAGTGCATAAGTTTATCAATAATACTTAATATATTATAATACCGCTTTCTTAAGTTGGTCGAAAAGTATACTTGATTTCATTTTAATAACAAACAAAATTTTCACTCGCGTAAATTGTAGTATAGCATACGTCAAATAACTCAATGAAAAAGCTTTTAGGGCTATTAAGAATAATGGTAAACTAACACAAAACAGACGGGTAATATATCATTACCCGAAGGTCAAGTTATTTCCCTCGACAGGTAATTCCAATGAGTCTCTAGAGCCATATGCAGGCGAGCCGGTTCATTTGGCGCGCTCCACTGTCGACCGTTTCCCGCTTGTTGTGAATAGAATCCAAATTACTTGAAACATTCTTAGAGTGCATCCCCCAGGAACAAAGTGCGTCAGTGAAACTCCCCTTTCGTTGAATTTAATGATAAATATTCATTACATTGACTGTGCAATGTGCATGCAGTTATGCGCACAATATTTGCTGGCGTTTTATTATGTCTCTCTTGTTGCAGTCTGTGTTTGCAGAATATGGTATATTCAGTTCTTGCGGTTGTTTAGTATGAGCAATACATGCGTGAATAGCAATATAAGAGCCACTTATTTTATTGTACAATTACTAACAGATAAATACAGCATGTATTGATGATTTTGTAAGACATTTGCGGAATAGTAAAGCCATGTTGATTTAATATGTACTGCCGCTTCGATCGCAGAAATACCAGCCTCCTACAGAACATTTGATTTGTTACTATAAACCCGGATGCAGACGTTTTGTTGATATAAATGTGGCAGTACCTACTAAGGCTATATTTAATATTTTCAATACTTTTAGAATATGATATCCACAATATAGAATTTCGCCTACGACAGCCAATCTGAACGGGGATTAGCCAAATGTGCGGGAGCTATAATAGTGTCTTATCACACTCTTGTTCTAACTCAAATTTTATAAGTAAAGAGGGATCCGTAACTAGGATTTTCAAGCAGGATATAAAAAAGAAAACAATTTTAGTGCTTAAGCGTTTGTGCAAATATAAGTGCACTCTCGTTCACTCTTGTAGTCCCTTAGGATAGCATAATAATATCAAACTGGATAGAGTTTGCGCGCAGGTCCAAACGTAACTTGGTTAGCAGACATAGCCATATTCCTGACTTCAAGCTTTGGCAATTTCCAATATAGCTTTTGCTCAACCCGGGAATAGAACCGAGAGCTCTTGATGCCCAGTCGTTTGTAATACCGCTAAGCGACAAAGGCTAGTGTTATGAGGAATCACAGAGGAAGAAGTAAAAGAAAGTTTCATTGTTACAAACTAGTATTTTATTTCGTCATTCAATCTGGCAGTTTTAGATGAGTTGGTAAAAATTTTAAATTAACCTGGCCAGTTACAAGCAAATCAAAGAATAGGATTTTTATTAGAGTAGGGACAGTAAGAAAACCGCGACCGTCCTTTTTAATTGCGGTAAAGATGTAATTTTGCATATTTTTCGACTGCAAGAAAATTTATTGCATTTCTGTAGACTATTTTTAATAAATACGGAGGGTACGATATCTTCTTACTTGTTGTAAAGGTTAATTTTGAATCAAATATGCCCGAATTTTGCTAGTAGTTTCCTACCTACACTATCTAAGTTCAATTTTATTTTGCTTCAGTCTCCAATAAAAGCTTTTAATTGGAGACAAAGGTATTTCTCTACGAGGTTAGAGAAGGAGCAATTATGGTTTGTAATGTGATTGTATTTATTTTATTGCCGTTATGCTCTAATCAAGTCAATGAAATCGTAGTTTTATCATAAGTGAACTATTAAATTTTTCCTACTCAAGCTATTCTTCTTTGGAATGACCTTCATCTCGAAATCAGGACATCCACCACCAGGCACTGCTTTAAGACAAAGGCAAAGCAGCTTTTATTGGCTAAGTTGGTAGAAGTATCGTAACATTTATTTATTTATTTTATTATTATTAGTATTTAAATTTTGCATAAACAAGGTTGTAACGGGTTCTGGTAGTAAAAACGCAGTAGAGGTTTTAGATGCGTTTATTGCAGAGTATTGTCTCACTTCCCTTGCCACGAGTATGACCGACCAACAACACGACACTGGCCTGAACACTAAGGGCTGCAGTCTCCCACGCTGTTCCCTCCGGTAGTGTGCAGGGCAGGTTGCTCGAAGGGCTGCGCTTAGCGGCAGATCCTCGCAGGCCGTTGGCTCAGCTGGCAGGTGCCGGCGGTGTGTGTGCGATGAGCGGGGCAGGCCAGACTCTTCGGCAGAGGCGACGCCGAAGGCGATGCAGCAGGTGTAGCGGTCTAGGTAGTGTAGCCCGGAGCTTAAGGTAAACCTGGAACCTGAAGGAAAGCAGCATTAGGAGAGCCACAACCAATAGAGTCAGGCAGGCGGCGTCAGCCGGCCTCAGCTAGCAGGTAGAGAGATGGGCAGTACGCTAACGCAGTAAATGTAGTTCTTACCCGTAGCTGGGACCAGGATACACGTAAATACGACGTAGGGTCAGTAGGTACGCTTAGTTATAGTAGAAGCGACGTTAGAGTAGCGGTGCCGGCCTCTCTGTCGGCCCCTTTATATACCGGGCCCTCCATCAGGCTGAGAGTCCGTTTATGACCATATTTGGTCAGGCTTTGCGAGTGCGGACGATGGCTTTCTTTGATTGGCCGAGCGTATGGGCGGTACTGTGACGCAACGCGGTAAGTACCGGACATACGTTACAATACCGCCCGCCTTAGGAGAGGATTTTACGTGGCTAACAAGGAAAATCCGACTAGCTGCGTTAGGTCTATGAGTCCGCTACTGTCCAAGCTAAGACGGCATATAGAGAGAAGGAAGGGAAAGTCTTCTACGGTTTGTAACAAATAGTTAGGCACCATATTGTATAAGTTTTAGGTCCTTAATGTGCCAAAACCCAATAGAATTTCCAGACGCGTCCGACAACTCGTAAACGAGAGGCGACTTTTTATTAATCACTGTGCACTTCACGAATTTAGGGGCTAGTTTCTTACAGAAGGACTTATCCTTATCGCTCTGATAAAAAGTCCGTTTCCACACAGTGTCTCCCACATTAAACTCAGCTGGTTTACGGCGTAAATTATACGTTTGGGAATTCCTAGCATGAGCTTGAATGAGGAGTGCCTGAACTTTGTCAAATATGCCTGATAAGTGACCTATGTTTTCTGTGTAATCGTCCCTAGGTATGTATACTATATCATCAGCGTCTGTGTCGACATAGTGTGAGCCGCATGGAACTAGTTCACGTCCATAGACTAAAAAACTAGGTGTATAGCCCGTGACTTCATTAACTGCAGTATTTAATGCAAACTGCACCTTAGGTACGAGAGTGTCCCATAATCTCTGGTCATTTCCTACAAACGCCGCTAAGGTAGAACCAATGGTTTTATTATAGCGTTCGACCGTATTGACATGTGGGGAATATTTAGGAGTATAATGAAGATTAGGGATTTTGTACTTGCGCAACATAGCTTTTAAAGTAGCACTGACAAACTGTTTACCATTGTCCAATATAATGTAGATGGTATACCATGAACTAAAAATATTTTTTCTTCCAAAATATAAGTTATTATTTCAGCAGTTGCGCGCCTGATAGGAAAAAGTAGACAGTATTTACTAAAATAACAAGTTACTACGAAGATGTAGGCGTTTTGTTTTCTTGTGACGGGTAGTGGCCCCACCAAATCTACACTAATGGTTTGGAAGGGTCGTGAACACACTTTGGGTCGTCCCATGGTTCCCAATGGTGCGTGGTTCTGATATTTGTGCGCGATACAAGTGTCGCAAGAAATTATGAACTTAACTACGTCATCGCGCATTTTGGGCCAATAGTAACGCAGTGCTAAGCGCTTGTAAGTTTTAAATATACCGAAATGCCCCGAAGTGGGTTCGGCATGGTTCTCTAATATGGCATTATTTCGATCAGAAGAAGGTAGTACTTCTTTCGATTCGAACTCCTTACGTAGCATACACCTAGATTTAATCAAACGATATAATTTATTATTTTTAATAGAATAGTCTGGATAGTCATTAGGCGAAGATAAACAACCATTGTAGGTGGCTGAATACCATTGATCAGTGTTAACATTAGGGTCATTCACGTTATTATTATTCGCGTTAATTATATTTACAGGTAGGGATCGTGATAACGCATCGGCTATAATATTATCCGCACCGCGCCGATGCTTTATTTCGAAGTTGAAGGCTGACAGACGAACCGACCACCGAGCTAATCTACCAGTCGGGTTGCTCAAGTTTAGGAACCATTTCAGTGCGGAATGGTCAGTATACACAACAAACTTTAACCCGTTATCTAAATAACAGCGCCAATATTCGAGGGCTGTTAGAACTGCTAATGTCTCCCGTTCTGTTATACTGTAGTTTTGTTCCTGTGCATTTAGTGACCTACTCATGTAAGCGATAGGTAGTTCCACGCCATCTATTTCTTGTGTAAGTAACCCACCGATGCCGCTCGCACTCGCATCTGTGTGAACTTGAAAAGGTTTCTCGTAATCGGGACACGATAATATTGGTGCGGAGCTTAACAATTGTTTTAGTTTACAAAACGAGTCATCAGCTTCCACCGACCACTGAAATGGTGCGGCTTTCTTACCGGTAGAGGTAAGTTTGTTCAGAGGACCGGCAATAGTACTAAAATTAGGTATAAATCGCCGATACCATGATGCAATGCCTAAGAACCTTTTGACTTCTTTTTTATTCTTAGGCGTAGCATATTGAAGAATGGCTTCCACCTTACATGGGTCTACTTGTAATCCTTTAGAGTTTACTACGTAGCCCAAATACTTCAATTCATCACGGAAGAATTAAGATTTTTCCAAGTTGATGGTAAGCTTGGCCGATTTTAATTTTTCGTATACTTTATTTAATAGTGACACATGAGCATTAAAGGATGGCGATATAAGCACGATATCATCTAAAAAAACGAATACAGAGTTTTCGAACTCAGGACTGTTCGTAAACAAGTGATCCACCAAACGCTGTTGTGTCGCAGGCGCATTCGTTAAACCAAACGGCATAGTCACAAATCTAAATGTTCCTCTAGTAGGCACATAGAACGCAGTCTTATCACGATCACATTCGCGAAGAGGCGTCTGCCAAAAGGACTTAGATAAGTCTATACTACTTAGATATCTAGCGTTCCTAAGGTTGTCTAAAATTTCGGATACGTAAGGTAGTTTGTACGCGTCTTTTTTAGTAATAGAATTAAGTTTCCGACTATCTAAACAAAACCTTAGTTTACCGTCTTTCTTAGGCGTTAGTAAAATCGGTGACGACCACGGACTTTCGCATTTTTCTACCACTCCCAATGCAAGCATTTCGTCTAATTCGTCAATAATTATTTTTAATTTCGCCGGCGGTAACCTATAATATCTTTGGCGTATCGGCGCAGAATCGCCAGTGTCTATTGCATGTTCTATTAAGTGAGTTCGTCCTAAACCAGTTTTTTCAGTAGAAATCGACTCGTATTGCTTTATAATTAACTTAGCCGTTCTTTGTTGTGACTCACTCAACTCACTAAAAGATTGCAATACGTTCGTGTTACTCGGCTTATTTTCACTTAACACACTTCACGGCAATGTTTTAGACAAGCTGACGGATGCGATATGGTTAGGCAGTAATTTAAATAGTTTCCAGAAATCGATGCCTAAAATTAAATTAATTGTAACTTCTGGAATAATATAAGCTTTCAATAAGTGGGTTTGATTATTAAAAGTAGTGGGTAAGTTGATAAAACCGCGCGGCAACAATATATTTCCACCCGCGGACCGAATGGAATTAGTGTTGTGACACTGCTGTATTTCTAACCCGGTTTTAGTAATTACCTCCAGATGGGAGTTGTTACCTAGAATTGTAATGGCTGAACCGGAATCGAGCAATCCACAAATAGGTAAACTGTTAATCGTTACGTTAACATAGGGCCGTAGGTCATTTTTAGGTTTATTATCCAGGATCGAGGCGACGGAATAACTAGAGAAATACACTTTTAGAGTGTTTAGCCAATTTCTCCAATCATCTTTGTCAAAATTGGTTGAATAGGTTGTAGAACCTAATTTAGATTTTGACACGCCCCGACCCTGACCAACTAGTTTTTTGGTTTCGTCGATTTACAGTTCGGGCAGTTAGGGAATGTCACATCCCTACAGCCGCACTTGAAGCAAATTGCGAAGCGATCGCGTTTGCATTCATTCAAACTGTGATCATTGATTCGGCAGCGCGGGCAGTACTTGGACGTGACTAGAGCGACAGAGCTAGGTTTAGACTTAGGTTTGCTAGGTTCGTTGTTCACAATGTATTCGGACGTACCCTCTATAGTAGCAACGGGATAATTATTGTAGGAATTATTACGCGCTCGGTTATTAGGTTTGTGACTGTAAGCTAGGTCTGGTGCCAACGTGTCGTTATTATAATACGGTTCGCGGAATTGAGAGTTCAAACATTTCATCCGTTCGTAGTTTACACATAACGTCTGCAGTGTTGCTATACTGTCTATTGAAGATATTGACGGAGCTAGCACTAGTGAGTAGCATGGACGTATGTTATGCAATAGGATGTCTAACTTTTCGCGTTCGGACAATCGCTTTGACGGAGACAGCCTAGCGAACAGCTGATTCATTATCGAGAGATAAATAATTATAGTTTCGGTAGCACCTTGAGTACGTCGGCGGATTTCATTTAATAACCGGTAGTCATAATCGTACGGTGTGAAATCGTCTATTAATTTAGTGGTGAGTTCTTCCCATGTAGTGAAATATTCTTTTAGGCCGCGGTACCAGTGAAGTGCGTTACCGGTGAAAATTTCGGAGGCATATGATAAAATTTTAGTGGAAGGTAGATTACGCGCGGTTTGGAATTCGGTTACGCGTTGTAGGAACGCTCGGACGCATCCCGTACCGTCGTATTTTAGCTTAGACAGTTCGCTAACTCTCAAATGCTCGCAATGCAATACTGGGGCTAACCCTGCCTGCGTCGAGGTAGACGGCGCAGGTTGGACCTCTGCCACAGCATCAGCTGAGCGAACAGTTGATTGCTCAATGGCGGACAGCTCCGCCGAGAGCTTGTCGAACCGGCTGCACAATTCGGTAATCCGTTTTGAAAACGCCGTAGGACGTTCCATCCTACGGAGTTTGTGGTATAAGTGGTTGTGCAGTGCGGTAGACCTCTTAGCTAGGTTCGCGTCGTAAGAGGCAGATAATGAATTTAGTCGCTTGGCCAGCTCAGAGACGGCCTTGCTAGCGCCCTCGAAGTCCACCGCTATGGCTAGACCCGACTCCAAAATGTCATCATTTGGAATGGCTTCCAGTAATTTAGGGAGCTGCTTCCGCAGACCTAGGACAGAGGTAGCCGGCTCCTCACCTCTAATCGCGACCTCGTAAGCTAACTCGTTCTTGTTTAGCAGGAAGTATTTTATGGGGTGTTAGCCCATTGTGTATGAAGGAGTACCGCGTAAGTATAACACTACACACTACACATAGTGCGCAAGCGTTCCGCCCTTACAAATGGCCTACTTTACGATTAGGCGTAAAAGTTCGACCGTTAGGACTAATTAGAAAGAAAAGATAGATTCAAATTTGCGAACTATTACGTAGTAGGTAGTTACACTAAAAGGTAGACAATTAGTACAACAATACGTACCGGTTCGCTGTAGCCGCACCTCCTCGCTTACAATGATGGAGACCTGCTAGAAGAGAACTCGAGCACGGAAAGCGAGACAATAACCCACGTAGGCGCCACTGTAACGGGTTCTGGTAGTAAAAACGCAGTAGACGTTTTAGATGCGTTTATTGCAGAGTATTGTCTCACTTCCCTTGCCACGAGTATGACCGACCAACAACACGACACTGGTACCGCGGCCTAAAAGAATATTTCACTACATGGGAAGAACTTACCACTAAATTAATAGACGATTTCACACCGTACGATTATGACTACCGGTTATTAAATGAAATCCGCCGACGTACTCAAGGTGCTACCGAAACTATAATTATTTATCTCTCGATAATGAATCAGCTGTTCGCAGAGTATTGTCTCACTTCCCTTGCCACGAGTATGACCGACCAACAACACGACACTGGCCTGAACACTAAGGGCTGCAGTCTCCCACGCTGTTCCCTCCGGTAGTGTGCAGGGCAGGTTGCTCGAAGGGCTGCGCGTAGCGGCAGATCCTCGCAGGCCGTTGGCTCAGCTGGCAGGTGCCGGCGGTGTGTGTGCGATGAGCGGGGCAGGCCAGACTCTTCGACAGAGGCGACGCCGAAGGCGATGCAGCAGGTGTAGCGGTCTAGGTAGTGTAGCCCGGAGCTTAAGGTAAACCTGGAACCTGAAGGAAAGCAGCATTAGGAGAGCCACCACCAATAGAGTCAGGCAGGTGGCGTCAGCCGGCCTCAGCTAGCAGGTAGAGAGATGGGCAGTACGCTAACGCAGTAAATGTAGTGCTTACCCGTAGCTGGGACCAGGATACACGTAAATACGACGTAGGGTCAGTAGGTACGCTTAGTTATAGTAGAAGCGACGTTAGAGTAGCGGTGCCGGCCTCTCTGTCGGCCCCTTTTTATACCGGGCCCTCCATCAGGCTGAGAGTCCGTTTATGACCATATTTGGTCAGGCTTTGCGAGTGCGGACGATGAATTTCTCTGATTGGCCGAGCGTATGGGCGGTACTGTGACGCAACGCGGTAAGTACCGGACATACGTTACAAGGTGTAAATGGTTGGACATAATGCCATAAGGCATTTTCTACCTGTCAACCTTAAGGTGGAGCAGAGATAAAAGTGGTAGGTGCATTTTATCGATAACATTGAAAAATAATGTTTTTGAAATGAAATTTAGTAATATATATATATATATGTAACAAATACATAAATACTTATAGTAATGGATGAAAGTGATGAGATTCCGTCAATCTCTTCAAAAGAAGCTCTCGTACCTTCGTTTTAAAAGCATAACGGTTGCTGGACCACCACCCAGTAGAGTGACTGGGACAAGAAAGAAAAAGATTGTGAGAAGAACGAAGATCTCTCACATGTGTTGAAGATAGATATTGGAAGTATGGGGTGAGATAAGTTGGAGGGGAAGGAGACTTGAGTATAGAGAAGAGAGTAGTAAGAGCACGCAAACACCGGCGCTGACGAATTGGTAACCATCTTACTTGGAACGATAAGCAGAGACGTGATCATACTTACGAAGATTATAAATGAATCGAATGCAGTTATTGAGAAATCGGTCGTACTTATTGAGATATTCTGCATTCAGGTCATAATAGCACATATCACCATAGTCGATTGTGGGAAATATTAAGGCCTGCACAAGCATTGTCTTGGGCTTGGAAGGAAGGAAATTCTTGAACCGGTAAAGAGTTCTTAGGGTTCCAGTGACCCTCTGACTAACTTTAGTCACCTGCGCTTGCCAATTGAGAGTGGAATCCATGTAAAAGCCTAGATTTTTTACGGTTGTACAGTATGGAATAACCAAACCATTAAACATAATAGGTGGTAACGTATTTAGGTCTATCCTGCGTACTAAGCGGTGACTGCCTACAATAATGTCCTGGCATTTTGCTGGGTTAACGGCTAAAGCAAATTTATTACACCTGTCCATCATAGACTCAAGGTCCCTATTCATATCATCAATGGCCACCGTTACATCTTCCACTCTCGCTTGGGAGTACAACTGCAAGTCATCAGCATAAAGATGATACGAACATCGAAGATTAGGAGTTATTAAGTTAACAAAAATAGAGAATAGTAAAGGAGAAAGAATGCCACCCTGAGGAACACCAGAGCTAATGTCTCGCCAACTGGATGACATTTCATCACAGCGAACAGACTGCTGGCGTTCCTGAAGATACGATGAGAACCATTCCAGTGCAGCAGGAGAGATAATGATATAGGAGAGGATAGATAGGAGGATATCATGACTGACGGTGTTAAAGGCGTTCGAGAAGTCAAGCAAAGTCAACACAGTTACTTTAGTATCCTCCGTGCCTGCCCTAACATCGCCAGTCACTTTGAGGAGTGCAGAAGTCGTGCTGTGACCTGGCCTGGATCCGGATTGCAAAAGACTAAGCAAATTATTTTGATATACGAATTCAGACAACTGTTTATGTACACAGGCTTCAAGCACTTTGAATAGGAAGGGCAGAATAGAGATTGGACGGAAATGGTTAGGGAGAGAAGGGTTCGTAATCTTAGGGAGTGGAATAACAAAGGCTTTACGCCACAGGGAGGGGAAAGAACCATTGTCAATTGAAAAATTTACAATGTGGGATATAGGAAAGATGAGATGATCCAGGATAGGGATTATCATGCGGCGGCTGATAGAATCAAAGCCCACAGCGTTGCATTTAATAGACTGGATAATCTTCTTGACCTCATCCGATGCAACTGGAGAAAAATTAAAAGCTTCAATATTAGGACGGGGCAGTCCAGCAATATAGTCAACTGTTTGACGCCTGGTTTGATGATCCAGTTGAGAAGTAGATGAAAAATGGTTGTTTAAATCATCCAAACCAATCGTAATTTGAGGAGGTGTGTGTTGCTGTTTGCCAATACCTAGAGTCCCAAGGAACTACCAGATACTAGCAGAAGAAGAAGAATTAATATTGTCGAAAATATGGCGGCGTTTAGCGTTGCGTATCATCTGATTACACCGATTCCTTGCAGTTTTGTACAGACTCCAGTTCTCGTCAGATCGCTCCTTTTTAAACTTACGGAATGCTCGATCTCGGCGCCTCATGGCCATTTGAACGCCCCTGGTGAGCCAAGGAGCGGGAGGACGTTTTAATTTAATTCTCCTGATAGGAGCATGCTTATTGTAGAGGCCAAGTAGAGTATCGTTCAAAATCGAAACCTTTACGTCAACGGTGTTGGCTGCTAATACATAAGACCAATCGAGTTCAGCAGCATCCCTTTGCAGCTTCTCGCTATCCATACGTTCAAAACAACGCATGTACAGGAGCTTAGGGCGAGGTTTAGGAGGTTTAAGGTGATAGGATAGGTCGATAAGGTCATGGTGGGAGAAACCGGGAGCAAGGTATTGGCCATGGGAATGTACCTGGGATGGGGCTGAGGTAATAATCAAGTCTAACCAAGTGTCTTCACCTCCGATATTGGGGTGAGTGGGTTCGAGAGAAAGAATGTGTAGACTGGCAGACTCAATTAATTTTAGAAGGTTCTGGGAGCGAGAGGAAATGATGGCTAGAAGGTCAGTGTCGAAATCTCCCATGATAATATGGTGTGCATATTCCGACCCTAAAGATTCCAGAATCGATTCGAGACTGGAGGAGTAATTAACGGAAGGAGGACAATATACAACTCCTAGAACGGTTTTCGCTCCGCTAACTGAAACCTCAAGAAAAAGATACTCAGAGGAAGCAGAATGATTAGGCGGTGATGATATGAGAATTTTGTACGAGAGTGTACTACGGAGATATATGGCTACGCCACCACCTCTCCTATCCACTCTATCGCTGCGAATAAGAATAAAACCGGGGAGGGGGTAGGCAGTAGAAAATAAATGAGGTTTCAGCCAGCTCTCTGAAATCAGAATGGCATCAACGTTAGCATCACGGAAGCTTTCAAACAGGTCGTTGTAATGCCTAGGGATGGTTTGCGCATTAATATGACAGACATTCAGCATGTGCTTTGAAGTTACATTAAATTTTCGCTTGACAAGGTCACCAAGCGAATCAGTAACGGAGCAAAAGCTGTCGTTGTTTGAAGAGTTGGAGGAATCATTAGCAGAATGAAACGAATCATCATCAACATCCGAATACATAAATTAATTAGATAAAATTAATAATGAAAATATATAAACTTAAATTTAAATATATATAAATATATAGCATAAACTAAATATATATAAATGTAAGAGTGTACAGAGGGTGCACGCACTAAATGATGCAATGTTTTATCACTGCACCACCTGCCAGCAGACACATACACAAGAATAAAAGTAAATAACAAAAAAAAGAAAAAAATATAGGAAAAACAAAACGTATTGTAACTGGTCGCAAAAACTAATTTATCGATTTCCGAACGCGACCATAAGTGTCACTTCATTATTATGACAGGTTAGGTTAGAAAATTAGAAATTATAAAACTTGTAAACAAAACATTCGAATTGATTATGTTATATGAGGGTGCGAGAAAAAGAGCGATTTTGAGTTAAATAAGTTACGAGACAAGATGATAAGTGATGACAAATAAGTATACATAAGAAGTTTGGCGAGTGAACAGAAATACTATAGATATTATATGAAGAAACGAAAAAGACGACTATTTACGCATCACGGTTTTGGTGTTGCCGGTTGCTTCGGAAAGACTGGCAGCTCCACTTCTAGCCCCAGAGGTGCTGCTCGACGCGTTGGGAAACTTCTTCGTCAGCCCGCAGAGTTCATCCTCGGCAACAAACTTGTGGCGGCTTCCGTCCGGCGCTTTGACTACAATATAGCCGTCTTGAGTCCAACAAGATTTGATACCGAAGTTTGTACGGGCCTTCGCGAATACAGCCTGTCGTGCTCGGGTCAGAAACTCCCTCACTGAGGTGGTGGATCCCTTAAGGGAGGTCTTGGCATGCCAAACAGCAGACCTGGAATCCACTCCGGCGAACCACACAAGAATAGGCTGATGCTGTTCTTTTTTGAGGCACCAATTCTATAGCACCTTCTTAGAGAAGAGGCAGAGAAGTCCTTCAGACCAAGCTTGTTTTGTATAATGTCCAGTATAGTTATAGAACAATTCTCTTGGTCGGCCTCTGGTACACCTAAGAAAAGGAGTGCCTTACTTTGATGGTGTGTCTCCATGGTATCCAGTTGTTTGTGGCATTCGTGTATTTGCTGACGGAGTAAGCCAAGCATATTGAACACTAATTCCCGAACGTGTGGAATTCCTCAGCAACCTTAGTGACGGTGTCCTTGGCTGAGTTCCCGGTGTCCAACTGGGCTTCAAGCGCTGCCATCCTACTTGCGAAGTTCTCTTCCAGGCTTTTTTGTGCTGACTCAATCGCTTGTAGCTGAGACATAGTGATTTGTGGTGATGATTATGTGAGTGAAATAGTTCACGTGTAGTGCTGGCAGGTGGTAAGTTACTTAACACTTACAATTAAAGGTCTATCCTCACACAACCGGGCCGTGGACGGGACGGGGACGGGACGTGGACGGGACGGAGCGCAGAAAAGAATCGTTGCATACATTTTATATGGACTCGTTCACACACGTCCGTGGACGGGTCGGGGACGGAGCTTCCGTGCCGTGTCAGTGCGCTGTCAGTGCCTAGACCGGGGCCATGACGTGCACGGGCCGGGCACGGGCGCCATATATATAATATATTTAGCACTAGATGCGCTAAGTTCGACGTGACATCCAGAAGAACAATATTATAAATATATATTTATATTAAACACTAGATGCGCTGTGTTCGATGTAATCTTCAGAAGAACCACATGGCAGTGAATTGTCGTTAAGGCACAATGACGCTTTACTTAGTCCTTAGCTTCCTTACTTCACAAACTTGAGAGAGAAAAAATGGAAAAAAGATAATCGATTTTTCTGAAAAACAATCGAAGCTTAAATTGTTATTTTATATTATTTTGCAAGTAAGTAACTACTTGTTCCAAAATAAAATATAATAAACGCGTTTACTAGTAAATATAACTAAATAATATTTTTTTTTGTTCTGGGCCAGTCTATTATGAATAAAAAAGGACGAGTCTATTAACTATTATGCAAACTATCACTTTCAAACGCGAGTGAAATGACGCATGAAAAAAAATACCTACAATTAAGCACATTTTATATTTAAAACTCCCGTTGTATATTCTTCACTCCAATATTTATTTTGTCACTTCTAGGACAGACGTGACAAAGATTGGAAAGATTCTGAAGATACCATGGGTTACCCTGTAACCTAGTTGTGATCACAATATTATTACACGTTATAATGCCTGTTTTTTATATTGATGTTTTATATTGTACGTGTACTAAAGGTTGAAACTGATATACTTACCGCACCCCACCGCACCCCACGTGTCGACACCCGATGCGAACGGTGCACATATACAACACGCTTCAACAAGCTTCGTTCATAATTACTATTTACGAAACTATGACATAATTACACAAGTCACAATTTAACAAAAGTCTATGGCCAATTACCCACAACTACGCCTTATTGACAATAGATGACAGCAAGTTGCGCTATAACATTTGTATCACTATGGTGCTTATATGTAAAAGCGATGTCGTGGCCGTATCGTGGAATTGGCCATTTTATTAAATGTTCGCATTTCAAGAAAAGTCTTATAATTATCCATTGGTAATTTCATGATTTGCATTGGTTAGATCTATGATAACAAATCGTTTAATCAACAAAGTTCATAAAATGGTCAATCATAATTGAGAAAATCGCAACACAATTACATTTTAAGGTAACGAGCCAAATATAGTAAAAACACCGAACCCGCGTACCTCGAAGTGGTAGTGACATCGTGTCAGTGTCAACATAGACTCAAGTAAAAACACCGAACCCGCGTACCTCAAAGTGGTAGTGACATCGTGTCAGTGTCAACATAGACTGTCAGAGTCTATGTTGACACTGACACGATGTCACTACCACTTCGAGGTACGCGGGTTCGGTGTTTTTACTTTATTTGGCTCAAGCTTATACGAGCTTAGATGTGCATCAACGCTCGTACAGGTGGAATAATTAGAAAAAGAAAGTCGTGATTTTGAGCCTCAATATCCTCTGAACCAGGAATTTCCCAGGTACTACAGACACATGCAAGGTGCGTATGAATATGAGGTTTTGTTTTTCTAATAATTCCAAAATCGTGTTGAATGATGAATGTAAACTTTCTTCCAAATAAACATAGACAAATTTTCAATATTTCTCTTAAATAAGCAGCTTTAAAGTTTTCTAAACGCAATGGACGTGATACAAGTCATCAGCTGAACTGTGGACAAGTGCATTACCCCCACGTGATCATAAACTGCCGTCGTCGCGTAGATACGGCCGGTGTAGGTTCAGTGCATTTCTGGCACCAATTTTTCCTGCAAGCGCTGGCTATACATTGCGGCTTATAAAATGTGAATGTGTCTATTTCTCTAAGCTTAAAAAAATATTTCGTTTCCCAGGTATTCTTTTCGCGTAGTATGACTTGGTATGATGTGCAAAACGAGTAGACTTCGGCTTGGTGATGGGTCTTGTGACACCGTATACATAAGCGATTACACTAAATTTATATAGGAGATAATTCCGTGTAAACCGATATAAATTCCTCGTTTCAAATATTTGTCACTTCTAGGATATCATATATCCATAGACACGCTATGACACATATAACTAGTGAATAATTTGGCCATAGATTAATACTGAAATAAAACAGATGTGACAAAGATTTGTTGACATGTATTAAGTACTGACAAAAATTTGGCAAATTTTTAATTTATGTTTGTAAACATGGTTGATTGGAGTTTTAGACTGCTATGAAATAGGACTCGGGTTTGATTTTGAGGCTTGTTAATGTTGTTGTCTTCTTGAAATTCTGCAGATAAACATTACAGGGATAACTATATATGAGGTAAAAAATGTTGTGAAGTGGTAATGTGAAATAAATTGCCGCAATTACTAATTATGAAAGGCATCTAACCTAACCCTTTATATTCATTCCATATGAAATGAATTATTGGGACATAGAAACGTAGGTAGTACCTAAAAACAAAATAGAAGAAGGATCACTGGTAGAAATTAACTTCCTGGAACTTTATTTATATTCTTCGAAGTATTTCATCATACAGCGAGACGAGCGACGGTACTGCAGCGTTAAGAAATACTATATTAATGTTTGCTGGTTCACTTTCATGCTAACTAACTTCATCAGCATATTGGCCAATAAACGTCCACTGCAGGACATAAGTCTACCAAGAAAACGCTTACTTATAAACTGGTAATAAATCTTGTAGTATTTATTATTATGCTTTTCTGATTTGCATAAGAATTTATCTAGTTCATAATAACTGCAAATTAACTTATCTTTCTTATTAATCTATGACCCAAACCTGACATAATAAGTTTGACAGATCGCAATGGACTCGCCCATTTTTGGTTGTATTCTTTGAGTAAAGAATATACATGGAGAGGGCAAATAGTACATAATTATGGAAAATTATTGTTTTTGCCAAAAGATAACATGAGCAGCAACTGTATGCGAGAATTCCTAGGAATGAAACGTTGAATAAAATAATATTATTTATAAATAAAATTAATCAATCGATTTTGATTTTATTATTTATGGTATTTCAGTGTGGCAGTATGTTTCATTACGGTATGAATGGCGCCATTCATGTCCGTTTCTTTCTCAGCGGCACTGTATCGATATTACCTACCAGAGAATATTTTGTTTCATGTTTAGTTTGTCTTCATGTCAAGGGTCGTTTTTTGCTTTACCTTGTTTGCCCGCATTTGCGTAATGGAATAAACTAATCTGGAAAAATATTTAAATTAACTAAAGTAACTTACTCCAAATATAAGTTTACACATTTTTACAAAATTAAATTAGGTATGTCCAATCCATGTTATTCCCAGATCGGTGTTTTGTATTGGACTTGCCCAAGTGCAAATAGTGACAGATGAAAGATCCCGGCTAAGGCTTGCACATGTTCTAAATTTTATTCGAATACTTATTTGATATTATTATATTCATTTTTTTTTCTGGATTGAACTAACTATAATAGGCCTATATTCCTGGCAACTATTACAACTAAGGTGCTCGATGGTTTGCTGGATATATACATGGCCCCTAAAATTTGTCTGCATGTCGCGTAGTTTAATTAGTTTAAATTTGTTTTTAACAGAGACCGTCCGGTACTATATAGTTAGAAACACATGTAAATCCGGTTTTCTTAGACCTTTATAAGGCTTTGGACCTTAAACCTCTTGTTGTTTCGTTGTTGTTTTTCGTGAGAGTTTGTGGCCAACTCTAGTATCGGAGTTTTCTTCATAGCCTAACGATTCCTATCCTGAGACAAGAACCGGGTCTGACAGCTTTACGTGCCCTCCGAAGCAAGATAGCGCTCAGATGTAAATGCCACACGTGGTCACCCATCCAAGTGGTGACATGTGCAAGCGTTGCTTAAATTTGCCGATCTGTATGGGGTAAGTTAAAAACAGAGTGAGGTAGATACTGGTATGAACTATGAGGTAGGTACGCGAGTGCTACAATATTGGTATGCAAATCCAATAAACAGTGTCAGGCGGGCGCGTACAGCTCTGCATGAGGAATATGGGCTGAAATCTGGCGTGACGCAAGAGGAAATCACCTCGCCACGCCTTTATATATTTTTTTTTATTATGTATAAATCAGCTAATTGTTGTACTCAGCAAGGCTGGTGTCGACTGTCATGATGATGGAGTTGTTATGAACAACATCAGCTATAGGTAAAGACGACATGGTCTTGCTGGGCCCAACAATCGGTGCGATGAGACGCATATTAAAGTTGTGTGAAGTTGCGGGCGCTTTTGGAAATCCACTCCAACCATCCAATAACGGCAAGCTGAAGACGAGGCACTGACTTGAGCACTGACCAGGGCCGAACCTTCCCTATGTGCAATGTGTGCGGCGCACACAGGCGCCAGGGTGACAGGGGCGTCGCGCGCCGAGATATGCGTTAATTATAACACTTATTTTCGAAAAAGGATGCCAAAAAAGGCGCTTCACAGATTTCGCACAAAGGCGCAGTGACGTAGGAGGGGCAAATAATTTAGGCCGGAATTGAGTTCATCCGCCCTACGCCACTGCACAGGCGCTTCATAGATTTCGCACACAGGCGCTGCATTGGGTCGGAACGGCCCTGGCACTGACAGCTCGCCACAAAGCTGCCATGGGATTTGTAAGCTTTCTTTTCATCCTGTGATGCTGTTTTTGTTTATCATAAGATGAAGGTGATGTTTGAAAGCTGTCACTCTGCCCTCCGACTGCGTTAGTCTCATGTTGAGATAATGACTGCCCCCCAGAGATGTTATTTATTATTATGATTTTTTTTCCTCGGATATTCTTTTTATTATTTTGGGAACTCCTCCTTTTAGGAGTACGTCCGCAAGAAAAAATCAAATAACTAAAATAAGTATATGTTAAGAATGTCAACTAAATCTCAAAAGTGCTTATTGGTATTTAGGACAATTTTGAGAACGTTATTCGAACTAGAATTGGAAATTGCAATTTCCTTTGGAATATTTAACACAAATCATAATTCGAATAATTCAAATATTAAAATTCAAGCTCTAGTGACAGCCCGTCCACGCTCCGGTTGCAGCCCTGACGTGTGTGAACGAAATATCCCGGCCGGGACCCGGAAGCACGGTGACGGCCCGTCCCCGGCCCGTCTCCGTCCCGTCCACGGCCCGGATGTGTGTGGATAGACCATAAGTGTCATACACACAATCCTGATAGTAATTGTGATTAAAATACTGTTAGAGGCAACTTTAATTATGTATTATGCACTTTTACTAATTATTTTCAATAAAATTTTATTTTTAAGTACGAAAAGATGTGTCAACTTTTTTAACGCCTACCGCCGAGAATTTTACGTATATGTATATTTATTACTTGCGTACCTATATATTTATTTATGTTTGTATATATAATATGTATGTGTATGTAAGTATATGTATTTATATATTATTATGATTAAATGTTATGTTATGTATGCGTTTATCATATCTATTAATTTCTATTAAATATATAAGTCAAACTTAATTTCTAAAATACACCTACTATTAATCTCTGCACCACTCTAAGGTAGACTGGCAGAAAATGACTAAGGCATTAAGTCCACCTTTATACCTTTATGTGTATATAAAGATAATAAAAAAAAAACAACACACGATAACGCTATAGATAAGTTTGGCCGTGCCTTAAAAACCGTCGTTGAAGTCCAATCTGCAGAGCAAGTTTCAATACTTTTGTACTAACTGTATTTTTAATAAATAACAGATTTTTATAAATAGATAAGTTTGGCCGTGCCTTAAAAACCGTCGTTGAAGTCCAATGTGCAGAGCAAGTTTCAATACTTTTGTACTAACTGTATTTTTAATAAATAACAGATTTTTATAATTCATTCCCAACAAATATCCAACAAGAAAACTTACAAAGAAAAATTAAAATAAAATCAGTACTTGTGCGCTATTAAAGGTAAAATCCGGCTTCATACGACGACAGTGCTCTTAAACGAAAGAAGAAATACGATATAAATAAAACACGTCCTACGACAAATACGATAAAGTTGAGCGAACAAATTACACATCCCTTAAACCTTCTAAAAGCCTCTGTCTTCTAAAGATCAACACGAAAAACCAAGAACATCCGAATCGGTCAAGTTTCGTTAGTTTTTCCCCAGCTTTAGAAACACGAGAACGGTAAAGGACAGATGATGATGGGGGAAGGAGGTATTTGAGGGGAGGTGAAAGGAGGGTGGAAGGGGAGTGAAAGGGGAGGGCAGTGCAGCGACACGCCGTGCCGTGTAATCTCAAGTTAGCGAGTAATTTGGTGTCTGTTTTCAGTAGTTCAGCTTTGACTATTAGATTGTATTACTTTACGCGAATCTAGGTGCGGCGCTTTTTCTACACCTGACTCGAATAAAGTTCTGGCGGTGTTAGTGTTTCGGGTTAGAACGTGCATGTTTAATTTTTTTGTATATTTTCCACTACGATAAATTACGGTGAAATTTGTCCGTGTGGTGACGGATTAAGAATACGGAATGTCACCACCCCATATCATCCCATGGGTGTCGTAAGAGCCGACAGATGGAGCATATTATGCAGAGAACAGCACTGTAAGAGAAGGAAAACTTGATACCAACGCTATACCAATCCGTTTGGCCAGCGTGGTATAGTAGGCCAATTCCTCCTTTCAAAGGAGAGGCCTAGTCCAGCAGTGGACTGTCTAAGGCTGATGATGATGAAATAACGGTGTCGTAGAGGACTCTTAACAGACACTATTAATATAATATTAGAAGCATAAGTAAAATACGATTCAGTTTGCCATCAAGTTGGCCACATTTCACTTTCATAGCATAATTTGAGCCAGAATTGTTCTGTTGGTAAAACCAAGCTGTAAATAGAATTCTGTAAAGTTTCTAAAAAAATATATTAATATTATACTACATACAACCATGTTCTATTGGTTTGTAGCCATGTTTTTTCTGTTTATCCATTGTCAAGTATAGACTTCGTATGTATATTTATACTCTATACTATATTGACAGTAGATAAACAAACAAAGATACTTTTTGTAAATACATATATTATATTATACATATAAACACC
This sequence comes from Euclidia mi, assembly GCA_944739405.2. NCBI lineage: Eukaryota > Metazoa > Arthropoda > Insecta > Lepidoptera > Erebidae > Euclidia > Euclidia mi. The sequence continues at coordinate 82,387,892 of OX123182.2, read as the reverse complement.
CAGACCTACACAAACATCCATGTTCATGCACACAAATGTTTGACTTGAGCGGGAATCAAACCCGTGACCTTCGGCATGGCAGTCGTTTGCACTCACGCTACGCCACCGGCTCGTCGATAAAGAAAATCAATAAGTCTATAAGGCCTTCAATTTCATAAATAGTAAAGTACCTACTGGTTTATATTTTAGGCATTCATCTAAACATTAATTACCACTTGAATTATTATTGTTAAGAGGGATGAAAGCATTTTAATACAAATTTACGCAAGTACTCAACCCGTTAATGGTCTTTAACAATTCGTAACTTTTAATTGCGCTAACAACAACGGGCCAGATATTAAACGACGAATGTCCACATTTTACTCAACTTTGAATGCACATTTTAACGGAATGTGCCATTACTGTCCTCATAACTTTGGATTTTGTCCAAAACTTTGTAAGGTCATTCATAGTCGTTCAGATTTATATTGTTTTGTATGTTTATTGAATGTAGTAGCTCCAATATGAAATGTTATAGTTTTTTAGTCAAATGGTTTAAATGAGATTCCAGTACTTACACGTGGTTTGGACTGGCTTTATCTGGATTTTGACAAACTTAATTATAATATGGATAAACGCCAATTAAAAATTAAGCTAAACAATTTATTTATGAAGATAAATGTATTTTCGAATAAATGGTTGTATGCCTGCGCAATGCAGCAATTCATATATAGGGCATTAATCTCAAAACTTTCGTCTCTTCGGCGGGATACAAATTTCTTCGTACTACCCTTTGTCATCTTTTAAGATACTCACTGAACGAAATGGGGTAGAGACAATGTGTCTTTTTAAACCGTAACCACACGACAATTAAAAATCTGGAGATTTTGTCTGACTAATACTTATGCTAACCCGATCACACTCTTTTGCTATGTATTTAAATATGTTATCAAATCCCACAATTTCTTGCAACTAATAATTCATAGATACACATCATAATACGCCTTAAAAATGTATTATAATATTATTGTAGCGTTTTTTACTTAAAAGCCTCAACTCCACATCAGCTGATTGTAATCATAAGAATAAATATTCGCTAGCACCACGAGGTAAACTCAACTGCAGTCTTTCTTTCTTCTTCTTAAAAAAAGACAACTCCCGCATTAGGACTAAATCCTGTGTCGCAGGGGACTTTACAAACATATAACTAATGGACACATTGAACACCCAGACTCGAAACAACAATTTGTGAATTACACAAAGTGTTGCCTCGTGTGGGGATCGAACCTACAACACTCGGCGCATTGTCAAGCGGCGAGGCGGCCGCTTAAACCACTACTTACGCCAACCGTGCAGTCAAACTGCAGTAAATTCATACTGCACACGACTCCGTACACCGTAACTTACCGCCGGTTTAATAACACACCCATAACCATACGTTACCCTGATAGTCTCTAACGTACTCATAATACAACTCCTTTCGTCAATTACTGAGCCCTTCTAATGAAGACTAGCGAGCCCAAGCTTGCGATGCGAGTCTAAAATCCCTAATAATAATATTATAAATTCGAAAGTACATATGTATGTATGTTCCGTTTTCACGCTATAACGGCTGAACCGATTTTGTTGAAATTTAATATAGTCATATATTGGACCATGGAGACGGATATAAGCTACCAAGAGTTGCAAAAATTAACCTGGGAGGGATTGTAGGGAGGGTCAAAGTTTGTAGGGCACAAATCTAACTGTTGGCAGTAAGAACGTATGCGCTGTAACAATTGAGTGCTGCGCATGTGCTATCGTATCTGTCAGTACTGTTGCGTCATTCATATTGCCATATTAAAGTAAATATTAAAGTATTCGTACAATAAAAGAGATATTTGTAACCCCGAATATAACGCGCGCGAAGCCGCGGGCAAAAGCTAGTTAATAATAATGCTAACAACGTTGGTTTTAAAACGTTATATTCAAGGCAGTGAGCCGACACGACTAAAGATAATCAGGTGTGAAACAAGCTTGTAAAATGGATCGTTCACACCTCTGCGGTAACCTTAGGGTTACGTTTTCTAAGCATGTGACTGCGTAATAGCGTGAAGCGAGCTTAATTTTTTATGCTAAAATTAGTAGAATATTAAAATAGTAGACTCTTAAAATAGTTTATTGAGTTTTTGTTACCAAGTAATATGTATTGTGTGTTTATGCACTAGCTAAAACTTTGAGGATTTTTTTTTCTCCAACATTTCTCAGTCAGACAAGTGCTGAACAAAAACATGACACAATTAAGTATTTAGTTACATTAAATACATAACAAAAGAAAATGGACTTGGGAATCGCCCAATGGACTAGTAAGAAACGAAATAGAATTCATATTAACGAACAAACCGAAACTATTTTTAAATGTAGCCGTAGTGAATGAGTTTAACTTTAATACTGATCACAGACTACTTCGTGGTCAATTGCATATGTGTGCGCCCAAAATATCGAGAAAATTTCAACAAAAAATAAAACGGCCAATACGCTTACCTCTTCCAAACGAAATCTTAGAGTCCCTAAATAGTAAATTACAAGCATTAGATACATATAAAGAGGTCCAAGAAAGATACTATACTTTAGAACAAATAATAAAAGATGTCGGGAGCAAACTTGAAAATATAAAAACCCCAAAAGACAGATTAGGCCCAGAAGGAAAATATTTAATCAAACAAAGAGCACTGTTATTTAATGATAGGAAGAAGAACAAAAAAAAAAGATATAACCAAACTAAGTAAAGAAATCAACCTAAGCATCAGGAAACATAGAAAAAAACTGAGAACCGAAACAATTCAACAACATATTGAAAAATCAGGAGGAATTGCCAAGGCATGGAAAGAACTTCGAGAAAATCTTATTTGGATCCGAAGCATGAAACATCACAAGAACAAGAAACAAAATACGAAAAGAACCGAAATAATAGAAGCAGCCACCGATTATTTTCGTGAACTCTACAGCGATATTGGAACAACACCAACAAAGTCCCTTACGAGCATCCTTATTAACGATGAAGAACCAATTCCACATATTTTGAAAGAGGAAGTCAGCAAAGCTATTACTTCACAAAAGAGAGGGAAAACAGCTGGCGAAGATGGTATCTCAAACGAAATTCTAATAGGAACATCTCAAGCTACTTTAAATACAATCACCGACTTATTCAATGAGATAATTAAAACTGAAAACATACCACATCAATGGTCCACTTCCACTATAATACTCCTACACAAAAAAGGCAAAATCGATGATATCGCAAACTATCGACCCATCTCGTTAATGTCTAACGTATATAAAATATTTTCCAAAATACTACTAGAGCGAATAACGAAGACTTTGGATGAACATCAACCCAGAGAACAAGCTGGCTTTCGAAGAGATTTCTCAACCATTGATCATATTCACACCATTAAACAGATAATCCAAAAATGTAACGAATACGGAATAACATATTACCTAGCATTCATAGATTATAACAAGGCGTTCGACTCACTAAATCATGCAAAAATATGGGAAGCTCTGGTAACACAAGGAATTAACAACAAATATATTCGTATAATACACAACATATATGCAAACATGAAAGCGAAGGTCAAAACCGAAAGAGCTGGAGAGTACTTTCCTATTAAGCGCGGAGTCAGACAAGGAGATCCATTATCACCAAAACTGTTTTCTGCCCGTCTCGAGCATATATTCAGACAGCTTGAATGGAGTAAATATGGCCTAAACGTTAATGGCATCTTGTTAAATCATCTACATTTTGGCGATGATCTTATATTAGTTTGTGAAGACCCAAAAAGCTTACAGGAAATGATTAAACAACTCATCTACGAAAGCGAGAAAGTTGGATTGTCAATGAACATAAAAAAGACAAAAGTAATGACAAACCATACTAAAGTCCCAATTCAGCCAAACAATAGTACTATAGAATACGTAGACGAATACACATACCTCGGGCAGGTAATATCCCCAACAGATCTCACAGTGAAGGAAATTAATAACAGAATCAGCATCGCCTGGAAAAAATACTGGTCTTTCAAAGAAATAATGAAAAACCCTGGCATACCAATAAAAGATAAAAGGAAAATATTCAACACGTGTATTCTACCGAGCATGACCTATGAATGTCAGACATGGAGTCTAACCAACCAGAACATTAAAGCACTGGAAACTTGCCAACACGGCATTGAAAGAAGCATGTTGAATATAAAAATAAAAGATAAAATAAATCTTAAATCAATAAGGCAACAAACTAAAATCATAGATGTCAAATATTGCATAAAAAAATTGAAATGGAAATGGGCAGGTCATTTAATAAGGAACAAGAAAGACAAATGGGCAAAAGATGTTACAGAATGGTGTCCTAGACAGAACAAAAGAAAAAGAAGTAGACAGCGTCGTAGATGCGACGACGACATTAAGAAGGTGGCAGGAACAACATGGACGAGGATAACAAGGGACCGAACAATGTGGAAAATGCTTGGGGAGGCCTATGCTGAAAAGCAAGACAATCAGTGAAAATTGTTAAATGATTGATGATAATAAAATTACCGGTGTCAGAACTACACACAAATTTAAAATTACTTTTATGTTAGCACAATCACATTGTGTCTACAAATTACTGATCTATGATTATTAATAAAGGCTATTATTATTATTATGTGTCTCTTTTTCACGGCTATTCTTCTAACATGGTGTTAGAAGAATAACCGGTCCGTTGGGAGGCTTACACGGGGATATGGATCCAACGTGCAGAGGCCCGTAGAGAACTTAAATCTAAAATGGGATGGGACACATGCCGCGGAGCCTCCACAACTGCACTACTGAGTACAGCTATGGACTAGCCGCAGCAAATGTAGGACTATTGCAATGATGTGGAGTCTAATTTACTGGTTTATGGGGATGGGTGTTAAATGGACTGGTAATAATGATACTATGGATAAAAAACGGCACCTGCCAGTGATACCTATTATTATTATTATTATTATTACATTAAATAATGATACTATCGTTGATATTATTTGACTGAATGTTCTTCGCTTTGCCATAATGACCATAGCAAGACTACTGCAGCATTTGGCGAATGAAACTAACTATAATCTAGTTATTTTCCTTCGCCAAATGTTGGTCAATGATTATGATCTAGTTACTAGATCATAATCGTCATAACATGGACTGTTTAATGGTTTAACTTTAATTTATTATTTTGCAATAATTGTCTTTATAATCATTTATATTTGAACTTAAAGTTTTGATAATTAGAGTACCATGAATTAAAACAATGTCTAAAAATATTTAATAAAGTTCACTTAGGTCCAATATCATCAATAAAACATAGACTCCAAACAATGGTACCTATGTGTATCACCACCAAACAATAAATACACAACACAAAATGTAAGATAATAAGATTCACAAAAGCCTGTGTCCAAAATCCGGAGAAGCTTTGTTGTCACAGAAGAAATGTGTTTCGGTGGGGCCACATTTCACGAAGAAGCATATTAAATTTTGAGTACTTTATAAAAATATTCTCTACATACTCTTAGCCAGAAGCTAGTAGGATTTGGTGCTTTGAGAAAGTGGTTTTAGTAAACTGTATTAGAAATATAAGCACAGGTTTTTTGCCAGTGACTTTGAACAGTCATGTTCGGATACAGGTACCTAATTATAATAGTTTGCATAACATATCGCTAAGATTGTGTTAAACCGCTTAAGTACATATGTCTTTAATTTTAACTTCTTGCTTCGGCATATTTCCAATATTTTATCTATCGATAGATTTGGCTACTAGAAATATTTATTTGACATAAAGGAACGTAAGGAATTAATCTATGTATGTGGCAAGAAAATCATGCCAGAATATCACATTTTAGGCGCTAATTAAATCAGTAACCCTATCTTTAAAACTCTCACCCACGTCGATCACAAAAATAAACATTGCCAGGATAGGACCCGTTGTGTGTCAGTATTTTATTTAAATGGTGTGCGACAAAGGAGTTTCATACCGCCTAATAATGAGAGTCTATTAGTAGCCAAGAGACGCCAGTAATGTAGACCCGGTTTCAATCACGCGTTGCTTACTTTACAGAAATTAGAAGAAAATCGAAATCTCGCTTTCTTTTCCAAATATCCTCATCAAAATTTTTTTCGTCGGCTACGAATGACGTCATTTCGTCAGTCATCAGTGAGAGAGTAAGACACCGAGCAGTCCTGGACTCCTGGTAAAGCCTGCCCACTCGCACTGCAACTAGCATTTAAATGTGTTGTAATCATAGATATAGTAATTAATAGGAGATATGCCCTGTAGACGAAAATGTATCGGAAACCTTTATCGCCAGTTTGCCCCTACCACGCGGCTACTACTACACATGCAGATCAGTAAAAGCAATATGAAAACGCTTTCGCGCACACACTCGCATTTTTAAATCAAAACTTACAAAAAAATCAATTATGAACCTTATCCTATCGAACATAGCGTGTATTTACCAAGCAACGTTCAACTTACACAAAAACATCGGCCACTATCGTTGCGCTATGCAAAAGAACTGTACACTAATTCGTTGCTAGATGCAGCGGCCGTACTACGCGATGCATTCCCTTAATAAAGTATCGTTCGGTCATGATTACATTGCTTGTCTAGTCACTTCACGGCAAATTTAGGTAGTAGTTAAACAGCAATGTGTTTATTGAAAAATAATATAGTCGTGAGATTTGCAAACAATAACATAATAACAGCAAGGAATATTTTACGATTTGTTGTTTTTCATGTTTTTAAAGACAAATATAGTAAAATACTTGTAGTTTCATATGGTAAGTCATTCCATTCTTCACAAAATTTTGGTTTGAGCTTCGGATTTTACTGAAAACCAGTGAACAAGACGGCATTCTTTTAAATTGTCGCGATCACGGTCGAAAATGTACTAATTCGCGGCAACAGCCATTTGCTTGCGATATGCACTCTGGGTGCATTTCACGCGGACACCGACACGTCCCCTTGGCATTTGTACTCTTATTTATTTTTCTATGGTTGTAATCCTTACCAAAAAGACCGACTCGATTTTGAAATCGGCTTCAACAGCTAATTATGATACAATCACAGTTTAGGCGTATATCACCTTATAATAAAACATATAACTATACACATATACATTAATGCCAAGGTAACATACTAGAGATACATTAATGTAGAGCTATTGTCCCCAAAATTCGTTGAAATAAATACTGCCACGTTCAAAGGCCTTTTAGTAATTGAAATTTTGAACTAAAACTAGTATTATATTTTGTAATGCGGCCTATTATAATATTGTGTTGGCAATGGAAGTTAATATTCATTTCATATATTTGAATTGTTTCATGAAAAATTACTTCTAAATTATATGTTAACAGATGGTAAATAACATATCTACACAAATAAACATAAAACGAATAAGTTTTTCTGCAAAAATAAAACTATTCACGCAGCCATTGCTTTAAATCATAAACAGTTTTAATAAAATTAGCCAGAACGAAACCAAAGTGGTTAAATTTCAATATACTTTATTGTTACATTTTCTTGGTTTTAACTAAGAAAATGTTTTACTCAATCTCACCCGTATACTTAAGCCACCATTTCGCAATTCACCTAAAACGATTAAAATTTAAAATACCTCTTTCTCTTAAGAACTTTTAATTCTCCTTTCATAAAGAAAGCTTCAGTTGAATAGTAAGCGAGATGATTATTTAAATTATCACTTTCCCCAGTTGAAGATGTTAACAGATTAGGTATGAATAAAAAAGGCATGGATACTCCTTTGACTACATACCGTTACTTTTCCAACAAAAAAATCGTTCACGTATAATAAACAAGAAATGTAAGATAACAAATATATTCGTTACAATTTCATAACGCTTACGTTATTGCTTGTGCTTAACATTTACAAATAGTCGTACCAGTACATTATAAATTAACTTAATTATAGAAACACGTCGTACATGAATAACATAGAAGCAATTTGTTCTAATAGGACAACAGAATCAACACCTGTGTCAGACATACCATGCGTGAATCAAACAACATCGAAAATAAAAACATGAAGCTGACCAAGAGTACACTCATCAAAATGGAGAGCACTGCGTCGATTTTACAACCACTGGAACTGAAACAACAAATTTTATTTTCGGAACGATGCGATGATTAAAATTTTTATTTATGTTTTTTACCGGCAGCAATCAATCGAGATTATTCGCCGGAAGGAGTGAAAACAGGTTCGCATTAATATAAACGATATTCGATAATATTTTAAATGGAAAAATTCATTTAACCCGTAGTCTGAACGCTGGTGTCAGCATTCGCAATTAACGCTCCGATTAAACTGTGAATTGTTTATTAATATTTTATGATCAGGCGGTAATTTATATCCTCAATTGCATATTCCACTATACCGGGCCTGTTTATTGTTTAGTTTCTTAAATCCATTCCAGCTGCAAATGCCATTAAAAATTATTACGGTCGAAATTTGGTTGGATTTAAAATCAATAGTGGAGCATAATATTAGAACGATAAACAAAGCTAATCATTATGAAAACATTCTTATTATGATGAATGTATGTGATTTAGAATATTGCTAAACTTTTATCAAATTTAATGGTTGGTGAGACAAAACCACACGTACAGCTATGGGTAGTGAAATCTATTTAAAAAAATGTGAATGTGACCATACAGCAATACAAAGCTTGTTAGAGTTCAACAATAATAATAATAATAAACGTTTATTTCAGACTTACATCCATTCGGTACACAAGGCACAATAAATTAAATAAACACTACACAGGAAATAATGATGTTTTTTATTATCACTTGATGCCGGGTTGATTGATGTAGTAGTTTATTTTAACGAAGTTTCACTATCGAAGCTTAGTAGAGTTGGGAAAAAATTAGCAGATACAGCTCGTCATTGAAGGAGCGACGATTTGTGACCATTCGATAGTTAAAGTGGACCATATTGCGTGGAATGTAAACTTACCCTGTTACATTTTAATAGTATATTATATAGATTAAACTTAGACTCTGTCGGTCTACTTGTGTCTAAACAAACAAGTATAGTACGTATCTTGAGACAAATAAACAAAACACTAGACTGAGATTCTTGTCAGATACAATTGCTGTGAAAACACAGCCCTAACGCTGAATTTTCTGAAGCAGAAACCAGAAAATACTTCGAAAAATTCATCTTCGTGATGTACAAACAATAAAGTCCACTTACTTTAAAAGCATATTTCTCAGCTTTTAATTTAAAATACAGACAATTTATTTTCAGTATTAGCTCGTTATGATATATTGATTGACTTGTAAAACCCTTCGTAGACAAACGATCGACACTTCAGCTAGTAAACTGCTTATTTTGCCGATGAATCCTCACTTTTTCGGCAAAATTTATGTTTCGTATTCTGTCATAAATTTTGTTTTGTACGCGTGACAGTTTGCCTTTTTCAAGGTTTTTGGTTTACATGAATTATTTCCCTTGAGGTAAGCGGGGTACTTTTACTATACAATATAGGTCCCTCATAATATGAAGCATCGATTGCCAAGCGCAGAGTGTTTTATCTAAAATATATAAATCCTTTCTCATAACTCCCTAAATTTCCAACAAAGTAATACGTATAGTTCTTGTACGTCACAAAATCTGTTTAACCCACATTTGAAGGCCACTTAATTATTTCCTAAATAAGATCTGATCGGGTTTTCATTTTGTTCCATTTCCTGTAACATCTGTGTCCCAAAATGAGTTTTAATGATTAAATTAATTTAAACATGTTTAAACGTAAACTTTCAAGTCGGAGTGTATAGACCCTTTGTGTCTTTGGCATGTATTATTTTTTTTCTTTTTTTTTTGTAAACGTTGTATCGAATATCTAAATATCTATAAATATTATAAAATTAAATCCCCTTTTCTTCTTGTCTGTCTGTATGAGCTTAGATGAACAATTCACGCGGGCGGAGCCACGATCGAAGTCTAATTAAAGAAGTTATTGGTTTTGGGGAAATACTATTTTTTGTAAGAAAATACACTTATGTATGGTAGCGAAAGTTGGGTATGGCAGAATAGACATGAAAGTAGAATAAATGCTGTAGAACTGAGAGCATTGAGAAGTATGTGTGGAATGTCTTTGAAGGACAGAGTAAAGAATTGTGTGATAATAGAGTGTTGTGGGGTAAAAGATGATGTAGTGACAACCATTGAGAAAGGTATGCTAAGATGGTTTGGACACACACGGACGATTGGAGACATCCTTAAAATGGCGTTCCGTAGTCTCCGGGAAACAGGCGTGAGTCTATGTATGTATGTAAGAAAATTTACCATAGCAATATTAAAATTGTTCATACAAAGTGAAAATATTGCAGTGTGTTCGTCGTGGAAGCTTTCTTTTCTTTTTTTATTCTATTGTTTTTGAAAGGTTTTTGTCTTTAAAGACATGTCAACCCCATGTCGTGAAAGCTTGTGAACACCAATGCTTATAGAAGTTACGGTTTTCTCACGGCACAGAATCGTCGTTGTAACTGAACTGTAGTAATATATCTTTGTGTGCGTAATTAAAATCAATATGTACTATGAATTTTTGTTCTTGTGACAGCTTATGAACGCTGTCGTCGTGTTAAAATAGAGGTAAATTCATATCGATTAATTACATTGCATTTACATTTATAACGCAGTTCAAATAGAACTCGAGAGAACCGCACGAAGCCGTGGATGTCCCCGGCACTGAGGTTCGCTCGTAAGGCCACATAAATGAGTCAAATTCAATGAGCTTTACCGTTTATATCTTAACAAAACTCATAACTAAATATGTATAAGACCATGAATTATTTTTAAATATGAACTGTTGTTTAGTATAAACTAATATCTCATTAAAATTTGATTAATATTTGTACGTTCTACTATCATTGATCACATTTTTGTTAAATAAATTATTTTTGTTAAATTTATATTAGTTATTAATATTATATTACTTTTACTAATTACATGTGGATCACGACACGTGTAATAAGTAAGCTTAGGAGATAGGCCAACCAAAATTTTATTAAAACCTGAAAAATACATACATAGATTCACGCCTGTTTCCCGAAGGGTTAGGCAGAAACTAAGGAATGCCATTTGCAACGATCCTGACAAATCTGTCTTGCTTCATTCACTCCTATCAAATTTATCATGCGTACTCTTCTGTTAAGGATAATTTAACCAGACCTTTTGTTTGAAAAATATATATTGCCGACTTACACGTAAAATCGCTTTAGACCTCACTTGTAACAAAATTAGTCGGGTAAATTCTGTGTAATAAAAGCTGTTAGCTCCCCAGACTGTTTGGGTAACGCTCCATCTTGATCCATCTTACATTTTGACGTTCACTAAATACATATAACCTTATTGTAGGACTAAGTCGTATATTAAATACTCTGCAGTCATCAATCGGCAAGTTCGACTTTGTGAGTTTCGTTACGGTATATTAATCATGTACACTAGTATATAATAGCTGCGACCACGGCGCTAGCTTGAGCATCTATGTACTTATCTAGACTTAGGAATATCTGAATGAGCTATTTCCTTGTTTCGATCTTTTTAGACCCCTTTTTTCACTTAGTCGGGTTATAGTTCTTAAACTTTTTTTTAATATTAATTTCTTTTTTGTATTATGATTGGGCATGGAAATAAACCGTGCAATATTTACATTGTAATATTTATAGGAAGAAAGAAAGAAAATAGGTACGCAAAGCGTCTGAATCGCGTGAATTGTAAGTACAACCGCGTTTTAAATTTATATATTGACCCAAACAGTAAAATATGTATAAATATTTGTAATGTGCTCTCTAATACCTTTATTTTGATACCAAACACGTAATGATTTTGAGGTTCGAATCTGAGCTATTAATTCCATAATCGAAAATTTAGTTAAAATTTATTTAGCCTATGGTACCCCGGCCATTATTACGAATCTATTGACACCTCATTTATAAAAGTCGGTTCCGTAGTTTAAGCACTATGGTGGAACATACAAACATACATACATACATAGACTGCCAAAAACATTACCCTTCCTTTTGGCTTCGCCGTAGTCGGGTAACAAGTATAGTATGAGTAATTGATAATACAACTAGCAAACGGTGATGACGATGACTCTAAACTAGACAAAGCCTTTACTATGGTAACCAGATAACTGATAAATATGGTAATATTCTTAAATACATACTATTCAGTATTACTAGTCAGGGGGTGCTTCTGTGTATTGGTCTGTCCGACCATTACACAGGGCTTCGGGTTCGCGATCCCGGCTCTCCGAGCTGCTGTAGTCACTATCCAATATCCTTTCCTGTGATTACACCCCCACCTGCAAACGCTTTTTCCTTGTCATACATCCTATCCATTTACCCCTTATCTCCTACGCCTCTTCCTTTATAACGATAATATTCCCAAGGAGGGTTGTCGTCAGGCAGGCGGCCGGCTGGTAAAATACATGCCAAAACCTTTTGTAGTATGGCCACGTGTGACAATGAGTGCGAAAGGATTAGGGCGTTCCCCGCAGGCGACGCGCAGGGGCAGCACCCGGCACCTGCGAGAAGTATGCAAGGGTTGTTGCACTACTCCGGGCGAGTGCAACGTAAGAAGCGAGCCTGTAATGTAAGGGTGAGGTATGCAAGTTGGAACGTAGGAACGATGACCGGAAGAGCTAGAGAGTTAGCTGGTGTTTTGAAAAAAAGAAGAATAAAACTGGCATGCCTGCAGGAAACAAGATGGAAAGGTACGAAAGCTAGAGAGATCGGAGAAGGATACAAGTTTTATTATTGTGGAAGTGATGGAAAAAGAAATGGTGTGGGAATTGTGTTAGACGAAAATCTGAAAGATAGTGTGACAAGTGTAAATAGAATTAATGATAGACTGATTGCTGTGAAAGTGATGTGGCAAGGTATTGTTTTGCATGTGATAAGTGTGTATGCCTCTCAGGTAGGATGTGAGGATTGTGAGAAAGAGAAGTTTTGGATGGATTTCGACAGCATGATGACGGGTATGGGTGTGAGGGAGAAGCAATTCTCCAAGCTGCTGCCGCTTTTGACCTAGCAGTGACTAATACTTGGTTTCAGAAAAGAGAGCAACATTTAGTTACATTGTAACGTAATACTCCACGTATTGCGTTATAATATCTCGCAGGCGCTTAACGCCAGCTTAGCCGCAGAGCGTTCGCAATATTACCAAATATGGTCATGTTCACTAGCCAAAGGCAGTCTGTGAGTCATAGGTTTATGCCTGTATAAGATGGGTGCGCGTTGTAGAACGGTCACTTTCCCTCGAGGTCGGAACGCTGCCGCTACACCTCGTGATTATTCTACATTCTACTTCCTATCTACTGTCCCACTGGGGGTAAGCATATTCTAGTCGTCTGTGTGCCTATATGTTCTGTCTGCAGTATCTGTGTCTCCTAAGCATAACAGCCGATCTAGGGATGGCCTGTTCCTGACCGGTTGTTGTGTATTCTCTATGATGTGTCCAGTTCTCTTCACGGGCTGACGTTCTCCCTACGGGCCACGATTCTCCCTACGGGCTATGAATCTTCCTACGGGCTGCGACTTACGAGCTGCGGGCGCCGTGCTACTACCAGCCGCCGCCAACGCATCAGCTCCTGCCTACGAGCTTCCTACAGCCAGGCCACGGACGCCTGACTGCACCATTTACGCCTGAGCCTTACCACTCGGCCCACATCGGCTGCAACGCCTGAGTCTCCACTCAGCCTACACTTCGACCACCGAGCTGCCTGCGCAGCGTGCACTTCGGCCAGCTCACCGGTGACCCTACGAGCAGGCTACCCTGCGAGCGTCGGAGAGCAGCAGGAGTCTACACTCCAGCCCTCAGGCCAGTGCTTACCTAGTTCGGTCATACTGTATGTAAGCGGTAGTGAGACATAATAAAGGACCTGTTCAACCTAGCAGTGTTTCTCTTGAACCCCGACATCCTACCTGAGATCCTACGTCTCAACATATAATAGCGGCCACCACATGACCCAGATTGATTATTTCCTACTAAGGCGTAACCGACTCAACTGGGTCAAAGACTGCAAAGTGGTACCAGGAGAAGATTTAGTCTCGCATCACAGGCTCCTGATCTTCTTCCTCAAAGAACCAAGCAGCAAAAATAAGATGGCATATGTAAGAGAAGAATGAATGTGTAGAAAAATTCAGAGATAGAGTGGTAGATAAAATGTTAGAAATATGCGATATGAATGATACCAGTGTCAATGATTGTTGGAAAGAGATGAGTAAATGTATAAAGTGTAGCAAAGGATGTTTTAGGAGAGTCGAAAGGGAAGCGTATGAAAAATAAGGACACGTGGTGGTGGACAAAAGAGGTTCAGAATGCGCTTAAGGAAAAGAAAGCAAGGTTTAAGGAATGGCAGCTGGTGAAAGGAGGAAATGAATCTTTGGAAGAAAGTAAGAAGAAAGAATACGACAAATGTAAAAAAAAGAGCCAAAAAAGCCGTAGCCGTTGCTAGATCCAAAGCCCTTGACCACTTGTACGGGTTACTGGAAAAACCCGAAGGTCATAAATATTTACATAGCATGGCTAAGGCTAGAGAGAGAAAGGCGAAGGATGTATTCCATATTAAGTGCATGAAAGACGAATTAGGAGCGATTCTTATGGACGACGATAGAATAAAAGAAAGATGGAGGACATAATTTGAAAAGTTAATGAATGAAGAGAACGATTGGAGCGGAAATCTTGAAAGTGAGGTGATGAATATTGGTTTAGTGAAGGAAATAAGTAAAGTTGAGGTAAAAAGGCTGTTAGTGGAATGAAGAAGAATGGGAAAGCGTTAGGACCAGATGGAATACCAGTGGAAGCATGGAAAACCTTAGGAGATGATGGATGGACGTGGCTGGCTTTATTCTTCAATAAGCTGTTGCACGAGGAGACCATACCCGAGGAATGGTGCAACAGTTACCTGGTGCCCATTTTAAAAAATAAGGGTGATATCCAAGAGTGCAACAATTATCGGGGATTAAAGTTAATGCCTCATAGTATGAAAGTATGGGAGAGAGTAAATGAGCGCCGCCTGCGAGACGAGAGTGAGATTTCACGAAACCAATTCGGTTTTATGCCTGGTCGAGGTACGGTGGATGCCATTTTTGCACTTCGCCAAATGTGCGAAAAATACAGGGAGGCACATAAAAACTTGCACCTGGTATTCATCGACCTTGAAAAGAAATATGACCGAGTGCCTCGTGAAGTCTTATGGTGGACCCTTAATAAGAAAGGAGTGCCTGGAAAATACCTGGCGTTGATTCAAGCCATGTACGCTGAATGCAGAACGCAAGTCAGATCCGCGGCCGGTATCACAGCCAGATTCGATGTGGCCGTTGGCTTGCACCAGGGTTCGGCCCTTAGCCCCTACCTCTTCCTGTTAATTATGGATGCTATATCATCGGACATACAGGAAGAGGCACCCTGGTGCATGCTGTTTGCCGATGACATCGTTCTGGTAGCAGAGAGTGGACAAAAGGTGCAGAGCAAGCTGTAGGAGTGGCGGCAGAGATTGGAGAATGTAGGCCTGAGAATAAGCAGAACCAAGACAGAGTATATGTTCTGTGACTTTGGTGGTCTCTCCAGTCCTATACCGGTTACACTCGGCGGTACACCTCTACCAGTATGCTCCGATTTTCGCTACTTAGGTTCACTCCTGCAAGATAACGGCGTACTTGATCGGGCTGTTAGGCAACGAATTAACGCAAGATGGATGAAATGGCGACAGGTCTCAGGCACAATATGCGATCACAAAATGCCTGTGAAGTTAACCCATTCAGTGCCGTGCCCGCCCATCGGCGGGCGAAATGTCTTAACTGACACGCCGAGCCCGCCCATGGGCGGTTGGATTTCAACCTCCGATATCTAAGCCAATAACAATTAGAAAAAAGTAAGATTTTGTGAAATGATTCGTTTTACTAAAATTTATTCGTTACCAAAACGGCCTGCAGATATCTCAGGTTTGGAAAAAGGTTGATTCCGACCTTTCATGCCGAACCCGCCGATGGGCGGGCATAATAATTATTCAGGCTTTACCAACCTTTTGTGAAACATGATAATTTTAGTTAAAATTATAATGTTTTAATACTATTAATAATCGGCTTCAGGAAAACATTATATACTTTCTCGATTGTAGTATCTGATACTAATATATAAAGCTGAAGAGTTTGTTTGTTTGTTTGGTTGAACGCGCTAATCTCAGGAACTACCGGTCCGATTTGAAAAATTATTTCAGTATTAGATAGCCCATTTATCGAGGAAGGCTATAGGCTATATAACATCACGCTATGAGCGACGGCAGCGGAGCAGAAGTCTTAATTAACGCGGGTGTAACCGCGGGCATCATCTATACTAATATATAAAGCTGAAGAGTTTGTATGTTTGTTTGGTTGCACGCGCTAATCTCAGGAACTACCAGTCCGATTTGAAAAATTATTTCAGTGTTAGATAGGTTATTTATTGAGGAAGGCTATAAGCTATATATAACATCACGCTATGAGCCACGGGAGCGGAGCAGTTGCCTTCAATAACGCGGGCGTCATCTAGTCAACCGTATGCCTCGGACATAGAGTATATTATTGCAAAAAGTATAATAATATGCAAAAGGAGCTGGCCGGCCGGTCAGTAGACAATAGGTTAACAGTGGTAAACAATTTTTTTATGCGTCCGTGTTATCCTAAGCCAAATTGAACCTTATATACAAGGACATATGGTACTTTGTATACAGTTTTGTGGCTAGCTAGAATATAACAAAAGGATGCGCCGGCGCATTTCGTTTTTTACGGGATTTTTTGAAAACACTTCTGTTTTACTGTATTTAGTAATCAAACGTTCTACGTGTTTGCTCTTCCGACGATATTCGCTTTTGTACCTGGACTATGATCTAATCTTATATGTATGGTGACTGTGGCCTGTATCACTGGATATCGTAATCTGTGAAGTTATTGTGTGTATCGGGACGGATTCCTGTGATCGCATTTGTGAAGACTGTCGTTTGATGTGTGATTAATGTGATTATTGTTAATTATTCTTTAAAAAAATATGAGATAATATCTCGTAACTTATCATTTATGATAAAGCATTTAAAGATGTTTGTTGTCGTTTGATGTGTAATTATTGATAATTTACAAAAACAAGTTATTGAATTATTTAAATTGTTTTATTTTACATTAACATAGGTAATACAATAATCATATTATAGAACAGTGCACGACAGTTTTGATAAGGACTAATTTCAGTTTTCCTTAAAATTATTTACAAGGATTTCTACTTCATTTAGAAATTCTGCAAGACGATTATTTGGCACATTTTCAATTAGTTGTCTAATGGCAAAAGCTGCCACATTTTTACAATTGCATGGAGGCAACCTATTACCTTCTTTAGTCTGGGTACTTGCATCTTTTTTTCGTCCATTGGTAATCTTCTTTATCTTCGCTTTTACAAGTCGTTTGATTTCTTCCATATTGTCGTCTTTACCAAATTCAATTTTATTGTCTGAACAAAAGAAATAAAATATTACATTGTTACCTATCGTAAAGAGGAAAGATAAAAATTAAATTGTAAGCAAATTTACATAATGTATTTTTTAACTAACTAATTGAGTGTAGGGGTTGACGACACCTGGCTTTTGAAAAAGGCACATAGATGTGGGTTTTTAAAGAGATTTTAGATTTCTTTACATATGTTTTAGCTTAATTTTATCTGAAACACAGGTTTCTATGATTTTGATTCATCTTAGATTAATTAACTGAGAGTTATGCCTTACCTTCATGCTCCATTACTATTTCAGCTAATAACCAATAAAACTGTCACAATTTTACCACAAATATCGCAGGAAACTTCACATACACGCTTTAAACACGATACAGTACATGTGAACTTAACATATCAAACTGTTCATGTCGAAATCTAGAGCTCCATGCCGAAAACGCCGATGGGCGGGCAAGGATACTTAATCGAGATGCCGGGCCCGCCGATGGGCGGGCTGTATATCATACTATGGCGGCACCTGGGTAATGACGTTAATTTTCAGGTAGGCAGTGAATGGGTTAAAAGGCCGCATGTATAAGGCGATTATAAGGCCTGTCGTACTGTATGGAGCTGAGTGTTGGGCTACAAAGAAGATGGAAGAGAAACAATTGCATGTTGCTGAGATGAGAATGTTACGATGGATGTGTGGAGTGACAAGAATGGACAGAATTAGGAATGATTACATTAGAAGTAGTATGAAAGTGGCGCCCATTGATGAAAAGGTAAAAGGGAGACGATTAGCCTGGTATGGACAAGTTATGCGAATAGATGAGATGTACGTAGGTAAGAAAGTGATGAATATGCACGTAGAAGGACGAAAAAGGGAGAGGGCGGCCAAGGAAAAGCTGGATGGACTGTGTGAGGATGGATATGAAAGAGAAAGGGATATACGATCGGATGTCTGGTGACAGAGAAGTATGGAAGCGAAGGACATACTGCGCCGACCCCAAATAAATTGGGACCAGGGCAAGACAATGATGATGATTCTTAAATACATAACAAACGGTCATAATATTATAATCTTTTATCTTGGGTTGAAATCGAGCCCACTAACTTTAACACGAGACCAACAGGCCGTTCGTTCTTAGGGTTAAGCCACAATGCGTGAGATGATATGTAATGTAACTACAAGACATTTTATCAGACCTACAAAATATAACCAATAACAATTAACTCAGAAAAGCTTTGTCTGATTTCCACAGCCGAGAAGCATTACATTAGTTGTTAAAATTATATCTAGCGCCTATATCTGAATCAACTGAACAATAATAATAATTAGTCTCGGAGTTCAGGACTTTAGAAATAGACGGCTTTGTTGGCCAACGTTGACTGTCAGACAAATATAATTATTGGATTTACTATAAATGCAGATTTAATTTATTAATTCCGAGAATTAAACAAGAGTAAGTAGTGCGTTGCTTGTATAAGAGTTTAGAGCTTTAGGAGAAACCTATGTTCAGCAGTGGATGTCTTTAGGCTGATAATCATGATGATGAATAAAAAATCATAAAATGCAATCAGTTCTTAAAAATATGATACCAGTTTGAGCAGAGTGATGTGAATGACAAATCACTGCTTGTAGTTTCAGCATGGATTTTTCGGATCGAATCGTTCCTATTCCCACGGAAAATAATCCCATTTATAGACTTTGATTCTGTTGTTGAGAGGAGATATTATTGTTAACCAACTGCTAGGCAAATGGACACAAGTTTTCTCATTGTTATAGTGCAAGAAAGTATTTACATGGAATTATTTTTTTAATAATCACATGCAAAACCTTAAACGGAAAGTAATGTGTAATTATATAAATATATACTGAACAAATTTTGACTTTTCGTAAGCACTTTAAAAAAATTTACACAAAATAAATAATCATTTCATTTCATTTCAATAGAGAATAACAGCATAATTATACATTCCTTTACAAGACTGCACACAACTTCGACCACGTGACTTATACTCGTAAATCTTTCTCAGAAATCACTCTATCTATTGTTGAAAACGTACATGAATCCGTTCGGTAGATTCTGAGTTTATCGCGTTCATACAAATAGATAGGACGTGGCAGAGACTCCATTTTGTAATATGTATGGATTCTAACAACTCGAATATCTATAGAAAACTGGTGCCTTTGTCAAACAGTCTGCGATCGTGATAGCTTTTATAATATCGCACAATAAGCTTTACCCACTTCGCACCGATTAAAGTTGGTGGGAGCCGGCATTCCATTTCAACGACTGCATAATTATCAAGTCTCACAATATTGGTAGGTTGTGTTCAGTAG
This sequence comes from Euclidia mi, assembly GCA_944739405.2. Lineage (NCBI taxonomy): Eukaryota > Metazoa > Arthropoda > Insecta > Lepidoptera > Erebidae > Euclidia > Euclidia mi. Next base: position 82,368,032 of record OX123182.2, on the reverse strand, counting down.
GAAAATACATGATACACAATACTGCTGTATAATATTAAATAGGTAATACAACGGATATAATAGCAATCATCTTTGTCGTTATATAAACATATTTAATGGGATCCTGCCATTTGGCCGAAAAGATTTTGACAAAATTTCATTACCCTAACAAATTTTAACAACCTTTTTTTATACCATTGCAATATTTCGAATGATTTTAGTACGCATATTTTTATTTGGTCAAATTTTTACTTGGTAAAATATTACCAAGTATAATGTCACTGTGGCATTTGGTCTTTAATCAAATGATTTTTTACAGCAAACAATCTTCAGACACTAAACGTTTGGTGATATTAGTTTATTTATGGAAGTAGTTGGAGTAGGTTAATTAAATAAAAAAAATGGTTGGGTTAGGTTAGGTTGGAACTGTGATATGTGTGTGTATAATAGAAACGACTTGCATTAATAGAAAAAATAAATTGTTTTTAGTAGGTTACCCGAACTATTTAAAACTGAACTATTTAGATTAGGATAATTCTTGATTTTGCGTAAAAACTATTATTCCAACTGAAATAAGTATTTGACTAAATAAAAAATGTTAAAAGTACTAGTTGGTAAACAAGTTATAGTTTAAACGTTAATTTCCCAAACATTAGGCTTGCGTTAAATTTTTTTGTGAATTGATTTTTTGCTAAGTAATAATTTGGCAAATGAAATTATGCGAACAATGTTTTGGGAAGTGAAAATTTGTCAAATTCCTTTCGGCCAAACAAGGGAGACCCATATTTAATATTTATAAAATACAAAGTAACCAATACCAGGTACTCCATTTATTCTCATATCATCAGATATTACTAAAAATACTCGACAAAATTGCTGTCAATTGATGAATCATCCGTCCCAAAATATTTAAAATGAAACCTTTTAGAACAAGATGAGTCATTAAAATGAGAGGATTTAAGAAGTAAGTAATTATTTTAATTTTCCAAACAAAATCAACTATTACATAAATATTAAAATCAACTTAATTATGTCTTAAAATTAAAATAAGGGTAACAATTATATAAGCGAAAAATAAATTAAAATTAAATTTAGAAGGCGTCATGCAAGTCATCTGCTTCGTCGTCAATTGAAAGCGTGCCCAGGAGACTGGCAGCATTGCCTCGTTGTATAGCAATACTTACCTTTTGTGCTAAATACGTGCCAGCCCTCTGGTCACCCGAAGCGTCCATCAGTCTCTTTGCGAGATCTCTAAAAAGTGATCTCGCACTTGAACCCCATGGGCCCAAGGTTTCAACCTCAAACAGCTCAAATACATAATCTCCTACTAGATTTACGTATTTGCGCCGTTTGAGGGTCTCCGCTGTAGCAGCAGCAGCGCCCACACAACCTGCTGTGCTGGGAAGATGAGATGGCGCAAGGCTATCGGCACAATACATCCCATCCGGTCTCTTGCCATCGTCGCGTTCCAAGCCCTGAAGTTCAAGTTGGGCTGGACGGCCAGCGGTGACAAGAGCACGGAGCAGTATGTCATTGAGGTTGGCGTGTCGTGAAATACGTCCTGCGCTCCTGCTGCATGACAGACCATGGTGACCAAGGCTATTAGAGGATATCAATGATATCCTCTCCACAGTGCCAGCGATGCGGAGAGAGACACATGAGGCGCCGAAACGGAGGCAAGTTGCGAAGCGAAAGGTCGTATCCTCCAACATGGTACCCATATGAGGCCCGATTCACATTCTCCCACAGCCAGCAGGCGAGCACGCTCCGCAGCGTTGGCCGATGTATTGAGGAGTTTTTCTCGTAAAACGCTGCAAAGCGGCCCATCCCATTGCCTCTGGGAGAAAACGTTTTGGGGTTACTGAGTTCCTGGATAAGCCTTTCTCAAAGCGTTCCTGGCATCGGCCTTACACGGCACCTCAGAATCAATCAGTGTAGGTAGGTACTAAGATTTTCCTGGTCAATTCTGCAGTGCTGTGGACTGATGTCAAGAACGCTGGCAGGCTTACGTCAGAAATTTTGCGAACGCCGAGGCCACCCAAGCGCACACGCCTGTTGCCACACTCGGTTGTTCAGGGCCACATTCAAAATTTTACTTAGGGTATTCTGTATAATTTTGTCAATTTGAATGAGTGGACTCGGATTTATCCAAAAAGGCGAAGACTAAAAGCGAATATTAAAAGCCGAATGTATATTAATTTTGAGTAGCCTGTCTTCCAAAAAAGTAATTTGTTTGAGGTTCTCCAGTTCGCTCCAGACATTATAGATGACAGACAAGTGTTAACGTACACGTGTAACATAATTGGTATATCAATATCTAATCATAAAAACGTAAAAATAGAATACGAAATATATGAGGCTTATAATTCAAGACGAAGGGAAGGATCACTAACCTAGTTATACCTACAATGAAAATTAAAAACTCTGAAACTGATTATCGTTACGCATTGCGATGATAATTCAATCATTTTCTTCTACGTTTGATAATCGAGTTTAACAGCTTCTACTAGAAACACTATCACTCCTAAACGTCCTAAGCATAATTTGGGATCGGCCAGAGAATTCGGGACACTTGATAAAAATTCCCAGCATATCACATGAATTTTAAAAACACTGTAGGTAATATTCACGCGCAAAATCTTAAAATTGAATTTAATTTTACTAGTGGTGCCATCTAATAATTATGAGTAAGAAACATTTTAATGTGCCATGTTTAAAATTTATGCACACAAAGAAGCAGGAATAATTGCAACACTGAGATCGTCTGTTCAACCCAGAACTACAATGAGTAAAAGTGCCGCTTTTTACTTAGGCTCTGATCACGTTTAATCGAAAATCGTTAGGTATTATCAACACTACGAGTCGATAAAATAATGGCGCTAGTAATATCTTTTGACTATGGCCAGGTTACACTGACCAACCAACCGCACTCGTCTAAACAGCACTGCAGGTCACACGTCTATTTAAGAAATAAAAGTTACAAGCTGTTCTACACAAAATCAGCACAGTGAGAAGCAATAGCTTCGCATAGTCTTACACTATGAACTAAGTATGTGCGATTCGATTAGTTTACCAACTTTAGCGCCGCTGCCCTGCGAAGGACAGTCTAGACCGGAGTTATTGTTCTCGATTTAGCAGAAAACGACCTGAAGCTGGGTGTTGGTTCTAAAACCAATATTACAACTGCACTAGAACAATAACTAACACGTTTCACTCAAACGCACTTGCTTGGAATAATGCAAGTCGGCCTGTACACTCACTCTCGTTACTATTACAGTCCATAAAGTAAGACCGAGACAAGATAATCTATTTGCAAGCAAGCATATGATCACAAGGTTCGTGAGTGCGAACCATCCTCGCATGGAGAAATAAAAATAATCGCTTTGTTTTTAACCGGCGTATCAAACTCAAAACCTCTGTTCGATATCTACGCTATAGCTAGGTCACTGTGGTGGTCAGACAACCATACGCTAACATAAAATACGGCAAAGGTTTTAATTAAATGGTTCAGCACCACCCACATTCTTTTTTTGTCTTTTTCTTCTATTTCTACTTTACTTCTATTTAAAAAGAAAATTATTCATGAGATCATGCCATGGGAAACACGACACCGTAAAAGTCAAACGGTTCCAGAACTCAGTGTCTCGTGTAGGAAACGAACCTACAACACTCGGTACGATGTGATGGCGATATCACCACAACGATTATGACATTTCCAAAGTTAAACGCTTAATGTTTTACAACTACCGCCACTAAACAAAATTTCAATAAAAAAATCAGTCAAAATACGCTCACCACGGTTGCAGTTGAAAGCTCAGCTGATTCACCAACTTAGCAGCGTTAGCAGTCGCCTTCACTCGCGCCTCATGGTCGCGCTGGTCCATTATGCCACTTCTGATGACGACGGTTTGCTTGATTTTTGGCCGGTATCAACACTTCACAGTTTGTTATACATTCACACCAAATCAAATTAACAAAACTGACTATAATTATTTTGGATTACTGACGAAACGAGTGACAGTTTCTAGGTACTTATTGTCCGCCCGGAGTCTACAAGAGAAGTGATAGTTGTATTGCTTCGTTCAACGTCAACCGTCACGCGCCTCTTCAACTGTAGCGAACGTCACACTAGGCTCTGTTGAAGCGCGCCATCTTCACACGTCCGTTTCGTAGTCAGTTGACGTCCCGTACTCATGACCATTCCGATAAATATATTCATTTCTTATCCTGGATTTAGTATTTGATATCAAAATATCTCAATGTTACAATATGTAGAGTTTTGATTTCCAATAATTTTCTATTTTAATAGATATCTAGAATAAAAGTGATTAATATCGTTTTTGTACCGGGCAAAACGATAGGCAATAGGCTCGCCCCCTATTTCGTGGGACTTAAAAAAATCATGGTGAAATGTGGGTGTAATATTACCTACACCTCTGCCTACCCCTTCGAGGATACAGGCGTGAGTCTATAAAAATAATATAGTTGTGTATATTTCTTCAATACGAATTCCAAGAAATTTTAATTCGCTTTATTGATCGCCAAATTGTATGTTGCAAAAATGTTTGCTTCTCTCAATTTTACGATAAGCTTGTTCAAGAATACTTAACCAGCTTACCAAATAAATTCATCAAAGCTTTTACATGCAGTCACTTTCTGGTAACTCTAGTTTCAGAACATGCGAATTCACTAGTGCCCCTTAAGAACTGTCAAATATCTTCAAGACAATCTGCCAACTGCCAGCAGAAAATTCACTGAGAGTCTGAATACTTTGAATTCGATAATAGCTGTAATATTCCAGAACCACAAGTATCACTTAGAGGCATTTCGTCCCAAGTTCCTAAACTTGTACCGTAAACAGTTTCAATTTGTGGTCGCTAACAGATAATGGGGGCACAAATATGCCGTGTAGAGGCAAAGTGCATTGGAATTGCCCGATTACAGGTAGTTATGTGCACAGTTACAGCTCCCCTTTGAAAAAATGCTCCTTTTCCTTAAGGTGAGTACAGATGAGGACAATAACACAATCATTTCGACATAATTGATTTTTTTCAAGAATGATGTAAAATATGTATATTTTTTTCTTAAGAATGACCGCATACTTCCTTCTACGTTTTTACTAAAGGTTTAGGATATAAAAATGCCTGTGAATACTTGAGGCTACTTTCAACGTTATATATTAACGGCCAAGTAATTTGTACTGTTTCCTTTCATTTGCTGGGGCGTGTACTAACCGTACACGCCCCAGCAACTTTGCGTAATTCACACCCTACATCTGTATTTCATACATACATACATAGGCTCACGCCTGTTTCCCCGGAGGGGTAGGCAGAGACTAAGGAATGCCATTTGCAACGATCCTGACATATCTCTCTTGCTTCATTCACTCCCATCAGATTCCTCATGCATGCTCTTCTGTTCAGGGTACTTCTCACCTGTCCTGTTTTTAGGATGTCTCCAATCTGGTCACAGAACGTCTGCCTAGATCTTGCCCTTCGTCTTGTTCCTTCCACACTTGCCTTATATATCTGCTTGGTCAGTCTTTCGTCATCCATCCTCTCCACGTGCCCAAACCATCTTAGCATACCTCTCTCGATCTCTTTTACCCCACAACACTATTTTATCACACAATTCTTTACTCTGTGAGTCTAAGAATCTCTTGATAAAATATCAATTCTCCTTTTGCTTTGTAAAATAATGATAACAAATTATCCAGCGAGATACTTGAAGTTTAGTTTGTGAAAGGACATTCAATAAAGTGGTTTGGTGTCCCCTACAAGTTAACACTCCAGAATGTACTCACCTTTAAGTATTTTTCAAATGTAAACGTATATTAGCTTCACGTTGGTGTATCTACTGATATAGAGTGATGTCTGCGCGTTACGCGTATTTGGAGGTTTCTTTTTGTGAGTGAAGGAAATGGAATATTATTTTTTAATCTTTTACAACCAGTGGCGAAAATTTGCTTTCAATGCTTGACGCGGATCGGGCAATGTACTGTTGGGATTTCTTTGGTCTGGTCAAAAGTGAGTATAGCAATATCTAGCTCTGCCTAGCTCTTCGAGGATATAGAAGGGAGACTGTGTATGTATGTAACGGATAATTACGAAAAGAATACTACTTGATTATGGTTAGCTTGTGCCGGTCAAGGTCACATTAAGGTGCAAATAGACGGTCTTGGAGCTTCCTCCTCAAGACCATGGGTCTTGAGGAGGAAGCTCCAAGCCCGTCTATTTTTATTATTAATAAATTGTATTATTATTGGTTGTGCTTCGGAGGTCCAGGGTCAAGGTCATGTTAAGGTCAGAAAAGGGTTCTAAGAAATATGCTCCGGGATTTTATAAAGGGGTATGAATTTTTCATTATTTTTGCGCTAACGCGCACCGTTTCCGAGATAGACGATTTTGTTTTTAATAAATTTACCGTATATTTAAAAGTACAAATTCAAACCGAACATTTCGTCTCTGAGTTAAAGGAAATGGACCAAGCCGACACTTGGAGACGCCAGAACCTGGTGGATCAGGACGCGATGGCGAAGGAGCTGGGCTGGTCAAGGTCATGTTAAGGTCAGAAAAGGATTCTAAGAAATATGCTGCGGGGTGTTATAAAGGGGTATGAATTTTTAATTATTTTTGCGCTAACGCGCACCGTTTTCGAGATAGACGATTTTTTTTAAAAATTCATTTACCGTCTATTTAAAAATACAAATTCAAACCGAACTTTTCGTCTCTGAGTTAAAGAAAATGGAGCAAGGTGGGAATGGACCAAGCCGACGCCTGGAGACGCAAGAGCCCGGAGACGCAAGAGCCCGGAGACGCAAGAGCCCGGTGGATCGGGACGCGATGGCGAAGGAGCTGGGCGGGAGTCGACTGCGCAGCGGGACTGTGGAGGTCGCACTCGCTATCGGAGCCGTGGCCCTGCTCATCGCGGCGTCTGCAGCCGGAGCATCCGGGACGGGGATCCTGAGTCGGAGAGAGAACGAGACGGAGTCGGGCGCTTGGAAGAGGAAATCAACTTGCAACGGAGTCGTCGGCGACCGAGTTCCCGACGGCATAACTCTCGTCGCAACGACCGTAATACGACGCATATTTGTTATTTATTTAATTATTTGTCATTCACACGTTCATACAGGAATAGTGCAGTGTCCCACAAAACCGTGTCATCGGTTTGACTGTGGGATCCAGTCTCCGTACAGTAAATTAGAACGTTTACATAGATAAAATTACAATAACTACTTATACTTCACTCTTAAATTCTAGCACTTATCTAAGTAATATTGCTTAAGTCTCCTTTTAAATATAGTTTCATTATTTTCGTTCCTTATGTCCTCTGGGACATTATTTGGCGGATATGGCACGCGTTTTTAAAGTTCTACCACCGTAATAGTTAAACACTCTTGGTACAATATATTTGCCAGAGGCCATCGATCGGGTGTTATGATTATTTGTAACATGTTCCAAGTTATGCTCAAGACTGCCATGGTGAAATTGGTAGTATTTTACAAATTTTAAATAATTTTGTGTAGACATTTTTATGCTGATTTCTAGTTTTATTATTGACAAGAAGTTTAAGAAACTTTGTTTGGGTTGATTCTAATTTATTTATATATGTTTTGAATTTAAGACCATGGCAATCTAAAGCATAACCGAGAATAGACTCCTAGTGACTTATATAAGGATTTCAATGTTCCTTTAGGTACTTTAAAGCTTAAATGATAGAATTTTCCAAGTAAAACTCTGTCTGTCACAAAGGTAATCTAAATGATGGGACCATGAAAAATGTTCATCTATTTTCATGCCTAAGTATTTAAAACAGTTTACTTTTACAATAGGTTTACATTGACGGTTTGATAAATTATGAAAGCTTGAATGGTTGTGTGTATACAATCGCTCGATGAGGTATATGAACTGGCTCAACTTGGCTTCAACACCGTAAACACTTGGCTATTTAAAAATTTGTTGACCCTAAATGCACATAAAACAAAGTACATTCATTTTACAATGAAAAACAATAGCAGACACATCTCATCTAACAGTTTAGTGGCTCACAACAAGCTTCACTCACATGCTGACACTGCATGCGCTTGCCCTACTTTAGAAAAAACTGATTATATTAAATATCTAGGAATTACGCTTGACACTAATCTGAACTTCCGCAAACATATCGAATTATTGTGTAAAAGAGTGCGGAAACTAATTTCCATATTTAAAAATATACGCGATGTTGTAAACTTAAAATTGTTAAGACAGGTTTACACTGCACTATGTGAATCCATCATCTCATATTGTATAACCGCATGGGGAGGGGCAGCTAAAACGATCCTACTGCCTTTAGAACGGGCTCAAAGAGCTATCTTAAAGGTAGCAACCCTTCGCCCTTTCATTTTTCCCACTTACGAGTTATATCAGTCCACCGGTATTCTAACTGTGCGCCAATTATTTATTCTACGCACCATCCTAAAACAACACACCCTTCTTCCTTATACACCAATCCCATCAGGCAAAAGACGGAAAGATCTAGTCTGCACCAAACCTATAGGTAAACATGTTTATGTAAATAGATTATTTGCTTTCCTCGGACCTTTCCTATATAATAAATTAAATAAAACCTTAGATTTATATAGCAGAAGTTATAAGCAGTGTCATCTTGTTGTTACAAAACACCTAATGACAATGACCTACTCTGATACAGAGAATTTGCTTACAGTAATAAAATAGTGTGTAAGTACCTACGCTAAGTTACAACAAATCATAATATTAAGTCTACTTTCTATTACATATTGGCAGTTCATGATTATTATTATGTTAAAATATAGCCCTTTATTATTATTATTTAAGATTTTTTTCCTGAAACACAGGTGATAAAGCCTAGTTCAGGTAAACATTAAAATAGCTATATTTACCAAATATAATGTATTACCGTAATAAATAAAGTAAGTACGCATCAATGTACCACAATTTAACAAAGGCACTTATCGCATACATTATACTGAATTATAAAATTTAATTTAATTATTTTTACTGTAATATTTTTCTTATATGTAACATGTGACGTTTATTTTATTGAATAAAGTTATTATTATTATTATTATTATATTAATACTGGTTCTACTGATGGTCGCAAATATATATAGTGTGTTATTAGCAGTTTGGTTTTCTCTGACTTGATGACGATGCCGTTATCGTCGCATAGACCGACATCATTGAGACAGGATGAGATGCGGTCTTTTCGAAAGGACGTCCGAGATGAGCAGCGATGCCGTCTTGAACGGGACGACAAAGAGCTGCCTCATGACCCCTCCAGAAGTCTTTGTCTCCAAGTACTTATGGATCTCAGAGTTGCGAGTGGGCCGGGCGGCGCCACTTGTAGTCCTGAGGATGTTATTTTGGGCTCTGAAGGCATTGGATGTTTGATTTGCAGGCTGAGGACCGCAGTTGGAATCCATAAGTCCATATGGGTTTTATAACTGAGCTGTAGACTCTGGGTTTGTTACTCAGGGACGGAGCGGATTGTTTACCGAGTAACCACAATAGGTTTTTAAAACGAAAGTTGACTTCGTTCCGTTTATGTTTTACATACTCCTTCCAGGTCATACGTTGATCCAAGTGGAGGCCCGGGTGCTTCACACATGTAGATTGAGGTAGCGGTACTTGACCGGGATTTACTGTTGGGCATAGTTTCTTTCGCGGCGTGAAAGTGATGTGGTGCGATTCGGGGGCACTCGCTCCAATTCGCCATTTTTGCAACCAGCTATAGGTTTGGTCTGGTTGGATTTGTAAAGGTCTCCTGGCTTCATCTGGGTCACTACTAGATGTCAGAAATGCAGCATCATCAGCAAGCGTCGCAATAATCACATTTGGGGGCTTGCGGTAGGTCGTGAGTAAATATACAGCACTGGGCCAAGGACCGAGCCTTGAGGCGCTCCTGCTTCGCAAGTGTGCGGAGGGGATCTGGAGCCGCGTTGCTTGACTTGGAGGGTTCTATTTTTTAAATATGATGTCAAAAGAAGGTAAAACGCATGGGGCAGGGTCCTCTTTATTTTGCACAGTAGGCCTTGTTCCAAACCCGATCGAAAGCCTGTTGGACATCAAGTGAGCAGTACTCCTTATTTTCGAGACTTGGTCTAATCGTTTGGTAGACTCTATGCATTTGCAACCTGTGCGAGAGCAGCCTTTAGTTCAGTGATCACCCAGTTGAGTCGTGTTTTGTCTTCTCTATTGCCTGAATGTTGCCACACTCTGCGAAGTCTGCGCTTTTCAGATATCTTGCTGCGGATATCAACTGGAATTAGTTTTCTACGATTGGGTGTTTCTATAGTCCGTGCCACGAGAACAAAGACTTTTTGTAAACAAAGAATTTCTACTAAGTGACTTAGCGATAGTTCTGTCAAAAACAAATAATGTCAAATCCAATGAGCGCAACGGTACATAGATACGTGTCATTAGAAACTAATATGTCAATGTATCGGGTTTTTATCGATATTATGCGCTGTCAACAGGATCTTTTGATGTTTTGAGGTACTGAAGCCTAGAATGTCAACATTTGGCGTTAATTCATTGAAATGTTACATTCTTGGGCTTAACATGCATTTATCAAAGGACAAAATTAATTTTAGTTATCAAGTAGGGGAAAAAGGAAAGTCAAATACAAGTTTATAGGATCGCAGCGCTCTTCCCGCTGCCGGCATCTCGAAAAAGCGGGTGCAGAATAGCAGATGGCAGAAAATTATTTATACTTACCTAAAAATAAATTACGTTTTCAGACTACCGTAACTTTTAATGGATTTTGTTTAAGTTAATTCTGACGATTTCATTCACAGACAACGTAAAATCTCCATGCCTAGATTTTTTTATGCAATGTACTAGCTAGTTATCTGTAATATTATTCATTGTTGGTCAATAATTTAATATTTCAGGATAGGTATGCTACTTTGAGCAAATGATTTATTGTCTATGATTTTAAAAAAAATCGTGTCAATAATAGACTAACATGTATGTACTCTATCATTAACATGCATGGTACTCTATTTTTCCTTAATTTACAGAATAAATTACGTGTAAAACTACAGAAAAGTCGGCAAAGGACAATGGCAGATTTCCATACATCAAAATGTCTGAAATTAAATTGAAGCGAACAGTAATAAAAAATATATCAAAAAATTTGGCGTAAGTAACAGAGTCTAGAAATGATTATATTTTCACTCAGGAAAGGTGGAAAAAGAAGATATCGGTGTTTGAAGTTTTAGTTAAAAATGAACAATGTAGGTACAAGAAAAGTTATAGCACGTTATAGTATGAAAGTTAAACAATGTAGGTAGGTACGTTTGAATTATCAAATGACATATGTCAGATTGACATCAAAACACGGAAGTATTTTGTAGCATCTAACTGTCACAGCCATAGACAAAAGCAGAGCTGCACATTTTAAATCGATTTTATGTGAAATCGGTACAACTTTAAAACGATGCTGTGACGTTTTTATTTGATTTAAACGTTGTTTTGCTTCAAAAATATTAGCTTATTGATATAATGTTACTTAAATATTAAATAACTGCATTTTACACCAAACCAACTCTATAAACGTCGATCGTATTGATTACTTATTTAATAATCGATACGGATATAGCACTCACGTCTATTCCTGTCACACCATTGTCTATGGCAACAATGAAATAAAAAAGTTTTCGTAATCAATTGGATTGCTTTTTATCATCATAAAATACTACAGCTTTAACGAGACAAAGTGAAAATACAAAAAATCGTAGAAAAAAAAAAACAATTTGTTTTGTTCATATGAAGTTTAAGGTCGCCACTATAAACCCAGACCAAATTCTGCCATTGTCCTTTATGAACATTCGACCATTCAAATACAAAATCAAATATTTTTATTTCAGTAAAATATAACAATATAAATTTAAAAACAGTGGCATAATAAGGCATTGAAAAAGAAAGAGTGTTCAAAAAGTATAAAATCTAAAACACAACTGTTTGAAAAAATGTTGTGAAGCTCTGAATGTTTGTTTACAAAAAGTCTATCTTCTCGTGGCACCAACTATAGAGTGGGAGTGTTTTTCCAAGCCGCTACTTGTATCAGGTTGGTGATGTATGGGTACGCGTGGTCAATGTTTTCTGGATTTTTCAGTGGAAGTTTAAGAATTATATTGGATTCCAGAAAGTCACGAAAATTACCTCAGTCCGTTTTTGCATTGTACTGGTTCTCATTATAGGGTACACAGTAAATGATTGTTGTGCTTATCATCAGCATCACTAGACTATGGTCCGAGGAGACGTCGAGGCTTGATACTATGTGAACGTAAAGAGGTTGAATATTTTTGGTGATATAAAAGTCCAACAAATCTGGTATCTTGTTGCTGTCTGTAGGCCAGTATGTCGGTTCACCAGTAGATAATGGTATAAGTCGATTGGAATCGACGCTCCTTTTTTTTTAGTTCTCGACCTCTTGTAACGGTTACTCGTGATCCCCAGTAGGTGTGCTTAGCATTCCAGACCCCACCAGCTATGAAGCGATTCCCCAGAGACTGGAAATATTCTGTGAACATGACTTCTTTTATGCAATGTCGCGGTGGGCAATATATGGCCGAGAGGTTCATATGATCATAACCGTCTTCTATGCGCACTGTGGTAGCTTGTAGGTGCTTAGTCGCGTACGGCTGCAGTAGGCAGTGTTTTATGCCATTTTTAATAACAATCGCAGAACCAGCATGAGCTCCGCCATCCGGGTGGCAGGTAAAGTACACGCTATATCCGGTGATGCAGATTCGGCTTCGATTGGTTGTATGTGCTGGATATAAGGCATGCATCAAGTTTGTTGGAGTGGAGGAATGCTTCAAGTTCATGAGATTAGGAGCAAGGCCATTAATGTTCCACGTTGCAAGGTTTAGAGAAGTAATTTGTTGTTTTGTAATGAGAGTTGTGATAAGGTCCAACATGGAGCTCATTTGTTGAATTAGGAGATCGATTGTCTCACTTTGTTTATGAGTATGCTTTCAAGAGTCAAATTTCGTTGATTGCCAGTAATATCAGTGGTGTTATCAGAAGCTGGTGTAGATTTTGACTGCGTTACGGTCTCGGCGGCTACCACACTTGCATAGGATCTCTATTGTAGTTCACAATCTTTGGTGGTTGTTGGCTATGGTGGAGGTTTTTAATGACTAAGCGGTAGCTTTTATTGTCCTTTGGGGTGAATGTACACCCGATAGCCCATTTGACCGGATAACACGTTATTTTTTGGGGGCACGTGTAGGGTGGGTCTAGGAAAAGATGGTAGTTCCTACTGACGCGAGTAACTTCACCCCCCCCCCCCAATTATTGATTTAAAATAAAATTAATGAACCTAAGTAGTAATGGTACAGTCCAGAACTGTATTGTTACAGGCTTATGTATGTGGAAGTGATAAAACAGCCTATCATTCTAATTTATATCAATTCCTTGTTATTATATTATGTCGCCATTATAATATTTTGTTAACCTATGCTAAAATTAAATGGTTAGTAATAGTGGTGTTTTACACATATTGCGCTAATTGTTGTATGAGCTGATATATTGCACTATTGTAAAAACGTAATAATTAAATTTTATATATATTATTATTTATTTATACAATTATTAATGTAGTCATGATTTTATTTATTAAATGTCTATTTTGTAATGTGAAAATACTGGTCAGAATTGGATGGCTTGACCAGGATTGTAAGCTTTTATAAGCGGTGTAGCAGTTGCTGCTAAAATTGGATAGGTTAGCAGCAACTGCATGTCGGTGAATGTCAATCTTGCTAGAATTGGATGGGTTAGCAAGCATTGCATTATTTATAAAATGTATTGGTCAGAGTTGGATGGGTTGAACAGGATTGTAGCTTTTATAAGCGATTTATAAAATGTACTGGTCAGAATTGGATGGTTTGACCAGGATTGTAAGCTTTTACAAGCGATTTATAAAATGTATTGGTCAGAATTGGATGACTTGACCTGGATTGTAAGCTTTTATAAGCGATTTATAAAATGTATTGGTCAGAATTGGATGTGTTGACCAGGATTGTAAGCTTTTATAAACGATTTATAAAATGTATTGGTCAGAATTGGATGGGTGACCAGGATTGTAAGCTTTTATAAGCGGTGTAGCAGGTGCTGCTAGAATTGGAAGGGTTAGCAGCAACTGCATGTCGGTGAATGTCAATCTTGCTAGAATCGGATGGGTTAGCAAGCATTGCATTTAATTTTGCGCGGATTGGATGGGTTCGCAGAATTAAATTTGTGTATGTTATCGTTGTCGTAAGAATTGGATGGGTTTGCGGCAATGATAACGTGTAACCAAGCCTGTAAGAATTGGATGGGTTTACAGGATTCTTTAATGTGATTGTAAGTGCCCCCTCTCGCCGAGTGTAAGGTTTATGTTAAGTTTGCTTGATTGCGTGTATGGGGACATACACGAGGTCAGGATGGACGAGTGTAAGGTCCCCATTTTTATTAAAATTAATATCGATTTGAATTTAATAATTTGTAATCGATTGACTCGTCCTAGTCACATCACTATCGAAATAATTCAAAATGGCGGTTGGCGAGAGCGGGCATTCTATTCCTGGCGACGGTACCGAACGGACGGTGGCTCTTCGGGAAATATTATAATATCTGTACAGTGAAATAGTATATCTGAAATATAAATATAAAAACTATATTTGAATATAACTGGAGTTTTACTACATTATGGTCTCATTTAACAAATTAGTCTACTTATAAACGAGCGGAAGACTTTGTAAAGGTGGTATCACATTTGGTTGCCATTCGATTATCAAATTATACTCAATCTATGAGAGTAAAACAATTGTGATAAAAACGTTGAGGACTCTCGTTTCTGTTTCAGCTTCCAAAAGAATTTGAAATTTACTTTTAGTGCCACTCCTGTGGTATAATTTCTATAGCAATTTGTTATTTTTAGGGAATCCTTATAGATTCGCCACGTCTGTCTATCTGTCCGTATGTCACAGCCTCTTTTTGCCCAAACAATTGAGACTTACAGATTTGAAAATTGGTAGGTAGATACGTATTCTGTGAACTGCTTCACAATGTGCATACAAAAATAAAAATAAAATTAAGGTGGGCTCTTCATATATGGAACAGACATGAACAAAATGTGTTTTTCATCGTTAATATACATGCAAGATGTCAATAGGTCTAGGTCGTGAAAAATTACATTGAGGTTCTTAAAACTATTATTTCCCTAAGTCAATTGTTTAAAAGATATACGCTTGCAAATTGGTAAAATGAGTGTCCCACTCCCCCTTTAAACGTTTAAAGTAAGAAAGTGACAAATCTAGTAGTTTTGACTGCCTCCGTGGTCCAGTGGATAGGGTATGCGTCTGCTTATCCCGGGTTCGATTCCCGGGTCGGGCAAAAGTGTTACTGAGTTTTTCCAAATTCTCAGTAGCAGTAGCGTTACCGGGCAAGAAACATCCGCTATGTGAGACCAAATAATATGCTTACCTTTTCATAGCTTAGTGAAAGCAGAGAGAAGTTGTGGATTCCCAGATTAAACTAATGTTTAAACTAATGTTGCAAACTGACCAACCTCGCGTTGTGCTTTTCTGAGAATTACTTTACAAATATACAATATAATGTTTTCTAAATCAGATATTGAGCATAAGAGCAGTAATATATGTTTTACAGATTTTGCGAGAGCAACGTGCAGTCTATAGATACCTCTGAGGCCCAATTCTCCTAATTATATTTTTCAAAATGCAGTCGACCTTATGTCAGTGTCATACTCATGTCACAAAATTAAATTGTATTCTCCTAAATAAACCGTTATTTGAATGTTATTGTAATGTCATCATGACTAGATCGTAAATTTAACAATGTGTCAACGTCGAACTATGTATTTATGTCAAATTAGATGATAATATTCGGCGGTAGGCGTAAAAAAGTCGACATATCCTTTCGTAGCAAACATTTAAATTTTATTAAAATAATTAGTATTTATTCATCTAAAATTGATATCAAATTTGATTTGAACAGTAACTTAAATACAGTGTCTATCAGTATTGCGTTTATGACACGTAACTGTAAGTGTTAAAATACTTACCACCTGCCAGCACAACACCCGCACATTCAACTCACAACATTCACACTATTCAGCGCCATGTCTCAGCTGCAAGATATTGAGTCGGCACAGAAGAGCTTGGAGGTGAGCTTTGCAACTAGGATGGCAGCCCTCGAAGCACAATTAACCAGTGGAAACTCGGCCAAGGACACCGTGGCAAGGGTTGCTGAAGAATTCCGTACGTTCCGGGAGCTTGTCTTTAGTATGCTTGGCTTACTACGACAGCAAATATGTGAATGCCACAAGCAGCTAGATTCCATAGAAACCCATCGCCGGCGTAAGTCACTCATTTTCTTAGGCGTGCCCGAAGCCAACAATGAGAATTGTCTTGACACTATCTTGGACAGCATTCAAAATAAACTTGGTCTGAAGGACATCTCTGCCTCAGACTTAGGAAGGTGCTTTAGAATTGGTGCACCGAAAAAGAGCAGCATACGGCCAATACTGGTATGGTTCACCGGAGTGGATGCTAGGCCTAATGTTTGGCGTGCCAAGACCGCCCTAAAGGGTTCCACCACCTCGGTGAAGGAGTTCCTGACCCGGGCGCGACAGGCTGTATTCGGGAAGGCACGTGCACACTTTGGAATCAGATCCTGCTGGACCCAAGACGGCTACATTGTAGTTATGGCTCCAGAAGGCAGCCGTCACAGGTTTGTTGCTGAGGATGAGCTCTGCCGGCTCATTAAGAAGTTCCCCAAGGCGTCGAGCAACACCTCAGGGGCTGCAAGTGGAGCTGCGAACACCAGTCTTCCAGAAGCAAACGGCAAGGGCAACACATCGCGTAAATAGTTTTGTTTTCGTTTCATCTTATTAGTATTTATGTGTCGTTTTCTTGTTTACGTGCCAATCATCTTAAGAGCGTTTAATCCGTCGGAGGCGATTTTGCGGGTTTTTATTGTTCTATTACGTTACGGATAAATAACAATTTATGAAAAAGATATAGAAAATATGAAAGTTCAGTTCTTTATCAAGAGAGTGCTAAAGATAAATATATGGGTTACCATAGTAAGTATTTTAAAACGGATGAATTTAAAAAAGTCATTTTCGTAACTTCTGTAGTTTAGGCCAGCATTAATGGTCGCTAGTGCTATGAAAACTTATCGTTCTATAATTCTGTAAATGTAAACTGTACGAACAAAAGCTATACAAGCGAGTCCCTAAAAAAGAAATTGTACTTTTATTCATAATTTTCAAGAAAATCGGAGAACAAAACAGTGCATTTTGCTTAATTTTAGCCCGCAAATTTGCATTTATATCTAAAAAACTACTGTGTTTATTAAAAAGATATATAC
The DNA here is from genome assembly GCA_944739405.2 of Euclidia mi. Classification (NCBI taxonomy): domain Eukaryota; kingdom Metazoa; phylum Arthropoda; class Insecta; order Lepidoptera; family Erebidae; genus Euclidia; species Euclidia mi. The sequence goes on along the minus strand of OX123182.2, from coordinate 82,350,648 downwards.
ATATTTAGAAGCCTTAAGATTCATTTTAAGTCATATAAAAAAATTGGAATCTAAACTTTTCGTTTGTAATTAATATGATTTTTTTAAAAAGACCTATAAAACTCGAAGCGCGATGCTATGTCCGCCATTCAGCGCTGAGCGCTCTCAGAGGACGGACCTGTCGCTCGCGTCCGCGTCCGTCATTTTACGTAAATATTGCATTCCAAAACGTTTATAGCGCGGCTAAAGCTTCTTGATCCTTATTTTTTTTCTCAACGTATTTTTTTTTATAAATATGAAAAGTTGATGTATTTAACTTAATAATAACATACCTATACCTGAATTGTTTTATATAAATTTAATCGAGGAAGTTTCAATCATGTATTTTTTGCACACCACATGTGGTAGAATATGCTGAACATGTATAATAAACTACTATCTGTATATCTTGACCATATTCTAGCAAATAAAGATTATTATTATTATTATTATGTATTACGTATTAAACTAGTGTGTTAGTCGAGACATCTGGAGTCTAGTGGTTACTGGTTAGTATAGTAGCGCGGTCAACTAGGGGCTGGACGAGACTGACAGAAACGGACCGTTAGATATAATACCTTGCTGCAAAAATCAAGTGGCAATATACAGTATAAACAGGTACAGTAGTTAGACGCATTTGATCTTTGATGGGTGACCATGGGATTGGCTTGCAGAGCCTATATCGCAGGTTTATTTTCGTACAAACTACATAAGTTAAGGTAAAGTAATTGACATCACGGTCATAGTATGGATGGGTGACCGACCGATGAATTTACAGAGCCCATGCATGAGGTTCTTAATGGGGGCAAAATTATGGTTATTTTTAAGCTAGGACGCGCCGTCGTTAGCATGATACCAATGTAATAGGTATTTACCTAAAACGTACTATGCAATGCAATTAAAAGCACACTGGAATTGAATATTATCTTACAAACCGCCGCAGCTCAGCTGATCCCCACGAGCTCGCATTGCAGGTACCTAACACACACAAGCCCACCTACCTACTGTGCAGTCTTATTCTGCACCAGTTAACAGTTTATTTTGACTCAATTCTTCGAACTATATTTGTTCAAAATGCAGTTTCGATCTAATGTCAGTGTCATACACATGTCACAATAGGTATTCTCCTAAATAAACTGATATTGGAATGTTATCGTGACTAGATCGTTAATTGAACAATGTCATCATCATCGTTCTAGCATACCGTGGATTCGAACCCGATACCTTCTGCACAGCAGTCCGTTGGTATCTCCAGTAGGCTATCGCTGCCTGTTGTTAATTAAACAATGTGTCAACGTCATTGAGAACAATAGAAGTCAAATTATAGTTGGTGCCACGAGAAGATAGACTTTTTGTAAACAAACATTCAGAGCTTCACAACCTTTTTTCGAACAGTTGCGTTTTAGATTTTATGCTTTTGAACAGTCTTTTTATTTCAATGCCTAATTATGCCACTATGTTTTTAAATTTATATTGTAAAATTTTACTGAAATAAAAATATTTGATTTTGTGTTTTAGTGGTCGAATGTTCATAAATTGGCCGATTTTTTTGTTGTTGTACACGTAATAATCTGTAAATTAATGAAAAATAGAGTACCATGTATGTTAATGATAGAGTACATACATGTTACTTTATTATTGACACGATTTTTAAAAAATCACTACGCAATAAATAATATTGCTCAAAGTAGCATATCTATTCTAAAATATTAAATTATTGACCAACAATGAATAATATAACAGATAACTAGCTAACACATTGCATAAACATTTCTAGGCATAGAGATTTTACGTTGTCTGTGAATGAAATCGTCAGAATGAACTTAAACAAAAACCATTAAACGTTACGATAGTCTGAAAACGCAATTTCTTTTTTAGGTATAAATAATTTTCTGCCATCTGATATTCTGCACGCGCTTTTTCGAGATGCCGGCAGCGAGAAGAGCGTTGCAATCCTATAAACTTGTATTTAACTTAACACCAACCCCTTCCTGATAACTAAAAATTTTATTTTGTCGTCTGATAAAAAGATGTTAAGCCCAAGAATGTATCAGTTCAATGAACTAACGCCAAATGTTGACACTCTAGGCGTCAGTACCTCAAAACATTAAAAGATCCGGTTGACAGCGCATAATATCGATAAAATCCCGATCCATTGACATATTAGTTTCCAATGACACGTATCTATGTATAGGTCGGTTCACGAAAGTTGACCAGAAATGGCGGCCGTCGCGCATATGTACATTCGTGCACCAATGGCGTGGCTCCATTCTTGACGCATTTAGGGAATGCGTCAAGAACGGCGCCACACCATTGGCATTCCACCCGCGCCTCACCCCGCACCTCCACGGAGACCTAAAAATGATTTCTGCGCAGTGGTCATCTTTCGTGAACCCGACCTATACCGTTGCGCTCATTGATTTGAAATTATTTGTTTTTGACAGAACTATCGCTAAGTCACTTAGTAAAAATTCTTTGTTTACAAAATGTCTATGTTCTCGTGACACGGACTCTAGATGATAATGACATTTAAATTAGAAGAATACCAATTCTGAGTCAATTTAAAATCTAATCTCATTTCGTTCAAAATATAATTTCAATGTCATATAAAATACGAGAATTGGCCTTATCTATGTAAAATTTTATAAAAAGAGGGATTTATATCATCGCACACTGTGTAAAATAATTTTAGGTGAATATGTATTGTATAATTACAATATTTTGTAAATACAAATCAACATATTGTATATTTTTTTCTTTCTTTTAATTAATTAAGTATTTTCTTTTACCCGACTCTTTTGGTTTTGTATTTAGTGTCATTCGTGGGTTTTCATACATTAATAACAAAATAGATGTATATTTGAAATGTAACAATTATGTGGATGACAATTATAAATTATTTCTATCATATAATAAAACTGCGCCAAATTATTATAAATAGTCGTTGTTATCCTGAGGAACATCATCCTACTAAACAAATATGTAATATCTATCTTTATTTGATACCTTTAAATGCATGTGCATTGAAAATAATTAATTTGAATACTTTGATATCATAATCGACGTATTACATAAACGAATACTGTTCATGTATGGCAAGAAGGATCAAGATTATTATTCTACGCGATACCGTCATAGTGCGCCGGGTCTCGCATGCGCGGTGTGCGGGCGACCGCGGTACTATAAAAACCTAAACTCGAGCCGCCGCTCGAGGCGTATACGCTCTTAATTAATCTATCATTTGTTTTCTCTTCACTCTTAACTTTGTCTTGTAACATAATAATTCAATATTTGTTTTTTCTCGCACCCTCATAATTCAACAATTTTGTATGTTTTGTGTTTTTATATGTTTTTAAATGTAGTTTCATTTTCAATGTCATCGTCACTTGACAAATATTATTGGAGTGAAGTGACAGTTATGGATGCGTTCGGAAATTAGTAAACTTCGAATGTTTTTGTCCAGTTATAATAACGTTTAGTTTGTCCTTTAAGATCTTTTTTTCTAATTTTTGTCTATGTGTCTGCTGGCAGGTGGTGCAGTGATATGATGACATTGCATCAATAATAAGAGTGTGTGCAATTCATTGTACACAATTTATATATTTATAGTTTATGCTATTTTTACATATATATTTAAGTTTATATATTTTTGTTATTAATTATATGTTATTTGTTTATGTTCTCGGATGTTGATGATGATTCGTTTCATTCTGCTGATGATTCCGTCAATTCTTCTAACAATGACAGCTTTTGTTCTGCTACTGAGTCGCTTGGTGACTATGTCAAGCGTACATTTAATATAACTTCAAAGCACATGCTGAATGTTTGTCATATTAATGCGCAAAGCATTCCCAGCCATTACAATGACCTGTATACAACGTTCAGTGATGCTAACGTTCATGCCATTCTGATTTCAGAGAGCTGGCTGAAACCTCATTTACCATCTACCTCCTAACCCCTCCCTGGTTTCATTCTTATACGCAATGATAGATTGTATAGGAGAGGTACTCTCTTACAAAATTCTCTTATCTTCACCGCCTAATAATTCTGCTTCTTCTAAGTATTTCTTCCTTGAGGTTTCAGTCAGTGGAGAGAAAACCGTTCTAGGAGTTGTATATTGTCCCCCCTCCGTTAATTACTTCTCCAGTCTCGAATCGATTCTGGAATCTATAGGGTCGGAATATGCACACCATATTATCATGGGAGATTTTAACACAGACCTCCTTGCCATCAATTCCTCTCGCTCTCATAACCTCATCAAATTAATTGAGTCTGCCGGTCTACACACTCTTCCTCTCGAACCCACTCACCACAACACTGAAGGTGTGGCCACCTGGCTAGACTTGATTATAACCTCAGCCCCATCCTTGGTACATTCCCATGGCCAATACCTTGCTCCCTGCTTTTCCCATCACGATCTCATCTTCCTATCCTATCGCCTTAAACCTCCTAAACCCCGTCCTAAGGTTCTGCACATGCGTTGTTTTGGGCGTATGGATAGCGAGAAGCTGCGTGAGGATGCTGCTGAGCTTAATTGGTCATCTTTGTTAGCAGCCGACACCGTAGACGAAAAAGTCTCAATATTCAACAAAACGCTAGTTGGTCTTTATGATCAACATGCTCCTATCAGGAGAGTTAAATATAAACGTCCTCCCGCTCCTTGGCTTACTAGGGGCATTCAAATGGCCATGAAGCGCCGAGATCGAGCTTTTCGGCAGTTCAAAAAGGAGCAGTCTGATGAGAACTGGAGTCTATACAAAACTGCAAGGAATCGGTGTAATCAGATGATACGCAATGCTAAACGCCGCCATATTTTCGACAATATTAATTCTTCTTCCTCTGCTAGTATCTGTAAGTTCCTCGGGACCCTAGGTATTGGCAAACAGCAACACACAACTCCTCATATCACGATTGGTTTGGATGATTTAAATAACCATTTCACAACTACTTCTCAACTTGATCATCAAACCATGCGTCTTACAGTTGATTACATTGCTGGGCTTCCCCGTCCTAATATTAATGCTTTTAATTTTTCTCCAATTGCATTTGGTGAGGTCAAGAAGATTATCCTATCCATAAAATCGAACGCTGTGGGGTTTGATACTATCAGCCGCCGCATGATCATCCCGATTCTCGATCATCTCATCCTACCTTTATCCCACATTTTAAACTTTTCACTTGACAGTGGCACTTTCCCTTCCCTGTGGCGTAAAGCCTTTGCTATCCCACTTCCTAAGATAACGAACCCTTCTCTCCCTAACCATTTCCGTCCAATCTCTATCCTTCCTTTCATACCCAAAGTGCTTGAAACCTGTGTACATAAACAGTTGTCTCAATTTGTGTACCAAAACAACTTGCTCAGTCCACTGCAATCCGGCTTCAGGCCAGGCCATAGCACGACTTCTGCTCTCCTTAAAGTGACTGGCGATGTTAGGGCAGGTATGGAGGACACTAAAGTCACTGTGCTGACCTTAGTCGACTTCTCTAACGCTTTCAACACCGTCAGTCACGATATCCTTCTATCGATCCTCTCTCATCTCATGATCTCGCCCAATGCATTGGAATGGTTCTCAAATTATTTCTCAATATTATCTTCAGGAGCGCCAGCAGGCTGTGCGCTGCGATGAAACTACATCGAGTTGGCGTAACATTAGTCATGGTGTTCCTCAGGGTGGCATTCTCTCTCCTTTACTATTCTCTATTTTCATTAACTTTTTAACTCCAAATCTTCGATGTTCGTATCATCTTTATGCCGACGACTTGCAGTTGTACTCCCAATCGAGGGTGGATGATGTGTCAGTTACCATTGCCGACATAAATAGGGACCTTGAGTCAATGATGGACTGGTGTCAGAAATTTGGCTTAGAAGTTAACCCCGCGAAGTGCCAGGCCATTATTGTAGGTAGTCGCCGCTTATTGCATAGATTGGACATGAAAACTCTATCTCCTGTAATGTTTCATGGTTTAGTCATTCCGTACAGTGCATCCGTAAAAAACCTAGGCCTGTACATCGATTCCACTCTCGATTGGCAAGCCCAGGTGACTAATGTTAGTCAGAGGGTAACCGGAACTCTTCGAGCACTATACCGCCTCAAAAACTTCCTTCCTTCCAAGACCAAGACAATGCTTGTGCAGGCTTTAATATTTCCCATAATCGACTATGGTGATGTGTGCTATTATGACCTGAATGCACAACATCTCAATAAGTACGACCGACTTCTCAATAACTGCATTCGATTCATTTACAATCTTCGTAAGTATGACCACGTCTCTACTTATCGTTCCGAACTTAGAGGGTTACCAATTCGTCAACGCCGGTGTTTGCGTGCTCTTACTACACTCTTCTCTATTCTCAAGTCCCCTTCCCCTCCAACTTATCTCACCTCATACTTCCAATATCTGTCTTCTATCCATGAGAGAGATCTTCGTTCTTCTCATAATCTTCTTCTTTCTTGCCCCAGTCACTCTACTGGGTTCATTAACTCTTCTTTTGTTGTGCAGTCTATTATTTTATGGAATACACTCCCTCCTGAAATCAGATTGTCCACCAACCGTTATGCTTTCAAAATGAAAGTTCGAGAGCTTCTTTTTGAGAGATTGAAGGAATCAGCACATCAATCTCATCCATTATTATAAGTATTTATGTATATATTGTATGTATGTATATTTAGGTATATGTAGATTTATGTTTATGTATGTATTAATAGAAATATATAATATATTGTATGTATTTTATCCCTATTATGTATTTAACTATTTTATTGTTTTTCCTTATAACTAGTATTTAAATTCATACTTAATAAAATGCACCTACCACTGTTATCTCTGCACCACCTTAAGGTTGACAGGTAGAAAATGCCTTATGGCATTATGTCCACCTTTGTACACCATGTTTGTGCATAAATGAATAAATAAATAAATAAAATAAATAATAGCAGTATATATTAGCAGAATACTGATTCTGAGTCACTTCAAAATCTAATCTCATTTCGTTCAAAATATAGTTTCAATGTCATAAGACAAGAATTGGTCTTCTGATACAGAAAACGGCGATTGTTTACTACTATAAGCACGCAGTTTGTTTGCTTACATCAAGGTTTTTGGATTTGAAGAATAAGTAGTCACAATATTTTTTATCGGAAGCAATGCCACATCGCCGAAGGTAATAATTAAATGTAGCAAATGTGGCAACACCTTTAAAACATTTTGTATTTCCATTCCCCTTTCAATATTCCTCGTATCTTTTAATAACAAGAAATATTTTTACCTAAATGTCTCCTCCCTTTTATTGTAGCGTATATTTTTACCTTACCTTATTGATTATATAAAACGACATTATTTTTTATGGTAGATTGCTTCAGGCAGTTTCTACATGAGAAGAAATTTTGTAGACCAAAGTATTGAATGACGTCTTCCTCATTTTACTTTGTAGGCTTCGGCTGTAAAGTTGTATAATACATTTTGCATATAATTTGCGTACGTTTTATATACTTAGCAAGAACATTCTGCGATACCTTGCCTCAAAGATTACGGTTCTGTATCTACATGTAATGTAAATGGAAATTATTGTAAAGCGTATATCGGAGGATAGGTATATTGTGAAAAGTATAATGCTGGTACGGAATAATAATTTTTAGCGGTACCATCCGTACCATTACTTTTGTTTCGAAAAGTAGAAGTGTCGGATGTTCAATAATCCTCGCACTGGTTGTTTTACTACCTACTGTGTTGTTTGCTATTAGGAGCTATCGTTTTGAAAGTAAATAAGTTTTTATTATATTTTTACCTGTGGGTCTATAGTTTCTTTAGCCCTACAGTGCATGATTTTTTATATAGGCTTCGAAAAATATTAGATAGAAAATTTTATACTATTTCTCGGAAAAATATTAAAAAAAATCGCAAGTCAATAGAAACATAATTATGTAAGTTTTTCCGTATGACCCACATCTGGCACATCATGCAATTAGTGTATATCTGTACTGTGTATTAGGAGCAGGTATGAATAAAACAAAACTCATCATAATCAAATTTTATTCATAAAGATGATATATTTTATTATAACTAATTTAGCCTATGCTTATAGAACCATACAATCAAACTATCTGTTCTTATAAAAATAGGAACTTTTGTGAGAAATAGTAAGGAACAAACAGACTTTTCGGTATAAGGGTCTTATATGGAAAAGTCAGTCGTATCCTAAGCTCTCCTCTAGGTTTGCAATTTACGTTATCATTGAAGTTTCACAGACATTCAAGACATTTCATAATTTTTCAAAGTCACCAAGTGTCATCGTTTCAATTATGAGTGGTATACCCTGTGGGTATACCTAACACAGAACTCCAGATCAAGCAAATGTTTGGCTATGGTACCAGTCCTAACAAGAGACAGATGCCTAAATATTTATTTAGCTGGGTCTTTGTAACCATAACTGACTTTGAACAATCCTTCTGAATGCTGTTTTTAGTAGATTCCTCAACAATATGATCCAGCAAATCTTCATCAAAAAATTACAGAAAGTATTGTAAAGGTGTTTCGAAACTATTATCTGAATGTGTCAACTTGTCAATGCCAGTAAATGTGGTACCAGGTGACTGAAAGTCCATCTTCCTCCATATTCTCTCTTAGGTTTTGGCCTGGCAGGCCGAACAGGCTGTAGGGAAGGTGAAATCAAGCGGGGAGTAGGTACTGCTCGAAGTCAAACTCAAACTCAAATATGTTTATTTCCATAAAAATGTTAAAATTTTTTGGACACGTCAGAAAGTCATACAAATAAAAAAAAAAAAAAAGTAACTTTAAATGCATATTAACATAGTTGAGCACTGAAAAAAATGCCTGTGCAGAAAGTAGAGCCTCGTGAGAAGAATCAGGCAAGAAACTCTGGGCCACTCTTTTCTACGTCTTGATTCTATATAATTTAAAAACTTAGTAACTACATTGAATTTTTCATAGTTATATGAGCTGGTGTGTCTATAATGTTGTTGTCAATTAATAAGGCTTTTTTAATAATAATATAAAAGTACTTACTAGTATAATATAGACACAATAACTCACACTCTCATGAAACTTAACACTAATCAAACATAAGTAGCCTGTGGGACCGAGCAAATTAATCCCAAGCATTTTTATCTTCAATATAATCTAGCACTGAATAGTACCCTTTTTGACAAAGTTTACGTTTTATAATCTTTTTGAATTTATTATAACTTAAATTTTGAATATTGCTTGGCACTTTATTGTAAAAGCGCACACATTGGCCTTGAAAAGATTTTTTTATTTTCTCTAGCCGGGTAGCTGGCACTACTAGCTTACTCTTATTTCTTGTATTCAAATTGTGGATATCACTTTTCTTTGAGTATGAGGCCTTGTTTTGGAATAAATATATTAGGTTGGAATAAATGTACTGGCTTGCAACTGTTAAAATGTTTATTTCCTTGAATTTATTCCTTAACGAAGCCCCATAATCCAAATTATAAATTGCTCGAATAGCTCTTTTCTGCAGAACAAAGATGGTCTGAATGTCGGCAGCATTTCCCCACAGGAGAATACCGTATGACATTATACTATGAAAATAGCTATGATATACAAGCCTGGCAGTGTCAATGTCAGTTAACTGGCGAATTTTCCTGACTGCGTATGCTGCAGAGCTGAGTCTATTCGACAATTTACTTATATGTGGTCCCCATTGCAGCTTAGAATCTAGTGTAATGCCTAAAAATTTAGTGGTATCCACAAGATCTAACACATCATCCTTAACCTTTACTGAGGTGTTCACTTGTTTGACGTTAGGCATTAAAATCGAATACATTTAGTTTTTAGTCTATTTAAAAGCAGGTTGTTAACCTCAAACCAGCAAACCACCTTTGAGATAGCAATCTGTACATCGTCCATATCAATTTGCTGTCGTTTTAATTTAAATAAAAGTGAGGTATCAGCAAACAGTACTATCCCGTGCTTGTCATTGACGAGGTGTGGTAAGTCATTAATATAAACTAAAAATAAAAAAGGACCGAGGATTGAACCCTGTGGGAAGCCCATTTTGACTACAGACCCATGCGAACGCGTCCCGTTGACATCAACTCTCTGAATCCTATTACTCAAATATGAAGTAAGAAGATGCAGAGCAGAACTACTTAAACCATAGTGATGTAATTACCTGATCAATGTATCATGTTCTACACAATCAAAGGCCTTGGACAAATCACAAAAGACACCTAAAGCATCATGTGAATCCTCCCAGGCATCAAAGATATGTTTTACAAGCTCAACACCGGCATCGGTCGTGGAGCGCCCCTTTGTAAAACCAAATAGTTTAGAGTGTAGAAGCTCGTTGTTATTAAAATAACTTTGCAGTTTGTCTAGTATCAATTTCTTGAAAATTTTGCTAAATGTGGGCAGCACAGAAATTGGCCTATAGTTGGTGGGGTCTGATGTGCTACCTGCTTTGTACAAAGGTATTAATTACCTTGCTATCTTTCATAAGATCAGGAAATATACCACAGTCAATGCACTTATTAAATATTAAAGCTAATCTGTTAGCAGCTAAAGCAATAATGGACTTGGTAATAGTAACGGGATTTCCCCACAAGTCTGCAGTCTTCTTTAAATTTATAGTATTAAAAGCTTTTATAACATCATTTGAATTTATATACTGAAATGAGAAATTACTATAGGTTGTACTCATGTTTTCTTTTAAAAGAGATTCCGCTGCATTGGTTGATGAGTCCAAAGATCTAGATGTGCGTCAGAATGGCTGGTTGTCTGTGGCGTTGGTATATGAGAGTTGATTTGAAAATTGCTACATAATTGCTTATATTTGCTACATATAATAAATAATTGCTACATGGGATATACATATATTTAGAGATAAAAAATTTTTTTTGACCAGCCATTCTGACGTTTGGTTGGCTGGTCACCTCCTAGTTTTAAGTTAAGCATGCAGAGTTTCCCGAAATCTATTGTGTCAATAATTGCTACATATTTACTTCATGTATCAAATTTAGTTGTAACTTCAACCATTTGTTAAATCAAGGATATAGCAATTATTTAAATTATCCCAATAAAAAGTGCCTGATGAAATAATAAAGGCAAATAGTTGCAGTGTGTTTTCACTCAATGGTATTGCTATTTTAGGAGGCAGGCGTTTGAAATAATAATTGTTGAATGCCATGTTATTTTATGAGTAGGTAGGTAAGTGGATAATAAGCACATTAAAAGGGTATTGTAAATAAAAACAATGTAGGTCGTTCATAAGATTCAGTTTAATAATATTAAAATTTACTAAAAAAATATTCAATTATTAATTTATCTTAATTTCACATTATTTTTCAATGTGGAATTAGCTTCATTTTTTTCGATCGAGTAATTTTCATAATAACATTACAGATGATTAATATTATAACTATATCGATGCCTTCCGGCCAAAAGGGGGTAAGCGACATTTTTTGCGAAATCGACTTATATATATGGTTAGAATCGGTTTTTTTTCTGCGTCTAATGGTCTAAGTTTCGTGGCTGTAGGACAAACTTTTTGTCGCTTAGGCGGTAAAGGAATTGAGGTCTAACACTAAGTTTTTCGTCATAAACGACAGTTATTTTTGGTGTATTTTGTATTATGGTGGTTGGATAAAAATAATATTTCAAAACTGTGAGATAAGCAATTTTGGCTTTGAATATTTTTTTCTTTACTTGCACGTTAAGTAGTTTGGGCTGTAAATACTTTTTTGTAAAAAATACATTAGTCAAATATTACTTGAATCTTTGTGTACCAAACTTTCGGTTAGGATATTAGGGCAGTTTCTTTGGATAAAATATATGTCATTTATTACATTTAGGTCTCATTTCCGTGACTTTATTTGACGTTTATTTTTATTTTCCCTAGTCACCAAATCAATCATCGAAGGCGCTTAGGATAATTCATCCAAACGAATGTCGCCTTACATTATCGCTTACTCTTTTTTTTCCCTCCCAAAAACAATATCTGGTATGGTGGTTAGATAACAAGGTAAATCAAAGGTTTGGCGGTTAGCTTACAGAAGAATGACAAACAGCATCGGTTATCTCACTCTTTCGTTCGAACAAAATGTCGTTAGCGTTGCACTGCGAACATTCACCGCGGGCATAAGCACCTCCGTGCATGCGAGTCCGTTTGGCGCGAAGTTTTTCGAAGGAAATAAAACGGTAAGATTATTTTAATAGACTTTTATATTCATCTATAATTGTGTATTCTAATTAGTTATTTTAAGTTTTATAGGTAAGAAGTCATTATTTTGCTATCTTGATCAGAAAATACTGAATGGTTAAATAAGTACCTACAGAGTTTTTGTTGGCTAGCCTGGCTTAGGATCATAATCAAGGGTTCGAATCCCAGGTTGGGCCAGCAAGGAATTATTGGATTTTTTGATGAATTCTCAGTAACAGTCAAGAGTTAATCCTGCGACTGATATGACTCTGTTGTGTCGAATTGCCTATAGGACTATGAGAGTGAGAGAATAAAAACTGCATGTTTGTTTTGCACATATATTAGAGTTAGTAGGTCCCTCTTTTGCAAATTGTTATTCTGCCTCAAGATTTGTCACCGTGACTGATTTAACATGTGTCATCATCATTGTTTTATCGATTGAGTGAATGGATGGGTGAGTGCGAATTAATGGATACACGGCAAAAGCGATGGTAAGAACCCTCTTTTTGGAGCGGTTGAAGGCCGCCATGGTGTCCTCACCTTCCGCCTGACGCATGTCTTCATCGGAAACGGTTGTTTTGGGTAGTTTCTTTGCTGTGGTGGACTCCCCTGGCAACGGACGTCGTGAGGCGATTTACGGCAATTGTAGACGCGGACATGCGGACGACGAGGACCAAACGCCTACCGTCATACCTAAAAGTGGTCCTTAGGTACGAAATTTTAAGTTTATGTTTTTTGTCATACCTAGAATGTCACCATGAATGTATAATGCAGGACTAACTTACAATGAGTAACAATTGCATTGTTTAATTTTCTAAAATAAAGACTGATTGAGCACAATTCCTCTTTTTTTAAAATTCATACCTTAGTCGGTTAGCCAGTTTAAAAACTTATAAAAGTCTAATGTATGTATGTAAGTATGTATGTATAATTTTATAAGAATTAATCACAATGTGCTTTGGCGTTGTATAAAAGAGCTTATAGTATTTTTTATAGATAATTAACTTATAACAATTTCCTTGTTCTTCTGCCATTAACCAATAGCCGGTTATGTCATATTGGCTCCACTTGATGAACAGAAAAAGCACAGGTATGCTCTTTTTCTGCAACATAAATAAAATAAATGGTGCAGTTAAATCATTTGGGTTGGAACTTATTAATTGGGTTGTTTTCATTTACGACGTTTTTCCTGTTAGTATACTTAGGACCATTTGAGGGTAAGCGACAGTAAATTGTGTTAGGAGTATGATTTGTTTTAATTAACAATGTCATTTCGTAGAGACCTAATCAAAAACTATATGGTTAAATTTGGTATCTTTTGGAACGTACAGAAAAAAATCTATGATTTTTTTTCACTTATTTTGAACTTTAAACTACTCTCCTGTAAAGTTTGTTAAGTGGCGGTTAGCCTCTTTTGGCCGTAAGGCATCGATATACATTACTATCAGAGTGTCTCAACACCCATCACCAAGCCGAAGTCTACTTGTTGTGCACATCATGCCAAGTCATCCTAACCAAAAATAATACATGGGAAACGACTTTTTTAAGTTTTCACATTTTTAAACCGCAATGTTCTGATAATAATGATCGAAATACCTTCTTATCCATGGGGTTATAGGGCATCTAAAGAACATATTGGCGGGGTATATGCAACGATTTTGTACCTAATAGAATTTTGTAGAATATTATTATTATAATAAGAAAAATCCATAATAACTTTGAGCCTCAATATCTCCTGAACCAGTAATTTCCCAGGTATAGTGCCCAAGTAAAAAATGTTCGTAGTGATTGGTACCACATGGTTTTTTAGTTTTCGTTAAGGTTCTTTTTACACTCTATATATGTATGTTCATAAATCTAAGAATAAAAAGTGGAAATATATATGTACAGGTATGTTTAGGCGTCGTAGAATGCCTCCGCATCGATATCATCGGGTAACGTGCCCAGAAGGCTGTCAGCATTGCCACGTTGGGTGGCAATGCTGATTCTTTGAGGAAAGAATAAACCAGCCTTCTGGTCACGTGAGACGTCGATTAACCGTTTAGATATTTTTCGGTTTAAAGAACGAGCGCTCGGACCCATGAGCCTAGCGTTTCCACCCCAAACGGCTCAAATACGTAATTAGCCACTAGATTACTGTATTTGCACCGTTTGAGGGTTTCCACAGATGCAGCAGCAGCGCCAGCATGGCCTCTCGAGCTTGGAACATGGGATGGCGTGAGGGTGTCTACGCATGTTGCGTCCCACACCAAAGAACTTCCCATTTTCCAGGGCAACAATGACATACTGTCAGGTCTTTTCCCGTCGTCTCATACCAAACCATTTGGTTCAAGTACAGCTGGTACACCAGACGCGACAAGAGCACGACGGATTATGTCATTAAGGTGAGAAAGACGAGGAATTCTACCAGCGCTTCTGCTGCAGGATAGCCCATTATGTCCGAGGCTGTCGACGTCTTCTCCACAATGACATTGATGCGGAAAAACACACGGAGCACCTAAACGAAGACAAGTGGCGATACGGAACGTCTCATCGTCCAACATGGTTCCTGTGTTGGACCATGGTAGTGCCTGAAGCCATAGACCGGATTCCCACTACCCCACAGCCAGCAAGCGAGCACGCTCTGTAACATTAAAAGATGTATCCAAAAGATTTTTTCTCACAATGTTACAAAGCGGTGCGCCTAAAATTTATTATTTTCTCCATACTTTTCTCATTTTTCATATCAAATTCCCCCCCCCCCCCCCCCTAGGCGATCGGCTGGCGACGCCCTTGCATATTTTTTTAACGCAAGAATAGCATTACTTACACGGTTACCAGAGCCTAAACGATATTAAACCGACACCTACCTAAGTATTTGCCTTTATTATTTTATCAGGCACTTTTCTTTGGGATAATTAAAATAATTGCTATATCCTTGACTTAACATATGACTGAAGTTACAACTAAATTAGGTAAATGAAGTAAATATGTAGCAATTATTGACGCAATAGATTTCGGGAAACTCTGCATGCTTAACTTAAAACTAGGAGGTGACCAGCCAACCAAACGTCAGAATGGCTGGTCAAAAAAATTTTTTTATCTCTAAATATATGTATATCCCATGTAGCAATTATTTATTATATGTAGCAAATATAAGCAATTATGTAGCAATTTTCAAATCAACTCTCATATACCAACGCCACACACAGACAACCAGCTATTCTGACGCACATAGATCTAGTAGTAATAATGGGGATATCAGTAAAAAAAAACTTTCAAACGCCGATGCAACTTTTGAGTCTGATGTAATAGTGTCGTTATCAATGTTCAAACTATATTTTGAACTTTTACTTTTAACTTTCCCAGTCTCGCTGTTTATTATATTCCGTGTCATTTTTATTTTATCGTCACTACTCCTAATTCTTGAACTCAGGTAAAGAGACTTAGCTTTCTTGCAAAGTTTCCGAAATCTCCTAGCATAGTTTCTAACATAATCCTGAAATTGTTCACTTAAATTAAAGTTTCTCTCGTCATATAGCTCATACAATCTCTTTCTACTTTTGTGAAGCCCAGTTGTTGCCCATTCACAGAAGGTTGCATTACCTCCAACTGTAATCGTTCTAGATGTGAAAACCGAATTAAAGTCTGTACAAAACGCTTTGAAAAAGCTATTATATAACAAATTAGGGTCACCTTCATCATCTAACAGTGACCAGCTAGTCATTAGTTTACTTTGAAACCTAGCAAAACGAGTTGCAGTTTTAGGTATTACAACTATATTTTGCCTAGAAACATTCTTACTGTTATCATTAAAGCAGATCTGCTGTCCACAATGGTCTGAGTCTAACTGTCTAATAATTTGCTTGTCTCTTACTATGATATCTGTAAATATATTATCTAGGCAAGTAGATGTAGAGGAAGTAACTTTTGTAGGCTCTAAGAATAAGTTCTTCAGATTATATGATAGAAACAGCGCTTTCAATTTTGTACTAAGACTACTATCCTCCAATAAATTTACATTAAAGTCACCACACACAACAACATTTTTATTTATTTTTGCAACTTTGTTTAATATCTCATCCATAATACGCTCGAAGCTATCATACAATGCTGAAGGAGGCCTGTATACACTTATTACAATAAATCTCCTCAGTTCCACACAGGCTACCTCAATAGTTCGCTCAACAGACAGACTTACAATATCATGACGCTCCTTAAATTTAAGTTGCTTATTAAGTAAAATCATCGAGCCACCATGTACTGCTTGCTGCCGGCTAAACGAGCTTCCTACTATATGATTACTGAAATTGAAAATGAACTGGTTGCTTTTTAGCCAATGTTCAGTGATGCAAAATATATCAACAGCAATACAGTTCATAAACAATTCCATTTCTAAATCTTTATTAATCATACTTCTAATATTCTGATGTACTAATTTAATCAAATTTTTGTTATTATGTTTAAGTGTATTAGTCAATGAGTTACGAGTAATCTTATTATAGCTAGAGGTGTTCTCTACTGTCTCAGAATTTAATTTAAATTATTATTATTATGAATATCAATATATGAAATAATATATGAAAGGTCTTTGAATAAGGAAATGCACAGACTATAAAATTGCACCCCACTTTAGAACTTCTATCAGTCATTATATCCGATAAAGCTAGTATATCTTTCCTAGTAACTAGTAAGCTATCACCATACATAATAATAACTGTAGAATGTTTATTTAATTCTGCATGTTTTAACTTATTAACTAATGAAGACATTCTTTCTCCTGGATAACAAAAGTTTTGTAATGGACGGTTAGTGTAACTATCTATTAAGCTACCCAAACCCACTCCCAATTGTTCAGAAAACATCAATACAGTGTTATTACTATGAGTGTCAAGTGAACATATATGATTTGTTTGTAACAAAGCATCAAAACCGGAGTCATTGTATATTTTGTGAGGTTGTTCTAGTACTAGACTACTTTCTAAATCATTATTTAATTTTGAACAATTTAAGCAACATTTTTTGTTGGCTATAGAGAGTAGTTGTTCTAGATTCTCTCTACCAACTCTAGAAATCTCATCATATTTTAATATGTATTCTTGAGTTTCTTTCTGGTGTGTTATATGCCATTTTGTCGAGCTGTGCAGTCAGTTTTGATATGTGTGTTTGTAGCTCCTGAGTGTGCTGATCATATAATAATCTACTACTGAGTAATTGTTCATTGCTAGCCTCAAGCTTCAACATCAATCACTCCTGTTCCTTAACCAAGTCATGGTTAATTTGTGATGATTTATTTACTTTATTTGACCCCTTGTTCGAATGTGTAAAGTTTACCACAACGCTCGATAGATGGCGTTGTACCGAGTTTCTGAATCGCGATGTTAAGATTCTCCGAGGCAGCTATATAAGGGTCCGAGCAATTAAAATTTTTAACTCGCATCAAACGGTTGTTTCATTTATTAGCCAAGCATACCGTACCAGAGCAGCCGACGTTCAACCATTTTTTGGCCCTTCGGAGTCGGACGGGGTTATTGTGTAACAACAATATTCCTCCTCTCAGTTGTTCGTTCCGTTGGCTCTTTGTTTATCCTGTTACCCCGCTGGTAACAGTGTACGGTTTAAAGTTCGACATGAATTATCCTTGAGTATACAAGTGTGTGAGGCGCTGTTAAGCGCTATAAAGCGACAATCATCGCTACTTGGAGTTGTGACAAGAATTGGCAGAGGGCGCTGCAAGTGCCTTTGAGTTCGAGCCTGCGATACGAGAGGGCGCCACTGGGCATCCTATATCTGGGTGCGTTTGAAGCTTGTGATGTCAAGGGACGTGACGTAACATATCGGCAGTGACGTGCAGTGAGAGGTTTGGTCAAGCAAAACTGTAAGTAGTGAACAATTAGTAACTTTGAATTAGCAGTGGTAATATCATCAACTTAGAAAATTTGCAAGTGTCTTGTATTTAGTGAACTTTCGTAAAGTAGAATCATTTGGGACTTGTAAAATTTAGTGTTAAATTAATTGTAGCTTATAAAGTAATTTAGACTTAGAATAATTAAGTAAATTTGGTTCAGACGGGGTATCCATGCCCGATTTTGCCCCGAAGTACAAAGTAGTTAAAAGACTTGTAAAATTTTCGGTTTTTGTCATAGACTTGTAATTTTAGCAACTTAGTCGGTAGTGTAATAATCTGTAACTTAGATATTTGAGCTTGTACTTTGGTGAATTAATTTAGTTGAAACTTGTGTACATTCATAAAAAATATTTACAATGAAATCATTAATTAAATTACAAATTAATAACAAAGCAGTAATTGAAAAGGCTAGAATTAATTATAAAAAATCACCCAAAGATCGTGTAACACAAACATATTTACAAACTAGATTAGAATCATTGGAAGAACAGTGGAAACAATTTGTAAAAACACATAGAAATATTATAGAGAAAGCGACAGATATTGATTTAAATAACGAGTACTTTTCAAGTGAAGTATATGACAATACCGAGGAGTTATACATATTATATAAATCAGAACTCAAGGAACAAATGAATGTAAACACAAATATTAACATAACTTCTAATCAACAAGAAAAAACATCGACAAATGTAAGATTACCAAAAATTAGTCTACCCACATTTTCTGGTTTGTATACTGAGTGGACCACTTTTAGAGATTTGTTTTTGTCTCTTATACATAATAATGTGTCTTTGGACGATGTACAACGTCTTCATTATTTAAAATCACATTTGTCAGGAGAAGCAGCTCAATTACTGTGACATACACCAGTCACAGCCGCTAACTATAGTGAATCTTGGTCTATTTTATGTAAGCGGTATGATAATAAGAAATTTTTATCTAACAGTATGTTAAAACGTTTTGTCAAACAACCAGTTATTGTAAGGGAGTCTTCAACTTCTATTAAAAATCTTTTCGACACAACAGTCGATTGTTTGCATGGTTTGAGTACCTTAGGCATTGATGTAGATTCTTGGGATACAATTGTAATATTTTTAGTGAGTGAAAAATTAGATAACGAATCTCGAAAGTTGTGGGAATCTAAAATTAGTGTTGATGATAATTTACCTACATTTGTTGAATTTAAAACATTTCTTGAATCGAGATTTCGTGCTTTAGAATATTTAAGCCCTAAGCCCAGTAGCCAACCCAAGAATAATAGTCAACATTCTAATGTAAAGACTTTTCATGTTGCTTCTTTATCCTGTACTTTGTGTTCTGGAGACCATAAATTGTGCAATTGCAAGCAGTTTGCAAAGCAAGATTGTGATGCACGTCGCGACTTTGTTCGAGCCAATAAGTTATGTTTTAATTGTTTAAGAAAAAATCACGCCGTATATTCTTGCCGTCAGCCCACCAAATGCCATCTTTGCAAAAAGAGACACCACACACTACTTCATCCAAAACCAACCGTCGAGGCCACTGAACCACTAGATGGTTCAGCGGACAGGAATGTTGTGGTAGCCGCGGCCGCCGCTTCTTCCAATCAATGCGAGTCAACCAACACCATTTGTTGTTTTGCAGATGTACACAACCAAGGTTTGCTTGCCACAGCCTTGGTCGATATCGAGTCAAGAACTGGTACTGCCATTGTTCTAAGAGCTCTAATGGATCAGGGCTCTCAGGTATCCTTTATCTCGGAGGCCGCAGTACAGTTACTCGGTTTGCGTAAAACACCTGCTCACACCGACATTCTACGATTAGGCGATGATGAGGGGGTTTCGATGCCTTCTAATTGGATAGTAAGGTTTAGATTACAGTCACACCTAGATCCCACATTCAGTTTGTATGTCGATGCCTATGTGCTGAACAGACTCACATCACGACTTCCTGAAAGGAAGATCGTCAATGTATTGCCGTCAATCTCATCCTTGGAACTTGCAGATCCGTCTTTCGCTACCCCAGGTAAAATAGATCTCCTGCTGGGTACTCGCGTGGTCGGTGAAGTTCTAATGGACGGTTTGGTCAAGGGCCCGCCTGGAACTCCAGTTGCCCAAAGGACCAAGTTAGGGTGGATCTTGTCTGGTGAGATCCACACATCGCTCAGGACTCAACCAGTATGTTGCAATGCAAGCGTGGACGTCAACGGGCTCTTGAGAAAATTTTGGGAGTTGGAGTCTGAGTCTTCTCCTCATCGGGTAATCTTGACTGAGGAGGAGCAGAAGTGTGAGGACTTATACTTCAAGACTACCACAAGAGATGCAACAGGACGATACATCGTCCAGTTGCCGTTCAAGACTGATCGTCCTAGTTGTGTTTATGGGAGATCCGAGGATATTGCTCGTAAGCGCTTCAACATGCTGGAAAGGAAGTTGTCAAGCAATCCTGAGCTAAGAAGGCAGTACACTGAGGTTATCCAGGAGTATGTTAGATTAGGACATGCTGAGGTTGTTCCCCAAGCAGATTTAAACAACGATGCCTTTTATTTACCGCATCACGCCGTAGTACGCGAGGATAAAAGTACTACTAAGGTTCGGGTCGTCTTCGATGCCTCTTGTTCGGGATACAACGGGGTATCGTTGAATGACGATTTGATGGTTGGCCCAACCTTACAACCTGATTTACGTCATATCATTATGAGATGGCGCTGCCATCCCATTACCTTAGTCGCTGACGTCATCAAGATGTACCGGCAGGTTAGAGTAGCTGACGACAGCGTAGACTTCCAACGAATTTTGTGGCGTGACAACCCAAATGCAGAGTTACAACATCTACGTTTGTTACGTGTCACCTTTGGTGTTTCTTCGGCTCCCTATTTGGCGGTACGTACTTTGCAACAACTGGCACGCGACGAAGGTAAAGGTTATCCTCTAGTTGCAGACCGAATCCTGAAGGATTTTTTCGTCGATGACTTTTTGTCCGGTTGCGAATCTGTAGCTGAAGGAGAACAGATATATCATCAGCTGAATGACATATTAGCACGCGGAGGTTTCCAGCTTCAGAAGTGGTCCAGTAACAACAAAGAGTTATTAAGTAAAATACAATGTGATACAAAGACAACACATAATTCAGTGGATTTCAAATTTGATAACATCATGAAAATATTAGGCTTAACTTGGAATAGAGATAGAGACGAATTTCATTATACTGTCCACCTTCCTCCACTGGAATCTCCCGTGACTAAGCGAAGGGTGATATCTGACATTGCCCGCTTATTCGACCCACTGGGCTGGCTCGCCCCAGCAATAATTACAGCTAAGATATTTATTCAACGTCTGTGGCTTTCGGGTATCGATTGGGACGATGCATTGCCAGATAACCTATTGACAGACTGGCTCAGCTACAGGAGTGAACTTAACAGTATAGTCGGTTTTTGTCTGCCTATATGGATTCACACAAGCAAAAACGACCAGCATCTCGAACTGCAAGGCTTTTGCGATGCCTCTAATGAAGCATATGCTGCAGTTGTCTATACTCGGTCCATAGATTCCAACGGTCAAGTTTTCGTCAGTCTCGTGGCATCAAAAACCAAGGTGGCCCCCGTCAGACAGGTATCCATACCTCGTCTTGAGTTATGCGGCGCGGTGCTGCTATCATAACTTCTGCGTGAAGTTTCCGTCACCTTGGGGATTGACAGGAATAATATACATGCCTGGACTGACTCATCAGTGGTCCTCGCTTGGTTGGGGAGCCACCTCAGTCGTTGGAAAACTTTTGTTGGCAACCGAGTTGCCGAAATTCACACCAGTATGGACAGCGAACAATGGTCGCATGTTGAATCCAGGGACAATCCCGCTGATTGTGCCTCCCGTGGAGTAAATCCTTCAATGTGTACAGATCTTGAGTTATGGCTGCAGGGACCTAGTTGGCTTAGAAACAACATTATTGATTATAGTAGATCAAAAATCAATCAAACTAACCTAGAAGAAAGAAAATCAAATACTGTGTGCAATGTAACAATAAATAGTAAAAAAGAGGATAACATATTAACAAAATTTTCATCTTTAAGAAGGTTAACCAGAGTAATTGCTTATTGCAGAAGGTTTCTAAAATCAAAAAACAAATTAAATCAGTATAAATCTTACAATAATTGTTTAACATTTTCAGAAATTAATCAAGGTCTTTTAACATGCATCAAAATGTGTCAAAATGAATACTTTTCTAGTGAAATAGATAGCATAAAGAAAATAGGCAAGGTCGATAAAAAGGGCAAACTTGTGCAACTGAATCCCTATCTGGACGAAGATCAGATTATGAGAGTTGGCGGCAGATTACACAGGGCTCAGATTGAAGATACCATGAAGCACCCTGTTATACTTCCAAACAAGTCGCACTTTACGAACCTCATAATCACTGATGCTCATGAACGCACTCTGCATGGCGGGCCACAATTGGTCCTTAACTTTTTGAGATCCAAGTACTGGATTCTCAATGCGAAGAGTGTAGTTCGGCAATACGTGCGCAAGTGCGTAACTTGTATTCGCTACTCAGCTCGAGTTGTACCACCGTTAATGGGGCAGTTGCCGTCAGCTAGGGTCAATGCTAGCCGGCCTTTCTCAAAGAGTGGAGTGGACTACGCAGGTCCTATTAGTGTCAGGCCCACAAGAGGGCGCGGTTATCACTCCACAAAGGGCTACATTTGTCTATTTGTCTGCATGGCTACCCGTGCTATACATTTGGAGGTTGTCAGCGATATGACTTCGCAAGCGTTCATAGCAGCTTTCAAACGTTTCACAGCCAGACGAGGCCATTGTGAGGAACTGTGGAGTGATAACGGCACCACCTTCGTCGGAGCCAACAAAGAGTTGAAGGCTTTGTTTACTCAAGAAAGGTCGGGCGTAGCATCAGACATAGCGGATTGGCTGGCAACTAACGGCACAAATTGGCACTTCATTCCACCCCACTCTCCAAATTTTGGAGGGCTTTGGGAAGCTGGAGTGAAGTCCACAAAACATCACCTCAGAAGAGTGGTAGGGGTCAGTACGCTTACATTCGAGGAGCTGACTACCGTTCTCGCCCAGATAGAGGCGTGTCTTAATTCGAGGCCCATCTCTACATTTAGTGGTAGTCCCGAAGATCCATACCCATTGACACCAGGCCATTTTTTGATTGGGGAACCATTACTGCTTCCTCCTGAGTCAAACTTCGAAAGTTCGAATGTCAGTACGTTAAGGCGATGGCATTTGACTCAGCGTATGGTCCAAGATTTTTGGCGTCGATGGTCTCATGAATACCTTGTCCAGTTTCTGCACAGATAAAAATGGTCCCATCTGACAGCAGAACCTAATGAAGGGGATGTAGTTTTAGTTATGGAGGATGACATGCCTCCTGCAAGATGGCTCTACGGCCTTATAATCGAGAAACACACTGGCTCAGACAAAGTCACGAGAGTTGTATCATTGCGTTGCAAGGGTTCTGTGATTAAGAGGCCCGTTTCTAAGCTAATAGTTTTACCTATTGCTTCTTAACTTTGTATTAAGATATTTTGTATTGAGATTTTCTCATAGAATGTGTATTTGTATTAAGTTTGTTCGGTTCAGGCCTCAATTGTGAATCTAAATTATGATACGGTATAATTATGTCACTAACTATACAGTCCACTATAATTATTGTTGTGATACCTATCATATTTATTTGTGTAAAACTTTGAAGTAAAGTCTACGTCATGGTGGGCGGTTACATGTGTATTTTTATTGTTAGGTTTAATTATTGTTACGGACATTCTGTCCATGGTGGGCGGGATGTTCGATTGTGTAAAGTTTACCACAACGCTCGATAGATGGCGTTGTACCGAGTTTCTGAATCGCGATGTTAAGATTCTCCGAGGCAGCTATATAAGGGTCCGAACAATTAAAATTTTTAACTCGCATCAAACGGTTGTTTCATTTATTAGCCAAGCATACCGTACCAGAGCAGCCGACGTTCAACCACCCCATGTGACTGGATTCAAGTCGCTTTATCAATTTATCTAATTTTGATAATTGCCTAAATTTTCTTTTGGTTATCAATTTAGATTTACAGTTGCACTTACATTTTACAGTCTTAACAACACTAGCATTACCGCTGATTACCTCTGAAAACAGGTTCTTGTTTGCTGTGGTGTTGAGCGTCTGGATTGATTCCTCTTGTGATAAAATTGTTGTTTGGGTTTCATTCAGACTCGCCTCCAACTCCATAATTCGACTGAGTTATCTAAGGTAGGTTTCATCACAGCTACTGTAGGACCTAACTTCCTCCTGTAGTCTGTCTCGTTGGTCCAAGATGTCCATGTGTTCAATGTGGAGTTCCGTCAATTGCGCCTTCAGCTGAGATACTTTATCATTGACATATTTAATTTTTTCTTCGCTATCAACACGTTCCTTCAATAGTTGACTGTTATCTTCTTTATATTTCTTTAATTCTAACAGCGCTATCTTCAAGTTGTTCTCTGTTTACTTAGCAAGTGCCTTGCGGGTCATCATGTTTGTAGACATGCCTCACAAATTACCTAAAAAAGTCGTGATGCTACTCGGCTCTATCTAGGACCTCCTTGCCTGGAATTACTAGGTTGCAGTGTAAAGTTAGCTATAGTAGAAGTACTGCTCGTCGGCTGAGGCACTAATAATATAATACTACTTGACCTTGGACTAGGTATGCTCATGTTTTCATGGAAGAAGCCATCCTGTAGTACTTCGGGGCACATTTCGACTTCTTTATCACCAAATACTCAATTCTGATCTAGTCGTCAACGCTGTCTTCATCGGACAGTTCCAGGTCATGCCGCAAGGTATATCAGTATAGTATTGAATCTCATCAGAAATCATTTTTTCTTTCGGCTCACCTGCAAGCGATACATATATTTTAAGAACACTCACTGCACGGTGTGCCACATCTGGCACATACAAAAATATTGTATTTCTATGTACTATTTATTTATGAAATTATAAAATAACAAGTAAAGTAACATATAGAAACATAAACTTACCTCTACTAATTATTTGTATCCAAACTATTGCAATTTATAAAGATTATTGATATTTTATACGCCACTTGTTGACCACTTTCAAAGTACCGTCAGTTGTGAACAAAACAGAAATAAATACTCATTCAGAGACATCTAAACAAAAACTTTAGTATTAAATTCGACTAACCAATACTGCATAGTTAATTTACTTTTTACTAGATGATGCCATTTAATACGAGTATTGAAATATGAAGGCTTTTTTGGTATGTGCCACATCTGGGACACTATGCGCTGTAGGGTTAACCGCAGGACAGCTCATCGATTACCAGCAACAAAATGAACGTCAAATTATGTTAAAAACTAATAACGAAACAAACGAAAACATGTAACCATAGCTCATTTATGATCGTTTTATTTCTCACACGCCTCATTGGAGGTATTCTTTAGACGTAAACTAAAATGGTGGTAATCATTTGTATTTAAAATTGCATGTGATCTATAAGTTCTGTAAAAGTACCTACAAAAGATTCTATGTGTATTCGTCATATTGCCAAAATTCATGATTTTTTGTATTATTAAATCTCACACTTTTGAAATAATAATACAATGGAATCTTGAAGTAAGTTTGCATAAGTTATTTCTGAATTCAAATAGCCCAGAAAACTAGTCGTATTGAAAGTTGGCATAATTCTCGTTTACTCAAAGTACCGTCCCCGTTTACTTAAAGGCCGTAGGTCGGACAAGCTCTGCGATCCCCGATAGCCCGCATGGCTATCAGTCCTCGTCTAAACCCGTCCACTGGGCCGGTCACTCATCGTAAGCCTGTACGAGCTAAAACCAAGCAATCACTGCCTACAAGCACGTTCGTGATATAAGTAGTTGCTAACTTTTATTTGTTTTTGGGTGAGTTTTATTACGAAAGTTATATTGAATAATAGCTTTCTTATGTGTGGTGATTTAGTAGTCAGTAGTTTAATAAAAGCAGGCATTTAACATGTCACCTATTTCCAGGTTCGGTATACATACACCATGAACTTAAAACATTACGAAATGTATTATTCTATATATTTTCGATTTTAGAAAGAGATACACGCACTGTTAATAAATTCATTACCACGTGAAGCTTTTACAAGTACCCAACATTCTGTCGATTCAAAAAACATCACCAGAGCAATTCAGACTATAAACATATGCAGGCTCTTATGAGTTAGAGCCTACAGTATGAATTGCTTTAGCAGTTATCAAGAAAAAGGGCTTAAAGTCAATAACGTTTCAATGACTTTCCAATGAAGACTGAAATGGACTGTTTCGTTTACGTGGCTACACACGTTTTCTGTCAAGTCAGGATATTTCAAGATACTGCTGTGTAGAGTGGAGGAATACAGTTTACTTTTTGACGTTCTAATTTGGACTTTCAAAACGAGCTTTTCTTAAAAATATGTTTTCGAACTCGAAGATATTTTTATGTTTCTAGTTCAATACCTTTTTTTAAATCTCTTTTTTTAGAACATTGTTTATTAAACTATTACGTCATCTATATACTAACTTAACTGCCATAAATACGATCACAATTTCATACAACAGACCGCACTACAAGTCCTTTAAATCCACTAAACCGAAACTGTTAGCAAGTGGGTACACGTTCGAACTCCATGATGGAGAAAATTACTCGTTACCACAGCACACAGAATGGTTCTTGATTTTGATTTGCTCTCGCGGTATAAATATTAGTTCATTCGCAACCCCAACAATTGGGATAGATTGCAAGCCTGCATACTCACTTTATGCACCACATGCCTTTGATAGTTGTTTGTGGAAAGTAAACTGGATATAATTTGTTCGAGTATGAGATGTTGTGTGAGGATCGTAATTATTGCAGGTCAATAAACTTGCTTGATATATCTTGATGTCTGCGAGCGATAATTCTACCAGCTCTGTTTTGATTTCAAGGCAAAGTGTGTGTACGATCGCATTGCTGCTAACTTCAGAGTGAACATGCGAGCATTGCAACTAAGGGTAAACAACATTTCAGCATGCATAGTAAATTCAATATACCCAGACCATTTGTTAACTCTATATCACTAATGAGCAGACAGGTTCATTGTTTATATTCGTGTTACTACTGCTTATCATGTCGAAACTAAAATAAAATACGCTGTTTATCACCAGCCTGACCAGTTGGTTGTTTTCAATGTACAAGTATAAGAAAACGTCAGTATAACTGGCAACCAACAACTTATTATGATACCATGGGCAAAATAGCCCTGAGCAATGAAATACCCCACGATTTCATGTACTATAAAAAGCAAACGGTTAAGCTGAATGGATCTTTCATCTATAGCAACCGCAGTGTTTGCACATTGGAGCCCTTAAGTCGCTCAAGGGAATAATTAAATGCTTTCATCGATTGTAATCCTTGTTTTCTTTTGTTCCTAAAAATATTGTGATCATCATACTTTTATTAAGTGTGACGTCACGTCGCGCCTCGGCGCCCGCGAGCCTCGCTACGAATGACGCACAGCAGTGGGCCGCTCGCCCCCTCCTCCTCGCCGGCCTTATATATACCGGGGACACACGAGGTTTCGCTCCCTTTTGCTCCGGCCAACACCACCAAAGCTGAGTACCTCATCCGAAGACCTGTGAAGTGCCAACGTACCCCCCACGCCCTGGATAATTGTCTCATCGGCTAATCTCAAGTGTCAGTTTTTTTTGTATAATTAAAGCCATTGTGTAACTGGAATATAACGCGAGTTAAAACTTTCCTGGTGATATTTTTTATTTATTTCCCGTAAGTCAACCTAATTATCTCTCTTTAATTGCTCGGCGAGTGATCGATCCCGGCTACCCCGAGGAAATCAATCACTCGTGCGACATTGGCGCCCAATAGAATTTTTAATTATATTTTTAAAACGTAAGTTGGCACTTTACAGGTGAGTGAAATAATTTCTTTTTCTCTTGTATATTTTTCTCCTGTGTGTGCATATATTCTGGTGTGGTGAATTGCGTACAGGTACAGTTTCTATCTATTTTGGTTGGCCATAAGCAATTTAACTGTGTAAATAACATAACGGTGATTTAATTAACGTTGGTCTAAAATCACGTTCCACCGCGGGCAGCGTGTCGAGCCGCCAACCGGTTCTAACCGCTTAGCCGTTGAACTAACGAGCTTCGTGTTCGCGAAAAAATATTGCGATTCAACCTTTGAGTGACCTTTAAGATTTTTTTTTAATCCTTTACCAATCATCACACCATTGTATAATTTAGTGTATTTCAGCTTTTTTTAGCACGGTATTCGATTTTCAGGCGATATTTAATTTTTTTTCTAGTGTCGGCGTAAATACTTAGATTTTCTATTATTGTTTTGTAATAATGGCTTACATTATAAATTTCTCATTATTAACTAAAGCGGAATTAGAATATGAGACCACAATACGCGGCGTTTCAAAGCCTGACGATCCCCGCAAACAAATCGCTAAACTTTCAGTTAAAACTCCCTCAGAGGATATATTATCTTCACCCTTCCCACCAGAGGAGGATGTGGCAGAAGTGGAAAAGTCGTTATTAAGATCAAATAAACACTTCTCTATGTTGGAAGCAAACTATACTTCCGAGCTTCAACAGAAGGTCGAAACCGTGCTATACCATTGTTTTCATCGACTGAATAGGGTGGATACCGGCAGTCTGGATATTAAAAAAATTTAGTCTGTGTGGAATAAATTTAATGACTTATATGCGAAATTACAATTAATCACGAGCCGTAGTTCGCGGTCGGATTGCTCAGTGGCAGAGGGAAACACTTCCTATAATTACGACCGTAAGCTATTTTCGGAATTAGGTAAATTCAAATTTAACGGTAAACAATTTATTAGCGCAACCTTTAAAAGTATGTTGTCAAAATATAAAATTCCAAATTTGCATTTTACACCGTTTTATACTCCCCACGTTAACTCAGTTGAACGTTACAACAAAACCATTATGACAGCTATTTCAACTTTCATAGAATCTGATCATCGAATCTGGGACACTCTAATCACTAAAGTTCAATTCGCCCTTAACTGCGCAGTTAGTGAGGTTACTGGTTATTCTCCTAATTTCCTTGTTTTTGGTAGGGAGGTCATAACATGTGGTTCTCAGTATATTGACAAGGAATTTAATTCCAATATGGTGCTTGAACCACGGGACGGCTATGCCGAAACTTTAGGCTACTTATCTTCTATTTTCGAGAAGGTACATTCAGCTCTGTTGTCGGCCCACCAACGAAATTGTTCATCTTATAATCTTCGCCGTAAACCGGCAGAATTCAATGTCGGTGATATAGTTTGGCGCAAAACGTTTCTACTTAGTGACAAGGATAAATACTTTAGCAAGAAATTGGCGCCTAAATTTATTAAATGTAAGATTGCCTCAAAAAAGTAACCTCTAGTATACAAACTTAACGACATGGCCGGAAAACCTTTAGGCGAATGGCACATCAAGGATTTAAAGTTGATTAATTACAAAGAATAATAAAAGTATAAAAACATCAATGTAAGACGCATATCTATACAAAGTTATAATTACCTACATAATTATTTGTGAAGGCCAACAATGGTTCTTTTGTTTTCGAGTCGAAGCTCACAAGATAATGCATTGTGTTGTGTTAATGATTTATGTAAACATGCTAACATAAAATGAATAAATGTTTCAGTTATAAATTGTAATAAAGTTTATTACATGTAATATTGTTACAAAGAATCTGTTGTCTATCTAACTATCTGTTATGGCTCAGTGGTTAAAAAGTTGTTGTCGGATCGGTCTGTGGTTCGATTCTCGCATGTGTATTTTCTTTCCGCAAATCTATTTGTTGAAATGCATCTTGATTGGCGTATTGTTTTTCGCCGTGCCTTGTTCTGAAGTTCTGTTGTTATTCTTAATTCTGTATAAATTCCATAATCAAATTGTTATTATAGGTACTTTATAAACTATCAGGGTGATTAACCGTGCGTCGCGAGCTCGGAACAGTCGAATAGTACCTACCATTTAGATCGTACCTACCTAGTTGTCGTTACGACGCACGCGCGTTCACTCAGCGACGCGCCGATAAATAAATGCCTAACTAATGATTCACCATTGTTTACATTCAAAAGGTGTTTACTGGTCGTGTTGTAGTTATTAATTAGAGCAAAATATTTATTAATTGCTTTCCTTTGACATTGAGCGGTCCGGTCGTGTCTGCGGCTTATATTATTTTTGTTCATCTTTACGAAAAATCTGTTGTTATACCTAACTATATTCAAAAAGTTTACTTATCTAGTGGCAAAGGCCGAACCCAAGATTTATAAGTCGTAGGGCTAGATCAAGTTTCTTATATCTACAAATCATTATTACCTAATAATTACCCTAAGCGCTTCTCCATAGATTGTTATCTTTAATATTAAGCTATTACACTGGCCTCGGCATTTACATGTAGGTATGTGTGATGAATTATGAATGATAAATGTTTATGTTCAAATTCAGACTGCCGTTGTACGCGTGAAGAATGCAAGCGTGGGTCATTATTATTTAGGTATCCTAATTAGCGTATAGGGTTGTCACTTGTTCAAGGTACTCATGCCCTTGTTTTCTCTAATTTCAGGGAGTATCTTCAGGGCTGCTACGCCCGTTGGGCTAGGGAATTTTCCTTAGGGAAAATCCCGGCCTAACGGGGGGGGGGTGTGACGTCACGTCGCGCCCCGGCGCCCGCGAGCCTCGCTACGAGTGACGCACAGCAGTGGGCCGCTCGCCCCCTCCTCCTCGCCGGCCTTATATATACCTTTTTTCTACGGCTACCCCGTGGAAATCAATCACTCGTGCGACATAAGTTCGCTTTTTTGTAAATTCCTATTTGTATACACAAATATACAAGGACGGTCAGTGTTTTAAAATCGAAGTACCACTTGGCAAAAGCATATTATGTGATACAATTTGCCCACAATATTTATCGATAGAATAGAATTGGCAATCGATGCTTTCTATTATGAGGGACCTATGTAGTATAGTAAAAGCACCCCGCTTACCTCATGGGAAATTATTCATGCAAAAAAAAAACTTGAAGAAGGCAAACTGTCACGCGTACAAAACAAAATTTATTACGGAATACGAAACATCAATTTTGACGAAAAAGTGAGGATACATCGGCAAAATAAGCAGTTTACTAGCTGAAGTGTCGATCGTTTGTCTACGAAGGGTTTTACAAGTCAATCAATCTATCATAACGAGCTAATACTGAAAATGTTGCTCTTAAACCAGTTCAACAAATGGCTGGGATAAAGATATAAATTATGTCTGTATTTTAAATTATAAGCTGAGAAATATGCTATTAAAGTAAGTGGACTTTGTTGTTTGTACATCACGAAGATTAATTTTTCGAAGTATTTTCCGGTTTCTGCTTCAGAAAATTCAGTGTTAGGGCTGTGTTTTCACAGCAATTGTATCTGACACGAATCTCAGTCTAGTGTTTTGTTTATTTGTCTCAAGATACGTATTATACTTGTTTGTTTAGACACAAGTAGACCTACAGAGTCTAAGTTTAATCTATATACTATTAAAATGTAACAGGGTAAGTTTACATTCTACGCAATATGGTCCACTTTAACTATCGAATGGTCATAAATCGTCGCTCCTTCAATGACGAGCTGTGTCTGCAAATTTTTTCCCAACTCTACTTAGCTTCGATAGTGAAACTTCATTAAAATAAACTACTACATCAATCAACCCGGCATCAAGTGATAATAATAGACTTCATTATTTCCTGTGTAGTGTTTATTTAATTTCTTGTGCCTTGTGTACCGTATGAATGTAAGTCTGAAATAAACGTTTATTATTATTATTGTCGAACTCTAACAAGCTCTATATTGCTGTATGGTCACATTCACATTTTTTTAATATATTTCACTACCCAGCTATGGGTAGTGAAATCTATTAAAGTGGTTTTGACTCACCATCCATTAAATTTGTTAAAAGTTCAGCAATATTTTAAATCAAATACATTCATCATAATAAGAATGTTTTCATAATGATTAGCTTTGTTTATCGTTATTTTCGGTTGACGGCATAGAATACAAGTGTCACTACCCCCTATCTTCCCGTGGGTGTCGTAAGAGGCGACTAAGGGATAACACGATGCAAATACCATATTTGCGTAGAGACGGAAAACTCGACATCAAACCCTATACGACTGCCTCGTTGGTCTCGCGGCATAAATGTGCCAGTGGGATCGGGAGGTCCTGGGTTCGATTCCTGGGTCGGGCAGTGTTATTGGGTTTTTCTGTCACAAAATTCTCAGTAGCAGCACGGAGTCTGGAAATGTGCCCGGTACGGCAATAGGCTCGCCCCTTATTACGTGGGACTAAAGAATATCTGGCGAAATGTGGGTGTAGAAATACACCTCTGCCTTCCCTTTCGGGGATAAAAGGCGTGACGATATGTATGTATGTATCGTTCTAATATTATGCTCCACTATTGATTTTAAATCCAACCAAATTTCGACCGTAATAATTTTTAATGGCATTTGCAGCTGGAATGGATTTCAGAAACTAAACAATAAACGGGCCCGGTATAGTGGAATATGCAATTGAGGGTATAAATTACCGCCTGATCATAAAATATTAATAAATAATTCAGAGTTTAATCGGAGCGTTAATTGCGAATGCTGACACCAGCGTTCAGACTACGGGTCAAATGAATTTTTCCATTTAAAATATTATCGAATATTGTTTTTATTAATGTTAACCTGTTTTCACTCCTTCCGGCGAATAATCTCGATTGATCGCTGCCGGTAAAAGTTTTAATTACCGCATCGTTCCGAAAATAAATGTTGTTGTTTCAGTGCCAGTGGTTATAAAATTGACGCAGTGCTCTCCATTTTGATGAGTGTACTCTTGGTCAGCTTCATGTTTTTATTTTCGATGTTGTTTGATTCACGCATGGTATGTCTGACAAAGGTGTTGATTCTGTTGCCCTATTAGAACAAATTGCTTCTATGTTATTAATGTACGACGTGATTCTATATAAGTTAATTTATAATGTACTCGTACGACTATTTTTAAATGTTAAGCACAAGCAATAACGTAAGCGATATGAAATTGTAACGAATATATTTGCAAGATCTATGCGCTGCTATATGCTTAATATGCTTATCTTACATTTCTTGTTGTATACGGTATGTAGTCAAAGGAGTATCCATGTATTTTTTATTCATACCTAATCTGTTAACATCTTCAACTGGGGAAAGTGATAATTTATATTATCATCTCGCTTACTATTCAACTGAAGCTTTCTTTAAGAAAGGAGAATTAAAAGTTCTTAAGAGAAAGAGGTATTTTAAATTTTAATCGTTTTAGGTGAATTGCGAAATGGTGGCTTAAGTATACGGGTGAGATTGAGTAAAACATGTTCTTAGTTAAAACCAAGAAAATGTAACAATAAAGTATATTGAATTTAAACCACTTTGGTTTCGTTCTGGCTAATTTTATTAAATCTGTTTATGATTTATAGCAATGGCTGCGTGAATATTTTTATTTTTGCAGAAAAACTTATTCGTTTTATGTTTATCTATGTAGATATGTTATTTACCATCTGTTAACATATAATTTAGAAGTAATTTTTCTTGAAACAATTGAAATATATGATATGAATATTAACCTCCATTGCCAACACATTATAATAGGCCGCATTACAAAATATAATACTAATTTTAGTTAAAAATTTTAATTACTTAAACGTCTTTGAACGTGGCAGTAATTTATTTCAACGAATTTTGGGGACAGCAGCTCTACATTAATGTATCTCTAGTATGTTACCTTGGTATTAATGTATATGTGTATAGTTATATGTTTTATTATAAGGTGGTATACGCCTAAACTGTGATTGTATCATAATGAGCTGTTGAAGCCGATTTCGAAATCGAGTCGGTCTTTTTAGTAAGGATTACAACCATAGAAACATAAATAAGAGTAGAAGTGCCAAGGGGGCGTGTCGGTGTCCGCGCGAAATGCACCCAGAGTGCATATCGCAAGCAAATGGCCGTTGCCGCGAAACGAAAAAAATTTAGATGTAAATATAAAACTATAACATTTCATATTGGAGCTTCTACATTCAATAAACATACAAAACAATATAAACCTGAACGACTATGAATGACCTTACAAAGTTTTGGACAAAATCCACAGTTATGAGGACAGATTTGGCACATTCCGTTGAAATGTGCATTCAAAGTTGAGTAAAATGTGGACATTCGTCGTTTAATATCGGGCCCGTTGTTGTAAGCGCAATTAAAAGTTACGAATTGTTAAAGACCATTAACGGGTTGAGTACTTGCGTAAATTTGTATTAAAATGCTTTCATCCCTCTTAACAATAATAATTCAAGTGGTAATTAATGTTTAGATTAATGCCTAAAATATAAACGAGTAGGTACTTCACTATTTATGAAATTGAAGGCTTTACAGACTTATTGATTTTCTTTATCGACGAGCCGGTGGCGTAGCGTGAGTGCAAACGACTGCCATGCCGAAGGTCACGGGTTTGATTCCCGCTCAAGTCAAACATTTGTGTGCAGGAACATGGATGTTTGTGTTGGTCTGGGTGTTTATGTGTATAATATAATACATATGTATTTACAAAAAAAGTATCTTCGTTTGTTTATCTATTATCAATATAGTATAGAGTATAAATATACATACGAAGATGTCTTCATCTTCATCATCATTCATTCTATGTCTATACTAGACAATGGATAAACAGAAAAAACATGGCTACAAACCCATAGAACAATATTTGCTTAGTTTGGAACTAGATGATGTTGGTTGTATGTAGTATAATATTAATATAATTCTTTAGAAACTTTACAGAATTCTATTAACAGCTTGGTTTTACCAGCAGAACTATTCTGGCTATCTTAACCGCAAATGCAATTACTGGGCCCTCAAATTATGCTATGAAAGTGAAATGTGGCCAACTTGATGGCAAACTGAATTGTATTTTACTTATGCTTCTAATATTATATTAATAGTGTCTGTTAAGAGTCCTCTACGACACCGTAATTTCATCATCAACAGCCTTAGACAGTCCACTGCTGGACTAGGCCTCTCCTTTGAAAGGAGGAATTGGCCTACTATACCACGCTGGCCAAACGGGTTGGTGTAGGGTTGGTATCAAGTTTTCCTTCTCTTACAGTGCTGTTCTCTGCATAATATCCTCCCTCTGTCAGCTCTTACGACACCCATGGGATGATATGGGGTGGTGACATTCCGTATTCTTAATCCGTCACCACACGGACAAATTTCACCGTAATTTATCCTAGTTGAAAATATACAAAAAAAAAATTAAACATGCGCGTTCTAGCCCGAAACATTAACACCACCAGAACTTCATTCGAGTTGGGTGTAGGAAAAGCGCCGCACCTTGATTCGCGTAAAGTAATACAATCTAATAATAGTCAAAGCTGAACTACTGAAAGCAAACACCAAATTGCTCGCTTACTTGAGATTACACTGCACGGCGTTTCGCTGCACCGCCCTCCCCTTTCACTCCCCTTCCACCCTCCTTTCACCCCCCTCAAACCCCTCCCCCTCCCCCATCCTCATCTGTCCTTTACCGCTCTCGTGTTTCTAAAGCTGGGGAAAAACTAACGAAACTTGACCGATTCGGATGTTCTTGGTTTTTGGTGTAGATCTTTAGAAGACAGAGGCTTTTAGAAGGTTTAAGGGATGTGTAATTTGGTCGCTCAACTTTATCGAATTTGTCGTAGGACGTGTTTTATTTATATCGTATTTCTTCTTTCGTTTAAGAGCACTGTCGTCGTATGAAGCCGGATTTCACCTTTAATAGCGCACAAGTACTGATTTTATTTTAATTTTTCTTTGTAAGTTTTCTTGTTGGATATTTGTTGGGAATAAAACATAAAAATCAGTTATTTATTAAAAATACAGTTAGTAGAAAAGGGGTGCATAGGGTACCCACCAAGAGGGGTGCATAGGGTACCCACCAAGTGGGTGCATAGGGTACCCACCAAGAACTTAGGGTCCCAAGCCAACCTCACCTGCAAGTGGTGCACCTGCCGATCAACGGACGAGGCTCTGGCAAACAAAATATCCCGATAAGCGGCAATAGGCTCGCCACCTATTACGTGGGATCAAAACACTGGCGAAAAGTAGGCGTTTTATATGCCTCTTGCCTACCCCTTCAGGGAAACAGGCGTGAGTCTATGTATGTGTAGAAAAGTATTGAAACTTGTTCTGCAGATTGGACTTCAACGACGGTTTTTAAGGCACGGCCAAACTTATATATAGCGTTTTCGTTTGCTGGATATTTAATAGTTCGCTTATGATAAAACTACCATTTGATTGTCTTGATTAGAGCACAACGGCAATAAAATAAATACAATCACATTACAAACCATAATTGCTCCTTCTCTAACCTCGTAGAGAAATATCTTTGTCTCCAATTAAAAGCTTTTATTGGAGACTGAAGCAAAATAAAATTGATCTTATATAGTGTAGGTAGTAAACTACTAGCAAAATTTTGACATATTCGATTCAAAATTAACATTTACAACAAGTAGGAAGATATCGTACCCTCCGTATTTATTAAAAATATGCTACAGAAATGCAATCAATTTTCTTGCAGTCGTAAAATATGCAAAATTACAACTTTACCGCAATTAAAAAGGACGGTCGCGGTTTTCTTACTGTCCCTACTCTAATAAAAATCCTTGATTTGCTTGTAACTGGCCACGTTAATTTCAAACTTTTACAAACTTATCTAAAACTAGCCAGATTGAATGACGAAATAAAAGACTAGATTGTAACAATTAAACTTTCTTATACTTCTTCCTCTGTGATTCCTCATTCATGTAATAACACTAGCCTTTGTCGCTTAGCGATATTACAAACGACTGTGCATCAAGAGGTCTCGGTTCTATTCCCGGGTTGAGCAAAAGCTATGTTGGGAATTGCCGAAGCTTGTAGTCAGGAATATGGCTATTTGTGCAAACCATGTTATGTTTGGACCTGCGCGCAAATTCTATCCAGTTTGATATTATTATGCTATCCTAAGGGACTACAAGAGTGAACGAGAGTGCACTTATGTTTGCACAAACGCTTAAGCACTAAAATTGTTTTCTTTTTATATCTTGCTTGAAAATCCTAGTTAGGGATCCCTCTTTACTTATCAAATTTGAGTTAGAACAAGAGTGTGATGAGACACTATTATAGCTCCCGCACATTTGGCTAATCCCCGTTCAGATTGGCCGTCGTAGGCGAAATTCTACATTGTGGATATCATATTCTAAAAATATTGAATATATTAAATATAGCCTTAGTAGGTAGTGCCACATTTATATCAACAAAACGTCTGCATCCAGGTTTATAGTTACAAATCAAATGTTCTGTGGGAGGCCAGTATTTCTGCGATCGAAGCGGCAATACATATTAAATCAACATGGCTTTACTATTCCGCAAATGTCTTACAAAGTCATCAATACATGCTGTATTTATCTGTTAGTAATTGTACAATAAAATAAGTGGCTCTCATATTGCTATTCACGCATGTATTGCTCATACTAAACAACCGCAAGAACTGAATATACCATATTCTGCAAACACAGACTGCAACAAGAGAGACATAATAAAACGCCAGCAAATATTGTGTGCTTAACTGCATGCACATTGCACAGTCAATGTAATGAATATTTATCATTAAATTCAACGAAAGGGGAATTTCACTGACGCACTTTGTTCCTGGGGGATGCACTCTAAGAATGTTTCAAGTAATTTGGA
Organism: Euclidia mi; assembly: GCA_944739405.2. Classification (NCBI taxonomy): domain Eukaryota; kingdom Metazoa; phylum Arthropoda; class Insecta; order Lepidoptera; family Erebidae; genus Euclidia; species Euclidia mi. Next base: position 82,312,784 of record OX123182.2, on the reverse strand, counting down.
TTCTATTCACAACAAGCGGGGAACGGTCGACAGTGGAGCGCGCCAAATGAACCGGCTCGCCTGCATATGGCTCTAGAGACTCATTGGAATTGCCTGTTGAGGGAAATAACTTGACCTTCGGGTAATGATATATTACCCGTCACTTTTGTCTTAGTTTACCTTTATTTCTAGTAGCCTTAAAAGCTTTTTCATTGAGTTAATAGACGTATCCTATACTTCAATTTACACTTTAAACGGTTAATTGACGTCTCATTTGACCAGTAGACTGGTTTATTCTTTGCTCATAGAATCAGTATTGCCATCCAGCGTGGCAATGCTGCCAGCCTTCTGGACACCTTACCCGATGACATTGATGCGGAGGCATTTTATTTAGACTTTTAATTTTATTTTATGTTTGTTATTAAAATGAAATCAAGTATTATTTTCGACCAACTTAAGAAAGCGGTATTATAATTGTTCAGAGTTGCCTAGAAGGACTGGTAAAAGTTTGCCGAGGGCAATGGAAGCGTGATTGTATTAATCCAGTCGTAGTAGGCAAAGACAAAAGTCGAACATATATTTACTGTGATACACAGTGATGACAAATTACAAGTACAACTTACCTGTTGATCTTCTCTGGATGTCAGGCTTGGAGCTAAATTAGACACACACACAGATCTAAAATTGGCCAATTTTAGCTGGTGAATTATCTAAATACTTAGCTATCAGGCTGCAAACGCGACGTCTTCAAGACACGATGGCACGTGGACGTCGAAACCAGATTCACACAATTTTTGCAAATGTTCGATATTTCACAAATCTATTACAACCCTTGTCGGTAATAGTCAAAAGCGGCAGATACAAGAATTTACAAGACAAATTTACTTCAATTCTACAAATCACGCGAAAAACAAAACGGCGTGGACACAAGACAATTTTTCCGGAAGCAAGAATGAGTGTTTTATCTAAAATATATAAATCCTTTCTCATAACTCCCTAAATTTCCAACAAAGTAATATGTATAGTTCTTGTCCGGCACAAGATCTGTTTAACCCACATTTGAAGACCACATTAAAATTTGATTAATATTTGTACGTTCTACTTGTACGACATTATTGCAATCATTGATCACATTTTTGTTAAATAAATTATTTATATTAGTTATTACTATTATATTACTTTTTACTAATTACATGTGGATCACGACACGTGTAATAAGTAGGCTTTGAGGAGATAGGCCAACCAAAATTTCGTTAAAACCTAAAAAATACATACATAGATTCACGCCTGTTTCCCGAAGGGTTAGGCAGAAACTACGGAACGCCATTTGCAACGATCCTGACATATCTGTCTTGCTTCATTCACTCCTGTCAAATTTCTCATGCGTACTCTTCTGTTTGCAAGCTTTTTCTGGGGAGCAAGGCGGAGCAAAGGCAATACCATGGGCAAAATAGCCCTGAGCAATGAAATACCCCTTGATATCATGTACTATAAAAGGCAAACGGTTAAGCTGACATGAATTTTTCATCTATAGCAACCGCAGTGTTTGCACATTGGAGCCCCCAAGTCGCTCAAGGAAATAATTTAATCCTTCCACTGATTGTAATCCTTGTTTTATTTTGTTCTTAAAAATTTTGTGATCGTCATTTTTTATTAAGTTTGCCTTTTTGTAAATTCCTATTTATATACACAAATATACAAGGACGGTCAGTGTTTTAAAATCGAAGTACCACTTGGCAAAAGCATATTATGTGATAAAATTTGCCCACAATATTTATCGATAAACTTGTTACATAATGAAGCTTACCTAGTTATTTATAACAGTGTGTGTATTAAAAAAATGGCACCGCGTTAAGTATAAAATACAAGTCATAGTTTTTAATAGAAGCGATAGCCTGATGGAGAGACCAATAAACTGCCATACAAATGTTCATGGGTTCGAAATTACAGCACGCAAGTTGATTTTTTTAAGTTAGATGCAAATTAAACTGTTATCACTTGTCCACTGCTTTGTCAACAACGTTAGCTTGTGACTTACAAGCTTAATGTTTGGCAGTCACAAAGACCTTTGACTGCCAAACATTTTGTCATCGATCTAAACCATCAAATAAAGCTTATAAGTATTTGTGTTTATATATTAAAGCTAAAATTCTGTTAATGTCTTTGATCTTGAGTTAAAGATAATGATTAGTCATATTTGTCAAGTGTCATGTTATTCAGAAAACAATACATTTTCTTTAAGCTCACTATAATCGTATTTTTTCCCTTGATGTTATATTCCCATATTTTAAATGATGACTTAGCATATTCGTATCCTAAGGTTTATCGAATGTGACGATCGTAGGTTCGCGCGTAACATAACTAAAACTATCTCCGTGTGAAGGTCGAGGCACACATTTGCTCACACTCGCATACTTCCCAGGAGTCATAAAACTTACAACCGGCACGATCTTACATAATACGATAAATTTTCTGAAACTTATCTAACACACACACTCGTATAGAACTATCTTTATCTAGTGTGTAAGATTTACCACACGTCAATCCATAATACTTGCTGGTCGTAAACAAAAATTCACTGTACATAAAAGGCAGTGAGTGAAAAAAAAATTTTCTCCTCCATAAAAACAGTTAGGCAGTTATATATGGTGATACTGCAATCTATACTAGGGATTTCGCCCGGGGCAGAGCATTTACGATTATCCGGGTTTTTCCTACAAAGAAATATTACTTGACAAATCAATTTCGTGTAGGTTCCCTTTTTTGCTCATCAACGTGCTATGGATTTTGTAAAACGATCGGTTTAAATGGACTAAAGGATCCAAACTTTTTCTTTCCTTACTTCAAACATAAAACAGCGCTAAGTGTCTAACGTTAAGTGTGTACTGTCCAAATATCCTCAACATTTTCCTGCTTTATTTTACTGATCCTGTTTCATTAATTGATTGATAATTAAATACAGTACATCGGAATCACGCGGAGTCGTGATTTACCCTAGAATGGAGACATTCCGATCTCCTTCCCTCACACCACGAACACGATTTCGCAGAAACACTTCGAGGAAATAAAATGCCGCTACGGGAAGAGATGCGAACTTGAAAAAGATCAAATTTTATGTCGGTAAAAACGTTTAAAGATAAACAAAGGAAACTGAGTGAAGCCAAAAACTCTGTGAAGAAGTGAGTGGTGTACCGCCAAACAGCCACATCGAAGTGACATTATCGTGCGCGTGCGATATTGCCATGTGATTAGCATACAGATTGTATACATTTATCTGCACAATACTGTCTCGGATTTTTGCATTTCGCCTCCGCTTTGCCAGCAATTATTCCCTACTTTTAAGTTGTTTAGTATTTATTTATAATACTGGGGTAACAACGTACGCGGTGTTTGTTTTATTATCGGTTGGCACAAGAAATAAATGACGTTATAATGTTTTCATTTCGTTCGCATTACTGTGTAGTTTTATGACCTCTTTTATCGGTTGTGACTAATACTTTTACTGCGGCATCTTCAGTCTTTGTTTATTGGGAGATAAAGGCTATTTTTGTATTACATTACAACCTTAGAAACTTTTAAACACTCGCGTTGCATGTTTAAGAATATAAATCTATACGGTAATTAACGCGAACATGCATTAGGTATTTACATACCTTATTTTTGCTTGACGTTTCGAGACGGTTGCACGTCCCGTGATCGCAATCTGACTGGTGTAGCGATGTCACGTCTCCGAGTGCCAGGTAGAAGATTCTAATTCTACCCTCGCGTTGTTGATTTTTGAAGTGCCGGCGCAAAACACACTAACCGTATCTGTATATTGAACATTCGCCGACTGCGCATTAAAGTAGGGTGTTGTTAACCGGATCACTGGAATCCACGCCGATGACAATTTGAAGCCCTCTTCCCGATTGAAATATTTATGTTTTCTGATTTCGATCGCTTCACGCACAACTCTTGGGTAAAAGTGGCGTTCCGTGGAGAGGACTTGGGGACGATGAAATTCAATCCAGTGATTGGTGCCCGATTGAAGTAAATGTTCCGCAATCGCCGATTTGTTCGTTTGACGGTTCATTACAGCTGCGATGTGCTCCTTTATACGTTCAGGGACGGTCCGCTTCGTTTGCCCTATGTAAGAGCTTCCGCAGCTGCAGTTGATCCGGTTAACAACACCCTACTTTAATGCGCAGTCGGCGAATGTCAATATACAGATACGGTTAGTGTGTTTTGCGCCGGCACTTCGAAAATCAACAACGCGGGGGTAGAATTACAATCTTCTACCTCGCACTCGGAGCCGTGACATCGCTACACCAGTCAGCTTGCGACCACGGGACGTGCAACCGTCTTGAAACGTCAAGCAAAAATAAGGTATGTAAATACCTAATGCATGTTCGGGTTAATTCCCGTATAGATATATATTTTTAAACGTCACAACCTTTTATTTATATATAAAGAATTGGAATAATATGTTGTACCACTGACGTCTTTTTTTGTTTTATAGCTTTCAGTAGCAAATAAAATGATACATGTTCGTCTCTCAAATCTTTGTTTGAAAATCTAACCTCAGTAGAATAACTCAGGTCATGCCACTTAAATCAATAAAGCTATTGAAAAGTAGATTCAACACAAACCAATCCGTATGGAAATTTCTTCCTACTGCAGTGTATCTTTGAGATTTTTATCGATCAAATCATCATCAGGTCATAAATAGTGTTCCGGCACACGACCTCATCGCATGATCGCATCGATCGATTCCGGCGCAGATGCTGTGTGATTAATCCATCAGACATTCTGAAAATAAACAAAGATTACCGAAATCTACCGAGTAAATTTTGTACCATATTTTGGCTTAACCCTAAAACGGCCGATCCTTCAAAATCTGAGCAGAACAATACAACAAGCAACAGTTATTCTTATCGGACATTAATTAGGAGTCTTGTAACAACTTATGACATCCAATTTTGAGTTAATTAAACTCAACAGTTAGTTGCTGACACACGAGACGAGAATTCTGCGATGTCTTTATCGGAGTACATTTAATGACGTAATAGAAAGCTAAGCCTCTTCGTATCATGTTATCTTTTTCTTTCATAGTGCATAAGTTTATCAATAATACTTAACATATTATAATACCGCTTTCTTTTGTTGGTCGAAAAGAATACTTGATTTCATTTTAATAACAAACAAAATTTTCACACGTCAAAATTGTAGTAAATATAGTTAAAAGATACGTCTAATAACTCAATGAAATAGCTTTTAAGGCTATTAAAAATAATGGTAAACTAAGACAAAACAGACGGGTAATATATCATTACCCGAAGGTCAAGTTATTTCCCTCGACAGGCAATTCCAATGAGGAGAATGAGGAATTCCTCCTTCCTCAAGGAGTTATTTGGGGATGCCATTCAGGCACCTGTAGGTCCGCAGCCGCGTATCAGCGCGGCCCGCCCGTCTTCGCCGACATCATCGGCAAGGTCGCGCTCTCGCAGCGTACTTCTGAATCCGAGGCGACCAGCCGCCCATCTAGCGCTCTGAGCGAGATGGACACGACGGTGCGCGACTGGGACGAGGAAGAGGAGTCAGCTGACGAGTCGAACACAGACTCGTCAGACGCAACCTCAGTCCCTGAGGACTTTACCCTTGTAGAGGGTAAGAAGCGCCGCCGAGCGGCCAAGTCTAAGCCAGGCAAGGCGGCTACGCCGGCCAAGACGGCTAAGACTTTGGCGTCTTCGCCACCAAGCTCGCGGCCAGGACACAGCCGCCCAGCCACCCCACGCCCAAAGACCCCCCAGCCCCCATCAGGGGCCCCCCAGACTAAGCTCCCCGTGCCTCCACCCCTGTTCATACAGGACATGGCCAAGTGGCTGGCAGTTTCCAGCTGGTGCAACGAGCGCCAAGTAAATTACACGAGCGCGAGATCCTCCCAACAGGGGATCAAAGTTCAGGTGGCCACGTCCCAGGACCACCGCGCTCTGACTAAGGTACTGAAGGAGAGGCAAATCTCCTTCCATACCTACACTTTCCCCGAGGAGCGGCTCCTCCGAGCCGTTATTAGGGGAGTAAGATAAGATAAGATATTTTTTTTTTATTGTACACCAGAAAAACGGGAATACAAATACAATTATCAAATTAGTACCTAAGGAGCTGACGACCGAAGAGGTCAAGGCTTCCTTGCTCCAGGAGCAACTGCCCGTGCACGAAGTGCACCGCATGACTAAGGCGAGGACACGCGAGCCATATGATATGGTACTCTTCGTCCTCGACAAGTCCGATGCTGGAAAAGCCATCTTTAGGCTCACCTCTATATGCCACTTGTCTGGCATAAAGGTCGAGCCTCAGCCAGTGCCACCGGTGCCAGCTGTATGGGCACTCGGCGCGTAATTGTTTCGCGCGGCTTAGGTGCGTTAAGTGCCTAGAGGACCACGCAACCGCCGACTGCAAGCGCCCCAGGGACAAGGCGCTTTGCGAGGCCCCTCTCGCATGCGTATTGTGCGGGCAGCTGGGTCACCCCGCGAACTACCGCGAGTGTCCCTAGGCACCGCGTGCCACTCGAACCGCGGCGAAGGCGCCTCCAACGCCCGCACGCACAGTCCTCAAGGGGCCCCGGCCCCAGCCCCCACCCGGCCCTCTGGCCCGTCTCGGCCTTCAGCCTGGCACGCACCTTTAGCGTTCCCTTCGCTGCCATCTCGCCCGGCACCTCCTCTCGCGCAACCAGCTAGGCCCGCTAACTAACAAACACCAACACCCGTGTTAAAGGTGGCCCAGCCCACCACTAACCCGCGTCCGGCGACGGTACTGGTACTCGCCGCCAGCCCCAATCCACCCCAGGTTGAAGACGACTTCAGCCTGGTTGCTAGATTCGCAGCGCTCGCGAGCAACGCTGATATTAGTGCCATCGCGGCAGATCTTAGACGTGCGCAAGGCAATCTCAACGCCATGTTAGAAATACGTTTTAGGTACGCGTACGTATTTCAGTCAGTTGAAAATTTTAGGGCAGGCAGAGTCAAACCACGATCACTCAAGGTAGGGTTCTTCAATGCTAATAGCATTGCATCGCAACGTGATGAAATAGGCACGTTCCTTAGGGACCATCAGACAGATATACTACTTGTGCAAAACACTTTCTTAAAGCCAGCACACAGAAACCCTAACATTGCAAACTATTGTTTAGTGCGTAATGATAGGCTGAACTCGCCCGGATCACTCTGATTTACTTTAAGAAGTCTCTGCATTGTATACCTATGGATCCGCCAACCTTGGAGTACATTGAGGCCTCGGTCTGTCAACTCGCCATGACTGGGCACCCATCCATTACCCTGGTATCTGCTTACCTCCCACCATCGTCTAGCACTTCACACAACTCTAAGAGGCACCTGAAAGAAGACCTTCAGGCCCTCCTATGGCTAGGCGACTCGGTTATCGTGGCGGGTGATCTGAACGCCAAGAACACCTGCTGGGGCTGTCAAGTGACTAACCCACGCGGCACGATATTCGAGTCGCTCTCTGAGTCACTTAACTATGACATTATAATGCCGCTAGAGGCGACACATTATTCTGATAATGTGACGCACAGACCTGACATACTAGACGTAGCCCTTTTAAAGAACATAAGTCTACGCTTGTGTTGGGTAGAAGTGTTACACGAGTTAGACTCCGACCATAGACCGGTCCTGTTAGACTTTGCACCCAGACTAGGGCCCATAGACAGAGGGCACAGGCCGAGTAAACTGGTCACTGACTGGGCACGACTCGGGAAAGAACTCGTGTCGTCCTCGCCAGTGCTCTGAGAGCAGATACCGCTAGACGCCAATCAAATGGGGGTCAATGACACACTACAAGCGGTCGATAGCATTACGAGCCACGTGCAATCGTTAATTAACGATTGCTCACGGCAGGTACCCAAGACGGGCGACCGTCGATGGAGCTTGCCCGCTGACGTACGTGACTTGTTGCGGCGTAAGAACGCAGCGATTCGTGCCTACGACCGATACCCAACTGAGTCCAATCGCATCACTATGCGCTCCCTACAGCGTGACGTCAAGTCGCGTATTAAAGAGATGCGTAACTCTCGATGGGAAACTACACTTAGCGAGCTAGAACCCACTCACCTCGCCTTCTGGCAGCTGTCTCGTTCGCTCTCTAGAGATGTCACCAAGACCTGTCCACCACCTCTGAACAGGCCCAATGGTCCACCGACTTCCGAGGACGGGAACAAGACAGAATGCCTGGCCGACAGCCTGGAGCAGCAATGTACGCCGAGCACGTCACACATCGACACAGACCACCTATTAGAGGTAGATAGCGAGGTGGAGCGTCGAGCCTCTCATACGTCGCCACCTCGTGACAACGAAGACGAGCAACACATACCCCTAGCCACCCCCGATGAGGTTAGGACGATCATTAAGGGTTTACACCCCCGTAAAGCTCCCGGCTCGGACGGCATAACAAACAGGGTCATTAAAATGTTCCTCGAAGCTTTCATAGTCATTATGACTACTATATGTGACGCCGCAATTAACAACAATATGTTTCCACATCAGTGGAAAGAAGCCGTGGTAATAGGAATCCACAAACCCGGCAAGCCTAGGGTCGAGCCTAGTAGTTATCGTCCGATCAGTCTGCTTAAAGGTTTAGGGAAAGTTTACGAGCGGCTTTTGTATGTTAGGCTGAAAGCATACGCTGATGCATCGCTCTTGGTCCCCCACGAACAGTTTGGTTTCCAAACCCGCCACTCGTGCGTACAATAGGTTCACCATATCGTTGAGTATATCAACGTGCGGCTGCAGCGTAATTTATTCACCGGCGTTGTTGTTTTCGACTTAGCGAAAGCTTTCGACAAAGTGTGGCACAACGGCTTGATTTACAAGCTTTTCACTATGGGAGTGCCTCACAAGCCCGTGCTCATCATACGAGACTATCTGTTGGATAGAAGCTTTCGGTTCGCTTTCATTGTTTACCGCTGATATACCGATGCATCGGCTAGTGCAGACAGCACTTTTTGCAGACGACACAGTCATCTATATCTCAGGCGCAGACCCTGGCGCAGTCAGTACGAAGCTCCAATCCGCAGCCAACGCCTTAGGCGCGTGGTTCCGGAGATGGCGAATAGAGGTCAATCCCGAGAAGAGTCAGGCGGTGCTTTTCCACCGGAGAACTCCTCACCTGTACCCGCCGGTTGCGATCCCACAAATAAGGATGTTTGGATCCCCTATTCCATGGACTAGGGAAGCCGAGTATCTAGGTGTGATTCTTGATGATCGACTATCGTTCCGCTCACACATTACGAAGGCTCGCAACAGAACCTCCTTTGTGCTTGGGCGCTTACATACTAGTCAACGCTAGATCTAAACTATCGCTTAGGAACAAGATTAGGTTATACACATCGTGTATTAGGCCTATAATAACATACGCTAGTGTAATATTCGCTCACACTAGGCCACACAGGATCCATATGCTGAAGGGAAGTTTGAAGGGGTGGGAGGGCGCTGCAGCGACACACCGTGCCGTGTAATCTCAAGTTAGCGAGCAATTTGGTGTTTGCTTTCAGTAGTTCAGCTTTGACTATTAGATTGTATTACTTTACGCGGCACTTTTTTTACACCCGACTCCAATGGAGTTCTGGCGGTGTTAGTGTTTCGGATAAGAACCTGTTAATGTTTAATTTTTTTTGCATATTTTCCACTAGGATAAATTACGGTGTCGTAGAGGACTCTTAACAGGCACTATTAATATAATATTAGAAGCATAAGTTAAATACAATTCAGTTTGCCATCAAGTTGGCCACATTTCAGTCTCATAGCATAATTTGAGGGCCTAGTAATTGCATTTGCGGTTAAGAGAGCCAGAATCGTTCTGCTGGTAAAACCAAGCTGTTAATAGAACTCTGCAAGGCTTCTAAAGAATTATATTAATATTATACTACACACAAGACTGCTTCGTTGGTCTCGCGGCATAAATGTGCGCGTGGGATTGGGAGGTCCCGGGTTCGATCCCCGGGTCGGGCAAAATGTTAGTGGGTTTTTCCGTTAGGCAATTCTCAGTAACAGCACGGAGTCTGGTAATCTGCCCAGCACGGCAATAGGCTCGCCCCCTATTACGTGGGACTAAAATAAATCTGGCAAAAAGTGGGTGTAGCAATATACCTCTGCCCTCTTCGGGGGTATAGGCGTCAACAACATCATCTAGTCCCAAACTAACCAAAGATTGTACTAATGGGTTTGCAGCCATGTTTTGTTTGTTTATCCTTTGTCTAGTATAGACATAGGATGAATGATGACGAAGATGAAAACATCTTCGTATGTATATCTATACTACTATATTGACAATAGATAAACAAACGAAGATACTTTTTTTGTAAATACATATATTATATTATACATATAAACACCCAGACCAACACAAACATCCATGTTCATGCACACAAATGTTTGACTTGAGCGGGAATCAAACCCGTGACCTTCGGCATGGCAGACGTTTGCACTCACGCTAAGCCACCGGCTCGTCAATAAAAAAAACAATAAGTCTGTAAAGCTTTCGATTTCATAAATAGTGAAGTACCTACTTGTTTATATTTTAGGCATTCATATAAACATTACCATTTGAATTATTATTGCTAAGAGAGATGAAAGCATTTTAATATAAATTTACGCGAGTACTCAACCCGTTAATGGTCTTTAACAATTGGTAACTTTTAATTGCGCTAACAACAACGGGCCAGATATTAAACGATGAATCATTTTACTCAACTTTGAATGCACATTTCAACGGAATGTGTCAATCGTTCCTCGCTTGCTTTTCCAATACGAGCGATCCTTTTTTATCCCTTCCCTTCTTCCCAAAGGCACGCCTAGCTCTAATTCGTCGCCGAGTTCAACGACGCGCGACCAGTCAACATTCATCCGGCTCGCTGACCGGCTGCGTTCGCGAGGCAGAACCGCGACGCGCCGAACACGTGTAATACCGCTATATCTTGCCGCTTAATAATATAAACAAGAACAAAACCGCCCGCGGGTGAAGTGGAGTGATCTGTGCAGCTCTGGGTAGGATCCAAATGGAGTGATCAGCTTTGTGGGCCGATTCTGGAAGAAGCCGGCGGCCGCCATCTTGTCAAGCCGAGAGAACGGAGGTAGGTGGGCTGTTAACCCCAGTATCTATAATTTCCAACTCCTCCTCACCTTTGTCCTATCCTAGGCGATTAATAGCCATCCTTATACAGTCCACAATATTAATATTTTGCCCAATCGCCTAATACATTCAGTTTCGGTGCAACGCCGAGCCATTTTTTGATCCGTACGAGTCGGATTCATTTACGTTTATACGTAACCTCTCGTTTATATCGAGTAGGTATCCTCTAGAAGTACCTACCTAGATAGTTGTAGCACCTAGCTATACTCCTAGTCCATTTACATACCCATTACGTGGTAAGTTCCGTACGCTTCCGTAGGTAATATACTTTTATGTAGCTACCTACTAATCTGATATATCATAGTTGTCTTGTAAATTAAATATTTCAAGCACCTTTTAATTCCACCGCCTTAAAGTGTTGCCTACTTAGGTAAAATAATAGGTACTTTAGGTATTCTTATTTTCGTTTGGTCTCATTAGCTTATACTTACGTAAACATGGCACAACAAAAGAAGCCACGCATGTCGGAAGAAAAAGAGCTGACAATCTTAGAAGCTAAACGTAATATTTTATTTGAGCGTATTCAAAACATTTACGAGCGCTCAAAAACTGCCGCTACTTCCGAAATTAATAGGGAATCATTTCTTAGTTATTGTATGACAGTAGATAGTATTCGAACAGATTTTCATAAGTTGTTAGACGATTATAACGCAAGATTGCTTTCTATTAATCCTGATGAACAGCCGAATTATCAGGCGTACACCGCATTTGAAGATCTTTATTGTATCATCAAGCGCATACCATCACAATTGGAGGGTAGATGTTCCGCACAGCCCATTTCTGTCGGACCGGCGGTTCGAGTGCCGAGATTACCGCCAATTGAGCTTATGTCGTTTGACGGAGATATACGAAATTGGCCGTTATTCTATGCGAGTTTTAAGTCTACAGTGCACGATAATGGTTCTCTGACACATGCTGACAGGTTGTACTATTTGATAGGTAAGCTGTCACCGAAGGCCCAGTCCGTATTTGCAGGTGTCACACCCAGTGCTGAGAACTATCAGGTCATATTCCAGTCACTACTTGATAGGTATCAAGATACTCGTGTTCTAGCGTCTACTTACTTTGATCAAGCTTTAAATCTTAAATTGTCCGGTGCTGCGTCTGTTTTGAATTTCCAGCTGTTTATAGACAACTTTGCTACCGCAGTTAATTCCCTTAAAAACTTAAAATTAGAAGATCTTTCCGAATTTATGTTTCTTCAACTCGCTTTAAAAAAGTTTGACACTGAAACAATTCGCGCATTCGAGATGACGGAACGCAATCATAAAATACCTACACTAGATAGTTTTATTTCTTTCATCAAAGATCAGTGTCGAATATTTCATAATACGCAGTCTAGTTCATCTAGCTCGTCTAATAATAATAACAGCAAACAAAAGTCGAATAAAGCGCGAAATAGCAATAATAACTCGGTCCCTAATTCGCAATCTTACGTAGCATGCTCGGAATCTAAACAAATCTAAAATAATTCACAGAAGTGTCTGTGCAGTAATATAGTACACGACCATTTCTATAAATGTCCCGCCTTTAATAATTTAAATCCGACTGCTCGTTACAAATGTGTAAAAGAAAACAAAGCTTGCGTTAATTGTTTAAGTATAAAACAAAAAACGAGTGATTGTTATAGTAAGACGAAGTGTCGTTCATGTAATCAACGACATCACTCATTATTACTTGACACTTTGATAAAAGTTATCAGTTGTCGGGCCAGTCCGGTAACCTTGACACACTTACGTCGCAGGTGCAGGCCACTGTGGCTCCACCCTCCGCGTCTCAGGGCGAAGTATCGTTGTGTACGACGTCCATTGCGCGGGCAGCGTGCACGCGCGGACGGCCCTCGCGCGCTTGTAGTACTCAGCGCGATGCTAAGCCGCAGTGTACGGCGTCCAAGACGGTTCTATTAGCGACAGCGCAAGTTATCGTTTATGACATTAATGGCACGCCGCACATGGTTCGTTGTTTGCTCGACAGTGCGTCACAGAGTAATTTTATTACTTCTGATTGTTTCAAACGCCTCGGACTGTGGGATACCTTTAGAAATACTAACTTAGTAGTCAAAGGCATCGGGGGTTCAGAAAAACATTGCAAGGGTTCCGTAGATATTAAAATACATTCGCGTTTTGATAGGAATATTAATTTTAACATTTCTTCGCTTATCGTGGAGCGTATTACGGACACATTGCCGAATGCTAATGTGGACGTATCACTACTCACACATCTCGAGACATTACCGCTAGCAGACGCGGAATTTGCGAATCCGGCAGACATTGATGTTTTGATCGGAGCTTCAATATTTCCGCACTTGTTACTACCTAAAGTTGTACGTAGTGAGCAACATAATTTACCGCCCGCTATTGAGACGGTATTTGGGTATGTGATTATGGGTACCATACCTACGTTACATACTTATCATTATATTACGTCTTGTTGTTGTTCTGTTCTTCAAGAAAATAATATTGTTCCTCTTCTCAAGCGATTTTGGGAGCTCGAAGAGATTACCGCACCGCCCTCGATGAGCCGTAAGGATCTCGTTTGTTTGTGACGACAGTGGCAGATACGTAGTGGCGTTGCCATTCTATGGTGACCCTTATTCGTTAGGCGACTCGTACGCTGCTGCGCTTAGACGTTTTCATTGTTTAGAACGTAAACTTGATGCATCACTTAAGTTACGCGGCGCCTATAATGACGTCATTCGTGACTACCTAAATAAAGGTTTTTTAAGTGTAGTTGTAAACAACGAGGGCAATTCGCTTCCCTCATAAACTATCCCGCTTCACGGCGTAGTTCGCGAAGATAAAACCAAACTAAACTTCGCGTGGTTTTAGATGCTAGTTGTAGGACTCCATCGGGTCAGTCGATTAATGACATTTTGCATGCCGGACCTAATCTACAGGGTGATTTATTTAACATCATAATAAAGTTTCGTCTTTTCCAAATCGCTCTGTCAGCTGATTGCCGCCAAATGTTTCTCAATATCGGCGTTTGCGAATCTGACCGTAGATTTCAACGGATTTTTTATCGTTTTAAGAATAAGGAACCTTTATCCGTGTATCAGTTCAATCGTGTTTGTTTTGGACTCAAGTCTAGCCCATATCACGCGTTACGAGTTGTTCGCCAGTTGATCGCTGATGAAGGCGATCACTTTCCCGCCGCAGCAGCTGTTGCTACTTCCGCTTTGTATATGGATGACATTGCCTGTAGTGTCATATCCGTTCCGCTAGCAATTTCGTTTTGTGAAGAGCTTATTCAGCTTTTCAAGCGAGGCCAATTTGATCTTGTCAAATGGACAAGCATTTCTAAGGAGGTTCTCGCACGCATACCTGATTCTCATAAAGCTTCTCCAGACATTGAATTTGAGAAGTCTGTACCGCATAAAGTTCTCGGTTTACGCTGGGACAAGTCCTGTGATAGTTTTCGGTTTGACACCTCACCGTCAGATGATAAGTGCACCAAACGCACTATGCTGTCCACAGTGGCTCGACTATGGGACATAATGCGTTTTGTGGCTCCCACAATTTTGTACGCCAACCTCTTGATCAAAGAACTTTGGTTATCAAAGTGTGAGTGGGATGAAACACCCCCTGACCATATTGTCGCCGCTTGGAGCCAGTTTTGTATTGCGCTTACCGCGCTCAATCAAATTACTATTCCGCGTCATCTTGGGTTGGTAGATGGATGTACCATCAACTTAAAAGGTTTCGCTGACGCCAGCGAGCGTGCTTACGGCGGAGTCGTATATCTGCAAGTCCGCATTGGTTCTAACTACTCGGTGCAGTTAGTTTGTGCCAAGTCCAAGGTCTCGCCTATTAAAATCATTTCGGGTGCGAGACTGGAGTTGTGCGCGGCCCTTCTGTTGTCTCAGTTGCTCCGCAAGGTTCAAGACACAGTTTTGCCCCACTACCCTATCAATAAAATATACGCGTTTTCTGACTCCAAAGTAGTAGCTCGCTTGGATTTATTCCTCTCCTCACCGCTGGCAGACTTTTGTCGCCAACCGCGTTAATAAATTAATTGAACTTGTTCCTGCTACTTGTTTCAATCATGTCGCGGGTATTGAGAACCCCGCTGATTGCCTGTCTCGTACTCCACTTAATCTTCTGCATCATCCATTGTGGCATCATGGACCTTCTTGGATTTCCCATGATCCGTCAGAGTGGCCCATGCAACCCTTTGACCACAGTGAAGAGGACGAGGATGTACCCGAACGGAAGTCTGTTTCTCATCCCATGATTGTTGAGGTTGCTGTGTCTCCGATCTATGCACTCGCACTACGCATGTCATCGTGGTCTAAGTTACTCCGCGCCATCGTTTATGTCTGTAGGTTTCTTAGGCACCTACCTATTGGGACTTTTGTTTCAAGTACCGATTTTGAGTTTGCAGAATGGAAGTTACTACGAGCTGTACAGGCTGTTCATTTTAGTAACGACATTCAAAATTTGAAAAATAATGTACCTTGTTCTCCCGCTATTCTTAGGCTCAAGCCGTTTCTCGATGAGCACGGCGTCATACGCGTTGGTGGTCGTCTGTCAAATTCGGATGAACCTTATAACTACAAGCATCCTTGCATTCTACCGCGTCATGATCATGTTTTCGACCTTCTTGTTGATTTTTATCACAAGAAGCATCTCCATGCTGGTCCAGAGTTGCTTATGTCCTTACTTAGGCATAAATATTGGGTTTTAGCCGCTTGATGAATAATTCGTCACAGAATACATAAATATAACGTCTGTTTCAAATTTCGTCCGCGTCCGACTTTCCCTCCCATGGCAGATCTTCCTAGCCAGCGCGTCAATCAGGTTGATAAAGCGTTTACACATACCGGTTGTGATTACGCAGGACCACTGCAGTATACGCCAGTGCGTGGTCGAGGTGTTAAAAGCCGTAAAGTTTGGCTATGTATTTTTACATTGTTGGCAAATTGTATGCAAAGGTACTTATTGAAAGAGTTATGGAAGTAACCGACAAGAAAATATGGGATGTACAAGCGGGATTCCGAAAGGGTATGGGATGCACGGATCAGGTTTTTTCCTTGCGAAGCATAGCCGAAAAGATTTTGGCCAAAGGTCTATTGCGCATTCGTGGATTTGGAAAAGGCTTACGATAAAGTGGTGAGGAATGAAATGTGGTCGGTGCTGTCAATGAATGGGTTGGACAGTAGCCTCATTCGAGCTCTGAAATCCCTTTATGAGGATTCTAGAGCTTGTGTGAGGATAAACGGGGCATACACTGACTGGTTTACCATCGAGAAAGGTGTTAGACAGGGATGTGTAGCGTCGCCGTGGCTGTTTAACCTCTTCATGGACAGTTGTTTGCAAGATTTAAAACATAGTGACTGCGGATTAAGGATGAATGGGTTACTCGTCAAATGCCTCCTTTATGCTGATGATCAGGTAATACTTGCATCTTCAGTGGAGGAGTTGCAGGAGATGGTAGCAATCATGCATGAGGAAAGGAATGAAAGTGAATGTAAGTAAAACGAAAGTTATGGTTTTTGGAAAGGAGGAATGCGTTACGGCTTGTAATGTTTTGATCGATGGACAGCGAGTGGAACAAGTGAATGAGTTTGTTTACTTAGGTACGTTGTTTAGAAGAGATGGTAAGAATGAAGAAGATATTGAAAGGAGAGTTAATGCAGGTAATAGTGTGAATGGAGCTCTGAAAGCGTTTATGAACAGTCAAAACGTGTCCAAAAAGGCACGTTTGGCTGTACATAGAGGCGTGTTAGTGCCTACCCTTATGTATGGTAGTGAAAGTTGGGTATGGCAGAAGAGATTTGAAAGTAAAATAAATGCTGTAGAAATGAGAGCACTGAGAAGTATGTGTGGTGTGTCTTTGACCGACAGAGTAAAGAATTGTGTGATACGAGATTGGTGTGGGGTAAAAGAAGATGTAGTGACAAGCATTGAGAAAGGCATATTAAGATGGTTTGGGCACATGGAGAGGATGGATGACGATAGACTGACAAAGAAGATATATAAGGCAAGTGTGAATGAAACAGGACAAAGGGGAAGACCTAGGCGGACATTCTCTGACCAGATTGGAGACATCCTGAAAAAAGGACAAGTCAGAAGTACCTTTAACAGAAGAGCATGCATGAGAAACTTGATGGGAGTGAGTGAAGCAAGTGAGGTATGTCAGGATCGTTGCAAATGGCGTTCTGTAGTCTCTGCCTACCCCTTCGGGAAACAGGCGTGAGTCTATGTATGTATGTATGTATTTTTACATGCTTAACGACGCGCGCTACGCACATTGAAGTTGCGACGGATTTAAGCACGGTGTCATTCCTGGCAGCCCTTAAACGATTTCTTTCACGGCGCGGCCGCGAGTGTGATAGTGATTGTACATGGATATCGGCACTTGTTTCGTGGGCGCAAGCTCTTATTTACGCGACCTTTATAAGTTTCTCAGGGAAGAATATCGTACTCGTCTTCAGGAGGAACTTTCCATAAATCATATTGACTGGAAGTTTATTCCGCCAGCATCACCACATTTCAGTGGATGTTGGGAAAGCATGGTCAAAGTAATTAAAACGCATCTCTTTAAAGTTATAGGTCAACAGATCCTCTCTTACGAAGAGCTTTTATCTGTCCTTGCACAAGGCGAGGCGCTGATCAACTCGCGTCCACTCACGGCATTGAGTAGTGACCCTACAGAACCATCCGCGTTAAGCCGACAGACAGATCCTTTTTTTATCCCTTCCCTTCTTCCCAAAGGCACGCCTAGCTCTAATTCGTCGCCGAGTTCAACGACGCGCGACCAGTCAACATTCATCCGGCTCGCTGACCAGCTGCGTTCGCGAGGCAGAGCCGCGACGCGCCGAACACGTGTAATACCGCTATATCTTGCCGCTTAATAATATAAACGAGAACAAAACCGCCCGCGGGTGAAGTGGAGTGATCTAAGCAGCTCTGGGTAGGATCCAGATGGAGTGATCACCTTTGTGGCCCGATTCTGGAAGAAGCCCGCGGCCGCCATCTTGTCAAGTCGAGAGAACGGAGGTAGGTGTGCTGAAAACCCCAGTATCTATAATTTCCAACTCCTCCTCACCTTTGTCCTATCCTAGGCAATTAACAGCCATCCTTATACAGTCCACAATATTAATATTTTTCCAAATCGCCTAATACATTCGGTTTCGGTGCAACGCCGAGCCACCATTACTGTCCTCATAACTTTGGATTTTGTCCAAAACTTTGTAAGGTCATTCATAGTTGTTCAGATTAATATTGTTTTGTATGTTTATAGAATTTAGATGTTTCAAAGTGTAACAGTTTAATACTCAAGTGATATTAATAGAATTCGGGTACAACACGTGACTTGATTTCAGTTTATCTGGACTTTGACAAACTTTTTGATAGTATCTGACTGCCTCCGTGGTCCTCTGTGGATAGCGTATGCGACTACTGATCGGAGGGCCCGGGTTCGATTCCCGGGTCAGGCAAAAGTGTTACTGGGTTTTTCCGAATTCTTATTAGCAGCACGGAGTCTGGTGATGTGCCCGGTAACGGCAATAGGCTCGCCCCCTATTACGTGGGACCTAAAATTCATGGCGAAATGTGGGTGTAATATTACACCTCTGCCTACCCCTTCGGGGATAAAGGCGTGAGTCTGTAAAAGAAAGATGATAGTATGGATTAACATCATGGCCGCCTACACAGGACACGGATTCTTTAATAAACACCTATTTACTATAGGTATCACCGACAGCCCGCTGTGCAGGGCCTGTATGGCAGCAGACGAGACGGCAGCCCACCTGCTCCTCGACTGCCCTGAGGTCGCACAGTACAGTCAGCAGTACCTGACGAGATACAGCACCCTGAGGGAGGCAGTGGGCCACATCAAGAGTCTGCTGGCCTTCCTCGAAGAGCTGGGGTGGCTCGAATGAAGACACCATTCCCACCCGCACGCAAAATACGCGCCAAGACGTGGAGTTGCGGAAACAGCCCGTGCAATCAAGTAAGTAAGTATGGATTAACATCAACTAAAAATATATATAATATATGGATAGATAAGCAGCAATACATATAATGTAGATCAACACTATCGAGTTTTCCGCCTCTTCGCAAATATACTATTTGTTTCGCGTATTATTCTTAGTCGTCTCTTACAAAATCCATTGACCGAAATGAGGTAGAGACAATTTGTATTCTTAAACCGTCACCACATGAACAATGAAAGTCTGGAGATTTTATGTGTCTAGATAAAAAGAGTGTGATGGGGGTTAATATAATTTTGCTAACCACATCACGCTCTTTTTACATGAATTAGACTGTTATTAAAATCCACATTTACTTGCATCTAATAATTCATAAATACTTTCTATTGTCACGTTTTACTTAAAAGCGGAACTCCACAGCAGCTGATTGTATTCATAAGCATAAATATTCACTAGCACCACGAGATAGACTCAACTGCAGTAAATTCATACTGCACACGACTCCGTACACCGTAACTTACCGCCGGTTTAATAACACACCCATAACCATGCGTTAGATAGTCTCTAACGTACTCATAATACAACTCCTTACATCAATTACTGAGCCCTTCTAATGAAGACTAGACCCAAGCATGCGAGGCGAGTCTAAAATCCCTACTTAATATTATAAATTCGAAAGTGTATATGTATGTATGTTCCGTTTTCACGCTATAACGGATGATCCGTTTTGTTGAAATTTAACATAAAAATATATTGGACCATGGAGACGGACATAGACTTCCAAGAGTTGCAAAAAATAACCTGGGAGGGATTGTAGGGAGGGTCAAAGTTTGTAGGGCACAAATCTAACTGTTGGAAGTAAAGTAATAGCGTATGCGCTGTAATAAATGAGTTCTGCGCATGTGCTATCGTATCTAACAGTACTGTTGCGTCATAAATTTTTTCATATTAAAGTAAATATTAAAGTATTCGTACAATAAAAGACATACATACATACATAGACTCACGCCTGTTTCCCCGAAGGGGTAGGCAGAGGCATATTAAACGCCCACTGTTTCGATCCCACGTTATAGGTGGCGAGCCTATTGCCGCTTATCGGGATATTTTGTTTGCCAGAGCCTCGTCCGTTGATCGGCAGGTGCACCACTTGCAGGTGAGTTTGGCTTGGGACCCTAAGTTCTTGGTGGGAACCCTATGCACCCTTATAGTCTAAAAAGCAACATAAATTTTAAATACCTCGAATATAACGCGCGCGAAGCCGCGGGCAAAAGCTAGTTAATAATAATGCTAACAACTTTGCTTTTAAAGTGTTATATTCAAGGCAGTGAGCCGACACGACTAAAGATAATCAGGTGTGAAACAAGCTTGTAAAATGGATCGTTCACACCCCTGCGGTAACCTTAGGGTTACGTTTTGTAAGCATGTGACTGCGTAATGGGTAGCGTGAAACGTGGTTAATTTTTTGGTGCTAAAATTAGTAGAATATTAATATAGGGTGCGCTTAAAATTGTAGATTGTTTTTTTTGGAACGGTTGGGTAGTGTACTGATGCGAGCGGCGCAAAATCGGTCCTTGAGGTAGAACCTTGGGGGAGATCTATTTCCGTCTCTAGGGTGTCATGATGATGATTTAAAGCATAACAACAGTCGAGTATGAGAAATATCGCTACACAATCCATGATCTATAGTAACAGTTGGTGTTTTATATAACCTCTGTATGTGTCTTATGTAATTTTGATCTACCATGTACGACTAGGTATAATAAGCTTGATCTTTTGGGCAAATTTTGTCAGTCAGATGACTGACAAAAGAACAAGCTAATGTCCCGGACGACAAAATTTATTGACGACAAGTATTGAGTTTAATTAAGTACTAAATTATCGTAAAGAGTTATAGACTAACAGAAAAATCATGAAGAAAAATCAAGTGTATTACGTCACTCCATAAGACAATTTAATTAGGTATTTTTTAATGTAAAGTGACATGACATAATTATACAATCGTTGATTTTATTTGTTTCAGTCTTGTTTTTTTTGCGATAGCATATTCATCATCCGCCTAGCGTTATCCCAGTCTCAAACCGAGGTCCCCTTTCTAGTCTAACCGGATTTGGCTGAATATATTAGCTTTTCCACGGAGCGACTGCCTATCTGACCTCCGCAACCCGAAGGGATAGCGATATTCCATGGTTTAGACTAGTGTCAGTTTGTTTATAGGTACTGACGTCTTATAACGACTGTCAAAGATCTTCATGACAGCCGGGACCGACGGCTTAACGTGCTCTCCAAGGCACGGGGCAAGCGATACTTTACAATTTAATACGCACGTAACTCCGAAAAGTCATTGATGCGCGCCGTGGATTCGAACCCAATACCCTCTGCATGGCAGTCCGTTGGTATCTCCACTAGGCTATTTTGCGATAACATATTCGTTTATGAAAACAACAGCAATTGGCGAAGGAAAATAACTATATATATTAATGGTTAAACTGCCCTTCATTGTTTGCATATACAATCGTTGATATTATTTGTCTCAGTCTTGTTTTTTGCGATGGCATATTTGTTTATGAAAACTGAATAAACAATAATTTGATTAAAAGAAGTCTAAGAATATTTAATAAAGTTCACTTAGGTACAATATCATCTATAAAACATAGACTTCAAACAATTGTAAGTGTATCACCACCAAACTACGATTACACAACACAAAATGTAAGATAATAAGATTCTCAAAAGCCTGTGTCCAAAATCCGAAGAAGCTTTGTTGTCACAGAAGGATTGTGTTTCGGTCGGGCCACATTTCACGAGGAAGCATATTAAATTTTGAGTACTTTACATAAAAATATTTTCCACATATTCTTAGCCAGAAGCTAATAGGATTTAGTGCTTTGAGAATGTGGTTTTAGTTAGGTGTGCTAGAAATGTTGCTTACATTTCTAGCACAGGTTCAGGTTCAGGTTTTTGCCAGTGATTTTGAACAGTCATGTTCGGATACAGGTACCAAATTGAAATAGTTTGCGTAACATATCTAGCGCTAATATTGTGTAAAACCGCTTAAGTATATATATATATATGTCTTTAATTTTGACTTCTTGCTTCGGCATATTTCCAATATTTTATCTATCGATAGATTTGGTAACTAGAAATATTTATTTGACATAAAGAAAAAGTAAGCAATTAATCTTTGTGTGTGGCAAGAAAATCATGCCAGAGTATCACAAATTAGGCGTTAATTAAATCAGTAACCCTATCTTTTAAACTCTCACCCAAGTCGATCACGAAAATAAACTTTGCCAGGATTAAAAAATGAAAATAAACATTGCCAGGAATAAAATACTGACACACCCGTTGTGTGTCAGCCTGATAATAAGAGTCTATTAGTAGCCAAGAAACGCCAGTAATGTAGACCAGCTTTCATTCATACGTTGCTTACTGTACAGAAAATAAAAACAAAATCTAAATCTCGCTCTCTTATCTAAATCTCCTCATCCCTATCTTTTACCGTTGGCTACAAATGACGCCATTTCGTCGATCGTCCATGAAAATATAGTACACAGTGTAGTCCATTGCATTGCAACCAGTATTTTAATGTGTTATAATACTGACTTTAAAGACCGACTCCATTTAGAAATCGGCTTCAACAGGTAAGAATGATACAACCGCAGTGTAGGCGTATATGGCATAGCATACGGCTTATTACAAAACATGTAATTATATAAAGATATATCAATACCAAGGTAACATACTAAAGATACATTTTATGTTTAGCCGCTGTCTCTAGAATTCGTTGTAATAAATTACTGCCACGTTCAAAGACCTTTTAATATTTGAAATGTAGAACTAAAACTGGTAATATATTTTGTAATGAGGTCTATTATAATCTTGTGTTGGCAATGAAGGTTAATCTTAGAATGAAGGTAAGTCTTTTCAAAAATACATTTTCAAACAATGACGTCGTAAGGAATTCACTTATTTCTATGGCAGGTAAAATGGAGTCAAAAATTATTTAAAAAAATATTTAAATACCAATGTGGAACACCAAACGAACAAATTAGATAAAAAATTATGTTGCACGTACATATATTTGAAGTATTTTAAGAAAAATTACTTTTAAATTAAATGTAAACAGATCGTAAACAATATAACTATAAATAAATAAACATAAAACAGATAAGCTGTTCTGTAAAAATAAAACTACTCACGCAGCCATTGCGGCTATAAAAAGATAAACAGATTTAATAAAATTAGCCGGAACGAATCCCGCACAAAGTGGTTTAATTTCAATATACTTTAGTGTTACATTTTCTTTGTTTTAAATGAAAAAATGTTTTACTCAATCTCACCCGTAATGGTGGCTTAAGTAGCCACCATTTCGCAATTCACCTAAAACGATTAAATTTAAAATACCTTTATATCTAGAGAACTTTTAATTATCTTTGCTTAAAGAAAGCTTCAGTTGAATAGTAAGTAAGATTATAATATAAATTATCACTTTCCTCTGTTAAAAATGTTAACAGAATAGGTATTTATAAAAATTATATAGATTCTTTTTGACTACATACGGTTACTGTGCCAACAAAAATTCGTTAACGTATAATTAACAAGATCAGCATAAAGCAGCTCATAGGTCTATCAAATATATGCGTCACAATTTCATAGTGCGTGATTGGTTGTGCTTAACATTTATAATTATAATAAGCTTTATTTGCCAAAAAAAAAAACATATTATACAGATTTTCCTTAACGTTAGTTTACATTTAGGAAAAAATATATTACTTACGAACTCCACACTAGGTCAAGCCTGTCTTGTGGAGTCCTTGAGTGGTTCCATCTTGAGTATACAGATCGTGCAAGTGTTTGGATAGTAATTAAAACGATATATTAGAAAAATAAGGATACTACAATTATAAGAAAAATAATGTGTTATACGTGCGTGTGTAGATGTGTGTGTGTGTGTGTGTGTGTGTGTGTGTGTGTGTGTGTGTGTGTGTGTGTGCGTGTGCGTGCGTGCGCGTGTGTATGTGTGTGTGTGTGTGTGTGTGTGTGTGTGTGTGGTGTGTGTTTGTGCGTGTGTGTGTGAGTATTGAGAAAGGCCTTTTATATGATTATTTTAAGAAAGCTTTCAGATTCTGAATATGTTAATGTTAGCAGCCATTTACGAATAATGCTCTTAACTTGATGCATTTTGCAGTGCTTAATATCACATACCTTTACCACTTTATTGTATATGAAACTCAGCATGAATTGTTGCATATGCTGGGCGAATTTAGTTTTTACGCGAATTCTTGGGCATCGAAAGACCCTTTGTGTCAATAGTTTGGGGTATTCTGGTGATCGTATTGTCCTCTTATGTTGCTTTAAAACCATTTTAAGGATATATAATTGTCGTACATTGAGAGTTGAGGTTTCTTGGTATAGACAGTTTGGGGAGAATCTGAAAGGCTTTCTGTACATGACCTTTAAAACGGATCTTTGAGCTCGTTCAATGTGTAACATAGCAGTAATTCCAACTCCGCCCAGACTGTTATATAGTAACATATAACAGACTCGCACAATGCCACACATACGAGTCGCAGGACGTTTTTATTTTCTGAGTTACGTAAAAGTTTCATTATGTAAATCAATCTTCTAGCACGTTTTGCTAGCAACTCAATATGCGCCTTAAAAGAAAGTCTACTGTCAATTATAATGCCAAGATACTTGATACGATCTACCTGTTTAATTCACTCACAGGTGCATAGAAGCGGGTTGCAGGTTGTATGGTGAATTTTTATAGTATAGTCGCATTGGGTGCTGACGACTGCGTCTTGTAAAAGGGCACGAAGTTTGTTTTTGAGATATGTAAGGAAAGGAGATTCTGGTTGAGCCATTGTTTAATGTTGGATAAAACCTTTTGTGCGTTCTCATGCACCGAAAACCACGATTTGTCATGACATATGACAACAGTATCATCAGCATAGCAAATTATGTTTGCATTTTGAGGTACGTAATCAAAAATATCGTTCATGTAGATAATAAACAGAGTCGGGCCAAGTACGCTTCCCTGTGGGACACCAAAGGTATTATATTGTTTTGAGCTAACATAGTCCCCTACTTTCACATACTGACATCTATTATTTAAGTAAGTCTTAAACTATTTCAGCGGTAATCCCCTTATGCCAATGAATTCCAGTTTTTTAAGGAGTATGGGGATAGCAACGGTGTCGAATGCTTTTGCTAAGTCTAAAAACACACCTAAGCAACACTCGTTGCTATCCAGATGCAGTGTCACCCGATTTGCCACAAGACTTACCGCATCCTCAGTAGATTTTGCTGATCTGAATCCAAATTGTTTGTCAGAGATCAGCTTGTTTGTCTCAAGATAGGAGATTAGACGTTTATTAACATTTTTTTCTAAAACCTTCGCAAATATTCCTATCAAAGATATAGGCCTATGATTTACCGGATTTTGCTTAAAAGCATCCTTATGTACGGGTGTGACGCGGGCTTCTTTCCATATATCAGGAAAGGTACCAGAACTTAGGCTGAGATTTATAATGTGGGTAAGTGGGACCGTTATTTCGCGACGTATTTCTTTTATTATTCTCGGCGTAAAGTTGCGGAGTGACTGTTTATGTTAGCCAATATTGTGTCCACTTCACAAGGATCTGTTGGTTGCATAAAGAATGATGTGCTAGCTGGTTCACCCAAATGTTGTTTAAGGAGAGTTTCACCAATATCTGCGAGAATCTGTGTGGCAAGCCTCTGACCAACTGTACAGAAATATTCATTGCACTTATCGACTGATTCTTGTGGGGTTGGTTTGCATTTGAGCAAATCAGTGTTATTGCAATTTTTTAAGTTTGCTCGGTGATATCTTTTATAGCTTGCCATAAAAGCCTTGTGTTATTTTTATTCTCATTTAGTTTTTGACTATTATACTCATTCTTTAGTCTGTGATTTAAGTTGGTGAAGAAATTCCTGTATCTAGTATAAATAAGTTTTTTGCTTTCGTCATTAGGGCATTTTCGGGATTCTTTATACAATTTATCTCTATGGTTCATACATTTTATCAAACCTGGTGTAATCCAAGGTTTCCATATTAGTTTGGAACGGCTAATTTTCTTATTGGTCGTATTGTTTTGCTGAGCATCATGTTTAGTTTTGTGGAACGTATCCGTCATCAGTCTCTGACAGCACATCTAACCAATTGACACTACTAAGATCTTTGATGACCGTTGGAACGTCGACTTTATGTATTACGTGCTCTTGAGTTTTACTAGTGCAGGGAGCGTCAGCGTTGAGACCTATCATTACTAGGCGGTGATCAGTTATGTCTACATCACAAACTACGCCTATTGCGTTTCTAGATTTCGATTTCAAAAAGAAATGATCTATACACGCGTCCAATCTAGTTGGCTTGGAGATTACTTGTGACAAACCATTTTCAGACATAAGGCATGAGTATTCTGAAGTTGAGCCATCCAGCGTTGATAAAAGGTTTATGTTAATATCGCCCGTCACCACAATTGTAGAACTACTGCTAACTGAGTTAATTATATGGTCTAGAGAGTAGATAAAGTTGTCAATTTGCCTATATGATGGAGAACGGTAGATGGCAATTAGGGATATATCACGTGATAATTCTAACATCAGACATTCAGCATCTTTAATATTAGGCTCAGAGACTTTGGGGTTCATAATTTCTCTGACGTATGCTACGACACCACCACATTGATTTAAATTATTGGTAGTTTGGAAAGCTGTGTAACCTAGTATCTGTTTTATTATTGGACAACTTGTTAGCCAGCATTCGGTAAGAATAATTACGTCATAAATGATATCCAGACCTTTTAAAGCTACGCAAAAACTATCGAAGTTGCGCTGCAGACTACGTATGTTAAATGTGAGTATTTTGAGGTTATAGTTTGAGTTTAAATATTTATGACAATTCTCCAGCCTATCGAGTTCTTGACACTCCAAATTGGTACTACTATCTATTTCTTCATTTAAGTAAACAGCCATAGTGGGTAAGTAATGTATCTAAGTTGTGTCGGATAGAGTAGATTAGTGTGTCAGGAACTCTGTACGTTGACCTATAGTTATTTGCGAGGATTTTAATTGTTAGCATTTTTATTTGGAATATTTTGTCCCATAATACTAAGGTGCTAATATGACTAAAATTAGTGGCAAAACTCGAATTTTTGATAGCTATAGAAACATGCAAAATGTACATCTAGTAAAAGATTTGACAAATCTTCATACTAAAATGCAAACAAGTTGTCCCATGGTGATGGTATGTGTTGAATGTTTGTGTATGTGTGACTGAAGTGTAACTTGTAGCTGAAGGCATGTTAGTATTTGTGTGAAATAGGTTTTTATAGAGATGTGTGTAGTTGTATTGTGTGATTGTTGGTGTAAGTGGGTTGATGTAGGTGCGACTTTTATACACTTTATAATAGTTTAAGATACCTGATAAAATAATGGAAATTATAACATATACATGATATAGCAAAATTTGCGAACTGTTAACATGCTTGAACGACGTCAGTTGGGGAGACGTTATTTCGAGTGGCATCTGCGACTTGAGGGAGACCAATCTTCTCGTCAATGTCCATTTGTGACCGGATGGGGATGGCAGGGCACTTTTCAGCTTTGCGTATGTAAACTGCGCCGTTCCGGACCCAGCAGAACCTAAATCCATGCATTTCTGCACGCAGTCGGGCTTCACGAAATAACATTTTGTTGTTTTTCGATAACCGTTCATTGATATATATTTTAGACGTGGTCCCTTTGACTATATTCTCAGAAGTAAGCGGTCTTCGCTCTTTTGCAGCTTTCAAAATAGCAGTACGCGTTGCGCGCCGCGTCGGTCTAAGTACAATGGTCCTTGGTTTTCCTACTAAGGCAGTGCTACGTGGGCCCGTACGGTAGACTTCATCTATATCAACCTCAGACAGCTGCACTCCAATTTTCGTTGCAGTTAGCATCGTGATGTGGTAGAGACTTTCATTGTTTTCTTCGGGAATGCCGATGATTTCTAGCTCAGCCTTTAAGTCGTTTTGTTCCGAGTTATTTAGCTTAGCATGAAGGTCTTAAATTGATTCCTTAAGAAGAATTATCTCGTCATCTTTTGTGCTAATTTTCCTGTTCAATTCCACAAGCTTTTCGTCGAGCGCCTCCGAAACACACGCTAGTTTGGTGCTGATATCCATGTTTTGTTGCTTCAAATCACGTTTTTGCTGACTCAGTAGACGAATTTCGGACAGCAGGACTGATGATTCTGTGTCTGTATGTGGTTGATTATCTGAAGGACTACCAATTCGCGGACGCTTCGGTCGTACAGATACATTTGAGGCCTCCGGTGTAATTGCAAGGGCTTTTTGAATGTCTGGTTCAGATTGTACCTGGACAATGTTTGCAACTTCAACAGGCTTTGTTGGAGTACGACTGGTTTTCGGCATAATGTGATTTTTTTTATTTTTTTTTCTTTTTTTGTAATCAAAATATTTGAGGAAAAATCACAAAAAATCCAAAACAACCATATAAAGTATAATTTGAAGCTCAAAAATAGTATGGCCTGCGTTGGGATCGAACTCGGTGTTTGTGGTGGGCCGTTATTTACAGCAGTACGCCAAAGACACTTGCAGTGATGCTGTCTAAATAGGTAAGTCTATCCTATGAGTAAGGAAATCGGCAGAGACTATTCCTTGAGACTTGGTCGGCACTAATGAGTTCAAAGTCCAGTCTTTTGTTTACCGGTGTACACTCGTTTGAAAGTTTTTAAATTTTAACTGTTGTTAAGCACATTTTTTATTGTTTAACACTTTAATTCGTAAGAAAGTACATCTGAATTGTATACCAGTCAATAGGGGGTTTTCCGGGCAGTATTTTGGTATATAATGGTCACAAAAACAATCACTTTTCACCACTTTATAGAAATATTTTGACGGAGCTAATGAGTAATACGTATGACTTGCACTAGTGCTTAAAATTCACTCGATTTACAAATAGTTGCACGATTAAACTATTTAACTTATTTATAACAACGTCGCACATGAACAACATAGAAGCAATTAGCTCTAATATAGCCACGCAATCAACACTTTTGTCAGACATTCCCATGCGTGAATCAAACAACATCGAATATAAAAACATCAAACTGACCAAGAGTACACTCATCAAAATGGAGAGCACTGCGTCGATTTTACAATCACTGGCACTGAAACAACAAATTTTATTTTCGGAACGATGCGATAATTAAAATTTTTATTTATGTTTTTTACCGGCAGCGATCAATCGAGATTATTCGCCGGAAGGCGAAAACAGGTTCGCATTAATAAAAACGATATTCGATAATATTTAAATAGAAAAATTCATTTAACCCTACGGGTTAAATGATTTTTTCTGAACGCTGGTGTCAGCATTCGCAATTAAAGCTCCGATCCTCCGAGCTCCTGAATTATTTATTAACATTTTATGATCAGGCGGTAATATATCCTCAATTGCATATTCCACTATACCGAACCTGTTTATTGTTTAGTTTCTGAAATCCATTCCAGCTGCAAACGCCATTGAAAATTATTACGGCCGAAATTTGGTTAAATTTAAAATCATTAGTGGAGCATAATATTAGAACAATAAACAAAGTTAATCATTTTGAAAACATTCTTATTATGATGAATGTACGTGATTTAGAATATTGCTGAACTTTTATCAAATTTATTGGATGGTGAGACAAAAACACACGTACAGCTATAGGTAGTGAAATCTATTAAATAAGATGTAAATGTGACCATGCAGCCATACAGAGCCTGCTAGCGTTCAATAAAAATAATAACAAACGTTTATTTCAGACTTACATTCTTAAGGTACACAGAACACAAGATATTCAGTAAACACTGAACAGAAAATCATGATGTCTACTATTATCACTTGATGCCAGATGATGTAGCAGTTTATTTTAACGAAGTTTCAATATCGAAGATTAGTCGAGTTTGGAAAAAAATAGCAGACACAGCTCGTCATGGCAGGAGCGACGATTTGTGACCATTCGATAGTTAAAGTGGACCATGTTGCGTAGAATGTAAACTACTCTGTTAGATTATATATAGATAATATATAGATTGAGCTGAGACTTTATAGGTCTGCTTGTGGAAGTATAACACGTATTTTGAGTCAATATAAATTAAACACCAGACTGATATTTTTGTCAGATACAATTTTATTGCTCTGAAAACACAACCTTGACGCTGAATTCTCTGAAGCAGAAAACGGAAAATACTTCGAAAAATTAATCTGCGTGATGTACAAACAACAAAGTCCACTTACTTTAATAGCATATTTCTCAGCTTTTAATTTAAAATACAGGCACAATTTATATTATCTATATCCCAGCCATTTGTTGGAGTGGTTTAAGAGCAACATTTTTAGTAATAGCTCGTTATGATAGATTGATTGACTTGTAAAACCCTTGTAGACAAACGATCGACACTTCAGCTAGTAAACTGCTTAGTTTGGCGATGTATCCTCACTATTTCGGTAAAATTAATGTTTCGTATTCCGTAATAAATATTGTTTTGTACGTGTGACAGTTTGCCCTTTTCAAGATTTTTATCCGTAGAAATAATTTTTTATGGTCTGTGTGTACATGAATAATTTCCCATGAGCTAAGCAGAGGGTACTATGACTATACGTTATCTCTTAATAGAAAGCATTGATCGCCAAGCGCAGAGTGTTTTATCAGACTCTCTGCCACTAATGAAAATTGCTATATTAGTCAGTGATAATTAATGGTGAAGTACTTAATGGCAATAAATTATGAAATGATGACCCACTGAATGCACAACTAATAATACATTTAACAGTACAACTTTGTACTTCATTTTTTCTAAGTTTTTTGTTGTTTTGATCTTTCTTATTTAATTATGTATCTAATTATATTGATTATATTCTGTTCATCTGAGATTTGCGACTGTTAAACGCATTTATTTCTTCTTCTGCATTATTACACATACATTAGTTCAGTTCAGCAATTTAGTAACTCAAAAGTCATATTAAGACGGTCTAAAATTTCGTACAATTAAAATCTAACATTTAATATCTACCATAAAAATGTAATATACGTAAAAGATAGATTATTTACGTAAAGTACTGGCCACAACAGCCATACAATATAGTGTTTGTTAAGAGAATGAAAATTAAATAATAAAAAACAACCGCTGAGTTGGATTATTTCCAGGCATGGAACCTCATTTGGAGTTGCACTTTATTTATTGCTTGCTGTGAATTGAATCCAAATTACTGGAAAAGTTCTGACTATCTTTACACTGTATGCGAGTTACAATATGCAGATAAGTGCAGGTATCTACTGTTTTGCGCCTTCGTGACTCACTAGCAGGGCCCCGTAGAATATCAGTGCCAGCGAGTCTGGTGTTATGCTGAACGGGGTCCCATTGCTGCCACGACCTGGCCTTAGCGTGTTTTAATTATATTAATATGTAGCTGTTAACGATGTTTTTGTTTCTTTTATTTTTTTTTATGTGTACCTTTCTTTTTCCATGTAATTTGGTTGTGGCAGAAATAAATCATTTTTCATTTCATTTCATTTCTTAACTGTTGTTAATATACATTACTTAGTTATAATTTGCACGTCTGGGAACAAAGTTGATGCTTGTGGTTCATAATATAGTATTGTTTTATTCATATGAATAAAACAAACACTATGATGGATGATTCAATTCGATTTGAAATCGAATAAAATATGAGAGAAGCTGCAAGAATGTAGTAAATATTGTTGTTTTTAAACAATGTATCCGTTTTGGTAGCATGTACTTTATTTCTCATAGTATAATTACGTATAAAATGAAGTTCCCTAGATTGTGTTATTGTCGCCCTGCTTCTTCTTCGCAAATCTTTGCAAAAGTGAAGTTAATATTTTTTTCAAATACATAGTTTGTATTTTTTGTTCGTAGTTTTCGCTGATAAAAACTTATTCTTATGCGTATGCTATAGCTATTACTATAGAGTTTTACAAAATCTGTTGACGGTTGAAATTTTTTTACGTAAAAGCGTACACACTATCCGTCATCTACCTAATTTGTCAAATGTGTATTACACTGATAAATGAGGCAAGTGAAGGATAGTGTAGTATCTTGTAAGATAATAATAAACCTAAACGTATAAGATACAACCTGAGAAAACAATCAGTCATTACATCGCCGGACTGAAATTCGGCGAATCCTGTCTCTATTCAGTCATATGAACAGCTATTACGTTAATTTCACAGAGGAAGATCTGTGACAAGCTCACGATGGCACCGCACCGCAATGCAATGCCTGCTCTGTTACACGTTTAATTTAATGTTTAAATATAACTTTTAAGATGTCTTGAATATATTTGCTGAGATATGATGATGTCTTGAATATGTTCTGCTATCTGACATTAACTAGCTGCTACATTAAGGCCAGTTTCATCACCCATCTTTATCTTGCAGACAAAGGCAACATTAGAATGAAATCTTTGAGTGAGTTATCTGACAAATCAATTTAGCAGGAACTTATCAGGCAAATAATTTGGACTAAAGATTTATTTTCATAAATTATCGATTGATAAAATGGCTCACTAACCATGTATATGCTTGTGTTATTTACACTCTTGGAGCGCTCTACGTTCTAGTTAGTATTCGAAATCACAAGAAAACTAGCGCCAACGATGTTATACCTCCATGTGTATAGTAGAATTCCCATAAAAACAGAAGATGCCGATTCCATATGCTGCCGTGTCGCTGTTGGAAGAATTAGCCTTAAGCCGTACCTCATCAGAAAGAACCACAAATTGCCAAAACTGCATCCAATACACTCAAAATAAATACACGACTCATACGCTGTTTCGAAAACGGGCCACCAATACTTGCAAATATTTACCGATATCTACGATATCCACCAAAATTTTTGTAGCACTCTAGCTACAACAATTTTTAACATTTATTTAGTGTCACGAGGGCAATGGAGGAGTGAGAAGAGCAGGTGGTGCTTATGAAGGACCTCAGCGCCGCTGTAGGGAAGGACTTGAAGGCGGTCAAGGAGGAACTTCAGCAGCACGAGGCCCGTATCAGCGACGTAGAGATGCTCGTACACGACAAGCTTGAGACTCGCGTCGCCTTTATAGAGAAGCGTGTACACGACCACCACGAGACCTGTGTTGCTGAAGTGGAGAAGAAGTTGCGTGGGCTCGAAGTGACACCAGTGGCTGTAGCGCCCTCACCTCGTAGATTTAAGGTCCCACCATTCGATGGCTCGTCATCATGGTCTGCATACAAGATCCAGTTCGAGGCTGTGATGCGATCGAATGGGTGGACCAAAGAACAGGCCTTAACCGCCCTAACCTTGGGCCTTCGTGATAGGGCCTTGACAGTGTTGGAGGCACTCGGGCAAGACGTCACCTACGAAAAGCTCCTGGAGGCGCTGGAGGCAAGATACGGTGACGCGCACCTTGAACATGTGTATCGTGCTCAGCTGAAGGACAGGACACAGCGCACCGGAGAAACTCTGCAGCAGTGGGCTCTGGAGGTGGAAAAGCTGGTCAGGAAGGCATACCAGTCGTCGCCTGCGCTTATTGATGGGAACCTCGTACAGGCGTTTACGGATGGGATCCGGGACCTGGAGGTAAGAGCAGCAGTGAGGCTTGGGCACTTCAAGGACCTCAAGGACGCCTTAGCCCACGCTCTGGAGGTGGAAGCAGTGCGACGCGACGACCGAGGTCACCGCATCAGGGAAGTTGTGTCGTCACCTCGGTGCTACAACTGCGGAGAAAGAGGCCATATCCGCTTGAGCTGCCCAAAGCGTAGGCAGCCTGGTGACACCCTGTCTCCACCAACGGGGTCGCCTGATGTGCCTGCCAGGCAGCGAGAGCAGGGAAACGAGTAGAAGCCAGGACTGCGGGGCGGGTGCTGGCTGGTAATGGAAGAGCCCCAAGTATCTCGATCTCGCAATCATGTGACGGGAACAGCCTGATCATCGAAGGCGAAATTAACAGAACACCATGCAAGCTGACATTAGACACGGGTGCTTCTCGGACAGTCGTCGGTTTCCATCTGGCAAAACGGGTTCTTCGGGGCTGCTTCAGGAACAATGAATGTGTGAATCTGAGAACAGCTACCGGTCAGCACATAACCGTCCGAGGTGAAATGGAGGTGGATCTGAAGCTAGGCAACAAAGTTTACCGTCACAAAGTCATCGTGGCCGATATAGTGGACGATTGCATCCTGGGCCTAGACTTCATGCGGGAGTATCGCTGCGAGATCGATGTTAATCAGGGAGTGTTGAAATGTGGCTCGCAAGAAGTCTTCATGGAAGGTGCAACTTCAGGAAAAGTGTACTGCCTGAAGAATGTCACGCTTCAACCGCGGTCGGAAACGGTTGTACCGGTTTGTTTACCCGGGAGTTCTGGTCGAGGGAACCGCTGCGTACTTATCGAAGGCCTAGAGAAAGAGGCATCGTGGAAGATTGCACGAACCTTGGTAAGGGGTACCAAAGTTTCATCAGTACGCGCACTAAATGCAAGTGACAAGGAAGTGTTGCTCAAAAAAGGGACGGAATTGGGCACCTATGAAGGAGCGGCTTGGATGCGTAGATGTAAAGAGCAACCTACCAGCGACAAGGTTCAGGGTGCACGATTCGACGTGTCTTCACTTTTGGAGGACTGCCAAAGTACCCTGTCAGAAGAAGAGAAGACCAAGGCTAAGAAAATGTTAAACCGGTTCGCCGATATTTTCTCGACCAGTGATGGCGACATAGGGAAGACAGCACTAGTCCAGCACAAAATAAACACGGGAAGTGAAGCACCGATTTGCCAGCGACCAAGACGTGTGCCAGTGGCACGGGAACGTGAAGTGGAAGCTATGATCGAATCGATCGAAGAAGGCGTAATCGAGCCTTCGTCCAGCCCGTGGTGCTCTCCGGTTGTCCTAGTAAAGAAGAAGGATGGCAGCATGCGCTTCTGTGTAGACTACCGCCGATTAAACGACATCACAAAGAAGGACAGCTACCCGCTGCCAAGGATCGATGACACACTGGATACGCTGACGGGGATGAAGTGGTTTTCTACCTTAGACCTAAAAAGTGGCTACTGGCAGGTGGAAATAGATCCTCGAGACAAGGAGAAGACGGCATTCTCCACAGGCAAAGGATTGTGGCAATTTAACGTCATGCCCTTTGGATTGTGCAACGCTCCGGCTACTTTTGTGAGACTGATGGAGCGAGTGCTCATGGGACTGATTGGAGACGCCTGCCTGGTCTACTTGGATGACATCATCATCGTGGGGCGTACCTTCCAGGATCACCTTCGAAACTTGGAGCAAGTGCTGTCAAAGATACGAGGAGCTAATTTGAAGCTGAGTCCGAAGAAATGCGCGTTATTCAGACGGCAAGTGAACTTTCTAGGACATGTGGTCTCGGAGAACGGTATTCAAACTGACCCGGATAAGATCATTGCCGTGAAAGAATGGCCAGTTCCAGAGAACAAAACGCAGGTCAGAGCATTCCTCGGATTATGCTCCTACTATCGACGGTTTGTGAAGAACTTTGCTGACATTGCTCGACCTCTTCATAAGCTCACCGAAGACAGAGTGCAGTTCTGTTGGAATGAGAACTGTGACGTTGCATTCCAGAAGCTTAAGGAACATCTGTGTACTGCACTTATTCTAGGCTACCCTGACAATGAGCATGAATTCATAGTTGACACAGATGCCAGTAACACCGGAATTGGCGGCGTGCTGTCACAGAAGAAGGGTGATCAAGAAGTTGTTATAGCATACTTCAGCAAGGCCTTATCCAAACCCGAAAGAAACTACTGCGTCACCAGGCGGGAACTCTTGGCTGTAGTAAAGACATTGCAGCATTTTAACAAATACTTGTTGGGCCGTAAATTCCACCTGCGAACCGACCATGCAGCGCTGAAATGGCTACTTCAATTTAAGGACCCAGAAGGACAAGTAGCTAGATGGATTGAACTACTGCAAGAGTTTGATTTTGTAATACAACATCGCAGCGGCAAGTCCCATGGTAACGCAGATGCCCTATCGCGTAGGTCGTGTCCCGACCAGTGCAAGCACTGTAGCCGACAGGAAGCAAAGCAAGCAGCGCTAGTGAGGATGTTAAAGACGGATCTAAGCGACGAATGGAGAGAAGCTTTGCAGAGTGCTCAACGAGATAACAAGGATGTACAGCCGATTCTTGAATGGAAGAAATTCGATGCGCCTAGGCCCAAATGGAGTGATATCGCAGCAATGAGCCCCATCACCAAGAGTTATTGGGCACAGTGGGAAAGCTTGGTCGTCCAGGATGGAGTTCTGTGCCGCAAATGGGAAAACGCTCGCGGTAACCAGTGCCATTTGCAAATGGTAGTGCCTAAAACTAAGGTGCCGGAAGTCTTGCAGCTCTATCACAATGGTGCTTCGGGAGGTCACATGGGAGTTAAGAAGACGCTTACTAAGAGCCGGGAGCGGTTTTATTGGCTCCACTGTCGAGATGACGTCGAGGATTGGTGCCGCAAATGCACAAGTTGTGCGGCTGTCAAGGGGCCACATACTCGAAGCAGAGGTGCATTAAAGGTATACAATGTGGGAGCTCCATGGGAGCGCATAGCGTTGGATGTCGCTGGGCCGTTTCCTGAGAGCCAGGACGGAAACAAATACTTCTTGGTTGTGATGAATTACTTCACGAAGTGGCCTGAAGTGTTTGCAATCCCAAATCAAGAAGCTACCACAGTGGCTGATAAGCTGGTGCATGAAGTCTTTTGTCGGTTCGGGGTGCCCTTGGAAATCCACAGCCATCAAGGCCGGAACTTCGAATCTGAGGTGTTCAAGGAGACTTGTCGCGTAATGGGTGCACATAAAACCAGGACCACGGCTTATCATCCGCAATCAGATGGCATGGTTGAACGGTTTAACCAATCACTGGAAAGGTACCTGGCGAAGGTCGTGGAGAGCAAACAAAGAGATTGGGACAAGCACATCCAACCATTTCTCCTGTCATATCGCAGTGCGGTCCACGAAACTACAGGAGTAACACCAGCTTTTGCCAATTTCGGTAGAGAGCTCCGTTTACCTGCAGACCTTATCACCGGTATTCCACCAGAATCTCCACGCAATATAACGGATTACGCAACCGAGCTACGCAACAGGATGAACGACGTATACGAGCACATCAGGGAATCTGGACAACAGATGTCTGAGAAGATGAAGACTCGCTACGACCGGAAAGCAAACAACAAAGGCTTCGATGAGGGATCATTGGTGTGGCTTCATAACCCAGTACGAAGCAAAGGAAAATCGCCTAAGTTACAAGCCAGATGGGACGGGCCATATCGCATAATCACCAGAATGAACGACGTTACCTATCGAATCCAGAAGGGGTCGCGAGGTGCACCGAAGATAGTTCATGTGGACCGGTTGGCTCGTTACTATGGGTCTTACAGGTCCAACGATGTTCGAGACGAACACGTTTAAGAGGGGGGCAGTGTTACGCCATCTATCGGTGAATGGGGGTACTAGAAGAGATTGAATGTACCGGTGGTTTAAAGGTAATTCAGCTACTCTGTACTAGATGGCGATTGCTGTATCGAGCATCGGACTGTTCGCGATTATTCGACAGTTTTGTGGAAGTATCTAGAATACGCTAGTGATGTTATCCGGCCAGTATAAATAGAGCGGGAGCGAACGGACCGGACAGTTCAATTGAATACGGAAAGCGATCAACATCAAGCGAAGGAAATAAGTCGGAAGTGTTTAGTGTTGTTCTAGTGGTGTGAATAGTGTGTTTTATTAGTGAAGTGAAAATTAAGTGTGTGTATCTAGTGTTATTGTGTTAGTGAATAAAGTTCAGTTTAAGTGGCATAGTGAGTTATAATTTATCGTCGAACCCCAGCTCGTAACAATAATTATCAGAACAAAAATGATTGTGTTCATCATACAAAGGTTTGTCCTGAGTCAGAATCAAATACACGACCGCCGTCTAAGCAGCTAGACATCACCATTAGAGTATTCTTATTTTTCTTGTTTCTTTTTACTAAATTCCTATTACTATGATCTAAAATATATGCTACTATCTATACTATCTATTATTATGTATTATTCCGCAAACTCGTTATCCAAGATGTTCTTAATGATGTCAATGCTTTAGAATTGCTAAACTACCTGAGGGAAATTCACAAGATAACATTTACAAAACGTACAGAGCGAGGTACTGGAATAGATAGAATTCTCAGAATCCCAACCAAAATTGTTTGCAATTTAGAAGTAGCTATGCAAGTACTATTTGAACAGTCCATTCATCATATGAAACAATATTTGCAATTCTAACCATTGGCTGTTGCCGCACAACACTTGATATACGGACAGATTATTCAATCAGAATTCTGAAAGTAACTAGTTGTTGAATGGCTACTTGGAACCCAAATTGGTTTTTAATACCGAATAAACACATGGATTTAAAGCACCTTGGTCGGCTGGCTGGTGGCTTATGGTTTGGTAATACACAAAACAGTTTCTGACGGTCTGACTGAGTTTCTGATCGCAACGTATGTTTTATTATTTAGGTATATTACTTATGTTATTATTATGTACCGTTTGAGATAATTTATATAATGCACAGATTCTTAGAACCACTAATCTTGGATATAATTTGCTTGTAGCTTAGAGTATAGCTGGCTATATAATTGTAGCATATAACAGATAAAATTATTTCAGAATTATTAATGTCATTTCAAATGGATGGTTCGCCATCATTAAATCGGAGAACTTTGAAGAAATTATTTTCAATTTGTGCAATTCTTGAACTTTGTATGAAAGTTATTTCTTTTTACTAACTTTAATAGTAACTGTGGGCGTTTATTGCAGGTTTTACTTTGATAAAAAGAAGCAAATATAACTCTCCAGCCTGCTAAATATCACCACCCAAAAAATCTTACCATACATCGGTCCGATGTGACTTGAAAGAAAGACAAACAGGCACACTTTGTGCAAATTTATGACATTAATACAGTAATTTTATAGTAAATAGGTACTGTAAGAGGCGGCGATAGCCCTGTGGTGTACGTAACAGACTGCCGAGACGATGGTCTCGGGTTCGATCCCCAGGTACCCCGGGCACATACCTGTGACTTTTCGAAGTAATGTGTGTATTAAATTAATAATGTTAATTATAGCTCGCTTAATAATGTGCCCAGTAGATGGCAATAGGCTCGCCCTCTATTACATTGGGACCGAAACATAACTAGCGAAAAGTGGGTGTGTAATACACCTCTGCCTACCCCTTCGGGGATAAAAGGCGTGAAGTTATGTTATGTTATGTGTAGGTACTGTCTAGAAGTAAATATAATATACATTAAAATATTTGGTTAGTCGTTGAAGTTTCATATTGATAGTTGAAAAGAAAAAATCTTAATTTGCTTTACATTAATAATAGAAACTTCCACCTCGTACGCGTACACGCCTTGTGGCTTCGCCATGGTGTGCGTAAATAAATGTAACTTATTTGATATTTTGATATATTATTTACATCGCTGCCTCTAATTGCATCCAAAGTCGAGTACAAATTTTAGTAAAACAGTAATAAATATTGACCCATACTGCCATCCGCACAAAATGTTGTATTCATAAGGTACTGGTAGATATTTTCAACGCTTTCTTTGCATTATTTATTTATACGAACAACAGGGTAAATCTGTGACTTTAATCCAAGCAGTTCAACAAACCACTCTAACAAACACATCACATGATTTAATAGTTTCTGGTCAGTTAAACTAAAATCTTAATACCCTTTCTGTTTGTTAAACTGACGATAGCTGTAAACTACTTTAATTTGACTACGTCACAGAATACATACAAGAGTTTTCGATATTGCGTATTTAGCTATTGAGTGAAGTGATACTGATTGAAAATGTGGTCTAGAAAATCTCAAAGACCACAAACAAATATATCATTCACCTTACCCAAAACGATCGATAGAACGACAAACAACGCTATATACATGTGACGATTTATATGTAATATTTATAAAAGCAATACCTTCTTTGTTGCAAGGATCTGACAGATGATATGTTTACCCGGAGCTCTCAACAAAACCCAACGAATTTTATAGTGGACGCGACTATAACAAAGGAGTAGTGTCGAGTCCGGAAGGACGGTATCCATCACAATCCGCCGCGGTGTAACGTCTCATACAATAAGCTTCTAGACAGGAAGGTCTCACAGCTAAGACGGGAAAACAACTCAAAGAAATCACGCACACACTGTGACACGAAATAATACGGGAAAGTTCCATCTAATACACGCATGTACGAAGGTGAAACAAAGAAAAGGTTTGTTAGATTTTTAAGGGTTATTAGAACAGAATTTACCCGTACATGTTGTAATCCCCTACGCACCTTATGCCGTGTGTTAATAATGTTACTGTCAAACTGCTCCGTAGCTTTGATATGGGTCAAAAAGGTTTCAATAGCGTCCCCCCAAGCCCACAGCACTATTTCACCTGAAATGTGTACGAGAAAACATCGGACCAATATGTTTTTTATGGCGAAAAAAGTGAAACTAGAGGAATTGGTTTGTTCCGGTACGGAACGTATGAGCGTTCAGCAACAAGGTTTTATTGGTCACTAGCTTTTGCTGGGGATTACAATGAATATTCAGCTTTGTATTACTATTTAGTACATAGGCGTGTTGTTAACCAAATACCCCACACGTAAAAAAAATCAGCCGTATGTAGACATTTAAACTTG
Organism: Euclidia mi; assembly: GCA_944739405.2. Classification (NCBI taxonomy): domain Eukaryota; kingdom Metazoa; phylum Arthropoda; class Insecta; order Lepidoptera; family Erebidae; genus Euclidia; species Euclidia mi. The sequence continues at coordinate 82,271,935 of OX123182.2, read as the reverse complement.
CTCTTGTTTTGCGTTGGACGAATCAAAGCATTAATTTGCTAGATTACTACATGCCATTCCTGATGGAAATGGTATCTCCGAAATTTGCGGTTGCAGAGCAACATAATTTCTGATAAACCTACGTCGTCTTGTTCAGTTGCGACTTATTTACAGCGAGAATGTTTTTGTTTTTTGATATCTTTCACCCGATTCATAATTTATTAGGTATCTATCATCCCAATACCTAGATTGGTAGTAAGCAGGGCGTATAGGTTGAAGAATCGATGATCGTTGGGGCAGGAAGGTTCCGAAGTGCCGGTTTTTTACCGGAAGTAGCAGCAGAGGCAGACCGCGGCCAGCGGCTCAAGACCGGTCTACGTCGGAAACCTTAGTAGAGGCCTACGTTTAGCAGTGGAAGCATTTCTCTTGAGGTAATGACGATGAAAATATATTCGGCAAATGGGTACATGTTATTACAATATCTGCCACGTTGGTTCTGATAGTACTTCGCGCATCAAAATACGAGCTTATATAATTTGGAGACATAATATATTTGGATTGTTAATTTGTTTAGATAGTTAATAATATCACAATATCTGAGTTTTGTGTTCGCCGTGTGGTTGACGGCATAGAATACAAGTGTCACCACCCCCTATCTTCCCGTGGGTGTCGTAAGAGGCGACTAAGGGATAACACGATGCAAATACCATCTTTGCGTAGAGACGGAAAACTCAACATCAAACCCTATACGACTGCCTCGTTGGTCTCGCGGCATAAATGTGCGCGTGGGATCCGGGTCGATTCCGATCTCGGATTCGATTCCTGGGTCGGGCAGTGTTATTGGGTTTTTCTGTCACGAAATTCTCAGTAGCAGCACGGAGTCTGGAAATGTGCCCGATACGGCAATAGGCTCGCCCCTTATTACGTGGGATTAAAGAATATCTGGCGAAAAGTGGGTGTAGAAATACACCTCTGCCTACCCTTTCGGGATAAAAGGCGTGACGATATGTATGTATGTATGTGTGCATAAACTAATTAATATTTTGGTAATTCAACGTTCGAATGCACATATGTTTATGCAATGCACATAGGACGTAGGAGGCTGCCATCCACCATAAACGTAATATCAGAATAGTTGATCTTAGTATTTCCTAAAATGAATAAACACATAAGGAATGTGTATATTTATATATTGCATATTCATTATTAACAATACCTGCACCTGAGTACGCAAAGCTACGTTAAAAGTGTAACAAATTTTACATTACCTTTTTAATAGCTTTGAATTTTATTTTGAAAGCAGGTACACAGCCTACAACACTAAACGTCTAGTAGAAATATAATAGTTTTACGACGTCTTTACTCCGTAATACTTTCTTATGAGCTTTGCTGAACTAACTTCAGTTCAATTTAAGTTGTTTTTAGGATCTTAATGGTTAGAATAATTTCCTTTGTAATTTGAAACTCAATTTGAATGATAATGAAGTGGTTTTCTTCTATTATGTCCTTGTTTATTTTAACTGTACGTTAACTAAATGAGCCTAATGACATGTCACGCCTCTCACCTTGATATTTATAATGATTTTCTTGTAGTTTAATTGATTTTTATTCTAAAGAAAAAATGTGTGCCTGGCGAAAAGTGTCGATGAAATCTAGGCTTTATTTTATGTCCTATTGATGCTTTTGAAACAAAATGTTTAAAAAACTCGCTGCAGTGATAAAAATATGTCGATACTTTTATTGTTCTATCTTATACTCCACGACTATCTTCTTAATATATAAAATCCTTGCGTTACTGACTGACTGACAGACAAGCTACAGCCAAAACTATTGGGTGCAGGAAGCTGAAATTTGGCATGTATGTTCCTTGGGGACCGTAGGGGTGCACTAAGAAGGGATTTCCCGAAATACCCACGGGATCGGTCAAAACAGATAAATTAATAAAATGTGCAGGCGTAGCTGCTGGCATCCTCTAGTATAAACCACGAATAGACAGGTGTAAAGTTTCCTCGTAGAATACTATACATAGTCAGCCGTCAAAGCATGCATACCTGGAATATTCTCACGTATTTATCAAAGCGTGAGTGAGGAATGAATAGGGATTAACGAAGCTGAGTGAAGCGAGTGTCACTTTGTTGTCGGCAGCCTTATATGTATACCTAAAGTATCCCGTCTTCAAACATCTAAAAATAATAAGATTTCTATTAGTATTCTCAAATTTCTTGTTCATTCAGGCTGTTGATAAATGTATTCAAAACGTTAAAGTCTTCAAATATTATCTCGCGGTCTGTAATACTTATACAAAATTCAAAAACAACCTAACAGGTATAACTTAAGTGCCATTTAAATACGCGATTGGTAAAAGATTTATCAAATGGCCTCCCGTAATAAATACGTATATACATATTTTGTGATGTCAGCGGTAATTTTGCTGACGTTATATACATTGTCGGTGCGAGGTGCGATAAAAATTTTAAGGCGTTCTTGCAAGGACGTGGAATGAAAGAATTATCGGCGTAAAATCGTGGTTGCTGATGCGACCGACCATTTGGCTTCCCGCCAGGTCCCGTCGCCCCGATCTTGTAATTTACTCATGTGGAATGAGATTAACACGACATTTGAATTGTATTTAGTGAATTTTCATTCTGTTGTGACATGTTCAAGTATTAGTTGGCAAGGACAGTCGAGTGGATGAAAAGACCTAACGCGCACTAAACGGATATTTTGAACTGAATTTAAAACTGTGTTGGTCTGTCATTTTCATTCTTAAATTAAAGGCTTATGTTTTGGCATAAATTTGTGCTATAAAATGTTGAGGTAAATCGCGTGGAAACGTTTTGTGTACGGTGAGTGGTTAATAAACACTACAGGGTTTGGATGAGCGGACAATGAAGAGATAATAAATAATCGCTACGCGTGTAATACAAGGGGATTGCGCGAAGGACTTACCCTATTACCCTACTACAGACCGTCAATAACGATATCCACCTGACCTTTTTCAACTCACTATCAGTTTGTAACTGGTATTTTATTTGAATAAATAAAATATATCATCTGAAATGTCATTTATTTTACTTAGTATTGAATTCAGTCATTCAAATTTAGTTCTAATGAGCTAATAACTATTTCTTCGAGTTTGATAGTGAATTTGATAGGTTCTTAGTTTACAATACCCATCAATTTGAAGATATTATTCATGAAAACCTAATACACTGGACAGCTTATCATGCTCCTTTTCAATCAAATTCATCAATAGCAGAATATGATATTAAATACAAAATTATATAAGTAAAATGATTGGGCTCCTATCATTCATGAGTTATTGCTCGTTATCACATTGAATTTGGTGAAAGCAAGATATAAAATAACTTAACATAAAATCATGTCTTTTAAACATTAATTGGATCTAACTCAATCAATAAATATTGTGAGATAAACCTCACTTAGTTCAGTTATAACTAATAAATGTTAATAAGCCACATAACCATTAGGAACCATTTGAATCCATCAATATTTTAAAATAACGTATGTAAAATTGTCACAAGAAATTCAAAGTGTCTATGTTAACATAATATGTTCTTGGGATTAATTTCAATGTCTATGTTGAACCTAGCACTCCATTGGTACAATAAGCAATATCAAACAGGCAGAAAAGGCTTCGAGATCCCAATATTACAAAGGATTTCTAAGTAATCGTTTAAAGTTGAGATGAAGAAAACGACGGTTTAATCTTACCTTAATTTTCATATTTGGATCAGTTCAGTCATCTAGTTGCTGCCGAGGTCACCATTATTATATTTTAAATTGATGCAATGCTTTTCTTAAGAACAAGTGTTAATTATTGTCTGAAAGGTATACAAATAGTGTATGCGGTGATATGATTCATATATTTAATCTACACCAGCCTTACATGAAAATGAGAAAGAAAGAAGGGTATGCTGTGACCTGTGATTTACCCGAGTGAAGAAGAAGGAATTTATTTATGAGTTTTTTTGTGTATTATTGTGAATAATATTAATATCTTTGCGTCACAGAAAGCCTCAAAGCAATCAAGCTCTGAAGGTACAGTTAAACAGATACGCTTAGTGACAACATGTACGTTGTGTAAACCCGCAGAGTTGTGTTAAAACATGCTCCGATTTACTTGTACATATAGTTATCTTTACCGAATTAAATTAGACATATATTGTGTGGTTTAAATTAGAAATTCATATTGTAACCAAGAACTTAGCAAATCTGCGAATCTGCTACACAAAATCAACTGACGCAAGATTCAGTTTCAAAATCTTACCCTGAACACAAAATAATATTTCAAAAAAGTCTTGATCAAACTGCAAAGGACGAAAGCCTTCAAAATGAAATAGGTAAATAAACATTTACTTACAACACAAATTGTTGATTATTGTATACCGTCAGACATTTTTATTACCAGATTCGCCTGAACATTTATTCAAATGGATTAATACTCTGAATTTATAACTCTAATAAAACGGCACACGAGGTTACGTACCCATACAAGTGGCTCAAATATTCGAAACGCTTGTCATTTCCGAGCCATTGAATGCGCAAAAAGCCGACCGGACTTCTAACCGTCCAGCCATTATAAGAAATCATCTATTTGTAGGAAATAATTCGATTGTCAACTCTATGATAAATCGACAATGAGTCAATGATAGAAGTGGTTTAAGATAATATTGCTTAAGTCTAGATTTGCATGATAATTTCTATGATTTATGTAGGTTTGAACAATAGTATATGAAATTGATAGTCGTGTATTCATTATAATATTATAAAAGCACATGTGTTGAATAGAAATTACACTAAAATATTATAAGTACCAACGTGCGCGAACTTCAGTTTCTCTTCGTTACATTTGTGTGGCTCAAAGAGCCTTCTATAGAATCATTAAAAAAGCAATTCTCGAGCGAAAGTATAAAACCACTGACCTTTTTAATATACTTGCATATTAGGCACATAACGGAACATCTATATTTCAGCACACTAAAAAAACATGTCGAAATAATTTACCTAATGAAGCTGGCTGGCGCTGACTACAATCTGGACCACTAAATTTATTCACAACGAAAAAAAGTGCGCGATGCCCGAACGGCGCGGGCGAAAAAAGTATTTAATTGCTCCCAAGGAGCGGAGAGAATGGTGAAAATTCGGGTAGCGAATTTATAGGAGCTATTTGGATGCAAATGATGAGCTCCGAGCGGCCTCCGCCAGTGACGCTGTAACCCAAAAAGAATAAGTGAGAAACGTCTTACGAGAAATAAAGGCTCGTGAATACTTGTGATGCTTTTTTACTATTTATTCACGGGCTGAGAGCGACTTAGCGGCGTAAAAGAATGATGTTGAACGTTTTTGATTTACTTAAGGATATTGCGTGTTGCAGTCGTAGCTTTAGTACTAATGCGAACGAGTGGCGGATGGAAATTTAAGCAAAATAATTATTTGAACGCTTGCCGTTGCTTTTGGTGAGTTTAGCGCAGTTGTTGAGAACACATTTAATTTTCACTTCAATGTGGACTCTTGAATCGCTCTTTTTTATTGTAACTGCAAGCTTGCCTTGTTCATGCAAATTAGTTTTAATTAAATATAACATATTTGTTACGTTGTAGCTTGAGAATTTAGTATATTAGATTTACTATGATCATCATTCCAAAACGAAACTTGGGGAAAGATTTGCCAATTTCAAGACAAAAGAAATTCAGAAGAAGTTTAAAATCGAAGGCAAGAATGTTACAATAAGAGCGTACGCCGAAGTGAACTATACAATGAATATACAGCCCTGGGAAAAATGCATTCGAGTTTCGTCTTTTGTTTGGAAAGTTGCAGTAAACAAGTTCGACACTCAATCCTTTGTGGGGTACTTTTGAAAACTTGTAGAATAAGAAGAGATTTACTCCAGTGACAGAGTGGCGGATGTGGCAACCGCAGCGCCCCCTTCCGTTGCCCGCCGACAATCTAAAAGACAACTGTATTTACTTGTATACTTGTATACTGTTTAGTTTTGTATAGAACAAATATTTACTTAGACGGAAAAAATATTTTTAGAACGCTACACTTAGTAAACGTGAATGCGGACGCCCGCAAAGCTATTTCGTTGTTTTGTTGCATTGCTTGCTTTTCCTATAATGTATAAGAATGTGTTAATATTTTTTATAGTTATTTCAATTTTATGGAATGCCAGGCTTCTAATCACAAATTAGTCCGGTCAATTTAGGCATCCAAGGTTACAAAAATTCCCACTTGGCTGAATATTGGTAGGATTGTTCAATACACTATTATAAAGGAAATGTGAAAAGTCCTCATCGATCCGGCACGTGCAAAAAAATTTATTCGGGGTCAAAGGTCACAAAAGCGGGTTTTTCGCGATTTTCAGCAAAATGGTAAGTTTTATCATAAAATTAGCTCAGACAAAAATTGTAGATCAGATAATTATCTATAAAAAATGTCAAAATACTTTTTTTCCTAAGAGCTACCGTTTTTGAGATATAACGATTCAAAAAGTTGAAAGAGTTGTAATCGTCATAATATGCACGCTTCCACGCGACCTTTGAGGTAGTGTACTTAGCGCGTTTTTTTAATGTGGTTTCCCCGGTAGGCCTATTCCACTGATCTTTTATGATTCTATTTAATTTGAAACTAATGAATAACTGTAGATATCGACAAGGGTTGAAAATGATGAAAGGGGTGTAAATTAAAAAAATAAGAAAATTTATCCATCTGAACCTAAATTATCATTAACTTCTGCTTTCTCTTGTTCTTGTTCTTCTTCTTCTCTTTCTTCTTCTTGTTTATCTTCTTCATTCTGGGTGTTAATAAATTGTCCCAATAATGACACATCGCATATCTCTTCGTCAACATCAAATGAATCTTCAATTGTTAGCAATTCAACATTGGAGCATGACCGGCCTTGACAGTTTGTACATGCTACAGAACAAAATAGTCCAACTTTTTTGCAACCACATTTAGCACTACATCCCTTTTTACAGTTGCAAAAAATGGTGTTTAGTAGTTTTTCTGGTGCAGGTGGAAGTAAAGTTTGAACTGGGTTTAATGAATTGTCGACCAACTTCCAACCCCAGTCTTGTGGGTCTAACTGATTACCAAGCCTCACTTGAACTTGGTAATATTTTATTATTATTATTATAAATATAGACACAATAGACACAATATAATATACGCAACACCATCTAGTCCCAAACTAAGCAGAGCTTGTACTATGGGTACTAGACAATGGATTGACATACATATTTTTAATTATGATAGATACTTATGAACTACGTTAAAAAAACTTGCACTATGATGCTGTGCGTTCGTGTGGCACTTGTCCGCGGAAGCGACGGAACACCACACCATTCGGCCAAAAGTCCTCCTTCATGACGACATGTAGATAGCAGGTCGGGATTCGCACCACAAACGCCTTGAAGTTGACATTACGGCGCGACTCCAGCAACTGCACTCTCGGCATGTACTTGGCCTTTTGACGTACGTACTCCGCGATGTCCCCCGCCGTCGTGGTGTAGTGAAGGCGAGAGATGTACACGGGTGTGTTCGGTGCGGCGGCGCGCAGGTTTGCACCAGGCTCCACAGGAGCCGTGCCGCAGCAGTTCTTGACGGTTTTCTGACGACGCTTCTTTTTCTGCACCGTCACAAAACCATCATAAGCTACCTCGTTCCTTGATGCCTTCTCCGGCATAAACTTCTTAGTAGCAGCAGGGGTGCTAGCAATTACTCGCTGCGCCTCTTCTTTTTTAGGTCGCGTGGCGATACTAGTGGGAGCCGCGGGGACGGGGGCAGAGCTGCGCGGCGGTTGGGTAGCGCACTCAGCAGTCACAACATTCTGCGGCGACAAAACTGCTGACGCGAAACTTTGGACTGACCGGTTGGCGCAGCGGGAGTGTGAGCGACTGCTACGCCGAAGGTCGCGGGTTCGATTCCCGCTCAAGCCAAACATTTGTGTGCATGAATATGGGTGTTTGTCTTGGTCTGGGTGTTTCTATGTATAATATGTCTGTATTTACAAAAAAAAGTATATATGTATGTTTATCTATTATCTAGTACCCATAGTACAAGCTTCTGCTTAGTTTGGGCCTAGATGGTGTTGTGTGAATGTGGTAGAATATTATATTATTATATTATATTATTATATTATATTATATCAACGCAGGCCCCTCGGCGCGTGTTGATGTTACTACGCGCCGGTGACCCAGTTACTGCAACTGTATTACGTAGGTCGTCCACCTCCGTGCGCAAGTGTGCGACGGTTTCCTGGGATGCTTCCAATTTCTTGTTCACATCCGCTAAACTTGCCTTAAGTAAGACGATGTCTCTCAAGAGGCTTGTGACATCGACGTGGTCGAAGGTGATGGGAGGCAACTTGTTCAAGTCCCTCGCCACAAACGTTGGCACATCGTCAGGATCGGTCTCCTTCAGCAGCGTGATAATATCCTGCAGACTTTTCTTCGTCCCGTCACGCCTGCGGGACACCATCTGGTCGCATTTGTTTATCGACCTGTACGCAAGCAGCTTGGCAGCCGCTATTTCCTCCTCGCTGAAGTTTGAAGCACAGATCTGAATAGCCGAGACTTCGTCCAAGACATCCAGCTTCTGTTGCAGGAACGCCAGCAACTCGTTCACCACAAGTTTGTCACTCATGGCGATAAAAATTTGCGAGCGCCGGCTTGCGCCGCGCTAAACAATAAAATTAATTATTTCTACGCGTTACACGTCCGCCTCAGAGCGCGGTACAAAGAGTATCCCAAATGTACCCGAAAAAGATGTTGATGAGCAGCCGCTGATTAATTAATGTCTTCATACCACGTTCAACAGTAACAATTTCACATTCAGTTAAAAGTTTAGCACAAATAAAACAATATTCTGACATTTTTGTTATAAAATTCAAAACAGCACGAAATAGGTTAGAAAAAATAGGTTACAATAAACACGTGTTTTCACTCCAGAGCGGATATATATAATAGCATTGAATGTATTGGGCATAGTAAAATAAAGCAGGTATACGACCCTAGCCACGCAGACAATTGAATGGGAGACAGATGTTGCTGAAGGTTACACTGGCGTGGAAAATAAGGGACTGGGTTGTTTTTTACCCGAATTTTCATATTTTATATGTGTAAGTCACACTGACCGATAAAACGATATTTGGCTCTTAGGAAAAAAAGTATTAAGACATTTTTTATAGATAATTATCTGATCTATAATTTTTGTCTGAGCAAATGTTATGATAAAACTTACCATTTTGCTGAACATCGCGAAAAACCCGTTTTTGTGACCTTTGACTCCGAGTTAATTTTTTTGCACGTGCCGGATCAATGAGGACTTTTCACATTTCCTTTATAATAGTGTGTTGTACAATCCTACTAATATTCAGCCAAGTGGGAATTTTTGTAACCTCACCCCTATTTTTTAGTCTAATTTGACCGGCCTAAATAGCCTTTGAAACGTTTAGAGTCGAACAAAATGTTAACTTCTCAAATGTATGGTATGTTTTTCAATATCTGTAAAGATTTACAAATTTCGCTCGCGCGTTTTTCCCAGAGGAGTTAGCAGAGATTTACGTCAAGCATTTTTCACCAACACTGTTTTAGGTCCTATGTGATAGATAGAGTTTGAGTCTGTTATCCACCACTGGGCATGTCGCCAAATATGGAGTCTAACAACGTACTAACAACGTACACTACGTTAGGTGCTAGGTAAGTGAGAATAAAATTCCAAAAACTAAGGACCTATCTCCACTGTCGGATAAATTTCGAGTAAATTAAGTGTCAGATAAATTAATGAAAAAAGAAATTTAATTTATTTGGACGATATCCAAAGGCGAAACTGAGCTTAGCAGTATATATCCGGACCACATAATTATTCATCTGTAGTATGAACTTAAAGAAAATATCATTAAAAGGTTTCAAATTCGGATATCCAATCAATACTTGATCCAAACCCAAGACTTTCATTCACATTGTAAGACAGCTACCCGCTGCCAAGGATCGATGACACACTGGATACGCTGACGGGGATGCAGTGGTTTTCTACCTTAGACCTAAAAAGTGGCTACTGGCAGGTGGAAATAGATCCTCGAGACAAAGAGAAGACGGCATTCTCCACAGGCAAAGGATTGTGGCAATTTAACGTCATGCCCTTTGGATTGTGCAACGCTCCGGCTACTTTTGAGAGACTGATGGAGCGAGTGCTTATGGTACTGATTGGAGACGCCTGCCTGGTCTACTTGGATGACATCATCATCGTGGGGCGCACCTTCCAGGATCATCTTCGAAACTTGGAGCAAGTGCTGTCAAAGATACGAGGAGCTAATTTGAAGCTGAGTCCGAAGAAATGCGCGTTATTCAGACGGCAAGTGAACTTTCTAGGACATGTGGTCTCGGAGAACGGTATTCAAACTGACCCGGATAAGATCATTGCCGTGAAGGAATGGCCAGTTCCAGAGAACAAAACGCAGGTCAGAGCATTCCTCGGATTATGCTCCTACTATCGACGGTTTGTGAAGAACTTTGCTGACATTGCTCGACCTCTTCATAAGCTCACCGAAGACAGAGTGCAGTTCTGTTGGAATGAGAGCTGTGACGTTGCATTCCAGAAGCTTAAGGAACATCTGTGTACTGCACCTATTCTAGGCTACCCTGACAATGAGCATGGATTTATAGTTGACACAGATGCCAGTAACACCGGAATTGGCGGCGTGCTGTCACAGAAGAAGGGTGATCAAGAAGTTGTTATAGCATACTTCAGCAAGACTTTATCCAAACCCGAAAGAAACTACTGCGTCACCAGGCGGGAACTCTTGGCTGTAGTAAAGACGTTGCAGCATTTTAACAAATACTTGTTGGGCCGTAAATTCCACCTGCAAACCGACTATGCAACGCTGAAATGGCTACTTCAATTTAAGGACCCAGAAGGACAAGTAGCTAGATGGATTGAACTACTGCAAGAGTTTGATTTTGTAATACAACATCGCAGCGGCAAGTCCCATGGTAACGCAGATGCCCTATCGCGTAGGCCATGTCCCGACCAGTGCAAGCACTGTAGCCGACAGGAAGCAAAGCAGGCAGCGCTAGTGAAGATGTTAAAGACGGATCTAAGTGACGAATGGAGAGAAGCTTTGCAGAGTGCTCAGCAAGATGACAAGGATGTACAGCCGATTCTTGAATGGAAGAAATCAGATGCGCCTAGGCCCGAATGGAGTGATATCGCAGCAATGAGCCCCATCACCAAGAGTTATTGGGCACAGTGGGAAAGCTTGGTCGTCCAGGATGGAGTTCTGTGCCGCAAATGGGAAAACGCTCGCGGTAACCAGTGCCATTTGCAAATGGTAGTGCCCAAAACTAAGGTGCCGGAAGTCTTGCAGCTCTATCACAATGGTGCTTCAGGAGGTCACATGGGAGTTAAGAAGACCCTTACTAAGATCCGGGAGCGGTTTTATTGGCTCCACTGTCGGGATGACGTCGAGGATTGGTGCCGCAAATGCACAAGTTGTGCGGCTGTCAAGGGGCCACATACTCGAAGCAGAGGTGCATTAAAGGTGTACAATGTGGGAGCTCCATGGGAGCGCATAGCGTTGGATGTCGCTGGGCCGTTTTCTGAGAGTCAGGACGGAAACAAATACTTCTTGGTTGTGATGGATTACTTCACGAAGTGGCCTGAAGTGTTTGCAATCCCAAATCAAGAAGCTACCACAGTGGCCGACAAGCTGGTGCATGAAGTCTTTTGTCGGTTCGGGGTGCCCTTGGCAATCCACAGCGATCAAGGCCGGAACTTCAAATCTGAGGTGTTCAAGGAGACTTGTCGCGTAATGGGTGCACATAAAACCAGGACCACGGCAACACATCCAACCATTTCTCCTGTCATATCGCAGTGCGGTCCACGAAACTACAGGAGTAACGCCAGCTTTTGCCAATTTCGGTAGAGAACTCCGTTTACCTGCAGACCTTATCACCGGTATTCAACCAGAATCTCCACGCAATATAACGGATTATGCAACCGAGCTACGCAACAGGATGAACGACGTATACGAGCACATCAGGGAATCTGGACAACAGATGTCTATAATAATATATAATAATAATAATAATCTTTATTTCCACTAAGAAAGATACACATTTTTACACAACTATGTGTTTGAAATAGAATTAGTTTTTATTATAAGTCAAATCGATTAGATCGATTGAGTAACATTTTGTTTAGTCTATTGAAAATTTCTGACAATGGTCACACTGAACTGTCACTTCCGTCCTTGCTTTGAGAAATTACCACGTTGTTGACTCGTACGTAAAATAATTGATCGCCTTTTGAAAAGCACATCCTTGTAGCTACGCGAATAGTTGTGAAATCTAATAAATTGCCGCTTTTTGACTCCCGCCACGGTTTGTGACATATTGAACATTTGTGAAAAATCTTGTGAACTTGCATCGTGCAGACGCTGCGTTGGAGTCTGGTAAAGTAAAGATAATTCACTTGCTAATATTGGCCAATTTAGTCTCGTGTATGTCTAGCTTGCCTCCAGGACTCCACTCAAGAACATCACCAGGAAATATTTGGTAAGACATTAATATTAAGATTATAAGTCATCGCTGTGCTACCACAGTGAAGGTGTTTAGATAAATTGTCTATCGTGGTCAGGTGGATATATTACACCTTCCACTGCGCACTTCTGATACACCTTCCTGCCTGGCTACGGTAATTCCAGACATAATTTTGGTAGCAGAGCGTGGTTGAAATTTAGCCGCTGTTGGATTACTGAGTATAAACTCAGATTGGTATGAGCTTGTATCTTACCACCTTGTAGACAGTATTGTAGTGTTTGTCAGGTCAGTTATTGTCTAAAATACATAATATTTAATTGTATAAGTTGACCTAGATAATTTGAAACATATTGTCACATAACCTCAATCAGTAATTGTTGATTTGTATTGTTGAAAAATCTAACTTAAATTTGTTGTTGCATTAATAAGTCAGTTTGTTTGGATACATAACAGCTGTATGTATCAATAAATTTAGTAAATTTAGTTTATTGTATATATTCATTAACATTATAACATCCAACTTGACCTTGCCACTTGGGCGGGTCACATTAATAAACCTTGTTTTGTTATAATATAGATAATATTGCTAGGTAACACATATTCTGTGCTTACTTCCTATTGTATATCTCAAATAACACAGCCAGTCTGTCTGTTGCAAGTAATTAGTTAATTTATTTGAATATTTAACTTTAATTAACTTATTCGAAGGTTCATCTTTGATAACTTTGACTTTGTTTTGTGTCAATATATATTGAAACTATTAATTTTGTTGGACAGTAGATACCTGTCACTTGCCTGCACTTGCAGTAAACAGGCTAATACTTTGTTGGTTTCAAAGAATTGAGACAAATTAAGTTTTGATTGTTAATATTGTTTAACGCTTGTCCGGGCTCTTTTGAAATTTTGATTATGTCAGCTATCAAGGACTTGCGTGCGGCTGCTGGTGCTATTGCATCAGATTTGTGCTGGTTTGCCTCGGCCAATGCTTTAGTGAACCGGCCTGATCGCCAGCAGGCCTTACTTCAGAGGTACGAGCGGATTGACGATCGCCTGGCAAGTGTGGAACAGCAATTCCGCACTTTCAGCACTTGCTGTCTTGAAGTGTCAATCAATGATTTCACCGCTGACCAGCGAAATAAGGTCAGCGAAGACTATGCCCAGGTCTTAGACCTGTATGATGCTGTCTCCAATACTGCGAGACAACTAGTTGCCGATAGGGAAGGGCAACCCGGCCTGAAGCAGGAGCTTCCTAGGTCAGCACCGGGGCTGGTGAGTAGGCTCCCTACTTTGGACCTCCCCCATTTTGATGGCTGCCTAGGAAGCTACCTGGGCTTCATTAACTTGTTCGACAGCCTGGTCAATGACAGGGCTGACCTTCGGCCAGCACAAAAATTGGCATATTTAATGTCGGTTCTGGATGGGGAGGCTAAGGGCCTCATCCAGCATCTGCCCGTGTCTGACGAGGCCTACCAGACGGCTCGGGACCTAATTACCCGTAGGTACCATAATAAGCGTGGCCTCGCCGACACGCACATCGAGCAGATTTTGGGTTTGCCGACGCTCACTCGGGTCTCTGGGTTGCGCACCCAACTGTTGAACCCGCTTTTGGTGGCCATCAACGCACTTAAGTGCCTTGACCTGCCCGTGGACCAATGGTCCTATCTATTGGTGCACATTGTGCTGAAGAAGCTGCCTGCCGACCTGAGGTCGCGTTTTGAACAGCGCTTTGGTGGGGATAGCGCGACCCATCTGCCCCCCTTTGCTGACCTGGAGAAGTTCCTGGAGGATGAGTGCCGGGTCTTGGACAACTCCGGTGGTGACACGCCGACCAAGTCGCAGCCGCCCAAGGTCAAGGAGCAGGCTCGCGTTCACACCCGAGCCAATGTTGACCGGCGCCCTCCTCGCTTTGCGGTCACGCAGAGCCCAGCGGAGTGCTCCTACTGCAAGGTCACGGGGCACAGAACGGCCAGTTGTAGGGCATTCTTGGACCTACATGTCGCCTCTCGTAGGCGCATCGCGAATGCCCGCCGCCTTTGCTTCTCTTGTTTGGGGTCCCACTATCAGCGAGACTGCCCAAACTCTCGCCCCTGTCCTCACTGCGGAGGATAGCATTTGGACATTCTCTGCATGAATGCCAGAGAGGTAGGCCGCTTGTCCAACCAGACGACGCCGCGCACGGGCGGGTGTTTTGAAGGTGGCAGCCGAGGCTCACCGGCGCGCAGCCGAGAGTCGCCTCGCTCAATTGATCGCCACTCACCCCGCTTGGAGAACCGTAGCGTGCGCACGCCTCCTCTCTCTCGCGCACCTGAATGTGCTGTTCAGCGTCACCAGCACCATGACTGCTGCCCCAGGTATTCCCCTCCTTTGGCGGAGCGTCCCCGCCTTGACTCGCGCCCACCTCGTTTTGGGCGGGTGCGTCATTATGACCCCCCACAGATGGCGCGCGGATCGAGTCATCGCGCCTTTGAGGACTTCAAGCCGCACCCTCGTTTTGACTTGCCTGGTCCTGGCCAACGGTCGCCGCCCAGGCAACAATAGGTCATTGACCCCTGCCCTATAACGCCAACCTCCCCCATTGAGACCGTTATCCTACCAACGGTTGCTGTTGGGGTCTGGGGACCCACGGGGACCTCTGTTGTTGTCCGTGCTATATTGGACACAGGTTCACAAGGTTGCATTGTTTCCACTTATTTGGTAGGGCAGGTTAAATTAAATATGGGCTCTTTTCCAGATTGTATACGGGGCATAGGGGACGTAGCCTCTAATGTTGAAGGGCAAGTTAAGGTTTTGTTTGGCCCTGTTGAATCTTCACACCCGAGGATTAAAACCTCGGCTATTGTGTTGAAGAATATTTTGGGTATGCACCCACAGAAACAGCTACCCGCTGCTGTGGTGAATTTGACATCGGGATTGGAACTGGCGGACCCCAAATTTGACACACCGGGACAAATCGACTTGTTGATTGGCTCTGATGTCCTCGGTGGAATTTTGATTGGTGGGAAACGGGTCTTGGTGCCAAATGGTTTGACTGCCATCCCAACCATATTTGAATTTGCTTTGATGGGACCTGTACCTAGGGACCCCCCTCCACCCGAACTTGATAATTTGTTGGCTGTAGGCTCTGCTCTCTCTGATGCAGTTCAGAGGTTTTGGGAGGTAGAGGAGCCCCCTCAAGCTGCCCGTTTGAATCCAGAACATGAGGAGTGCGAGCTGTTCTTCCAGAACAACACTGGTCGACTCCGTTCTGGTCGGATTATTACGAGGCTACCCTTTCTGTCTGTTCGGCCTCCGCTTGGTGAGTCACGACCTTTAGCCGAAAAGAGATTGTTGGCTATGGAGCGCCGCATGGGTCGTGATCCGGAACTCAGACAGAAGTACATTGAGTTCATGAGAGAATATGAACAATTGGGACACATGTCTGTGTCAAATTTGGATTGGCGTTCGGTGGAGCACTACTTTCTCCCGCATCATGCGGTATTGAAGCCATTGACTGGGAAGCTGCGCACAGTATTTGATGGTTCTGCGCAGACTTCAACAGGCGTATCCTTGAACCAGTGCTTGCATTCTGGTCCCAAGTTGGTCAAGGACCTTTGTGACGTCATCACCAGCTTCCGACGACATCAGGTTGTCTTTGTGGCCGACATAAAATTGATGTTCAGGCAGACTATTATCCACCCTGATGACCGTCGTTTCCAGCTGATCCTTTGGAGAGGGTCTCCTCGCGATCCCATGGTCGTCTACGAGCTCAATACTAATACGTACGGGTTAAGGTCAAGCCCCTACTTGGCAATACGTTCTCTTTGGGAGCTCGCAGACCGCGAAGGCTTACGTTTCCCAAGAGCCTCCGCCATCTTGAAAGACGATATTTACGTCGATAACATTTGCTCGGGCGCCTCCACAGTGGACGAGGCGATCCTACTGCGGGACGAATTGATAGGTATTTTGGCCTCCGCTGGTTATGAGTTGCGCAAATGGATTTCCAACTCACCAGCGCTTTTGGAAGGCTTGCCAGAGGATCATCAGCAAGATCCACATTTGTTTGAGATTGTTGACAACCCCGCCATGATGGCTGTTCTCGGCGTTCAGTACAGACCAGTCCAAGACATCTTTACATATAACGTAGACTTGAAATTGCCGTGTTCTTGGACTAAACGTCTCGTATAGTCTACTGTCGCCAGAACCTTTGATCCGAACGGTTGGATCTGTCCAATTATATTTTGGGCAAAATGCTTCTTGCAGAAGCTTTGGACAGCAGGATTGACCTGGGACGAACCTCTGCACGGCACTCTTGTTGAGGAATGGACCTCTTTTGTATCCTCACTTCCTGCCGTCAACGAGATCTCCTTGCCTCGTCCCATCCTTCCTCCCGGGAAGTACAAGGCCACCCTTCACGGGTTTTGTGACGCCTCGGAACGTGGTCACGCCGCCGTGGTGTACTTGCGCACAGTTAGTGCCTCAGGTCAGGTGAAGGTTTCCCTGATCATGGCGAAGAGCAAGGTAGCACCCCTTCGTACATCTTTGACCATCCCAAAATTGAAGCTCTCGGGAGCAGCACTACTTGTACGCTTATTGAACCACGTGTCCAGTACTTTGGGTAAAAGCATTTGTATTGATGGGACCTACGCCTGGACAGACAGCCAAATTGTACTTTGTTGGTTGAAGGCTTCTGTCCACACCTTGGAGGTATTTGTCGCTAATCGCGTTTTCCAAATCCAGAAATCCGAAGTCAAACTTGTTTGGAGACACGTGCCAGGTGAGCTCAACCCCGCTGATTGTGCCTCGCGCGGATGCTTGACGCCTAGTTTGATAGGTCATTCGCTGTGGTGGGGTCCGGAATGGTTGAGTCGACCAGAAATTGATTGGCCTCGAACGCCAGTTTTGAATACTTCTAATTTGCCGGGTCTACGAACACTCGCTCTTGAGAAGGTAGAATGCGCCTTCGACCCCGAATTCCTGTTGAATCGTTACAGCTCCCTCGACAAGTTGTTAGGTGTTACTGCTTGGATAAAGCGTTTTGTTTTTAATTTTAGGCACCCACAACAGAAACGACTGACACCGTTTATCTCACCACAGGAACAACAGGAGTCCCTTACCTTTTGAGTTCGTTCTGTGCAATTGGCGCATTTTGAAAAGGAGATTGCTATCCTTAAATCAGAGAGATGGAAATTGTCGGGAGCTGTCTCTAAATTGAACCCCTTTTTGGACGATACGGGTCTCTTGCGCGTTGGAGGGCGTCTCAAGAACGCCAACCTCCCTTACGGAGCACGTCACCCCCTTTTGTTACCTAAGGACGGTCATTTGGTACGCTTGTTGGTAACTGACCATCACCTTAAAAATTCGCATGCTGGTTGTAATGCGCTCTTGGCCATTTTGCAACGCGAGTTTTGGATCTTGTCTGCCCGAAGAATTATTCGGAGTGTAGTCTTTCGCTGCATCCCTTGCTATAAACTCAAGGCTTCTACCATGCAGCCCTTGACGGGAGACTTACCGGCAGATCGCGTAACTGAGAGCAGGACGTTTGACGGTGTTGGCACGGACTTCGCTGGTCCCTTCTTTGTGAAAACGTCGACACTTCGAAACAGCAAGACTGTTAAGGCCTACTTGTGTGTTTTTGTTTGTCTTTCCACAAAGGCCGTACATTTGGAACTGGTCTCCTCACTTACGACCGAGGCGTTTGTAGCCACATTTGACAGATTTGTATCTCGCAGAGGGCTGCCTTCCTTGATCCGTTCTGACTGCGGCACTAACTTCAAGGGCACCTATAATTATTTGAATGATGTTGTTAATTTCCTTGAAACCAACAAAGCTGATATAGGTGATAGGCTTGCCCGACGTGGGATAAATTGGTTGTTTTCCCCACCAAATTGTCCACACTGGGGTGGTATATTTGAGGCCGCTGTAAAATCGGCCAAAACACACTTGCGCAGGACAATCGGTGAGTCTGTCCTTACATTTGAGGAACTCGCAACTGTGTTTTGTAAGATTGAGGCCGTTTTGAACTCTCGGCCATTGTGCCTGATCTCCTCGGATCCGAATGATTTAGAGGCCCTTACGCCGGGCCATTTTTTGATTGGTCGCCCACTTGTCGCCTTGCTTGAGTACCCCTATATTGATACGAGATCTGGTCGTCTCTCACGTTTTGAATTGGTCCGCCAGATTACTCAGAGCTTTTGGAAACGCTGGAACTTGGAATATTTGCACATACTCCAGCAACGCGTTAAGTGGACCGACAAGACCGATCCACCCAAGATTGGAGACCTCGTTTTGATCAAGGAGGCTAACCTTCCGCCACTCAGATGGCGCAGGGGGCGCATCCTTTGTTTGGTAACTGGGGCTGATGGAGTTCCCCGATTTGCTGAGGTCTTGGTGAACGGTTCGATTCTGAGGAGAGTGGTTGCAACATTGTCACGTCTACCAACCGATTAGCGGACCGGTAGGCCGGTCCGGGGCGGGTGGATGTTTGAAATAGAATTAGTTTTTATTATAAGTCAAATCGATTAGATCGATTGAGAAACATTTTGTTTAGTCTATTGAAAATTTCTGACAATGGTCACACTGAACTGTCACTTCCGTCCTTGCTTTGAGAAATTACCACGTTGTCGACTCGTACGTAAAATAATTGATCGCCTTTTGAAAAGCACATCCTTGTAGCTACGCGAATAGTTGTGAAATCTAATAAATTGCCGCTTTTTGACTCCCGCCACGGTTTGTGACATATTGAACATTTGTGAAAAATCTTGTGAACTTGCATCGTGCAGACGCTGCGTTGGAGTCTGGTAAAGTAAAGATAATTCACTTGCTAATATTGGCCAATTTAGTCTCGTGTATGTCTAGCTTGCCTCCAGGACTCCACTCAAGAACATCACCAGGAAATATTTGGTAAGACATTAATATTAAGATTATAAGTCATCGCTGTGCTACCACAGTGAAGGTGTTTAGATAAATTGTCTATCGTGGTCAGGTGGATGTATTACACCTTCCACTGCGCACTTCTGATACACCTTCCTGCCTGGCTACGGTAATTCCAGACACTATGTATGTGACAAATATTATAGGTAACACCATAGATCATTTTGAACTCTGGTACCCGTGATAAGATTCAACTTGTGTTACGAGTACCAGGGCTCTCACACCAAACAAGAAACAATTTGTTTTTTTTTATTGGTAGTTAGCACTGAAATTTTATTAGGAAGTAGATTTAAAAATATTAGAACGTAAGTATTATATTAATATTATATTTATGTATATTATATCGCTTATGTGTATGTACTATATATATTAATATATAATAGTAGTAAATATATATAATAAGATATAATATATATATATACACACACACATACATACACATATATATATATATATATATGAATATAATAGTAGTAAAATAATCTATAATACTGAGATTTTTAAAAGATCTTCTGTTTCCGTATATGTCTTAGATAGGAGCCATTTACTAACAGTATTTTTTACAGCGTATTTACGCTGGGGATAGATGTTACAGGATCTATTGACAGTATTGTATAAATGATCGCTTATAATGGCAAAGTGCCTA
Source organism: Euclidia mi (assembly GCA_944739405.2). Taxonomy (NCBI): domain Eukaryota; kingdom Metazoa; phylum Arthropoda; class Insecta; order Lepidoptera; family Erebidae; genus Euclidia; species Euclidia mi. The sequence continues at coordinate 82,251,838 of OX123182.2, read as the reverse complement.
CTAGCTAGGACTGTTTTAAAAGTCGGCACGGAACATACCTTATATGAACGTCGTTTCAATAATTTAGTTTTGTCATAGGGCAAATATATATGTTTTTTTAGTACTGTTTGGAGCACAAAAAGCTGTCTTACGGTAAAAATTTGACATTCATTATAAAGCATAGTGGTGGAATACCTGTAAGCCTTGTGTGTCATGACCTTTAAAACAGCTCTTTGTGCTCGCTCTAGGTCCAGGAAGTAGGATTTTGCAGCGCCGCCCCATACTGAAATACAGTACCCCATAATGGACTGACACAGCGCAAAATACACTGTTTTAAGTGTGGTCAGATCGGCAGATTGTCTTAACTTTTTGAAAATAGGCATAAGCTTACGTACGCGCGGTATGAGTTTATAAATGTGTGGCTTCCAGGTTAATTGGATGTCAATGTAAATGCCGAGGTATTTAATTACATTTGACTTAGATAGAGTGGGACAGTTGCATAGCGTGGAAGGATAGTTAGTACATGAGTGAGCTTTAAGTAACAGATTTTCTGAGGAAGGTTGATTAGAAGACGTTAGAGAAAAAGTTAGGTAAGTAGTCTTATTTAGGTTTAGAGTCAGAAGATTATCAGTCAGCCATTGTGATACATCACGAAGAGCTTGTTCGGCATATGCAAAAGTATCAGTCCAGTTGGAGCCATGTACGACTAGGGCCACACGGCCCGATGACACCATCGGCATAGGTGAAAATAGAACAGTTGAGGAGCGGCAGGTTGCAAAGTGAATTTATGTAGGTTAAAAATAGTGTAGGGCCAAGTATAGAGCCTTGAGGCACGCCATAGGAAAGAGATCTGATGTCACTAGTGCAGGAGTCAATTTTCACAAACTGTGTTCTATCGGCAAGATTATCCTTGAAAATCTGGTGAGCGTGGCCGCGTACACCCATTCGTTCAAGTTTATGTAAAAGGTGAGGGACAGAGACAGTATCAAAAGCTTTAGTAAGATCCAAGAAAATTCCGATGCATTTGCTTCGATTATCTAATTTATTGACAACATGATCAACTAGGGATGATACAGCATCTTCTGTAGATACTTTATATCTGAAGCCATATTGATTTGGAGCTAGAATATGGTGGAGATCTAGGAAGTTGATTAAACGAGTATTCAGTAATTTTTCGAGGACCTTAGATAAAGCTGGCAGCACTGAAATCGGCCTGTAATTATTTACACTGTCTCTGTCCCCTCCCTTGTGGATAGGATGAACAATAGCTTTCTTGAATATTTTAGGAAAGATCCCTGTGGCTATAGAACGATTACAAATATGTGTGATTATAGGAACTAGCGTGGTACTACAATGTTGTAATAAACTAGTTGGTATGTTATCCCACCCAACGGCAGCATCTTTACGTAAGCTAAAAATTACTTTTGTGACTTCAGATTCATCTGTGGGAAGGAGTGTAAGGGAATTAAGTGGGGAGTGCTCCTGCTTGGATTGTGATGAGGTCATGGAACCTTTTACATGTGATGAGGCTAAGTCTCTGCCTATGTCGGAGAAGAAAGTATTTACACGATTGATGGATAACTGAGTACTTGACTCAATTTGCAAAAGTTCAAATGAAGGGGATACTACACGTTCCGTATTTGTTATTTCCTTAATAACCTTCCACGTGGCTTTTGGGTTATTCTTAGCCTTGTCAAATTGTTGACGCTCATATGCCTGCTTTAAATTTTTTAGTAGTTTGTTACAAAAATTACGATATCGCAAATACGTCAATTTAAGCGTGTAATTGTGAGGCTCACTTTTGCATTTACGATTCATTGCATTACTATTTCGGATACACCTTAGCAAACCTAATGTTATCCATGGTTTAATTAATCTACATTTACAGGGAATGTGTTTTATAACCGTGTGTTGCTTAATAATTTGCCCTATTGTAGACACGAGCAGTTCAGCTGCGGCATTTGCATCCGAGATTTGTAATATCGGGGTAAAATCTGAGAGTGATATCATATTATAGACAGAATTATAGTCTACGTGTCTTCGGCTAAAATTGCGCCGAGTGACACATAGCTCAGTTTCAATATTAAATAAAACAGGAGCATGATCTGTAATATAAGCGTCAAACACGATGGTGGTAGTTATATAATCAGATTTTAGTAAGACGTGGTCGAGGCAGTTGTCACCGCGAGTAGGGAAGACGTGTGTTGGTAGTAAGCCATCTGAGGCGTTTAAGGTTAGGTATTCCCGAGCCTGCGAGTTATCGTGTTGGGGAGAGATATTTAAATTAATATCGCCCATCAAAGCCACGTGACGAACATAAGCAAAAGAAGTAAGAATACTGTTTAAGGAATCTAAGAATTTATTAATGTTATGGGTGCTGGGTGATCGATATAGCGCAATAATAATCAAATTGTTCAAAGGTAATTTACATGTAAGGCAATTTGAATCAGACACAGACGGTTCGGTGATGGAGTGTGTTAGGGTGGTTTTAATGTAAACAATTATGCCATCATTTTGATTGTAATTATTCTTTGTACAATATGGTATATACCCATCTAATACAGGTAAGTTTGTAGTTTTACTGAGCCAGCACTCGGACAGAATCAATACTTCAGGGGTGGTTTTTATGGTCATCAAAAAAAGCCTAAGTTCATCCATGTTTTTGTTAACACTACGAATGTTTACATGTAGTATTTTTATAGTGCGTTTAGAATTGCCTATCATAGAAGTGTATTGCTCAGGAGTGCAAACAAGCGAAGATTTCGTGCCCAATTCATCTATCTCATTAGATATAGAATTTATGTCGAACATTGATATATAAATGAGTATTCACAAAACAATATCAAAATAAAAATATTACTAGTTAAAATAAATATTACACTCGATTTTTGCATTTTTGTCTGAGAAGATGAAGACTCGCTACGACCGGAAGGCAAACAACAAAGGCTTAGATGAGGGATCATTGGTGTGGCTTCATAACCCAGTACGAAGCAAAGGAAAATTGCCTAAGTTACAAGCCAGATGGGACGGGCCATATCGCATAATTACCAGGATGAACGACGTTACCTATCGAATCCAGAAGGGGTCGCGAGGTGCACCGTAGATAGTTCATTTGGACCGGTTGGCTCGTTACTATGGGTCCAACGATGTTCGAGACGAACACGTTTAAGAGGGCGGCAGTGTTACGCCATCTATCGGTGAATAGGGGTACTAGAAGAGATTAAATGTATCCGTGGTTTAAAGGTAATTCAGCTACTCTGTACTAGATGGCGTTGCTGTATCGAGTATAGACTGTTCGAGATTATTTCGACAGTTTTGTGAAAGAGTCTAGAATGCGCTAGTGATGTTATCCGGCCAGTATAACTAGAGCGAGAGCGCGCGAGACAGGACAGTTACAATTGAATATCGAAGCGATCAACAAGAAGCGAAGGAAATAAGTCGGAAGTGTTTAGTGTTGTTCTAGTGGTGTGAATAGTGTGTTTTATTAGTGAAGTGAAAATTAAGAGTGTGTATAGTGTTTGTGTATAAATAAAGTTCAGTTTAAGTGGCATAGTGAGTTATAATTTATCGTCAAACCCCAGCTCGTAACATTAATATTATAAGCAGCTTCAGTTAATACGAAGATAATGAAAAAATTAATACGAAAATGTATTGAACAGAATGTGAATTCATGTGAATTATGAAATGCCTTCTTTAATTTAAAGGCTTTTGAAATTTGATTTGGCACCGACTTCAAACCAATTAGTAAATAGCACATATAAATAATAGGTAGTATTTAATTAATGTTAAATCTTTATTATTTTTCACTTTTTCGTTTTTGAAGTCGGTTGTTTTTAACGTAGTTATTTTTGTTGTATTTTCTATTGTTGTATTGTCAACTAGTTATAGGTCGACCTACAAAAGGTGCTGCGCGCCTTAAAATATAGATCTCAAGAAACGGGAACGGATAAAAGTAGTCTCTCTGTAAACATGCTCTTCGGGACACAGTTTTACGTTCTTGTGAGACTATTAAAGATCCTGAAAAACGTTTGTTGGCCAGGAAAGCATATATATGAAATCACGTTAACGTCAAGAAACTCTTAAACAGTATAATTCTAGACTCGGTAAGATCCAAGAGCGTCTAGCGAATGAGCCTTTTGAGCTGAGAGCTAATGGACTTGGTCTCATTAATAATTGACAAATCATATCATTACCGCATGATCTACGTCTTTGAAGTCACCATTATCATCATTGTGCAATTCAAATAGATTTTTGTAATTACTGAGTTCGTATCGCCACCTTCTGACTCCTTCATCGGACGAGAACGAGCCCAAACTCTACAAAACTTTGTCAATTAATTACTGAGTTCCTATATTATTGCTATGGCCACCTTTCGATTCCATCATCAGAGCAGCTCTATGTCATAATAACTTTTCAATGTCATCCAATTTAAATACGTATACAAAACCCAACTCCCGATGTTTGACATATTTTTTTTATAGACTCACGCCTGTATCCCCAAAGGGGTAGGCAGAGGTATAATATTACACCCACATTTCCCAAAGAAAGAAATCGCCAGAAGGCTGATCGATGCTTCCCGTGACCAGACGGCTGGTTTATATATCGCTGAGAAAATAAGCATTGCCATTCAACGTGGCAATGCTGCCAGCCTTCTGGGCACGCTACCGCTCGACAGCGTTGCGGAGGAATTTAATTTTTTATTATATTTTATTTACTTTTCATTTCATACTTTTGCTTTTTTATAGTTTAGGATAGTTTAGTTACATAATTAGTTTTATTTTATTGTACATTATAATGTAAATCCTACTTATAGACCAATTATACTTTAGTTTATTTAAAGTCTACCTAAGATACATTTTCCAAATTTCATAAAAACCAAAATCGACTAACTGTTTTGATTGGGATTTGAACCCATGCCTTCAGAACATAAAGCGGATGTATTATCGGCACGGCCATCGCCTTGTTATCAATTAGTGGCGAATTGAAACACTTGACAGAGTGCTTACGTCATCTGTCATTTCCAAATAATGAAATAGTCTTCAAACCTTTTTGCTAATTATTATGTTTGAGTACCGGCCAGTTTGTCGTGTCGACGCATAAAGTGTAGACGTCAGTAGTCCTTAGTAACCGTAGTGATGACAATTTGACATGACACCAGCCGTCACAATTATTATTCATAGGAATTTCAGCCTTAAGGATAGGTGAAAATAAGTAAAAAAATGCTCATAAAATAAAAACTACTGGGCCTACATGAATAAAATATTTATGGGACCAATTCGAAACTATTGCGCATCAAACAAAAAAGAATTACGTAAATCGGTTCAGAAACCTCGGCGAAATCGGTGGACATACATCGAAAAAAAAAATACCGGCCGAATTGAGAACCTCCTCCTTCTTTTTTTTGTTTGAAGTCGGTTAAAAATCGATTAGACATGCCAATAATCAGCATTTATCAAGGTCATCGTTATTTTGTATTATATAATCATATATTTAATATGATTCAGCTAGTAGAATATAAAGTATTTGATTAAACTCGGTTCACTCATGTCATTTTAGTAACAAATATCTATAATCTTTATCGTTTAATTTAAGATTTTTTTAAATTAAATACCTACATATAATTATGTATATAAATCTAAATTTAAACACATTATAATAAGATTCAGCTTCATTCGAGTTTAAAAACGATGTTTCTTTTAATTATAAAACCTAATAAATCAACAGTAACATCTTTGTCGTAAGTGCAAAAATACAACAAAGTAAAATATCTTCCATGCAATTCATATAAATTAAAGCCGTAATCTTTTTTTTGACTATGCTTGAAATTCTAGGCCAAAACTCCTTAGATTCGTTCCTGAGGGAGAAAATAATTGTTTTCCTTTTGTTTTGTCAGCTGTTTGTGTTCCCACGCAAATTATGAGGGCTAATTGAGGAAATGAATGACTTAATTGTGCTTATTAGGCAAACAGCCTGCCGCCAGTTTAACATTACATTATAATTCAGAATGTGTGTGTGAATATTTTATGTGTAGTTTTGAGTGTAAAAGTCTTTGGTTGGAGTGACTTTGGGTTGTTTAGTAGGCTTGTATATAAGCTATAGAATTAATAATAGTAGTACAAATGTAAATTTTGACCTAAAGTACTTTACACACAACTTCTCAAACTCTATTTCTAAATTAAGATTTATTAAGAAAATAAAATAACAATCATTCATCCCGGGAGTCTCGATCTCGAAAATTTCGAGAGTCTCGACGATTTTGCTGTCTCTGAGACTCGAGACTGCTGCCTCTAGTTTACGAGACTAGCGAGACTTTTGAGACTTAAGTCAAATGATAACCGTTATTAAAACATCTCGTGGATGACCGTGGTTAGCAAAAAAATCCAGTTTAGACTAAAAAAGAACTTGCCAACAGCTTTTCCTGACAGTGTTTTTGCAGACAACCCTACATCATCGTGTTCGCAGTGAAGTAGCGCTTGTCAGAATCAGGGAAGCTTCCTACAGTGTAGAGACAGTTTAGATAAATAAAAGAGACAACTATCAAATCATACTTTCATTTATTCAGTTTGGCACAAGGATATATCTTTAGATTACGTCGTGATTCTATATTTACATTTAGAGCCCAGTTTGCAAAGCAAAGACATAGAACCAAGATAAAGTACGGGCAATAAAACTCTTGGCCATTCTTTTCAATAATGAACAAACAGTGGTACAGCCAATCTATATCAAATATCAATGTTGTGGGTAGTTTTATATTACTAGAAAGGTCTGTCTTACAACAGAACATAATAAGCATTATTTAGTATCAATACAATTTACTAAATGTATACCACAGGTATATAATGAATCTCATTGATACAACTTGATCCACAGTTTATTATTCTATCCTATATTACAATCTTTAGTATCTCACTAACGATCAAACTACCCACAGTCAATATCAATAAGATAATGATTACACTATCTTAGATTATTTCCTAGATGATTAAACAAAAGAACAAGCAACATAATATTAAAACACAGTGGCAGTTAAATAGTCAGAACCATATCGTACCTGAGCATTCGTCGAAGGAGAATAGGACGAACTAGCCGAGCCTGTCGGTATACTTATATAGGTACACCTTATTTACACGTTTGACAGTTTAACTGTCAAACGTCATGTCAGTGTCATTTAACTGCCACTATCCTCTTACATATTATGTATAAACACTCGGCTATCAGTAATTTCAGCCCAAAGCCTAGATATTATTACATATCAACAAAATAGAATATATGTTAAGTAACATTGAAGCCAAGCTTAAGGACTATACAATGATGGATTTCTGCGTAATACTGATTGGTGAAGAAGACTTCCATGCAACCTGCAATTACTTTAACCTCATATATTACATAAGAGAAAGTTTAGAAAAAATAAAACACACAAATATCATCCTCTGTACACCAAAATATAAATATGGCCAATACAAAAACATCTTTAACTGGAGGGTAGAAAACATTAATAACCTGCTTTACTTAGATGTGATAACAAATGAACATGCCTACTTTTTCGATTGTAATAAGAACCTTATAAAATGGTTAATACATTTACTGGCAGACTAAATAATAGCGGTATGCAAACTGTAATAAATGATGTCCATGGTTATATAAAAGTTATAATAAAATATGACTGTCATATTTACAATGCCAATAATTCTAATTTTAATGTGCCAAATGAACAAAATGACTTTTTCTTGAATAATACCTCAGTGTTATGCACCAAAACATTGCGGGACTTTTCAGTTAATCTGATTCACTAACAGTTGCGTTAGAAGAACTGTCCGCAAAGAAATTGGATGTAGATGTTCTCTGCATAACTGAACATTTTATGATGTCAGGTCATGAAAAATATCTTTCATTGCCTAACTACACCATTGCTACAAGCTTCTCTCGTAATTACTCTAAAAGAAGTGGTGCGTGTATTCTAATAAAAAATAAACATCAGTGGAGAGAAATTACAGATGTACTCAATTTATCTATAAGTCATGTTGTTGAGTATTGTGCAATCGAACTTATTCACTATTAAATAATCATTGTTTGCTTATATAGAGTCCCTAATTCAAACAAATTTAATATTTTTTTGACCGTTTGTATGAAATTGCATCTACACGCAACAGGAAGAAATTAATTATTTGTGGTGACTTTAATATAGATTTACTCAAAACGGCTAACCAATCACGTCAATTCTTGGAAATATGTGTATGTAACAATATCAAGATTTTATTAATTCATGCATTGACAATATCTTACATAACATTGAGGGGAGCAAGGCAACAGTTGTTGAGCTGGCTATATCTGACCATACGACTCAAATCTTACAATTTCCCGTAGACAGAGTTTGCTCTTTGGATTACTGGTTTGAGTATAGACGTGATTATTCAGAGGAAAATATAGTTTAATTCACTAGTTATATTTCACAACTAAGTTTTAAGGAAATTTTTGACTATAACGATGCTAACGAAGCTTTTCGTGATTTCCATGACGTCTTGAAACTATTTTACGATTTGTGTTTTCCCTATAAAAAGTTTCCTTATTGAGTTAAAATCTCAATAAAGAAACGTCCAAAATGGATCCCCAAAGGAATCAAAACATGTTCTAGAAGGAAAAGATCGCTTTTGTGGAAGTATAGAAAAAATAGATCATTAGAGAATAAATTACAATTGCAACAATATGCTAAAAAAGTTAAGTCGATCATAAAATTAACACAAAGAGACCAGAACATGTACGCTATCAATTCTTCTAATAACAAGTCACGAACGACATGGCAAATTATAAATAGTAACAAATATAATCAACCCGCTGAACATCTGCTAAATATTAAATATAATAATAGAACTGTATACGATCCTAAATATATAGCATGCCATTTCAATGACTTTTTTATCGATCAAATTAAACCAGACCAAGTTGCCCATGTTTGCAAGTGCCCCTCATCCCATAGTATTTCAATGTTTATGTTACCTACTAATTCAGAAGATGTAAAGGATTTAGGCATCCATTTCACCAGCGACTTACAGTTTCGTAAACACGTGGTACATATTTGTAAGAAGGCGTACCGGAATCTGGGGTTTATGCTGCGTCGGGCGAATGAGTTCACGAACATCGGTGCATTAAGGGCTTTGTACGAGGCTCTTGTGAAGAGTCATCTGGAATACAATGCGGCCATCTGGAGTCTGAGCGAAATTAAATATAAAAAGATGCTCGAGCGGATACAGAACAAATATATTAGATTTATGTATTTAAAATTATATGGGATATATCCGGGATACCCGTTACTGTACCCCACCTTATTCTGCCTTGGTATGGTCGGGTATTTCAGATTGGAAGTCAGGCGTGAAGTGGCATTGGCAACTTATCTTCTGAAAGTTTTGAGAGATACAATACATAACTCTGGTATACTCTCAGAGATAGGTTTTTGTATTCCGGACGAGTACGTGACGCGGCGGCGCAGGCCGCGGCTGCTGGTGGTGCCGCATGCGCGCACCAACCTGCTGAGCGCGCACCGCTCACTCGCGCGTTGCGCACTCTCAACACGGTGGCTGATGGGATTGACATATTTAACTGTACACTGAGCGAGTTCACAAGGGCCACTTACTGTGTAGTATGTAAGGAAGTATAGTTAAGGAAATATATTTTAAGTTAGGTAATTTGTTGAATTAGGTTAAGTTATATCTGTAATGGCAAAGTTATGTGATAAATAAATAAAGAAAAAAAATGTTTACAGAATCATTACCACACTTAAAGCAACACACCGTGTGGGATACGATGGCATTCACACGAGAATATTAAAAAGGGTGGCCCATATCCCTGCTCCCGTGATGTCACACTTATTTAATCTCTCCATAGAGACAGGTATTTTTCCAAAGAATCTTAAGATTTCTGTAATAAAGCCCCTGCACAAAAAAGGCAATAAAGACTATCTTAATAACTATCGACCGATAGCACTACTCCCTATTTTATCTAAGATCTATGAAAAGGTTATTTATAATGGCATAAACAGTTATTTTGAAAATAATGACCTATTTGCTAAAGAACAGATGGGATTTAGAAAGGGAAAGTCTATTAATATGGCTTTATACAATTTTTGTAACTCAGTTCTGAAAAATATGGATGTAAGGTGTCCAACAGTAGGACTATTTATGGACATGACTTTTGTCATGTCCATAAATTGCATTTGACCATGTTAATCATAATCTCCTCTTGGACAAATTGTTTGCGTATGGCGTTAGGGGCAATGTGCACAAATTGATAGAACCATATTTAAATGATAGGCAACAGAGAACTGACGTAGCACAGATCTCCTTTAAAACAAAGACCTTAACCGTTTACTCATCTGATCTGAGACATGTCCAATACGGTGTACCTCAGGGCAGCGTGCTTGGTCTATTATTATTTTTAGTATACATAAATGACATTCCTACAGTAACCAATAATCAAATGACACTTTTCGCTGATGACAGAACTATAATTTTTGACAAATATAATAAAAACTACATTGTTAATAATATTAATTTCACTTTGGACAACATAATTAATTGGCTTATTAGTAATAATCCTAAAATTAATCTTGATAAAACAAAAGTTGTAAACTTTCAGCAAAGAAACACATCACAATTACCAAAAAAATATTATAAAGATAAATCTATTGAAAAAGTAGAATCAATAAAAATTTTTGGGCTTATATATAGATAATAAGATGACACAATGACGGAAACATCACACAGAATTTCTATGTAATAAATTAAACAGTTATTCTTTTGCATTGTATAATTTAAGAAAAGTTGTTGATGTTTCAACAGCGCTAACAGCGTACCACGGACCATCGTCTACACTCAAATACGGTGTCATATTCTGGGGTAACTCAACTGATCAAGATTATGTGTTTAGAGCACAAAAAGGTGTGTTAGAGCTATTTGCTGTTTAAAGCAAACTGATTCATGTCGGCCATATTACAAAGAATGAAAAATTTTAACTTTACCATGCATATACATTTTCGAAGTGATAATGTTTGTGAAACGTAACCTGCATCTATTTGAACACCGCACCAGAAAGCGTCATGAAGGCAAATTATGTATACAAGCCTCCAAAACAGCACTCCTACATAAAAGTATGTTTTGTATGGGGCCAAAACTATATAATAAATTACCATCACAGTTGCGTAATGAAAAAAATGTAAATAGTTTCAAAAATATACTTTATTGTATACTGACAGATAAGACCTATTATTCTTTTAAGGAATACATGACAGATAATTTATTGTGACTTAATGATTGTGTTACTTCTATTAATTTGAATGATTGTTTTGGACACATTTTGACATTATGTTTAAAATCAGTTATTATGATATTACGTAAATTATCAAATGTTTTTGCATGCCACCAGGCATAATATGGTGAACTTGTAATTTGTATGTCATCTTTTGTTAAACCCATATTAGCAAATAATTTTGATTGATTATCTCTCACGGTCAGACTGACAATTACTTCGTCCTCAAAGTACAATAAACTAAATAACACTTTACTAAACAATCGCCCGCCGGGCGCCTTGTATTATGTAACAATGAATTCTTACCATATTGATTAAAGCCATCTAAAAACTATAGTATCGCTACGTTACGTCCGCTACGGCTATACTGACTTACGTCGTCATCTAAGTATGTCAATTATAAGAATAGTATCAAAACAACAATCCATTTGTACGAAACAATTACACAAAAATAAACTGGACTCATATTTACAGTAATTACGGTTTCATTTTGTGAATCTAGAAATAAGTTTTCTGTATCAGCTGCTTTGATACCATTGTTACAAATTGTATTTACTATTCTATGAAGGGATCATTAACATTCACAATACACATGTTACATAGAAGTACAGCTTTAATTTTAGAATATTACACCACTGCATTATCCATCCACAAAATGACAAAAATAATTTAGTACAAAAGGAGCCCCCTCGAAGCATCATACAAATTTAAGTAATGTTTTTAAGAATAAAAAATTAAAAAATTGTTAGGTAATTCTGCTTATGGCTGATAAATAATTGAAATAAAGTAAATAATTGAAATTCACAACTGACGTTAATAATTATATTTGTTTTCACTAATTTACAAGTATACAGGTACTTGTATGATAACAGTAGTGTAATATTAGGACAATATTTTATTCTAATACACTGTCATTGCCATTGCCCTTCCTTTCACATTAAATAGACAAGTAAGAACGGTCAATCTCCTTGATACTATCTAGCCCCACACCTGCTGCACATGAGTCCAGGCTAGAACAAGGCGAAAGACTTCAGCAGTTCGTAGGCAATATGATCAATATCATCAATATCAAAATGATTATCAAAATCATTATCAAAATCATTATCAAAATCATTATGAAATCATTATCATCAACATCGTCATCATTGCCAGCATTATCATCAACTTCTTAACTATCGGTAAGTTAATCATCAATAATAATTCAATCATCGTTAACTATTTAATCATCAATGAATAAATCGATGTTATCACATTATTAAAGATATTTACAGATACCTTTATATCATCACTGCTACCTACATTATCGATCCTTGTTTAGAAGAAGTTTATATGTAATGCTGTGTATGGTTATCAGAACCTCTAACCTATAGTAAGACCGCCCTTTTACTTTCTTTGTATATGTATTTTAAAATTTAACTTAACCCCTTGAGTGTCCTACGGGCACGGTGTGCCCGTAAGAGAAATAGGCCGGTTGTATCCTACGGGCACGTTGTGCCCATAAGGATTTGTGTGAACTTCACTCCAGTGTTATGTGATTGGTTAAATTAATAAAAACGTACATCGACTCGTTACAGATTTACCAACATAATACCATCAATTTTTACCATATTTTCAAGCTTGCAACCGAGAAAAATTATAAAATTGCTAATTTCGGTGCTCAGTTTTCGCCGTGCCGCCATATTGCGCTGTGGCGATCAACTAAGTTGAATTTGTGATTTTTTTTTAATGTTTTCTCAAAGCAAACGTTAAATGATTGTGTTAGTATTATACAGGGTGTCACAAGATCCATCACCAAGCCGAAGTCTACTCGTTGTGCACATCATGCCAAGTCATACTCACCAAAAATAATACCTGGGAAACGATTTTTTTTTAAAGTTTTCACATTTTTTAAACCGCTATTAAAAGCGCGCGCGTGCAATGATCGAAATACCTACTTATCCATGGGGTTATAGGGCACCTATTGGCGGGGTAAATGTATCGATTTTGTACCTAATTAGAAAAAATCCATACTAACTTTGAGCCTCAATATCTCCTGAACCACTACTTTCCCAGGTATGGTGCCAAAGTAAAAAATGTTCGTAGTGATTGGTACAACATGGGGTTTCAGTTTTCGTTAAGGGTCTTTTTACACCCTGTATATTAAATTATTGACAATTTAGTGAAGTATATGTTTTAAATATTTTTTAGCCAGTTATAAAAATATTTACAAAAAAAGTGTTAGTAACTTTTGTGATGCAATTTGGGCGTTGGCCGCTAGCCGTCCTCCATATTTTAAATGATTATATGTAAGTATTTATTAATTACTTTAATAAATATAGATAAATTTCTCAGAAAGTTGTCTTAGAATCCATTGTTAATAAGACATTTCGTATTGTTTTTGCTATAAACACGTATAAATATGTTTTGTGAGTGAGAAATGTTTTCCGTCGGATCGTCAAAATGGCCAAGATTTTTTGCTGCTATGAATAAATGGTTATTGTAAAGTAATATCGGTGACCTGTGCTAAATTAATGTATGTAACCATTGCGTCGTCTACCCGTGTCAATTTTAATGCAGTGAGAAAGGGAATTACGTGAATAATTTATATGTATTTTGAAAAAATGTTTCACATGGTGTAAGAAAAAACAAAGTGACCTGCATTTATAAATGTTTTTTGACATGAAAAGGTTAAAAGTACGCTATTTTAATATTTTTCTCATATAGAGTAACTTCTAAACTGCATACGGTTTAAAATTTACGTCATATAATTATATCAAACGCGAGAAAATTAAAGTTTTATAACCTAGGATCTTAAAAACGTTACATCCTCAAAATGGCTGGACACTACCGGACAAAATGCATTTTAGAGCGGGGCATGCGAGGGGTTAAATACTTTAGTAAGAAAACAAAAAAAATGTTATCTGAAAAAGCTACTATGTCATCAAAGAATATCTAAAAGTTATTAATCTATAAATCGTAGCTATCTAAAAGTACAAAGTTCTTTATTATATTCCACAAATATTAACTGTAGGAAAAACTATAAATGTAACTTATCATAATCAAAATTGATATCTATATTAATAATATACTAAAATGTTATCAATTTAGAATAATAAATGCAGCAGACCCTATTAAAGCATTTTACTATAATACCTCTTCTAACTATAATATATCAAATGCACCTAGGTATAATATATAGACTATTATAGTATATTACTAAACTGCTCCTCTCTCCTAATAGTGTTCCATAATAATTGTTTCCTAATTGTAAGTCTACCACCCGTAAATGTTCAGTATGGAATGCTATAAACTGAATTGACCTGAATGTATTGCAGGTACAAACAGTACAAAAGTATAAATAAATAACCAGTAATCAAGAATGAACCAATTTAGTTAATAGCTTATTTATGTTACCAATAGTCAGTGAACTGCCTAAGTTAAACTAGACGCCAATGCCAGTAAAAGTACTCTTGGTAAGAAACGGTATAATAAATAGTCGTGTAAAAAGTCAAACCAGACACTAGTTAAAATAAGTTTCAGACCAGTCGGTTAATATTTCAATATCTATAAGTCAAATATACATACCTAGATTTATTCATTTAGATCGCAACACTTAAAAACATCAATGTACTTATACAAATACTTATTATATTAAGCAGGATATCTTATTTAATTTCGTCAATTTCAGTTTAATTTATCAGTTGTATCATGTGATTGTGGCTATTTTCATTCCATTTACACACTCAGAACACTGACATCGTTTTTAATTCGTTTTTTTTTTTACGTATTTTACGTTAGGTATCTGGTTCATTCAGTTTCATTATAATTAAGATTTGACGTTTCGTAAGAGGTTTGGTATAAAAATAGTAAGCTTACATGTAAGTATTGTTTAAAATAAATACACAAAACCCTTCAAGCACCTAGAATGATTAAATTCTATTTTAATCATTATTGCCATGGTCTCCTACACTTGAACCACACAAGGTACATGTACACATATATCTTTGCATAAAAAAATATCTCTAAATAGCTTATATATCGCAGTGTTTATACCAGAGATACTAAATTGATAAGATAGTTCATTACCGAGAGCTAATCCTAAGATTGATTATTACTGTATGGTCTAAATAGGTTTACAGTTTAACACATGGCACTTCATAATAAAAATACATAATTTCAATGAATAAAAGCAGATAAAAATAAATACCGTCTCATATTTTATTAATTTATTGAATTTATTTGTATTATTTCCGAGAATGGATAAATAAACTATGAGAATGTTTTTGAAAGTGACAGATGTCTGCATTTATTACACATTTCATTTTAACTATTTTATCTGCTATTATCGTTATAAATAACAGGAAATTATCAACCAAAATAACACTACTTGAAAATATTGGATACACTGCCATCTAATAGTACCAGACATAAGCAAAATGATGTCACTTTCTTTAACAAGTCAATTTAATCCTATGTAATATAAAAACATTCTTCAATAACTACTTTTTAATAAAAATACCTTATACCTTATATGACCCCTCAGGCCTCAGGAGGATGAGGTATGTTTAAAAAATAAAAGGAAATAGTTACTAAACGAAACTATTGTTTTATCGATATGATTTTGCTAGATACAGACCCGCTTGATATAATATAGAATATTTCTGTACCCACACACAAAAGTTCGCTTGTAGTAATAGTTATACAAAACTCACAGGTTATCTTTACAGCATGTAATTCAAATGTGGTGCCTCTGAGACAAATGGAAGCTATTTGGTTTTGTTCTTCCAATAGAAATCAAAGTGACATAATCATAAGTATGTCTATTGCAAGTAAACTGGTGGAAATTATCTGGGTACATGACAATTACTCACTACACAATTATCCACCCGCTTGCTCTCGGCAACGTTGCTACTGGATCGTAGGGCAATCGTTCTCCGTCGTCAGCTGAACGGTGCAGTGACGGGCTTAGGCAGAATCATGGCATCACGATTAGGAGACTCTGGAACTTGCAATTGGATGTATTAGTATTGTGGGCGCAAATTTATCACACTTCTGATGTCAGAATCAGGGAAGCTCCCTATAGTGTAGAGACAGTTTAGATAAATAAAAGCGACAACTATCAAATCATACTTTCATTTATTAAGTTTGGCACAAGGATATATCTTTAGATTACGTCGTGATTCTACATTTACATTTAGCGCCCAATTCGCAAAGCAAAGACATAGAACCAAGAGAAAGAACGGGCAATAAAACTCTTGGTCATTCTTTTCAATAATGAACAAACAGTGGTACAGCCAATCTATATCAAATATTAATGTTGGGGGTAGTTTTATATTACTAGAAAGGTCTGACAACAGAACATAATAAGCATTATTTAGTATCAATACAATTTACTAAATGTGAATGGACATGTTATGCGAAGAGATGAGATGTACGTAGGTAAGAAAGTGAGGAATATGACGAAAAGGGAGAGGGCGGCTAAGGAAAAGATGGATGGACTGTGTGAGGATGGATATGAAAGAGAAAGGGATAAACGATCGGATGGCTGGTGACAGAGAAGTATGGAAGCGAGGGACATACTGCGCCGACCGCAAATAAATTGGGACCAGGGCAAGACAATGATGATGATACCACAGGTATATAATTGTAGTAAAACTCCAGTTATATTAGAATATAGTTTATACATTTATATTTTAGGTATCCTTTTACACTGTACAGATATTATAATGTTTCCTAAGAGCCACCGTCCGTTCGGTACTGTCGCCAGGAATAGAATGTCCCCTCTCGCCAACCACCATTTTGAATTATTTCGATAGTGATGTGACTCGGACGAGTCAATCGACTACAAATTATTACATTCCAATCGATATTAATTTTAATAAGAATGGGGACCTTACACTCGTCCATCCTGACCTCGTGTATGTCCCCATACACGCAATCAAGCAAACTTAACATAAACGTTACCCTCGGCGAGAGGGGGCACTTACAATCACATTAAAGAATCCTGTAAACCCTTCCAATTCTTACAGGCTTGGTTACACGTTATCATTGCCGCAAACCCACCCAATTCTTACGACAACGATAACATACACAAATTTAATTCACCAACATGCAGTTGCTGCTAACCCATCCAATTCTAGCAGACACTGCTACACCGCTTATAAAAGCTTACAGTCCTGGTCAACCGATCCAATTTTGACCAATACATTTTATAAATCGCTTATAAAAGCTTACAATCCTGGTCAACACATCCAATTCTGACCAATACAATTTATAAATAATGCAATGCTAGCTAACCCATCCAATTCTAGCAAGATTGACATTCACCGACATGCAGTTGCTGCTAACCCATCCAATTCTAGCAGCAACTGCTACACCGCTTATAAAAGCTTACAATCCTGGTCAACCCATCCAATTCTGACCAATACATTTTATAAATCGCTTATAAAAGCTTACAATCCTGGTCAACCCATCCAATTCTGACCAATACATTTTATAAATAATGCAATGCTTGCTAACCCATCCAATTCTAGCAAGATTGACATTCACCGACATGCAGTTGCTGCTAACCCATCCAATTCTAGCAGCAACAGCTACACCGCTTATAAAAGCTTATAATCCTGGTCAACCCATCTAATTCTGACCAGTATTTTCACATAACAAAATAGACATTTAATAAATAAAATCATGACTACATTAATAATTCTATCTATCTATTTATCTATCAATAATTGTATAAATAAATTAAAAAATATATAAAATTTAATTAATACGTTTTTACAACCAACAGTGCAATATATCAGCTCATACAACGATTAGCGCAATATGTGTAAAACACCACTATTACTAACCATTTAATTTTAGCTAGTTAACTATTACAAAATATTATAATGGCGACATAATATAATAACAAGGAATTGATATAAATTACAATAATAGGCTGTTTTATCACTTCCATACAAATAAGCCTGTAACAATACAGTTCTGGACCGTACCATTAATACCTAGGTTCATTAATTTTATTTTAAATCAATAATTTGGGGGAGGGGTGAAGTTACTCGCGTCAGTAGGAACTACCATCTTTTCCTAGACCCACCCTACACGTGCCCCCAAATATAACTGTTATCCGGTCAAATGGGCTGTCGGCTATACATTCACCCCAAAGGATTCGAAATTTGAAAGGATTCAACGAAATCTGACTCTTGAAAGCATACTCATAAACAAAGTGAGACGATCGATCTCCTAATTCAACAAATGAGCTCCATTTTGGACCGTATCACAACTCTCATTACAAAACAACAAATTAATTCTCTAAACCTTGCAACGTGGAACATTAATGGCCTTGCACCTAACTCTCATGAACTTGAAGCATTCCTCCACTCCAACGAACTTGATGCATGCCTTATAACCGAAGCACATACAACCAATCGAAGCCGAATCTGCATCACCGGATATAGCGTGTACTTTACCTGCCACCCGGATGGCGGAGCTCATGCTGGTTCTGCGATTGTTATTAAAAATAGCATAAAACACTGCCTACTGCAGCCGTACGCGACTAATTTGCGCGCTATCACATGGGACCTGAAACTTATATACAATAACTTGTATAGGCATTCCGCCGTGGAAGATCCGCGACAAATTTTTTTCATTAATTTATCTGACACTTAGATAATTTACTCGAAATTTATCCGACAGTGGCGACCATCTTTTGGAATTTTATTCTCACTTACTTGACCTAACCTGACTACTGAGTACGTTGTCAGACTCCATATTTGGCGACATGCGCAGTAGTTGATAGGAGACTCAATCGCTATCTATAACATGGGACCTGAAACTTATATACAATAACTTGTATAGGCGTTCCGCCGTGGAAGATCCGCGACGGAATTTCCGTCAAGTGTGGCGAAGGGCTATAGGGTACGTAAACATTGGGTTGTCTATTTTTCCTGTCGTATTTATAGGGTTGGCAGTTATTAACACTTCGATAGTTAAGTTGATACTTGTTATATTTATCAATTTGTTTAATAGACAAATCTTATATGGGTACAAATGAGCGTGAGAGATATGTAATAATATCTAGGCTTTGGGCTGAAATTACTGATATCCAAGTGTTTATACATAATATGTAAGAGGATAGTGGCAGTTAAATGACACTGACATGACGTTTGACAGTTAAACTGTCAAACGTGTAAATAAGGTGTATCTATATAAGTCGACAGGCTCGGCTAGTTCGTCCCCTCGCCACCCCCGATGACTCTGCCGACACAACGATTGCCCCCGGGTAACCGCCGCCCACGCACACTACACTCCATTCCCCCTGTTGCAGGTGACCGCCCCTTTCCGCGCGACATCTGCGCGTATCAACCCAGGATACGCACATCATGTGCGCGCGCGGGCGACCACCGCAACAGAGGACGCCAACACCAAACTCCGCACCTCCACTTCGACACCACACACCACACGTCGTAAACAACGCTGAGGCCGCACGTAAGTCGTTACCCGTGTCGCTGGCTACACGGAGCTGGGCCTCTCCCGGTTCGCCGGGGGCTCACCTGGCTCGTGCTGACCGCCCAGGCGACGTGAAGACTGACGCGGCCTCGCACGCCTCACAGCGTTAGCCGTAGGGCACTCAGCCCGCCCCAACCACCCGTCCCTTGTTTAGGGGACGGCGATGAACCCACCGGAGAGGGGCAAAACGGCCTGAACCAGCCTCCGCCAACCCTCTAGGGGGTTGCGTGATGAATAGATGGCGCAGTTCGTCCTATTCTCCTTCGACGACTGCTCAGATACGATATGGTTCTGACTATTTAACTGCCACTGTGTTTCAATATTGTGTTACTTGTTCTTTTGTTTAATCATCTAGGAAATAATGTAAGATGGTGTAATCATTATCTTATTGATATTAATTGTGGGTAGTTTGATCGTTTGTGAGATACTAAAGATTGTAATATAGGATAGAATAATATACTGTGGATCAAGTTGTATCAATGAGATTCATTATGTAAGGTCCCCATTTTTATTAAAATTAATATCGATTGGAATTTAATAATTTGTAGTCGATTGACTCGTCCGAGTCACATCACTATCGAAATAATTCAAAATGGCGGTTGGCGAGAGCGGGCATTCTATTCCTGGCGACGGTACCGAACGGACGGTGGCTCTTCGGGGAATATTATAATATCTGTACAGTGAAATAGTATATCTGAAATATAAATATATAAACTATATTTGAATATAACTGGAGTTTTAGTACAAATCAGAAGTAGTAAGTACATGCTCACATTAATTTATATTCGTTTTAGTTCAAATTATGATTTTACGTGTGCAGGGGTATTTTGTATTCGTCCTAGTTTTTAACTTTTGTTAAATATATATTGGAATAGAAAACTAGTTACCAGCGTACAATGAACGTTGTACGTGCAGCCTAATATTTTAAATATTGGTTGAACGCTAACAAATTGAAAATTACCCTCTTCATAGTGTAATAATTGTCTAACGGATTATTACTGTGTCGTTGATTTCGCGGCATAAATTTTCTCGTGGGACATATCTCGGGTTCGATGCCCGGATCGGGCAATGTACTGTTGGGATTTCTTTGGTCTGGTCAAAAGTGAGTATAGCAATATCTAGCTCGCTAGCAATAGCTATCTAGCAATGCCTAGCTCTTCGAGGATATAGAAGGGAGACTGTGTATGTATGTAACGGATAATTACGAAAAGAATACTACTTGATTATGGTTCGCTAGTGCCGTGAACGTAGGGTCAAGGTCACATTAAGGTGCAACCATGGTCTTGAGGAGGAAGCTCCAAGACCATCTATTTTTATTATTAAATAAAGTGTATCATTATTGGTTGTGGTTCGGAGGTCCAGGGTCCAGGTCATGTTAATGTCAGAAAAGGGTTCTAAGAAATATGCCCCGGGGTTTTTTAAAGGGGTATGAATTTTTCATTATTTTTGGGCTAACGCGCACCGTTTCCGAGATAGACGATTTTTTTTAAATAAATTTACCGTATATTTAAAAATACAAATTCAAACCGAACTTTTCGTCTCTGAGTTAAAGGAAATGGACCAAGCCGACACCTGGAGACGCCAAAACCCGGTGGATCAGGACGCGATGGCGAAGGAGCTGGGCTAGTTAAGGTCATGTTAAGGTCAGAAAAGGATTCTAAGAAATATGCTGCAGAGTTTTATAAAGGGGTATGAATTTTTAATTATTTTTGCGCTAACGCGCACCGTTTTCGAGATAGACGATTTTTTTAAAAAATTCATTTACCGTCTATTTAAAAATACAAATTTAAACCGAACTTTTCGTCTCTGAGTTAAAGAAAATGGAGCGAGGTAGGAATGGACCAAGCCGACGCCTGGAGATGCCGGAGCCCAGTGGATCGGGACGCGATTGCGAAGGAGCTGGGCGGGAGTCGACTGCGCAGCGAGGTGGACTGTGGAGGTCGTACTCGCTATCGGAGCCATGGCCCTGCTAATCGCGGCGTCTGCAGCCGGAGCATCCGGGACGGGGATCCTGAGTCGGAGAGAGAACGAGACGGAATCGGGCGCTTGGAAGAGGAAATCAACTTGCAACGGAGTCGTCGGCGACCGAGTTCCCGATGGCATAACTCTCGTCGCAACGGCCGTAATACGTCGCATATTTGTTATTTATTTAATTATTTGTCATTCACATGTTCATACAGGAATAGTGCAGTGTCCCACAAAACCGTGTCATCGGTTTGACTGTGGGATCCAGTCTCCGTACAGTAAATTAGAACGTTTACATAGATAAAATTACAATACCTACTTTATACATTAATAAAAATGGGGACCTTACATAATGAATCTCATTGATACAACTTGATCCACAGTATATTATTCTATCCTATATTACAATCTTTAGTATCTCACAAACGATCAAACTACCCACAATTAATATCAATAAGATAATGATTACTCCATCTTACATTATTTCCTAGATGATTAAACAAAAGAACAAGCAACACAATATTGAAACACAGCGGCAGTTAAATAGTCAGAACCATATCGTACCCTCAGGTACAGTCAGTACAGTCGTCGAAGGAGAATAGGACAAACTGCGCCATCTATCCATCACGCAACCCCCTAGAGGGTTGGCGGAGGCTGGTTCAGGGCGTTTTGCCCCTCTCCGGTGGGTTCGTCACCGTCCCCTAAACAAGGGACGGGTGGTTGGGGCGGGCTGAGTGCCCTACGGCTAACGCTGTGAGGCGTGCGAGGCCGCGTCAGTCTTCACGTCGCCCGGGCGGTCAGCACGAGCCAGGTGAGCCCCCGGCGAACCGGGAGAGGCCCAGCTCCGTGTAGCCAGCGACACGGGTGACGACTTACGTGCGGCTTCAGCGTTGTTTACGACGTGTGGTGTGTGGTGTCGAAGTGGAGGTGCGGAGTTTGGTGTTGGCGTCCTCTGTTGCGGTGGTCGCCCGCGCGCGCACATGATGTGCGTATCCTGGGTTGATACGCGCAGATGTCGCGCGGAAAGGGGCGGTCACCTGCAACAGGGGGAATGGAGTGTAGTGTGCGTGGGCGGCGGTTACCCGGGGGCAATCGCTGTGTCGGCAGAGTCATCGGGGGTGGCGAGAGAACGAACTAGCCGAGCCTGTCAACTTATATAGGTACACCTTATTTACACGTTTGACAGTTTAACTGTCAAACGTCATGTCAGTGTCATTTAACTGCCACTATCCTCTTACATATTATGTATAAACACTTGGATATCAGTAATTTCAGCCCAAAGCCTAGATATTATTACATATCTCTCACGCTCATTTGTACCTATAAAAGATTTGTCTATTAAACAAATTGATAAATATAACAAGTACCAACTTAACTATCGAAGTGTTAATACCTGCCAACCCTATAAATACGACAGGAAAAATAGACAACCCAATGTTTACGTACCCTTTAGCCCTTCGCCACACTTGACGGAAATTCCGTCGCGGATCTTCCACGGCGGAACGCCTTTACAAGTTATTGTATATAAGTTTCAGGTCCCATGTGATAGATAGCGATTGAGTATACTATCAACTACTGCGCATGTCGCCAAATATGGAGTCTGACAACGTACTCAGTAGTCAGGTTAGGTCAAGTAAGTGAGATTAAAATTCCAAAAGATGGTCGCCACTGTCGGATAAATTTCGAGTAAATTATCTAAGTGTCAGATAAATTAATGAAAAAAATTTGTTTAATTTATCTGGACGATATCCAAAGGCGAAACTGAGCTTCAGCAGTATATATCCGGACCACGTAATTATTCATCTGTAGTATGAACTTAAAGGAAATGTCATTAAAAGGTCTCAAAAACCGATATCCAATCAATACTTTGTAACCCAATACTTTCATTCACATTGTAAAATAGGATTAGGGACACAGTCGACGATAAACGAAAACAAAAAGTACACTTGTAAGGCTACCTGTGCCTCAAAAAAACGCGTGAAAACCTACTTCTAAGCGTTCTCGTTAAACATAATCGGATTAGCTGCCAACCAAAATTAGGGCTGTCGGTTACTGGAGGCCTTGTAAACTTATATTTTGACATTTACGACGCACCGGTACGTGGCAGGCATTGTACTTGGAACACGACCTGTGATACATCTGAGCCAGGGCTTGTATCAGGCTGTTCTGAAACTAACGTGGTTTTAGGTATCATGTGGCCAGGGTTGGTTTATGTATTGTCTTGAGTTATTCGCTAGAAGTCTCTCATTCCTTCGCTACAAGAAGTAAGGTACAAACTGGGATATTACTTTTTATTTGTATGAAGATAAAATCAGTGTCCAAACTAAGTGTTGGCGACAAAACGTAGCACACACAGTGTGCCACTGTGACGACCGGAGGGCGACAGCGGCTTGCGGAAAACGGGGGACGAGGACCAGAGCGCCGCCGACTGCATCGCTATGACATTAACTAATACGACACGGACCAAAGACGCGCTTTCTTACAATCGAATATACCTACCTATATTTACAGTCCGCTATTTTATTTCTACCACCTCTGAGAATCACCACCAAATGGTCCTCTTACAGTGAAGAAGATTTTAAGAACGTCTTGAACCTTATTTGGAGAATAGTAATCCGTGTCAAGAATTCAAGAAACTTTGACGAGTCGTACGCGCCGGCCATTACGCGACGACTTTCTAGACGAAGGAAGGACATTTGAAGGACGAAGAAACCGTCAAGTCACTGTGGAAAAAGGATAAGACATCTTGTGAGTTCGTTCCTAATTATTCCTCGTATTTCATCTTCTCTTTGCTACTCAATTTGCTGCGGCCGTAAAACTCGAGCGTTGAATGCCAATTGCATGAATCATCTTGTTTACTTCAAATCGAAACGCACAGTCATTGAACTTAGCTACCTGGTTATAATATTTTGCTTACATAATAATACCTTTATAACGGAGAATCAAGTAGCTTGTTATTTTAAATCAGCTGTTGCCATTACATCGAGTTGAGGTTTGCTTTGTGATCATGGCTGAACTTAAAACTTTAATTAAAAAACGCTCAGCTATAAAATCAAAGCTCACTATTTTTGGCAATCATATTAGATTAATTGAAACTTCTAAAGCTTTAATGGAGTTACAAATCATAGATTTAGAGTGCCGCTTACGAAAATTTGAGCCCTTATGCGAGGAATTCGACACGTAACAGACTGAGATCGAGGTCCTATCTGACGAGCCACCAGTCGATGAGGTTCCCGCGGAGCGTGTGCAGTTTGACAATGACTATTACCCACTGGTGGCCAGAGCCAAGAGCCTGCTTGCTGCCGGGGGGAAGGGCAGTAGATCTGTGGTAGAGTTCAGCGACGCAGAATCAGGTGGGCGAGTGAGAAATTTGGTTAGGCTACCGAAAATTGACTTACCACATTTCAGCGGTGGCTATCAAGACTGGCTCGAATTTAAAGACACATTCCTTTCTCTTATACATAACAGTGATCGCATAGATAATATAAATAAATTCCACTATTTACGGGCTTCTCTTCAAGGAAATGCCGCTCTGATTATTAAGAATATCGACTTTAAAAGTGACAACTATAAAATTGCATGGGAATTATTGTGCGCGCTATTTGATAACAGTCGCTTACTAGTAAATAATCACTTACAGGCTTTGTTTAACATAGAACCTATTCGATCAGAATCATGTAAGTCGATTCAAATTCTTATTGATGTAACTAACAAGAACATTAGGGCTCTCGCATCATTGAAAGAACCGATCTGGGACACTATCATTATTTATATGATGTCAATTAAACTTGATAGGATGACGGGTCGAGAGTGGGAAGAACATAGAAATACAGTGACTTCGTCCCCAACCCTATCACAGTTCATATCATTCTTAAGTAAAAGAGCCGACATCTTAGAAACTTTAGAAGAGATTAATAAAAATAATAAATTAAAATCACAACCCGTAAAAGAAATAAAGTTTAGTAATTAATAATAGCACTAAGAGCAAACATAAAGATAAAAAATTTAAACATAAATCATGTCCATTGTGTGACGATGAGTCACATCAGCTGTTCAATTGAGAATCGTTTAGAAGTCTTCCTGTAGAATCTCGGATTTCAAAGGTAAAAGAGTTTAAGGTGTGCTTGAACTGTTTGCGCTTCGGTCACGTAGCAAAGAAATGTTTTTTGTCACACTGCAAATATTGCAATGAAAAGCACAACACTCTTTTGCACTTGGAAAAATCTGAGCAATCTGCTTCTCGTGATTCGTCATCTACGTCTTCAAAAAACATTGTACTGACAACTGATGTTCTACCGGTTACTACTCCGACACGTGTTTTCCTTTCCACAGCGTTGGTGAAGGTTGTTGACGGCAAGGGCAACAAACACACCGGCAGGGCGATCTTGGACAACGGTAGTGGAATAAATATCGTTTCCGAAGCTTTCTGCAGTAAGCTGGGTTTGCCTAGGTGGAACGTGAGCTCCACGGTATCAGGTTTTAATAATCATGTATCTCATAGTACACAGTCTTGCAATCTCACAATTGAGTCATTGAATACTAGCTATAGGAATAACATTGATTGTTATGTGTTTACCAACGTCACCACAGCAGTGCCGATTACATACATTGACACACGACATATTCAAATCCCAGCAGGCTTATGTTTATCTGACCCCACTTATAATATTCCTTCTAAGGTCGATCTTCTTATCGGGGCAGATATCTTTTGGGATATTCTGGGAAACAAAAAGATTAGCTTAGGCAAACATTTACCTTTGTTACGTAGTTCAGAGTTCGGATGGATTGTCACTGGTCACATCTCGAGTCCGAAAAGTACATTCAATCAATGTCTTTTTACGCAAGGTCGACTTGATATTGATCTCACTCGTTTTTGGGAAGTAGATAGTGTTTATCTTGAACATTTTCAATCCGCGGAGGAATGTGCGTGTGAGAATAGTTTTACCGTCGACACAACTCGAAATAACGATGGTCGCTTTGTCGTCACCATTCCTCTCAAACAAGATCCCCAGGTCTTAGGCGATTCCTTTGATATGGCAAAGCGACGTTTTTTATCGCTTGAACGAAAATTCGAACGAGAGCCAATATTCAAGGAGAAATATTTAAACTTCATGAAGGAATACGAGCAATTAGGTCACATGACTGAAAATAAAGTTCTTTTTCCATACAGTGACAATGTCAACTACTATCTTCCTCATCAAGGCGTACTCCGGGAGTCTAGCACAACGACAAAGTTGCGTACAGTCTTTGACGCTTCTGCCGTCACCACTTCAGGAATTTCCTTCAATAAAATTCAGATGGTCGGTCCTACAGTCCAAGACAATCTCTTATCGATTCTCCTCAGATTCCGCCAGCATAAATTTGTAGTATCGGCAGACATCGAAAAAATGTTTACATCTATTGACATTGTACCCAGTCAACGCTCATTACAGCAAATCGTATTTAGGTATGATTCATCGCATCGTTTAAAAACCTACACACTTAATACAGTTTTTCAAGGGAACGCATCAGCGCCATCCCTTGCGACAAAATGTCTGAGTAGCCTAGCATCTACAGTCAGCGATAATAGGGTTAAATATAGTATAGCTCACGACTTTTATTGTGATGATTTTTAAAGCGGGGCTAGTACTACAAGCGAAGCTATAAATTTATGTTAAGGAATTACTGCTAACTTGAACTCAGAAAAATTTAATATTCGCAAATGGAAATCAAATAACACATTAATTCTTAACGAGCTGTTCTCAGGTCATATTATTGATTCATATACAGTTTTAGATCTATCAGATAACAACATAAATACAGCATCAAAAACATTAGGTTTATATTGGCTTTGTCAGCAGGATACCTTATCTTTTTCAATCAATATTGAACTTCAAGCGCCATCTTCTATCCGTTATAAGCCAAATATTCGACCCATTAGGCCTTGTTGGGCCATGCGTTGTCGAAGCTAAGTTATTAATGCAGAAATTATGGGTCAATAAATGCTCTTGGGACGAAGAAGTGTCGTCAGAGATTTTACATCTCTTGTCTTTATTCGCTAACACATTACCCTGTCTTAAGAAGTTACAAATACCTCGTTGGGTTCTTAGTGATCTTTGTGTAAAGATTGAAATCCATATATTCACAGATGCTTCTCAAAATGCGTATGGGGCATGCGTCTACATTAGGTCTGTGTGTAACTCAGGGATTGTGCGTGTTCAGCTCTTAGTCTCAAAAAACAAGGCTGCGCCAATCAAACCCACATCTATCCCACGTCTTGAGCTGTGTGGGGCCTTATTAGGTGCAAGACTGTGTACTAAGGTTCACTTACATTAAACATTAACATGTGTCGCTTTTGGTGTGATTCCACAATCGTATTAGGGTGGTTGTCCACCCCCTTTAATTCAACTTAATCAATTCGTACGTAATCGTGTTAATGAAATTAAAGAAAGCACCAGCGGTCACACGTGGAGCTACGTACCGTCCAAGGAGAACCTGGCAGATCTCGTTTCTCGCGGGGTGAAGGCTGATATTAGCAGCGACGCCTCGTTGTGGTGGTCGGGCCCATCGTTTTTACTCGAATCAGAACATAGTTGGCCAAAAATGCCTAATGAAATCTCCAACCTTGCTTTGTTATAAATAATGATGTTAACAAAAACAATGACGATAAACTATTTACAAAACTTATACTTAAATATTCACAATTTACACGTTTACAAAGAGTTGTAGCCTATATATACAGATTTATTTATAACTGCAAAACCAAAACAAACAGATTCCGTGATTGTGAAAAGTTGCAACGGTCATTTAATTTTATTATTCACATTGCACAGTTGGAAATGTTCCCAGATGAATATCTTATCTTAAAATCAGGTCATGCATTACCGAAGAACAATAAATTAATATCATTGACCCCATTATTAGATTCAAATGATATCTTGAGAGTAGGCGGTAGACTTGATAATTCACCTTATAGCTATAACACAAAGCATCCTATTTTATTATGTGGCAAACATCATTTAACGTGCAAAATCATATTTCACATGCATCACTTGAAACTTCTACATGCTGGGCCTCAGTTATTGTTGTCCAGTATTCGTCAAACTTTTTGGCCTTTAGGAGGAAAGAATCTGTCTAAATCTATAACGAAAGCTTGCATAAGATGTTTCAGATTTAAAGCCAGCAATGTCCAGCCCATTATGGGGCAGTTACCAGAATCCAGAACTACACTGGAATTCCCTTTTTTACATTGTTCGGTGGATTATGCCAGCCCAGTTAAGATAGCTAACCGTAAAGGTCGAGGTTGCCAACTAATTAAATCTTACTTGTCCATTTTTGTCTGTTTAGCTACAAAGGGCTTGCATCTAGAATTCGTCACCGATCTTACTAAAGAGGGATACATGGCCGCTCTAAGTCGGTTTGTGGCTCGTCGAGGGAAGCCTCAAAGTATAACCTCAGACAATGGAACTAAATTTGTGGGTACATGTTACGAGTTACATCGTTTCTTACAGGACTCAAGTTCCCAAATTAGGGTATAAACTTCCTCTTCATTCCGAGCTACACACCCCATTTTAATGGTATGGCTGAATCTGCAGTCCGTTCCACTAAATATCATCTTCGTAGACTTCTCCAACTTACGCATTTCACATACGAAGAAATGCACACTTGTCTGACTCAAGTAGAAGCCATTCTTAATTCACGTCCTATTACTGCCTTAAACTCTGATCCTACAGACTACACACCTTTAACACCCGCTCACTTCCTAATAGGACGATCACTTGTGTCAGTTCCACATCCACAGCTGACGGAAAGAATAACAAGTTTTGAGCGATACAAAAGAATCGAGTTCGTCAAGCAACATTTCGGGAAACGATTCTCCAACGAGTATGTCACCACTCTACAGCAAAAGACGAAGAAGCCTACTGCATCAAGCGAACTCAAATTGGGTTCATTAGTTCTTATAAAGGCCAAAGCGTTTCCTCCCCTACGATGGGCCTTGGGTCGCTGTGTGGCCGTTTTCCCAGACGCTCAGGATCAAGTCGCTCGAGTATCCGATATAAGGATCAAAGGAGGAACCATTATTCGAAGGGCGTTTAATAACATTTGTCCTCTTCCAGAACCTGATTGTTGACCCAGCAGCCTTCCTGCCTACCTCAACCCGGGGAGTATGTTGGCGACAAAACGTAGCACCGTGTGCCACTGCGACGACCGGAGGGCGACAGCGGCTTGCGGGGAGCGGGGGACGAGGACCAGAGCGCCTGTGCTGTGACATTAACTTATACGACACGGACCAAAGGCGCCCGAAGTACCTATATTTACAGTCCGCTATTTTATTTCTACCACCTCTGAGAATCACCAACACTAAGTAAAAAAATAACTTCTGTTTCAGTGTATAAGTGTGAATAGCAAATACACATATACCTATTATTACAATAATAGGTAGTAGCAGCAGCTGTCATAGCCAAGAGATGTTTTCTTTTACTCTAATAACAGTTAAGCGATAATCACTTAATCATACGAAATGAAAGTTTAAATGACAAAATAAGGTCTATAATTCAGCTGAATTATCCAAACAAAAAGCAATAGAGACGGCTCCCACTGATGTACGACTCTTGTTTTATGACTTTGTAAAAAATACTGTTATAACGCCGGCTCCAAGGATTTTATGTCTTATAAAAACACATTTTTGTCTCTTATTTTCTATAGACTTGGAACGAAAATATTTTGGATTTATAAGAAAAAGGTCTTTAGGTGCCTTAAGGTCGTATCTATTGACCTCGGTTGTCTTTGAAGTACGAGTTGTCTCCTAGGTAAGTAATAAAAGCTATGTATGTATACGTACAGTATATAGTTTTGGGCAAACATGTAGTAATGGAAAAAATATAGACCAATAAATAATTTAACACTTTTATAAAAAAAAATACGAACTCGCCATAATACGAACTTTAAGTCGTATGTGGTTCGGGTGCCGACTCATCGTCTAGAGCTTTTCCCTAAAGGAAGAGTTTTGGCCGAAGGGTGTTGTATATTAGCGTTTTCATGGGAGGTTACGAAATAACACTCCGCCTAACTTGAAAACAATGTAAACAACGACACTTGTTTTATTTTAATAATATTAATATTTCCATTTTATGTATGTTAGTCTTTAAGGTATATATCTGTATGGGTTATTATTACCTGAAATAAATGAATATTATTATTATAAAAGATATTGTTATTTGTGACTTATGCTATTCACATCGTCTTTCTATGTATTTTATCCTTGGTTTATATTATGTCAATACCATATTACTCATTATTTCAATTTTAGTCCAACAGTGCAAAACTAACGCCTATTCCCAATATACTATCTATCTTTGGATTTATCTGCTAGTGATATATCTATCATTTACCACTAAACGTAAACCCAAGAAAATATTATCATATTTTCTTGGGTTTACGCGAATGTTACACATTGAAATTAAACTACAGTTTACGGATTTTATCGCGTTATATTACTTTCACTGGTTATTTGTTATTACATTTAAACCGAAAGATCTAGAAACTACATTTTTATTACTAGCCGACGTTTTGAATTCCTTACAGGATTCATGTTCACGGCAGACTGAGGTGATATTTGTCTTTTTCTTGAATTTAAAAGTTATCTCAAAGTACCCGAACACCCAACACAAGTAATATAACGCGATAAAATCCGTAAACTGTAGTTTAGTGATAGATAATTAGAGATAAGCTCCATACAAAATATGTCTAATATAATATCTCTAGTTTCGCCACATTCATTGAAAGAATATTTCAAACGGAAGTAAATAACGAACATCTAGACCGTCACTTTATACATTGATTCAAACGACCACTCCGAAGTTCAACTGACTGATCATACGTAATGCATCCTGTGGTATATTCGATCCCAGCACAGAACAAAACGTTTGAATACAAATTGTGTATCAAGTTTGGCTATGCGGTCTCAGCTTCACACATTTTAAAACAAGCTCTGCGTCTTGCATAATGTTTTTAATTTAATCTGAGGCATTTTATTACTATAAGCAATACTTTCAGAAAGCATTTCCGTTTACTATTCTTCAGACATATTTAAGACATTGTACTCGAATTAAGAATTGTTGCCTACGTGACCTTACCCAAAATTTAGTAAGCTCCTTTTGTAGAGGCTGCAGATTCCCTTGAGAGAAATATTTTCTTTAACGAAGTTACGACGAATAATATGTAAAGGTGGGGACGATGACTAGCAGTGATTATATTATTTTCGCAACAGGAGACACCCCTGTTTTGCGCACACAGACTATCGCGTGTGATTGATCACCGCTCTGGGCTCGACAACGAACGATTCTTGTTCATTGAGAACAGTGTGCTGGTCTAGAAATTTAACGCATGCTTGTGACCTTTTAGTCAGTCCTTAATATTATAAACTACCGTGCAGGGGAAAATGTGTTCGAACCCATGGCATGCACCACTGACTTTAAGAAGTTACAGTTAGTTAAGCGTATTAAATTGTTAAACTGGCCAAGAAGTACACTGGAACTGGGCCATAATATTTTATATTTTTTATACACATATAGCAATCAGAGTGTAATTGAGCTTCAACTTTCACTACTAAACCCTTACCCTTCTCATACGGAGAAGAAGCTCGTGCCCAATAGTGGGAAAGTTTATAACACGGCTGATGATGTTTTTTTTATAGAATAAAGACCCTATTTTAAGTATACAAACTACAAGTTTTATATTTATTTCAAGTAGATATGAAAATTATCATCATTTATCAAGGTCGTCTTTATTTTGTATTATATAATCATATACTTAATATGATTCAGCTAATAAAATATAAAGTATTTGATTAAACTCGGTTCACTTATCGAATTTTAGTAACAAATATCTATAGGTAATCTTTATCCTTTAATTTTAGATTTTTTTAATTAAATACCTACATATAATTATGTATATAAATCTAAAATTAAACATTATGATAAGATTCAGCTTCATTCGAGTTTAAAAAAGATGTTTCTTTTAATTATAAAACCTAATAAATCAACAGTTACATCTTTGTCGTAAAAATACAATAAAGTAAAATACCTTCCATGCAATTCATATAAATTAAAGCCGTAATCTTTTTTTACTATGCTTGAAATTCTAAGCCAAAGACGTTCCTGAAGGAGAAAATAATTGTTTTCCTTTTGTTTTGTCAGCTGTTTGTGTTCCCACGCAAATTATGAGGGCTAATTGAGGAAATGAATGACTTAATTGGGCTTATTAAGCAAACAGCCTGCCGCCAGTTTAACATTACATTATAATTCTGAATGAGTGGGTGAATATTTTATGTATAGTTTTAAGCGTTAAAGTTTTTGGTTGGAGTGACTTTGGGTTGTTTAGTAGGCTTCTATATAAGCTATAGAATTAATAATAGCAGTACAAATGTAAATCTTGACCTTATGTACTTTACACACAACTTCTTAAACTCTATTTCTGAATTAAGATTTATTAAGAATATGAATTAACAAATATCTTAAAGCAAGGCCACCAAACATATAAACTTTAATGTCGTACAAATCATTTCTCACGGTTGCAGACAACAGACAACTCAGCATGACCCGCAAACTTAACACGTGAACAGTCCCATTATGTCCGAAATTAGCAATTGAGCATACGAGACATGCCATATATCCATGTCAGCATAAAAAACCACTTACTATTTTGTCAAGTCCGAGACTCTAAGGTCCGTAGAGTAACACGGCTCGTGTGCATCATGAACTCGTCGGAACCCCATCTCGTGCACCACATAGGGACACGGGAAAGAGAACGAGTTGAATCTAAGGCTAATTTTCACCTAGCACATACACATAGGTACATAACTTCACTACTTTATCCCCGAAGGTGTAGGCAGAGGTGTATTATGCACCCACACTTCTCCAGTTATGTTTCGGTCCCAATGTAATAGGAGGCGAGTGTATTGCTATCTACGGGGCACATTATTAAGCGAGCGATAAGTAAAATTTTTAATACACACGTAACTTCGAAAAGCCAGAGGTGTGTGCCCGGGGTACCCGGGGATCGAATCCGAGACCATCGTCTCAGTACATTGTAACGTAAAAAAACCTTACAGGTGTCCACTGTTATGTTATCCCTACTAGGGTGTGTTTAAATGAGAACATGAGTTGAATGTTACAATAAAAATTGGTTTAATTGCCAAGAAAATCTACACATCACTTAGCTATTGAAAAAATTTACTAGTAATGCGTAATTAAAAAGATATACACAGACAGGGTCGCGTGATTCGGCGATGGGTGAGGTTTCTGTTGAGAATCCCGCTGTCGATGGTCGCTCAGGAGTCGCAGTTGATGTACTTAGCTTTTCACTCGTGGCGACGTCGTCGAATGCAGCCCAAAAAAGAAAGCCCGCGGCCAACGCGTCCGCTTTTAAAGAAGCTCACGATGCGGTGGGGGGTGGAACATGCAGGCAGCCGGGAGGCGGTGTCGTCTCGACGTCACAGCGACGTCACACACTCCCCCCATTGAGCCAGAATTTTCCCAGAGGGAAAATTCTGTGGCTGGTAGGCGGCAACTGCATTCGGGAACCTGAAACAGATGAGTGGTGGTTTCAGTAAGCTAAGCACAAGCAACTACTAACCCTGGGAGAAAAGAAAAACCCAAGTATAACCCTCGGCCATTCATACGTCACCAAGCATTGAACGTTCCTATAACCTGACATTCATCACATTCAAAAAAGCCTACACACAATCATACGCATGTACAAGCCAACATTCATTCACGATGCGAGTCGCATTTATTATAATACACGTCGCGCGAAGAGGTATTATACGTGATACGGGCTTTATAAATGAAGTTAATTCAAAATGTATAAGTCGTAAACCAATATTACGATCTTACTATATTACGATACTACAATCATACGATTAGTTGGCAGTATCACAAACAAATTGCTCATTAACGCGCTCAATGCGAATTGTAAAAGCATAAAAAAGTGTTCATTATAATTAAGTATAAAGTATAATACAATGTTTTGAGCCGAGTGATCGGCTGACGTAAACAAGTGAGTCATCACTGCGCGCTTGGCGCCGGCCGCATTCCATTCTCGCGGACAAATAACTGGTTTCTGATTATGATACAAAATCGACAATGGCAAATACACAATTCGGAATAGGTTGCAATGTATAGTACATCACCGCAGGAGACAATCGATGACATAGTGTACACAACCATAGCCAAAAACACAAAAAAAATATTCGCGGCAAGATGTAATGTATAGTACATCGTCGAAGGAGACTGTCGACGACATAGTACACACTACCATAGTTAAAAACACAAAAAAATATTCGCGGCAAGATGTAATGTATAGTACATCGTCGAAGGAGACTATCGACGATAAAGTATACACTACCATAGTTAAAAAACACAAAAAAAATAAACACAATCGAGAATCGAACCACAGACCGATCCGACAACAACCTTTCAGCCACTGAGCCATAAGGGATTTTTTTTTTATTATATTACGATCAGTCATTACCAAAACTATATGTAACAAGATATATGGGTACATGATTTAGCTGTGATTAGGAGTTAAAGGTTTTTATATTATTTGTAACGAAGTGTTAAGTTATTTTAGTGATTAATTCATTAGTGATGAGCATTAATCATTACATTCTTAAACTTTGCAGTGAGTTAATTTAAGATCTTTTATATGGCAATCACCAAGCGAAACATATCTGATATTTATTCGATATTTAGTTAGATAAATAACAGATTGTGCAAAAATATTAAATTTGGAAAACCTCTTCGACAATTTATAACAGTAATAATTATTCATGTTTTATGTTAGCATGTTCATATAAATCATTAACACAACACAAATTAACACAATGCGTCATCTTGCGAGCTTCAACTCGGAAACAATAGGACCATTGTTGGCCGTAACAAATAATTATGTAAGTAATTATAACTTCGCATACATATGCGTCTTACATTGTTGTTAATGACACTGTACCCAATCGTTTATAAACACATTTATGCTATAATAGAATAAGATTTAATTATTTTATTCAGCTTTTAGGTTTAAAATAGTTGATTGTAAAATACGAAAGGGTATTCTTAAACTTGTACATCAATTAATTCGCTTTAGTTATTAAAGTATATAAATTATTGATTTATGTATAAGTACCCACATTAGTTATTTAAGTATTGAAATTATTTATTAATTTGTGTGTAAACAGCCACTTTAGTTATTTAATGAGGTATAAATATTATTTATTTGATTCATATGTAAATAGCCACTTATTTATTCAAGAATAGAAGTTATTGATTAAATTTATGTGCAAATACACACTTTAGTTAAAGTTAGTTTCAATTCAATTAAGTTTGATAAATTTAGTTTGATATAATAACATTTGCGTAAACACAAGAACACATTATAACCAGCACTATTTAAGAAGGTTTAGTAAAACTAGATGCATAGCATTTAGTAAAAAGGAACAAGTTACATATTGATAATTAAGTAGTTTTCCGGCCGTCAGCGGTTTAATTTTACCATTTATTTATCATTATTTCAATAGAAACCAGACATTGAAAGAAACAATCCTAGCGACACAAAACATTACAAAAAAATATAATTCAATAATTGCGACGCAGGAATTTTCTGATTGAGTTCACAATGAACAGTAAATGCATAAATAGATGCATTCTCAAATAACAT
Organism: Euclidia mi; assembly: GCA_944739405.2. Classification (NCBI taxonomy): domain Eukaryota; kingdom Metazoa; phylum Arthropoda; class Insecta; order Lepidoptera; family Erebidae; genus Euclidia; species Euclidia mi. The sequence continues at coordinate 82,215,415 of OX123182.2, read as the reverse complement.
ACCGATAGGCAGTAACAAGAAGATAAAATCGAAGACCAAAAACAACGATTGTAGCATAATAAACATTTGACAAAACGAAAAACTAATAATTCTACGATGATATTCGTATTTCTATACCAAATAGACAAAGATTCAACTTTTTCATTATTGTTAGTGAGCAACCTGCATGTGACACGTGTACATTTTATTAATAAATGAACGCGGAATTCTAGCTAAATACCTAGTATATAATACGCTAGCATCTTTAGGTACGTTCATTCTCAGCCAGTCCAACTATGTTAGGTACACGTGGTATAATAAAGATGCAACTTTCTTAGTAAGAAAAATTGTTAATTTAAAAGATAATCGCTGTAGTAGGCGGTAAAAGTATTAAATAATACCGACTATATAGAAATATATCGCCGTACAAAATCACTAGCAGAAGGTTATAGTAGAAAATAGAAAGAAATGAAAAAGAGAAGGGTGTGAATTCGTTCCATAAGTCAGCCAAAGCAGATTATTTGCAATAATTACCAGTAGCACTTAATTACCTTAGTGGCATTTAAAAAAGCTAATCGCGAAGCATACGATCAACGAAGGTGACCTTAGCACGTCGTTAGTGGACGTGAGGTCATAAATCGCAATACAAAGAATGCAATCAAGGAATGTGACCACAACGCGTCATTTAGTTGACACGTGGTCGCAAGCAAAACGATTATAACTTGTTACTTATGCGGTTGATACAAAATTAATTATCACACGCGGCAACAGAAATAGTTATAATATAAAATGCTTACCATGCGTAGTAAGACAAAATTTGTCTGTTGTGACCGGCTCAACACAAAACCGACCTGCCGAGCACAACAGAACAAAAAGAGAAAATGTCTATTGTGGCCGGCATAACACCACCGACTTTCCGTCCACAATAAAACAAGCAAAAAGAAACAATAAATGCCACTAAAATAATTACACACTGCTTTGGAACGATTTCACACATACACAAAAAATTAAAAAAAAGACTCACCGGCAGCGGATTCTCAACAAAACCCCACCTATAATATTCCCGTGGGCGCCACTGTAACGTAAAAAAACCTTTCAGGTGTCCACTGTTATGTTATCCCTACTAGGGTGTGTTTAAATGAGAACATGAGTTGAATTTTACAATAAAAATTGATTTAATTGCCAAGAAAATCTACACATCATTTAGCTATTGAAAAAATTTACTAGTAATGCGTAATTAAAAAGATATACACAGACAGGGTCGCGTGATTCGGCGATGGGTGAGGTTTCTGTTGAGAATCCCACTGTCGATGGTCGCTCAGGAGTCGCAGTTGATGTACTTAGCTTTTCACTCGTGGCGACGTCGTCGAATGCAGCCCAAAAAAGAAAGCCCGCGGCCAACGCGTCCGCTTTTAAAGAAGCTCACGGTGCGGTGGGGGGTGGAACATGCAGGCAGCCGGGAGGCGGTGTCGTCTCGACGTCACAGCGACGTCACAACATCTTACGTACACCACTGGGCTATCGCCGCCATTTTCACCTAGAACCAGACGTGAACACATGCAGTGCCCAACCATGATTAGATCGTGAACCTAAGATTACAGAGATGGGAAGTGTTTGCTTGAAGGTTCAATTTAATTAAACGGCACCAAATAATTTAATTAATGGAACAACGTCATACACAGTTTGAGTACAGTCCAGTTAATTCGTTAGTTCCTCTAAAGTTCAAACACAGTTTAGGTATAGATTACTCTTGTCACGCATTTGGGAAAAAAGGGTATCCTTGAATCGATTGCCTGCATATGCATGACCGACTTTTAGCTTAACAAATTGAAGATAATACAAAATTTACTCATTAGAATACAGCTACGTAAATGAAACAAAACTGCCTAGAGAAAATATGCTATTATTCTTAGAATTATATAAAGTATTTTAAATTTACCCGTTTTATAAAGTATTTTAAATGTACCCGTTTTGGCTGATCCCGTGGGAATTTCAGGAAATCCCTTCTTAGTGCACCCCTACGGTCCTCAAGGAACATACATGCCAAATTTCAGCTTCCTGCGCCCAATAGTTTCGGCTGTAGCGTGTCTGTCAGTCAGTCAGTAACGCAAGGATTTTATATATTAAGATGATCATCATCAAAAGCAGCGATAGCCGAGTGGAGAGACTGACAGACTGCTACGCAGACGGTCTCAGGTTCGAATCCTCGGCTCGTACCAATGACTTTTCGAAGTTATGTGCGTATGAAATTGTTAATTATCGCTTGCTAAACGGTGAAGGAAAACATCGTGAGGAAACCTGCATGTCTGAGAGTTCTCCATAATGTTATTGAAAGACATGTGAAGTCTGCTAACCCGCACTTGGCCAGCGTAGTGGGCTATGGCCTTATCCTTCTCATAGTGAGAAAAGGCTCGTGGCCAGCAGTGGGACAGTTTAAAGGGCTGATGATGATGTTATGATCATCTTCGTCTTAGCGTTATGTAGGTTGCACGTTGCACCCTAGACTTTCCGCTCTCTGATTTAACCTGTGTTGTCAGAATATTTGCTTTTGACAGAGCGACTGCTGACGGAAGCTAAACACCAGCGTTAGTGGGTATACCCACGCTAACGCTAACGCTGGTGTTTAGCTTCCGTCCGTGCAACCTACATAACGCTAAGACGAAGATGATCATAACATCATCATCAGCCCTTTAAACTGTCCCACTGCTGGCCACGAGCCTTTTCTCACTATGAGAAGGATAAGGCCATAGTACACTACGCTGGCCAAGTGCGGGTTAGCAGACTTCACATGTCTTTGAATATATTCAAGGGTGCTGAATACTGATAACCACTGTCTTAGATTTTTGTGACAAATTATTAAGAAATACGATGTGTCTGTTTTTATATCATGCTGTATTTGTTTTGTAATAAAAGCCTTCAAGCAAATTATGGATGTTTCTGAAAAAGCAATTCTCGTTGTCGGTTTTTATCATGCTAATACGAATAATTTGAAAAGTATTGATATTGTAACAATGTAAGGTCATATCAATATTGTCATAATGTCAAGGACTTAACCTCAACAGTGCTTATGAAGAGAAGACAACACGATGCATGCCGCAAACTAGCTAAAAATACCATCTATCGATTAAAATGTTAACCCTTAAACATTAGGGCTGTGGAAACAAACAACGTTTGTATCAAAGCATAATGTAGCACAACCTAAGTGATTAGACATTAAAGTGACTGTCCACTTAACCCAACCTACAAAAACAGAACTCAAACTCATCGCTTAAATAAGTAAAATCTTTACAATCATAGAGTGCAAAACCACATCGCACCTATCCCTTGAAACATTACCAAAGTTCTCGGCGTCGCCGTCGGCTAAAAAAGACATGACTCGTTAAAAGGCCGAGTGGTGAATCTCCTTCCGGCAGTATCCGACCGCCGGAGATGGGCCATTCATCGCTATCGACAATACTGTATCGCCAACACTATCCGCTTTGTAAAAGGAAATATGTCATGACATGTTTTATTTCGAAATTATAATGTTGCTGTTGAGTTTTGTAGCCGCATGTTGTATGAAAACATCGATGATGTATGCGATGCTTGTTGCTTGTAACGTATGTGATATAATACACTCACACAATCTTTACATAATATTTGAATGCATCTCTGGATAGTTTCATAGGTGGTTCACAACGGAATGCAGATGAAACCGCACAGGATTACTAATTCACATTTAAAATCTTACAGAACATATAAAAATGCAAAAACTCCAATGAAATTAATATAATTTTTTATGTAATACACAAGTAAAATTTGTTTACGGTTAAAATGGAGCGTGCCAAAGTATCAGTAAAATATATTTGCAAAGCTACTTTTTCCAAGTAATGCTCCGTTACACCTCAATCGGAGAAAGATCTCAATTTATTGAGAAAACGTCGCGCAAAGTTTTGTAAATGAAATTTCAAAGCAGCGCAGAAACATGTATATTTATTTACAGGTTATAAAACTCTTGAATCGACATTCTAAAATGTTATTCATTTTTATCGCAATTTATACTAATGAGCATTGTACATCTCATAAACTTAGTAATATTTGTTAGGTATTGCTGGATCAAACTGGAGCGCTACTTAAAAATAAAAAGCTTTCGCTCTATCTGCTTTCCTTTCATCTTTTCAAGTGCGAACTTGATCCTAAATACTACATAAATTATTGTATACTTATTTTATAATTTGTATCGTAAACAAACTCGTTAATTAAATAGAAGTTAATTAACCCAACTATAATAACAATCTCACTATTTCGTTCCACGATTGTACTCGTACTATCCCAGTTCACCGCGAATAAAAGCGGCTTAAGTCTGCGTACTTACAATTTGTAAAATTAATTAGGCACATTTCGTTCCACCTTCCCGATAACTTAAAGTGAGAGCTGAAATTTGCAAGCGGCACTCGCAGTAATAAATTTAATAGCAAAATAAATGAAGTCGTTAACTTATCTGAAATATTGTCGGTTGAATAACTCAACGCGTTTAATAGCGAATTCCAGTTTTAAATCCAGACGTGGCCTCTCAGAGATTTGGAAAATAATTTCATGGATTCATTCATCAAAATGGCATGATTTATGATCTAAACCTCTTTTAGTAAATACAAATGAGAGGGTAGTAAGGACGTTGGGTCACTGCTAAAGTGAAGCATAATTAATTATTTTAAGGCACACCGGCATGTTCTGCGTAAAAATAAATTCAAAACTTGTCGGTACAACGTTGAAAACATTGGCGTACTGGCCACTAACCTTTTATTTGTTTTTAGGAACATCACTAATCAAATAGTATTCGTTTAATGCTTGGTACTTAAGACTGGCATCTTTCTTTGCTCTTTTGTGTGAGACGCCTTTACAGTCACAAATAAACTTAACAACTTCGACTGCGTAAAAGCAATCTTAACTCTAGCAACATTACTCAGCTTATCTTTGAAGAGGCAAATTTTGGTATCCTCAAGGGGTTTGTTTATGTACTGTGATATTTGATTTAATAGAGACGAAAGGAAAGATAGTCAAATCTTATTATAAAACTAGAAGACGCGAGCAGCTACGCCTGCATTTTTTTTAAATTTACCCGTTTTGGCCGATCCCGTGGGAATTTCGGGAAATCCCTTCTTAGTGCACCCCTACGGTCCCCAAGGAACATACATGCCAAATTTCAGCTTCCTTCGCCCAATAGTTTCGGCTGTAGCGTGTCTGTCAGTCAGTCAGTAACGCAAGGATTTTATATATTAAGATGAATGAGACCATTGACGCACAAAATTCAAATTCACCGAATAATTTGCCAATATATTTGACGTCAAAAGGAAATTGCAGGTGGTGCAGATTTTACATTACTTTGAAGATGAAATGGTCAGTGATTGACGAATTGGACAGAATTAAGCAAATTAGAATTTAGTAAATGATTGTCATAGGCTGTAACCACGTGTAATAACATCATTAAAAATATTATACGTATATCAATCACCTGACCACAGATTTGATTGATAAAAAGGTGAGGCGCATTTCTGTCAATTGAATCTGCGGTATGGGTAATGAATACAGATTTACATAGAAGCGCATGTGTTAAGGATTTCGTGTGCCGATTCCAAGTGGATACTGTCTCCAGTTTAGTTCGTAGTTGGCGCCGTGGCGTCGCTTGCGTCGTTCTCCGTCTCTCTTGCTCTCATAGTTAAGATACACAGGATGAACGTTCGTCTCTCTTGCTCTCGTAAAGACAGCTATCACAGCGCGACTGCCACGCTGCTAAGCGGCAATTTGGGTCACAGAAAGTTTGTCTTCAGAGCGCCCATAGGAAATGCGCCTCTATGTAAATATCTGAGCTCTTTGGTATGGGTTACATCAGTCGAGGTCACGAGATGACTGATATTCTGCAGCGCTTAACCTGTAACATAAATCACTATTTTAACTGTACTAAGTACTCAGACAACCGGTGACTTTAGACGAGCACAGTGGTTCCGTAGTAGATCAACAATCACGATGTTTGAATTACAAGACGATACCTCACTTAATTACTCATTATTTATCACACTATGTCAGGGTACACAAATAATTTCATTTTGTTTTTTCCTACTTATAGTTTTGTGGCATCTAAAGTGAACGCATTACAAGTCCGTTCGTTAGCGTAATTAGCGCGTGATATTTAGTCTTTTTAGTGACACTTGTTTTTAAAGAATAACTTGTTTGTGACCGGATGTTTTACAATGGATATTCAAGTTGAAGGTATGTAAAGTATATTTTAATCATTTTCTTTCATTTTAATTCATTTGTTATTTTTTTTAATCGGTGCTACACCAATGAAATTAAAAGATTCTTTTTTGTTTTACTTTATCTATGTTGAAGCTTTTAACTACTATCTGACCATAACCTACAAAAGCAGTTTTATTAAGAGACATTAAAAAGAACTACATTTTAAATTTAAAAGAAAATTGACTGCGATATGCTGCGATAGTAGGTGGTACCTAGGATCTACGCCAGGTGTTAAAGGTGTCTACGAGATATCATTATTCTAAAATTCACACTATACTATTTGTATTTTGTTTTAGGTACAACATTGAAGTTTTCTTTTACAAGAATGCTTGTACTCGACACTTGGCTGTCTATTAAGAAGACTTCATCTGAAGCAGGCAGATGTCGTCAAGTTTTGAAAAGTCTGGCGCAGTTGCTGCCAGATATCGAAAATATTAACACAAAAAACTTGGAAATTAGAATTACTCTGCTTTGTTATCTATCGGTGAGCTCTTGGAAAAGGCCGCTGAATCGTGTAATAAATTAAGTAAACGATTTAGGCGTGATTATACAAGAAAAATATCTCGACTTGCCACGAACACTGATCTGATGCACAGACTTCTTCTTAATTTGGATCCATACATTTCTAGTTTAAGGAAATTACCACGAAAGAAGAAGTCTGCTCTATCAGCTGACCTGTTAAATTTATTTTCCTTTTAAATCTGTGCCATTTTACAAGTAGTTTAGAAAACTTTAGATTGTAATTATTTGATTTGCTTAGATTTGTTAAATGTGCCTATAAAACTATTTAATTGTAATTGTTTGATGAATATTTGTGTTAGTCATTAGTAAAAGTCTAGTTGAGTGGTATTATTGTAATAGTAATTTATGCCAATTTAGTTTCAGAGTAGCTGTAATTCACCTTACCCAATTATTTTACTTTGTACAAGAAATAGCTGAGTTTTAAATTGAATGAATTATTATTATTCTGATATAATCTGTTTTATTTCTACTAATCTTTACCTCAATTAATAAAAAAATACTATAATAACATGAATTACTATGCATTTCAATAGCCATTCGTTGCGCGAAACCTCTATGACAGCCCTTCTTAGAGCGCGGAACCACTGTGGAGCGGTTGGCGCCGCGGGAGTGTAAGCGACTGCTATGCCGAAGGTCGCGGGTTCGATTCTCGCTCAAGTCAAACATTTGTATGCATGAACATGGATGTTTGTCTTAGTCTAGGTGTTTCTATGTATAACCGCTCAAAGTAACCGCTTTAATTTGCATTTATCGCTAAAGCATCAAGCGGTCGTTATCATTCTGACCACCCGCGAAGCAAGGCCACTTGCCGTGCTACCTTAAACCTAAACTTACGACTCGTCACTTGGGCGTTGATATTTGAAATGATGTTTTTGTGAAAGTAGATTAAATAAGCTTTGTAGTAAACTTTGAATGGTGACTGAATGACGGAATGTTTAGTTTATGCGACCCGCCGAACTTGATCCTATTGTAAACAATGTCGTCTATCGACGACCTACTCGCCATTTTTGTTTGTCATGATAGCAATATGGGTTATAAATAGCTTGCTTTTATTATTTTGTATACCTGGTGGTATAAGCTTTACAAAAATATAAAATTAAAGCAATGATTGTTTAGAAAATTATTTAAATGTCAGCATTTGCAATTTTTGTATATTTCGCTGTTTTTGCATGTTGCGCGCGGCGCGTAATTATGGATTCAAAACATCATTGTAAACAAATAATATAATTATATTTGAAATGTTTATGTTTTAATTGTGAATGAACTAATTAGTTATAAAATAACAGCAAAAAAATAAACAAATATTGTGTAATAATTTAATTCAAGAGGCTATATTCATTCAATTACCGAAACAACGGCATTTATTTTTTATTTAATGAAAATATATAAATAAGGTTACATTTATGCTATGAATTATTGTTTTATTATAAATATATAAGTAAACCTATCATGTGATACATAATACTCCTATAATTCATGAGATATAGGCTTTCGAAAATTTTGGCGGGTATGGCGGTTATATTTTGCGGCAAAAAGTATACAATTGTGCAAAGTCCAATAAGAATAATTCTTATCGGAATCTTATTAGATATGGTTTTTTAATTGGAAATCTAGTTGAGAAGAAACTTATATAGTTTTGAATCTGATATATAACAAAAAAATGTGTTTAAAAAAATAAAATACGAAAATTGGCGGCAATTTACAATCATTTATACTTTATATTTTTATGTTTAAAATTAAAATGTTTCTTTCCATTATATTTATTATCTCTGAAAGTAAATTAAATTACCTTTATAACCGTGTACAATACTTATATACCTCCCATAATAAAAAACGACGAGAAATATGAATATGTTAGAAATATAATAGCGCGCTCGAAAATGGCGGGAAAATATTATACCGGCCGCGCTTTATACCGCTCTTGCGTGGGCTTTAAGTATATTATTTTGTGTTAATTAATATCACTCGAAAGCTTATTTAATTACGCGTCTTTTGATTTACAATATTACTTAATAAACAGAAATATCACCATTCTTTCAACGAAAATATTACGCGCCCGTACTTAGCTTGAAAGCCTAGCCTCGAAAGTGGCCAAAATACTTCTACGGGTGTCCTGAGATGCCTCGATGGTGGCCAAAATGCTTTGAGGGGATAACATGTATGTATTTTAAAATAAAGTATATACAGGGTGTCACAAGACCCATCACCAAGCCGAAGTCTACTCGTTTTGGACATCATACCAAGTCATACTAAGCAAAAATAAAACCTGGGAAACGACTTTTTTTTTAAGTATTCACTTTTTTAAGCCGCTATAAAAAATGCGTGAGTGCAATTTTCGAAATACCTACTAATCCATGGGTGCATAGGGCATCTATAGAACAGGTTGGTGGGGTAAATGCATCGATTTTGTACCTAATTACAAAAATTCCATAGTAACGTTGAGCCTCAATATCTCCTGAACCAGTAATTTCCCAGGTATGATGCCGAAGCAAAAAATGTTCGGAATTATTGGTACAATATGTGGTTTCAGTTTTCGTTAAGGGTCTTTTTACATCCTGTATGTATGTTTATCCTTTGTCTAGTACCCATAGTACAAGCTTCTGCTTAGTTTGGGACTAGATGGTGTTGTGTGAATGTGTTAGAATATTATTTATACATCTTATGTGTTTCTACTATATCGCCCTGATCTATCAGTCTTAGTACCGTTCTTTACTGTAATAATATCTGACCAATAACTATCAGAAAATTGTTGTTCCTTACTGCCAACCATTCGCATCGATGTATTAGTTACACAGAAAGTTTAATAAGTTAGCCAGCGTAGGGCTGTTTCAGTTTGTTAACTCTAATTCTATCAGAGAAGTCGTTCCCAGTTTTTGTTTCTACGTGAAGTCCACAACACTTGTTCAATCTGTGCTCGCTGGTTGTAAATACGGTCAGCTGAAAGCTACAAAAAAGAAATAAAAATGAGCTAGAGCCGAATTTGTAGAAAGTTTGTCATGATGAGGAACCTTTAGGCGCTATGTACGACGGTGTTTGATTAAGAAGTCTTTGAAAGGTTTGAATAGATCTATACACATTCAAATATTCAGAGTTGCACCGGCAGTGAGTGAATTCAATTCAAACAACTTGGTTTGGCGATACACCGAAACCGATTAGGTTCTAGGCGACTTGGGAAGGATTAATGGAATGGACTGTATACAAAGGATAGCGGGTTTCTAGCCGCCTAGGATTGGATACGGGAAGAGGTGATTGTGAGTGGGTATAGGATATTCCAAGGATGGAGGGCACTTACCTTATACGGCAATCTTCTTCGTTTCCGAAGGGCAGTCTCCTGGTGGTTTCGTGATGCAGCTGCTTGTTTTCACTTCACTACACAGTCACTTCCACTTGCGAGCGGTTTTTTAAGAGGTAATAACTATAGCAGGAGCGGCGCGGGGATACAATATAGCGGACGCGTATCGCGAATCGAATGTTCTCGAAAGTGCCGGACTGTCACTCACGTCGACGATCGCAGCGACTCATCCGCGAAAGGCCGTGCCCCTTCCATGGAGTGGGATAGAGAGGGACGGAAATACAGTATCGCTCGGACTTGTATGTGGAACGATTGATGTTGATGCGATTAGTTATAGATAGGAAGGTAGATGGCGCTACCATATCCCCCCGGCCTTAAAGGGTTGCCTTTAAAAAAATAGAATTGAACTTAGCTATGTTGGGTGTACTACCGCATAACCCATCAATAAGCTAAGACAGCGATATGACAATAGAATTAATCTAAATTAACTTTAGCGAGAACTACAAACGCAATAATAGCGAAAACTACTAACTAAATACTTAAACTAAGAGGTAGGTCCAACTTCAGGCTAGATCTCACTGAGTTGGAAGCGGACATAGACGTACAACAGGGCGCACGTAACTCCCTTTAGCGGTTTTCACGGTAACAACGCGGGTTGATCAGTGCCTCGACTTTTGCAAGGACAGTTAAAAGCTCTTCGTAAGAGAGGATCTGTTGACCTATAACTTTGAAGAGATGCGTTTTAATTACTTTGACCATGCTTTCCCAACATCCACCGAAATGTGGTGATGCTGGTGGAATAAACTTCCAGTCAATATGATCTATGGAAAGTTCTTCCTAAAGACGAGTACGATAACCCGCGACGTGATTGAAACAAGTAGCGGGAACAAGTTCAATCAATTTGCTAACGCGGTTGGCGACAAAAGTCTGCCAGCGGCGAGGAGATGAATAAATCCAAGCGAGCACTACTTTGGAGTCGGAAAATGCGTATATTTATTAATGGGGTAGTGGAGCAAAACTGTGTCTTGAACCTTGCGGAGCAACTGAGACAGCAGAAGGGCCGCGCACAACTCCAGTCTTGCAACGGAAATGGTTTTAACAGGCGAGACCTTAGACTTGGCACAAACTAACTGCACCGAGTAGTTAGAACCAATGCGGACCTGCAGATATACGACTCCGCCGTAAGCACGCTCGCTGGCGTCAGCGATACCTATTAAGTTGATGGTACATCCATCTACCAACCCAAGATGACGCGGAATAGTAACTTGATTGAGCGCGGTAAGCTCAATACAAAACTGGCCCCAAGCGGCGACAATATGGTCAGGGGGTGTTTCATCCCACTCACACTTTGATAGCCAAAGCTCTTTGATCAAGAGCTTGGCGTACAAAATTGTGGGAGCCACAAAAACCCATTATGTCCCATAGTCGAGCCACTGTGGACAGCATAGTGCGTTTGGTGCACTTATCATCTGGTGGTGAGACATCAAACCGAAAACTATCGCAGGATTTGTCCCAGCGTAAACCGAGAACCTTATGCGGTACAGACTTCTCAAACTTAATGTCTGGAGAAGCCTTATGAGAATCTGGTATGCGTGCGAGAACCTCCTTAGAGTTGCTTGTCCATTTGACAAGATCAAACTGGCCTCACTTGAAAAGCTGAATGAGCTCTTCAAAAAGCGAAATTGCTAGCGGAGCGGGTATGACATTACAGGCAATGTCATTCATATACAAAGCGGATGTGTAGTATAGTATAGTGTAGCGTAGCTTGGCATAGCATAGCGTAGCATAGCATAGCGTAGCATAGCATAGCGTAGCATAGCATAGCATAGCGTAGCATAGCGTAGCATAGCGTAGCATAGCGTAGCATAGCGTAGCATAGCGTAGCATAGCGTAGCATAGCGTAGCATAGCGTAGCATAGCGTAGCATAGCGTAGCATAGCGTAGCATAGCGTAGCATAGCGTAGCATAGCGTAGCATAGCGTAGCATAGCGTAGCATAGCGTAGCATAGCGTAGCATAGCGTAGCATAGCGTAGCATAGCGTAGCATAGCGTAGCATAGCGTAGCATAGCGTAGCATAGCGTAGCATAGCGTAGCATAGCGTAGCATAGCGTAGCATAGCGTAGCATAGCGTAGCATAGCGTAGCATAGCGTAGCATAGCGTAGCATAGCGTAGCATAGCGTAGCATAGCGTAGCATAGCGTAGCATAGCGTAGCATAGCGTAGCATAGCGTAGCATAGCGTAGCATAGCGTAGCATAGCGTAGCAAAGCGTAGCATAGCGTAGCAAAGCGTAGCATAGCGTAGCATAGCGTAGCATAGCGTAGCATAGCGTAGCATAGCGTAGCATAGCGTAGCATAGCGTAGCATAGCGTAGCATAGCGTAGCATAGCGTAGCATAGCGTAGCATAGCGTAGCATAGCGTAGCATAGCGTAGCATAGCGTAGCATAGCGTAGCATAGCGTAGCATAGCGTAGCATAGCGTAGCATGGCGTAGCATGGCGTAGCATGGCGTAGCATAGCATAGCACAGCATAGCATAGCGTAGCATAGCATAGCGTGGCCTAGCATAGCATGGCATAGCATAGCATAGCATAGCTAATTAGTGTTTTATCTTACACACAGTTTTAGCACCCACCTTGATCTCTTGAAGAGCAGAACAACAACAAGACGTTATACAATGAGAAGTATGTAACTTAGGTACGGTACCCATAATCACATACCCGAGTACCGTCTCAATAGCGGGCGGTAAATCATATCGCTCACTACGTACTATGTTAGTTAGTAGCAAGTGCGGAAATACTGAAGCTCCGATCAAAAGATCAATGCCTGCCGGATTCGCAACATCCGCGTCTGCTAGCGGCAATGACTCGAGATGAGTGAGTGATGCTACGTCTACATTAGCGTTCGGCAATGCGTCCGTGATACGCTCCACGACAAGCGAAGAAATGTTAAAATTAATGTCCCTTTCAAAACGCGAATGTATTTTAATATCTACAGAACCCTTGCAATGTTTTTCTGATCCGCCTATCCCTTTGACGGTTGAGTTAGTCTTTTTAAAGTTATTCCATAATCCGAGGCGTTTGAATAACTCAAACGTTATTAAATTGGTCTGAGATGCGCTATCTAGCAGACAACGTACTATGTGCGGCGACCCATTAACATCATATACGATAACTTGCGCTGTCGCTAAAAGAACAGTCTTAGACGTCATACACTGCGTTTTGGCCCTGCGCGGATCATTATAGATGCGCGAGTGCCGTCCTCGCGTTCGCGTCGCCCGCGCAATGGACGTCGTACACAACGATACCTCGTCCTGAGGCGTGCAGGGAGAAGGCACCGTGGCCTGCATCTGCGATGTAAGTGTGTCAAGGTCAGCGGCTTGGCTTGACAACGGGTTATCTTTATCGAAATGTAGCAATGAATGATGTTTTTTATTGCAGAAGCGGCACTTTGTCTTACTAGAACAATTACTTGTATTATGTTTTATGCTTAAGCAATTAATGCAAGCTTTGTTATCTTTTACGCATTTAAAACGAGCGGTTGCATCCAAATTATCGAAGGCGGGACACTTGTATAGATGGTCGTGCACTGTATTACTGCACAGACACTTCTGCGAATTATTACTATTAGACTCCGAACATGTTACGTAAGATTGTGGATTAGGGACCGAGTTATTATTACTATTTCGCGATTTATTCAACCTTTGTTTGTTGCTGTTAGTGTTAGACGGGCCAGGTGAACCAGACTGCGTATTATGAAATATTCGACACTGATCTTTGATGAAAAAAATAAAACTATCTAGTGTAGGTATTTTATTATTGCGTTCCGTCATCTCGAATGCGCGAATTGTATCAGTGTCGAACTTTTTTAAAGCGAGTTGAAGCAACATAAAGTCGGAAAGATCTTCTAATTTTAAATTCCTAAGAGAATTAACCGCAGTTACGAAGTTATCAATAAACAGCTGGAAATTCGAGGCAGACGCGTTGCCGGACAGTTTGAGATTTAAAGCTTGGTCAAAGTAGGTAGACGCTAGGACGCGCGTGTCCTGATATCTATCAAGTAGTGACTGAAATATAACCTGATAATTCTCAGCACTGGGTGTGACACCTGCAAATACGGACTGGGCCTTCGGTGACAGTTTACCTATTAAATAGTACAACCTGTCAGCATCTGTCAGAGAACCATTATCGTGCACTGTAGACTTAAAACTCGCATAGAATAACGGCCAATTTCGTATATCTCCGTCAAACGACATAATCTCGATTGGCGGTAATCTCGGTTTGCGGGCAATGGGCTCTGCTGAACATTTACCCTCCAATTGCGATTGTATACGCTTAATAATACAATGAAGATCTTCGAATGAGGTATACGCCTGATAGTTCGGTTTTTCATCAGGATTGATAGATAGTAATCTTGCGTTATAATCGTCTAACAACTTATGAAAATCTGTTCGAATAATAACTACTGTCATACAATAACTGAGAAATGCTTCGCTATTACTGTCAGACATAGAAGCGGTTTTATTTAAATACCTATTGTTCAGGGATCGTTAGTTAATCAGTTTTTCAACTACATTGAACGAAATGAGAGCGTGCCGATAAAAGCTGCAATCGCATTAAGCACAATCAAATGTTAATTGGTAGAGGTTTTATAGATCGTTTCGATAGGCTGTCTATTTTCATAGGACGTATGCAGCTTGTGACACATTAGACGATGTTGAATCATCGTTTATGGGTACGTTAACGATCTTATATACTATCCTTACCATTAAAAAGTTTCTGTAGATAGATGTGCAATATAAGTCGGTAATATCAAAGTAAGGCCTACGCCGCACTAGATGGAAATTCCGTCCTGGATCTTCCGTTACGGTAAACGCTGAGAGCAATCGGAGCGACGAATCATCTGCATAGTGTGCCTGGTATTGGTTATTTATATACAATAACTTGTGTAGGCGTTCCGCCGTGGAAGATGCGTGACGGAATTTCCGTCAAGTGTTGCGAAGCCTTAAAAAGAGTTTTTATTGTAGGTACTAGGCAATGAATAAACATACATATATTACATACATTTTTTGGTAACATATTCATATTAATACATCGAAACACCTATACCAAGAAAAATGTGCATGTAGGAATCGAATGCGGCAATCGGTCACACTCCAGCTACGTTTACAAGAATGACGTATGTGGAAAAGTGTTCATCCATATTTCACTTTTTTAGCTACCTCTTAACAGGTCGAACGATATCTATAATATCTAGACTAGGCAGAGGCTTTCTTATGGGTGCTGGATAGTAATCTAATACCCGTAAGAAAGGCTATGTTAGAAAACCCGTAAAATGGATGTGGTCATGTAATTGTTGAATAGTTACGTAATAATTAGAAAATTATTAAATAACTATTAAACAATCACATGACCACATCTTTCTGTTACACCTTGGTATCTATTATTGCTTCTTAAGCGAAAAGATCTAGACAAAAAAAGAACTGACAATAAAGCGATTTTATTAAGGTTCGTTTTTACAGGTGAGAAAGAAAATTTCCGCTTATAAAGAGCAGCCTATAAATAAAATACTCAATATCAATTCAGAAATACGATACCAGGCATTTATTTACAAAAATACAAAAGGGAAAATGTAGAGTACCTTCCTTTTCTGAAAGTATTTTAAACCTAACGCGTTTTATGTTACTCTAAGAACCGGCATGACTTGGTTCGAGTAAATTCAGTTTTGACGCTACTGTAGTATAGGCAGGCTCTCTAACGTAATATTTATAAAGGCTCCTGTCTCCCTACCATAATTTTTGTACAACCTGATTCTAACTACGTGTATTTGTTGGGAGAGATAAATAAAATTTTATTATCAAAGGTAGTAGAGCCTTGCTAATTTCAGCATGAATGGGCTGGCTCGACCGGGGAAGTACTCTCTCTTTTCTCTTTCTGTTCTCACAGAAAATCGACGTAAAGTAACAGTACTTAAACTGTTGCGTTTCGTTCGGTGAGTGAGAGTGCCGAAGGCACTATCCCCTATTCCTTCTCCCTCATCCCACTCCTCATCCTATCCCTTTTACCATCCCCAGGGAGCGGCAATGCACTTGTGACTCCTGTGGTGTTGCTTGTGTCCATGGGCGATGGTAATTGCTTACCATCAGGTGATCCGTATGCACGTTTGCCGCTCATGACATAATTTTTTTTTATTTATTATTATTATTTGATTAAAATAGAAAACATGCAGTTTGAACTTGTAAATTAATTATAAATGTATATGTGCATAGGTCATAACTGTAATGTAATAAATAGAAGCAATTCTACTATCGACAAATAAAATTTAACCAAACTTTAGGCAGTACTTGAACCCAGGAAAATGTTAATATGCTATAAATTAAATGATGTCCTATATTTTGATATAATTTTCTTCAGTAACAGCATAATTATTGTTACAGAGAATTTCAGGCACGTTCCTACGTTTCACGAAGTTGTGAACTTAAGTCGGTAATGCGTTCCACGTGAAAAGAAATAGGATCTATTATTATTTTCACGTAGCATAAATCGATGACATGTAAATCTGTTTTAAACCCTTGATTTACCCGGTGACTTCATACATACACAATTTACCCGGTGGAGTCCCCAGGACTCTCGGATATGTAATCGTAAATTTAATATGAAATAAAAACTTTTTAGTCTTTAGGTTTCAAAAATAAAACATGTTTATAAAATATTATTTACATAAACATAACAATAACATAATCAATTTATGAAAAAAACAAAAAGCAGAACATATTTAGATAAAAAAAAACGTGCATGACCTGGTGCAGTCATGGTTGGTGACATAGTCATTTCCTCTTTTTTTTTTTCGCTGAACAATCTGAAACTGAGTTGTGCTCAGAAAGCCAACAATCATTCTTGGATTCAGACACTACCTCATCAGGTTCTAGTCTTCTTGGCTGATTCAACACTATATTTTGTTGATCCTCCTCATCCGCGTCAGCGTCTCTCAAGTGTTCGAGCCATTTGTCTAATACAGACTCAGCACCTTCATCAAGGACATGTTACTAATAAGTAGATGCCATTATATCAACTGAAAACAGCACATCGACTTCCGCTCTACCCCGCGTACGGCACTGAATGAAGGTACTGGAACGCATGACTTGTTATTCCAAAAACTAACGCTTAAAGTTTTTAATAGAGACCCAGGGACCTACCGGGTAAATTAAGGGTTAAGAGCTTTAGAGACTTTAAAAATGTAATCAAGGGTCACAATCTAGTTATACCCAGACTGTCACAATACTCGCAGCAGCGAAACGTTCGCTTAAATCATTAAGCCATTCGTGCAATTAATCTTAATATTTATTTGCAACTATAGACCATATTGGTCTGTATTCGCAACAAATACCCTTCCTATAAACGACTAATCTTAGCAATACATATAAATTTAATGTTTTAAATAGACATTACTAACCGCACAACACATAGAAATATATATAAAAAGCCATAACATGCATTATCCTAAAGCTATAGCTTATGAAACGAGGGTAAACCGTGCGCCAATATACGATTCTTCAATATACGAGCACAGATATATGTTCTCTTCTTTAGGGCATTATCATAGCGATTCAGGGGCGTGTGTTTATCGACTGGAATGGCAGGCAGCACTAGCCTTTCTTTGAAGAAAATAATACACTTTTATTTAAGCTAGATTGTAAGCAATTCAAGTAAAATGTGGTTATGTAACAAATAGAGAGCTTTGTAAAATGTATCAATGGGTTGCGTAATAGCTGCTGACGTAACAGGAAATATTAAATATTTAACAATAAGTGTAACACAAAGCTTTATGAATATAACAACAAACAAATAGACCATCCAAACATGGCAAAATATAATGACATGCATATTTATGCATCATTATATTTTGCCATGTTCGATCGACGATCGGTTGGCGCAGTATAAGCAACTGCTATGCCGAAGGTCTCGGGTTCTATTCCCGCTCAAGTCAAACATTAGTGCATGAACATGGAAGGTTGTTTTGGTCTGGGTGATTCTATATGTAATACATATTATACATAGAATGTAAATACATACTATGTATTTACAAAAATAAAAGTATATATGTATGTTTATCCATTATCTAGTACCCATAACACAAGCTCCGCTTAGCTTGGGACTAGATAGTGACATCACCATCTAGTCCCAAGCTAAGCGGAGCTTAGAGTGTATGTGGTTGAATATTGAATATTTATTTATTTATTTATTTATTAATAAGGCATGTCAACAGAATAAACATAAACAATTACAAAAAGAAATCACAAATTACACAAGTTTTATGTTTATGCCAATTACAGACATGCACAACATTCTTAAAATAAGAACATAGTTACAATATATATATAATAAGGAATGAAAATATAAAATTAGACATGTTAATTATATTCTTAAAATCTAATAGGAACTAGTTGGTACTTATAAAATTAAAATCTAATTAAACAGTTACATTTATTACAATTGCAATGGTAGGTAAAAATATATTATGTTGTATTTATTTGAGACTACACTTGAATTTTATTACAATTAATAAATGTTTATTTTAGTTCGGACTAGATAGATACTTACTATTTATTTTTTATTCTTAACGTTAATTATTTTAGCCCGAAAACGTGTGGGATTGTCATGGAATATATCCAAGTCTAATATTCGCCAGAATTGGTTGTAAACGGTGGTCAGTCTTACAACTGAGGAACGAGAGCCTAAGTTAGTTCTATGAATGGGGACATTAAAGTAGTTAGAACATTTCCTTCTAGCATTTAGTTTTGGGACATAAATATTTATGCGATCCAGTAAAGCTTCACAGTGGGATGTGCCTTTTATTAGTTTTTGTAGTAGAAGGAGACATCATCCGCCTATCCTGCAAGGTGTTCATTTTAAAGTAACTCAGTCTGTAATCATAAGAGCATCTTGCGCTAATGCCTGGACTGACAAATGCCAGGTACCTGGTAAATGAGCGTTGAATGGACTCAATGCGTTGCACGTGGACGGCGTATTGGGGATTCCAAATGGTGCTGCCAAATTCAAGGATGGTTCTGACTAGAGCATTGAATAGTAGTATTTTAGACGTTGAATACCTAAAAGCTTTGATGTTGCGTTTAATGAAACCCAGCATTTTGGCTGCTCTATTTATTATGTTGTTATAGTGAGGAATTAATGTGAGTTCTGAGTCCAAGACAATGCCCAAGTCACGCACTTGTTGTGTAACTGCGATCGGAACCCCGTTGATGTGATATTGAGTTGGAAGGTATTTTCTTTATTTTGTGAAACGGATATGTTGGCATTTGGCAGCGTTAAGCATCATGTTGTTTTCGATGCACCATTCGTAAACACGATCAAGGTCAGCTTGCATCAATATCATGTCGTCATTTGAATCAATCTGTCTAGATATTTTCATGTCATCCGCAAATAGGGAACTTTGACAGTGGCGGATACGTTTGACTATATCATTGATAAAGAGAAGGAACAAAATTGGTCCTAGATGGGAACCCTGAGGCACTCCCGACTTTGCAAAATATTTTTTGGAATCGTGCCCTCTCACTACCACATTATATTCCCGGTAGCTGAGGTATGATTCAAACCAACCTAACAAGTTATAGCAAATTCCATATTGCGACCGGAGTTTAACTATCAGGATATGATGGTCCAGATCGAATGCACTTGCAAAATCACTGTATACTGAGTCAATTTGGTAGCCTTTATCAACACCTTCTATGACATGGGTATGTAAGATATTAAATTAGTTTCAACTGATTTATTAGCTTGGAAGCCGTGTTGTGCTAAAGTAAGCTGAGTTTTGGTGTGCTTAGTCAAAATTGGGCAGATGAAGGACTCAAATATTTTTGAAAAGCAAGACAATATTGATATCGATCTGTAATTTCGAACATCACCATTGTCTCCCTTTTAAAAAATTGGCACTATTCGCGCTCGTTTCCACTCGCTAGGGAATTGGCTAGTTTTGAGTGACTTATTAAAGATCTCTTTGAGAGGATACGAGAGCGCTGGAGCACACAGTTTTATGAAAAGAGGTGGTATACCGTCAGGTCCAGCGCCCTTACGAGAATCTAAGCGTTTCAATGCTAATAGGACATCATTTTCGGAGACATGGATAAAAAATAAGAAGCTACTTTCAGATAAATCATTAATAGAGTATGAATGTACAGATGACATAGGATAAGATGAGTTCAAATAAACAGAGCTGAAGTGGGAAGCAAACATATTGGCGATGTCAGTACAATTAGACGACGTATGTTGCTGGTTATTGTACATTACTGTGGGTAGGGTATTAGAGCTGGACTTTTTGTGTTAAATATAGCTCCAGAAAAGTTTTGGATTGTTTTTAAGATTGTTTTCTATGGAGTTTATGTAGTCAGTATAACAATGACGGATAAGTTTATCGCATCTTTTTCTAATTAATTCATATTCAAGTTTATCACGCGGATTGTTATACTAACGTGTCTTAAGCCTTAACTTTTATTTTTCTTTCAAACGGCAAATAAGATCGCGTGTGAACCACACAGAATAGGAAGTTTGGCGTGGTTTGCGTTTAGGTACATATTCTTTGACAATAGAATTTATCTTATCGTGGAAAAAAGATACCATGTCATCTACACCCTCACACGAACAAAAACCGTTTACCCAATCCACACGTTTCAGGGCAGGTAATATTATATTATAATCAGCCTTAAAAAAATTAAAGTCCAAGCGAGGCCTAGGTACTGTTGGAGAGTTTAACGATATCTCCAATATGATCTCGAGCGGAGGATGGTATAAATCAGGCCTACTAATTGCACTAGTTTTAGCAGCAGAACAGGATAAATTAGTTATTATTAGATCTAAGATTTTGTTGTCATTATTACTTACATGATTTATTTGTTTCAAATCATTCAATGCAATAAAATCTAATAATGTGTAAGTCAGTCTTTGTTCATATTATCACCAGTGCCACCAGCAGGACATGACACATTAGTTACATTTAGCCAATCAATAAAACCCAGATTGAAATCACCAATTATTACAACATCGTCTACTGTCTCAGAGACATTATTAATTTTATCAAGAAACTTAACAAGAGCATCGTGTTTAACAGGCGGAGGCAAGTAAACAATACATAACGCTATTTATATATTTTATGATTTTTAACACTTTCTAAGACCACCCAAATGTCTTCACAGTCGCTTTCCCATTTTGTTATACGATATGAGGGAATATGCCTAGACACTGCCAACAGTACTCCCCCGCCATCCAATTTATTAGAATTTGACAAATTACGATCCCTGCGATATACAATGTATCTGTCGTCAATGACTTCCCGATCCAATATGTTTGAATTGAGCCATGTCTCAGAAAATTTTATTATATCATAATTGTTCTGGAGGATATTATTGTGCACTTCATTGGTCTTTGTCCGTAGTCCGCGTACGTTCTGGTAATAAATGTTGATAGGAGTGAATGTGACTAGATTAAGTGATAATTGTTGTCTGTCAGGTACTGTACCTCAGGTTATTTCAGCAGCGCCAAACCATCCAGGTCACGAACTTGTATGCCTTGGTATCCTTCGTTCTTCCTGACGTAGATGCGGCCGTCACGAACCCAGACAAACTTGTAATTAGCTTCCTTAGCCCTCAGCCTCGTAGCTGCATGCAGGTGTTTATTAGTAGGACTCAGGTGTTCAGAGACAAAGATGGGTCCACGCTTGCCACTAATGCCCAAGTGATTAGTTTAAAGTTTATCGTCCTGATGGTCTCTGTTATATTTTGACGTCGCAGCTAAGATGGAGTCACGAACCGCACGGGTGCGAAGCCTGACGACCACTGCTCTTGGTGGGTCTGTTTTTTTATTCAACTTAGCCACCCTGGTAGCATGGAGGATGTCTTCAATTTGAAGGGGACAACAAATTTTCCTACTTAGTTGCAGAGTAACATTGGCCAGATTTTCCGTTTGATGCTCGGGTATTCCATTTATTTCAACGTTGCACTCACGCATATTTTGTTCAACTGAGTTGATACAGTGATTTAGATCCCTCAAGGATGCCATCAGTTGCACGTTATCCTTTTCCAATTTTTTAATTATTATATCCCTATCATTTATTTTTTCTTAATTTCCTCATACTGCGTATTGTAGAATTCGAGAGAACTTTCAAATCCAGATAATTTTTCATTTATATTTTGGAGATGTTCCGTTACTAGCACTACTCTCTGATCTTTGATTTTAACGAAGATCATATCTCCTCACGGATCGTTTCCCGTAATAAGTTCAAGGGTATCGGTTCGCCAGTGTTTGTCGTGGAATCAATTTTCGATGTTTTTAATTTATTATTGTTGGACCGAGTGGTAACATTCAAAGAAGCAGGTTGCTGTGGGGAGTCCGGTTTTAGTGGAGTACCAGTGTTGTTTGATTCGCTATCATCCTTGGCAAGTAAAGCATTTCCAGTTTTGTTTGCTAGTACTCGTCATTGCATTATAGCGGCCAATTGTGACTTGCATACAATCTAAGTGATATACCAACAAGCAACCACAACATTTCATCATATTTTTATTTTTTATAACACTTTGACATTCCGCACATTTAAATTTTGCAGCAGACATTTTATTTATTTTTGTGACTCAAAAGACAAGTATTCAAATTTCGTAATGAAGCAAACCTCGTAAATGCTTCGTTGTGAATGCATCAATTGACAATTGGTTTGGCGCTGGAACGCGCTTTGTTAATTCACCCGCGAACGCTTTCCGATGACAGCTCAAGCTAATATAGCTTTTATACCTTACAATTAACCGCGATTATACCATGCACTTCCAATGTTGACATATGATGGAGCACTTTTTGTTGAGGTGTATTTCACTGTTGTTTTAATGTTTTTCGCCGTAACTAATAAGAGTTTATTCGTATCTTAGGTTATTTATAACAAAACACATGTTATTAACACTGTTATATTACAAAATACACGACAAACGTTTATTTAACTTGGGAGCTATTTGAAATGATTATGTCCATGCAACGTTTCAGGTTACGTTCAAAATATTGAATGCATGACACATTTCTTTTCTCGGTAGTTAACAACTTATTATTTGCACTGCTATCAGATGTCGTGGTGCTGTTCAGAAATAAAGAAACGTCTACGACAGAAAGTTTCCCTGCAATGATGGCAACTAAAAATGTTATAATTTTGTGTCCATTACTGGGGTCGGGCTCCTTATTGACCTTGAAAGCCTATAAGTGAAAGTGCCACACACGCCCCTTCTGCTGCCTCAAAAGGCGGAGAATATGCCTGTGGCTAGGATTTCCACCATAAAATAGGCCTGTTTATAGTGTTAATCATAAAGGGCAGCAGTAACATTAGTTTTTGTTACTTCACGGTGCAGTAGAGATACCCAATAATTTGAAAGCACCTACTATGTATATTTTACATCCTGTGACAGAATGACCAAAGTCACTGAATTTATTTAATGCACTTTATTATTACGATTTAGTGCGAAACAATGTTAGTTAAAAATTATGCATGATATTCTCAAAAATACGAGAAGCCTGATTATTATTCTTTTCTGTGTATGGCCAAATTTTTTCCGAGTTAGCACGGAGGAAGTCAGCCTTATGAGTCCTCCGAGGCACTGTAGCGATCTGTACCTCTACCACCAGTTTACCGGCCGCTAATTGCTAGCGTCGTAAGTTAATTATTTGTATGAAAACTTGAACAGCGCTGCAAGCGGTTACTCAATGAACTAAATGCCGTACCACAAGCACTGTAGATTACGAGATGTACATAAACAAACGAACGACATCTACATGATAGCAATGTTACGTTTTCTGTTGTAACCATACAAAATGGTACAATGAGTCACAATTTTGACAGACGCTAGTAGAAAATGCGATGGCAAATGTAGATACGCAACTCACTAGCATTAAGAGCAGTGAAATCTATTGTTTACAAAAAACGAGGTGAAATATTACACTATACTTCACCTCGTTTTGTAGACGATTAATATTAAATAAGTAGAATTAATGATTTGTCAATAAAAAAACTAATAGAACTCATTTATTATATTATTTTTTTATTTTTTTAACGTTTGTCATAGATAAAAACAAATCCTTACCATTAAAATTATTCAAAAATTGCTTCAAGTGGTTTGGTTTGTCTTACTAAGCTGTCAAAGAGCAAAATTTTGCTGATTTTGTAGGCTTATTTTATAAAAAAAAATATCGTTTATAAAAAAAATCCGTGTGGTGACGGATTAAGAATACGGTATGTCACCACCCCATATCATCCCGTGGGTGTCGTAAGAGCCGACAGAGGGACCATACTATGCAGAGAACAGCACTGTAAGAGAAGGAAAACTTGAAACAAACCCTATACCAACGCGTTTGGCCAGCGTGGTATAGTAGGCCAATTCCTCCTTTCAAAGGAGAGGCCTAGTCCAGCAGTGGACTGTAAAGGGCTGATGATGAAAAAAAAAGGAAATTTAGTGGAAAATAATTCCATTGACATACCTTGCCATATATACCGCCAATATCTAATTAAAATTGTGACACATATGTCCTAACTGTACTTCTTAATACACTTACCGAACACATATTACACTACAAACGTATTTCAAAACCACCATAAAACAAAAAATAACAAAAATCTACAAATTTATATTGACGAGATTGACGACAGTAACAAAAATATAAGGAGTAATATAAGTGTAAGTGCTACAAAATATCACAAGTAACCAATCAACTTGATGGGAGTGAATGAAGCATGAGAGGTATGTCAGGATCCTTGCAAATGGCACTCGGTAGTCTCTGCCTACCCCTCGGGAAACAGTCGTGAGTCTATGTATGTATGTAACCAACCAGCCATTATCCTTTGTATTTACCCGGATTATATCGTGGTACTAGAGGTCCTTGACTGTCACACTTATTCTAACATAAGCACAATGTTGACATCTAACCTTGACTCTATCTCGTTTCTTAATATAGATAAAGAAAGGAACAAAACATAAGAGTGAAGCTAGCAAACAATTAAGTCTTGGCAACATAACAAGTAAAGAACGATAGTAGCTATCGTGTTTACATTAACGATTTTTAATGCTTAGTTAAACCTGTGGTACGGACGGTATAGAAATCTACATATTTGACCTACGTTGCGACGCAAGCGTTTACGCCGCTAGCGTCTTAAATATCAGTACCGGCTCATGCTAGAGCTGTACTGATGTAAACGCCAAAACAAGCGGTCACTAAGATAAATAGTAACCTCTGCCAATGTTGCTATATCTTACCGATCTATTACACACTATGATAGCTACGATCTGATTATATAGCTTTTTGAGTGCAACTTACTGGTTCAAAAAGCCTGTAGCTAATGATGTACTGCGGAAAATCGCATCAAGATAAATAAGTTAAGTCATCCCACTGATGAAGAAAAGATGAAAAATGTGAGCTTGCTATACCTTATGTCTCTCTAGGGAACAAAAGCAATTTTCAGTAAATTAAATCATGTAGAAGGTAATGTACCAAGTCCTATTTGTATTTTAAATTGTGAGTGATATTTTTATTCAATGTACCTACGATTATTTTTCTCTTTTTCATAACTTTTCAAATTAGCAAGTTAATTTTCATAATGATGTTTACCTGCGAAGTAATTTGAAAACAACTACTCCTATCTTTTAAATCTTTTAAAGTATTTTAAAAAAATATTATTTCCATTATGTAGGCAACTTTTGAACAGTTCGTTAACAAACTAATGTATTCAAAGTGACAGATTTCGAGAAAATTACTAACGACTCAGAAACTTTAAATTTGAATGAATAAACAGCTGAAATTGAATAGATTTCATAAATAACAGTTTATTAATCATGGCTAAATCTAGGTTTTAATTTAGTTTTACAGTAACATAATACCAAAAATAAACTTGAATTATCTACATTGCTACTATGTATTACCAGATGTTTCAGCTACTTCACAGGAAGCGTAGTCACGGATAAACGCTGTAGTCTTACCAGGAATATAATAAATCGCGATAAAAATTTCAACATGTAATATTATGACTTTGCGAATAGCGTACTGGTTTAAGCGGCCGCCCATTGAACACCACACGCCAGGTACTGTGAGTTCTATTTCAACTCGATACAAAGCTCTGTGTGATCCAGAAAATATTGCTTCAGGTCTAGGTATTCCAGTGATACAGGTTTAATTTTGAATAAAAAATTTATATTTTTTAACGAAAAATATAGAAAAGTATTTCGCATAAACTTTAGACAAGCCTGTGATTATTCTTCGCTAAGGACACTCTTAATAAGAGACGAGTAAACAAGCTCGCAATAATTAGAAGCAATCTAGTACGAATTACGGTTCCTCCAGTGTAAAGCTAACTAGATGTCTTCTATGTAGCTTTACACAGAGACGGAAAATCAGAAGTGCGGTGACATTATCTTACAAGGCAAAATTAGAAACACGGACTACGATTTAAACGAAAGTGAGCCTTGGTAGTTACGAAATTAATTAGGCCAACTTTGCCAAAATAGAGTAAGTTTATCACAGATAGGAAATTTTTGCGGCCTTCTAAGAATATTTTTGCGGTATTTTTAGTCTTACTTATTTATCTTCCTTCCATCTCTTTAAACAAACATACAATACCAATATTACTTCAGGTGCAACAAGTACTTAATTTTATCTCTGCCATGACCAATGATAAAATAATCGTAATAAAATAATTACCCTTGAAAAATGTTATAATCCACAAAATGTCTAGAAGTGTTAAACTCACGATTTCGACAAAGTGTGTCATCATTCTACAAACAAAGATTTTCTTGGTCTTACTCCAAGTTTCGAATATTCTAGAAAAAGCACCTAAGATAGTGTTAGTTATGGTCTGCAGCAATGTCCGCAGAACAAACCGGACATAATATATAAACGTTGCATTTTCAAGTTAGGTTTTCCGGTTTATGCCTATACGATACGGTAACGAACGCTCAAAATATAGCTCATAGCACAAGACTTTATACTGTAGAGTCTGCAGATGATCTTCTTTATCACCGGTATTCATGGTACAACTACCTAAAGCTAGATATTTTACTGTACTAAGTCCCAATATTGCTAAGTTTGGATAGACCGCTATACAACCAAGCTACAAAATTAAAGCAAACTAGTAGTATTACAAACAAGATGGTTCGGAATTCTCTATACGTGGATATCGGTTGTGTTTATGACAGTAATGATAAATATAGATTTATTGTAAGCTTTGTTATAGGACTTAAGATTAAAAAGTCGTGGTTTAAATCCCAGTTGAATTGCTCTACTCTACGTCTAATTCTCTATTTCTTTAGACTCTACAACTTTAGATCGTAAAATTGTAATTACCGACTAGGTATTATCTAATACTGCTATAATATTATTACATATATTACTTACGAAAATAAATATAAATATTACGAGGCAAAATATGTACTATGCATAAAAGTCGTCGTATATAACACTAGCTACTACTACTACTAGCTTTATGGACAAGGAAGGACTCTATATGATGAATTCCTTCTTCAAGAAGCGCGAATGCCGCAAGTGGACCTGGGTAAGTCCAGAAGGTGCCATCAAAAATGAGATCGAATTTATCATGTCGACGAAGAGGCAGATATTCAATGATGTCTCCGTAATAAATTCGCTTAAAGTGGGGAGCGATCACCGAATGGTAAGAGGCACATTGAATATCTGTACAAGCCTTGAACGGTCGAGGTTGATAAAGTCCACGCTCCGACCGGCACCGGTTCATATCCAAAACCCCGAGAGCTTTCAGCTCGAACTCAAGAACCGTTTCGAATGCCTGGGCGAATGCGTAGATGTGGACGAGTACAATAACGGGTTTGTGGATGCTGTCCATACAACAGGGGCTAAATTCTTTAAGCCCCAGAAAAGCAAGAGAACCAGCAAGATCTCGGGTCCGACCCTCGAGCTGTTAGAGGAAAGGCGTAAGATGGTTCTGCTATCCTCCGACGACATGCCGAAATATCGGCACCTCAATAAACAGATCTCTAAGTCTCTGACTCGCGATCTCCGCCAATACAACACAAAATGTGTTCGTGAGGCGATCGAGCAGAATAAGGGATCCAAAGTATTCCAGAGGAATCTGTCTGTTGGGCAGAGTCAGCTGACAAAGCTGAAGACGGAAGATAGCAGAATCGAATCGTCCAAGCCTGAGCTCTTGGAGGAGATCGAAAGGTTCTATGGACAGCTATACACGACAACGCAACAACCCGCAAACACTCCAGCATCAGACCCTAGAGCTGGATTGACCCGACACTATACCGAAGATATCCCGGACGTCAGCATGCACGAGATTAATGTGGCTCTCAAACAGCTCAAAAACAACAAGGCGCCGGGTGATGACGGAATTACGAGCGAACTTCTGAAGGCCGGCGGTGCACCCGCTAGAGAAGCCCTTCGGAAGCTATTTAATTCCGTCATTCTCGAGGGTAAAACGCCACAGGCGTGGCACAGAGGTGTGGTGGTGCTTTTCTTTAAGAAAGGGGATAAAACCCCTTTTAAACAACTACAGACCCATCACACTTCTGAGCCACGTCTACAAGCTGTTTTCGAGGGTCATCACGAATCGTCTCGAGAGCAAGCTAGACGACTTCCAGCCTCCCGAACAAGCCGGTTTGCGTAAAGGCTATAGTACCATATACCACATACATACGCTGCGGCAGGTTATACAGAAGTCCGAGGAGTATAACTAGCCCCTACGCTTGGCGTTTGTGGACTATGAGAAAGCCTTCGATTCGATCGAAACCTGGGCGGTGCTACAGTCTCTCCAATGGTGCCGGATTGACTACCGATATATTGAAGTGCTGAAGTGTTTGTATGAAAACGCCACTATGTCAGTCCGCCTCCAGGACCAGAGCTCGAAACCTATTCAACTCCAGCGAGGGTGAGACAGGGGGATGTCATATCCCCGAAACTGTTTACCATTGCACTGGAGGATGTTTTCAAGCTTCTGGACTGGGATGGACTCGGCATCAACATCAACGGCGAGTAAATCACTCACCTTCGATTCGCAGACGATATCATAGTCATGGCTGAGACCATAGAAGACCTAGGCACAATGCTCAATGGCCTCTGTAGAGTCACCCAACAATTAGGTCTTAAGATGAACATGGACAAGACGAAAATCATGTCGAACGTCCATGTTGTACCTGCTCCTATTCAGGTTGGGAACTCTACGCTCGAAGTTGTCGACAAGTATATCTACCTGGGACAAGTAGTCCAATTAGGTAGGTCCAACTTCGAGAAGGAGGTCAATCGTCGAATCCAACTCGGATGGGCAGCGTTCGGGAAGCTACGACATATCTTCTCGTCCGATATCCCGCAGTGTCTCAAGACGAAAGTCTTTGACCAGTGTGTGTTGCCAGTGATGACTTACGAATCAGAGACGTGGTCGCTCACTATGGGCCTTATCAGAAAGCTCAAGGTCACTCAGAGGGCGATGGAGAGAGCCATGCTTGGAGTTTCCCTGCGAGATCGAATCAGAAATGAGGAGCTCCGCAGTAGAACCAAAGTCGCCGATTTAGCTCTCCGGATAGCCAAGCTGAAGTGGCAGTGGGCAGGGCACATAGCTCGAAGAACCGATGACCGTTGGGGCTCTGGAGGTTTCTGGAGTGGCGGCCACGTACCGGACGACGCAGCAGAGGTAGGCCCCCCGCAAGGTGGACCGACGATCTCGTCAAGATCGCGGGAGGCGGTTGGATGCGGGCGGCTCAAGACCGGTCTGTATGGAGAACCTTGGGGGAGGCCTAGGTCCAGCAGTGGACGTCGTTTGGCTGATATGATATAACACTAACAGACATTTTCAATATTCGATCCATACATGGATTTTGAGATTTGAGATTCGTGTTTGACATACTTTGTATGGAGCTTATGTCAAAAACGAATCTAAAATCTACAGATAAATCTATAGATCGAATATTAAATTCCGTAGTTAGACACATATAGTGAGAATGAAAGCAATGTTTTGACAGATATAAACTATCTTGTCTCATGTACTGCTTACATTTTTTGTTATTTAATCAGAACTCTCGAACAAAAATAAGGTCTATAAAAACATTTCCCTGGAAACCAACAGCTGGTAGCCGTGTTTACACTTAAGCCACTGAACTAACAATATAATCACGTACACAGAGATAATCCACGAGAAAAAAGTGATCCATTTGTAACAGCTCTTATGAGTAAGCAAAAACACTTTGTAACATGGATTTACTCTTATAATCGTTACGACTAGACTTTGGTACTTAATCATGAACATAAAAATTCTTCGCTTTAGTTCAACAATTAATTAACGTTTTAATCCAATACAGCCTCGTAAATCTATAGAATTTTGTTTCGGAAATAACTTATAAGACAAACTAACAATAATCGTAGATTTTGTATGATGCTTAGTGGCTTGCGGTCCGAGTGTGTGTGTGGACAAACAGGGCGCAATATATGTAGGTAAGTGATTCACAAGAGCTTTTTCGAGAAAAAACATTACAACAGTTCTTACAAAGTTTGTAAATTTGTTTCGGTAGGTAAGCATAGAATACAATAATATAACACATGACCAAATCCATATAAAGCTAAATAATATAACTGTAACTTCAGTAACAAGTTGTGTTCAAATAAATAGCGCATACTTGTACTTGTGCAACAAAATCACCGTAAATTCTGGGTTAGTCAGTTCAAGGCGGGGACTCCGGTTTTGTTCGGCAGCCATAATAGGTGGAAATGAAACTTTTGCGGCTTGTCCCTTTCGTACTTACGGAAAAGTTGAACTATGATTTCCCCAACTTTGTTAAGATCCACACAGATCATATAGATCATATATCATTACTTAGTATTGGATTTAATTTGTTTTCAATTTCGTACCGTGAAAGCTTGGTGATAGAGTTTATTTATCATAAAGGCAACATGTTTAAAAAATAAACCTATAAAATAATGGTAGGCTCGATACACCTGATGTCAATTTTAGTAGCTGATAGCTCAAAGGCATCATAGACGCAACTAGGTATCATTTGCGTTTGGCCAACCTTTTCAAAAAGGAACAGGATACTGAAAATATCTCATTCTCTTCTTAAAAACACTTGCCTTATTCTATATAATTTGTCCTTCAATTAGAGAAATGGGTGTAAATAGCAGAGCTTATTCCACCAATCTTGCTCTTCGAAAGAAACGCTACAATAGCTACTTAGATCGATCATCTGTAAGAATTAGTACAGCCTGTTACTAAAAGAGGTAAACTAATAATATTGGTACGTAATATCAAATCAAGCCTTGTATATTTAAGAATTTTACTCATTAAGTCTCTCATAATATGCATATGTCTTTATTGACACTAAGGAACCAATTTGTTTTTTAATTCTAATCAACCAAGCAATTAAGGCTTGTTAATATGTTGTTTGTATCTCTTAATAGGTTAAATATGAGCAAACATTTGCTGTGAATGTACGGGATTTATAGCCGTGTTATATAAGCAAGTATTTAATTGTTTGACAGACAGGCAGCCATGTCTTATCCTAAATATAGTTTTCGGTTCTGTAGTTATACAGAACAAAATTAATAAAAATCTAAAGAAGACTGTACGAGAAAGTATTCTTTAGCGTATTAGGGAACTAATTGCTAATTATCTGAGCAATGTCATGAGATGCGTTAATCATGCACGCTGTAGCAATTCATATTAATTAGCACACAGTAATTAGGTAGTACTTAGCACTAATTAACACAACAGGCAAACAATAATTATTATTTGTCGATGAAAATTAAATGTAAACGGCTTAGTGTATAATCTTGGTATTTAATTATCAAAATCGAACAATTATTATAAACTTAAATAATTAATAAAGTGCACTCATCAAAGGTTTCTTATTTAGAATATATTAATGTTAATATAAGCTTCAGCCTCAACAGCGGTTTATGAAAACACCAAACGAACGAACAGCAAACTAACAACCCTAGAGTGGTTTTGCTTTTTATTAATAGCAGCAAACCAGAGACCAATTAACTATTAGTCAGCCCATTTTAATGAATAAATAAGCAAAAAAGCTACTTTTATTTCTGAAATAACGCATTATTATTGCAATCTGGTCAATCCATCCATACATCTGTAGCCACACCTACATATGGTCCAAATTTAGTATAAAGTCTATTCATAGCCAAGAAAAACTTTAAGTCGTAGACCATAGTTGGTATGCAGACGTTTATGAAACCCATTACGAGAATCATAAGCCTGAAAAATTCAGACATAAAACGAAACTTAGGCTACCAATATCCAGCATGTGGCATTGTGGAGATTAAACGGCTGGACAACTCCTGTTTTTAAATATTTTACGTCATTCCCAAGATTCTTGGTATATAATGGAATCTACTTACGCTGATTTTAGGGTAAGTATAGAGGATTTAAGTTGACTTTAGTTCTATATACTTAAGAATTTTGCCTTTCGTTCATAATATTAATTCATAAGAAAAAGTATTCTTTGTCGGTGTCAACCCCTTTAGTCAATACTTCCATGAAAATTATTCCAATTTACATAAAACCCGACCGACAAGAGAATTGAAAAGTAATATAACAATTTGCAGTGCCTTTATAAATTTAATATACAATTGTAAAATAGTCCTGATATTTTTATATTTTGTGATAAAACGTTGAAATATTATATATTCAAATTATCTAGGTCATCTTTTACAATTCAATATTATGTATTTTAGACAATAACTGACCTGACAAACACTACAATACTGTCTACAAGGTGATAAGATACAAGCTCATACCAATCTGAGTTTATACTCAGTAATGCAACAGCGGCTAAATTTCAACCACGCTCTGCTACCAAAATTTATGTCTAGAATTACCGTAGCCAGGCAGGAAGGTGTATCAGAAGTGCGCAGTGGAAGATGTAATACATTTACCTGACCACGATAGACAATGATCCAGACACAATGCACTGCGTTGCACAGTGATGAATTGAAATCAATCAATATCAATATTATGTTTCACTTACCCGCTATCCTTGCTGAAGTCAGGCTTGAGCTAAATTAGACACATTCATACAAGTATATTGGCCAAAATAAATGAATGAAGTATCTTATACTTAGCTATTAAGCTTCAAACGCGACGTTTTCAGGACACGTTGGCACGTGGAAGTCGATACCAGATTCACAATTTTCACAAATGTCAATCAATAGTTCACAATCAATTTACCGTTGCCAGCACTAGATCAGGCGGCGTTCAAAACGGTTTACTCAATTTAATTCAATTCGCGTTAATTCAAAAGGCGATATTTTACGTACGAGAAGACACCCGGCGAGATAATTTTTTCAAGCAGAAGACGGAAGTGACAGTTCAGTGTGACCATTGTCAGAAATTTTCAATAGACTAAACAAAATGTTACTCAATCGATCTAATCGATTTGACTTATAATAAAAACTAATTCTATTTCAAACACATTAGACCCAAGTCTCGAATAGTACTAATTGAATTAAAATACTATTGCAAAAAAAAAAACAAAAAATACGATGCGAATTTGCGACGTAACAACTTATAACGTGAAATGCCTATTATATGCATTTAATCGTTCTTTGTACCCAATTCAAAATATGTGTTTCAAAAATTCAACCGTCATTTAACATTTTAAATGGCGAATAACGGTGTAACCGAACACGTTTGTAATTCAAATTACAAGCTGAAACAACAAAGTTATAGAACGTTCGGTATCATTTATATTTAGGGGCAGCCCCGGGGTGAGATAGTAAGCGACGTGTTAACTTGCCCCTATGGATACCGTGCCGTCCAAGGGACGCTAAATAATGGCCATTAGATCAACAAGATATTAAGCTGTCTTCATTTTCTTTGTTCCTAAAAGAATTAAGGACGTGGTTACTATAATATCTATATCGTATAAATTCGAGGTGAGCAGTCTGATGTTGTGTTAGGATTTAAGAAGCTTTATAATTTTGTTAGATGGTATGTGAAAAAAATATAATTTTCTTTACGAAATGTTAATGGTATGATTTATATTGGCATGGCAGAAAAAAAAAGGTTTGTTTTAGAATACACGTTTATTAGTATTACCTAACTTTCCATTGCACAAATATGACTGACGGACTTGCGTCTGTTGGTCTTATCACCACCAAAATGACAGACTCCCTAGTTTGTTTTGGCGGCCTTTTGGTATGCTGGTTTATTATTGTATGTAGGTGCTGGCGGTCTTGGCACTTCAATCAGTAGTAACTAATGTAGAATAATAATTGTGGCCGGTGAGTTGATGTAGAGCCAAATGACTGGGTGTTATCAAGCTTGGGACCAGCGAAGAGGAAACTGTGAAGGAGTATTTGTCGGAGAAACTTAAGATAGTGACAGATTATGTGGCAAGCGTAGGCCTGGAAGCTCCTATCAGAACTGGTGGTGCAACGAAGGCCTTGAACTCGTGGACGTCATTAGAAGAGCAATAATCAATATTGTCATTTCAGGCGACGCTAGTTGGCTTTAGCTTGCAGGTTAAGAATGGATAGACAATTCAGTATCACAATAGAGTTAGTTAATTTATAATATCCATTATTAGTTTACGTGAATTTTAAATGTAGTTTCGACCTTTGTTGTAGAGATACATAGAGTTTGTTCTATCGCTACTTATACTGGCCTGGACTGGTTTCATAGTGGCCCTCTATCGTTAGGTTTACGTGGCTTTAAGTATTTGATTAGATTGCAGTTTTTTCGTAGAATTTTTAAAACATACCGAAAATATTATAATGACCATTGCGCCAGTGCAACCAAGCCAACCAATACTTAAGTGTAAACGAATTATTTACACAAGTGCTTACAAATACAAAAAAATATATAATAATACACACACAACTTAACTCTTTCCTCTCTCGATATAACATCCTCAATCCCTTCCAATCTGGTTTCCGTACGGGTCATAGTACCACTACGGCGCTAATTATTATAACGGATGATATCAGGTCTGGTATGGAGAATGGCAAGTTTACTATTCTCTGTTTGCTAGATTTTAGCAATGCGTTTAATACCGTCGACTTTGATGTTCTCCTTGCCATTCTAAGCTCTCTTAACATATCTCCATCAGTAATCGATTGGTTTCATAGTTACCTGTTTGGCCGCCGGCAGCGTGTCCATCTGGATGAAACTTTTTCTTCCTGGTGCGATGATTCTGCGGGTGTACCACAGGGCGGCGTTTTATCTCCTTAGCTCTTCTCAACTTTTATTAATTCTATATCCAATAATATTTCTGCTTCCTACCATCTTTATGCTGATGATATGCAAATTTACTTTCAAGCAGACTATGAAAATTTGTCGTCGGCTATTTCCACAGTAAATAACGATCTGGCTAGTATATCAAATTGGACCAAAATGTACGGACTTATGATTAATCATACGAAGACCCAGATCACAATTGTCGGCAGTTCTAGACTGATGTCTAAGGTGTCTTGGTCGTTGCTTCCCCAGGTATCTTTTGGTGGCGTCTCAATTCCTATTAGTAAAGAAGTGAAGAATCTGGGGATATACATTGACAAAACGTTATCTTGGACTGTCCAATTACAAAATATAAGTCGACGACTTTTTGCTGCCGCTGCATCACTGAGAAGCTTACGCAATTTCCTTCCCATACCTAATAAAATTGCACTTGTGCAATCTATTCTTCTTCCCATTCTGGACTATGCCGATGCCAGCTATCTAGATCTCAATGAGGACCAGCTAGATAAACTTGAGCGCCTCCAAAACTTCTGCATAAGGTTCATATATGGTTTACGTAAATATGACCACATCACTGAATTTCATAACAAGCTCAAGTGGCTGCCAATCTGCCTTCGACGGAATACTCACATCCTTTGCCTTCTATATAATATACTTTTTAATCCTTCATTCCCTCCTTATCTTAAACGACGATTCGAATATCTACATGACACTCATTCGAAGTGCTTGAGATCATCAGAGAATCTCAAATTGAAGGTCCCTACTCACTCCACAGTTTTCTTTCAAAAATCCTTCACAGTGCAAGCTGTACGTTTGTGGAATGGGTTACCCGAAACAATTAGACGGGCTCAATCTCTCCCTGTATTTAAAAAACTTGTAACAAATCATTATTTGTCACAATTATCATGACAGTTGTAGGTATATATTAATAAATATATTTAGATATATATAATTATATATATTTGTATATATAGCTTATATTATGTATATTATAATGTTTAGTATATTATGTGTAGTTTATTTATCTACTGTATATAAGTATTGTTTTGCCATTCAGTAATTTAGTATTAGTATTAATATATGTATTGTACGTACAATTTATACGTATTATATGTATTTACTTATATAACATTGTTTTGACATAATACTATGTTTCATTATTTTACCTATTATGACACTGTTCTTCATTGTACACCTTAACCCACACTATTATACTTTTATTCATTGTATTCCAAACTAGGTTGTCTGGAAGAGATCGCATTTTGCGATAAGACCGCCCTATTGTGCTACTAGTTTTAAGTTATTTAAGTAAATATTGTATGTCCTCATGTTTACTGGTGTACAATAAAGTGTTAATCAATCAATCAATCAATACAGAAAAACCTTCATTGCCGTGTTTAAAAAATAAACTTTAATAACAGTACAATAATAAATTATGCAAATTTGGGTTGGATTAATAATATGAGTGTTTTGAATTAGGCATATAATATTTTCTGAAATAAAGTATTCTATTCTAGTCTATGGATGTTTTTTATTTTTCATATAATAACGTATTTTGCATAATATAATGTGTATAAATACATTCACCATATCAGCCGAAAGACGTCCACTGCTGGACATAGGCCTCCCCGAGGCTCTTCACATAGACCGATCCTGAGCCACCCGCGTCCATCCGCTGCCCGCGACCACAACGAGATCGTCGGTCCACCTTGTGGGAGGCCTTCCTCTGCTACGACATCCTGTGCGTGGCCGCCACTCCAGAACCTTTCTGCTCCAACGGCCATCGGTTCTTCTGACTATTTGCCCTGCCTACTGCCACTTCAGCATAACTATTTGGCGAGCTATGTCGGTGACTTTGGTTCACCTGTGGATCTCCTCATTTCTGATTCGATTTCGCAGGGAAACTCCGAGAAAAGAAAGAAAAGAAAGAAAAGAAAAGAAAGAAAAGAAAGAAAAGGAAGAAAAGAAAGAAAAGAAAGAAAAGGAAGAAAAGAAAGAAAAGAAAGAAAAGAAAGAAAAGAAAGAAAAGAAAGAAAAGAAAGAAAAGAAAGAAAAGAAAGAAAAGAAAGAAAAGAAAGAAAAGAAAGAAAAGAAAGAAAAGAAAGAAAAGAAAGAAAAGAAAGAAAAGAAAGAAAAGAAAGAAAAGAAAGAAAAGAAAGAAAAGAAAGAAAAGAAAGAAAATAAAGAAAATAAAGAAAATAAAGAAAATAAAGAAAATAAAGAAAATAAAGAAAAGAAAGAAAAGAAAGAAAAGAAAGAAAAGAAAGAAAAGAAAGAAAAGAAAGAAAAGAAAGAAAAGAAAGAAAAGAAAGAAAAGAAAGAAAAGAAATGTGAAATGTGATCTGTGCACGCGCTGATCGCGCGGAGTTTAAAAGCTGGTAACAGACGCCAAGCCTAAGTAACATTAACAATGGTGGAAACTACAAACAAACAGAAATTTGGAGAAAATTTGAAATTCCTAACGTGTGAAACATGTATATTTGTGAATTATTACAATATAATATATTGTAATAATTCACACACACACATATTATGCCGACACACATATTATGTGTATCGGCATATCTATTTTGTGTGTCAGCCATGCGTCAGAACATTATTGGAGTACATATCACAGTTTTGAGATGAGCGAAAGAAAATCCCTATACTTACTCACAAACAAACAACTGGCCTTGGAGTTGGAGAATTAAATGCGTCGCCGGCCGGTTGGATGGCAATAGGCACAGTGAGGCAGATCTAGAATGTTTTGCATAGCGTGGTAAGTTTTAAAGTTGAAGTTGTTGTTTTAGCAGATGTTGTTTGTATTTTCTACTAAAACTGAAACCTGCTTTCAGGGTTCTTAGAGGTGGCGGCAGGTCGTTCCAACAATGAGTTGCAGTTAGTTTAAAACTACCACGAAAAGCAGCAGTTCGGTGTCTAGGCGTAACCAATAGGTAAGTAGACCCTCTTGTTATGTGTTTGTTGATATGGCTGGACCATTTAAGTTTATTGTAGAGGTATGTGGGCCTACCTGTAGATATAACCCAAAAAAGAAGTGATGCCAGGTGAAGCTACCTGTGAGATGACATTTTCAAGATCTTCTTTTTGTTTAGAAAGGGTGTAATATGTGAGCGTGGTGGAACATTAAAGCAGTATCGTGCACAAGCATTTTGCATCCGCTGAATTAGCCTTTCAGTTCGGTTTAGCAGACAGGCACCATACACCGTGTCTGCATAATTCAGCTTAGACAGGATCAACGTTTCACATAAGTTAATACGCATGTCCTCACTTATATACGGTCGAATCTTATATATTAGTTTCAACCTATGAAAACAGTTTTGCACTGCCTCCGCTATATGAGTCTCAAAGTGTAAGTACTGGTCAAATATAACACCTAGGTTCCGAGCCTCTTGTACCTGCTGCATTTGACAACCTTTGATCCTCACATCCAGCCCACACCCCTGCACCCTGCTCACCATCTCCCTAGTGCCGATGAACAAAGACTTATTTGGGTTAAGTATTAGAGAATTTTTGCTCGCCCATTTTGATATTTTGTCTAAATCTTTATTCATCTCACCCACAGACTCAAAGCAGCTCTCCGGCCTGCAAGACACATACAGTTGGATATCATCAGCATACAGGTGGAATGTAGCTTGTGTTATGGTTCTACCGATGTCTGCTGTGTAAATTATGAACAGAAGTGGGCCTAAAACTGATCCCTGGGGGACCCCTCTCACAACGGAACCAAGTGAAGATGTTGACTTACTACCATCATTTTCTGTCACCTGAACAAGCTGATATCGATTACTCAAACAGCTATCAAACCAGCATATAGATTTGTGGTCACATTCATAATATGCCAGCTTTGAAAGGAGAAGCGGTACACTGATACAATCAAATACCCTGGAACAGTACAATAATGCAAGCAACGTTCCCATGCCCTGGTCTCTGTCCTCCAGGATGTAATCCACAACATCAATTAAGGCTGTGGTCGTACTATGACCCACCCGAAAGCCAGATTGTCTTTCAGGTAGAACACTATACTCCTCAATATATTGCCTTAATTGTAGACAGACCACTTTCTCCAAGATCTTAGATATACATGGCAAAATACTTATTGGTCGTAGATCTTTAATACTGTGTGGATTGGCCTTTTTAGGAATGAGTCAGGGAACGATGAAGATGTATTTGATCTGTTGATAATACCAGTGATAACTGATAGTGTATGTGGGAGTGTCAAGATCAGCATGTCAAGAGATATATTATCAATCCCTAGGGCACTAGATCGGAGCCCACGAATGATCTTAAGGACAGATTCTTCAGTAGTAGGTTGAAGCTGAAAACACCCTGAACTAAAGCGGTTGAATTCGAAGTAAGTTAACTCAGTAATAGTGACCTCACCATTGCCAGGGACATCTAGAAAGTGTTTATTTATAACTTCAGGGTCATTACAATAGTAAGGTAAATGGCAATTTTTATTTTGATAATTTACAACTGATTTGATGCTTTTCCATAATCTTTTGGGGTCTCTTTTGTACATATTAATATTGGTTTTAAAATAAGCATTCTTCTCACTAATTATGGCAGCTTTAACAATACTTTTAAGGTCTTTATACATATTATAGTGAGACTCTGATTTGCTTGATTTGTACCGCTGGTGAGACTTGTCCCGCAGCCTAACCATATCTTTTATAGTGTCAGTTATCCAAGGGTGACCTCTCTCCTTAATCAAGACTTTTCTAAGTGGGGCATGTAAATCAAACAGTTTCAGGATATAAGAGGTAAATATATGCACCATTGTATTGACATCACTAAAGCTTAATATGTGATTCCAATCTATTTTATTTAGGTCCTTATTGAAAATATCTATAATTATATCCTCCAGTGGCCTGTATGTGACCCAATGAGGGATAGGCTTCTAAATTTTAATGTTAAATTTAACTGTGATCAATGCATGTTGACCCAGCTCTGGTATATGTAATACAGATGATTCACACACCTGAGCATCTGTGCATACTAGATCTATCAGTGTTTCGCTGTGATCTGTGAAATGTGTAAAATTCTCTATTACATTCCTTAGGTTAGTACATCGCAGAAAGGTACATAAAGATTTCGTTTTACTATCATTTGTATTTGAAAAGTTAATGTTGAAGTCGCCAAGAAGAACAACTCTATCCGCAAAAGCCCATGAAGTCAGAGAGTCACTCATAGCATCTAAAAAGGTGTCTACATCTAGCCAGGGGGGCCTGTAAGCTGTAGCAATAACAACACACTATGTATTCACCTGCATCCTGATCCACATCTGTTCCACCATAGGTGATGGCGGGTGTGGCTAAGTGCAAACATGTAAATCCCTTCGCACATAAAAACCGACGCCACCTCCTCTACCAACACCCACATTCTTCGGGCGAGGTACATGCCGTAACCCATATTGAGGTGCTTTGGCCGCACGGCCCTCCGCCCCCTCCCTGAGCCAGGTCTCATTAATTGCCATGATGTCTACTTTCGCATTCTCCATTGCCAACAGGAATTCCTCCTGCCGCGACCCCAGGGACCCAGCATTGAATAGTAAAACACTTAATTTGCTATCCCTAACCATTTGTAAGTGTAATTATGTTTGTATTTTTCTTTGCCCATATTAACAGTCTAGTTATATGTAAATATACGTTGATCTTTATACATAGGTATCTGTGTTTAGTTTGTAAAAGATATGTGTTAATATAATTGAGAATGCACTGAAATAAGTTGAATCTTATGTCATGTCCCAAATGATTATATATCAAACAGTAAATGAATAACAATGTAGACAGTACAATAATCAAATAGGTTAGGCCATTATAATAGAGTATTAGAACTTTTACTTCAGGCAAAATAGATGCAATGTTACAAATAAAAAGCCTGCAATTGCAATTTACATAAGCAAATTTATATACGTTTAACTGGTTAAGTATACAACAAAGGTAAATATAATAATCACAGATTCGTTATATAAATAAATAAAGTCATTCTGCCCATTTGACAAGCAGTGTTTAGATGCTCTTGTTTTTAAAAGAATCACTGCCAAAACTACGGCCCAGTTCTTCCTCGGAGCGTATGTTATATGCACGCTTACCGTCAGCCTGCCTGGTCAATATTTTCCCGCGCCTTGTCCAGGTATACCTCCAGCCATGCTGCTCGACGGCCAGGCGAGTGCGGTAGAGCAGTTGCCGGTTGGCGCGGGTGAGCCGTTCGGTGAGTGATGTAGTCGCCGTTGATGTTGATGCCGAGTCCTTCCCAGTCCAGAAGCTTGAAGACGTCTTCCAGCGCAGTGGTGAACAGTTTCGGAGATATGACATCTCCCTGCCTCACCCCTCGCTGGAGTAGAATGGGTTTCGAGCTTTGGTCCTGAAGGCGGACTGACACGGTGGCGTTTTCGTACAAACAATTCACCACTTCGATGTATCGGTAGTTGATCTGGCACCGTTGGAGAGACTGCAGCACTGCCTAGGTTTCGATCGAATCAAAGGCTTTCTCATAGATCACAAACACCAAGCATAGAGGCTGGTTATACTCGTCAGACTTCTGTATAACCTGCCGCAGCGTATGTATGTAGTCTATGGTACTATAGCCTTTATGGAACCCGGCTTGTTCGGGAGATGATTCACGCGAGACGATTCGTGATGACCCTTGAAAACAACTTATAGACGTGACTCAGAAGTGAGATGGGTCTGTAGTTCTTCAAAAGGGTTTTATCGCCCTTCTTGAAGAACAGCACCACCACACATCTGTGCCATGCCTGTGGCGTTTTACCCTCGAGTATGACAGAACTAAAAAGCTTACGGAGCACTTCCAAGACGGGTAAGCCACCAGCTTTCAAAAGCATCGTGGTAATAATAATAATATAATAATAAAAATAATCTTTAGATTCTAAATAATAATAATAATAATAATAATAATAATAATAATAATATTTAGATTATAATTATTATTATTACCACGGAGCTTTTGAAAGCTGGTGGCTTACCCGTCTTGGAAGTGCTCCGTAAGCTTTTTAGTTGTACACCAAATGGTAAATTTAACATAGGAATTACAACAGATAAGTAGGTACATGTTGCACAAACGGCGGCCTTATCGCTAAAAAGCAATCTCTTATAGGCAACCCATAAGGAAAAGAGAAGTAAGGAGCCAGACATAGGGCAGTTTTGTCGTAGTAGGATACCAATGAAATTATATATTATATATAATTATATATTAATGAAAATATATACATACATATAATAATATAATGAATTAAGTAATGGTAGTAGACAATAGTAAAAAAGAGAGAGAAAGAAGTGTGAGTTTGACAATATTATGTAAAGTTAAAGAGATAAGTAGTGGTTTTCACTAAGTTTTAAAAAGATGTGATATTTTGAGCCAGTTTGATGGATACAGGCAATGCATTCCACAACCGTGCTGCTTGTACAGTAAAGGATTTATCGTAAAAAGTAGTGGAATGCATTGGAATTTCCAATCTCAAATTTACCGATGACCTAAGACCCGATCTTGAATGAGAGTCACTTAGGAACTTGAAGCGTTCTTTCAAATAAGATGAAGTAGAAGGATTGAAGAGAATATTATAGAGTAAGGAAAGAATGTGAGTATTCCGCCGAAGGCGAATTGGCAGCCACTTGAACTTCTTGCGGAAATAAGAAACGTGATCATATTTACGTAATCCAAATATGAACCTAATACAGAAGTTTCGAAGACGCTCAAGCTTATCAAGTTGCTCCTTAGTGAGATCTAGATAGCTGACATCGGCATAATCAAGGATAAGTAATAGAAGTGAGTTTGCAAGTGCAATCTTAGTGGCAATTGGCAGAAATTTCCGCAGTTTTTGCAATTCACCGAAGACCACAAATCACCGAAATTAGTCGCAAAATTTGCGAATTACTTCGATGATTTGTGGTCCCCAAGATAGAGTTTTGTCAATATAAACACCTAAATCCTTCACGCAATCACTTATAGGTATTGGCACACGCAATTTAAAATACTTCACGCAATCACCAAAAGTAATTTTGGGTAGCAGATTTGATTTGACAGGGTTGATCTGCAAACCAAATCTCAGGCTACAAGCAGATATCCGTTCTAAATCAGAGTTCATGATGCGAAATGCTTCAAATAGCTCATGTACAGGTGCCTGTGTGTAAATTTGAAGATCATCTGCATAAAGGTGGTAGGATGATTGAAGTTGATAGGAGATGGAATTTATGAAAATTAAGAAGAGTAATGGAGAGAGAACGCCACCCTGTGGAACGCCGGGTGTCGTATTACACCACGAAGAGAAAGAGTCTTCGACCCGTATACGCTGCCGATGACCAAACAGGTAACTATGAAACCAATCAATCACTGGTGGAGATATGTTAATAGAGCGTAATATACCGAGTAGAGTGTGGAAATCAACGGTATTAAAGGCGTTACTAAAGTCCAGTAAGCAAAGTACCGTTAAATTGCCTTTTTCCATACCGAACCTAATGTCGTCGGTAATGTTGGTCAGTGCCGTAACGGTGCTGTGACCAGGACGGAATCCAGATTGTAGAGGATTGAATAGGAGGGTTAAGGAAAGTAGTGAGTTGGACATGGACTAGGCGCTCGAGCACTTCAGAAAGGAAAGGTAACACGGCAATAGGACGATAATCAAACTAGGAAGTAGGTTTCGATTTTTTGGGCAAAGGAATAATTTGGACATCTTTCCAAGTGGTTGGAAATACGCCCCAGCATAAGGAATAATTAAGTATATGACAAAGGATGGGAAGGATTTCGTCTAGGATAGGAAGAATCATCTTACGACTGACGAATTCATTACCGACACCATTGGAAGAAAGCGATAATACGGACCTTTTAACATCACACGCAGAAACTTGATTAAAGACGAAATGTGGTAATTCCATCATCACCCGGTGCCTTGCTGCTTTTAACTGTTTTAGAGCCACACTAATCTCGCGCACGCTGACGTCCGGGATATCTTCGGTATAGTGTCGGGTCAATCCAGCTCTAGGGTCTATCACTGGGTTGGTTGCGGGTGATCGTGTCGTCGTGTATAACTGTATAAATACATTATAATATGCAAAATTCGGGAAATAGCTAATATTTTTAATGTTAAATGTGTTTTTGAGCAGTGATAGCTCTGTGGACATATTAATAGATTTTCAAGCAGAAAGTATCAAGTTCGAACCCACAAATGAACAGAAATATTGACTCCGGGCTTTAAAGATAGGCTAGGCTGCAACCGGGACAACACTAGAACGGCGATGAAGATATTAAAAAATTGAGTGTTTTTATTGCAATTTTATAAAAGCAGACACAGAAAAGGAAGAAATGGGAACAAAATTCCAAGGCACGATTAAATCTTTTCCAGCATTAGTTTTACGTCACCTGTACTT
Organism: Euclidia mi; assembly: GCA_944739405.2. Taxonomy (NCBI): domain Eukaryota; kingdom Metazoa; phylum Arthropoda; class Insecta; order Lepidoptera; family Erebidae; genus Euclidia; species Euclidia mi. The sequence goes on along the minus strand of OX123182.2, from coordinate 82,170,731 downwards.
GAGAAAAAACGACGTAGACGTTCTTGTGACTTTTATTACGAGTACAACCTCTTGTGCCGACAAAAATTCACCAAATTTTTACTTTTTTATTTTATTTCGGTTCAACTTTTCACCTGAAAATAAATTGTCTAAATCCCTCACGTGCACTTTTATTACGATTTATGGTAAATCCGAAGACATCTCGGGCTTCGGGTTTATATAGTTCGTCTAGTTCTCGGTTTGCGAAGAATAAAGGAGTTTTGACGTTAATGTATTATGCCTTTGAATATAAGGAAATCTCATCTGAATGGTTCAAGTATTGAAGTAAGCTTCTTAGTAATTAAGAATAATCTACCCGTGTTCCTCAAACTTGTCTCCAATTCTTCTTCTACCTCCTCTTTCACTACAGGATGTGAAAGAGTATATGAAGGCGAGCATTAAGCACTCTCACTCATAAACTGTACAATATATTACCTACCCTTTTTATAAAAATGTTTCAGGCACATTAACACAAGCATAGTTGATTTACTCGATCATCACTACTTTTTATGCTGCAGTAATGTTATGTATCATCCGAAGTACCGTAATTCTAAAGCGAAATTATAATCAAGAAATGTCTGAAACCTTTATTAAATTTAATGGACCTCACATTTTACATCACACTACTTTCACATTGCTCTATGAAATAAGATTTCAACGCCAAAGAGCAATAAAGATATTTGTTTGTTAAGCAACGCCGATTGAACGTCACCTAGGCAAATACTGTAATATTGATGGAGCGTTATGAAAACTTTTACGCGAGTTACATTTCCATGTTTGCACGGAACACGGAATGTATCGAAACACTTCTCCATACGCAACCATGAGCAGGTAGGGGTGGTACGCAGCTATATAAACGAAAAGAGATGGGGACTTCTAAGGATTTATATTATTGAAAACCTAAAAGTTGTTATTGAGTCTGCTTAAGTGTTTGCTCTACATTCTTACTCTTCCCGTTAAAAAAGGACGAGAGATTGGGAAAGGAGACTTAATTGCAGACTAGTAGCTTAGCTAAAAAACTTAAGAATTAACATTGTAATTTTTAAATATTGATCTATACTTTCACATATTATTGTTTTGCTTTTTAAAATAGACAACCAGTCAAGAGAAAATCAAGGCATTGAAGTATCAACAACAATAAATAATTGTATGGTAACATTACAAATACAAATATGATAGCATTGTTAAGGTTATGGGCACTATATTTGCCATAGTCTACTTATATTCATATAGTACAAGTAATATTGAAATACCATCGCACAATAATTGAAAGTGGCCACCCTACCAAGGTCCTGAATATCTGAAAACAAACATTCCTGGCGAGTTCGCGCTATTCGAAAATAATGCCGAAGGAAATTCAGAAGCGTTTTATTGTGAGAAAAGCTCGCTTTCTCAGAAAAGCGAGTTCGTTCGGTTTAATAGCCACGAAAGCGACCATCACGTCACACCGACAATTCGGGCGTCACGTCTGTAATCTTTTACGCACGAAATGTACATCACACTTACACGATGATATAATTTGCTACCAATTTTATTTATAGCTAAAATATAGCCGACAGCCGCCTAAAAAGTATTTGAGAATCGCCCAAGTGGAATTGCTATCGATCGGCCTACTCCAGCCTTGGGATGAAATTTATTCGGATAATATTTTCAAGGTTAAGAACAAGTACTCGGAATATTAGAGGTGACGAAATTTTGTCTTGTGATTAGTAGGCAATAGCAGGAGTGGTAATTAAGTAAATTAAAATAGAAGAAGAATGAGGTATTTCAAAAAAGCTTACGAAGTGGTTTCCTATTCAAAGCTACATTTTAACTGAGACATGAGACAATTGTTTTATTTATACTTCGTATATTTTTCCTTAAAACATACGCACGTTTTAAAGAAAATATAAAAAGTAAAACAACACATTTTGTGAGAGTAATGTATCCATTATGAATGTTATTTTTTTTTGCTGTATCATCACGTACTTACGGAATTCAGTGTACACATACAGAAAAACATACAATATGACAAAATAAATTATTAGTAATAGTAGGTACTAATATGTTATCCAACGTACGAATGTTATAAATGTGTAACTTTTTATGTTTGTTACTTTAAACACGCCACAACTGCCAATCCAATTTATATGATATATTAAGGTAAGTACGTGGTATATATCCTGTTGGCAAATGCAAAAGTAATAGACAAGAATTACTAATATTTTTGTCTAATGGCTCATAAATACAAATAATACATGATTGTACTAAGTGATGTTCCATCACGTATCAACACACAAGCCAAGTCAAGAGATAAGACGCATATCCAGCCGATAAAATAGAAAGAAATAAAACATTGAGATCTATAACAAATAGCATATATTGTGAAAATTTGGGAAATAAAATTGTTACCATGAAGCACTACACAAAAAATAATATTTCCGCGTCTAGTTTTGACAAAATAGATATTTCTATCGGCGAAACAATTTTCGTAATTCCAGACGGGTTCTTCAACATGGTTAGAATAACAATTTTACAATTTTCTGTTGTCACGTACTCACCACTCGTCGGACCTCCCGAAGGAGAAAAGTAATCATTTCAAACAATCGGAATGTCTAAATTTATATTCAGAGATCGTCAATTTAAATGTTTGGCTTTTCATAAAGTCAAAACAAATAATAACCAACGACCTGTTAAGCTATAACTTAATTTAGAAATCCTCCCGCGAATGAATTCTGAAGATGTAACACAGAAAGATATTTAATATTTATTTTTATTAGGTTTCGCTCATTTGAACAGACTCGGCGTTATAATTTGCGGACATTTATAAACTGCTATGTAAATTTATCGACATGGAAGGTGTTTAAAACAGCTTTCGTTATTTATAAAAATAAAACTAGCTAACGACCGAATAACATTAGTAACAAGAGTGAATTAACAAACACATTAATCGGCGGCTGGTTTAATTTGCTTGGTAATCCATTCAGTAACCAATAGATATTAATTGGAATTAGTTCTATTGGGAATTTGTAAAATTATTCAGTGAATACATAATAATATGAGCAACTATAAGTCAAGGCTTTTATGGGTAGACAATGTAAACAGCGTTATTGAATTTTTAAACCATGTCCATTATACAAACATGTTTAACATTTAAATATACAAATGAAAACAAAAAGTAACCACTACGCGTTTAATTTATAATCCACTTGAAACAGATTAGACCCATCTAAAAATTGGCATGAGCAAATTACGTACAAGCTTTCCAATTTTGGCAGATTCCAACGTACCGGGGAATCCGATACCCTTTGCTTTGAAGTTCTGAGCTTTACAAAAGCTATAAATTAAAAAGAGAAAACAGGCCTGGGATCTAATATCCATCTTTTATTGGTATTGGCTTTGTTCGAAGTTAATATACACACAGTCGGCAGCTAATAATATTGGGTTCTATCGACTTTGTTGTTTCTGGTGTAAAAACAATGTCGTTAGTTTTATATAAAACCAAAGAGTACTTATGTCATTGTTCGTTTTGTTCCGCGTATAAGAGAATTACGTGCTCGTTCACCCACGCCTCACGTTTTCTCCCGGCGAAATCATCAGAATTACAAAACAAATCTCCTGCGTATGTGTCTGTAATATTTGAAATACAGAGGCACAGCACTGTTATTATACCTACATTTTACTAATTTATACTTAATGAGGAGGATCTTGTGTATTTATAGTAAGAAGATTTAAATAAAGCCGTACTACATACCGTTCTGAATTTTACGCCAAACAATAATTATAGACGAATAACGACGAAGTGTTTTCTTGCTTGCTTTGAGTTCTTTGGTGAGTAAACAATTTCAACAAGGTGTCTTTTTAGATCAAAAAAATATACGCTAGAGTAAGACAATTTATCTTGATCATGACTGTTTTGCAATGCAAGGGACTCGAGACCACATCATCTCAAATAAGTAATCCTCTAGGTCAAAAAGTAACAATAATGGAATTCGTCTGATATACGTCATTAGATTAAAATCGATTTTGCTTTATTTTTTTTTCAGAAAGTTAGTAGAACTATTCGATCAGATAGTAGTTTCTATTCTGTCCAAAAGGACGCGAGATATTTGAACTAATAAACCAAACATATCAGATAGCTATAACGTACGTCATTCTAATTTTTCGAATCCGACAGCATGCGAAACAAAGTCATCAGACCCAAATTACCATTTACATCGGGGTAAGTCGTTAAAAGCAGCAAAGTGTTCTCGTAAAGCAGGACATAACACCGGCGTAATATCTGAATATACTTACACGACCAACAGGAGCTTATAATGAATGTAACATGAGCATTATGAATCTTCGGTCGACAAAATAGGCTGCAAAAATCGTCTTCGTACTACCGGGATTAATTGGTGGTAGTACCCCACCGCAATGTAAATTTTCCTGAGTACTACTCAACAATTTGTTAAGCACAATTGCAAGCGCTTCTGAATGAATGGGTACGCGCAAAATCTTGTGTTAAACGCTTAATTACACTGTTGGGGTTGGCTGTCTAGAAATGTGACGAGGTGCGGTGTTATGAATGTGATGGATACAATACATGTTCATGCTTGTTTTAGAAATAGAAGTATATTTATTATATAAATGACTCTGGCGACCTCTTCCATCATTTTACTGTCTTTTTCTACGAAATGGGATAAAAATTCTCACTTATATTACGTATTATTGAGTAACGGCAAACATATGTAAAAAATAATCAAGGCTCCTAACCCAAAATGTCCAAATATTTCAATAGTTCATTATTAATCTAGGTATCCATTAAAACATTTTAATATTAATATCTGCCAATCTTTCATTCCAAGGCAAGTTAAACAACATACATACATTCGAATACAAGGAACGATGCGTCAAATTGGGCTAATAAGTACCAACGTACGAACGTATCTAGTCCAAAAAACATAATTCAATCACTAACAAATGGAGAGATATTTATTTAAACACAATAACATTCAGATATCACTTCCTACTCAATAAAATAATTATAACTACATAAAACTTATTATACAATGGAAAATTTATTTACATACATAAAAAATAAATATGTACAAAAAAGGGGAGGGTAATATACAAAGTACATATTTACAAGACAGGTTTAGGCGTCGTAGAATTCCTCCGCATCGCTGTCTATTGGTAACGTGCCCAGAAGGCTGGCAGCATTGCCACGCTGGATGGCAATGCTGATACGCTGCAGAAATACAGCCCAGCCTTCTGGTCACGTGAAGCGTCGATTAGTCGTTTGGCGATTTCTCTGTACAACGTACGAGCGCTCGGACCCCATGGACCAAGCGTCTCCACCCCAAACGGCTCAAATACGTAATTACCTATTAAATTACCGTATTTTCGCCGCTTGAGGGATTCTGCGCTTGCAGCAGCAGCGCCGGCACAGCTGGCTGTACTTGGAAGATGTGATGGCGCTAGGGTATCTACGCACGTTGCGTCCCATACCAAAGGCCTACCCAACTTCCAAGGCAACAATGACATACCGTCGGGCCTCTTCCCATCGTCGCGTACCAAACCATTGGGTTCAAGTACGGCTGGTACTCCGGCGGTGACAAGAGTGCGACGGATGATGTCATTAAGATAGGCGTGACGAGGCATTCGGCCCGCGCTTCTGCCGCAAGATAGTCCATGGTGTCCGAGGCTATCGACGGCTTCTCCACAATGACAACGATGCGGAGAAACACACGGAGCACCTAAACGGAGGCTAGTGGCAAGGCGAAATGTCGTGTCGTCCAACATTGTGCCCACATTGGACAACGGGAGCGCTTGAAGCCAAAGACCAGACTCCCACTCTCCCAAAGCCAGCAAGCGAGCACGCTCAGCAACATTTGTAGATGATAAAATAAGATTTTCTCTCACAGTGTTGCAAAGCGGCACGTCCCACTGCCTTTGGGAGAATGGGTTGGTAGGCACAGCAGAGCTTGGACAAGCCATTTTCCAGGCGTTCACGGCATCGGTTTTACACAGCACTTCCGAATTAACCAGTGTAGGTGCTAATATTTGCCTGGTTAAATCTTTCGTGCTGTGCACCGAGGACAGGAACGCCGGTAAACTAACATCAGAAATTTTGCGAACGCCGAGCCCACCCAGACGTACAGGAAGAGACGCTTGCAGCCAGGCTCGGTCGTTCAAATCCACATTTAATATTTCTTTAAGTGTATTTTTAATAATTTGGTCCATTTTTTCTAAACATGCCATATTTTTCCAAAGCGGTGAAGATCTCAAGGCATGCGTAAATTTGGGAACGAAAAGGCAATATCGAATAATTGTAAAGGCCGAATGAATATTAATTTTTAGCAGGCGATCTGAAATTTCACTAAAATTTTGAATCTTTTCATCTACGAATGATTCGTAGGCTTCTTCAAATATAGGAGACGCCTCCTTGGGTCTCCTATAGAGAATTCTTGTCACAAATTTTAATGTGTGGTGCCAAACAATTAAATTATGATAATACCAAAGACTTTTTTTCATCGTCAATTTTATTTAGAAATAGCTCACACTTACTTGAATTTAGCTCCAAACCAATCGATTTAAATTTGTCTTTTAGAATTGCCAAATCTTGCAGTACTATGTCAGCGTCTCCAACAAGGGTTCCGTCGTCCAAAAAACATACATTGAATTTTGAATTTAGCTGCCGAATAATTGGGTGAATTGCTAAGCTAAAAATGACTGGTCCAAGTGGGTCACCTTGTTGACATCCAAGGTTGTCCTTGTATAATAATTTTGAGGGATATCTGTAACATTGCGAAAGAAATTTATAAATTTTGGGGGTTTCTAATTTTGCCTCTGACAACAAGGTGTCCCTATTCACTGCGTTGAAGGCATTCTTTATGTCAACCTTAAGGATGACCTCTCCATTACCAGAACCAAGGTACGTGGCCGGGGCATGTATGGCAGCCTCACAACCCCCCTTTGAGCCAAAACCTAATTGGAGGGGTTGGAATTTAGCAGATAAATCGTTGCTATAATATCTGCAACATATCTTGGCTGCCATACGCCTATATGTGCAACCTACGGCAATGGGACGAATGCCACCATCCTTCTTGTTAAGAGCGCATAAATTTGCTCCGTACAATATGTCAGTGATGGCACCGTTCACATTGCCGGAGAGCATCAAATTCATGAGAGCAGTCAGCTCCCTCAGGAGTGCATCGCCAGCCTCCCCGGCGCTCGAACACAAAAGATCTTTGAGATGTTGTGGTGTTAGAGCGTCGAGGCCACCAGCCGACCCAATCCGGAAGGAGCAAACTGCTGCGAACATGTCCTTGGCTGTAGTAATCAGATGCTCCGAATCCATATCTGGGGCATCAGGAAAAGAGAGGCCATCCATCGGCGCTGGATGCTTGCTCTTCAAACCCGCAAGCGTGTTTGGAGAGCAAGGCGCCACCACATCAGTGCTGAATAAGAGTCTCGACGCACCCCTTATATCACCCTCCCTTAGTTTGGATTCTACATATTGATAATTCGTTCTATTTGTATTAAAAGTAAATTTGGTGTCGAAAGTATGGACCGAAACAGAACAGTTGTGTTTAATTTGGGCAGTAAGTGTCTTTTTTGAGGCCTGATCTTTTTCAATATGTAAAATTCTATAAGGGAATATTAATAGTCGTTCCCAGGCCGTTTTTGAGTTCTCCCGCACGACTAGACCTATGCAGTCAGCCAATTTTTTGGCGACTGATGGCCTTGCGCCACGGGGAACTCTTTTCAGAACCGGAACAGAATTTTTTAAATTCGAAAGATGTTGCCAAAAGGGAATTTGGACACAGTCTTGTGTAGAAATTGAATATGATGAAGTTAAGGGGTCAGAAAGTACATCTTGGGATTTATGCATTTTGCCAAGATGTACTTTCAAACCCCGCTTACCTTTAAAGAAGCGGGCCTGGTCACAGTAGGGGCAGCGTACTAATTCACTCAGTGATGTGGTAGGTTGACTTGCGCCCCCTTCTACCTCACCATTGCCATCACTGTCTGCTTGCATCGTACTATTCACTTAATGACTATGTACAACTATATATTTACAATAAAGTATTTACAAAATATTAAAATATAAATAGACATGATTGTAAGAAAATATTGAAAAATAATGTCATAATAATATTATAATGTCATATTGATTTGCGCATGGCAGGTGGCGGCGGAGGCATAGTGGGGCGTAGTCTCTAGTTGTTGTTGGTATGCCTTATAACAACTTCTTGTTATAATCTCTGTAATATTTGATGAATATTTGTATTGTCTTGCAAGGCGTGGCAGGGCGCCGAAATAGCGCGACGCGCCGACCTTCTTTTTAATTTCTGATATTTTCTGAGTTGCGTTTGATCTCGCCTTTCCAAATTTTCTAGAAATATGTATATGTGCGTATGGATATTCGATATAATTATATTTCGGTTAGATAACGAATATAATAAACGTAAAATTCAATCAAATCATTAGAGACAATAATTTCTAACAAATTACATAAAAGAAAAACTCATCAACATTACCCAGCTACCATCAAGGCGACGCCAATGCGCTAACCGCGCTTACAGCCAACAAAGCAATTTGATATTAAAATCTCGTTTATTTATTTTTTTCCGATTGAAATCAAATAAATCTCTTGAGCAAATAACATATAAACGATTATTTACCTCTGGGAATTTATCGGGAGAGTAAATCAAAAACGCTGCAGTTTGCCTGGGTCAAGTTTCTGCTTCTATAAGCGGCTTAATTTGATCCCTATCTTCACATAGACGCTAAAGCGACAAGTTTGAGTATTAACCAAGCTTTATGTTCGATCCAATTATTTAAAAAATGGTAATATGTTTTACAAGTTACGCCGAGTGTAGACTAGCTGCTATTGATTTTTAAACGTTACTAATTATTTTGAAAGTATTATATACCGCAGTATAACATATTCGGGTGAGCGCCCATACGCCCCTTAAAATTCGCCCCGATTCTGAGAGCCCGTACGCTCTTTTCAAGGGGCGTATGGAGAAAATAATTATTTATTTATTTTTTTAAGGGCCCATACGCCCTTTCCTTACAATATACGATTTTATTAATAAAAATAGTACGGTTAGGTAAAACATAATTTTACTGCTTATAAAATTTGGAATACTGAGTTAGAAATATTGCTATTTGTGTTAGTATAGTGTTCATAGTGCGTTGTATACATTTAAGTTATTGCTAAAGATTGTAAAAAAAAGTTCTTATATATCGTATCGTTCCTGTTTTTATTTACCTACATATTTAATTTAGTAAGGTATTTTTATGATCTAATTACACATTACCTACTGCTTTTAAAAATTTTAATGAGTTTTCCGTATACGCCTTTCAGTGCCTAATTTCTGATTCAAACCCAGGTTTTTATAGGCAAGCACTATCTGTTAATTTATGTTACCTTGGTACTTTTCAAAACATATTACCGATTGATAACTTTGTAAACAGCTTCCTTATAAACACCTAACCTCTGTTCATTTCTGTACCTCTGGTACTTTTTAGAACAATCGTCATACTACGCTTCAATCAATAAAAAAATGGATTAAAGGTTACATTGCTGATAGGCATGGGCGTTTTTAGATTTTTCCGCAAACCGATACAAATCCGATACTGAAATCGATTTCAAAAACCGATTTTAGAAATCGATTTCTGTAGCGGATGTCGTAGCGACGAAAAACGCAAACAATCGAATTCTTATTGTATTGTCATGTCATACGTCCATATTTCGCTTGGTTTGCGTGACATATTGAAAAAGAAAACCTAGGTACTAACTACCTAAAACGAAGTGTTAAAAAACTCAGTCGCCAAACAAACTAAACTTACACAACACAAATTGTTTCTATTTATTTACACTTTACAATCATAACCAACTAACTACTAATTAAAACTAATTGTTAAAAAACTCAGTCGCCAAACAAACTAAAATAACACAACACGAATTGTTTCTATTTATTTACACTTTATAGTCCTGACAACGTAACAATAAAACTTTTTAAATCCTAATATTATAACTTTCACGAAAACCAAATATAGGTACATACATACATACATACATATCGTCACGCCTTTTATCCCCGAAGGGGTAGGCAGAGGTGTATTTCTACACCCACTTTTCGCCAGATATAAGTACTTTAGTCCCACGTAATAAGGGGCGAGCCTATTGCCGTACCGGGCACATTTCCAGACTCCGTACTGCTACTGAGAATTTCGTGACAGAAAAACCCAATAACACTGCCCGACCCAGGAATCGAACCCGGGACCTCCCGATCCCACGCGCACATTTATGCCGCGAGACCAACGAGGCAGTCGTATAGGGTTTGATGTCGAGTTTTCCGTCTCTACGCAAAGATGGTATTTGCATCGTGTTATCCCTTAGTCGCCTCTTACGACACCCACGGGAAGATAGGGGGTGGTGACACTTGTATTCTATGCCGTCAACCACACGGCAAAAATACCAAATATAGGTACTTAATTATCATTACGCGCGCACCGCACTGCACGTGTCACCTAGGTCAAGTGAACAAATAAACATTGATCAAGTCAAAACTCTCCAAACATAAATCCCTAATAACTATTAAAACTATTTGCGATTTTCAAAACAAACATTAAATAGTTGCTATTTGAATTAGATCTTATCGCCTCGACGTTTAAGTTTTATTTTTTCTATTCAATCTGCAATTAATAAAACCGCCAAAATCCATAACGCAGACTACGCTAAACTACTACTGGCTTGCTTGGCAACGATCGATTCGCTTCATCTCTTTTGCTCTTTAAACGGATCACTAAGTAAGAAGGAAAAGGATATGAAAATCGCTCTCTCTCATTCTAACTAAGTAGTCGTCGGGTAGAGTGAAAGCGAACGAATGAATATGAAAACTATCGAAAACGTAAGCTTTAGATTTACTTTGCAGTTTGGTTGCGCTTGCACCGTTTCCGTTTGGTTTGGATTAGATTGTTAGCGTTATTGTGGTATTGTTTTGCGTTTTCTAAAATCGGTTTTCTCATATTGGAATATCGATACGATACGATTTCTGACTGCAATCGGATTTCAGTTTCGTTTTGATATATCGGTCTCATGCCTAATTGCTGAGAGGCGCATATCAATATTATAAAAAGCGGATCTAAAATAAAAGTTCGATTACATACCTAGATGTGTTTTAGTAATAAGATAACAAATCTGTGATTTTGTTTATAACCCACCTTCCCTCTTTGTTACTTAAATTAATATACAAAATAATGTTGCTTAGGTTCTTTTGCCGACCGTACTTTTACCAGCATAAGTACATACGCTCCGTAAGGGGCGTATGGGCGCCGGTGTTATTCCACGGGGCGTATGGGCACTAATTCCTAAAAAGGGGCGAATATTGAGGGCTGTATGGGCGCTCACCCTATATTCAGACGGTTAAGTCACACCAATTTTATTATTAGGTAAGGTAACTGGTAACTTCATGTCGAATATACCAATTATCCCTTTTTCTACTTAATACCTATAGTTAAACGGACACGAAACATAATGGGTTATTCTAAGCTAAACGCACGCAATCTAGCAACGCAATCAAAACTTGCTTTGCCGTAAATAACACTGCTTGTGAAATCCCTATGCATGCACCAAAGGCTTCACCATATTCAAATTGTACATATTCGACCTCTGCATAGCGTTTCCGGACAAGGACAAAGCAGCCTTTATAATGTAACCTTTGCTTGAATTAAGGATTGCGTAATTCTTATTTCAGAAATTCACTACACTGTATATATAAAATACTGCTTTACTGACTTACTGACAGACAAGCTACAGCCAACATCATTAGACGCAGGAAGCTGAAATGTGGCATGTATGCTCCTTGAGGATTGCCTGATCTCGTGGCAATTTCGGGAAATTCCGTTTGCTGGATCAGGCATAATCAGTCAATTAAAAAAATGTGCGGGTGAAGCTGCGAAACATATTTGTCTTTGTAAGAAGCTGGTTGCATGAAGGAAAACCTACATTGTTACTTTCTTTTTTGATGTTTTATTTTACCATAATTGCAAGTTGATCTGCAGAAATCGATGGACAATTTAAATATAAAATAATAAAATTAGCCCTGCATATAAACTGCCAAATGCCTAAACACTAGCCTCTTCTTATGATGAAAATGGTTAGGCCACGGGCTCAAAGTGGGCTAGACCATAATTATGCCTATCGTGAACCTTGTAAAGATCCCTCTCTAGACATGCAGGTTTCCCGGTGGTGTTTTCCTGAGTCGTCTAATACACATAACTTATAAAATTCAACGGTGCGTGCTTTAGGTTTGTACCCGAAACATTTTGTGTAGCAGGTTGCTAGTCTGTTCACTAGGCTATCGCTACCTATAAGGAGCCCATATCAAAGTCATAGATGACATCACACGAACCATATGAATCGTACGCTTATGTGACTGGCAATGATATTACAAGAAATAGGTAGATACGTTGCCTTCGTAGTAATCAATCCTTAAAAACGGTACACTAACGCACACATCGATAACTAAAAATTTTATTTTATTTTCGGTTGACAAGATGTGTCAGTTGCACTTTGACGCCGGCTTGCGATGTCACACACACATATGTCAGACTGGCTTATGTTTAGCGTCCTGCTTTTGGTACGCCTATAACATACTTCTTTTTACTTTTGTAGCTTAAACTCCATACACCCTAATATTAGGTTTACATTTGAAATGGAGGCAGACGGGTCGTTACTCTTTGTCGACGTAAAAGTGACAGTGAGGGAAAACGGTACCTTGGGACACACCGTTTACGTTTATAGAAAACCGACACACACAGATAGGTATCTCAACGCTTACTCGCATCATCACCCGCGACACTTGGAATCCGTAGTAACTTCACTAGTAAACAGAGCGTATGACCTCTGTGACCCTGAACATTTGAACAGTGAGCTGTCACATATCCAGGAGGTACTTCGGTGCAACGGATTCAACAAGAAGATACAACGTCTGAAGAGGAAGGACCGTAAACCAGAGGTAAGCAGAATACCGGCTTACATGCCTTACATAAAGGGAGTGACGGACAAAGTTGGAACATTACTACAGAAATACTCCATAAAGACTGTATATACTCCGCTCTCCAAGGTAGCACACAATCTGCGCACCCTGAAGGATGTCATTACTCTACAAACACCTGGCGTCTTCAAGGTCGACTGCAGTTGTGGTAGTTCCTATATCGGACGGACCAAACGAACCATCGCTGAAAGGGTCAAGGAACATATCGCAGCTGTAAAAAACCGACAAATTAACAAGTCTGCCATAGCTGAGAATTTGTTGGAGTCTGGAACAAACCACTGGATCGAATTACATCAACCAAAGGTCTTATCTACCGATCGTCACTATTACTCCAGGATAGTACGTGACGCGGTTGAAATCAAAAAACATAAAAATTTCAACCGGGAAGATGGATACAGCCTGTCTACAACTTGGAATCCAGTAATCAACAAATGTAAACCCCGCCGCAGTAACACAGCTCATCAGTGTGTAGACGTCATAAGTGTTGTGTGTCGACGAATAAAAATAAAAAACAAGTGTGGGTAGCTGCCGAAACCCGCGCTTCACAGGGACGACGCTGAGATGACATCAGTCCTGCCGCACGTATGTTGCCGCACCTATGTTTAACATAGGTATTTATAATAAATTAATAAAATATCGCGAATAAGACGTGTTTAAATAAAATTGTATGATGTATACAAATCGCGAAAGTTTAAAATCGATTATAGCATATTTAGTTGAAAACTAGATTTCTGTCAAATCATTAGACTACAAAACTGACATCGTGTTACGAGGACAATAATTATCTTGAATGGAAACTGGAACAATCTTGAGAAGACTTTGATGAAAGTAAATAAGAATTGAAATAAACTAGTGTAACTTAATGATTCTTTATTTATGTTCAGTGTAGAGATGTAAATACAATTATTGGTTACAAAATCTATTGTTTGAAAATATTTTACCTACTTCTAGGTATAATTGGATATTTTATCACTTCGTGATAACACTTTGAATTACACATTGTTTTCTCTTGAATTATAATTAAACTAATGCGTTTTCTGTTCGCCGTCAATAATTATCATATAACGTTTTTTTTTAGTGCTGTACATACGGTTCTCTTAATTTTCTTCACAATAGCATGGGGAGTCATTAGAAGGAACTGGTTTACTATACCACGATGTATAGGGTTTGAAATAAATTGCCCAAAGATACATTTTGTAAATAATGATTAATTTTAAAATATATCCATATAAATATATATTAATTTCAGAAATGTACGTATGAACAATACTATTGAATCACTGTAATTACATATTAAGGTATTTTATGGGTTTCGTTTTTGTTGCAAAAGCCTATTTGCATGTGTCAGATTCAGGAAAGCTCCCTAGTGTAGAGACAGTTTTGATAAATAAAAGAGACAACTATCAAATAATACTTTCATTTATTCAGTTTGGCACAAGGATATCTTTAGATTACGTCGTGATTCTATACTTACATTTAGAGCCCAGTTCGCAAAGCAAAGGCATAGAACCAAAAGAAAAAACGGGCGTTAAAACTCTTGGCCATTCTTTTCAATAAGTAATAATTCACAAATAGTGGTACAGCCAATTTATATTAAATATCAATATTGTGGGTAGTTTTATATTACTAGAAAGGTCTGTCTTACAACATAACATAATAAGCATTATTTAGCATCAATACAATTTACCACAGGTATATAATGAATCTCATTGGTACAACTTGATCCACAGTATATTATTCTATCCTATATTACAATCTTTAATATCTCACAAACGATCAAACTACCCACAATATCAATAAGATAATGAGTACACTATCTTACATTGTCTCCTAGATAATGAAACAAAAGAACAAGCAACACAGAAAAAAATAGTTAGAACCATATCGTACCTGAGCCGTCGCCGAAGGAGAATAGGACGAACTAGCCGAGCTTCTCGACTTATATAGCTAGCTTAAATCTTATTTACACGTTTGACAGTTTAACTGTCAGACGTCATGTCAGTGTCATTTAACTGCCACTATCCTCTTTCATATTATGTATAAATACTTGAATATCAGTAATTTAAGCCCACAGCCTAAATACATGACCATATCTCTCACATGCTTAAAGACATATACGCTCTATGTAGCCTACAAAGCTGGGGCTTGCTGCTAGTTTACTATAAAAGTTATGATGACAAAATGAAACATTTTTCTTAACAAAGAATAACAAGTTTGCTTGAAGTAACGAACTAACGCCGAAACCTGTTTACTTCAAGTTGAGAGGCGTCAATACTTTGTAAGAGCTTATCGCACTAGACCTGAGTCTTTATTGAGCTTCTTTATTACACTTGCCTAAGATTTGAAGGGGAAACATATTTTTATTGTCCTTAACATGACTCATTTCAAGGAACTTTTTCAATTTGACATACATTATGATTTTTAATTTTTTATTGAAGTTTATGGGAGAGGAAAGGTGTTAAGAGAGCGTATATTGGTCAACCAACAGGACGTCGTCCGACAACGTCGCCCCAGATACCTACCGATGGAAAGATGTTGTAGAGGTAGATCTGACGGAGCTTCAAGGTGGTGATTGGCGAGGAGTGACTAAAGATCGGGCGAAGTGGCATTCTCTCGAATTGGAGGCCAAGGCACATTTCGGGAGGATGAGCCATAGGATTAAGTAAAGTCTAATGTCCTCATTATATAATATCAGCTACTTTGGCCCTACTGCCTTGTGATAAAATGCAACGTGTCTTAACAAAGACTGAAAGAGTAGCAAGTTTCCTCGAGGCGTTAAGCAATGCTCCTTGATGTCAGCCTTGAGAACTTTTGACAAGTGTTAAGCTAAGCCGTAAATCAAGTAAAAAGGACTCCGAGACCTGTAATTACGTAATTGAAGTCTCTCCAGCCATCCGAAAAGCTCTGATAACGAAAGACGGAGTATTTATAAACTGGTTTTCCTGCCGTGTGAAAGACTTCACCCTGGTCACACGATGCTATAAGTGCCAACAATATGGGCACGCGGCAAAATCCTGTCGGGAACCTGTCGACACATGCGGCCACTGGGGCGATCTTGGACATACCTTAAAAGAATGCACGAAGAAAGCAGAGGAACCAAAATGTGCTACCTGTCTACGCTACAAAAAACCGAGCAGTCATAACACAGGTGCTATTGATTGTCCGGCAAAACTGATGGCAGAAAAGAGCTTTATGAATTCTGTCGACTATGGAGACTCCTAACAGCGCTGACATCTGTGATAGCTCAGACCTTGCCTTTTTCTATCTCTTTCTATTTGATTTGTTTGCTGTTACACATAATTAATGAAATTATTGTTTTTCTAGTTATAGATAACCCTAAGATATTGTAGATCTAATTGTAATACCGTACTAAGAAGTAATAAGTAAGTAAGTGATTATATATTTTATTTTATTTAGCTAGCTCTAATCGCCTAAAACACAGATTTATCCTAGCTTAGGGATATATTTTTTATATCAGGAACGTAAACAAAGCTTTTGTACTCGATATAATCTTATTGTACTACTTTTTGTAAACAGAATAAATTGAATTTGAATTGTATCTAGTTTAAGTGCAAATAACTATTATATAACGTTACAAATAAATGCTAAATACAAAATTTACTAACACACTGACACTATTCGAGATTCTGCTGACCCGCACTTTTTCAAGTCACTTGCATTTTTGTAACTATAATATGCACAACACGCATATATGTTGTATCAATATACGATCAAAGATTACTATTATGTATCTAATAATTAGTAAATAAGTTGTATGTATTACCTTGATTATATAGTGTTCTGTCGAACTAATGTAATTCTATTGCTGTATTTATAAAATACAAATCAGAAATTTGTTAAGAGGGACCCAACTGCCTGTGATAGAGTTTTTAACTAGTACAGGAGTCTGGTATTCTTTTCAATTCTTTGAAAATTCTAGCCTTAAGTTTAATACTATATTACTATTACTGACATCAGTCCCTCCGCGACCACAACCGTTGCAAGCCGGTAGAAACGTAGGAGAATAACAGAGGTATTTATGCCTTTAAATAAGTAAATTATCGCGACTAAGACCCGCTAAATAATATTGTATGATGTATACAAATCGCGAAAGTTTAAAATTGATTATAAAAAAACTATTTGTATCTGTATTTTCTGAGAAATAAAAATTATTATTATTATAACCTACGGATTAGTGATAGATATGCAACGTGTAACAAAGACTCAAAGAGTAGCAAGTTTTTCTGAGGCTTTAAGCAATGCCGAAGCTTGTTTACTGCAAGTTGAGTGGCGTCAATACTTTATGTCGGCGTGTCGCGCTCGACCCGAGTCAACGGGAGCGAAGCACTTATCGGGAACCGACTTTTACTGCTCAAATACATTACGTTGCAAAATGTTGCACTTCTCTGAATGTCTTTAGTATAGACAGTTTTCTATTTTAGCTATTGTTTAGATATAACGACCTGGTAACACGCCTATCTATCACTCTTTTCTATCACCGACGAGAACTGAAACATTAGCTAAATTAACTAACAACGAATATATACAAACCATTATTTATTTTCTACTGTATTGCTACACTTTGAAATATTTATTTCACAAGAAACCCTTTTGTTACTGAAACAGAAAATGTAATCAAGGAACATTAATGAAATAAGGCAGAATAAAAGCACACAGCGTCATCTTTCTAACTTTAGCGGATTTTATGAAATCTTCATTTCATATTACCTACAAAGTTATACGTAACTGACGTCATTAATTAAAAGTTTCCAAAGTATGACGTAGGCAATATATACGAACGGCTTATAAAGGTATCGAGCCACAAGCCCGTTCTGTATTCAAAATATTCAAATACGTACTTGACATATTGGTCTAACGAAATTAACGTATTTCTGTATACCAATTTCGAAATTCCAAGATCTCATTTGACTCCAGGCTTTCGGAATGTTACAGAATGGTGTGGGTGGTCTTGAATTTTCAAGTTTCCAAGCCAATATGGCAACAATGCTGGCACTGTCGCGTGGCGCCTTATAAAGTTTGCCTTCACTTTATACGAGGCTTGCACAAACTTGAGCTTGTTTCACTTCAACTATATACAAAACCTTTATAGAAACTAATCAATTAAGCTCTTCTGTGTTTGTATATGTTACTATAGTTGACTGTATAATGGAGTTCGGCTTATGAGGCAAAGGTTTGGATGCAATGTTGTGCCATGTTCAACATTCGGTTTGTTTTTAGATAGGTTCCATGAAATTATAAAGAGATAATGCTGTGGAGATGCAATTCCCTTATTATAAAACTATTAAGTATAGTTCAATTGAGTTTCTGTCTCAATCTAACTGACAAAAAAGTCTATTTCAACTACTATGTTGTACAAATTATATAGCTTGATGTTCGTATTTTTATGTTCCCAGAACAAACGAAGCTTAGGTACCTTTTGATAATAGCATGATGGTTTTCTTCGTTTATTAATAGTAGATTATTATTATTTTTATTATTATTTGTAGCCAAACCTGTCCAAAAGTCCTCCTCATCCTCTTTCCACCTCTCTATATCGAGAGCAGTTGTTGTCCGCTCTGCATTATAGAGCTTTAAATCATTTTGCCACCTAATCTTGACACACACCTCAGAGCTTCTACGGCAACCTGTACA
This sequence comes from Euclidia mi, assembly GCA_944739405.2. Taxonomy (NCBI): domain Eukaryota; kingdom Metazoa; phylum Arthropoda; class Insecta; order Lepidoptera; family Erebidae; genus Euclidia; species Euclidia mi. Next base: position 82,152,027 of record OX123182.2, on the reverse strand, counting down.
CCTCGAAAGCGTCCCGTCCCCAACCCGACTCCGTGGATCCAAGAGCCACTTTAACCCGCCACTTCACGGAAGAGTTGCCAGACGTCAGCCAAGACGAAATTGTGGTGGCCCTGAGGCAGCTTAAAAATGGAAAAGCCCCCGGGGAAGATGGAATTACGACGGAGCTGCTAAAGGCAGGTGGAAAACCTATACTGGTGCAGCTCCAACGCATATTTAATTCTGTACTGTTCTCGGGGAGAATTCCAAGGGCGTGGAGCAAGAGCATAGTCGTTTTGTTCTTCAAAAAGGGAGACAAAACTCTTTTGAAGAACTATCGACCGATCTCGCGCTTGAGCCACGTCTAAAAGCTGTTTTCCAGGGTCATCACGAACCGTCTTGCGTGTAGACTCGACGAGTTTCAGCCGTCCGAACAGGCCGGTTTTCGAGGAGGATATGGCACTATAGACCACATCCACACAGTGCGGTAGATTATACAGAAGACAGAGGAGTATAATCAGCCCCTGTGCTTAGCGTTTGTGGACTATGAGAAGGCCTTTGACTCCATCGAAACCAGGTCTGTTGCAACGGTGCCAAATCGATTGGCGGTACGTCCAAGTGCTGAGAGGTCTGTATGTCGCCGCGACTATGACCGTCTAAATACAGAACCAGCAGTCTGAACCTATCCACCTGCATCGAGGTGTGAGACAAGGGGATGTTATCTCCCCCAAATTGTTCACAAATGCAATGGAGGATATGTTCAAGACGCTGCACTGGAAAGGACGCGGTATTAACATAAACGGCGAGTACCTCTCACACTTAAGATTTGCAGACGATATCGTTATCGTGGCTGAAACCGTGCAAGACTTGCAGTATATGCTGAGCAGCCTGGCTGATTCTTCTGCTCGCATCGGTCTCCGGATGAACTTGGATAAAACAAAGATAATATTCAATGAACATGTCTCTCCGGAACCGATTATCCTAAACGGGGTCCCTCTCGAAGTTGATCAGGAGTACGTCTACCTTGGGCAAACCTTGTAGTTGGGTAAAAACAACTTCGAGAGAGGGGCTTGCAGAAGAATACAGCTTGGCTGGGCGGCATATAGAAAACTCTGTCGAGTCTTTTCGTCATCCCTACCGCAAAGCCTTAAGACAAAAGTCTTCAACGAGTGCGTCCTACCCTTTATGACTTACGGTGCCACTGACGACGACTAGACGTGGACACTGACGGTGCGACTAGTCCACCAATTTAAGGTCGCTCAGCGACCTATGGTGAGGGCTATGCTCGGAGTTTCTCTGAAGGATCGAATTCGCTATGAAGTGATCCGACAGAGAACCAAGGTAATCGACATAGCTCAGAGAATTAGCACGTTGAAGTGGCAGTGGGCTGGTCACATCTGTCGCAGAACCGATAACCGATGGAGTAGTCGTGTTCTAGAGTGGAGACCGCGCCTTGGCAAACGTAGTGTAAGACGCCCTCCGGCTAGGTAGAGTGACGATATATGCAAAGTGGCTGGCAGTGGCTGGACACGAAGAGCCGAAAATCGGGTTTAGTGGCGTGCCATTGGAGAGGCCTATATCCAGCAGTGGACTACGGCAGGCTGATGATGATGATGATGACCTAATCTTGGGTCTGGCCCTTAGGCCTCTTTTGAATCGGGGTACTCACCCATAGTTTGCGTAAAATTGTCAAGCGTCCAACAAATCAATTTACACACATATAAAATAGCACAGGGGTGAGAGGAACCTGAAGTCTGCTAACACACACTTGACCGGCGCGCTGGCCAAGTGCGGGTTGGCAAACGGTCTTTCAAGAACATTTTAAGACCTGCGTTTCTACAATATCGCCTTAATTTATCAGTCTAAGTATCTACTGTAATATACTAATTAGTGATAAACTAACTAATAACTGTCATACATTTTTGTTCTTTACTGCCCACCGCATTCGCATCGATGTAGTAGTTACACAGAAAGTTTAATAAGTTAGCCAGCGTAGGGCTGTTTTAGTTTGTTAACTCTAATTCTATCAGAGAGGTCGTTCCCGGTTTTTGTTGCTACGTGAAGTTCACAATAATTGTTCAATCTGTGCTCGCTGGCTGTAAATACAGTCAGCTGCGGCTAAAAAAAAATAGCTATAGGCGAATTTGTAGAAAGTTTTCCGTGAAATGAAACCGTTAGGCACTATGAAAGTATATACGATGGTGTTTGATTAACAATTCTTTGAAAGTTTTTAACATTTCAAAAGATTTATACACATTGAAATATTCAGAATTGCACCGGCAGTCAGTGAATTCAATTCAAGATTTCAATGCAACAAGTGCAAATAAAGCAACAACTTTATTTGAACTTTCTTCGTTGAAATGTTAACATAGAAATGTGTTAGACTATAGCTGCGTATCCATTACGCGCTCCTGGCGCGCGCGCCATGAACGCCCGCGCCGAGAGCGCGTTCACGGAACGCGCTCCGAATATTTAAATGATATCAACACCGCGCGCCTCGGCGCGCGCGGCAACTGTTCCAGTGTTCGGTCGTTCAACATGCAACGTAACAAAAACGTAATCAACACACAAAACAATATTACGTCCGTCTCAACTGGCGCGCGCGCCACAATTGAGTTGCCTTTGATGCGCGGTAAAAAACCGACTCTAGATGGAACGGGGCGCTCCATGTTCGAGCGTTCCAACAAACACATTGGCGCGCGTTCCAAAATGGTAACAATTTCGCGCGGCTGGAACGCGCGGCTGGAACGCGCGCCAATGTTCGTCCTTTTGGAGCGCGAAGTCGATACGCGGCTTATAAGAGGTCACCGTTGACAGCTGTACTAGTGTAAACTGTATTACAGTCCGTCAGCACCTTCCACTCTATGGAAAAACAATTCAGAAAATACTGGTATTATTTTTACAATATGTTTTGTTTTGTTTAAGTGGCTATATAAATAAACTTACTAACAAATCAATATAATTAATATAATAAATTTGTCTTTTGTATTTGTGTCTTGTGTAATTAGTGTGTGTGTGAGTGTGTGTGCATGTGAGAGTGTGTGCGAGGTAATGTGTGTTTGTGTGTGCATGTGATTGTATGAAAATGTGTAACTAGTAAGGATTTCCTCTGTTTCTACGTAATTGAAGTTTTGGAGCCAGTGGGTTATAATTGACTTACATTTATGTAATGGTAGGTGGTAAATATTATTTTGTTTATTACAATTTTTTTTTGTACAAATGATGGCTTATTACGTAATATTGAGCTCTAGCAAATGCAGTCTTGTGTGACGCGACCGGGCATATCCTCGTTTTGTTCCGCTTAGTTATGGGTTTAAATTCAGTAGTCATGTGCTTCTGGAGTATGGCTGACCGCACAAAAAGCTGTCGAACTGTTAAAACAGAACATTCTGTATATATTTCATGAGTATCGTACCGTCGAGGCTTGCCAAGCATGATCTTTAGAATACCCCTCTGAGCACGTTCCAGGGGAAGCATAGTAGTTTTGGCAGTTCCACCCCACACTACGATACAGTACTGTATAAGACTCTGTGCCAGCGCGTAGTAGACACATAACAACGTTGATATTTCTGCCGAATTTCTAAGTTTTCTAAAGACCGTTATTCAGTTTCTGATTTTTCCCGTTACGGAATTTATATATTCAGGCCAATTTAACGTGCTATCTATTATAAGACCAAGATATTTTAAGGAGGTACAACGTTCTAGATTAGAGCAATCACATTGGGCTAGTACAGCACAAGTACAAGCTCTAACTTGAAATTCATTAGGTGGTTGGACATTCGTGCGATAAGCGTAAGTTATATATCTCGTTTTTTTAACGTTCATGGTTAGGATATTGTCATGAAGCCAATTCATGACCTCGGTAAGCGCCTTTTCGGTGTAATACTTTATTTCTTCCCACTTTCTGCCGTGTACAATAAGAGCCGTATCATCTGCATTGGTGATAATATTACAGTTATTTATTTGCTTAGTAGACAAAGAATTTACATACCCTAAGAAGAGTGTGGGACCTAAAACGCTACCTTGAGGAACTCCAAAGGTAAGAGGTACGTGAGAACTGGAACAGTTTTCTACTTTAACACACTGGGAACGATTTGTCAAGTATGAGCGAAAGATATAAAGTGTAATTCCACGAATACCTATTGATTCTAGTTTTAATCAGTAAGGGGACAGAAACGGAATCGAAAGCTTTTGAAATATCAAGGAATACATCTATTACTTTCTTTGAGTTATCAAGTTGCTTTACAATACTTTCGGTTAGATTCAAGGCGGCATACTCCGTAGATTTTCCTTTGTGAACTGGTTGTACCAAGTTTTTTTCTTTTTTCTTTTAAATATCCGGAGAAATGCCTGTCTTAAAAGATAAGTTACACAAATAGGTGAGGGGAGAAACAAACTGTCTTTAGCACTTTTAAATACTAGTGGAGGTATATTGTCAATACCGGGTGCAGAATTGTTTTTCAGGTTTATAATAATGGTCTCAATTTCTCTATCGTCCGTTTCAATCAAAGCCATTGAGTCTTTAGGAGGATGTTTTGCCGAGTTATTGAACCTACTTGTTGAATTTGCTAAGTGTTTTTTTTTAATAGAATTAGCCAGAGTTTGCTCCACGTCTGCAAAATAATCATTCACCCTATTTAACGAGTCACGAGGATCATCATGTAGGGTGAGCAGTTCAACAGCAGTGCTACCGAGGACTCCCTCTATACCTTAATGCAATATATAAGATCCGAACTTGAAGAGAAGAAGATAATTACACTTATTTCTCTAGATATAGAGGGAGCCTTCGATAATGCCTGGTGGCCGGCAATCAGGGTCCGTCTGGCTGAAGAAAAGTATCCTGAGAACCTGAGAGGGGTCATCAGCAGCTATCTCAGCGAGAGAAGGGTTAGGGTAAGGTACGCTGGAGAGGAGTATTGTAAAGAAACCGCGAAAGGCTGTGTATAAGGTTCGATTGGGGGCCTCACTCTTTGGAACCTCCTTTTAGACCCGCTCCTTAAGAGCCTAGAGCCTAGGAAAGTTTACTCCCAGGCGTTTGCCGACGATATAGTTTTGGTCGTCGATGGTGACAACGCTTTGAAAATTGAGACCCACGCGAATGGCGCCCTCGAACATGTTCGGGAGTGAGGTGTCCGTAATAAATTAAAATTCGCGCCGCATAAAACAAGCGCCATGGTAATAACCAGGAGAATGAAATATGACACCCCACGACTGAGCATGGGCGGGGTCGACATCCAGATGGCGAGGGATATGAAGTTACTCGGTGTCACTATCGACGACAAACTTACCTTCGGCAAACACATTAGGAATGTCAGCAAAAAGGCGATTGCGGTCCACAAGCAGTTGACCAGGACAGCAAAAGTTAGCTGGGGTCTAAACCCTGAAATCGTGAAGACCATTTACACCGCAGTCATCGAACCGATCGTGATGTACGCGGCCAGTGTGTGGGCGCCGGCAGCCCAGAAACTGGGGACGTCGAAGTAGCTGCGCGCAGTACAACGGGGTGTGGCACAGCAAATGTGCAAGGCGTACCGCACCGTCTCCCTAAATGCCTCCCTCTTATTGGCTGGGGTGCTCCCACTCGATCACCGCATACGGAAGTTGGCTTCGTTGTACGAAGCCAAGAGAGAGGCACCACAGCCAATACTGAGGGCCAGGGAGGTGGAGTGGATGGCCTCTGCACTCGAGTCTCCCCATCCCGCCGAACGTATCGACCTGGAGTTTGGAATCCTGGGGGACCAAGAGCAGGTTAGCGCCAGCCCAACCCCGGACGTAGCAATTTATACGGACGGGAGTAAGATCGGTGGGCGCGTTGGAGCCGCGTTGTTCCATAGATGGACAAACGGCACCGAGACACGCGTCTGCAAGTTGGCGTTACCTGCTTATTGCACGATCTGCCAGGCTGAGCTTCTGGCGATATGCAAGGCGACTGGGGAGATTATTAAGAGCGCGTTATCGTCGTTTGGGGTCTTCAGCGACTCGATGGCGGCCTTGCAGTCGGTGAAAAACCACAATTGCCTTCACCTCCTGGCGGTGGAAGCCAGAGATAATTTAACAACTGCATCTCGCCAGAACAAACTAGTCAGCCTATTCTGGGTAAAGGCTCACGCAGGGATCGGCAACGAGAGGGTGGATCAGCTGGCTAAAGAGGCGGCCAAGAGTAGCAGGAGGGCTCCAGACTACGATCTGTGCCCGATTTCTTTTGTCAGACGTCACATCCGTTCGAGGACGCTTGACGAATGGAATCGGAGATACACTACCGATGCTACAGCTGCTACGACGAAATTGTTCTTCCCGGATGCGGTGGCCGCGTACACTACGATCAGGAAACTCAGCCTGGACGGGGCCATCACTCAGGCTTTGACTGGGCACGGTGGATTTTCAGAATACTTGATACGATTCAAGTGTAAGGAAAATCCATCGTGCTTCTGTGATCCAGGAAGTGTGTGCGTCATCCAGGAAGAGACGATAGAACAGCTGCTCTTTTGCTGCCCTGTTCACGCAGTGGATCGCATGAACCTTGAGCAAGAATAAGGAGAGGACGTTGACAGACACAGTGTAGCAAGAATCATGCAGGGTAAAAACAGGGACAAACTTGTGGAGTACTGTAAGAAAATAGTCATGATCGTCAATAAAAGAAACAAATAGCCGAGTAAAATTATGTGCATTTATATTATGCTTAATATAAAATGCTACATAATATTATGTAAAATAGATTAAGTAGGTAATAGTAATAAGATAATATGCAGTAGACAAGATAAGAACCCTAGACTTAAGAACAAACATCATATTATGTAGTAGGATACAGAAACACTGTATTAGTAAATAAGAATATTATAATATAAGTAACTAAATTAGAAAATTGTTAAATAAAAGACAAGGAAACGTGTACAAACCCCCCTTAATTAGAACCCACCTGTGTACTAGTAATAAGAAGTAAGAAATAACAATAAAAAAGTCGTATAGCATAGTGTCGATACCCCCCATGACATAAAAATGTGGATGAATGACAGATAAGATATAGTATGAGGAATGGAAGTACGAGAGGCATGTAAGATAGAACTGGAGTGAAAAAGAGAATTAGTATAAGTAAGGCGCCGACCAATCGCGGCGGTAGGAATAAAAAAAAAAATAAAAAAAACAGCAGTGCTAGAAGGTTGTTTAAAGTTTGTAATTTGATTTACAGTGTTCCACGTGCAATTTTCAGCTTTTTTATGAGATTGTTGCAAAAATTACGATACCTTATATAGGTTATCTGTAATATCGCATTTAGTGGATCAAGTCTTACTCTACGATGTAATTTGTCCCTTTGTCTGAAACATTTTACTAGACCCGGCGTTATCCAAGGCTTAATAGTACGTTCGCGATTTGGCACAGAGATTAATTTGGAAGAGGAAAAGAGAACTTCAGTAATAATACTAACAAGCTCTGTGGCTGCATCATTGGCATCTGTAGTGGAGTATACCGAAGAGAAATCTGACTGTGATAGTTTAGCTACTAATGATGGATAATATATTTTACGTACTATACTCCTAATGGTTTCCTTTTTCGGTTGTATATTTAATCGAAAAATCATAGGCGCATGGTCAGCGAATCTAAAATGACAGTTTCAGCGTACGCAGACGATTTCAGCATAGCATGGTCAATACAACTATCTTGCCAAGTGGGCAAAACATGAGCAGGTAGTAAACACTGGAAAGCTAACACATCGAGATATTTAGAGCTATTTTGGTCCCTATTATTAGGTGCAATATTAATATTGATGTCTCCAATAAGAACCAATGAGGCCGACGAAGCCAACGATGTTAGATATAAATCTAGACTATCACAGAAATTATCTATACATATGTGGGAGGGAGATCTATAAACCGCCAATATAGCATATTTATTTTCGATTTCTATAAGAATACTGTTGGCATCAGAAATTGAGGGATGAATTACGCAATGTTTGATTTCCGCTTTGACAAAAATATATGTGTCTCCTCTCTTCCTCTCTCTGGATCTTTTTAATAAAGCTAGAAGGAGCTGGATACAATAAATTACAATCCAAAAAGTCAGCTGTAGACCAATTTTCGTTTTTAAGTAAAACACCAGTGGCAGTTTCTTTACTTACCTATTTTGAGATTACTAGTCATTTATAACGAACAAAATTTACGATATACTTATCAGGAAATCTCAGTGATAGAATACAAACTTGAACTAAAGATTTGTATCAGTTTTACCTGCGGCAAATCGCTGCTAAGTTTTACTTTTAATACCAAAACCGAATCTGTTTAAAACTGTAGCCTATCATAAAAGAGTGTATATTTAAATACCTATTGTTCTGCGATCGTTAGTTAATCAGCTTTTCAACTACATTGAACGAAATGAGAGCGTTTGGATAAAAGCTGCAATTTGATTGCAGCTTTTATCAATCGCATTAACCACAATCAAATGTTAATTGCTAGAGGTTTTATAGACCGTTTCGATAGGCTGTCTGTTTAATAGATCGTATGCAGCTTGTGACAAATTAGATGATGTTGGATCATCATTTATGGGTACGTTAACGATCTCATGTATATTATCCTAACTATTAAGAACATTCTGCAGATAGATGTGCGGCTATATAAGTCGGCGGCAATGCCAGGTTTTTATACACAACACCATCTAGTCTTCAAACTAAGAAGAGTTTGTACTGTAGGAACTAAGCAATGAATAAACACATAAGTATATTACATACATTTTTGGTAATAATACATAGAAACAGCTATAGCAAGACAAACGTCCATGATTGGGCATCCAAACTGTGATTTTCGTTGGTTACACTCCGCTTCGCTTTCCGTAGCTGATATATGTATAGAAATTCGTTCACCCATATTTCACTTTTTAGGTCTTAACACGGCGCATGATTACTATAAAATCACTAGGCAAAGCCTATACTGCGGATACCAGAGTACTAAAAATAACAAAACTTTTCAACAATTACATGTCCACATCTTTCTATTACACCTTGGTATCTGTAAATGGTTCTTAAGCGGTAAGATCTAGACAAAAAAAGTCTGACAACAAAGCGATTTTATAAAGGTTCGTTTTTACAGGTACCTGCGACCCCGATATACCGCTGAGAAAGACAATTTCCGCTTATAAAGAGCAGCCTATAAATAAAATACTCAATATCAATACAGAAATACGATATCAGGCATTTATTGACAAAAATACAAAAGGGAAAATGTATAGTACTTTCTTTTTCTGCAAGTGTTTTAAACCAAACGCGTTTTATGTTACTCTGCGAACCGGCATGACTTGGTTTGAGTAAATTCAGTTTTGTTGCTACTGTAGTGTAGGCAGGCTCTCTAACGTAATATTTATATAGGCTCCTGTCTCCCTACCATAATTTTTGTACAACCTGATTCTACTACGTGTATTTGTTGGGAGAAATAAATAAAATTTTATAATTAAAGGTAGTAGAGCCTTGCTGATTGCAGCAGGAATGGGCTGGCTCGACCAGGGAAGTACTACCCTCACACAGAAAAACGACGTAAAGTAACAGTTCCTATATTGTTGCGTTTCGTTCCTTCTCCCTCATCCCACTCCTCCTCCGATCCCTTTGCCCAACCCAAAGGGCGGCAACGCACTTGTGACTCCTCTGGTGTTGCTTGTGTCCATGGGCGACGGTAATTGCTTACCATCAGGTGATTCGTCTGCTCGTTTGCCGCTCATGACATAAAAACATATTATTTATTATATTATTATTTGATTAAAATAGAAAACATGCAAATGTGACTTCATTATAATTGTACATATATGTGCATAGGTCATAACTGTAATGTAATAAATACAAGTAATTCTGTTACCGACAAATAAAATTTAACCAAACTTTAGGCAGTACTTAAACCCGGCCAAATGTTAATATGCTATAAATAAAATGATATCCTATATTTGGGATCCTGCCGTTTTGCCGAAAAGATTTTGATAAAATTTTATTACCCAAACAAATTTTAGTTTTATTTGGTCAAATTTTTACTTGGCAAAATTAATATTTTGTAGTAGGTAAGTATAATGTCATTATGGAATTTGGTATTTAATCAAATGATTTATTAAAGCAAACAATCTTCAGGCAGTAAAAGTTTGGTGATATTAGTTTATTTATGGAAGTAGTTAAAGTAGGTTAATTATTAAAAAAATGGTAAGGTTAGGTGAATTAATTTATTCATTTTCATAACAATCTAAGTACATAATATTATTTAAATACCACTATACACCTATTTAATTAAACATAAATGTTAAAATATTATCCTACGAAATATGTATATACAAAACAAATAAAACGAAAACAGAAAATAAGTTAGAGGGCGTCATAAAAGTCCTCCACATCGCCGTCGACTGGGAGCGTGCCCAGAACGCTGGCAGCATTGCCACGTTGTATGGCAATGCTAAATTTTTGGGCCAAGTACAACCCAGCTTTCTGGTCACACGAGGCGTCGACCAGTCTCTTTGCGAGATCTTTAAAAAGAGATCTTGCACTTGGACCCCATGGCCCCAACGTTTCGACCCCAAACGGCTCAAATACGTAATCCCCTACTAGGTTTGCGTATTTGCGCCGTTTGATGGTCTCCGCTGTAGCAGCAGCAGCGCCCGCACAACCCGCTGTGCCAGGAAGATGAGATGGCGCGAGGGTATCGACACACGTTGCGTCCCACACCAAAGGCCTACCCAACTTCCATGGCAGTAAAGACATACCATCCGGTCTTTTGCCATCGTCACGTGCCAGCCCCTGCGGTTCAAGTTGGGCTGGAACGCCAGCGGTGACAAGAGCCCGGCGAAGTATGTCATTGAGATTGCCGTGTCGTGATATTCGACCTGCGCTCCTGCTGCATGATAAGCCATGGTGACCAAGGCTGTCGACAGCCTCCCCACAGTGACAGCGATGCGGAGAAACACATGACGCACCCAAACGGAGGCAAGCGGCGATGCGGAAAGTTGTATCGTCCAACATGGTACCTATGTTGGACGATGGCAGTGCCTGAAGCCAGAGACCCGATTCCCACTCTCCCAAGGCCAGCAAACGGGCACGCTCTGCAGCATTGGACGATGTACTAAAGAGATTTTCTCGTACTGCGCTGTAAAGAGGCCCGTCCCACTGCCTCTGAGAGGATAAGTCTCGGGGTAACTCGGTGTTTGGACAAGCCATTCTCCAAGCATTCACGGCATCGATCACACACGGCACCTCAGAATCGACCAGTGTAGGTGCTAAGATTTTCCTGGTCAATTCTGCAGTGCCGTGGACCGAGGACAGGAATGCTGGTAAGCTCACATCGGAAATTTTGCGAACGCCGAGGCCGCCCAGGCGTACAGGTAAGGACGCCTGCAGCCACACTCGGTCGTTCAGGGCCACATTTAGAATTTTGCTTAAGATATTTTTTATAATATTGTCAATTTGAAAGAGTGATGATGGGTTTTTCCAAAATGGTGAAGATCGAATAGCATGTGTAAATTTAGGCACAAAAAGACAATATCTAATAATAGTGAAAGCCGAGTGAATATTAATTTTGAGTAATCTATCTGAACTTTCACTAAAATTTTGAATTTTTTCATGTAAAAATGAATCAAAACCTTCGTCTAAAATTGGGGACCCAAGGAGGCGAAGAGAACTTCTTTCGATGTGGGTAATATTCGGCGCCAGATTTTGGAATTTTGACAGTATGGCAGATTGGTCTAAACTGTTGTTAATAAAAATTTCACATTTGCTTGGGTTGAGTTCTAAACCGATTGACAAGAATTTTGATTTCAGGAGTGCTAGATCTTCATAAACTGTCTCAACCCGCCCCACGAGGGTCCCATCGTCCCGGTACCAGACATTAAATTTGGAATTTAACTGGTTGATGATTGGATGAATAGCTAAACTGAAAATTAGTGGTCCAAGAGGGTCACCTTGTTGACAGCCAACAGCGCATTCCAAAAGATTTTCTTTATATATTAATTTAGAAGGGTGTCTGTAACATTGCCAAATAAAGTTATAAATTTTGGGTGTTTCTAATTTAACTTGTGTCAACAAGGTGTCCCTGTTCACCGAGTTAAAGGCATTTTTCAAATCAACCTTCAAGATAACCTCACCTCCATTACAGCCAAGGTACGTAGACAGGGCATGTATGGCAGCCTCGCAGCCCCCCTTAGAACCGAAGCCAAGCTGCAGGGGCTGAAATTTACTTGCCAAAGTAGATTTATAATGTCGGCAGCATATCTTGGCTGCCATACGCCTGTATGTACTCCCAACGGCAATGGGACGAATGCCACCGTCTCTCTTCTGTAAGGCACATAAATTAGCACCATACAAAATATCGACGATGGCATCGTTCACATTGCCGGAGAGATTGAGGTTGATTAAGGACGTAAGCTCCCTCAAAAGCGTGTCGCCGGCCGCCCCGGCGCTTGAACACACAAGATCCTTCAGATGTTGTGGTGTCAAGCCGTCGAGACCACCAGCGGAACCACTTTGAAAGGAGCAAACGGCACCAACCACGTCCTTGGCTGTAATGCTGAGAAATTCAGAATCCATGTTAGGTGGATCAGGGAAAGAGAGGTTATCCCCTGGCGCTGGATGCTTGCTCTGCAGACTCGCGAGTGTGTCGGCAGAGCAAGGCGCCACCACATCGCTACTAAATAAGAGCCTGGACGCTCCCCTAATATCACCTTCCCTCAGTTTTGTTTCTACGTGGTGGTAGATAGAATTATTACGATATATTTTAGATGAATTGTAGTTTAATTTGGTTGCCGAAATTTTTGCTGTAAGAGTTTTTTTAGTTAGCCGGTCTTCTTGTGCGTGTAATATTCTATAAGGAAAGGTGAGAAGTTGTTCCCAAGCCGTCAAAGAATTCTCCCGGACCACAAGACCTACGCAGTGTGCCAGATTTTGGGCCACTGAAGGCCTTGCACCCCGGGGAATTCGTTTGATGATCGGAATAGAATTTTTTAATTTACTTAAATATTGCCAAAAAGGAATTTCATTTGGGACTGTTTGCATATTTTGTGTGGTGTTGTGTGTTGATATATTGGGGCCAGAAAGTACATTCTGGTTTTTGTGTATTTTACCAAAATGTACTTTTAGGCCCCGCTCACCTTTAAAGAAACGTGCCTGGGAACAACTGGGGCAGCGCACCAGAGTAGTCGATGTGCCAGGTTGACTGGCACCTGTTTCCTCACCACTTTTGCCACCGTTATTAGACATAAAAACTTAATATATACACTAAAAACTTATATACAATAAAATACAATAACAATAGTATTAAAAATTATGACGTTCGACAACAGGCACTTTTTTCTTTTCCGTGGCAGCGGGTCGGGGCCGACGCGGCGGCCAGTATGTTAACGGAGGCCGGCATTGAGGCCCACCGCCGAATCAGCCTCTCACGCCAGCAATATATTGCCTCAACTGCATCTCAATAAAAATTCCAACGTCTGTTCCATTATTGGTATGATGTGGTTGTCTTTGTGACACTGTATAAATTACAGCACAGAATTGCTTATACTGCGTCACGCAAAGCGGCAAATATATTTATAAACTTATTTTGCTCTATACAAATATCTTTTTAAGTAGGTACGACTATTGCATTTACTCATGGGTTTATATAATTTTAAAATTTATTGCAAATATTATTATTATGTATTGACAGCTGCCAGAGTACGCTTGTGTCACCCAGTTTAGGTTAGGTTAGAACTGTGACCTCCTCGCCCCCGTTTAATCTCCACCTTATCGTGGTAACCGTGGTGGCTCAGTAACCGTGGTTAGGTTAGGTTAGGTCACCCACGGTGAAGCTAAGCGAGATCCCAGGAGTGGACGCTCCGCGTGGGCTTGACGGAGGCCTGCGCAGGATGCGTCCAAGGGTGCGGGTGCGAGGGACAGTTCTTATGTCCCTCGCAGTCGGGCGCGGTCGCGGGAGCAGAGGCGTGTCGGTGTTGCGTTGCCGCGTGACCAAATAGGGCGTACCTACCATCGTTGCGTCGCGGTAGGGGTGCAGAGGAAGAGGAGATGCGGTGTTGCGTTGTCGTCCTCCCTATCCTCTGCAGCCGCTGGGTGTTTTGGCGGTGGAGCCCAATACCTTCATCCGCCGCCAAGGGGGTTTTGTACGGGGCCCGCCTGACCATCTGGCGGGCTAATACCCGTCCGGGGTAGCGAGGAATGCTTCGGCGATACCCGACTCTCCGACACACGGGTACATGAGGAACACGGGTTGGTTTTTAGTCATTAAGAGTCTGACAGTCCCCTTCGCCCTTCCCCCCCCCCCAGGGCGGAGGGACTCCATGAGGATTTTCCAAACCAAGACAAAAAAAAAACTGTGACCTCCTACGCACGAGCCGAGCGAGCGGTGCCACGGTAGTGGCCAGCGAGTGCCAGAAACGACTTGCATTAATAGAAAAAAGAGATTATTATGATTGTTTAGTAGGTTAACTGGGACTGAACTATTTAGATTAGAATAATTATTGATATTGCGTAAAAACTGTTATTCCAACTGAAATACTTGACTAAATAAAAAATGTTAAAAGTACTAGTTGGTAAACAAGTTATAGTTTAAACGTTCATTTCCCAAACATTAGGTTTGCGTTACAATTGTCTGTGAATAGATTTTTTGCTCAGTAATAATTTGGCAGATGAAGTTATGCGAAAAAATTTTTGGGAAATGAAAATTTATCAAATTCCTTTCGGTCAAACAAGGGAGACCCTCTATATTTTGATGTAATTTTCTTCCGTAACAGCATAATTATTGTTACATAGAATTTCCTCGAATTTTGACAGGCACGTTCCTACGTTCCATGAAGTCGGTAATGCGTTCCACGTGAAAAGAAATATAATAGGATCTATTATTACTTTCACGTAGAATAAATCGATGATATGTAAATCTGTTTTTAACCCTTGATTTACCCGGTGACTTCATACATACCCAATTTACCCGGTGGAGTCCCCAGGACTCTCTGATATGTAATCGTAAATTTAATATGAAATAAAATCTTTTTAAAAAGAAAACTCTAGTTAGATTTGTATATTATTTATTAAGTTTTACAATGAAATAGGTTTTCATTTAAAGTTACGAAATCACAGTCTTTCATTGAGAAACTTCTGAGATATGGTAATTTTTATCAGAAAATTCCGAGACCTAATTTTAAGTCTCTACATTTTAAAAAAAAACATGTTTATAAAACATTTTTAAAGGAACATAACAAAAACATAATCAATTTATGAAAAAAGCAAAAACAGAACATGGTTCGACAAAAAAATAAAAACGTGCACGACCTTCAAGTCACGGTTGGTGACATTGTCATTTCCTTTTTTTTTTTGTACAACTAAGGCACACATGCTGAACACAAATAAGGAAAATATATACAGTCTTTCGCTGAACAATCTGAAACTGAGTGGTGGTCAGAAAGCCAAAAATCATTCTTGGATTCAGATACTACCTCATCAGGTTCTAGTCTTCTTGGCTGATTCAACACTACATTTTGTTGATCCTCATCATCCGCGTCGGCGTCTCTCAACTGTTCGAGCCATTTGTCAACCGCAGACTCAGCACCTTCATCAAGGACATTTATGGTACTACTAGATGCCATTATATCAACTGAAAATAGAAAAACATGCACAATTACAGTACCGTAAATCAAAACTATATTACATTAATACCCCGGTGAAGTCCCGTGGACTCCACTAGCATGTTTACTTACCGATCAGTCGCGAATCGACTTCCGCTCTACCCCGCGTCTGGCACGTCACTGTATGAAGGTACTGATTATGATGATAGAAATAGATTAGATATGAAAAGGATATTTTGAACTGAATTTAAAACTGTGTTGGTCTCTCATTTTCGTTCATAAATTAAAGGCTAAATATTGTGCATAAATTTGTGCTATGAAATGTTGAGGTAAATGGCGTCTACGGGGTTTGGATGAGCGGTATAAAATTATATTAGTAAAATGATTGGGCTCCTATCATTCATGAGTTATTGCTCATAATCACATTGAATTTGGTGAAAGAAAGATATAAAATAACTTAACATAAAATCATGTCTTTTAAAAATTAATTGGAACGAACTAAATCAATAAATATTGTGCGATAAACCTCACCTAGTTCAGTTATAACTGATAAATGACAAATGTCAATACAACTACCTACATAACCATTAGATACCATTTGAATTCATAAATCTTTTAAAATAACAGAGGTAAAATTGTCACAAGAATTCAAACTTTCGATATTGAACTCTGCACTACATTGTGACACTAAACAATATCAAACAGACAGAATAGCCTTCGAGATTGTAATATTACGATGGATGACTAAGTAATCATTTTAAGTTAAGATGAAGAAAATGACGGTTTAATCTTACCTTAATTTTCCTATTTGAATCACTTCAGTGATTTAGTTGCTGCCGATGTCGCATGCCGTGATAATCATGATGATGAATAATAAATCATAAAATGCAATCAGTTCTTAAAAATATGATACCAGTTTGAGCAGGGTGATGTGAAAAACAAGTCATTGCTTGTAGTTTCAGCATGGATTTTTTGGATCGATGCGTTCCTATTCCCACGGAAAATAATCCCACTTAAAGGCTTTGATTCTGTTGTTGAGAGAGTAAAAAAAGAAACCACCCTCTCCTACATAGCTTTTTATTTAGTTTGCTTTGAACATGCAAATAATACCATAGTATTGGTAACAAAGTGCAAGACAAATGGACTGAGTATTTCCTACTTTTCAGTACAAGAACGTATTTTATAAGAATTACTTTTTTATTCATAAACAAATCCTAAAAAAATCATGGCGAAATGTTGGTGTAATATAACACCTCTGCCATGCGTGAGTCTATAAATAAAAATAAATAAATACTTTTTTACTATCGCATGCATCACGAACACCTAAAACGGAAAAGATTGTCAAATAGTGCATATACACTTTTATATTATTTCACACTAGGCTATACCCGCAACTTGGCCCGCATGAATTATACATCTAATCTTTCTTTAACAATAACACTATCTATTGCTGAAAACCGTACAAAAATCCGTTCGACAGTTTCTTGGTTTATCACGTTCATACAAATATGTCTGTACGTGGCAGGGACTCCATTTTGTAATTGTGTATGAATTCTAATAACTTTGTCCATTATGTATGAATTCTAATAACTTAAATATCTATAGAAAACTAGCGCCTTTATCAAACAGTCTGCGATCGTGATAGTGTCTGTAATATCGCACAATAAGCTTCACCCACTCCGCACCGATTCAAGTTGGTGGGAGCCGGCATTCCATTTCAACGACTGCATAGTTATCAAGTCTCACAATATTGGTAGGTTGTGTTCAAAAGGAAAATACATGATACACAATACCACTGTATAAAATTAAATAGGTAATACAATGGATATAATAGCAATCATCTACGTCGTTATATTATAAACATATTTAATATTTGATTGATTCCCATCGTTTCACTTAATAAAAGTAACCAATACCAGGTACTCCATTTATTCTAATATCATCAGATATTACTAAAGATACTCAACAAAATTGCTGCCAGTGGATGAATCATCCGTCCCAAATAATTTAAATGAAGAGTGAGACCTTTTAGAACGAGATGAGTCATTAAAATGAGAGGATTTAAGAAGTAAGTAATTATATTAATTTTCCAAACAAAATCAACCATTACATAAATATTAAAAGCAACTTAATTATGTCTTAAAATAAAAATAAGGGTAATAATTACATACAGGACGAAAATCAAATTAAAATTAAATTTAGAAAGCGCCATGCAAGTCATCAGCATCGCAGTCAATTGGAAGCGTGCCCAGAAGACTGGCAGGATTGCCTAGTTTTATAGCAATGCTTATCTTTTGTGCTAAATACGTGCCAGCCCTCTGGTCACCCGAAGCGTCGATCAGTCTTTTTGCGAGATCTCTAAAAAGGGATCTCGCACTTGGACTCCATGGCCCCAAGGTTTCTACCTCAAACGGCTCAAATACATAATCTCCTACTAGATTTACGTATTTGCGACGTTTGAGGGTCTCCGCTGAAGTAGCAGCAGCGCTCGCACAACCTGCTGTGCTGGGAAGATGAGATGGCGCAAGGCTATCGACACAATACATGTTGCGTCTCATACCAATGTCCTACCCAGCTTCCACGGCAGTAAAGACATCCCGTCCGATCTCTTCCCATCGTCGCGTGCCAAGCCATGAGGTTCAAGTCATGGCTGGAACGCCAGCGGTGACAAGAGTACGGAGCAGTATGTCATTGACGTTGGCGTGTCGTGAAATACGACCTGCGCTCCTGCTGCATGAGAGACCATGGTGACCAAGGCTATTGATATACTCTCCACGCTGACAGCGATGCGGAGAGACACATGACGCGCCTAAACGGAGGCAAGTTGCGAAGCGGAAGGTCGTATCGTCTAACATGGTACCTATATTGGACGATGGCAGTGCCTGAAGCCAGAGGCCCGATTCCCATTCTCCCACAGCCAGCAGGCGAGCACGCTCCACAGCGTTGGCCGATGTATTGAGGACATTTTCTTGTAAAACGCTGCAAAGCGGCCTATCCCATTGCCTCTGGGAGAATAAGATTCGGGGTAACTCAGTTCCTGGACAAGCCTTTCTCCAAGCGTTCATGGCATCGGCCTTACACGGCACCTCAGAATCAACCAGTGTAGGTGCTAAGATTTTCTTGGTCAATTCTGCAGTGCTGTGGACCGACAGTTCGCTCCAGAGATAATAGATGACAGACAAGTGTTAACGTACACGTGTAACATAATTGGTATATCAATATCTAATCATAAAGACGTAAAAATAGAATACGAAATATATGAGGCTTATTATTCAAGACGAAATAGTAGTACTCATGAATAAAAGATTTAGAGGTCACTATCAATCTAATATTGTACAAGAATATATTTTGGTATCACAAAAATGGTGCCTTATAAACAAGAGTGAACGAGTAGCGACAGTAAAATATTAGTTCTCAGCTTTTTGGCACGGCACCCACTATACTTAGTATAAAAAATTACAATAGGTAACTAAGAATATGTTATATTGTTTATTTGCTGTCCTATCAACTTAGGAAAAGTTATTGTTGCGTTTCAACTGAGCGTGCCTCTGATTTACAAGCATACTAAAGTAGGGGATAGAGAAATGGAAGGATAAGGAACACACGCTAAGAGCTTCTCGAAAAATTGCTCGCGTCCTTTCAATGATGTCAAAGCAATATTAAGTTTAACACAGTACTTACTATCCTTTTTCAGACTACTATCGCAAGAGGAATAAATCTCTCTCATCATAAATATCACATCCAGCGTAAAGTAAGGTGCTAAACACGTGCTTGCACTTTAGGGTTCCTAGTTTTGACACTTAAGCCGATAAGTAGTAGAAAACTTGCTTGTTAAAGTATTGCAGTAATTAGTGAAAAAGAAGTAAAAATGTTCTAAAAGTATAATTATGTCGCTTGTTGTAACAATAAGCTATGGTAGATTTAAATGTACCTTACCTACATCGTGTGATAGAAATGCTTTACCATTGTTATAAATTAATTCTATAATCTATTTTCGGACGATCTTACGTCGCTATTGAGCATTCTTGCAAATGATTACATGTTTATATACTCGTGTCAACCCGATACACGTGGCCGACTTTTATCATCTGAACTGAAGCATGATGTAAATATATGTTCTACAGAATACATTTTTTTATCATAATAGACTTTTTATAATATCCAACAGAACGAGTGTTATTGAAATCTATGTTTCTAAGCAGATGTTTCATCCGGCTTTCAAGAATCTGACAAGTTCACTTTCTGTTTCAAGGTTACAAATTGCCATTTCTATTTCTGTCTGCCTTTGTGCGGTAAATATTTACTCATTTCTAAATTCACTTACATAATTATAAACTTCGCTATGAAGCAATCACAATATGATACTATAAAATATATTAATTTCGTATCCTGAATTTAGTATTTGATATCAAAATATCTCAATGTTACAATATGTCGAATTTTGATTTCCAATAATTTTAAATTTTAATAGATATCTAGAATAAGAGCGATTAATATAGTTTTGTTTAATGATTCAATACAAGTTCCAAGAAATTTGAATTCGCCTTATTGATCGCCAAATTGCATGTTGCAAATACTTTGCTTCTCTCAATTTTACGATAAGCTTGTTCAAGAATACTTAACCAGCTTACCAAATAAATTCATCAAAGCTTTAACATGCACTCACTTTCTGTTAACTCTAGTTTCAGAACATGCGAAGGCACTGGTGCCCCTTAAGAACCGTCAAATATCTTCAAGACAATCTGCGAACTGCCAGCAGCAAATTCACTGTGAGTCTGAATACTCTGAATTCGATAATAGCTGTAATATTCCAGAACCACAAGTATCACTTAGAGGCATTTCGTCCCAATTTCCTAATCTTGTACCGTAGACAGATTCAATTTGTGGTGGCTAACAGATAATGGGGCCACAAATATGCCGTGTAAAGCCAAAGTGCATTGTAATGGCCCGATTACAGATAGTTATGTGCACAGTTACAGCTCCCCTTTGAAAAATTGCTCCTTTTGCTTAAGGTGAGTACCGGCGAGGACATTATCTCAACTATTTCGACATAATAAAATTTTTCAAGAATGATATTTGTCTTTTTCTTGAATGTATAAGTTATCTCAAATAATAAATTTGAGATTTCAAGAATGATGTAAAATTAGTACACTTTTTTTCTTAAGAATGACTGTATACTTAGTTCTACGTTTTTACTAAAGGTTAAGGATAAAAATACCTGTAAATACTTGAGGCTACTTTCAACGTTATATATTAACGGCCAAACAATTTGTACTGTTTCCTTTCATTTGCTAAACCGTACACGCCTTACTCTGCGTCATTCACACCATCTGTATTTCTCTTAGTAAAATATAAATTCTCCTTTCGCTTTTTAAAATAATGATTAAAAACTATGCAGCGAGATACTTGAAGTTTGTTTTGTGAAAGGACATTTAATAAAGTGGTTTGGTGTCCTCTTACAAGTTAACATTCCAGTATGTACTCACCTTTAAGTATTTTTCAAATGTAAACGTATATTAGCTTCGCGTTGGTATATCTACTGATATAGAGTGATGTCTGCGCGTTACGCGTATATGGAGTTTTCTTTTAAAATTAATATTATTTTTTTTAAATGGAATATTATTTTTTAATCTTTTACAACCATTGGCGAAAATTTGCTTTAAATGCTTGACGCTGGCGTTAGATTTCTTTTGGTTTTACATACTATTTATTATATATAATATTTATGTGAGTGGTTTTAATAGCAAGTTTATTTAATAATACAGATGAAAGTACATTCTGTTTGTCACGATGTGTCATAGGTTACACCAGTCGCGGTCACGGCGTCCGTCACCAAGAAGAATGGGTTTCGTTATACGAGTAGAGTATTTTGTCCGGTAGGTACTTCGGCAACCAACACTAATGACATCTTCACGTCAATGTACTTTATCACTTGCTTGGCACATATTATGTTGATAATAGGATTTCAAAATGTAGATAAGCGGTACCAACTCTCGCCGACGGAAAAACGTGCTTTTTATTTCAATCGCATTACGAATTATTCAGGAAAAGTAGTGACGATTGGGACTGTGAAATTTAGCTTTGGCCGTAATTATTCGACTTTTAATAGCTAACGGAAGTAGTTGAGACCTTGTATATACCATACTAATTACGAGCGAATACTAATTGCACGATGCAGGATCTAAATCAGTCGTGCCCGTTAGATGTCGCCTGTGTCGATTGTCTTTGCCATTCTACTTTAGATAGCACTTATTGTATGCAGCTACCGTTACAACTGGCATTATATAAATATTATTATGTGTACAAAAATAGTGAAATTTGAAAATATTCGACATATATACGGTGATAATTCCATTTCTTATTTACATCCAACGATAGAGAAATTCTCTCTAAAAGGCAGCAGGTTTTCTCAAAAAGAGGAAAATGTAGCTAAACTGTACCGTGGTGATCTCCGGTTAACTGGGAAACGTTACAGCGAGGTCTAATTCAAACAATGTAGGGAAATGGAAGACTTTATTTTACCAAATAGTTTCCGCATCTGTTTTGGCAATCAAAATTCAGGTTCGTTACGTGTGCATTTAGTTTTCATGACTGAATATTTTAAATGCATGTTTGGTAAATTAATCACAAATAAACCTTTGTGGAAAAACAAGATAGTATATAGTATAAAAAAGGTACATTTTGATGTACCTTAAACCTTTGAACATTGTGTTTCATTTGTTACATAATACCTCATCATCATCAGCCTGTAACAGTCCACTGCTGGACTAGGCCTCTCCTTTGAAAGGAGGAATTGGCCTACTATACCACGCTGGCCAAACGGGTTGGTATAGGGTTTGTATCAAGTTTGCCTTCTCTTACAGTGCTGTTCTCTTTTTTTTTATAGTAATAGGCGGCACACGAGCATACGGATTGCCTGATGGTAAGCAATTACCGCTGCCCATGGACACATGCAACACCATAAGAGTCACAAGTGCGTTGCCGCCCCTTGGGGTTGGGAAATGGGATATGATAAGGAGTGGGATGAGGGAGAAGGAATAAGGGATAGGGCCTCCGGCACTCTCACACACCGAACGAAACGCAACATTTTAGGTACTGTTACTTTACGTCGATTTTCTATGAGAGGGTAGTACTTCCCTGGTCGATCCGACCCATTCATGCTGAAATATGCCCCGTCTGCCGGCTCTTACGACACCCATGGGATGATATGGGGTGGTGACATTTCGTATTCTTAATCCGTCACCACACGGACTTATACCTAAATCAATTTAAAATCGAGCGTAAAAATAATATACAATAAACTAGGTATACAACTTTAGATCCGAAACCATGGTCATTATGATCTTAATAATAAAACAACTAAAACCTCTCAGGGGCAGTCTTTATCTCACTATCTCACCATGAGACTAACGCAATCTCAGAGGGAAGCCGCAAGAGCTATTAGCTCGGGGGGTGGAAGTTTCATTGTCAAGGGCATAATTACGGGGAAACCCGCCCCGGGTCACGAGACCGGCGATGGCGAAACCGGTGCCGCACCGCTCGACACCCCTAGCCGCTCACACCGGTGTTGCCCTCTTGTTGCCTTTATGGTAGAGTTTGTTTGCCTTGGCGGCTATTTAGAGAGGGCCCATTTAGTGAGTTGGCGAGTCACCGTCTGCCCCTTTTCGACGTACTTTAAGAGTACTTAAGGCAGGCACCGGCATTCATCTATAGTTTTCATCTAAACCAATCCATTTAACACCTATCCCAATAACCCAGAGTAATAAGTTTCCATAAAAGTATCAATATTCCCTCACCTGCTGCGGCTAACCCATGACTTTACTTAATAGTGCAGTTATGGAGGCTCCTCAGTAGGTGTCCCATCACATTCTAGATTAAAACTCTCAAAGGGCCTCTACGCGTTGGACCTATATCTCCATATACGCCTGCCAAAGGGCCGGGTATTGTTCTAACAAATTAGAATAATACCCGTGAAAGAGAAACAAACAAGTAAAAATCATTTATCAAATTTTGTATGAGATATATTTAAAATGTGTAAATTTGATATTATAAAAAAACATATATCTATTTATTTTCTCTCATACGGTACAAGATGTGTATACCTAAATACATGCACGGCACTCAAACACATTTATAAAAACTTCGTCCAATTTATAAAACAAATCTCCAACCCCTTCATATACTTCACCTAAATCAAATTAATAGCTTCAGGGCCGAAAAATCGATTGAACAGTACGCAACACAGTCGAATGCCTTCCAAAGAAGGCTTCGGTTCAATATTTCGCATACTAGAACTCCACCCAGCGTCGAAGCTGTTGTGTACGAAATAGCATACTATTATGGTCTCATTTAACAAATTATTCTACTAAGAAACGAGCGGAAGACTTTGTAAAGGTATCACATGTGGTTGTCATTCGATTATCAAATTATACTTAATCTATGCGATTAAAACAGTTGTGATTAAAACGTTGCGGACTCTCGTTTCTGTTTCAGCTTCCAAAAGAATTTAAAATGTACTTTTATTGCTACTCTTGTGGTATAATTTGTATAGCAATTTGTTCTTTTTAGGGAACCCTTATAGATTCGCCACGTCGGTCTATCTGTCCGTATGTCATAGCCACTTCTTGCTCAAACAATTGAGACTTTCAGATTTGAAAATTGGTAGGCAGATATTTATTTTGTGAACCGCTTCACAATGTGCATACAAAAATAAAATTAAGGCGGGCTTTTCATACATGGAACACACATGAACAAAATGTTTTTTCATCGTTAATATACATGCAAGATGTCTAGGTTGTTAAAAATTACATTGAGGTTCTTAAAACTATTATTTATCTGAGTCAATTGTTTAAAAGATATACGCTTCCAAATTGGTAAAAAGAGTGTCCCACTCCCCCTTTTAAAGTTTAAAGTAAAAAAGTGACAAATCCGGTAGTTCTGACTGCCTCCGTGGTCCAGTGGATATCGTATGCATCTCCTTATCCCGGTTTCGATTCCAAAAGTTGTTACTGAGAAAAGTCAAAAGTGGGCTAAAGTGTTACTGAGTTTTTCCGAATTCTCAGTAGCAGCTATGTGAGACCAAATAATATGCTTACGTTTTCCTAGTTTAGTGAAAGCAGAAAGAAGTTGTGGATTCCCAGATTAAACTGAGAAATACATAGCACTTAAAGTGTCGTTGTTAGACCGAAAATGGTGTCTTTAAAGTAATGTTGCAAACAGACCAACCTCGCGTTGTGTTTTTCTGAGAATTACTTTTAAGGATAAAGATATTTATTTGCTAAAACACGTGTAAAAGTACATAATAAAAGCATTATAAAAATGTTTATTACACAGATCTTTAAACAATAATTTGCATCAACGTGTTTGACCATATTAATAATTGGTGTACAAATATAAGTAAGCCATTCCAAATAAAAAAGGTACATAACTTTACAAGTATACAGTATAATGTTTTCTGAATCAGATATTAAGCATTCAGTAATAGATGTTATAGAGATTTTGCGAGAGCAACGTGCAGTCTAGAGATACCTCTGAGGCCCAATTCTCATAATTATATTTTTCAAAATGCAGTCGACCTAATGTCAGTGTCATACTCACGTCACAAAACTAAATGGTATTCTCCTAAATAAACCGGTACTTGAATGTTATTGTAATGTTATCACGACTACATCGTAAATTGAACAATGTGTCAACGTCGAACTATATAAGTCACATTAGACAATAATGAAATTGTAAATCAGCAGAATACTGATTCTGAGTCATTTCAAAATCTAATCTCATTTCGTTCAAAATAAAGTTTCAATGTCATATAAGACAAGAATAAGCAATAAGCATGCAGTTTGTTTGCTTACATCAAGGTTTTTGGATTTGAAGATTAAGTAGTCACAATATTTTTTTTTCATTATCACATCGCCGAAGGTAATAATTAAATGTAGCAAATGTGGCAACTCCTTTAAAACATTTTGTATTTCCTTTCCCATTTCAATATTCCTCGTATCTTTTTATAACAAGAAATATTTCACCTAAATGTCTCCTCCCTTTGTATTGTAGCGTATATTTTTACCTTACCTTATTGATTATATAAAACGACATTATTTTTTGATGGTAGATTGCTTCAGGCAGTTTCTACATGAGAAGAAATTTTGTAGACCGAAGTATTGAATAATGTCTTCTTCATTTTACTTTGTAGGCTTCGGCTGTAAAATTGTTTAATACATTTTGCATATAATTTGCGTAAGCTTCATATACTTAGCAAGAAAATTCTGTGATACCTTGCCTCGAAGATAATGGTTCTATATCTACATATAAATATGGCTGGTATGGAATAATAATTTATAGCGGCACCATCCGTACCATTACTTTTGTTTCGAAAAGTAGAAGTGTCGGATGTTCAATAATCCTCGCACTAGTTGTTTTACTACCTACTGTGTTGTTTGCTACTAGGAGGTATCGTTTTATAGACTCACGCCTGTATCCCCGAAGGGGTAAGCAGAGGTGTAAATATTACACTCACATTTCGCAATGAATTTTTAGGTCCCACGTAATAGGGGGCGAGCCTATTGCCGTTACCGGGCACGTCACCAGACTCCGTGCTGCTACTGAGAATTCAGAAAAACCCAGTAACACCTTTGCCAAGCCTGGGAATCGAACCCTGGACCTCCGACCAGCAGTCGCATACACTATCCACTGGACCAAGGAGGCAGTATTGTTTTGAAAGTAAATAAGTTTTTATTATATTTTGACTATAGTTAGTGGTGTCCGTGTGGTGACGGATTAAGAATACGTAATGTCACCACCCCATATCATCCCATGGGTGTCGTAAGAGCCGACAGAGGGAGCATATTATGCAGAGAACACCACTGTAAGAGAAGGAAAACTTGATACAAACCCTATACCAACCCGTTTGGCCAGCGTGGTATAGTAGGCCAATTCCTCCTTTCACAGGAGAGGCCTAGTCCAGCAGTGGACTGTTAAGGGCTGATGACGACGAGTGGTCTATAGTTTCTTTAACCGCCGGACAGCTCATCAATTGCCAGCAACTAAATGAACGTCAAATTATATTAATAACTAATACGAGACATACAAAAACATGAAACCATAGCTCATTTATGATCGTTTCAGTTTTTACAGGCCTCATTGGAGATATTCTTTACGCAAACTAAAATGGTGGTAAAAATGTTTACCACCATTTTAGTTTATGTATGGTATCTAAAATTGCATGTGATCTTTAAGTTTTGTAAAAGTACCTATAAAAGATTCTATGTGTATTCGTCATATTGCCAAAATTCATGATTTTTTGTTTTATTTAATCTCACACTTTTGAAATACTCGTACAACGGAATCTTAAAATAAGTTTGTATACGTTATTTCAGAATTCAAATAGCCCAGAAAACTAGTCGTATTGAAAGTTGTCATAATTCTCGTTTACTCAAATGGCCGTCGTAGGTCGGACAAGCTCTGCGATCCCCGATAGCCCGCATGTCTATCAGTCCTCGTCTTATCCCGTCCACTGGGCCGGCCACTCATCGTAAGCCTATACGAGCTAAAACCAAGCAATCACTGCCTACAAGCACTTTCGTGATATACATAGTTGCTAACTTTTATTTGTTTTTGGGTAAGAGTTTGATTGTTAAAGTTGTATTGAATGATGACTGCGTCATGTATGGTAAATAAGGTTAATAATAGCGGTCATAATAAATTATATGTCACTTATTTTCAAGTACGGTAAATACATCTTACACCGTTAGGATACACATTGCTTTCATTATTTTAGATTTTAAAAGGCACTTGTGATAAATTACACTTACATACTTTTTACAAGCATTCAACTTCCTGTCAATTCAAAAAGCATCACCTATGCCATTCAGAATGTAAAAATATGTAGACTATAGCACATATTATCAATAGCTATATCAGTTAGGTATCAAGAAAATGTGTTTAAATCATTAACGTTTCAATCGCTTATTTCCAATGAAACTTTGACTGAACCTTTTTGTTTACGCCACACACATGTTTTCTGCCAAATCAAGATATTTCAAGATAAAGCTGAGTAAATTAGGACAATATGGTTTACTACCATGTAATGCAAAGTCAATATCAATATCGTTCTACTTTAGGCTTCCAAAACTATATTGGAGCGTTCGCGAAAATATGTTTTCATCCTAAAATATATATGTTAGCTCCTTGTAAGACACTTTAAAAAGCCTTTTTCTACAGAATATGATTTTTGCCTTTACCATTGGTAATCCAACATTCATCATCATCATCAGCCTGCCGTAGTCCATTGCTGGATATAGGCCTCTCCTATGGCACGCCACTGAGCCCGATTTTCGGCTCTTCGTGTCCAGCCGCTGCCAGCCACTTTGCATATATCGTCACTCCACCTAGCTGGAGGGCGTCCTACACTACGTCGTATTTCCCACTAAAACTGATTTTAAGTGGCAGAAATAAATGAGCAGACGCACATAATGAATATAAATCTTTAAACTGCTACGTTAAGAACAATTAATTCGTCTGATAATTACAAACAAATTCAAAATAGCCTTTGTTTCGAAATAACCAATCCAACATTCACCTCATCGATATTATCTTGACCACCATAAATACGATCACACTTTCATACAACAGACTGCCCTACAAATCCTTTAAATCCACTATATTGAAACTGTTAGCAAGTGGGTACACGTTCAAACTCCATGATGGAGAAAATTACTCGCCACCACAGCACATAGAATCTTCTTCTTTGCCTGGCTTTTTCCCATTTTATTTGGGGTCGGCCCTCCGTGTCATGCGTCTCCAGGTAGCTCGGTCCTGGGTCGGCTCTTTGTTGACTTGGACTTCTTTGAGGTTCTTATTTACTACGGACATCCATGTGATTGGGGGTCTTCCTCGTCCTCGGGGTTTGGTTTCGATGTCCAGCACTTTCCTGGTCATGTGGTCGGATGGTCGCCTCATAACGTGTCCGTACCACCGCAGACGGCTCTCCTGTAGTTTATCTGGGATAGGTCTCACTTTGAAGGTGCCTCTTATGTGTGTGTTTCTGACATGATCCAGCCTAGTTACACCACCTGCCCACCTGAGCATCTTCATCTCTGCGTAGTGTAATTGATCTTCATGCTGCTTTTTGAGTGGCCACATTGATTGGCTCCCGCAGTATAAATATTAGTTCATTGGCAACCCCAACAATTGGGATAGATTGCAAGCCCGCATACGCACTTTATGCACCGCATGCCTTTGATAGTTGTTTGTGGAAAGTTAACTGGATATAATTTGTTCGAGTATTAGATGTTGTGTTAATTGTGTCGCAATTATTTGAGGTCAATAAACTAGTTTGATATGCCTTGATGCCTGCGAGCAATAATTCTACCAGCTCCGTTTTTATTTCAAGGCGAAGTGTGTGTACGATCGCATTGTTGCTAACTTCAGAGTGAACATGCGAGCATTGCAACTTCGGGTCAACAACATTTCAGAATGCATAGTAAATTCAATATACCCGGCTCATTTGTTAACTCTATTTTACTAATGAGCAGACAGGTGCATTGTTTATATTCGTGATACTACTGTCAATCATGTCAAAACAAAAGTAAAATACGCTGTTTATCATTACCAGCCAGACCATTTGGTTGTTTTCGATGTACAAGTATAGGAAAACGTCAGTATAACTGGCAACCTACAACTTATTATGATACCGTGGGCAAAATAGCCCTGAGCAATGAAATACCCTTCGATATCATGTACCATAAAAGGCAAACGGTTAAGCTGAAATGAATTTTTCATCTAAAGCAACCGCAGTGTTTGCACATTGGAGCCCCCAAGTCGCTCAAGGGATTAAACTGTTATCACTTGTCCACTGCTTTGTCAAGAACTTTACAGCTTGTAAGGCCTGGCAGTCAGGAAGATCTTTGACTGCCAAACATTTTGACATCGATCTAAATCATCAAATAAAGCTTATAAGTATTTGGGTTTATATATTTAAGCATATATCCTGTCAATGTCTTTGATCTTGAGTTAAAGATAATGATTAGTCATATTTGTCAAGTGTCATGTTATTCAGAAAACAATAAATTTTCTTTAAGCTCATTATAATCCTAACTTTTCCCTCGAAGTTATATCATCATCATCATCAGCCTTTAACAGTCCACTGCTGGACTAGGCCTCTCCTTTGAAAGGAGGAATTGGCCTACTATACCACGCTGGCCAAACTGGTTGGTATAGGGTTTGTATCAAGTTTTCCTTCCCTTACAGTGCTGTTCTCTGCATAATATGCTCCCTCTGTCGGCTCTTACGACACCCATGGGATGGTGATATTCCGTATTCTTAATCCGTCACTACACGTTCGAAGTTTATAATTATGAGAATATAACGAAATTATATTCTCATATTTTAAATGATGACTTAGCATATTCGTATCCTAAGGTTTATCGAATGTGACGATCGCAAGTTCGTGCGTAACATAACTAAACTATCTCCGTGTGAAGGTCGAGGCACACATTTGCTCACTCTCGCATACTTCCCTGCAGCCATAAAACTTACAACAGGCACGATCTTACATAATACGATCAATTTGCTGAAACTTATCTAACGCACACACTCGTATACAACTATCTTTATCTAGTGTGTAAGATTTACCACACGTCAATCCATAATACTTGCTGGTCGTAAACAAAAATTCACTGTACATAAAAGGCAGTGAGTGAAAAGAGTAATTTTCTCCTCCATAAAAACAGTTAGGCAGTTATTTATGGTGATACCGCAATCTATACAAGGGATTTCGCTCCGGGCAGAGCATTAACGATTATCCGGGTTTTTCCTACAAAGAAATATTACTTGACAAATAAATTGCGTGTAGGGTTTTTGCTCATCAAGGTGCTATGGATTTTGTAAAACGATCGGCTTAATGGACTAAAGGATCCAAACTTTTCTTTCCTTACTTCAAACATAATACACCGCTAAGTGTCTAACGTTAACTGTGTACTGTCCAAATATCCTCAACATTTTCCTGCTTTATTTTACTGATCCTGTTCCAATAATTGATTGATAATTAAATATAGTACATCGGAATCACGGGGGTCGTCATTTACCCTAGAATGGAGACATTCCGATCTCCTTTCCTCACACCACGAACACGATTTCGCAGAAACACTTCGAGGAAATAAAATGCCGCTACGAGAAGGGATGAAGGGAAAAAAATCAAATTTTATGTCGGTAAAAACGCTTAAAGATAAACAAAAGAAACTGGGTACGCTTGAAGTCAAAAACTCTGTGAAAAAGTAGGTGTGTACCGCCAAACAGCCGCGTCAACCTGACATTATCGTGCGCGTGCGACATTGCCATGTGATTAGCATACAGATTGTTTACATTTATCCGCACAATACTGTCTCGAATTTTTGCATTTCGCCTCCACTTTGCCAGCAATTATTCCCTACTTTTAAGTTGTTTAGTATTTATTTATAATACTGGGTTAACAACGTTAGCGGTGTTTGTTTTTATTATAGGTTGGCACAAGAAATGAATGATGTTATAATGTTTTCATTGCGTTCGCATTACTGTGTAGTTTTATGACCTCTTTTATCGGTTGTGACTAATACTTTTACTGCGGCATCTTCAGTCATTGTTTATTGGGAGATAAAGGCTATTTTTGTATTACGTTACAACGCTTCATTGATATATAAACAATTGGAATAAAATGTTGCACCATTGACGTCTTTTTAGTTTTATGGCTTTCAGTAGCAAATAAAATGATTACATGTTCGTCTCTCGAATCTTTGTTTGAAAACCTAACCTCAGTGGAACAACTCAGGGCATGCCGCTTAAATCAATAAAGCTATTGTAAAGTAGATTCAACACAAACCAATCCGTATAGTTTTTTTTCCTACTGCAGTGACATTTTTATCGATCACATCATCATCAGGTCATAAATAGTGTGCCGGTACACGACCTCATCGCATGATCGCATCGATCAATTTCGGCGCAGATGCTGTATGATTAATCCATCAGACATTCCGAAAATAAACGCAGATTACCGAAATCTACCAAGTAAATTTTGTACCATATTTTGGCTTAACCCTAAAACGGCCGATCCTTCAAATCTTAGCAGAAAAATACACTAAGCAACAGTTATTGTTATCGGACATTAATTAGGAGTCTCGTTACAATTTATTACATCCAATTTCAAGTTAATTAACCTCAACAGTTAGTTGCTGACACGCGAGCCGAGAATTCTGCGATGTCTTTATAGGAGTAAATTTAACGAAGTAATAGAAACTAAGCCTCTCCGTATAATGTTACCTTTTTCTTTCACGGTGCATAAGTTTATCAATAATACTTAATATATTATAATACCGCTTTCTTAAGTTGGTCGAAAATAATACTTGATTTCATCTTAATAACAAACAAAATTTTCACTCGTCTAAATTGTAGTATAGGATACGTCTAATAACTCAATGAAAAAGCTTTTAGGGCTATTAGAAATAATGGTAAACTAAGACAAAACAGACGGGTAATATATCATTACCCGAAGGTCAAGTTATTTCCCTCGACAGGCAATTCCAATGAGTCTCTAGAGCCATATGCAGGCGAGCCGGTTCATTTGGTGCGCTCCACTGTCGACCGTGCCCCGCTTGTTGTGAATAGAATCCAAATTACTTGAAAAATTCTTAGAGTGCATCCCCCAGGAACAAAGTGCTTCAGTGAAATTCCCCTTTCGTTGAATTTAATGATAAATATTCATTACATTGACTGTGCAATGTGCATACAGTTATTCGCATAATATTTGCTCGCGCTTTATTATGTCTCTCTTGTTGCAGGCTGTGTTTGCAGAATATGGTATATTCAGTTCTTGCGGTTGTTTATCATGAGCAATACATGCGTGCATAGCAAAATTAGAGCCACATAATATTCAATTGTAGAAATACTAACAGATAAATACAGCATGTACTGATGACTTATTTGTGGAATAGTAAAGCCATGTTGTTTTAATACTAGTCTCCCACAGAACATTTGATTTGTTACTATAAACCTGGATGCCGACATTTTGTTGATATAAATATGGCAGAACCTGTTAAGTCTATATTTAATATTTTCAATATTTTCGAATATGATATCCACCATATAGAATTTTGGCTACGGCAGCCAATCTGAACGGGGATTAGCCAAATGTGCGGGAGCTATAAAGGCTGCTACACTCAGTGCGGGCGGCACAGCCGGCAGCATACGAAGCCGCGCGCCTGGCCGCACGAATGAGCCGCCAGCATGGCCGCGTGGGTAGGCCGCCGGCCAGCCGCGGGTTGCAACTTGCTACTTGTGTGTGGTCGTTCTATTAGGGTTGACAACCATACTTTATAACAAAGTATCCTACTTTATTTTTGGCAATTATACTTTATACTTTTGTATACAAATAAAGTATACGAAAATACTTTATTTCCAACACTTACTGTGACGTGTAAAACAAAACAGTAATTATGATTACTTATCTATACCTATATCGTTACACATAAGTTAAATGGATGATGGAAATTATTAAGACTTAAAGAGATCTTAAAGAAATTCACCACTGTAAAGAATTTTTACAGAAAAAGGCAATTGGCAGTAGCATAGACTAACGCCTGTATCTCACAAGGAATAGTCAGAGGTGTAATAGTACACCCACATTTCGCCATGAATTTTCAGGTCCCACGTAATAGGGGGCGAGCCTAGTTACCGGGCACATCACCAGACTCCGTGCTGCAACTGAGAATTCGGAAAACCCAATAACACTTTTGCCCAACTCGGGAATCGAACCCGGGACCTCCGATCAGCAGTCGCATACGTTATTCGCTGGACCACGGAGGCAATTTATACTTAAAATCATATCTTCGTATCCGTCCCCGCCACTTCAGAAGTTCAGTGATGAATCCAAAATGGCGAGAAGAAAGAAATAGAACGTCAATAATTAACGTAATTAAAAACTAATTGTTTATTTTTTAATTTTTATTGTCTAACAAGCTATGAAACATTTAAAGATAGAAAAATGAAAAATTGTTAGTTTATTTTTGGCCTATTCGAACAATTTTATACTTTATTTTTAGCAAAAAAAGTTTGCAACCCTACGTTCTATGCAACTGGAATGATGCCCGGCGGCTTTCTGCGGCCGATGCCGGCGGCACCGGCGCCCGCCAAAAGCCGGCGGCACGAGCTTCGGGACAAAAGGCACTGTGTGTAGCAGCCATAATAGTGTCTTATCACACTCTTGTTCTAACTCAAATTTGATAAGTAAAGAGGGATCTGTGACTAGGATTTTCAAGCAGGATATAAAAAAGAAAACAATTATAGTGCTTAAGCGTATGTGCAAACATAAGTGCACTCTCGTTCACTTTTCTAGTCCCTTAGGATGGCATAACAATATCAAACTGGATAGAGTTTGTGCGCAGGTACCAACTCGTAACATGATTTGCACACATAGCTATATTCCTGGCTTCAAGCTTCGGCAATTCCCAATATAGCTTTTGCTCAACCCGGGAATAGAACCAAGACCTCTTGATGCACAGTCGCTTGTAATACCGCTAAGCGACAAAGGCTAGTGTTATTACATGAATGAGGGATCACAGAGGAAGAAGTAGAAGAAAGTTTAATTGTTACAAACTAGTCTTTTATTTCGTCATTCAATCTGGCTAGTTTTAGATGAGTTTGTAAAAGTTTGTTACAAGCAAAACAAGGAATAGGATTTTTATCAGAGTACGGACAGCAAGAAAAGCGCGACCGTCCTTTTTAATTGCGAGAAGGTTATAATTTTGCATATTTTACAACTGCAAGAAAAGTTATTGCATTTCTGCAGCATATTTTTAATAAATACGGAGGGTACTATATCTTCTTACTTATTGTAAATGTTAATTTTGAATCGAAAATGCCCGAATTCGGCTAGTAGTTTACTACGTAGACTATCTAAGAGCCATCTTGCATCAATCATCTTAAAACGCTATAGATAAGTTTGGCCGTGCAATCTGCAGAACAAGTTTCAATACTTTTCTACGAACTGTATTTTTAATAAATAATAACTTTTTATGTCCCATGCCCAACAAATATCCAACAAGAAAACTTAAAAATAAAAATAAAATCAGTACTCGTGCGCTATTAAAGGTGGAATAGGGCTTCATAGGACGCCGGCTTTTAAAGGAAAGAAGAAATACGGTATAAATAAAACACATCCTACGACAAATACGATAAAGTTGACCGAACGAATTACACCTCCCTTAAACCATCTAAAAGCCTCTGTCTTCTAAAGATCAACACGAAAAACCAAGAACATCAGAATCGGTCAAGTTTCGTTAGTTTTTCCCCAGCTTTAGAAACACGAGAACGGTAAAGGACAGATGAGGAAAGGGGGAGGGGGGGGGATTTGAGGGAAGGGGATGGGAGGGTTAAAGGGGGGTGCAAGGGGAGAGCGGTGCTACGACACGCCGTGCCGTGTAATCTCAAGTTAGCGAGCAATTTGCTGTTTGCTTTCAGTAGTTCAGCTTTGACTATTAGATTGTATTACTTTACGCGAATCTAGGTGCGGCGCTTTTTTTACACCCGACTCGAATGGAGTTCTGGTGGTGTTATTTTTTTCGGGTTAGAATCTGCATGTTTAATTTATTTTTGTATATTTTCCGCTAGGATAAATTACGGTATCGTAGAGGAATCTTAGCGGACACTATTAATGTAATATTAGAAGCATAAGTAAAATACAATTCAGTTTGCCATCAAGTTGGCCACATTTCACTTTCATAGCATAATTTAAGGGCCCAGTAATTGCATTTGAGGTTAAGAGTGCCAGAATTGTTCTGCCAGTAAAATCAAGGTGTTAATAGAATTCTGCAAGGCTTGTAAAGAAATATTATACTACATATGTACAGACAACATCATCTAGTCCCAAACTTAGCAATGATTATACTATTAACTACTTACTACTTAGCAATGTTTATTCATTATCTAGTATAGGCATGGGATGAATGATGATGAAGATGAAGACATCTTCGTATGTATATCTATACTCTGTACTATATTGACAATAGATAAACAAACGAAGATACTTTTTTGTAAATACATATATTATACATATCGGAACGATCATTAGTAT
The DNA here is from genome assembly GCA_944739405.2 of Euclidia mi. Lineage (NCBI taxonomy): Eukaryota > Metazoa > Arthropoda > Insecta > Lepidoptera > Erebidae > Euclidia > Euclidia mi. The sequence continues at coordinate 82,116,398 of OX123182.2, read as the reverse complement.
GGGACGTCAATTGACTATGAAACGGAAGTGCGAAGATGGCGCGCTTCGACAGAGTCTGGTGTGACGTTCGCTATAGTTGAAGAGGGGGGATGACGGTTGACGTTCAACGGAGCAACGACAACCATCACTTCTCTTGAAGACTCCGAGCGGACAACAAGTTCGTAGAAACTGTCACTCGTTTCGTGTTCAGTAATACAAAATAGTTATGAGTTTTGTTAAATATGATTTGGTGTGAACTTATAACAAACTGTGATGTGAAGTGTTGATACCGGCAAAGAATCAAGCCACCCGCCTACATACATATAAACACCCAGACCTACACAAACATCAATGTTCATGCACACAAATGTTTGACTTGAGCGGGAATCAAACCCGTGACCTTTGGCATGGCAGTCATTTGCACTCACGCTACGCCACCGGCTTGTCAATAAAGAAAATCAATAATTCTGTAAAGCTTTCAATAGTGAAGTACCTACTTGTTTATATTTTAGGCATTCATCTAAACATTATCACTTGAATTATTATTGCTAAGAGGGATGAAAGCATTTTAATATAAATTTACACAAGTACTCAACCCGTTAATGGTCTATAACAATTTGTAACTTTTAATTGCGCTTACAACAACGGGCCAGATATTAAACGACAAATGTCCACATTTTACTCAACTTTGAATGCACATTTCAACGGAATGTGCCATTACTGTCCTCGTAGTTTTGGATTTTGTCCAAAACTTTGTAAGGTCATTCATAGTCGTTCAGATTAATATTGTTTTGTATGTTTATTGAATTTGGATGTTCCAAAGTGTAACAGTTTAAAACTCAAGTGATTTAAATAGCATTCGTGTACAACACGTGATTTAGACTGAATATATCTGAACAAACTTAATAATAATATGGACTAACTTCAACTGAAAATTAAGCTAAAGAATTATTTAAGATAATTGGCGAATAGGTGCAGCAATATACAGGGTGTCGCAAGACCCATCACCAAGCCGAAGTCTACTCGTTTTGCACATCATGCCAAGTCATACTACGCGAAAATAATACCTGGGAAACAAAAAAAATTTTTAAGCTTAAAAAAAATTACAACTTTTAATACCGGTAATGTATAGCGCGCGCCTGCAGAAATCGTACATACGCTGGCCGTACCTACCTACACCGTGCGCCGCGGTAGCGGCAGTTTATGATCACGTGGTCGCGCGGCCGAGGGGAATGATCTCGCAGCTGATTTATGGTAGGCATACACTACGCGTCGGGAACTTTAAAGCCGTTTATTTTAGGGAAATATTGAAAATTTTGTTTATGTTTATTTGGCAGAAAGTGTACATTTAACATTCTAAACACGATTTTGGAATAATTCGAAAAAAAAATCGTGACTTTGAGCCTCAATGTCTCCTGAACCAGTAATTTCCCAGGTATGGTGCCGAAGTAAAAACTGATCGTAATAATTGGTTTCAGTTTTCGTTAAGGGTCTTTTTACACCCTGTATAATTATGTAGAGCATTAATAATTGATTTCCCCATGGAATATAGCTATGTCTTGGTGTCACGCCGGTGAGAACTGCTCTGAGGAAAAGCTAATATTCAGTCAAATCCGGTTAGGCTAGAAACCGGACCCCAGATTCTAACTGGGATAACGCTTTGAGGATGATGGGTTTCCGTCTCTTTGCAAAGATACAATTTGCTTTATGTTTTATCCTTAGTAGTTTCTTACGATACTCACAGAACGAAATCGGGTAGAAACACGTTTTATTCTGAAACCGCCACCACACGAACATTGAAAGTCTGGCGATTTCATCTGACTTATACTTATTTTAACCCCATCCTAATCTTTTTACATGTACTGAAAAGACTGTTATTAAATCACACATTTTCTTGCATCTAATAGTTAATAAATACACATCACAACACGTCTTGAAATATTTTTATTATTGCGTTTTTAACTTTAAAGCCACAGCAGCTGATTGTAATCATAAGCATAAATATTCGCTAGCACCACGAGGTAGACTCAACTGCAGTAAATTCATACTGCACACGACTCCGTACACCGTAACTTACCACCGGTTTAATAACACACCCATAACCATGCGTTACCCTGATAGTCTCTAACGTACTCATAATACAACTCCTTACATCAATTACTGAGCCCTTCTAATGAAGACTAGACCCAGAGTCAAAAATCCCTACTTATATTATAAATTCGAAAGTGTGTATGTATGTATGTATGTTCCATTTTGACGCTATAATGGCTGAACAGATTTTGTTGAAATTTAATATAGACATAATTATTGGACCCTGGAGACGGACATAGGCTGCCAAGAGTTGCAAAAATTAACCTGGGAGGGATTGTAGGGAGGGTCAAAGTTTTTAGGGCACAAATCTAACTGTTGGCAGTAAGAACGTAAGCGCTGTAATAATTGAGTGCTGCGCATGTACTTTCCTATCTGTCAGTACTGTTGCGTCATACATATTATCATATTAAAGTCAATATTAAAGTATTCGTTCAATAAAAGAGATATTTGTGATCCCGAATATAACGCGCGATAAGCCGCGGGAAAAAGCTAGTTAATAATAATGCTAACAACGTTGGTTTTAAAGTGTTATATTCAAGGCAGTAAGCTGACACGACTAAAGATAATCAGGTGTGAAAAAAGCTTGTAAAATGGATCGTTCACAATGTTCGTGCGGTAACCTTAGGGTTACGTTTTATAAGCATGTGACTGCGTAATAGTGTGAAGCGTGCTTAATTATTTGGCGCTAAAATTGGTAGAATATTAAATTAGTAGGCTCTTAAAATAGTTTATTGGGTTTTTATTTTTTTAGTAGTAAATTTAGTATTTAAAGACTAACAATAGTCGAGTACGGAAGTGTCACTACACAATCCATGCTTTATAGTAACCGTTGGTCTTCATGGTAACCATTGTTTTATATAATTTTCATCTACCAAGTAATATGTGTGTTTATGCACTAGCTTAAGCTTTGAGGTATTTTTTTTCCTCCAACATTTCTCAGTCAGACAAGTGCAGGACGAAAGAAATTACACCATAACTTTAGAGAATTTAATTAAGTATTTAGTGTAAAGTTACATGAAATAATGATACTATCGTTGATATTATTTGACTTAATGTTCTTTTCTTTGCCATAATGATAACAGCAAGACGAATGCAGCATCGGACGAATGAAAATAACTATAATCTAGTTATTTTCCTTCGTCAAATGTTGGTCAATGATCATGATCTAGTTACTAGATCATAATCGTCATAACATAGATTGTTTAATAGTTTAACTTTACATAATTATTTTGCAATGATTGTCTTTATAATAATTTATATTTGAACTTAAAATTTTGATAGTTAGAGAACCATGAATTAAAATCAAGTCTAAAAATATTTAATAATGTTCACTTAGGTCCAATATCATCTATAAAACATAGACTCCAAACAATGGTATGTATATCACCGCCAGCTATGAATACACTACACAAAATGTAAAACAATAAGATTCTCAAAAGCCTGTGTCCAAAATCCGGAGAAGCTTTGTTGTCACAGAAGTTGTTTCGGTCGGACCACATTTCACGAAGAAGCATATTAAATTTTGAATACTTTATAAAAATATTCTTTACATATTCTTAGCCAGAAGCTAGTAGGATTAGTGCTTTGAGAATGTGGTTTTAGTTAGGTGTGTTAGAAATGTAAGCACAGGTTTTTGCCAGTGATTTTGAACAGTCATATTCGAATACAGCTGACAAATAGTTTGTTTAACATATCTAAGTCTAAAGTTGTGTAAAACCATTGAAGTACATAATTATATTAATTACACTGATTAATAGAGAGAGCGATGTGGCCTGAAAGAAGATGTTGTGTCAAGAATTGAGAAAGGAATGCTGAGATAGTTTGGACATGAGCGAATAAATAAAGAAGGAATAACGCACGAAATATATGAGGCAAACCGGTCGCGGCAGACCTCGTAGGATATTCGTCGATCAAATTGGTGACGTTCTAGAAGACTGCAAGGTCCCAAGCACCCGGAACCGGCGAGCATGTATGAAAAGAGTAATTAATGTAGAAGAAGCACGTGAGGTTTGTAAGGATAGAAGCAAGTGGCGCTCCGTTGTCTCTGCCTACTCCAACACAAAAAAGGCGTGAGTATATGTATGTGTTTACATAATTATGTCTTTTAATTTTTTCTTCTTACTTTGGGATGTTATTAATGGCCGTTCCCAATATTTTATCTTTCGATGGATTTGGCTACTAATGATATTTATTTGAGATGAGCTCGGCAAGAAGAAGGAAGGAAAGAATCTATGTGTGTGGCAAGAAAATCATGCCAGAATCTCATATCTGAAGCGCTAATGAAATCAGTATGTATAGTCTAAGATCCGTAGAAGAGCGACCTTCACCGATCTGGTTATTGGATGAAAAGTACTTATATCAAATTTTGCATGTTACAAAATATATCGCGAATGGGTTGGTAAAAGAAATCCGGTTCAGCCAAAAAAAAAATGCCAACCGCTTTTCCTGTCAGGTTTTTCGTAGGCAACCCAATATCATCGTGTTTGCAGTGAAGTAGCGGTCATTTTAATATAAGAATTGCCTATTAAACAAATTGATAAATATAACTACTATCAACTTAACAGTTGAAGTGTTTATACCTGGCAACCCTACCAAACACGCCAGGAAAAATTGACAACCCTATGTTTACGTACCCTTCAGGGTTCATACATTCAGTTAGTACTAAATTTATTTATAAAACACGTATATGTAATGTTATATGAAAAGCCAAATAATTTTTTTTCTAGTTTTCCTAGTCAGGATCGGATTTTTTTTTCTAACCTATTCGCGATATATATTTTGACATGCAAAATTTGATATAAAATACTTTTTATCCTATATCCAGATCGGTAAAGGTCGCTCTTCTACGGATCTCGGACTAGTAACCCTATATCCAATTAGCAGTTAAAAACTCTTACCCACGTCGATCACGAAAATAAATTTACATTGCCGGGATATGACCCGCTTTTTGTCAGTATGTATTTATACGTATGAGGGCGGCAAACAAGCTGCCTCCTATCTGCTGGTTAGAGTCTATTCATAGCCAAGAGATGCCAGTAATGTAGACCAGGTTTCATTCCCGCGTTGCTTAATCATATCAGCCGAAAGATGGCAACTGTTGGACATAGGCCTCCCCTAAGGCCCTTCACAGGGACCGATCCTGAGTTAACCACATCCATCCGTTGCCCGCGATCCCAACAAGATCGTCAGTTCACCATGCGGGAGGCCTATCTCTGCTACGACGTCCGGTACGCAGCCGCCACTCCAGAACCTTTCTGCTCGAACGGCCATCGGTTGTTCTGGCTATGTGCCCTGCCCACTGCCACTTCAGCCTGACTATTCGGAGAGCTATGTCGATGAGTTTGGTTCGCCTGCAGATCTCCTCATTTCTGATTCAATCTCGCAGGGAAACTTCGAGCATAGCTCTCTCCATAGCCTTCTGAATGACTTTGAGCTATCTAATGAGGACCATAGTGAGCGGCTAACGCGTTGCTTACTTTACAGAAAACAAGAACAAAATCTTAATCTCGCTATCTTCTCCAAATCTTCTCATCTCATTATTCGTTGGCTACGAATTACGTCATTTCGTCGATCGTCCATTAAAGGATGGTACACCATGCAGTCATGGTAAAGCCTGCCCACTTGCATTGCAACCAGCATATCAATGGTTGTAAAACTGACTAAAAAGACCGACTCGATTTAGAAATCGGCTTCAACAGCTAATTATGATATAATCAATGTTTAGACGTATGCCTTATTATAAAACATATAACTATACAAATATACATTAATACTAAAGTAACTAGTATGTTACTTTAGTATTAATGTATATTTGTATAAGATCATCATCATCCTAGCGCTGTCCCGGTTGCACTCCAAAACCCACGCCTTGGAGCCCGGGGTCCGCTTTCCGGCTGTGTCTCCTCCATTTCGCACGGTCTTCAGCGTCCCTGGTGGTAAGTTGGTTGGCACCCATGTCATCCCTTACGACGTCAAGCCAGCATTTCTTTGGCTTTCCCCGTTTACCGGGGCCCGGCGGAGGTAGCATGGCAAGACATTTGTTACCCACGTAAGATGCCGGTTGACGTAAGACGTGGCCATACCAGCGTAGACGACACTCTTGCAGTTTGTCAGCAATGTCACGGACATGAAGGCAACCCCGGAGCGGGAGTTCCTAATGCGGTCCTTCCGCGTGACTCCACACATCCAGCGCAGCATGTTCATCTCCATGACACGCAGACTGCTTGTGTCGCTCAAGCACAGGCCACGTCTCACTGCCATATAACAGGACAGGTCTAATGATGGATTTACAGACCTGTCCTTTTAGCTTAACCGGCATTTTGGGGTCACAAATGACACCGCTCACCTCACGCCATTTGGCCCAGGCTGCCGAAATGCGTGCCTTGACGTCGCAATCAATGTCACCAGACGCGTGCAGTACTGATCCCAGGTACTTGACCAGGTCCTTTCGCTTGGCAATGTCTCCGCCTATACGAATTGACGCGAGATCTGTACTGTTGCAGGCCAAGTACTCGGTCTTCGCCACGTTTATTTTCAGACCGCCGTTCTCAAGATACATTTATGTAAAGCTGCTATATCTAAAATTCGTTGTAATAAACAACTGCCACATTCAAAGACCTTTTAATATTTGAAATTTACAACTAAAACTGGTAGATCTTATATTTTGTAATGAGGCCTATTATAATTTTGTGTTGCCAATGGAGGTAAATATTCATATCATATATTTAAATTGTTTCGTGTAACATTATCTACTTCTTAATTTTATGTGAACAGATCGTAAACAATATACCTACATAAATAAACATAAAATGGATAAGTTATTCTTTAAAAATAAAACTATTCACGCAGCCATAGCGGCTATAAAAAGATAATCAGGTTTAACAACATTAGCCAGAACGAAACCCGCACAAAGTAGTTTAATTTCAATATACTTTAGTGTTACATTTTCTTGGTTTTAAATAAAAAATGTTCTACCCGATCTCACCCTTGTACTTAAGCCACCATTTCGCAATTCACCTAAAACAATTAAAATTTAAAATACCTTTTTATCTAGAGAACTTTTAATTCTCCTTTCTTACAGAAAGCTTCAGTAAAATAGTAAGTAAGATGATAATATAAATTATCACTTCCATCTGTTAAAAATGTTAACAGATTAGGTAGGTATTTATAAGAAAGTTATGGATTGTTTTTCACTACATAATGTTCCGACTAAAAAGCGTTTACATATTTATAATAAACAAGAAACGCAATTTTAGTATATAGCAGCTCATAGATCTATCAAATATAAACGTCACAATTTCATAACGTATACGTGATTGCTTGTGCCTAACATTTACAAATAGTCGTACAAGTACACTATTTAACTTATAATATATAAAAACACGTCTTACATGAACAATACAGAAGCAATTAGCTCTAATATAGCCACGCAATCAACACCTTTGTCAGACATTCCTATGAGTCATTCAAACAACATCGAAAATAAAAACATGAAATTGACCAAGTGCGGAATGGAGAGCACTGCGTCGATTTTACAACCACTGGCACCGAAATAACAAATTTTATTTTCGGAACTATGCGATGATTAAAATTTTTATTTATGTTTTTTACCAGCAGCGATCAATCGAGATTATTCGCCGGAAGGAGTGAAAACAGGTTCGCATTAATAAAAGCGATCTTCGATAATATTTTAAATGGAAAAATTCATTTAAGTACCCGTAGTCTGAACACTGGTGTCAGCATTCGCAATTAACGCTCCGATTAAACTCTGAATTATTTATTGACATTTTATGATCAGGCGGTAATTTATATCCTCAATTGCATATTCCACTATACCGAGCCCGTTTATTGTTTAGTTTCTGAAATCTATTCCAGCTGCAAATGCCATTGAAAATTATTACGGCCGAAATTTGGTTGGATTTAAAATCATTAGTGGAGCATAATATCACAGCAATAAACAAAGCTAATCATTTTGAAAATAATTATTTTTATTATGATGAATGTATGTGATTAAGAATATTACTGAACTTTTATCAAATTTAATGGATGGTTAGACAAAAGCACATGTACAGCTATGGGTAGTGAAATCTATTTTAAAAGATGTGAATGTGACCATACAGCAATACAGACCTTGTTACATCCATACGGTACACAAGGCACAAGAAATTAAATTAACACTACACAGAAAGTAATGATGTCTATTATTATCACTTGATGCCAGGTTGATTGATGTAGCAGTTTATTTTAACGAAGTTTCACTATCGCAGTTTAGTCGAGTTTGGAAAAAATTAGGTAAAACAGCTCGACATGGAAGGAGCGACGACTTGTGACCATTGGATAGTTAAAGTGGACCATATTGCGTAGAATGTAAACTTACCCTGTTAGATTTTAATAATATATAGATTAAACTTAGGCTCTGTAGGTCTACTTGAGTCGAAACAAACACGTATTATATGTTTCTTGAGACAAATAAACAAAATACTAGACTGAGATTCTTGTCAGATACAATTGCTGTGAAAACACAGCCTTAACGCTGAATTTTCCGAAACAGAAAACGGAAAACATTCGAAAAATTAATCTGCGTGATGTACAAGCAACAAAGTCCACTTACTTTAATACCATAATTCTCAGCTTTTAATTTAAAATACAGACACAATTTATATCTATATCCCAGCCATTTGTTGGAGTGGAGGTGGAGCAACATGTTCAGTAATAGCTCGTTATGATAGATTGATTGACTTGTAAAACCCTCCGTAGACAAACGATCGACACTTCAGCTAGTAAACTGCTTATTTTGCCGATGTATCCTCACTATTTCGGCAAAATTGATGTTTCGTATTCCGCGTTTTACGCGTAACAGTTTACCTTTTTCAAGACTTTTATCCGTAGAAATATATTTTATGGTCTGTGTGTACATCAATAATTTCCCACGAGGTAAGCAGAGCGTATTATGTCTATACATTATAGGTCCCTCATAATAGAAAGCATCGATTGCCAAGCGCAGTGTTTTATCAGACTCTCTGCCACTAATGAAAATTGATATATTATTCAGTGATAATTAATGGTGAAGTACTTAATGGTATTAAATTATGAAATGATGAACCCATAACTAATAATAAAATTGACAGATCAAATTCATACTTCATTTAATACTAAGGTTTTATGTAGTTTTGAGCTTTCCTAATTAGTAATGAATCTAACTGTGTTGATTATATGTTTATATTATTAAGTCTTCTGCATTATTACAATGAGAGAAACTTGAGAGCTTTATGTTGAATTCATTACACCACAGTTCAGCAATTGAGTAACCCAAAAGTCACATGACGAGCTGAACGTTCGTACAAATAAAATCATATTTTTAATATCTACCATAGAAATGTAATATATGTACGTAAAATATAGATTATTTACGTTTAATACTGGCCACAACAGCCATACAATATAGTGTATGAGAGAATGAAAATTAAATAATAAAAAACAACCGCCGAGTTGGATTATTTCCAGGCATGGAACCTCATTTGGAGTTGCACTTTATTTATTGCTTGCTGTGAATTGAATCCAAATTACTGGAAAATCCTGACTATCTTTACACTGTATGCGAGTTACAATATGCAGATAACTGTTGTTAATATACGTCTGGGAACAAAGTTAATGTTTATGGTTCATAATATAGTATTGTTTTATTCATATGAATAAAACAGACATTATGATGGATGATTCAATTCGATGTAAAATCGAATAAAATATGAGGGAAGCTGCAAGAATGTAGTAAATATTGTTGTTTTTAAACAATGTATTCGTTTAGGTAGTACCTATGTACTTTATTTCTCATGGTATAATTACGTGTTAAATAAAGTTCCCTAGATTGTGTTGTTGTCGCCCTGCTTCTTGCAAATCTTTGCAAAAATTAATTATTTTTTTATAGACTCACGCCATCCCTGAAGGGGTAGGCAGGATTGTAATATTACACCCACATTTCGCCATGAATTTTTAGGTCCCACGTAATAGGGAGCGAGCCTATTGCCGTTACCCCCACATCACCAGACTCCGTGCTGCTACTGAGAATTTGGGAAAACCCAGTAACACTTTGCCCGACCCGGGAATCGAACCCGGAACCTCCGATCAGCAGTCGCATACGCTATCCACTGGACCACGGAGGCAGTCGAAAATTAAGCAAAAATTAAGTTCATATTTTTCTCAAATACATAGTTTGTATTTTTTGTTCATATTTTTTTGCTGATAAAAACTTATTCTTATGCGTATGCTATAGCTATTACTATAGAGTTTTACAAAATCTGTTGACGGTTGATTTTTTTTGCGTAAAAGAGTAACACTACCCTTCACCTGCCTAATTTGTCAAATGTGTACTACACTGATAAATGAGGCAAGTGAAGGATAGTGTAGTATCTTGTAAGATAATAATAAACCTAAACGTATAAGATTCAATCTGAGAAAACAATCAGACATTACATCGCCGGACTGAAATTCGGGGAATAATGTCTCCATTCAGTCATATGTACAGCTAGCACGTTAATTTCACATAGGAAGATCTGTGACAAGCTCACGATGGCACCGCACCGCAACGTTTGCAAACAGTACCTTTGTCAACAATCTCAGTGCCTGCTCTGTTGCACGTTTAATTTAATGCTACTATATAACTTACAAGATGTCTTGAATATATTTGCTGAGATAGTTCTGCTATCTGACATTAACTAGCTGCTACACTAAGGCCAGTTTCATCACCCATCTTTATCTTGCAGACGATGGTAACATTAGAATGAAATCTTTATGAGTTATCTGACAATAATGAATTTGGCAGGAACTTATTAGGCAAATAATTTGGACGAAAGATTTATTTTCATAAATTATCGATTGATAAAATGGCTCACTAACCATGTATATGCTTGTGTTATTTACACTCTTGGAGGGCCCTACGTTCTTGCTAGTATTCGAAATCACAAGAAAACTAGCGCCAACGATGTTACACCTCCATGTGTATGGAAGAATTCCCATAAAACAGGAGATGCCGATTCCATTTAATGTCGTGTTAAGGCTAATTCTTCCAACAGCGTTGGAAGAATTAGCCTTAAGCCGTAGCTCATAAGAAACAACCACAAATTGCCAAAACTGCATCAAATACACTCAAAGTAAATACACGACTCATACGCTGTTTCGACACAAACAAGCCACCGATACTTGCCGATATCTACGATATCCACCGAAATTTTTGTAGCTCGCTAGCTACAATAATTTTTAATATTTATTTAGTGTCACGAGGGCAATGGAGCTACACCGTATTTTGCCAATTACTGCGGTCATAAAAATATCCGAAGCCTTGAGAGCTCTCCATTGTTTCGTGTATACAAAAGCGAAGTACTTGCCGCCACACTTGAACATTGTCTTTATTACATTTTAGAACGCCTCTTTTTTCTTATGAAAAGAAAATAAAAACATACAAACGTTATTTATAAACTAAGTGTTTTTTTTTTATTTTGTTCTAGAAATAGTATGCGGCTGGTAATCTTATCTTACTAATGACGTAAACTTATCCGTTTAAACATAATCTGGGACAACTCCCATATGACTGAATGATGTCAAACTAGGCAGAGCCTGTCCTGTGGGAACCAGATGACTATATGTATATACCGTTATATTTCTTTATTCGTATAAATAATAGATAATTACACAGAACAAAAATTATCGTGTTCATCATACAAAGGTTTGTCCTGGGTCAGAATCGAATACACAACCTCCGGCTAAGCAGAGGGTCACCATTAGAGTATTCTTATTTTTCTTGTTTTACTAAATTCCTATAACTATGATCTAAAATATATGCTACGTATGTATATAGACACGTAGCATATATTTTAGATCATGTTATTTATTATTCCGCAAACTCGTAATCCAAGATGATCTAAATAATGTCAATGCTTTATAATTGCTAAACTACCTGAGGGAAATTCACAAGATAACATTTACAAAACGTACAGAGCGAGGTACTGGAATAGATATAATTCTCAGAATCCCAACCAAAATTGTTTGTAATTTAGAAGTAGCTATGCAAGTGCAATTTGAACAGTCCATTCATCATATGAAACAATATTTGCAATTCTAACCATTGACTGTTGCCGCACAACACTTGGTATACGGACAGATAATTCAATCAGAATTCTGAATGTGACTAGTTGTTGAATGGCTACTTGGAACCCAAATTGGTTTTCTATACTGAATAAACACATGAATTCATAGCACCTCCGTCGAGATTATGGGTTTTGGTAGTACACAAAACAGTTTCGGTTTGACTGAGTTTCTGATCACAAAGCATGTTTTACTCTTTATATATTACAAATGTTATGATTATATACCATTTGGGATAATTTTCTACTGAATCTGTATAATGTACATCTGTACATTATACAGATTCAGTAGAAAATTCAATCCAAGAAAAAGATTAGTGCTTCTAAGAATCTTCTTAGAAGCACTAATCTTTTTCTTGGATTGAATTTTCTTGTAGTTGTACGAAGCTGGCTACATAAATATAGCATAGAACAGATAAAATTATTTCACAATTATTAATTATTTTATTTCAAATGGACGGTTCGCCATCATTAAATCTGAGAACTTTATAGACGACTGCCCAAAAAAGGAGTGTAATGTTTTCAGGATTCATATATGTCTGTATATATGTATTTCTTTATTCCACTATAACTTCTATTTACCTGGACTGTTTAGGATGTATGGGGTATCATTAGAACCCTTGCATCACCCTGAGTAACATTGGATATATATTTTTGAAAAAGTCTAGGTGGTAGGGGTGTGGAGCCATTTTCAAATCGTTTTTTTTTTGCAGGGCAGTCTTGTTTTTTTAATTTTTTAATTATATTACAACAAATTATTTTGAATTTGTGCAATTCTTGGCCTTTGTATAAAAGTTATTTTTTTACTAACTTTTTATAGTTATTACTGTGCGAGTTGATCGCGGGTTTATTGTGGTAAAGCGAAGCATATTATAAAACTCTCCAGCCTCCCAAATATCACCACCCAAAAATTCTTACCATACATTGGTCCGATGTGACTTGAAAGAAAGAGAAACAGGCACGATTTTGCAAATTTATGATATTAATACAGTAATTGTAGAGTAAATACTGTCTAGAAGTAAATCCTATCACTACTTATATACATTAACAGTTTCACTGTCCCGTGTATCATATGTGATTCATAACAATTGATTTTCTATTGTGTCTCGCGCTGGACAGGCAATGGGTTAAAACATTTGATTAGTAGTTGAAGCTTCATATTGATAGTTGAAAAGAAGAAATCTAAATTTGGTTTACATTCATAATAGAAACTTCCACCTCGTACGCGTACACGCCTTGTAGCTTCGCCATGGTGTACGTAAATAAATGTAACCTATTTGATATTTTGATGTATTCGTTACATCGCTCGCCTTTAATTGCATCCAAAGTCGAGTCCCAATTTAAGTAAAACAGTAATAAATATTGACCCATACTACCATCCGCACAAAATTTTGTATTAATAAGGTAGGTACTTGTAGATATTTTTTACGCTATCTTGCATTATTTATTTATACGAACAACAGGGTCAAACTGTGACTATTATCTAAGCAGTCCAACAAACCACTCTAACAAACACACAAAATGATTTTATTGTTTCTGGTCAGTTAAAGTTAAATCTTAATACCCTTTTTATTTGTTAAACTTCCGATAGCTGAAACTACCTTAATTTGCGCAGAGTCACGAGCAAAATACATCCAAGAGTTTTCGATATTTCGTGTTTAGCTATTGAGTGAAGTGATAAGTAAATGTGTGAGAGACATTTTATTTTCATTATGGTGATCTAAAACGTGCGACGGACGATTTCATGTCTTATTTTGGTAATTATACGTACCTACCCTCTCACGTATTATCTTTGTTATGCGAATCATAATGATACCCTCTCAAGCTCTCTATAAATGAATTAATAGAGAATGTTTCATGTGCATTGCACCTACTGATTGAAAATATCGTCTAGATAATTGGAAAATCTCAGAGTCCACAAACAAATACAACATTCAGCTTACTCAAAACGATGGATAGTGCGACAAACATCTCTATATCCATGTGACGATTTATATCCAATATTTATAAAAGCAATATCTTCTTTGTTACAAGGATCTGACAGATGATATGTTTACCCAGAGCTCTCAACAAAACACAACGAATTTTAAAGTGGACGCGACTATAACAAAGGAGTAGTTTCAAGTCCGGAAGGACGATATCCATCACAATCCGCCGCGGTGTCACGTCTCATACAATAAGCTTCTAGACAGTAAAATCTCAGAGCTAAGAGGGGAAAACAACTCAAAGAAATCACGCACACACTGCGACAAGAAATAATACGAGAAAGTTCCATCTAATAAAGGCATGTACGAAGGTGAAACAAAGAAAAGGTTTGTTGGATTTTGAAGGGTTATTAGAACAGAATTTACCCGTACATGTTGTAATCCCCTACGCACCTTATGCCGTGTGTTAATAATGTTTCTGTCAAACTGCTCCGTAGCTTTGATATGGGTCAAAAAGGTTTCAATAGCGTCCCCCCAAGCCCACAGCACTATTTCACCTGAAATGTGTACGAGAAAACATCGCACCAATATGTTTTTTATGGCGAAAAAAAGTGAAACTAGAGGAATTGGTTTGGGCCGGTACAGAACGTATGTGCGTTCAGCAACGAGGTTTTATTGGTCGCTAGGTTTTACCGGGGATTACAATGAATATTCAGCTTTGTATTACTATTAATAACATAGCCTTGTTGGTAACCAAATACCCCACACGTAAAATATCAGCAGTATGTAGACATGTAAACTTGCTTTTGTTTTACGTTGGACGAATCAAAGCATCAATTTGTTTGATTACTACTTGCCATTGCTGATAGAAATGGCATTTCCAAAATTTGCGTTTGCAGACTAACATAATTTCCTATAAACCTACGTCGTCTTGTTCAGTTGTGACTTATTTACAGCGATTTTTTTTTATAGTTTCACGCCTGTATCCCAGAAGGGATAGACAGTTTGTTTTAAAATATAACTTTATTAGGTACCTGTCATCCGAATACCTGGAGAGGAAGTAAGCTGGGCACTTAGCTGGAAGAATTGATGACCGTTGAAGCAGAAAGATTCTGAAGGCGGCGGCTTTGCACTGGAAGTCACAGCAAAGGTAATCCAACCATCTTATTGGGATCCCGGGAAGCGGCCTAAGATAAGTGTATCTGGAGAGCCTTAGTAGCCTTTAGAGGCCTATGTTCAGCCGTGGATGTCTTTCAGTTAAGATGATGACCATGAAAATAGTTTCGGCATATACATGGTCACACCATAACTACCTCGGTCGTTCTGATATTACTTCGCTAATATCATAACAACCGAGAACTATTATATATTTAGATCGTTAATATGTTTGGATAATTATAATATCACAATATCCGACAAAATTATACGTAGCAATGCGTATTTAACCCCTACCCTGCGCAAGGCTCGCTTTGCCCAACGCACGAAAAGCAACGTCATTTCAAACACTTTATAATTTTTACGTAGACTTGCTGAAAAACGAAAAATTCGTCTACAAAAATATAATAATATGGCATGAATTATACCTTCCTGGCTTCATTACGACTTTATCTAACTAGTTATATATTTCAATATGTAAATAAAACTGACCTGTTCTCGCAGCGATGTAATATATTTTGATTTTGAGAAATTTCTTTGGTATTAATTGTAAACTTTATCACAATTTAGCGAGTATCCACACATAATCACCAAACGAGCACTTTATTATGTTAAAACAATATACAATGTGCAAAGATAACTCAACTCATTTAACGTTAGAATAATAATTTCACCATAAAACGTTTTTGTTTACGCGACGAAAAATAACGGCCGCCATTCTTTGGGAACGTAATAAGTGCATTACAAAAGTTTCGTTACTTTTTCACTGCAATATTTATCACTTTCCGATAAACTATAACTCAATGTGAAATCTACACTTATTTTCCAGTAGTTCTGTATATAATACTTATAAGATTAGTGAATGTTTTCTCATTACAAACATTTTTACTTTTCTCGTGCACACTTATTTCAATATCAAAATGGCCAATATGGCGTCGTCGCAAATTTCAATGGCATACGTATTTTGTTTAATTAATTTTCGTTCATTCTTGCTCGTTTCCAGTTTATAAAAGTATTAAAATTCGTCAAGCGGAAATCGATAAAACGAATGATATAACAAAATCGTGTTACAAGTGCAAAAACCGTAAAATATCAACGACCAATGATACCCGACTCGTTATTAACCTATGAGGTTATTATTGCAGTTGAGACTTGTGTTTATTGTTAAACCTATTGAAAGTATGGCAATACAGCGCCTGAATGTACAGTAACGAAGCAGAGGGTGGTCACAGACATCCTCCAACCACCCTTAGCATAACATGGACTAATAGAATTAAGGGTAATGAATTTTCCTTAAATGATTAGAAATAACCCTAATAATTTCCATACATATTACCAATTTAAAAATTTTGATAGGGAGGAAATTATTTTTTAATTGCTTTCAATTTTGTTCTGAAAGCAGGTACACAGCCTACAAAATAAAACGTCAAGTACGGAAATAAAATAGTTTTAACGACGTTTTTACTCCGAAATACTTTCATATGAGCTTTGCTGAACTAACTTCAGTTAACTTTAAGTTGTTTTTAGGATCTTAATGGTTAGAATAATTTCCTTTGTAATTCGAAGCTCAATTTGAATGATAATGAAATGGTTTTCATCTATTATGTCCTTGTTTATTTTAACTGTACGTTAACTGAATGGGCTTAATGACTTTTTACTCCCCTCACCTTGGGATTTATGATGCGTTGCTTGTTGTTTGTTCAGGAAAAGAAAAAGGACGACTCGCGAAAAATATTGATCAAGTCACTGCAGTTATTTTATCTTTTACTGACCCTTGTAAAAAAATATTAAAACCCTCATTAGTTAAATGTGTATTCTCTTAGAGAAAATATGCGTGTATTATTATTAACATCCTTAGTCCCTTTTAAATCCTTGCAGGATATAAATCTACTTAAATGGTAACAGAGATAAATATTGGCCCTATGGCATATGTTTAAAAAACGGGCACATTGCGGACCTAAGAAAACCTTAATTTTCTTAATACGGTCTGCTAATATTGGTTTTTCAGCTATTTTTACTGCACGTTGTCTCCTGTACTGTCTCGCAATTTAACAAAAAATATTTATAGTAGGTAATTTAAGCGGACGAAGCAATCTTTTGAATTTGAATTTATTTGAGTTTGTTTCTACGTTTTAGAGGCTCATAAACAATCGATCAGTAATTTTACTGTACTGTATTGTCCACGACCATATACTCTAAACCACAAACAGACAGGTGTAAAGTTTTCTACGAATTTATTTTTATAAACAACTTAGTAGTGCTGTCAAAGCAAACGTACCTACCTGGAATATTCACACGTATTTATCAAAGCGTGAGTGAAGAATGAATGGGGATTAACGAAGCTGAGTAAAGCGGGTGCCACTTTTTTGTCGGCACCCCTCCGTGTATACCTAAAGTATTCCGTCTTAAAACATCTTCCATTTAAGATAGTAAGACACGAATATATCACAAATTAAAAATCCAATGTCTTGTTCTTTCATGCTGTTGATAAATGTACCCAAAACGTTACTATCTTCAAATATTTCCCTACATTTTGTAATACTTATACAAATTTCAACAACAACCTAACAGGTATAACTTAAGTGTTATTTAAATCCGCGATTACTAAAAAATTTATCAAATGGCCTCCCGTAATAAAAACATACCTATATATTTTGTGATGTCAGCGGTAATTTTGCTGACGCAATATACATTGCCGGTGCGAGGTGCGATAAAAATTTTAAGGCGTTCTTGCAAGGACGTGGAATGAAAGAATTATCGGCGTAGAATCGTGGTTGCAGATGCGACCGACCATTTGGCTTCCCGCCAGGTCCCGTCGCCCCGATCTTGTAATTTACTCATGTGGAATGAGATTAACACGATATTTGAATTGTATTTAGTGAATTTTCATTCTGTTGTGTCACATTCAAGTAATAGTTGGCTAGGACAGTCGAGTGGATGAAAAGACATAACGCGCTCTAAACGGATATTTTGAACTGAATTTAAAACTGTGTTGGTCTGTCATTTTCGTTGATAAATTAAAGGCTAAAGTTTTGGCATAAATTTGTGCTATGAAATGTTGAGGTAAATCGCGCGGAAATGTTTTGTGTACGGTTGGTGGTTAATATACACTACAGGGTTTGGATGAGCGGACAATAAACAGATAATAAATAATCGCTACGCTTGTAATACCCGGGGGTTGCAAGAAGGGTTTACCCTATTATTACCCTACTACAGACCGTCAATAACGATATCCACCTGACCTTTTTTCAACTCACTATCAGTTTATCAGGTATTATATTTGAGTAAATAAAATCATCTTAAATGTATTTTATTTTACTTAGTATTGAATTCATTCATTCAAATTTAGTTCTAATGAGTTAATAACTATTTCTATAGAGTTTGATAGTGAATTTGATAGGTTCTTAGTCTACAATACTTATAAATTTTGTGTTAATAAACGAAAATAAACTAAGATCCTCATCAATTTGAAGATATTATTCATGCAAACATTATACAATTGACAGCTTTTTATGCTCCTTTTCAATCAAAT
Organism: Euclidia mi; assembly: GCA_944739405.2. Classification (NCBI taxonomy): domain Eukaryota; kingdom Metazoa; phylum Arthropoda; class Insecta; order Lepidoptera; family Erebidae; genus Euclidia; species Euclidia mi. Next base: position 82,097,580 of record OX123182.2, on the reverse strand, counting down.
TCATCGATAGCAAAATATGATATTTAATATACAATTATGTGAGTTGACTGATTGGGCTCCTATCATTCATGAGTTATTGCTCGTAATCACATTACATTTGGTGAAAGAAAGATATAAAATATCTAGACATAAAATAATGTATTTTAAAATTGACTTAAAACTAACTAAATCAATAAATATTATGAGATAAACCTCACCTAGTTCAGCTATAACTAATAAATGTCAATATAGCCACATAACCATTAGGAACCATTTGAATCCATCAATACAATATACCATTGATCTTTTAAAATAACGTAGGTGAAATTGTCACAAGAATTCAAACTGACTATGTTAACATAATATGTTCTTGGGTTTTATTTCAATGTCTATGTTGAACCTAGCACTCCATTAGTACAATAAACAATATCAAACAGGTAGAAAAGGCTTCGGGATTCTAATATTACAAAGGATTTCTAAGTAATCATTTTAAGTTGAGATGAAGAAAAGGACGGTTTAATCTTACCTTAATTCTTATTTGGTTCACTTCAGTGATCTAGTTGCTGCTGAGGTCGCCATTATTATATTTTAAATTGAGGCAATACTTTTCTAAAGAGCAAGTGATAATTATTGTCTGAAATGTATACGAATAGTGTATGCGGTAATACGATTCATACATTTTATCTTCACCAGCCTTACATGAAAATGAGAAAGAAAGAATGGTATGCTGTGACCTGTAATTTACCCGAATGAAGGAGAAGGAATTTATTAATGAGTTTTTCCTGTATTCTTGTGAATAATATTCATATCTTTGCGTCACAGAAAGCCTCAAAGCAATCAAGCTTTGAAGGTACAGTTAAACACATACGCTTAGTCACAACATTTACGTTGTGTAAACCTGTAGAGTTGTGTTAAAACATGCTCCGATTTACTTGTACGTATAGTTATATTTACCGAATTAAATTAGGCATATCTTGTGAGGTATAAAAAAAAACATATTGCAACCAAGAACTTAGCAAATCTGCGAAGCTACACAAAAACAACTGACGAAAGGTTCAGTTTCAAAATCTTACCCTGAACACAAAATATTATTTCGACAACGTCTTGATCAAACTGCGAAGAACGAAAGCCTTCAAAATGAAATAGGTAAATAAACATTTACTTACAACACAAATTGTTGATTATTGTATACCGTCAGACATTTTTATTACCAGACTCGCCTGAACATTTATTCAAATGGATTAATCCTCTGAATTTATAACTCTAATAAAACGGTACACGAGGTTACGTACCCATACAAGTGGCTCAAATATTCGAAACGCTTATCATTTCCGAGCCATTGAATGCGCAGAAAGCCGACCGGACTTCTTAGCTTCCAGCCATTATAAGAAATCATCTATCTGTAGGAAATAATTCCATTGTCAACTCTATGATAAATCGACAATGAATCAATAATAGAATTTATTGCTTCAATCTAGATTTGCATGATAATTACTATGATCTAGGTTTGAACAATATCAGATGAAATTGATAATCGTGTATTGATAATAATGTTTAATAGCACATGTGTTGAATATACATTGCACTAAAGTATTATAAGTACCAACGTGCGCAAACTTCAGCCTCTCTTCGTTACATTTGTGTGGCTCAAAGAGCCTTCTATAGAATCAATTTAAAAAATGGTTCTCGAGCGCAAGTACAAAATCACTGACCTATTTAATATACTTGCATATTAGGCACATAACGGAACATCTATATTGCAGCACACAAAAAAACGTGTCGAAATAATTCACCTAATGAAGGTGGCTGGCGCTGACTACAATCTGGACCACAAAATTTATTCACACCGAAAAATCGTGCGCGATGCCCGAACGGCGGGCGAAAAAAGTATTTAATTGCTCCCATGGAGCGGAGAGAATGGTGAAAATTCGGGTAGCGAATTTATAGGAGCTATTTGGATGCAAATGATGAGCTCCGAGCGGCCTCCGCGAGTGACGCTGTAACCCCAAAAGAATAAGTGAGAAACGTCTTACGAGAAAAAAAGGCTCGTGAATACTTGCGATGCTTTTTTACTATTTATTCACGGGCTGAGAGCGACTTAGCGGCGTAATAGAATGATGTTGAACGCTTTTGATTTACTTAAGGATATTGCGTGTTGCAATCGTAGCTTTAGTACTAATGCGACCGCGCGGTGGATGGAAATGTAAGCAAAATAATTATTTGAACGCTTGCCATTGCTTTTGGTGAGTTCAGCGCAGTTGTTGAGAACACATTTAATTTTCACTTCAATGTGGACTCTTGAATCGCTCTTATTTATTGTAACTGCAAGCTTGCCTTGTTCATGCAAATTAGTTTTAATTTAATATCACATATTTGTTACGTTGTAGCTTGAGTATTCAGTATATTAGATTTACTATGTTCATCGTTCCAAAACGAAACTTGGGGAAAGATTTGCCAATTTTAAGACAAAAGAAAGTCAGAAGAAGTTTAAAATCGAAGGCAAAAATGTTACAATAAGAGCGCACGCCGAAGTGAACTATACAATGAATATGCAGCCCTGCGAGAAAATGCATTCGAGTTTCGTCTTTTGTTTGGAAAGTTGCAGTTAACAAGTTCGACACTCAATCCTTTGTGGGGTACTTCTGAAAACTTATAGAATAAGAAAAGATTTACTCCAGTGACGGAGTGGCGACAATCTAAAAGACGTACTGTTTATTTTTGTATAGAACGAATATTTACTTAGGCGCAAAAAATCTTTTTAGAACGCTACCCTTAGTGAACGTGAAGGCGGACGCCCGTAAAGCTATTTCGTTGTTTTGTTGCATTGTTTGCTTTTTCTATAAGGTAGAAGAATGTGTTAACATTTTTTGTAGTTATTTCAATTTTATGGAATACCAGGCTTCTAATCACAAATAGCCTTTGAAACGTTTAGAGTCGAGAAAAATGTTAACCTCTCAATTGTATGGTATATTTTTCAATACCTGTATAGATTTACAAATGGCGCTCGCGCGTTATTCCCAGAGGAGTTAGCAGAGATTTACCTCAAGCATTTTTCACCAACACTGTTTTAGGTCCCATGTGATAGATAGAGTTTAAGTCTATTATCAACCACTGGGCATGTCGCCAAATGTGGAGTCTGACAACGTACTCAGTAGTTAGGTGCTATGAAAACGAGAATAAAATTCCAAAAAACTAAGGGCCTGTGTCTCCACTGTCGGATGAATTTCGAGTAAATTAAGTGTCAGATAAATAAATGAAAAAAATATTTTAATTTATCTAGACGATGACTTTGTGACCCAAACCCAAGACTTTCATTCACATTGTAAAATAGGATTAACCCAAGTCGACGATAAACGAAAACAAAAAAAAATCACTTGTAAGGCTACCTGTGCCTCAAAAAAAACGCGTGAAAGCCTACTTTGAAGCGTTCTCGTTAAACATAATAGCGCACACCTAGCGGTATAATGACACATCTACTTTTTTCTTATTTTACAGAAATGAGGGTCAAAGATTTTACAAATGTTTAAAACGAAGTTATGACTTCACTTTACGTTATATAATGAATTTTATGGTTTAAGCAACTAGTATAGACCCTAATAGATACTTAGGGATAAAAAAATCCACTTCAGGTTTCCAGGAGTTGCTTCATAACAGTCAAAAAAGAAGAAGAGCCATGCAATTGTGCCGTTATACTTTTAACAACTTCCAAAAATGTCATATATGCCCCCAAAGCCATAATTAAACAGGATGTGAAAACCAAAAAATAAAGACATTTGCTTAATATAAAACAACAGTTTTTATTTGAAATCAACATACCTACATAGGCTGCACTAAAAGTATCGGGAATGGAATATTTCCACTGTTCCTGTCATATTAAAATATTTTTAATTTAAAACTCCTTGGTTTTAAAAATCGAATACCATTTATTTATTTAAAAAAAGATTCTCGGTCTTGGTCTTGTCACAAGGTTTTGTCAAACTTAGTCGTTGTGTCGTTGAGAAAATGGAATTGACTCGAGAAAATTCAAGAGCGATGATTTATTATGACTTTCGAAGTGGCTTAACACAAAAAGTGTGTTGATCGGATGATTTCTGCATTTGGTGATGAAGCCCCATCCAAAACCACAATTTATCACTGGTTTGCTGAATTTCAACGTGGACGTGTCAAGCTCAGTGATGATCGCCGTCAAGGTCGTCCAAAATCTGCAGTCACCCAAGAAAACGTTGGTGCTGTGCGTAAGCTGATTGAGGAAGATCGACATGTGACATACCGCGAAATTCAGGCAACTTTAGACATTGGCATGAGTCAAATAAAAATAATCTTGCATGAGCAATTAGGTGTAAAAAAGTTGTTTTCCCGATGGATACCGCATTCGCTCTGTGGAGAGCAAAAAGCGGCTCGCGTTACTTGGTGCGTCAGAACTCTCGAAAGATTCCACGCAGGATCCTCAAATGCTGTATACAACATCGTATCAGGTGACGAATCCTGGATATACGCGTACGAACCCGAAACAAAAAACCAGTCACGAGTTTGGGTGTTCGAAAATGAGTTAGTTAAAGCCAACAAAAATTTTTCGTTCACGGAGTGTTGCAAAAAAATTGTGGCCACGTTTGTCTCCAAAACCGGCCATGTTACGACTATTCCTCTTGAGGGACAAAGAACGGTTAATGCAGAATGGTATGCTAGCATTTGTTTTCCACAGGTCGTTTCTGAACTCCGTAAAGAGAACTGCAACCGCCGCATCATCCTGCGTCACGACAATGCGAGTTCTCACACCGCGCACAGAACAAAACAGTTTTTAGAGCAAGAAAACATAGAATTATTAGATTTCTATACTTTCCCTAAAATAAAGAATAAATTGCGTGGACAGAGATTTTCATCACCTGAAGAAGCTGTGGACGCCTACAAAACGGCCATTTTGGAGACCCCAACCTCCGAATGGAATGGTTGCTTCAATGATTGGTTCCATCGTATGGAAAAATGTGTCAAATTTCGCGGAGAATACTTCGAAAAGCAATAAATACATTTTAAATAGTAATGTTGTGCCACTTCCTTGATTTCCGAAATTTTCAGATATTTTTAATATTCTTATTTGTAATTTTATTCAAATAAATATACTTACATAAAAAGTTTAACTAAAATATTATAATAATCTATATTTGGCTCGTGAAACGTTAAGAAATAGTCATCATCAAACTATAATAAATAAAATAAAGAATAATCACGAATCTTCTCTTAATTGTAAACGTAGGTAATAATCATATTTTTTATCATCATATTATGGTGAGATAGTTACTCTCCGTTCTAAAAACAAAAGCACTTAAAAGCTTGGCAGTTTAAGTTTAGATAAAGGTACGATAGTGAAATCCAGATCCAAATCAAGGTTTACCTTACTGCTCCGAAATTTTAAGGAAGTACCTTTAAGTATCTTTATAAATTGACTAAGCAGTAAACAAAACTATAAGCATTGCAAGCTTTGTCTCTCTGTAGTTAGCTGTGAGTTAGATTTGCGCATGGAATAATCGTGTTTAAGTTAAATAGCGATGTCACATTCCTTTGTCAAATGTGCCATTTTGCCAAATGTGTTTTGAAAATTTTTTGTGTCTACTAACTTACTACGTTAATAAAATGTCACATTTGCCACTTACGCCAAGACAGATTTAGAAGCGATTGCTATTCGCGCGGCACAACTGACAAATAAGCCGTTGTTATGCGCGGAAGCGGGGGGAACGTACTAAGTACTACATTGACACTTAACGCCCTATCTCAACAAATAGGACAACTAACACCGTGCCGTTTTACCGCTTTATAAATTATACACTTTTAAACACTTAGGCCGTAAAAACTCAATTTCGCTTTTTTGTAAATGTGCCATTATACTGCTAGGTGAGCGATAGGATTAACTGGCAACCAAAATTAGGGCTGTTGGTTACTGGAGGCCTTGTAAACTTATATTTTGACATTTACGACGCACCGGTACATGGCAGGCATTGTACTTGGAACACGACCTGTGATATAATATGTATCTGAGCCAGAGCTTGTATCAGGCTGTTCTGTAACTAAAGTGGTTTTAGGTATCATGTGGCCAGGGTAGGTTTAAGTATTGTCTTCAGTTATTCGCTAGAAGGCTCGAGAGCTTTCCTTCGCTACAAGAAGTAAGGTACAAACTGGGATATTACTTTTTATTTGTATGAAAACAAATCATCGTCAAAATGAAGTAAAAAATAGCTTCTGTTTCAGTGTACAAGTGTGAATAGCAAATACACATATACTATTACAATAATAGGTAGTAGCAGCAGCTGTCATAGCCAAGAGATATTTTCTTTTACTCTAATAACAGTTATGCGATTATCACTAAATCATACAAAATGAAAAATTAAATGACAAAATAGCGTCTATTATTCAGCTGAATTATCCAAACAAAAAGCAATAGAGACGGCTCCCACTGATGCACTCTTGTTTTGTGACTTTGTAAAAATACTGTTATAACGCCAGCTCCAAGCTTTTTATGTCTTATAAAAACACATTTTTGTCTCTTATTTTCTATAGACTTGGAACGAAAATATTTTGGATTTATAATAAAAAGGTCTTTAAATGCCTTAAGGTCGTATCTATTGACCTCGGTTGTCCTTGAAGTACGAGTTGTCTCCTAGGTAAGTAATAAGAGCTATGTATGTATACGTACAGTATATTGTTTTGGGCAAACATGTAGTAATGGAAAACAAATATAGACCAATAAATAATTTACCGCTTTTATAAAAAAAATACGAACTCGCCATAATACGAACTTCAAGTCGTATGTGGTTCGGGTGCCGACTCATCGTCTAGAGACTTTCCCTAAAGGAAGAGTTTTGGCCGAAGGGTGTTGTATATTAGCGTTTTCATGGGAGGTTACGAAATAACACTCAGCCTAACTTGAAAACAATGTAAACAACGACACCTGTTTTATTTTAATAATATTAATATTTCTATTTTATGTATGTTAGTCTTTAAGGTATATATCTGTACGGGGTATTATTACCTGAAATAAATATATATTATTATTATAAAAGATATTGTTATTTGTGACTTATGCTATTCACATCGTCTTTCTATGTATTTTATCTTTGGTTTATATTATGTCAATACCATATTACTCATTATTTCAATTTTAGTCCAACAGTGCAAAACTAACGCCTATTCCCAATATGCTATCTATCGTTGGATTTGTCTGCTAGAGATAGATAATTAGAGATAAGCTCCATACAAAATATGTCTACTATAAATCTCTAGTTTCACCACATTCATTGATAGAATATTTCAAACCGAAGTAAATAACGAACATCTAGACCGTCACTTTATACATTGATTCAAACGACCAGTCCGAAGTTCAACTGACTGATCATCGGTAATGCATCCGGTGGTACATTCGATCCCAGCACAGAACAAAACGTTTGAATACAAATCATGTACCAAGTTTGGCTATGCAATCTCAGCTTTACTCATTTTAAAACAAGCTCTGCGTCTTGCATTATGTTTTTAATTTAATCTGAGGCATTATATTACTATAAGCAATACTTTCAGAAAGCATTTCTGTTTACTATTTTTCAGACATATTTAAGGCATTGTAATCGAATTAAGAATTGTCACCTACGTGACCTTACCCAAAATTTAGTAAGCTCCTTTTGTAGAGGCTGCAGATTCCTTTAAGAGAAATATTTTCTTTAATGAAGTTACGACAAATAATATGTAAAGGTGGGGACGATGACTAGCAGTGATTATATTATTTTCGCAACAGGAGACACCCCTGTTTTGCAAACACATACGACCGCGTTTGATTGATCACCGTTTTGAGCCCGACGATGAACGATTTTTGTTCATTGAGAACAGTGTGCTGGTCTAGAAAATCAACGCATACTTGTGACCTTTTAGTCAGTCCTTAATATTATAAACTACCATGCAAATGTGTTCGAACCCGTGGCATGCACCACTGACTTTCAGAAGTTACAGTTAGTTAAGCGTATTAAATTGTTAAACTGGTGTAAGTTCCCCATTTATATTAAAATTAATATCGATTGGAATTTAATAATTTGTAGTCGATTGACTTGTCCGAGTCACATCACTATCGAAATAATTCAAAATGGCGGTTGGCGAGAGCGGGCATTCTATTCCGGGCGACAGTACTTAACGGACGGTGGCTCTTAGGAAATATTATAATATCTGTACAGCGTAAAGGTGTGTCCGAAATATAAACTGTATTGGAATACAACTGGAGTTTTAATACAAATCAGAAGTGGTAAGTACATGCTCACATTAATTTATATTCGTTTTAGTTCAAATTATGATTTTACGTGTGCGCGTATGGGGGTATTTTGTATTCGTCCTAGTTTTGAACTTTTGTTAGATATATATTGGAACTAGCTGACCCGGCAAACGTTGTTTTGCAAATGTTTTTTTATTTTTTTTTTTGAAAAATAGATGTTGGCCGATTCTCATAGATACCGGATAAGCACAAAAAATTTCATCAAAATCGGTCAAGCCGTTTCGGAGGAGTATGCGAACGAAAACTGTGACACGAGAATTTTATATATTAGAAGATAGAAAACTAGTTACCAGCGTACTGTTAGGCGGCAGCCGCGGATTGTCTTTTTAAAAAAACACTTTTATTTCAGCTGGAACCACAGTTTATTGCAATAGAGTTTTACACAGACACAAACACCTAATGCCTCACTTTACTTTACTAAAGAAAATGACAATCTGTCTGACTTGTTTTAACGACGGCTACGACGGGACTTCTGCGGCTCGCGGTCTATCTGCGACTCGTTGGCCGCGTGGCTTATGGCCCTATATATAATATAAATAGTGCAGATATCAGCATTTAATTAGGAACTAATTATGGATATAACATCTCCCCCCTTTAGATGAAGCATTATCTCAAGAGATGAGATGAGCGAAATCGAGTTCAAGAAAAATGAGGCTTACAAAAACATTGAGAAAATTAAAGAAATTATATCAACACAGTATAAAGATATAGTATAAGACATAGTTTCAGATATTGTTTAAGACTAAGTTTAAGTCATTGTATAAGATTTAGTATAAGACATTGTATAAGATTAGTATAAGACATTGTATAAGATTTAGTATAAGACATTGTATAAGATTTAGTATAAGACATTGTATAAGATTTAGTATAAGACATTGTATAAGATTCAGTATAAGACATTGTATATAATAATCATCTTAGAATCATAGCTTAAATAAGATAGAGATATATTTAGAACTAGGTTCAAAAATTACTTATGTTTCTATTAGATGAATGATGAGAGTTGTTATCGCTATCAGATAAAGAGTGTTCATGTTGGTCAATCATTTCAATAGAATTACTGATTCTATTTTGATTTTGGACATTTCTCCTAGTGTTACATTGATTAAATATTTGAATGCAACATGATGAGCGACTTTTGTAATTAAAATAATTATACACTTTATATAAAATAAACAACATTATTGTAACAATACATGCGTAAGTGAATCCTGAATAATATGTTGAATATTTAACAAAATGAGATTGATTTTGGTATTTATTAATTTCAATTTCCAAATCATCTAATTTATGAAAAGTATGCGTTAAAGAATCTAAATCTATGTTACTTAAAGATAATGGAGATAACAGTGGAATTGTTTTGTTAACGAAATCTTTATTACAGCAATTATCTTGAGTAATATCGAAATCTAAGGTAAATGGGTTATTATTATACATTGACGTCATAGTGGTCGATGGTATAAATTGTAGAGTTTTCGAATAACCGATACAATCAGGGGTTAACTGAAGTAACCCAGTACCAAGTACAGAAAGGTCTTTGAGACCCTTTTTGCATTTTACTGTTAACTTATTTGGGTTGGACTGCACATAAATCCATTCATTTTTGTGTAGTTTTTGCCAAATACCTATTTGACCATATAATAATCGGAAATCACACTCTTTAGGTAATGACAACACTACTTCTGTTAATAATTTCATCTCGCAAGATGGGTTAGAGACACTAGAGTATATAGTTACCAATTGACAAATAGAATATTCATCATTTATTTTCAAACAGTCCTTTATATTTAAATTTGATAACATAGCATAATTTAATCTATCTTCTGTAATAGCTAGATAAGGGTTTGTAGGATGAATAAGGGCAAAGGTATTAGGGTTGGTTTGATCGGAAGGGGTAGGTAATGGTATTAATTTGTATACATTGTATTTTATAGGAGAGATAAGAGGAATTTGGATGACAAATACAATTCTTTTCTTATAGTAATATGCAGTTAGTTTTGACACATCTATGACTGTATGAATAGTCTCTATATTGAGTGGAGCTGGAAAATCTAATCGTTTATTTATGACATGAGTTTGCTTAGTTAGTTCTATTAATAAGTTAGAAGGTGTAATTATAGAAGGATGTAAAACATTCGCTTTCGCAAATAGAATAGAGTTTAAGACAGAATCTAGAAAATTAGAAATAGTTAATAAGGAACCTTCGATGATATTAAGTAAATTATTTATTTTTGATATATACAATACTTCGTTATTGTTTTTAGTGGTTTGAGTTAGGATCTCATTGAGTTTATTAATTTGAGCAGTTAATCTAATTTCGTTCTTGTTTAACCTTGAAATAGTAGTATTAAATGTGTTAATGCTAGACTTTACAATATGAATATTTTCTTTCATTAAGTTGTACAACTCATCCTCGCTTTGTTGACATGAGTCAATAGCGGCGTCGTATTTACGTGCATCGTCAGCATCTAGTGTGCCGAAGAAAAACTTTAGTATTTCGCCACCCAACTCAATTGATCTTTTGAATCTGTTTGGTGAATCTGAGGATATGATATGAGACAAAGAATCTAATTTAATCAAATTAGCTTGCAAATTTATTTCTACTGGGTTGAAGAGGTCTTTACATTGCATAAATTCCGTTAATTGCGATCTGATACATAGGTCTAAAGTTGATTTAATTAAATTTTCAATATTATTAAGATGCGGTTCAACAGACACTATATCTATATGCGTTATTATTTTCCAGTAATCATTATAAAAATAAACAGTATCAATAGGGTCGAAATAAATTCCTGGGCTGTGTACTATCGGCGTTAAGGTAGGCTCTGCGTGGCAGTGACGCCATAGCGTTCTGAAAAGAGACAACACTACGTGTGAGCGGGTTTGATTTCATTGGTATGATATTTTACATGTTTACAATTAATGCATACGGTGACGTTATGATTACCATTAGTTTTTATAATTTTGTAGGGACCTTTCCAGATAGGGGATAAGGCCTTTCGTAGCCTATGGTGATGTTTTATGTATACCATATCGCCAGTCTTATATGAAGTACTACGGCTTGATTCGTCATAGTAGCGTTTTGATGTTTCTTTACTGTTTACGATGTTCTGTAAAGCTTTTTCGCGACTAAACTTCATTCTGTACTGCAAAGCACGCACATACTCGTGATACGTGTTGTTACCGTTTGTTTCGTAAAGTGAATTTGGGATGACAGGCTTATAACCGAATAACAATTCAAAAGGACTGAAACCAGTAGTGGTATGAGGTGTAGTATTATACGATAACAACGCTGTTGATAAATAGCAATGCCAGTCGTTTTGGTTCTCATTGACGAATGATTTTAAATACTCTTTCAAAGTAGCATGGCTGCGTTCTAAAGCGCCGTTTGACTGAGGGTGATAGGGAGTAGTGAAAATAGATTTGATCTTACATATATCTGTAACTTGTTTAAAAAGCTCTGAGGTGAAACATGTACCTAGATCGGTAAGTATAGTTTTAGGGAAGCCGAATAGTGACATGAAATGTATGAGGTTACGAGCAACTTCATCGCTGGTAGATGTAATCATGGGGTAAGCACAGGTAAACTTAGTTAAATCATCTTGTAAGGTCAAGATGAATCTAAATTTCTGCAAACCAGCTTCTGGTAGAGTTCCCACAATATCTAACGCTAGTCTTTCGAGAGGTCTAGTGCTAGTAGAGGTAATCTCCATAGGTGCTTTATTTGAGCAACGTAAGGGTTTATTTATCTGGCAAAGTTTACAATTTTTTACGTAGTTTTCTATATCTAGACGCATGGACTTCCAGTAATAGGCTTCTTTGATTCTACTTAACATCCGTTTTATACCTGGGTGACCGGCAATGGGTGAGTCGTGATTTTCCTGAAGTATTTTGGGTACTTCAGCGGGTATAGGGTAAATAAGCTGATTTTTGTAAATATGTATTTTGATATTAGTGTTATGGAAGATAAAGTTTAACATGTTATATATTTTAGTATAGACTAACTTAGAAAACGGTTCGCTAAAATCTGATATCGCGAGCTCAGGTTCGTTTATGTTCTGATCTAGCATAGTGTTACGTAATTTTATTAGAAGAGAATATATTGTTTTATAATTAGTTTCGTCATAATGATGAACTTTAGTGAATAAGAAATAGTATTGTTTATTATTAGATAATGTAGTAAATATTGTTTCAGGTTCGCGTTCGGATGCGATCATCTCGGCTGAATTTTCAATTTGAGATAAAATGTTTTCGCAATGTGGCATTGAACTATCAAAACCTAGGGATGTAGGGCAGGCTATCAGCTTGCATTTGGTAAGGTGTAAAGCTTGAGTATGTTCTTCGATTTGTGTATTTGTTGGTGGAATAGATTTGGTAAATTGTAGTTTAAAATATTGTTCGTAAGAGTGATCGTTAAGGCTGTTGCTGCGTGTAGTAACTAGTACCGGGTGACGTGATAACGCGTCGGCATTTGAATTAAGCTTTCCCTGTTTATACACTATTTCGTAGTCATATTCTTCCAGCTTTAAACGCCAGCGAATAAGACGACTTCCTGGGTCTTTTACATTGAAAAGCCACACGAGGGGCCTATGGTCGGTGATAATTTTGAATTTATTGCCATAGAGATAGGGACGGAAAGTTTTGACGGCAAATAATATGGCTAATAACTCCTTTTCTGTTGTGGAGTAATTACCTTCTGCTTTATTAAGGGTGCGCGAAGCATACGCGATAGGTTTATCCTTGCCAACTGGCCCTTGGGATAGTACTGCGCCTATGGCGTAATTACTTGCGTCTGTAGTAACGAGGAAAGGTTGAGAAAAATCAGGGTATTGGAGGAGAGGAGCGGTGGTTAACTTTTCCTTTAGGATGTCGAAGGCTGTTTGCTGTTCCACATTCCAATGGAAAGCGGCATCCTTTTTCAAGAGCGAAGTTAAAGGTTTGGTGATTTTCGAGAAATTTTCGATAAATCGTCGATAATAACCGATGAGACCAAGGAAAGATTTTACATCTTTAGGATTCTTGGGAACGGGATATTGTGAGACAGCCTTGACCTTGTCGGGATTTGGAGAGACACCTTTATCGGTGATAGTATGACCTAAGTAGTTCACTTCACGTCTTAAGAACTCACATTTATCGGGCTGTAGTTTTAAATTAAATTGACGGAGTCTTTCGAAAACTAGGCGGAGCTTTTCCATCATAGAAGGCAGGGAATTTGCATAGATTATACAGTCATCGAGGTAGACATAGCAGTGCAGACCTTGAAGACCCGATAACACAGTGTTCATAAGCCGTTGGAAGGTTGCAGGGGCATTTTTGAGCCCAAACGGCATTCTAGTAAACTCATAATGACCTGAGGTACCATTTGTGTTGATTACGGTGAAACCAGTTTTTGCAGCGTCAGCAGGATTGATTTTTATTTGGTGAAAACCAGAAATTAGATCGAGAACACTAAAATATTTAGAATTGCCTAATTGGTCTAGGATGTCTGAAATAAGAGGGATGGGATAAACTTCGTTTACGGTGACGTCGTTAAGTCGTCGGTAATCTATGACGATGCGCCACTTTCTTTGCCCTGAGGCGTCCATCTTTTTCGGGACCACCCAAACGGGTGCGCTCCAAGGAGAGGTTGAGGGTCGGATGATGTTTTGATCGAGCATCTTTCTAATTTGTTTGTCAACTTCGTCTTTGTGACACTCGGGAAAACGGTATGATTTTACATTGATAGGCGGCGCATTGCCTGTATTAATAGAGTGCTGAATTGCATTTGTACTAGTGAGGGGGTCTCCCTCAAGATAGAAGATATCGGTAAAATCTGCGCAACATTCTAATAGGGCTTGGCTTTCTTCCGAGTTAAGATGATCGTGTCTAATTAAATTTAAGATGCGTTCTCGTCGATCAGATGGAGATGAGGAAACTGTGTTAATTATCTCGTGAGATTCATGGGGCTCAGGGAATTCTAAAGGAGTTAAAGTGACCTTGAAGTCTTGAATACGAATTTCAGATTCAGTGGTGTTTAAAACTGAGATATTGACTCGATTATTTGGTTTTAGACTAACTATACAATTCGCTAAATAAACGCCTTCACTAATTACGTGATCTAAAACAAGCGCTTCGCGTAAGTTATGCAATTCCGAGATATCATTTGACACCATGCATTCGATTACTGTTTCACAACGAGCCGGTATGATGTAAGTCTTATTCTCGAAGTAAATCGGTAGATTATGACCTCGCAAATTTAGGTACTTAGAATCGTAATTTATATTGGCGTTATGAATACGAAAGAGATCAGTACCAATTATACCGTCATATTTGAGATTTATATCATCTGTAATGACATGAAACTTGTGCAACAATGTTTCTTTACACAACTGAAGCTCTAGGTCAAAGGCACCCAAGGTTTCATTATAAGATCCAGAGTTATTGATACCCTTGAGGCGGATTATTTCCTCAGTTAATCGGGGTTTAGTTGACAAACTAGATTTTTTTACGATACTGACACTCGAACCGGTGTCTATAAGAAAGCTAAGAGGCTTTTGCGAACAATTCGTAACGAGATAAGTAAAAGGTAAAGAGATTCTGTATTTATTAATACTCGTTTCAAAAATAGGCACAGAAACGTTTGAGTTCTCTGGCACTATATTGACCTCATCAAGAACACAAGATTGAGATTTGGTGACGTTTGAATCATTTTGAGATAAAGACTTAGAATTAGTACAAGTAAGACTCAGATTATTCTGAGGTATTTTATAGGATTCAGTGTAAGATCTAGTTTTAAGATTAAGTGAGTTACTTTGACTCGAAGTAAGACCCGAATGATTAAGTTGATCATTGGTATACGAACTAGTAATAGATTTAGGATAAGACTTAGTACTAAGATTTGGTAATTTATGTTTATTTAAAGTAGGACCCGAATGATTAAGTTGATCATTGGTATACGAACTATTAATAGATTTAGGATAAGACTTAGTACTAAGATTTGGTAATTTATGTTTATTTAAAGTAGGACCCGAATGATCCTGTCGATCATTGGTAAAAGATTTGGTATAAGAATTAGGAATAAGATTTGGTAAGTTATTTCTACTTAAGGTACGACCCGAATGATTCTGTTGATCATTGGTAAAAGAACTAGTATAAGAATTAGTATTAAGATTAGGTAAGTTATTTTTACTTAAAGTACGACCCGAATGATCGTGTTGATCATTGGTAAAAGAACTAGTATAAGAATTAGTATTAAGATTTGGTAAGTTATGTTTACTTAAAATACGACCCGAATGATCCTGTTGATCATTGGTAAAAGACCTAGTATAAGAATTAGCATAAGAATTAGTATAAGAATTAGTATAAGAGCTAGTATTAGATTTAGGATAAGAGTTTGCATTAAAATTAGTAAAATAATTTGTGCCGTTATTATTTATTGATTTCGGCAGGCACGAATCCGAAATCAATTCGCGTTTAAATCGCATTCATTATTATCATCAACAGGTGCATAGCTGGAGTCGTGTTCACAACAATGCACGCGCGCAGCGTTATTTGGTACACGTGTACTGGCGGTATTACTTTGAGTTCGAGGCGCGGCATCGGGTAGCGGGTTCTGGGAGCGGTGTTGATTGTTATATTGACGCTTGCGACACTCGTTTATAACATGACCCTTGTGTTTACAATATGCGCAAAACTTATTGTTAAAATTAGAGTTATTAAAATTAGAATGATTGGAATTAGGATACTGTCGATTGCTTAGAGATGCCTGAAAATGAGATGAAGGATTCGGGACATGATAGGATTTTTGAACTGGAGGAGAGCTAGCTTTCTTTTTATAACATTCATTGGCAGTATGCCCTTGTTTGTTACAGATCGTACAAGATTTGCCTGTGCGTTGCGATAAGCGGCTTAAATTGAAAATTTTCTCTTCCTCTACGGCTTGTGTTACCGCATAATTTAGGGAAGTAGGATTTCGGCAGCGGACCATATTCGATATGTTGGGATTGAGGCCCATTATAAAAGTATTTAGAGCAAGATCCTCCATGGCAGCTATTCTACCTATGAGTTCTTGTTCATTTGAACACGAATAATGGATGTCTGCTTGGATTCTGGTCAAGCAGGCTTCAATTCGCAACGAATATTGCGTTACTGTTTCTGTAGCTAACTGTTTACAATTTTGAAGGTCTATTAATAAGTGGGAACTGTGCTTTCTTTCACCAAAGGTGGACCGTAGAAATGATTTTAGGTCTGACCATTGTGTAAATGTTTTTAGACTGCACGCTAGTTGGGCTTTTCCCTCTAATTGTGATATGATATATTTACACAAAATGCCCTGCTGTTCAGGTGCTGCTAATGACATAGCATTGTCACAGTTCGTTAAGAAAGCCGGAAGTGTTTCACGGTCTCCCTTATATGGCCTAATGAATTTAGTAAGTACATTTAGGGTTACCTTCTCATGTTCGGTTTTTACGGACATGGTTTAGGATTTAGGAAGGATACACACAGAATTACACAGAAATATAAAATGCAATAGAATAACAATAAAAAGACTTACAGTATCAGGATCAGCAACATGCCTGGACGCACTGTTCCTATGCAAGATGTAGTTTTAGAGTCTATACGGAAATCGAATTCTTGAAGAGTAACTTGAGAGACGCTGACGAGTCCGTGACGCGAGGTCCGATCAGAGTCGAACTATAACACGTACACGAACGGGATTGATGTCGACACGGGGCGCGACCGAAAGTATGCGGACGGCTTCAAGGATCCGTGGTGACTTTAATGACGACACGGGGCGCGACCTGAGATGTGCGGACGGCTTCAAGGATCCGTGACGATGTGGAGTGCAGAAGACGGTGACGACACGGGGCGCGACCAATGATGTGCGGACGGCTTCGAAGATCCGTGACGGCTTGGATGATGGCGAGTGCAGAAGACGGTGACGACACGGGGCGGTGTCTGGAGACGGTGGTGGTGCGGGCTCACGACGCGCTGGCGGAGGCTTATCGTCGACCACGTGGTGTGGCGGTGGTGCAGGCTCGACGTAGGAGGAGACTTACTGTCGACCACGATGCTGAAGTGCTTGATGCGGGCTCAGCGCTTCCAGGGGCTGAGACTGACCGTCGATCAACGTGACGAAAGCGCGGCGACCTCGGATTCGGATCTCAGGGTTTGCACGGAAACCACTTACGAGATCCCACTTCTGACACCAATGTTAGGCGGCAGCCGCGGATTGTCTTTTTAAAAAAACACTTTTATTTCAGCTGGAACCACAGTTTATTGCAATAGAGTTTTACACAGACACAAACACCTAATGCCTCACTTTACTTTACTAAAGAAAATGACAATCTGTCTGACTTGTTTTAACGACGGCTACGACGGGACTTCTGCGGCTCGCGGTCTATCTGCGACTCGTTGGCCGCGTGGCTTATGGCCCTATATATAATATAAATAGTGCAGATATCAGCATTTAATTAGGAACTAATTATGGATATAACAGTACGTACAATGTAACAACGCTAACAAATTTAAAATTACCCTCTTCATAGTGTAATAATTGTCTAACGGATTATTACTGTCTCGTTGGTCTCGCGGCATAAATTTTCTCGTGGGACATATCCCGGGTTCGATGCCCGGATCGGGCAATGTATTGTTGGGATTTCTTTGGTCTGGTCAAAAGTGAGTATAGCAATATCTAGCTCTGCCTAGCTCTTCGAGGATATAGAAGGGAGACTGTGTATGTATGTAACGAATAATTACGAAAAGAATACTACTTGATTATGGTTAGCTTGTGCCGTGAACGTATGGTCAAGGTCACATTAAAATGTAACCATGGTCTTGAGGAGAAAGCTCCAAGACCGTCTATTTTAATTATTAAATAAAGTGTATCATTGGTAGTGGTTCGGAGGACCAGGGTCAAGGTCATGTTAAGGTCAGAAAAGGGTTCTAAGAAATATGCTCCGGGGTTTTATAAAGGGGTATGAATTTTTCATTATTTTTGCGCTAACGCGCACCGTTTTCGAGATAGACGATTTTTTTCAAAAGAAAAAATATAATTTACCGTCTATTTAAAAATACAAATTCAAACCGAACTTTTCGTCTCTGAGTTAAAGAAAATGGAGCGAGGCGGGAATGGACCAAGCTGACGCCTGGAGACGCCGGAGCCTGGTGGATCGGGACGCGATGGCGAAGGAGCTGGGCGGGAGTCGACTGCGCAGCGAGGTGGACTGTGGAGGTCGCACTCGCTATCGGAGCCGTGGCCCTGCTCATCGCGGCGTCTGCGGCCGGAGCGTCCGGGACGGGGATCCTGGGTCGGAGAGAGAACGAGAGTAACGAGACGGCGTCGGGCGCTTGGAAGAGGAAATCGGCTTGCAACGGAGTCGTCATCGACCGGGTTCCCGACGGCATGGCTCTCGTCGCGGCGACCGTAATGCGTCGCATATTTGTTATTTATTTAATTATTTGTCATTCACACGTTCATGCAGAAATAGTGCAGTGTCCCACAAAACCGTTTCATCGGTTTGACTGTGGGATCCAGTCTCCGTACAGTAAATTAGAACGTTTACATAGATAAAATTACAATAACTACTTATAGCTAACTTCACTCTTAAATTCTAGCACTTATCTAAGTAATATTGCTTAAGTCTCCTTTTAAATATAGTTTCATCATTTTCGTTCCTTATGTCCTCTGGGACATTGTTTGGCGGATATGGCAAACGTTTTTAAAGTTCTACCACCGTAATAATTAAACACTCTTGGTACAATATATTTGCCAGAGGCCATCGATCGGGTGTTATGATTATTTGTAACTGGTTCCAAGTTATGCCCAAGACTGCCATGGTTGTTTACAGCCAATAAGTATTTATGTTTTAAGGAAATTGGTAGTATTTTACAAAGTTTAAATAATTTTGTGTAGACATTTTTATGCTGATTTCTAGTTTTATTATTGACAAGAAGTTTAAGAAACTTTGTTTGTATTGATTCTAATTTATTTATATATGTTTTGAATGTAAGACCATGGCAATCTAAAGCATACCGAGAATAGACTCCAAGAGTGACTTATATAAGGATTTCAATGTTCCATTACGTACTTTAAAGCTTAAATGATAGAATTTTCCAAGTAATACTCTGTTTTACATCTGTTTTAAATTGTATGATGAATACTCTGTTTGTCACAAAGGTAATCCAAATGATGGGACCATGAAAAGTGTTCATCTATTTTCATGCCTAAGTATTTAAAACAGTTTACTTTTTCAATAGGTTTACATTGACGTTTTGATAAATTATAAAAGCTTGAATGGTTGTGTGTATACAATACTGGTTCTACTGATGGTCGCAAATATGTATAGTGTGTTATTAGCAGTTTGGTTTTCTCTGACTTGATGACGATGCCGTTATCGTTGCATAGACCGACATCATTGAGACAGGATGAGATGCGGTCTTTTCGAAAGGACAGCCGAGGTGAGCAGCGATGCCGTCTTGAACGGGACGACAAAGAGCTTGTGACGTCGCTGTGACGTCGAGAGGACACCACCTCTCGGCCGCTTGCACCTCCGCCCCACCGCACCGCGAGCTCCTATAAATATTGAAGCGCTGGCTGCATTCGGCCCTTTTTCCGGCGGCACCGAGTTAAGTCAACCAACTCTCCTGGACGAACGGGCAGCAGGATTCTCCACATCAACCCACCCCTCTCGCCGAACCACGCGACCCTGTGTAAATTTTGTGTAATATCATATAAATAGTATTTTTTTTCATTAAGGTAACGCTTGCTCTATGATATCTAAAATTAATTGCCAATTAAATCAATTTTTATTGTAACATTTAACCACGTTTCTCATTTAAATACACCCTAGTAGGGATAACGTAACAGTGGACACCTGAAAGGTCTTTTTTACGTTACAGTGGCGCCCACGGGAATATTATAGGTAGGGTTTTGTTGAGAATCCGCTGCCCGGTGAGTCTTTTTTTTTATTTTTTGTGTATGTGTGAAATCGTTCCAAACCAGTGTGTTATTATTTTAGTGGCATTTATTGTTTATTTTTGCTTGTTTTATTGTGGACGGAAAGTCGGTGGTGTTATGTCGGCCACAATAGACATTTTCTCTTTTTGTTCTGTTGTGCTCGGAAGGTCGGGCGTGTTGAGCCGGTCACAACAGACAAATTTTGTCTTACTACGCTTGGTAAGCATTTCTATATTATAACTATTTCTGTTACCGCGTGTGATAATTATATTGTATCAACCGCATAAGTAACGAGTTATAATCGTTCGACTGCGGCCACGTGTCCTCTAAAGACGCGCTAAGGTCACATTCGTCGATCGCATTCTTTGTATTGCAATTTATGGCCTCACGTCCACTAACGACGTGCTAAGGTCACCTTGATCGTATTGCTTCGCGATTAGTTTTTTTAAATGCCACTACGGTAATTAAGTGCTACTGGTTATTATTGCTAATATTCTGCTTTGGCTGACTTATGGAACGAATTCACACCCTTCTCTTTCTCACTTCTTTTCATTTTTCTACTATAACCTTCTGCTAGTGACTTTGTACGGCGATATATTTCTATATAGTAGCTATTATTAAATACTGTTACCGCCTACTACGGCGATTATCTTTTAAAATTAACTATTCTTTTCTTTCTTACTAAGAAAGTTGCATCTTTATTATACCACGTGTACCTAACATAGTTGGACTGGCTGAGAATGAACGTACCTAAGATGCTAGCGTATTATATACTAGGTATTTAACTAGAATTCTGCGTTCATTTATTCATAAAATGTACACGTGTCACATGCAGGTTGCTCACTAACAATAATGAAAAAGTTGAATCTTTGTCTATTTGGTATAGAAATACGAATATCATCGTAGAATTATTAGTTGTTCGTTTTGTCAAATGTTTATTATGCTACAATCGTTGTTTTTGGTCTTCGATTTCATCTCCTTGTTATTGCCTATCGGTATGTCATTTGCAAATGCATCTATTTATGCATTTACTGTTCATTGTGAACTCAAACATAAAATTCCTGCGTCGCAATTATTGAATTATGTTCTTTTTGTAATGTTTTGTGTCGCTAGGATTGTTCTTTCAATGTCTGGTTTCTATTGAAATATATAAAACATATAATGATAAATAAATGGTAAAATTAAGCCGCTGACGGCCGGAAAACTACTTAATTGTCAATATGTAACTTGTTTCCTTTTTACTAAATGCTATGCTTTTTACTAAATGTTTTACTACACCAGTTTAAGTAGTGGTTATATTGTGTTCTTGTGTTAACGCAAATGTTATTATATCTAACTGAATTTATCAAACTTAATTGAATTGAAACTAACTTTAACTAAAGTGGGTATTTGCACATAAATTAAATCAATAACTTCTATTCTTAAATAACTAATGTGGGTATTTCTACATAAATCAATAATTTATATACTTTAATAACTAAAGCAAATTAATTAATTTACAAGTTAAAGATAATACCATTTCGAATTTCACCGTCGTTTATTTTAAACCTAAAAGCTGAATAAAATAATTAAATCTTATTCTATTACAGCATCAATGTGTTTATAATCGATTGGGTACAGTTTCATTCACAACAATGTAAGACGCATATCTATACAAAGTTATAATTACCTACATAATTATTTGTGAAGGCCAACAATGGTTCTTTTGTTTCAGAGTCGAAGCTCACAAGTTAATGCATTGTGTTGTGTTAATGATTTATGTAAACATGCTAACATAAAATGAATAAATATTTCAGTTATAAATTGTAATAAAGTTTATTAAATGTAATATTGTTACAAAGAATCTGTTATTTATCTAACTAATTATCCAACTATCTGATAACTATCTAATTTCACATAACTATATAAACATCAGATATGTTTCTCTTGGTGATTTCCATATAAAAGATCTTAAATTAACTCACTACAAAGTTTAAGAATGTAATGATTAATGCTCATCACTAATGAATTAATCACTAAAATAACTTAACACTTCGTTACATATAATATAAAAATCTTTAACTCCTAATTACAGCTAAATCATGTACCCATATATCTAGTTACTTATAGCTTTGGTAATGACTGATCGTAATATAATAAAATATTTTTTTCCCTTATGGCTCAGTGGCTGAAAGGTTGTTGTCGGATCGGTCTGTGGTTCGATTCTCGATTGTGTTTATTTTTTTTGTGTTTTTTAACTATGGTAGTGTATACTATGTCGTCGACAGTCTCCTTCGACGATGTACTATACATTACATCTTGCCGCGAATATTTTTTTGTGTTTTTAACTATGGTAGTGTGTACTATGTCCACAGAATAGATAGTTCTTACGAACAGAAGCACCACTTCGCAAACCAATTTAAAGAAATGGCGACTCTTGCTACTAAGCAAGAAAGTGCAATTCAGCTCGCATGAGCATTCAGTACCTAACGCGATATTGACCTAACTGTTCCCGCTCTTTTCTAACACATAACGCTGTCGCTGTCTGGCGCGGAGCGGTGCGCTAGGGTTGTCGACTTGCCGCTGCTACTATAATATTTATTCATCGTCAATCTACCTACTTGACCACGTCCCTAATAATAAATATTTATACTATAAGTATCCTATCCCACTATTTGAGCTCGTAAAACGAAAACCACAAAAATTCTGGTGGTTTACATTTTCACTATACTAATTCTTAGTTATTTCCTAAACGCGTAGACCGATTTACATGACTCAAACAGATAAAATGGTTTTTGAACTAGACCTTTAATTTGACACCATAATCGTTGAGATATCTCAACAAATAAAAAGTACAATTTTCAAGTTGCTCTCGTAAAATAAATAAAATCAAAATTTCAAGTTGCTTCCGACACACATCCGTTAAATGAGCAATACTTCGCACCAGAATTGTGATGTGAACATTTTTGTTGTTCACTATTAAAATTCACGTTATTAGCTAGCCCTGCGCGCGAGCGGTGACGACGCGGCGTGGAAGCCGCGCCAAAGTGTAGGCACTTATCGCTGTAGGTACGGCCGAGTGAAGGAGGCCTGCTATGTCGTCGACAGTCTCCTTCGACGATGTACTGTACATTATATCTCGCCGTGAATATTTTTTTTTGTGTTTTTGGCTATGGTTGTGTACACTATGTCATCGATTGTCTCCTGCGGTGATGTACTATACATTGCAACCTATTCCGAATTGTGTATTTGCCGTTGTCGATTTTGTATCATAATCAGAAACCAGTTATTTGTCCGCGAGAATGGAATGCGGCCGACGCCAAGCGCGCAGTGATGACTCACGTGTTCACTGGTTCAAACCTTCATTGTTATTCCATTTTAAATGAATACAAATTGTCCTTGCAATATTGCATCTACCTTGTCAATGAGCAATTTGTTTGTGATACTGCCAACTTATCGTATGATTGTTAGTATCGTAATATAGTAAGATCGTAATATTGGTTTACGACTTATACTCTTTCAATTAATTTCACTTATCGAATATGGGTGGTCAGGTGGTGCCTACCAACATAGACTGGGTGACTATTTGCTATAAAACTCACGTATAATACCTCTTCGCGCGTCGTGTATTATAATGAATGCGACTCGCATCGTGAATAAATGTTGGCTTGTTCATGCGTATGATTGTGTGTAGGCCTTTTTGAATGTGATGAATGCCAGGTTATAGGAACGTTCAATGCTTGGTGACGTATGAATGGCCGAGGGTTATACTTGTTTTTTTTTCCCCTTTCAGGGTTAATAGTTGCCTTGTATTTAACCTACTGACACCACTACCACTCATCTGTTTCAGGGTCTCCGAATGCAGTTGCCGCCTACCAGCCACAGAATTTTCCCTCTGGGAAAATTCTGTGGCTGGTAGGCGGCACAGAATTTTCCCTCTGGGAAAATTCTGGCCTAATGGGGGGAGTGTGTGACGTCGCTGTGACGTCGAGAGGACACCACCTCTCGGCCGCTTGCACCTCCGCCCCACCGCACCGCGAGCTCCTATAAATATTGAAGCGCTGGCTGCATTCGGCCCTTTTTCCGGCGGCACCGAGTTAAGTCAACCAACTCTCCTGGACGAACGGGCAGCAGGATTCTCCACATCAGCCCACCCTTCTCGCCGAACCACGCGACCCTGTGTAAATTTTCTTTAATATCATATAAATAGTAATTTTTTTCATTAAGGTAACGCTTGCTATATGATATCTAAAATTAATTGCCAATTAAATCAATTTTTATTGTAACATTTATCCACGTTTCTCATTTAAACACACCCTAGTAGGGATAACGTAACAGTGGACACCTGAAAGGTCTTTTTTACGTTACAAGCTGCCTCATGACCCCTCCAGAAGTTTTCGTCTCCAAGTACTCATGGATCTCAGAGTTGCGAGTGGGCCGGGCGGCGCCACTTGTAGTCCTGAGGATGTTATTTTGGGCTCTGGAGGCATTGGATGTTTGATTTGCAGGCTGAGGACCACAGTTGGAATCCATAAGTCCATATGGGTTTTATAACTGAGCTGACTCTGGGTTTGTTACTCAGGGACGGAGCGGATTGTTTACCGAGTAACCACAATGGGTTTTTTTTAAAACGAAAGTTGACTTCGTTCCGTTTATGTTTTACATGCTCCTTCCAGGTCATACGTTGATCCAAGTGGAGGCCCGGGGGCTTCACACATGTAGATTGAGGTAGCGGTACTTGACCGGGATTTGCTGTTGGGCATAGTTTCTTTAGCGGCATGAAAGTGATGTGGTGCGATTTGGGGGCACTCGCTCTAATTCGCCATTTTTGCAACCAGCTATAGGTTTGGTCTGGTTGGATTTGTAAGGGCCCCCTGGCTTCATCTGGGTCACTACTAGATGTCAGATTTGCAGCGTCATCCGCAGGCGTCGCAATAATTACGTTTGGGGGCTTGCGGTAGGTCGTGAGTAAATATGTTATACATATCTGGGCCAAGGACCGAGCCTCGAGGCGCTCCTGAATCGCAAGTGTGCGGAGGGGATCTGGAGCCGCGTTGCTTGACTTGGAGGGTTTTATCCTTTAAATATGATGCCAAAAGAAGGTAGAACGTGTGGGGCAGGGTCCTCTTTATTTTGCACAATAGGCTTTTGTTCCAAACCCGATCGAAAGCATGTTGAATCGAAAGCATCGAGAAATGCTGCTGAGCAGTACTCCTTATTTACGAGACTGTCTTATCTTTTGGTAGACTCTATGCATTTGCAACCTATGCGAGAGCAGTCCTTAGTTCAGTGATCACCCGGTTGAGTCGTGTTTTGTCTTCTCTATTGCGTGAATGTTGCCACACTCTGCGAAGTCTGCGCTTTTCAGATATTTTGCTGCGGATATCAACTGGAAATAGTTTTCTACGATTGGGTGTTTCTAGAGTGGGAGTATTTTTCCAAGCCGCTACTTGTATCAGTTTGGTGATGTATGGGCACGCGTGGTCAATGTTTTCGGGATTTTTCAGTGGAAGTTTAAGAATTATATTGGATTCCAGAAATTCACGAAAATTACCCTAGTCTGTTTTTGCATTTTACAGGTTCTCGTTATAGAGTACACAGTAAATGATTGTTGTGCTTATCATCAGCATCACTAGACTATGGTCCGAGGAGACGTCGAGGCTTGATACTATGTGAACGTAAAGGGGTTGAATATTTTTGGTGATATAAAAGTCCAACAAATCTGGTATCTTGTTGCCGTCTGTGGGCCAGTATGTCGGTTCACCAGTAGATAATAGTATAAGTCGATTGGAATCGACGCTCCTTTTTAGTTCTCGACCTCTTGTAACGGTTACTATTGATCCACAGTAGATGTGCTTAGCATTCCAGACCCCACCAGCTATGAAGCGATTCCCCAGAGACTGGAAATATTCTGTGAACATGACTTCTTTTATGCAATGTCGCGGTGGGCAATATATGGCCGAGAGGTTCATATGACCATAGCCGTCTTCTATGCGCACTGTGGTAGCTTGTAGGTGATTAGTTGCGTACGGCTGCGGTAGGCAGTGTTTTATGCTATTTTTAATAACAATCGCAGAACCAGCTTGAGCTCCGCCATTCGGGTGGCAGGTAAAATACACGGTATATCCGGTGATGCAAATTCGGCTTAGATTCGATTGTTTGTATGTGCTTCGGATATAAGGCATGCATCAAGTTTGTTGGAGTGGAGGAATGCTTCAAGTTCATGAGAGTTAGGTGCAAGGCCATTAATGTTCCACGTTGCAAGGTTTAGAGAAGTAATTTGTTGTTCTATAATGAGAGTTGTGATACGGTCCAACATGGAGCACATTTGTTGAATTAGGAGATCGATCGTCTCACTTTGTTTTATGAGTATGTTTTCAAGAGTCAGATTTCGTTGATTGTCAGTAATATCAGTGGTGTTATCAGAAGCTGGTGTAGATTTTGACTGCGTTACGGTCTCGGCGGCTACCACACCTGCATGGGATCTCTGTTGTCGTTCACAATCTTTGGTGGTTGTTGTCTATGGTGGAGGTTTTTAATGACTAAGCGGTAGCTTTTATTGTCCTTTGGGGTGAATAGCCGATAGCGCATTTGACCGGATAACAGTTATTTTTTTTGGGGGCACGTGTAGGGTGGGTCTAGGAAAGGATGGTAGTTCCTACTGACGCGAGTAACTTCACCCCCCTCCCAAAAATTATTAATTTAAAATAATATTAATGTACCTAGGTATTAATGGTACAGTCCAGAGCTGTATTGTTACAGGCTTATTTTTGTAGCAGTGATAAAACAGCCTATCATTCTAATTTATATTAACTCCTTGTGTATATTATGTCGCTATGATAATAATATGTTGTTAACTTGTGCTAAAAATTAAATGGTTAGTAATAGTGGTGTTTTACACATGTTGCGCTAACTATTGTATGAGCTGATATATTGCACTGTTGGTTATAAAACCGTATTAACTAAATTACGATACAATTGTTAATATAGCCATGATTTTATTTATTAAAGGTCTATTTTGTTATGTGAAAATTCTGGTCAGAATTGGATGGGTTGACCAGAATTATAAGCTATTATAAGCAGTGTAGCAGTTCCTGCTAGAATTGGATGGGTTAGCAGGAACTGCATGTTGGTATTGTTGGTAAATGTCAATGTTGCTAGACTTGGGTGGGTTAGCAATCATTGCATTTATAACATGTAGCTATTGTTGGTAAATGTCAATCTTGCTAGAATTGGATGGGTTAGCAAGAATTGCATTTATAACATGTAGGTATTGTTGGTAAATGTCAATCTTGCTAGAATTGGATGGGTTAGCAAGCATTGCATTTATAACATGTAGGTATTGTTGGTAAATGTCAATCTTGCTAGAATTGGATGGGTTAGCAAGCATTGCAGTTATAACACGTAGGCATTGTTGGTAAATGTCATTTATAACATGGTATTGTTGGTAAGTGGCGTTTATAACATGTAGGTATTGTTGGTAAATGTCAACCTTGCTAGAATTGGATGGGTTAGCAAGCATTACATTTATAACACGTAGGTATTGTTGGTAAATGTCAATCTTGCTAGAATTGGATGGGTTAGCAAGCATTGCATTTATAACACGTAGGTATTGTTGGTAAATGTCAATCTTGCTAGAATTGGATGGGTTAGCAAGCATTGCATTTATAACACATAGGTATTGTTGGTAAATGTCAATCTTGCTAGAATTGGATGGGTTAGCAAGCATTGCATTTATAACACGTAAGTATTGTTGGTAAATGTCAATCTTGCTAGAATTGGATGGGTTAGCAAGCATTGCATTTATAACATGTCTAAGCTTTTATAAGCGATTTATAAAATGTATTGGTCAGAATTGGATGGGTTGAGCAGGATTGTAAGCTTTTACAAGCGATTTATAAAATGTATTGGTCAGAATTGGATGGGTTGACCAGGATTGTAAGCTTTTATAAGCGATTTATAATATGTATTGGGCAGAATTAATGGGTTGACCAGGATTGTAAGCTTTTATAAGCGATTTATAAAATGTATTGGTCAGAATTGATGGGTTGACCAGGATTGTAAGCTTTTATAAGCGATTTATAAAATGTATTGGTCAGAATTGATGGGTAGATCAGGATTGTAAGCTTTTATAAGCGATTTATAAACTGTATTGGTCAGAATTGGATGGGTTGACCAGGATTGTAAGCTTTTATAAGCGGTTTATAAAATGTATTGGTGAGAATTGGATGGGTTTACAGGATTCTTTTATGTGATTGTAAGTGCCCCCTCTCACCGAGTGTAAGGTTTATGTTAAGTTTGCTTGATTGCGTGTATGGGGACATACAGGAGGTCAGGATGGACGAGTGTAAGGTCCCCATTTTTATTACAATTAATATCGATTGGAATTTAATAATTTGTAGTCGATTGACTCGTCCGAGTCACATCACTATCGAAATAATTCAAAATGGCGGTTGGCGAGAGCGGGCATTCTATTCCGGGCGACGGTACTGAACGGGCAGTGGCTCTTAGGAAATATTATAATATCTGTACAGCGTAAAGGTGTGTCCGAAATATAAACTGTATTGGAATACAACTGGAGTTTTACTACACTGGGCAAGAAGTAGACTGGAACTGGGCCATAATATTTTTTATTTTTTATTCCCATATAGCAATCGGAGGGTAATTGAGCTTCAACTTTCACTACTAAACCCTTACCCTTCTTATACGGAGAAGAAGCCCGTGCCCAATAGTAGGAAAGTTTATAACACGGCTGATGATGATTTTTTTATAGAATAAAGACACTATTTTAAGTATGCAAACTACAAGTTTTATATTTATTTCAAGTAGATATGAAAATAATCATCATTTATCAAGGTCGTCTTTATTTTGTATTATATAATTAAGTATCTATATATTTAATATGATTCAGCTAATAGAATATAGAGTATTTGATTAAATTCGGTTTACTCATCTAATATTAGTAACAAATATCTATAATCTTTATCGTTTAATATTAGATTTTTTGAATTAAATACCTACATTTAATTATGTATATAAATCACAAAAAAAAATATTTGAATAATTTTCACAATAACATTATACCAGGTTATTAATTTTAACTATATACATTGCTATTTTACATAATCATAATATCTAAACATATATAATTATATATAGGTACATAAATCTAAAAATAAAAAGTGAAAATATGTACAGGTGTGTTTAGGCGTCGTACAATGCCTCCGCATCAATATCATCGGGTAACGTGCCCGGAAGGCTGGCAGCGTTGCCACGCTGGATGGCAATGCTTATTCTTTGAGCAAAGAATAAACCAGCCCTCTGGTCACGTGAGACGTCGATTAACTGTTTAGATATATCTCGGAATAAAGAGCGAGCGCTCGGACCCCATGAGTCTAGCGTTTCCACCCCAAACGGCTCAAATACATAATTAGCTACTAGATTACTGTATTTGCGCCGTTTGAGGGTTTCCGCAGATGCAGCAGCAGCGCCAGCATGGCCTCCCGTGCTTGGAACATGGGATGGCGCGAGGGTGTCTACGCAGGTTGCGTCCCAAACCAAAGGCCTACCCATTTTCCATGGCAATAATGACATACCGTCAGGTCTCTTCCCATCGTCGCGTACCAAACCATTTGGTTCAAGTACAGCTGGTACGCCAGACGTGACAAGAGCACGACGGATTATGTCATTTAGGTTAGCATGACGAGGAATTCTACCAGAGCTTCTGCTGCAAGACAGCCCATGGTGTCCGAGGCTATCCACGTCTTCTCCACAATGATATCGATGCGGAGAGACACACGGAACACCTGAACGAAGACAAGTGGCGATGCGGAACGTCTCATCGTCCAACATGGTTCCTGTGTTGGACGATGGTAGTGCCTAAAGCCATAGACCGGATTCCCATTCCCCCACAGCCA
This sequence comes from Euclidia mi, assembly GCA_944739405.2. Lineage (NCBI taxonomy): Eukaryota > Metazoa > Arthropoda > Insecta > Lepidoptera > Erebidae > Euclidia > Euclidia mi. Next base: position 82,067,465 of record OX123182.2, on the reverse strand, counting down.
GCAAGCGAGCTCGCTCTGTAACATCAAAAGATGTATCCAAAAGATTTTTCTCACAATGTTACAAAGCGGCGCGTCCCACTGTCTTTGGGAGAATAGGTTGGTGGGCAAATCAGTGTTTGGACAAGCCATTTTCCAGGCGTTTATAGCTTGTGTTTGGCACAGTACTTCTGAGTTAACTAGTGTAGGTAATAATATTTTCCTAGTTAACTCTTCCGTGCTGTGAACCGAAAATAGGAACGCCGGTAAACTGACACTGGAAATTTTGCGAACGCCGAGCCCACCCAGACGTATGGGTAAAGATGCTTGTAGCCAGGCTCGGTCGTCCAAGTCCATATTTAATATATTTTTTAAAGTTATTTGTATAATTTGATAATTTTTTTCTAATAGTGTAATTTTTTTCCAAAGCTGCGATGATCTTAAGGCATGAGTAAATTTTGGGACGAAAAGACAATATCGAATAATAGTATAGGCCGAGTGTACAATAATTTTGAATAGGCGATCTGAAATATCACAAAAATTTTGAATTTTTTCCTCTACGAATGAATCGAAAGATTCTTCAAATACTGGAGAACCTAGGAGGCGAAGAGAACTCTTATCAACAATTTTGATGTCTGAAGCCAAATGATTAAATTTAGATATTATCGAATGTTTTTTTGAAGAGTCTGTTGTATTTATAAACAGCTCACATTTACTATAATTTAGTTCCAAACCAATAGATGCGAATTTATTTTTAAGAAAGGTCAAATCTTGCAATGCTATGTCTGTTTCTCCTCCCAGGGTCCCGTCGTCCAAGAACCATACATTAAATTTAGAATTTATTTGCCGAATAATGGGTTGTATAGCTTAGCTAAAAATGACTGGTCCAAGACCTTGTTGGCATCCAACTGCAGATTCCAAAAGGTTGTCCTGATATAGTAATTTTGTGGGATACCTGTAACACTGCCAAAGAAATTTGAAAATTTTAGGGGTTTCTAATTTTGCTTGTGCCAACAAAGTGTCCCTATTCACTGAAATGAAGGCGTTCTTCAAGTCAATCTTATCATAATGTGTTTAATCTAAAATTAAACACATTATGATAAGATTCCGCTTCATTCGAGTTTAAGAACGATGTTTCTTTTAATTATAAAAACTAGTAAATCAATACTCACATCTTTGTCGTCGGTGTAAAAATACAATGCAGTAAAATATCTTCCATGCAATTCATATAAATTAAAGCCGTAATCTTTTTTAGGGTTCCGTACCTCAAGGTAAAAAAGGAACCCTTATAAGATCACTTTCTTGTCCGTCTGTCTGTCTGTCTGTCTGTCTGTCCGTGTGTCACCACCGATTTTCTCAGGAACGGGTGGACCTAGCATATTGAAATTTATACCAGATACTGAGGTCTATGGTTGCTATTAGTTGTATTAAAATCAGGGTCCTTGGTCAACCCAATAAAAAGATATGGTCAAAATTAGATTTTTGCGAAAACTTGTAAGTACCAAAATTAACCTTAATTTTCAACTTTTTTTAATTTTCGGAATTTTTCCTTTACTTGTGCTGTAAGACCTAGGTTTTGACCAAAATTTACAATTCTAGGTCAACCGTAAGTACCCTATAGGTTTTGGGTCGAAAACCTATACGGTAGTTCCCGTTGAACTAGAATCACGAAATTTGGCCAAAAGCAGGGTCTTACAGCACAAATAAAGGAAAAATTACAAAAATTAAATAAAGTGGAAAATTTAAGGGTGTCCCCATACATACATAGTAGACTCCATTTAAGATAGTCCTCTAAGTTGTATGGGCGCTCATACAGATTTAGAGGACTAGCGTAATTCAACCTCAAATAAGGTAAAATGCGTACGGAACCCTCGGTGCGCGAGTCAGACTCGCACTTGCCCGAATTTTTTTTTACTATGCTCAAAATTCTAAGCCGAAGACGTTCCTGAAGGAGAAAATAATTGTTTTCCTTCTGTTTGTGTTCCCACGCAAATTATGAGGGCTAATTAAGGAAATGAATGACTTAATTGTGCTTATTAAGCAAACAGCCTGTCGCCAGTTTAACAATACATTATAATTCGGAATGTGTGGGTGAATATTTGATGTGTAGTTTTGAGGGTAAAAGTTTTTGGTTGGATTGACTGGATTGTTTAGTAGGCTTCTATATAATCTATAGAATTAATAATAGCAGTACAAATGTAATTCTTGACCTAAAGTACTTTACACACAACTTCTCAATCTCTATTTCTAAATTAAGATTTATTAAGAATAAGAATTAACAAATATCTAAAAGCAAGGCCACCAAACATATAAACTTAAATGTCGTACAAATCATTTCTAACGGTTACAGAAAACAGGCAACTCAGCATGACCCGCAAACTTAACACGTGAACAGTCCCATTATGTCCGATATGAGCAATTGAGCATTCGAGACATGCCATATATCCATGTCAGCATAAAAAAACCACTTACTATTTTGTCGAGTCCGAGACTCTAAGGTCCGTAGAGTAACACGGCTCGTATGCATCATGAACTCGTCGAAACCCCTTCTCGTACACAACATAGGATACACGAGAAAATGAACGAGTTGAATCTAAGGCTAATTTTCACCAAGAACGTATGTTCTTGGTGAAAATTAGCCTTGTATACATAGGTATGTGTATACATAGGTACATAACTTCACAACTTTATCCCCGAAGGGGTAGGCTAAGGTGTATTATACACCTACATTTCGCCCGTTATGCTTCGGCCCCAATGTAATAGGAGGCGAGCCTATTGCTGTCTACCGAGCACATTATTAAGCAAGTGATAAGTAACTTTCTTTAATACACACATAGCTTCGAAAAGTCAGAAGTGTGTGCCCGGGGTACCCGGGGATCGATTCCGAGACCATGGTCTTAGTAGTCCATTACGTACACCAATGGGCTATCGCCGCTGTTTTCACCTAGAACCAGACGTGAAAACACGCAGTGCCCAACCATGGTTAGATCGTGAACCTAAGATTACAGAGATGTGTAGTGTTTGCTTGAATGTTCAATTTAATTACACGGCACCAAATAATTTAATTAATGGAACAACGTTATACACAATTTGAGTACATTTCAGTTAGTCCGTTAGTTCCTTAAAAGTTCAATTATGATCAACATTCAAATACAGTTTAGGTATAAATTACTCTTGTTACGCGTCTGGGGCCAATGTGATCCTTGAATCTGTTGCCTGCATGTACATGACAGAGTTTTAGCGATAATACAAAATTACTCATTAGAATACAGCTAAGTAAATGGAAGAAAACTGCCTAGAGAAAATATGCTATTATTCTAAGAATTATATAAAGTATTATGATCATCACTGCTTCCGTGGACCAGTGGATAGCGTATGCGACTGCTGATCGGAGGTCCCGGGTTCGATTCCCGGGTCGGACAAAAGTGTTACTAGGTTTTTTCCGAATTCTCAGTAGCAGCACGGAGTCTGATGTGCCCGGTAACGGCAATAGACTTGACCCCTATTACGTGGGACCTAAAAAATCATGGTGAAAGTGGGTGTTATATTACACCTCTGCCTACACCTTCGGGGATACAGGCGTGAGCATATATAAAAAAAATATGATCATCTTCGTCTTAGCGTTATATAGGTTGCACCCAAGACTTTCCACTCTCTGATCCAAACTGTGCTGTCAGAATATTTGCTTTCGACAGAGCGACTGCTGTCTGAAGCTAACCACCGGCGGCGTTAGTATATTCAAGGGTGCACACCTTAGCCTACCCCTAAGTGGATAAAGTTGTGAAGTTATGTACCTATGTGTATGTTCTTGGTGAAAATTTGCCTTAGATTCAACTCGTTCAGTTTCCCGTGTATCCTATGTGAATACTGATAATCTATGTCTTTGTTTTTTGTGAGAAATAATTTAGAAATGCGGTGTGTCTGTTTTTATATCATGCTGTATTTGTTTTGTAATATATGACTTCGAGCAAGTTATGGATGCTACTGAAAAAGCAATTCTCGTTATCGCTTTTTATAATGCTAAAACCTACGAATTAATTTGAAAAGTATTGATAATGTAGCAATGTAAGGTCATATCAATATTGTGATCATGTCAAGGACCTTAACCTCATCAGTGCTTATGAAGAGAAGACTTTGCTTAGTTTTATTTCGTTATTAGACTAATTATATAAACAGATACAGATACATACAGGTTTCTTATTTCACGGCCACTAGTCTCGATGCATGGCGCAAACTTGCTAATGACACCATCGATTAAAATGTTAACCCAAACAAACAACGTTTGTATCAAAGCACATTGTAGCACAACCCAAGTGATTAGACATTAAAGTGACTGTCCACTTAACCCAACCTACTAAAACAGAACTCAAACTCAACGTTTAAGCAAATAAAATCTCTACAATCAAAGAGTGCAAAACCACATCGCACTTATCCCTTGAAACCGCACAAACATTACCAAAGTTCTCGGCGTCGGCGTCGGCTAAAAAAGACATGTCTCGTTAAAAGGCCGAGCGGTGAATCTCCTTCCGGCACTATCCGACCGCCGCGCCGGAGATGGGCCATTCATCGCTATCGACAATACTGTATGGCCAACACTATCCGCTTTGTAAAAGGAAATATATCATGACATGTGTTTTATTTCGAAATGATAATGTTGCTGTTGAGTTTTGTAGCCGCATGTTGTATGAAAACATCGATGATGTATGCGATGCCTGTTGCTTGTAACGTATGTGATATAATACACTCCGATGAATAAATCTACATTCGATATAATACGGTAATGTCATGTATCATGCAATGATGCAACTTGGTCAGTTTTGGGCGGCGATATCTTTATTTTCTATAATGTATGTAATTCGGTCACTGAACTTGTCATAAACGGCTGAACCGAATTTGTTAGTTTGTTATTTGTATCGTTACATAATATTTAAATGTGTCTCTAGATAGTTTCATAGGTGGTTCACAACGGAATGCAAATGAAACCGCAAAGGATTACTAATTCACATTTAAAATCTTACAGAACATATAAAAATGCAAAAACTCCAATGAAATTAATATAAATTATTATGTAATACACAGGTAAATTTTGTTTACGGTTAAAATGGAGCGTGCCAAAGTATCAGTAAAATATATTTGCAAAGCTACTTTTTCCAAGTAATGCTCGGTTACACCTCAATCGGAGAAATCTCAATCTCAATTTATTGAGAAAACGTCGCGCAAAGTTTTGTAAAGGAAATTTCAAAGCAGCGCAGAAACATGTATATTTATTTACAAGTAATAAAACTCTTGAATCGACATTCTAAAATTTTATTCATTTTGATCGCAATTTATACTAATAAGCATTGTACATCTCATAAGCTTAGTAATATTTGTTATTGCTGGATCAAACTGGAGCGCTAATTAAAAATAAAAAAGCTTTCGCTCTATCTGCTTTCATCTTTTCAAGTACGAACTTGATCCTAAATACTACATAAATTATTCTTTATTTATTTTATAATTTGCATCGGAAACAAACCCGTTAATTAAACAAAAGTTAATTAACCCAACTATAATAACAATCTCACTATTTCGTTCCACGATTGTACTCGTACTATCTCAGGTCACCGCGAATAAAAGCGGCTTAAGTCTGCGTACTTACACTTTGTAAAATTAATTAGGCACATTTCGCTCCACCTTCCCGATAACTTAAAGCGAAAGCTATTATAATTTACAAGCGGAACTTGCAGTAATAAATTTGATAGCAAAATAAATGACGTCGTTAACTTATCTGAAATATTGTCTGTTGAATAACTCAACGCGTTTAATAGCGTATTCCAGTTTTAGACCCAGACGTGGCCTCTCAGAGATTTGGAAAAAAAATCTATGGATTCATTCATCAAAATGGCATGATTTATGATCTAAAACTCTTTCAGTAAATACAAATGAGAGGGTAGTAAGGACGTTGGGTCACTGCCAAAGTGAAGCATGATTAATGATTTTAAGGCACACCGGAATGTTCTGCGGAAAAAAAATTCAAAACTTGTCGCTACAACGTTGAAAACATTGGCGTACTGGCCACTAACGTTTAATTTGTTTGTAGGAACATCACTAATCAAATAGTAACTATTCGTTTTTAGCTTAAGCTTACTCAACTTATCTTTGAAGAGGCAAATGTTGGTATCCTCAAGGGGTTTGTTTAAGTACCGTGATATTTGATTTGATAGAGACGAAAGGAAAGATAGTCAAATCTTAATATATAAAATCCTTGCGTTACTGACTGACTGACAGACACGCTACAGCCGAAACTATTGGGCGCAGGAAGCTGAAATTTGGCATGTATGTTCCTTGGGGACCGTAGGGGTGCACTAAGAAGGGATTTCCCGAAATTCCCACGGGATCGGCCAAAACGGGTAAATTTAAAAAAAATGCGGGCGTAGCTGCTGGCGTCCTCTAGTCTTATTATAAAACTAGAGGACGCCAGCAGCTACGCCTTCATTTTTTTTTAATTACCCGTTTTGGCCGATCCCGTGGGAATTTCGGAAAATCCCTTCTTAGTGCATCCCTACGGTCGCCAAGGAACATACATGCCAAATTTCAGCTTCCTGCGCCCAATAGTTTCGACTGTAGCGTGTCTGTCAGTCAGTCAGTAACGCAAGGATTTTATATATTAAGATGAATGAGACCATTGACGCACAAAATTCGAATTCACCGAGTAATTTGGTAATATATTTGACATCAAAAGGAAATTGCAGGTGGTGCAGATTTTACATTACTTTGAAGATGAAATGGTCAGCGATTGACGAATTGGACATAATTAAGCATAATTAGAATTTAGTAAATTATTGTCACAGGGTGCAACCACGTGTTATAACATCATTAAAAATATTATACGTATATCAATCACCCGACCACAGATTTGATTGATGAAAAGGTGAGCCGCTTTCTGTCACTTTAATCTACGGTATGGGTTACACCAGCCGTGTTTACGAGGTGATTGATACCCTGCAGTGCTTTACTTGTAACATAAATCTATTTTAATTGTACTAAGTACTCATACACGCGGCAATTTTAACGACCGGTTGGCGCCGCGGGAGTGTAAGCGACTGCTGCGCCAAAGGTCGCGGGTTCGATTCTCGCTCAAGTCAAACATTTGTGTGCATGAACATGGATGTTTGTCTTGTTCTAGGTGTTTCTATGTATAATATTTATGTATTTACAAAAAAAAGTATATATGTATGTTTATCCATTATCTAGTACCCATGGTTGTACAGTAGTACCTAGTACAGATGGTGTTGTGTGAATGTGGTAGAATATTATTTATACATCTTGTGTGTTTCTAATATATCGCCCTGATCTGTCAGTCTTAGTACCGTTCTTTACTTCAATAATATTTTACCAATAACTGTCATAAAATTGTTGTTCCTCACTGCCAACCATTCGCATCGATAAAATAGTTACACAGAAAGTTTAATAAGTTAGCCAGCGTAGGGCTGTTTCAGTTTGTTAACTCTAATTCTAACAGAGAGTTCGTGTCCGGTTTTTGTTGCTACGTGAAGTTCACAACACTTGTTCAGTCTGTGCTCGCTGGCTGTAAATACAGTCAGTTGAAAGCTACAAAAAAAAAGAAATAAAAATGAGCTAGAGCCGAATTTGTTGAAAGTTTGCCATGATGTGGAACCGTTAAGCACTATGTACGACGGTGTTTGATTAAGAACTCTTTGAAAGGTTTCAATAGATATAATTATAAACATTCAAATATTCAGAGTTGCACCGGTAGTCAGTGAATTCAATTCAAACAACTTATTTGAACACTCTTCGTCTAAAGTCGTAAGTCTCATTATTCTAAATTCAACACAAATACTATTAAATATCTGATAATGCCAGTGATTCTATAGTGTAAGATTAATCTAAATCTATTCACTTGGTCTTAAGATTCCCTCAATAAAGCTAAAAAGAGCTGAATACAAAAAAATACAAGCCAAAAACTCAGCTGTAGACTAATTTTAGTTTTTAAGTAAAACACCAGCAGCAGTTTTTTTACTTACCGATATTGAAATTACAAGTCATTTATAAAGAACAAAATTTACGATATACTTATTAGGAAATCTCAGCGATAGAATACAAACTTGAACTTAAGATTTGTATCAGTTTTACCTTCGGCAAACCGCTCCCAAATTTTACTTTTAATACCAAAACCGAATCTGTTTAAAACTGTATCCTATCATAAAATAGACTGTATATTTAAATACCTATTGTTCAGGGATCGTTAGTTAATCAGCTTTTCAACTACATTGAACGAAATGAGAGCGTCCCGATAAAAGCTGCAATCGCATTAAGCACAATCAAATGTTAATTGCTAGAGGTTCTATTGACCGTTTCGATAGGCTGTCTGTTTTAGTAGGTCGTATGCAGCTTGTGACAAATTAGACGATGTTAGATCATTGTTTATGGGTACGTTAACGATCTTATGTACTATCCTTTCCATTAAGAACTTTCTGTAGATAGATGTGCTATATAAGCCGGCAGCAATATCAATTCACACGTCACCAAAGTAGAAAGAGTTTTTATTGTAGGTACTAGGCAATGAAAAAACATACATATATTACATACATTTTTGTGAACATATCTATATATTAATACGCGAAGCGAAATTTTGTGATCCCTTTTTGCAAGAAATGCGCGAACGGAGGATTATGAAAGGACCATGAGTCAAATTGGACTCAGTGTCCAACAGAGTTATGGCATATGCCATTGGAAAGGATTTTGTTCGTACAAAAATTGTTACTGCCAGCACCACCTTCAATTCCATTGCGGAAAAAGATATGCACTTAAATAGATTTTGTAGAAAAATACAATTGTTAGTCATGAAACTGTTATAGTAACAATATATTCATACTTTAAAATCAGTGGCGTAGCTAGCTTGGGTGGCACCCGGGGCGGAAGTTGGCGGTGGACCGTTTTCTTTTTGTTTTGTCGATATCTAACAATTACGGGCTAACTGCTCCCGAATCGTAGTGCTGAGCTAGTGCCTATGTTTTTTTATATGTTTGTACATTGTTCTTAAAGTCGAGTTTGGGGTGGCACCCCAAAAAGGCTGACATACGGGGCGGACCGCCCCCGCCGCCCCCTCTCCCTTCCTACGCCACTGTTTAAAATAATGGTAAACAATAGATGCGCTTGCGCCCGTGTGATTTACAACACTCTCCTTCCCTCTTACACCTCTCGGACGCCTGCATGGGCGCCCGTCTGCTCTCAGTCAGTCGACTCGTGATTCTCACGGTGTAAGCTGTGTGTCCTAAAAACAGGACAGGTTAGAAGTACCCTGAACCGAAGAGCATGCATGAGGAATCTGATGGGAGTAAATGAAGCTTGAGAGATATGTCAGGATCGTTGCAAATGGCGTTCCGTAGTCTCTGCCTACCCCTCCGGGAAACAGGCGTGAGTCTATGTATGTATGTATGTTATCTGTGTGTTTTCGTGTATTCTCTCGGCACATACAATTTAATCCACCGGCAGGTCACCTAAACGATATTATTATTGATATTGATTGAAATGTTAATAAAAATATTTTTAACTGTTAGCAGCTGTTTTATTTTTTGTGGATTCTTTGCACATGGAATTAAAACTAGTTAAAGATGTGAAACAACAAAAACTACAATGCCATACCAGCATTATTTTGCAGGATTATAGTTTATTTATGGTAGGAGAAAAATATTAATAGCATAATAACCCCATGGATTCTTCGCAAAAATGAGTTTATATCTTTATATTAATTAGTGTTTTACAAGTATATTCAAAGTGGTCTCATCTCTGTTGGTGGGTGATCCCAGGTTCATGCATTTTTGCCCATGGTCGTTTTGCACACTTATTGCTGACATGTAGAAGGTGTGCAGAATGAAATTAATATTTTTATTTAATTTGCATTAGAAATATACGATTTTAAGGAAAATAAACGATACCATTACTACCTTAGATTTCGCACACACACATGTATAACATCGTATATATGGGCGCAGTGATATGGTTTGTTATATTGTAGAGGCATAAACGTAGAGCAGAGCCATCTAGATGACTAAATGATAACTAAACGATACCTAAACCCGGAAGTTAATATTATTTTAATGTAATGTTAAGTAAATAACCAGTAAAGTATTAATTGCATTTGCTTGTAATTAATGTTATATAAATTGTGTTACATTTCTGTATTTATATATATTTCTTAACGCAGTATTGGTTGATATCGTCTTTAATAGTTTGATTTAGCTTTGTCGCCCGCCAACACATTTCGGTAATTTAATAACTAATTAAATTGATCAAGATGTATTTCGACGCTTTAGCTAAAGTAACTGGAATTCTATATTGTTTCTTAATTATAAAGATTAATTGAAAGTTCATACATACGATACTTTAATTAACGTAATTTAAAGTATAATGTTTTGATACTGAGTAAGTAAAGTTGATGCGACGGCGGGCGGCCATGACACTTTTCATCGGACTTTGGTAGAGTGAATGAAGAATTCAAGATTAAAATGCAGTTTTCAGTAAATTTGTGTGGTTTAATTTGTGGATCCTCTGGGGGTGTCCTGATGATGGTGCCACTGCGCCGAAAGGAGCGGTGGGATCAGCGCCCCCTAAGAGACATCGCGAAATACATTTGGCGCGAAAGTAATGGATCTTTTGGCTTGGCCGCCAATACCAATGATGACCTGAAGACAGATGCGACAAGCGCTTAGACGCCGTGTTTGGCACTTGTCAACCCTGATCGGAGACGGCACGGTGTGTCGGACTGTCGGAGATTTGGCGAGCACGTCTACACTTGCACGTGAGGCCACATACGAGCGAGAGCGACTACGCCGGTCACCGGGGTGTGCTGTGGCGCGAACGCTGTTCTGCTTTGAGTTCTACCAGAGATTGCAGATGCGGGTTGTTGATGCACTGACAGAGGTATTTATCAAGAGCTGATATGATTAGAGTTTTTGAGAAACAGCCTTTAACATTTTATAAATTATGGTGCATTATAAAAATGGTGGTTTGTTTACATGATTACCTAGGCATTGCCCCAGTAAGGATTACCAGATAAACATACAGTAAAAATTAAGTAACTGTTGTTTATCCACGTTTGGTACTTAACAGTGCTACTGTGCTTATAGTCATGTTATGCCGTCGACCATGTCGGAAAGTTTCTGTATAACTCGACATCAGAGATGGTCACACACTTATTATGTTATTACCTACACAAGAAAGAGAAAATAACTTTGTTGTTATGTGGTTCTACTAATGTAATTATTAGTAAAGAACAGTATAACTGCCCTTTTCAAGTTGAAGCTCTGATATAGATCCATTGTATAAATTACCTGATTTGCTTTCAGTTTAAATAAGCTAATTGATGCGCTGAATAATGGTAAAACATTAAAACTAATATTTGTAAAGTTACAAAATAGGTTTTACTATATATTTGTGGACTCTGTAGGTGCCTGCATGATTTCCTTTTAACATAATGTTGAAATTGTTAATGTCAACTTGGAGCTCAAGTTAAGGTAATATCACAGATTATATGGTAATATAATAACAGACAATGGAACCCAACATTATTAATTACCTATCTAAATATCTGTCGCTTAATTTTATACCTATATAGAATGATTTGTCCCAACAATGATGATAAGTCCTTGCTTAACCCAAACTACTGAAGCTAGAAACAGACAGTAGATTCCTTTATGGACATAGGCCTCTCCTTGTTCTTGCCATTTTGTTTTCTTGTTTGATATGGATAAAACTTATTTTGAATATATTAAGTTTTAACTGTTTTATCAAAACTACAAATGGGTATCCTGATACCTTTAATATTTGATTATCTAAAATGGCACTGTCAGACAGAACCTGAGAAAATTCAGTGTCTACTGTCTTTTGTATTTTACCTTAGGTGTAAAATATGGCCTCCAACACTATTGTAGCAAAACTAACTTACAGACCAATGCACAGGTTGAACATGCCTAATATATAGATAAAGCTTAATAGGCCGCACCACTTTGCAAGATTAGAAGTTTATTTCATCTACAGTTACAAAGGTTCATGGAACTAATACTTGGGTGGGAAATGTTGCCCACCACCTGCCTTTTGAGTGTTACAGGTTGAAGATGACATCCTGGCAGATGACCTGGGTCCTGGACTTAGCGTGAAGAGAGGATGGACGAGCGGTCCTTTACTGATAAATATGTATGGATAATGGTGGCCCACCCCTTTGACGTCGGTGGTTTCGTCTGTGGCCTACGCGCACACATGCCGCATGAGCGCTGTACTAAGCTGGACTCCAGCATTGTTTGCTAACCTTTGTTGCTGATCAACATCAACAACTGACTGAGCAGTCGACCGTATGGGCGTATAATGACTAAACTGTATTTTTATGTAACTGTGTTTTATATAAGTTACTGAGTTTAATATAACTGTGCTCTATATAACCTTGTTTTCTATAAATGTGTTTTATATAAATGTTTTTATATAAATGTTTTATAGAACTGTGTTCTCCGTAACTGTGTTTTTGAAACTGATTTTATGACAGTGTTATTGTATTTGTGTTATTTTTCTGTGCTCTTTTAATTGTGATATTGTCATTTTGTTGAGGGCTATATCCCAGAATGGGTGATGCCTGTTGTTTGAAGGGCTAGATCCCGTGATGGGTGATGCCGTGTGTTGGCTAGATCCCGTGATGGGTGATGCCGCGTGTTGGCTAGATCCCGTGATGGGTGATGCCGTGTATTGCCTAGATCCCGTGATGGGTGATGCCGTGTGTTGGCTAGATCCCGTGATGGGTGATGCCGTGTGTTGGCTAGATCCCGTAATGGGTGATGCCGTTTGTGGGCTAGATCCCTATGTCGGTGATGCCACGAGTTGGCTTAGCCATGGGTGATGCCTGATGTTTGGGTGGCTGAACCCGGGATGGGTAATGCCTGTAGTTTGTAAGGCTAGATCCGAGGTGGATGATGCCTGTAGTTTGGAAGGCTAGACTCGAGATGAGCGATTGCCTGTTATTAATGTTGTAAACTATTTGTTTGAATAGTATGTTTATTAATGTGAGAATCTGTTTGAGAATTGAACTGTCCCTTGTGGTTCAGTTGTTACCATCTCTGTTTGTTAATTTTATGCAAGCTATAATTTTTAACTTTCGTTATTATGTGTGTGTAAACATATAATTGCAACTGAGATAACTGTTTGATAATATTGTACTGTCTGCTGATGATAAAATTGTTTACATTTTGTTTATAAAGTACTTTGTTAAAGCTGCAATACTTTACTTGTTTATTGTGATCACTATATTAACTTGGAAGTTTACTGTTTAAATCTAGAGAACTATTGCTGATTTTGTATTGTTTACTGATACCACATTGGTAACTGCCAGTAACTGTCTGCTGATAACAGTTCACTGATAATAACTGTGTGTTGATGTCTAAACTGTTTACTTTTTCGTTTATTCTATACTTTTGTACTAACCGGTAATTCATTTTTGTATTGTCATTGTATGAGGTTGTTATTGTGATAGTAACTTGTTGCTTGCTCTAGCATGATGTGACTGAATAAGATTATATTGTGATAGTAACTTGGTGCTTGCTCTAGCATGTGACTGGTTAAAATTATACACATCTACACATCTTAAAGACGCACACCAGTTATTTATCAATTACCCACCTGAATGTAGAGTCATAAAATATAATTTGTATTTTCAAGCGAAGAGAGCGCGCTTTTGTCAGTATGGCCGTATGGGCGCAGTGATATGGTTTGTTATATTGTAGAGGCATAAACGTAGAGCAGAGCCATCTAGATGACTAAATGATAACTAAACGATACCTAAACCCGGAAGTTAATATTATTTTAATGTAATGTTAAGTAAATAACAAGTAAAGTCTTCATTGCATTTGCTTGTAATTAATATTATATAAATTGTGTTACATTTCTGTATTTACATATATTTCTTAACGCAGTATTGGTTGATATCGTCTTTAATAGTTGGATTTAGCTTTGTCGCCCGCCAACACATTTCGGTAATTTAATAACTAATTAAATTGATCAAGATGTATTTCGACGCTTTAGCTAAAGTAACTGGAATTCTATATTGTTTCTTAATTATAAAGATTAATTGAAAGTTCATACATACGATAATTTAATTAACGTAATTAAAAGTATAATGTTTTGATACTGAGTAAGTTAAGTTGATGCGACGGCGGGCGGCCATGACACTTTTCATCGGACTTTGGTAGAGTGAATGAAGAATTCAAGATTAAAATGCAGTTTTCAGTAAATTTGTGTGGTTTAATTTGTGGATCCTCTGGGGGTGTCCTGATGATGGTGCCACGGCGCCGAAATATACGTATACAATATAACTTTTTAGTTTACGGTTATGAACGCACAGATTTTCAAACTGATAAGAGGTTATTATTACATGTATATACTTTTTTGTTCAAGGTTTGTCCTATTCTGCCTAAGACATTTTGTATTTTTTGCAATATATTTATGGCATTCTTTATTTATACGTTAAATAAAAAATAAAATAAAAAATAAATAAAATAGTTTTTATTTCAGGTAAACACCCATATTAAAACATTACATTAATACAACTTCATACATATTTCCATTATAAACTATTAATATACATACCTGTATATGAATAGTTTTAATTTTTATCTAAGTATAAATTCGTGAAGCAAAAATTGTTATCCCTGCTTACCACAATAATATTCATACAGACCCATAGACTGGCAAACTGAAAATAGTTTAATTATAAAATAATGTATATACCTACTTTTTTATAAAAGTATTTTACAGTATTAAATTCATTTTGAACTAAAACAATTTTAAGTACTTAAAACTACAATTAAATTAAATATTAATATACAGTACAAATAAACAGGAGCTAAGAAAGTGTCACTTAGACTATGTATTGTACGATTTATACCAGATTGGCTAATGCGGCAGGCTTTGGCAATTTGTGTGCGTCGCATCATATCACGTTGCTTGCTATCGCTTACGTTGGACACTGCGCGATTTTTTTTGAGTTGTAGGTCATCCGATTTGTGACCCGCCAGCTCAAATGATTCGCCTTTATGTAAATATTAGTACAGCAGTGAACTACTTTGACAACCCAGTCAGCGTGAGTGCAACCGACTGACACGGCGAAGCTTGCGGGTACGATTCAGTTTAACATTCATGTCCGATAGTTTGTTTCCGTATTTATCCCTCATTAAAAAAACATCCATATCTCCTTTCACTGTCAAATCCCATCTCTCCTTAATGATGGGCTTTGACAGCATGGCTATTATGAGACGCGTAATTTGACGTTATGATTAACCAACTAAGACCAACTGACATTACAAGTTGCACGTTCGGTATAAGGCAAAATAGCGACCATTTTCTCTCTAGTCTAGTAGTCCATCCGTAGTCCAACCTCTCTGCAAAAGATACACAAACACCGCGCTGACTTGCGCAGAATAAATAGAAATGTTGAGAATTTGTCTAACGAAATATACAGATTGATAACTCCATTTGATTTTGAAAAATGCATCAATACAATAAATAACAGAGAAACATCAAAATATTACGCGTGTAAACGTAACAAAATAGAAAAATTTGAAAAATTACAACAAAAATCAAATGACCACTACAAAATGAAACAGAACGTTTTTGCACGGACCAATCACACGCTACCGTCCGCCGATCATAGGACAAACAGTTGTCAATCTGTCAAAACACACGTTAGATCAAAACACCGAAAATGTACTGAGCAAAGGTTTAAATTATGCGATAGCTCCATCCAGAATACCGTATGAGACCATTATTTGCAACGTTGAGGATTGTCTAGTCAAGAACAATGTGAGTAAGGAAGATTTCGAGGCCATACGTCAGGACTTTTCTGCTGTATTGCGCCAGTCGAAAGTGCCGAGAAGGAATCTACCAAAACCTGAGTATTTCGCACTGAAGAACCTACGAGCTAGACCTGAACTAACAGTACTCCGAGCAGATAAAGGAAATGCAACGGTAGTGATGGACACGTCCGATTATAAACAAAAAATTGAAAATCTTTTGTCGGATGAAAGTGCATATAAATTGGTTAAGACGGACCCTACCAACAAAATACTCAAGCAAACGAGTGACATTGAGAACGAATACTCCGAACAACTGAATCTGGACGCGAAATACTTAATACCATCGTGTGCAAAACCTCCTCAATTGTATAGTCTACCGAAAAACACAAGGTAAATGCTCCACTGCGCCCTATAGTCAGTCAAATAGGAGCACCAACCTACAGATTGGCTCAACACATTACAAAGATTCTCTCGCCACTCAGAGGCAAGACGAGAGCGCATGGAAAGGATTCCTACCATTTTGTCAGTGAAATCAAACACCTACATGTCTCTGACAAGGAAACTATGGTTAGTTTTGATGTACAGTCATTATTCACATGCTTACCGGCACATGACTGTATTGAAATAACTAGAAGGAAGCTAATAGTGAACAACATGCCTGAGGAATATGCAGAACTATTGAAACACTGCCTAACAACTGGATATCTGTGATGGGATGACAAATACTACATACAAGTAGACGGTGTGGCAATGGGCTCTCCAGTATCGCCTGTTGTTGCTGACATCTTCATGGAGGACTTCGAGGCGCGAGCCCTGCAGACTGCCACCATCACACCGAGGTTTATACCCGAGCATTATACAGTGTGTTTTATAACCCCCTGTCCGATCCGGAAACCACATATTACTGACTCGACAAAGTCTGCTGTGTGTGAACATGTAGAACAAGGAACCAACTATTACCTGCGATTTGATAAACCACAGATACTCGCAAAAGAACATCGCTTTATTCCAAGAATGATACGTAAAGCTATTGAAATTAAAAAACATCCTAATTTCAATAGGGAAGATGGTTGGAATGTTCCTCCAGCTTGGGACCCTGTTATCAGGCTAATGAAACCCAAGGAGGACAAAGTCTCCAGAAGACATCAAGACACAGTGAGCACATTCTGCGTAGATAGTAACACCAATAGTTGAAATAATTTCGGGTAATTTGAGATAACTTTTAAATTCAAGACAAAGATAAATATCACCTCAGTCTGCCGTGAACATGAATCCTGTAAAGAATTCGAAACGTTGGCTAGTAATAAAAATGTTGTTTCTAGATCATTCGGTTTAAATTTAATAACAAGTGAAATCAATATAACGCGATAAAATCCGTATACTGTAGTTTAATTTCAAAGATGAGAATGTTACGATGGATGTGTGGATTGACGAGAATGGACAGAATTATAAAAAATGAGTATGTAAGATAGTACGTATCTTTGAGGAATATATAATAATAAATGAGGCAGTCTGAAAGTGGTGTCTATAGACTAAAAGTTAAGGAAAATATCGGTTGGTTTGGTATGGACATAATATGCGAAGAGATTATTTGTATGGAGGTAAACAAGTGAATTTATTTTCTTTTAAAGACAACTTTCGCTCTAAGAATAAATCCTCTGTCGCGGGGGCTCACCCTCGAAACAACAGTTCATGGATCGCACAAGTGTTGTCTCGTGTGGGTATCGAAACCACAATACTTGCTCAGTGTCAACCATCTATGAGGTCTTAAATGAAGTCGAAAGGGGAGGGACGAATAGCAAGAGTGTTTCCACAGAAAAGATGGATAGACAGTGTGAATATGAAAGTAGGGGCACGAAAAGGATGATCAGGCCAAGGAAAAAATTAGTCGACTGTATGAGGATGGGATATGGATGAAAGAGATTTACTCCTTTGTAAATAATTAGATAACAAGAAGTATAGAAGCAAAGGACATACTGCGCAAGGGCAAGAGAATGTTATTTTTATAAAGTAAAAGTCTTTACCGACTGCCTCGTTGGTCTCGCGGCATAAATGTGCGCGTGGGATTAGGAGGTCTCGGGTTCGATTCCCGGGTTGGACAAAGTGTTATTGGGTTTTTCAGTTAGGAAATTCTCAGTAGCAGCACGGAGTCTGGTAATGTGCCCGGTACGGCAATAGGCTCGCCCCCTATTAAGTGGGACCTAAAAATTCATGGCGAAATGTGGGTGTAATATTACACCCCTTCGGGGATACAGGCGTGAGTCTATAAATTAAAAATAGTCTATAATGTTAACATCTGTTTTAGAGTTTTATAACCACGAAGAGTATTTAATAGCCATTCTAGTAATTTCATGAAAGTTTTCTTTATTTTTATTGTGCAGCGAAGTCTGTGACTGTAGTCTTTGACAGTACAATCTTAATAATGTAGAAACTTAAAATTTTAATAAATTATGGTCGAATTTCGACCACTGGGCGACCTTTAGTTCATATTAATACATCGAAACACCTACACCAAGACAAACGTGCATGAGTGGGAATCGAACCTGCGATTTTTGTTGTGACAGTCGGTCACACTCCAGCTACGTTTAGAAGAATGACGTATGTGGAAAATTGTTCATCCATATTTAACTTTTTAGCTACCTCTTAACAGGGCGCACGATATCTATGATATCAAGACTAGGCAGAGCGTTTCTTGCGGGTATTAAATTACTAATTATTACATAACTATTCAACAATTACATGACCACGTCTTTATGTTACACCTTGGTATCTATAAATGCTTCTTAAGCGAAAAGATCTAGACAAAAAAAGACTGACAATAAAGCGATTTTATAAAGGTTCTTACAGGTACCTGCGACCCCGATAAAAAAAGAATATTTCCGCTTATATAGAGCAGCCTATAAATAAAGTACTCAATATCAATACAGAAATACGATATCAGGCATTTACTTACAAAAATACAAAAGGAAAAATGTAGAGTACCTTCCTTTTATGAAAGTGTTTTAAACCAAACGCGTTTTATGTTACTCTAAGAACCGGCATCACTTGGTTCGAGTAAATTCAGTTTTGATGCTACTGTAGTGTAGGCAGGCTCTCTAACGTAATATTTATATAGGCTCCTGTCTTCCTACCATAATTTTTGGACAACCTGATTACACTACGTGTATTTGTTGGGAGAAATAAATAAAATTTTATTATTAAAGGTACTAGAGCGTTGCTGATTTCAGCATGAATGGGCTGGCTCGACCGGGGAAGTACTACCCTCTCACAGAAAATCGACTTAAAGTAAATACGTACGACGTACTTAAACTGTTGCGTTTCGTTCGGTGAGTGAGAATGCAGAAGGCCCTATCCCCTATTCCTTCTCCCTCATCCCACTCCTCATCCTATCCCTTTTTCCATCCACCCAGGGGGCGGCAACGCACTTGTGACTTCTGTGGTGTTGTTTGTGTCCATGGGCGATGGTAATTGCTTACCATCAGGTGATCCGTCTGATCGTTTGCCACTCATGACATAAAAACATATATTTATTATTATTAACAGTTTGAACTTGTGAATTCATTATAAATGTATATGTGCATAGGTCATAACTGTAATGTAATAAATACAAGTAATTCTGTTATCGACAAATAAAATATAACCAAACTGTTGAAATTTGGCTGTAATATTACACCTCTGCCTACCCCTTCGGGTGTGAGTCTATACAAAATAGGCAGTACTTGAACCCGGCCAAATGTTATAAATAAAATTATATCCTATATTTTGATATAATTATCTTCAGTAACAGCATATGGTTATAGAGAATTTCTTCGAATTTTGACAAGCACGTTCCTACGTTCCACGAAGTCGTGAACTTAAGTTGGCAATGCGTTCCACGTGCAAATAAATAGGATCTATTATTACTTTCACGTAGAATAAACCAATGACATTTAAATCTGTTTTTAAGAGCTTAGAGACTTTAAAAATGTAATCAGGGGACAAAATGTAGGTACACCTAGACTGTCATAACACTCGCAGCAGCGAAACGTCCGCTTAAATCATTAAGCCATTCGTGCAATAAATCTTAATATTTATTTGCAACCATAGACCATATTGGTCTGTATTTGCAACAAATACCATTCCTATAAACTATTATTTTTAGCAATACATATACATTTAATGTCTTACAAAGACATTTCTAACCGCAAAACACATAGAAATATATATAAAAAGCCATAACATGCATTATCCTAAAGCCACAGCTTATGAAACGGCAAACCTTCCGCCAAAGTCTGCAATATACGAGCACAGATATATGTTCTCTTCTTTAGGGCGTTATCATAGCGATTCATAGGCGTGTGTTTATCGACTAGAATGGCAAGCAGCACTATCCTTTCTGTGAAGAAAATAATACACTTTTATTTAAGCTAGATTGTAAGCAATTCAAGTAAAATGTGGTACTGCAACAAATAGAGAGCTATGTAAAATATATCAATGGATTGCGTAAATAGCTGCTCTGCTGACGTAACAGGTAATAAAAATGATCCATTCCTATTATCTTTAACAATAAGTGTAACACAAAGCTATATGAATATAACAACAAACAAATAGACCATCCAAAAATGGCAAAATATAATGATATGCATATTTATGCATCATTATATTTTGCCATGTTCGGTCGACGATCGGTTGGCGCAGCGTGAGTGTAAGCGACTGCTACGCCGAAGGTCGCGGGTTCTATTCCCGCTCAATTCAAACATTTGTGCATGAACATGGAAGTTTGTCTTGGTCTAGGTGATTCTATGTATAATATGTATGTATGTTTATCCATTATCTAGTACCCATAACACAAGCTCCGCTTAGCTTGGGACTAGATGGTGATGTGTGTATGTGGTTGAATATTGAATATTGAATGCATGACACATTTCTTTTCTCGGTAGTTAACCACTTATTATTTGCACTGCTATCAGATGTCGTGGTGCTGTTCAGAAATAAAGAAACGTTTACGACAAAAAGTTTCCCTGCAATGATGACAACTAAAAATGTAATAATTTTGTGTCTATTACTGGGGTCGGGCTCCTTATTGACCTTGAAAGCCTATAAGTGAAAGTGCCACACACGCCTCTTCTGCCGTGCCTCAAGAGGCGGAGAATATGCCTGTGACTAGGATTTCCACCATAAAATAGGCCTGTTTATAGTGTAAATTATAAAGGGCAGCAGTAACATTAGTTTTTGTTACTTCACGGTGCAGTAGAGATACCCAATATTTTGAAAGCACCTACCATGTATATTTTTCATCCTGTAACAGGATGACCAAAGTCACTGTATTTATTGAATGCACTTTATTATTATGCTTTAGTGTAAAACAATGTTAGTTAAAAATTATGCATGATGTTCTCAAAAATACGAGAAGCCTGATTATTATTCTTTTCTGTGTATGGCCAAATTTTTGTTCGAGTTAGCCAGACTTACGAGTCCTCCGAGGCACTGTAGCGATCTGTACCTCTACCACCGGTTTACCTGCCGCTAATCGCTAGCGTCGTAAGTTAATTATTTGTATGAAAACTTGAACAGCGCTGCAAGCGGTTACTCAATGAACTAAATGCCGTACCACAAGCACTGTAGATTACGAGATGTATCTAAACAAACGAACGAAATCTACACGATAACAATGTTACGTTTTCTGTTGTAACCATACAAAATGGTACCATGAGTCACAATTTTGACAGACGATAGTAGAAAATGCGATGCGAAGATACGCAACTCACTAGCATCTATTATTCATTAGAGCAGTGAAATCTATTGTTTACACTATATTACACCTCGTTTTGTAGACGGTTAAAATTAAATAACTAGAATTAATGATTTGTCGATAAAAAGCTAATAGAACTCATTTATTATATATTTTTTTTATTTTTTTAACATTTTTCATACATAAAAACAAATCCTTTACCATTAAAATTATTGAAAAATCGCTTCAAGTGGTTTGGTTTGTCTTACTAAGTTGTCAAAGTGCAAAATTTTGCTGATTTTGTAAGTTTATTTTATAATACTTTTTATTGTTTATAAAAACCCAATTTTTCTGTCACGAAATTCTCAGTAGCAGCACGGAGTCTAGAAATGTGCCCGGTACGGCAATAGGCTCGCCCCTTATTACGTGGGACTAAAGTATATCTGGCGAAAAGTGGGTGTAGAAATACACCCCTGCCTACCTCTTCGGGGATAAAAGGCGTGACGATATGTATGTATGTTTATAAAAAAAAAATAGTGGAAAATAATTCCATTGTCATACCTTACCATATATACCGCCAATATTTAATTAAAATTGTGACACACATGTTCTAACTGTACTTCTTAATACACTTACTGAACACATATTACACTACAAACGTATTTCAAAACCAGCATTAAACAAAAAATAACAAAAATCTACAAATTTATATTAACGAGATTGACGACAATAACAAAAATATAAGCAGTAAAAGTTCAAGTGCTACAAAATATCACAAGTAATCAACCAGCCACTAACATTTGTATTTACCCGGATTATATCATGGTACAAGAGGTCCTTGACTGTCACACTTATTCCAACATAAGCACAATATTGACATCTAAACTTGACTCTATCTCGTTTCTTAATATAGATAAAGAAAGGAACAAAACATAAGAGTGAAGCTAGCAAACAATTATGTCTTGCCAACATAACAAGCTAAGAATGATGGTAGCTATCGTGCTTACATTAAAGATTTGTAATGCTTTGTTAAACCTGTGGTACGGACGGTATAGAAATCTATATGACCTACGTTGCGACGCAAGCGTTTACGCCGCTAGCGTCTTAAATATCAGTACCGGCTCATGCTAGAGCTGTACTGATGTAAACGCCAAAACAAGCGGTCACTAAGATAAATAGTAACCTCTGCCAATGTTGCTATATCTTACCGATCTATTACACACTATGAGAGCTACGATCTGATTATATAGCTAGTTTTTGAGTGCAACTTACTGGTTCAAAAAGCCTGTAGCTAATGATGTACTGCGGAAAATCGCATCAAGATAAATAAGGAAAGTCATCCCACTGATGAAGAAAAGATGAAAAATGTGAGCTTGCTATACCTTATGTCTCTCTAGGGAACAAAAGCAATTTTCAATAAATTAAATCATGTAGAAGGTAATGTACCAAGTCCTATTTGTATTTTAAATTGTGAGTGATATTTTTACTTAATGTACCTACGGTTATTTTTCTCTTTTTCATATGTTTTCAAATTGGCAAGTAAATTTTCATAACTATGTTTACCTGATTAGTAAGTAATTTGAAGACAACTACTCCTATCATTAAAGTATTTAAAAAAATATTATATTTCTACTATGTAAGCAACTTTTGAAGAGTTCGTTAACAAACTAATGTATTCAAAGTGAAAGATTTCGAGAAAATTAGTAACGACTTAGAAACTTTAAATTTGAATGAATAAACAGCTGAATTTGAATAGATTTCATAATTAAGAGTTTATAAATCATGGCTAAATCTAGGTTTTAATCTAGTTTTACATTAAGTAATATAATACCAAAAAATAAACTTGAATTATCTACATTGCTACTATATATTACCAGATGTTTCGGCTACTTAACAGGAAACGAAGTCACTGATAAATGCTGTAGTCTTACCAGTAATTTAATAAATTGCGATAAAAATTCAACATATAGATAATATTTTGAATTTGCGAATAGCGTACTGGTTTAAGTGGCCGCCCATTGAACATAACACGCCAGGTACTGTGAGTTCTTTTTCAACTCGATACAACGCTCTGTGTGATCCAGAAAATATTGTTTCAGGTCTAGGTATTCCCGTGATACAGGTTTCATTTTGAGTAAATTTTCATATTTTTTTAAAGAAAAATAAAGATAAAGTATTTCGCATTAACCTTAGACAAGCCTGTGATTATTCTTCGCTAAGGACACTCTTTATAAGAGACGAGTAAACAAGCTTGCAATAATTAGAAGCAATCTAGTATGAATTACACTTCCTCCAGTGTAAAGCTAACTAGATGTCTTGTATTTAGCTTTACACAGAGACGGAAAATCAGAAGTGCGGTGACATTATCTTACAAGGCAAAATTAAAAGCAACACGTACTACGATTTAAACGAAAGTGAGCCTTGTTGGTTTTGAAATGAAAGGGACTAACTTCACGGAAGCACGGAAGTAGTGTCAGATATCGATAGGACCTGCTACGAATTGTTTTGGTAGTTTTAGTCTTACCTACTTATACTCCTTCCCTATTTTTACATATACATATATAACCAATATTAATTTCAGTGCAACGAGTGCCTTTTTTTTATATCTGCCATGGTCGGTGACGAGCAAATTATACGTGTGTTCATAGGTACCTAATCGTGATAAAATAAAACCCACAGTAATAATTATCCACAAAGTGTCTAAAAGTCTAAAAGTGTCACGATTTTGACAAAGTGTGTCGTCACTCTACCAACAAAGTTTTTCTTGGTCTTATTCCAGTGTTGACTAGCCCAGCAAAAGCACCTTAAAAACAAACCGGATATAGAAAGGACGCGTTTTCAAGTTATGCGTCATGGTTTCTCGTTTATTCCTATACAGTGTACAGTACATGATAAATGCTCAAAATGTATAATAGCATTTAGCTATTATATATAATGTTACTCTGAACTTTGAAGGTGGTCTTATTTATCAGTGGTATTCATGGTACAATACAAACATAAGCGCTTTATACGTTCAATCTCACCAAATAAAGCTACCGCATTGTTCGTGTTTGGTAACGATCAGTGTTATTGGTTCCATAAGTAACATCGATGAGAAACTTTACTATACTAAGTCCCAATATTGCTAAGTTTGGATAGACCACTATACAACCAAGCTGCAACTTTAAAGCGAACTATGTAGAATTACAAACAAGACAATTCGGGATTCCCTATAAGTGGATATCGATTGTGTTTATGACGTAATGGTAAAGGTAGATTAATGGTAAATTTTGATATAGGACCTACGATTAAAAAGTCATGGGTTTAAGTCCCGGTTGAATTGCTCTACTCTACTTACTGTCGACTTAGACATTTTTAAATCGTAAAACTGTAATTACCGACTAGGAATTATCTGATACTTCTTTAATATTATGGCTAATATTACGAAAATAAATATAAATCATTCGAAACAAAATATATACTATGCATGAAGGGCGTCGAATATGACACTAAATCACATGTATGTATACTGAGAATAAAAGCCATGTATTAACACGTACAACTATCTTGTCTCATGTACTGCTTACATTGATTTTTCTTTTGCAATTTTAATCAGATATCTCGAACAAAAATAAGATCTATAAAACATTTTCCCTTGCAACCAACAGCTGGTAGCCATGTTTACACTTAAGCCACTGAACTTACAAAATAGTCACGTACACAGAGATAATCTACGAGAAAAAAGTGATCCATTTGTAACAGCTCTTATGAGTAAGCAAAAACATTTTGTAACATTAATTTACTCTTATAATCGTTACGACCAAACTTTGGTACTTAATCATGAACATAAAAATGCTGCGTACGCTTTAGTTCAACAATTAATTTACGTTTTAATCCAATACAGCCTCGTAAATCTATAGACTTTTGTTTCGGAAATAACTTATAAGAAAAACTAACAATAAACGTTGATTTTGTATGATGCTTAGTGGTTTGCGGTCCGAGTGTGTGTGTGGACAAACAGGGCGCAATATATGTACGTGATTTACAAGAGCTTTATCGAGAAAGAACATCACAACAGTTCTTACAGTTTGAAAATTTGTTTCGGTAGGTAAGCATACATTGAATACAATAATATACCACATGACCAAATCCCCATAAAGCTAAATAATATAACTGTAACTTCAGTAACAAGTTGTGTACAAGTAAATAGCGTACTATAATACGAAACCGCATACTTGTACTTGTACAACAGAATCACCGTAAATTTTGGGTTAGTCAGTTCAAGACGAGGGATCTGGTTTTGTTCGGAAGCCGTAATAGGTGGAATTGAAACTTTTGCGACTTGTCCCTTACGTACTTACGGAAAAATTGAACTATGATTTCCCCCATTTTTTTTAGATCCACACATAATTAAATTATCAGTAGTTAGTATTGGATTTAATTTATTGACAAATTCGTACCGTGAAAGCTTGGTGTTAGAGTTTATTTATAACTAGCTGCCCGCAACGTTGTTTGCGTGAACGCCATACAGCACCAAATTATTGAATAAAAACCTACGATTACACCTTTTAAAATAACATACATTTACCCGTTTCTTCTTTATATTTCATATCTGCAGAAAGTGCAGTAACAGAGGGAGACTGTCTTTTGTAAAATTCCTTAAAAAGATGCTGATTTGCAACCTGCTTTGAATAAATGACTTTATGGTGATTCTGCTGAATTAAGTCAATAAGTTGTGACTGAAGCAGATGGACAAAATAATGAATAAGGAATACAGAATAGGGTAAAAATACGTACTTATAGAACTTCTCAATAAACAACATAAGTGGTTTGGCTCTCCGCAGCCAAAATGTAAAGAGAGCCAGGACTGGTGTCGCGGGTGCAAGCGACGTACAGCTGCACGTGTGAGAAGCAGCTCGTCCTGAGGTTGACACCCGCTGCCCTCAGTGTCTGCCACTGCGACTTATTGATGGTCTCCACAAAGCAAACACTCACACACACTGAGGTATGAGGGGAATGCGTGGTATATATACTGCCTCGACGACGCCACAAGCCGTAAGTATTTTCGCCTCAATGGTGTGTCTGTGGAGCGAGAAGGCGGGTCCCGTTACACAACTTCGGAG
This sequence comes from Euclidia mi, assembly GCA_944739405.2. Taxonomy (NCBI): domain Eukaryota; kingdom Metazoa; phylum Arthropoda; class Insecta; order Lepidoptera; family Erebidae; genus Euclidia; species Euclidia mi. The sequence continues at coordinate 82,040,844 of OX123182.2, read as the reverse complement.
GAGATAGGTTCCAAAGAAGCATAATCGGGACACCGACCTTCAGCTTGATGGTATGCGATGGAAGTCCACTTGATGACAGGAAATTTGGAAATTCCACGGGATAATGTGTGGCGTCATCTTACTCAACTACAATGTTTATAGAGTTGTAGACCACTTCATTCCCCTTAATTTCCGAGAGAATGCATTCGTTAATTGCTGCAGCCTGATCATTGTTGGGCGTCAAAATGTCCCGCTCACACACCCAAGAATTCTGCTGGTATGGTATACAACTGATGTCCCCGTACACAGACCGAATGAGTTCTTCTAAGCTGGATACAACTCTACCGAGAGAATCTGAAAGCACCACCTGTCCACCTCTCTCCTCTGGTATAGGGGCCTTCGCCAAGACTTAGAAGGACATCGGAGAGTTGTTGAGCACGTGCATTGCCGCTGAGCCGACCTCTCATATAAATGGTCAAGCGCAGCATACGAACTCGTAACCACAACGAAGATCGTTTCAACGCAGCACTCACCTCGTCAGCCCTCGATCCCCGCGTCACCATGGGAAGTGTAGGTCGGAAATCGCCATTGAACAGAACTGACACCACCCATCAATTGTTCGATCCTGCGGATGTCCTGCAGGGTTCTGTCCACGGCCTCAACTGGTTTCCTATTGGCCATCGTACGCTCATCCCACACGATCAGAGAGCAATCCTTGAGCACGTGTCCTTATCACTGTAACGTGACACACCACAAATAGGCGTTTCGGCGCTCTCTAAATTGATGGGAATTTTAAACATGGCATGTGCTGTCTTGCCACCCGGATGCAGTGTGGCAGCGATTCCCGACGACGCTACAGCAATAGCAATTTTGCCTTATCTCCTGACCTCTGCATGTATGCCAGTGGTAACAAATGGTTTTCCTGTTCCACCAGGAGCATCCATTTTTATTTATTTATTTATAGACTCACGCCTGTATCCCCGAAGGGGTAGGCAGAGGTGTAAGATTAGTAACAGTACACCCACATTTCGCCATGAATTTTTTTAAATCCCACGTAATAGGGGGCGAGCCTATTGCCGTTACCGGGCACATCACCAGACTCCGTGCTGCTACTGAGAATTCGGAAAAACCCAGTAACACTTTTGCCGGACCCGGGTATCGAAGCCGAGACCTCCGATCAGCAGTCGCATACGCTATCCACTGGACTACGGAGGCAGACAGGAGCATCCAAGAAAATCATTTTACCCTGGTTTTGCCCAACGCTTTCAAGGACGGTGTCATAAATTTGTTTTTGCTCTGAAAAGAACAAAGCGACATGGTCATTTCGTATGGTGGTAATTTCGCCCGGATCGTAAATTGTTTCAGCGTTATGCTCCCGATTTACACAATCTTGAGGCGGTGATGATTGGGAAATTGGTAACCCATATTCGACCAGTGGATAGCCGCCCATAGAAATGACCACGTCTTGAAGTAAACTGAAAAGTGAAATAGGTGTTCAGCATGCGTTCATCAGTTACTTCGACTTCGTCTCCAGTAGCACGCCTCAAAGCTCGTAGAAAATCTTCAGACAGGTTATTGCGATACTTCTCCCACAAAGCTACCGGGTTCGCGACTCCACAAAACACCAAGATGACGGCAAACAGATGACGCATACGGCTGGGACTATCACTGACGCCCGCCTCCGCAAGGGGGTCATCCCAGTTTTGGTCACCGTCGAGAAGGTTACTTGCTACGCAGGCTGCGCGGTAAGTGGGATAATCCACGCCATCAAATCCTCAGAAAGGCGAAATACGTTGGGCCTCGGACCACGTGATGTAACAACCGCAGAAAATAGCATTCGATGAATTTTATAACATATAGATGAAAACAGCTTAAAACTTAAATATAAACACATTTTTTTAATTGTCTTGCTCATCTCTGAAACGAATTAACGATATAATTTTTTAGAAAAAATGCACAACTCCAGCTATGACTTTTAAAAACAACTATTTACCTCGCCATCATGATCAAATTTAAATTATTTATATCCAAAAAGGGCTTACACATGTAATTCAAACTGATGTTTTTGAAATGTCATAAATGGCGCTGCTTTAAAATTGTCTTGATACTACTTATATTCATTTAATTATGTTTATCAGCCTAACTTACTTATATTGCGTGATTTTTATAGCGTGAAGCTAGCTTATATCATGGTTAACATAAAAACAACATTGAAATATGCGTCGTTAGATTACACGTTACAGAATGCGTTGAAGAAATAAAGGCTAACTGCTCGTTCCCCGTAGGTCATAGCGTGATGATATGTAGCCTATATGTAGACCCGACTTTTATATAATATTCGTGCCCAATTTGAAGTAACTCCATGCAGTACTTTTTGAGTTTATCCCGGATATACAGACAAACAGACAAAAATTCTAAAATCTATATTTTTGGCTTCGGTATCGATTGTAGATCACACCCCAAGTATTCTTTAAAAAAAATATTCAATGTACAGTTTTGACTTTCCTACCATTTTAGTATGTGTATAGATAAAGGCAACATGTATAAAAAATAAATCTATAAAACAATGTGGTGAAAAACAGTGTGATACGAGAGAAGTGTGGTCTAAAAGAAGATGTAGTGACAAAGATTGAAAAATGAATGTTGCGTTGGTTTAGACATTTGGAACGGATGGATGAAAGAAGAAATACGAAAGAAGTGTATCGTGCGAGAATGAATGGAAATTTCGGAAGGGGACGCCCTAGGCGGACGTACGCCGACCAAATAGGCGACGTACTGAAAAAGGGCCAAATTAAAAGTACCTATAACCGACGCGCATGCATGATGAGGTTGACGAATGTCGAGGAAGCGAAAGATGTATGTTTGAACCGAAGCATGTGGCGTTCCATAGTCTCTGCCTACCCCACTGGGAGACAGGCGTGACGATATAGATAGATAGGAACCAACTCGTTTTTTAATTCGTAATCAACCAAGCAATTTAGGCTTGTTAGTATGTTGTTTGTATCTCTTAATAGGTTAAATCTGAGCAAATATTTGCTGTGAATGTACGGGAATTATAGCTGTGTTATTTAAGCAAGTATTTTATTGTTTGACAGACAGGCAGCCATGTCTTGTCTTAAATATAGTTTTCGGTTCTGTAGTTATACAGATATATAAATTAATAAAAAGCTAAAGAAGACTGTACGAGAAATTATTCTTTAGCGTATTAGGGGACTAATTGCTTATTATCTGAGCAAAGTAATGAGATGCGTTAATCATGCACGCCGTACCAATTCATATTAATTAGCACACAACAATAAGGTAGTACTTAGCACTAATTAACACAACAGGCAAACAATAATTATTAGAAGATGATAATTAGGTAAATGTAAATGGCGTAGTGTATGATCTTGGTATTTAATTATCAAAATCTAACAATTATTATAAACTTAAATTATTAATTAAGTGCGCCCATCAAAGGTTTCTTATTGAGAAAATAATCATGTACCTATGTTAATATAAGCTTCAGCCTAAACAGCGGTTTATGAAAACACCAAACGCACGAACAGCAAACTCACAACCCCAGAGTGGTTTTGCTTTTTATTAATAGCGGCAAACCAGAGACCAAACTATTAGTCTAAGTACTAAACTATTAGTTATTTCTGAAATAACGCATTATTATTGCAATCTGGTCAATCCATCCATACATCTATAGCCACACTTACATATTATGGTCCAAATTTTATAGGTATAAAATCTATTCATAGCCAAGAAAAAACTTTAAGTCGTAGACCCTAGTTGGTATGCAGACATTTATGAAACCCATTACGAGGATCATAAGCCTGAAAAATTGAGACATAAAACGAAACTTAGGCTACCAATATCCAGCATGTGGCATTATGGAGATTAAACGGCTGGACAACTCCTGTTTTTAAATATTTTACGTCATTCCCAAGATTCTTGGTATATAATGGAATCTACTTACGCTGATTTTAGGGTAAGTATAGAGGATTTTAAGTTCACTTTAGTTCTATATACTTAAGGATTTTGCCTTTCGTTCATAATATTATTTCAAAAGAAAAGTATTCTTTCTCGGTGTCCACCCCTTTAGTCAATACTTCCATGAAAATTATTCCAATTTACATAAAACCCAACTGAAAAGAGAATTGAAAAGTAATATAACAATTTGAAGTGCCTTTATAAATTTTATGTACAATTGTAAAATAGTCATGATATTTTTATATTTTGTGATAAAACGTTGAAATACATTAGAGCCAAGTCTCGAATAGTGACTAATGGAATTAAAATACCTACTAAATGCTGTTGTCAAAAAACAAACAAATCGATACGAATGTGCGACGTAGCAACTCATAACGTGAAATGCCTATTACTTGCTTTTTATCGTTCTTCGTACCCAATTCAAAATATGTATTTCAAAAATACAACCCTCATTTAACATTTTAAATGGCGAATAACGGTGTAACCGAACACGTTCGTAATTCAAATTACAAGCTGAAACAACAAAGTTATAGAATGTTCGGTATGATTTATATTTAGAGGCAGCCCCGGGGTGCGATAGCAAGCGACGTGTTAACTTGCCCCTATGGATACCGTGCCGTCCAAGGGACGCTAAGTAATGGCCATTAGATCAACAAGATATTAAGCTGTCTTCATTTTCTTTGTTCCTAAAAGAATTAAGGCCGTGGTTACTATAATATCTATATCGTATAAATTCGAGGTGAGCAGTCTGATGTTGTGTTAAGATTTAAAAAGCTTTATAATTTTGTTAGATGGTATGTGAAAAAAATATAATTTTCTTTACGAAATGTTAATGGTATGATTAAAATCATACCATTAACAAAATCTGCCATGCCGGCAGAAAAATAAGGTTTGTTTTAGAATTTACGTTTATTACCTAGTATTACCTAACTTTCCATTGAACAAATATGACTGATGGACTTGCGTCTGTTGGTCTTGTGACCACCAAAATGACAGACTCCCTAGTTTGTTTTGGCGGCCTTTCGGTATACTGGTTTATTATTGTATGTAGGTGCTGGCGGTCTTGGCACTTCAATCAGTAGTAACTAATATAGATTAATACTTGTGCCCGGTGAGTTGAGGTAGAGCCAAATTACTGGATGTTATCAAGCTTGGGACCGGCAAAGAGAAAACTGTGAAGGAGTACTTCTCGGAGAAACCTAAGATAGTGACAGATTATGTGGCAAGCGTTGGCCTTTAAGCTCTACTCAGAACTGGTAGTGCAACGAAGACCTTGAACTCGTGGACGTCATTAGAAGAGCAATAATCAATTGTTAGTTGGCTTCAGCTTGCAGGTTAAGAATGGATAGACAATTCAGTATCACAATAGAGTTAGTTAATAATATCCATTACTAGTTTACGTGAATTTTGAATGTAGTTTCGACCTTTGTCGTAGAGATACATAGTTTCTGCTATCGCTACTTATACTGGCCTGGACTGGTTTCATAGTGGCCCCCTATCGTTAGATTTACGTGACTTTAAGTATTTGATTAGATTGCAGTTTTTTCGTAGAATTTTTAAAACATACCGAAGATATTATAATGACCATTTCGCCAGTGCAACCAAGCCAACCAATACTTAAGTGTAAACGAATTGTTTACATAAGTGCTTACAAATACAAAAAATAATATAACAATACAGTAAAACCTACATTGCCGTGTTTAAAAAATAAACGTTAATAACAGTACAAGAATAAGTGATGCAAAATTGGGTTGGATTAATAATATGAGTGTTTTGAAATAGGCATATAATATTTTCTGAAATAAAGTATTCTATTCTAGTGTCTGGATCTTTTTTATTTTTCATACAATAACGTATTTTGCATAATATAATGTGTATAAATACATTCATCAACTCAGCCGAAAGACGTCCACTGCTGGACATAGGCCTCCCCCAAGGTTCTCCACATAGACCGATCCTGAGCCACCCGCATCCATCCGCTGCCCGCGACCACAACAAGATCGTCGGTCCACCTTGAGGGAGGCCTACCTCTGCTACAACATCCTGTGCGTTGCCGCCACTCCAGAACCTTTCTGCTCCAACGGCCATCGGTTCTTCTGGCTATTTGCCCTGCCCACTGCCACCTCAGCCTGACTATTTGGAGAGCTATGTCGGTGACTTTGGTTCACCTGCGGATCTTCTCATTTCTGATTCGATTTCGAAGGGAAACTCCGAGCATAGCTCTCTCCATCACCCTCTGAGTAACCCTGAGCTTCCGGATAAGGCCCATAGTTAGCGACCACGTCTCGGCTCCGTAGATCATCACTGGTAACCCACACTGGTCAAAGACTTTCGTCTTGAGACACTGCGGGATATCAGACCTGAAGATATGTCGTAACTTCCCGAACGACACCCAACCGAGTCGGATTCGACGAATGACCTCTTTCTCGAAGTTAGACCTACCCAATAGGATCATTTGACCCAGGTAAACGCACTTGTCGACAACTTCGAGTGTAGAGTTCCCAACCTGAGTAGGAGCAGGTACAACATGGACGTTAGACATGGTCTTCATCTTGTCCATGTTCATCTTAAGACCTACTTGTTGGCAGACACTACAGAGGCCACCGAGCATTGGCCTGACGATTTCCATGGTCAATTCAATTCAATTTATTCAGAAACAATTTACATAGTGTTGAACTTACATTAGCATGGAACATGTCATAAACAATTCAATAAAATAAAATAACAATATACATTAATATAGAAACATAATTAAATCATTAAAAACACATGTCAAGATAAAAATAGCATGGAACATGTCATAAACAATTCAATCAAATAAAATAACAATATACATTAATATAGAAACATAATTAAATCATTAAAAACACATGTCAAGATAAAATTGAAAAATAAACAAAAGAAAATCATAACCAAGGATGTCAACTAATATAATAAATAATATGTCACAAAATGTAAAATTTCATAATAAATATATTAATTCTTTCATATATCTCTATCTAGCAATTTTATAAATTGTCAATTGAATAGAGACATTTTTCTAATAGGAATGCCTTTAGCTCCGCCTTAAATCATCCTGTGTATAGTGCGTTTTTTAATTCAATTGGTAGTCTATTAAATATCTTAACCGCCTGATATTGTGAACTGTGCTTAATTATATTCAAATGTGGCACAAACCCAATTTCAAAGTCTTTCCTACGTGTTTTCTCCCTTTTCAGCCTGTCCTCATGTGTTTCATATTTAAAGAGATATTTTTTAAAAGTGCATAATAGTACATATATATACAGGCCAGGTACTGTAAGGATACCTAGTTCTTTAAAGTATGGCTGGCAGGTCTCTCGTTGAGAAATGCGAACAATGGTGCGAATTGCTCTCTTTTGAAGTATAAAAGCCCTTTCACAGTTGTAGTTGTAACTATTGCCCCAGAACTGTATACTGTATCTTAATTTACTCTATTAGGGTCTCAGCCATAACTACGATATTGTCTGCAAATCGAAGGTGAGTGATGTACTCACCGTTGATGTTGATACCGAGTCCTTCCCAGTCCAGAAGCTTAAAGACGTGTTCCAGCGCAGCGGTGAACAGTTTCGGAGATATGACATCTCCCTGCCTCACTCCTCGCTGGAGTCGAATGGTTTTCGAGCTCTGGTCCTGAAGGCGGACTGACATAGTGGCGTTTTCGTACAAACACTTCAGCACTTCGATGTATCGGTAGTTGATCTGGCATCGTTGGAGAGACTGTAGCACTGCCTAGGTTTCGATCGAATCAAAAGCTTTCTCATAGCAGTCTCGCACGCGCGTCCCTGCGTGACGTGTGTGTTTTCGGTTGCGACGCGTACGCATACGAAAATGGCAGTGACATTAAAATGTAACAATTGTAACATAGTCATAGACGAACTGTTGTCTTATGTACAGAACAAAATTTCCATAGTAGACGAAGATAGTTTGGTGAGAATTTGTGTAGCAACGTTTCGAATTGACGAAATTGAAAGATCTAAAGCGTTACTGTTTGAATCGTTATCGATGGACAAACGTAGACCCGTACGCAAAGGACAAGGCAAGGAAAATCGTGCCCTTAATGATATAATTGGTGCATTTAAAGTTGCGGATCCAGATGTGATGCCTGTATTTGTGGCAAGGAATCTGGAAAAACTGCCACCAATTACGTTTGACCACCTAGATGTGTCTGACCTTCTTAAAAAGCTTACTTTGTTGCAAGCTGATATAAAAGAAGTGAAAAGCACGTATGCTACACTTGAACAGCTCGAGGAGGTCAAGAAAAATCTATTAACTATCGAGAATAGGGTAAAACCGGCTACTCCGAATGCGGCTTTGTGTAGTGACGTGAGGCAAAGTTTCACTACTTCGAATAGTGCACAAAATGATAAGTATTGTGATGAGTCCATTGGGTTAACTTCAGTGAATATTGATTGTTCATCGCCGTCATCATCATCATCGCACAGAATAGAAAATTCTCGAATTCTTACAAATAATACGAGTGTGAGAAAACAAGACGAGGGTAGCAGCAAAACATTGCAAGGCGAAGTGACGAGCGCGGCACTATCCGTTGCGTTAGGAACAAGCGAGAAAACAATAACGTTATCACAGGTAAATAATAAACATAATAACGAACAGACATCTGTGGCGACGAGTGCACAGCTGATCGATGACGCGACAACAGAATGTAAACAAACTGCGGCGACAGTGTTAAGAGCAGGCTTACCCCTGGATCGTACCACCGATGGTCCGTGGACTTTGGTAACTCGTCGCAAGGGAGCTCCAAATAGCCGCTTCAAGGGAAAAATAGGCATATCCACTGAGTCATCAGGAAATTTCAGAGCGGCTGATAGAAAGATTCCTATTTTCATATCTAATGTCCACGTTGATACAAGCGAACAAGACATAACTGGATATATTTTATCTAGAACACAATTGTCTGTAAGCCTTGAGCAAATAGCCATGAAAAAGAAGGATTCCTATAAAGCTTATAAATTCTTGGTTTCGGAGTCCAAAGCTAATATATTTTTGGATAACAGCCTATGGCCAACAGGAACTATATTTAGACGTTTTGTGCACTTTAAAAATAAGTCCTCGGCCGGGTATAAAAACCAGTAACGGTCACATAGATTACAAATTATGGATAAGGCCTGTTATAAGTTAGTAACTTTTAATTGCAAAAATGTTAAGCGGTCAATTGAAAGTATACGACAATTATGTATAGACTCGGATATCATTGCGCTGCAGGAGACATGGCTTCTACCGGACGACCTATCATACTTACACAGTATAAGCAGTGACTTCGGGTGTACTGGCACATCGGCAGTGGATACCACGGCCGGCATGTTACGCGGCCGTCCGTACGGAGGTCTAGCTTTACTTTGGCGAAAGAGTGCGTTCCATAATGTGTCGGTGATTAAGTGCAATAATCCGCGAGTGTGTGCGGTTAAATTGGTCAATGATCAAAGGTCAGTGCTAGTGTTTAATGTGTATATGCCTACGAACTCGAGTACAAATCTAATGGATTTCACGGATTGCTTAAGCTTGGTGAGTGCTATTATTGATAGTTACGGCATTGAAAACTGTTACATACTTGGTGACTATAACGCACACCCAACAGAACTATTCTATACCGAGCTGATAAACTTCTGTAGAGAACTTGAATGGAGTTGTATTGATACTGAGTTGTTAGGGATTCATTCTGATACATATACTTTTGTAAGCGACTCACACGGCTCGAGGAAATGGTTAGACCATTGCGTAGTTACTAAAGCGGCCCGTACCTCGGTAGTTATAGCGTGTGTGCTGTATGATACACTGTGGTCTGACCATTATCCCCTGATGCTTGAGTGTGTTTTTGATGCTGTATGTACGAAGCATTATAATTTGAATAAATCGCCAAATTTAATTATATGGGCGGATAAAAGTCACGAACAAGCGCAGTGTTACAGTGCAGCTTGTCATGAAAGATTAAGATGCATTGACTTACCAGAACAATTAAGAAACTGTTGTGATCAAATTTGCAATGATACTCGTCATCAAAATATCATTGACAGGCTGTACAGTGATATTGTAGTAATAAGTTGCACACGGAGAAGAAAAAGAAAAAGCGTTGTAACTGGTTGGAACAAATATGTAGATCAAGCATATCGTGCTGCTAGAGATAAATACTCTCAGTGGCGATATTTAGGCAAGCCTACATCTGGCGTTTTATATAATGAAATGTGTGACTCGAGAAAGATTTTTAAATCGCGGTTAAAATGGTGTCAAGACCATGCGGACCAAATAAGAATGGACGTTCTGGCATCGTATCATTCGAATTCAGATTTTCGCTCATTCTGGAAGCATACCAACAGGCTGAGTAGTAAACCTGGCCTTCCAGTATCCGTTAACGGGGTAAGTGACCCCAGAAGTATTGCTGAACTCTTTAAGGATCATTTTATAGTAAAATCACCACTGGGTCCCTCTCAGTCGATGCCTAATGCTCTAGACCAAAATGACCTAGGGATCAGATTCACAGCCAAAGAAGTGAACCACGTTGTGAGTTGTATGTCCAGAGGTAAATCCCCGGGTCATGATGGTCTCAGCATTGAGCATCTCAAGTTTGCAGGCCCTCACTTACCATCAGTGTTAGCAATGCTTTTTAATCTTTGTGTGAGTCATGGTTACATACCTAATGAAATGTCTAAAACTATTGTGCAGCCAATTATTAAGAATAAAACAGGTGACATTGCGGACCTAACCAATTACAGGCCTATTTCTCTGGCCACCGTGATTGCAAAGGTGTTTGACAGCCTAATTAATACACAACTTAATAAATTTATTAAGATACACGATAATCAGTTTGGATTTCGTCCTGGTTTATCTACGAATAGTGCCATCTTGTGTCTTAAATGGGTTGTCAAATATTACGCAAATCGTAAAACGCCCATCTACGCTTGCTTTCTCGATCTTTCCAGGGCCTTTGATTTGGTTTCTTACGATATTCTTTGGAGCAAATTAGAAAAGACTGGAGTACCTAGTGTGCTCATAAACATATGTAAATATTGGTATAGAAACCAGATCAATCTTGTTCGCTGGGGAGATTCACTCTCGGAACCATTTAAACTCGAATGCGGGGTGAGACAGGGAGGTTTGAGCTCTCCAACTCTCTTTAACCTATATATGAATGAGCTGATTGAGACACTCAGCAGTGAACGCGTTGGATGCTACATAGATGGCACGTGCGTCAATAATATTAGTTACGCTGATGACATGGCGCTGCTGAGTGCTTCAATTTGTGGTCTGAGGCGGTTAGTGAGAGTATGTGAAGCCTATGCAATACAGCACGGATTAGTGTATAATGTAAAAAAGAGTGAGCTCATGGTCTTTGAGGCCGGTGGTCGATGTCCAGAACATGTACCACCGCTTAAATTAAATGGGTCACCATTAGCTCGGGTCTATACGTTTAAATATTTAGGACACATTTTGACGGTCGATCTCAAAGACAATGATGATATTGAAAGGGAACGAAGGGCGCTGTCGGTTAGAGCCAATATGATAGCTCGCAGGTTTGCTCGTTGCTCTAAACAAGTGAAAAATACATTATTTCGTGCGTATTGTACATCTTTCTACACGTGTAACCTGTGGGCGAATTATACTCAGAAATCTTACAGCGCTCTTCGTGTCCAATTCAATAACGCGTTTCGGGTGTTAATGGGACTGCCCCGTTTCTGCAGCGCGTCAGGGATGTTTGCTGAAGCGAGAACGGATTGCTTCTTTGCGACAATGCGCAAAAGATGCGCGTCTCTGGTGCGCTGCGTGCGGGCCAGTCCCAATAACATACTAAAATGTATGGCTAATAGACTAGACTGTGAATATGTAAATCACTGTATTAAGCTGTCTACGTCTGTTACCGTGCAAATAAATAAATAATTATGCAAACTACTAACATAGATTGTAAGTAAAAATTGTTACTAACCTGTTTGAGTCAATGTTACTTGATGAATAAATAAATTATTATTATTATTATTATAGTCCACAAACACCAAGCATAGAGGCTGCTTATTCTCGTCAGACTTCTGTATAACCTGCCGCAGCATATGTATATGGTCTATGGTACTATAGCCTTTATGGAACCCGGCTCGTTGGGGAGACGATTCGCGCGAGACGACTCGTGATGACCCTTGAAAACAACTTATAGACGTGACTCAGAAGTGAGATGGGCCTGTAGTTCTTCAAAAGGCTTTTGTCACCCTTCTTGAAGAACAGCACCACCACACATCTGTGCCACGCCTGTGGCGTTTTACCCTTGAGTATGACAGAACTTAAAAGCTTACGGAGTACTTCCAAGACGGGTAAGCCACCAGCTTTCAAAAGCTCCGTGATAATTCCATCATCACCCGGTGCCTTGCTGTTTTTAGCTGTTTTAGGGCCACACTAATCTCGCGTACGCTGACATTCGGGATATCTTCGGTATAGAGTCGGGACAATCCAGCTCTAGGGTCTATCACTGGGTTGGTTGCGGGTGATCATGTCATCGTGTATAACGTCACATCGTGTAATATGCAAAATTCGGGAAGTAGCAAATATTTTTAATGTTAAATGTGTTTTTGAGCAGTGATAGCTCTATGGACATATTAATAAATTTTCAAGCAGAAAGTATCAAGTTCGAACCCACAAATGAACAGAAATGTTGACTCCGGGCTTCAAAGATAGGCTAGGCTGCAACCGGGACAACACTAGAACGGCGATGAAGATATTAAAAAAATTAGTGTTTTTATTGCAATTTTATAAAAGCAGACACATAAAAGGAAGGAAGGACTTTTTTTGCGCTGGCAACTGTAACCGCCAGACGTCAATTAATTTAGCTCCGTAATTATTATAGTTTTAAATGTAATTTTAATTGATTATTTACCATGTTAGGTAATATATATATCTATAAAATAGTGATACGAAGTTATTGTGTTTGAAGTATAATAACCACACAGACAAAGTTACGAGCGAACAGAACAGAGACTTGGTGTCAACGGACGGATTTGAATTTACATCTGCTACGACTGAAACCCGGGGAGTATAATACTTATTAAAACTCATCAAACAATCCACAACACCGAATTACTCGGCTCACCCCCGTGTGAGCTACGTCCAACACACATTTGGCTCAGTTCTGTCTCCTTTTGCTTGACTACATGTTGAAGCAAAATCGAGGACTAAACAACAGCCCCAGACAAACACAATCTACAGATACACTTCACAATTACTACACTATTTATTTTTGTCTGTAATATATTAGTGTACTTTTCTGTGTTAATTAGTTATTATTGGTTTAAACCTGTAGGTACCAACTTGTATAGTTACTTAACTACTTACATTTTATTTAAATAAGTTGATTAAGTACATCAGCTGAGATATTTCCATAGAAACCTTGTAAAAGTATTAAATAATTACTTTTTCAAGTATTCAAATTACCAAAATTGTTTACAATTTCTTAGTTTTACAATCAATTAATTTAATTTATTTTATTAATATACCCACCTTTTTCTATTGTAACTTTTCTTATTTATTCTGTTTAAGTCTATTTAATAATACTCAAGCCCCATCACATCTCTTCTCTTCTTTGACTTTGCTCAACTGTTTTCTTCTTTTTTAGGTAATTTGTAATCCTTGGCAATGTCTACCCATATGAAGACTCGGAAGGCAACGGCCAAGGAAACAGAAAATAAATTAAGGATAACACTGGTTGAGTTAAAGGAGTACAAGGATGACAACAGTCAACTATTAAGGGAACGCATTTACTATGAAGAAGAAATCAAGATTGTTAATGACCGAATATCTGAGCTGAAGACACAACTCACGGAGCTGCATATAGAGCATATGGATGTCTTGGATCAACGGGACAGACTACGAGAAGAGGTTAGGTGTTTCAGCAGCTGCGACCAAATTTACTCCAGACAACTTAGCCGCAACGCTGAGTTAGAAGCAAGTCTCAATGACGTCGCTTATGGCAGAATTTCAACTCTAGAAGACACAATTGCGGCCTTTAACAGTACTGCTACTCACAACTTATTCTCTAAGCTCCTGGGTGACAAAATTAATGAGCTAAAAGCTCTCAAATGTAACTGTCTCAAAAAATGTTTTAGTAGGAATAAATTTAGAAAATTGTTTAAGTTAAATAAATTAATTAAGAAACTTAAATCTGGTCCTAAGTTGTCTACCAAATAGAGTCAGTATGCACAAATTAAATAAAGAGTGTGAGTCTCTTTTATTATAGCTTGAAGAATCAAATGAAGAATTAGTTTCTGGTAGGTTGTTATACGAACAACACACAAGTGAGTTGCAAGCACAAATATCAAATCTACAAGCTCAACTCACTAGGACTATAATGGAACACCAGAATGAGACTCATGAGTATATATTAAAATATGAAGAAATTTCAAGAGTTGGTCGAGAAAATTTAAAACAACTTATCTCATTATCCAACTCTAGTAATTACTGTTCCAGTTGCACAACTAAGTGTGCGACTACACCTGCTGAATCAATAGAATTGAATGCACATGGATGTCAGTATAATACACAAAACAAACTGCATCCAGTAAAGACTGACAATAAGAATGTAATATTTTTTTCAGACCAACTGGGCGTGGGTTTGGTTAGCTTAATTGATTTTTATTTATTTATTTAATACTTTATTGTACACTATAAAGAACATTTACAGGAATTTTATAATAAATAAAGTACAAAGGGCGGCCTTATCGCTAACAGCGATTTCTACCAGGCAACCTTTGGATGGAGATATTATTGGTAGGAATGAAATGGTAGTTGTAAGTGTACCAGTAATAGGATGATAAATACTTTAAATATATACATTTATGTAATATTATAACAATTTACTACACATATATAAATAATTATACATACATACATACATACACACATACATAAAATTATATTAGAACAGGAAATATCATAGTGATAGGTAGTGATCCTTGACTAAGGATTTGAACCTTGTTACCGTCTGAGCCTGTCTTATATGTAATGGGAGTGCATTCCATAGGCGAACAGCAGTGACACTAAACGATTTATCATAAAAATTCGTGCAATGTGCCGGCATCTTCAGCTTTAAGTTTTCTGATGACCTTAAATAACGATTATGCGTATCATGAAGGAATTCGAATCGTCCTTTAAGATAGGAGGGAGTAGAAGGGTTAAACAATATATTGTATAGTAGAGAAAGTATGTGGGTATTCCGGCGAAATCGTATTGGTAACCACTTGAGTTGTTTGCGAAATTGTGACACATGATCGTATTTGCGTAATCCAAATGTGAATCGTATACAGAGATTTTGAAGGCGCTCAAGTTTGTCAAGCTGGTTTTCGGCGAGATCTGGATAGCTGACATCTACATAATCAATAATGGGTAATAGAAGACAGTTTGCAAGTGCAATTTTGGTGGCAGTAGGAAGTAAATTCCTAAGTCTTCGCAATGAACCTGCTGAAGCAAATATCTTACGACTCACTTCTTGGACCTGCGAGCGCCAGGAAAGGGTAGAATCGATGGTTAGGCCCAGATTTTTAACTTTATCCTGTATAAGAATTACAGTGCCATTAAATATAACGTCAGGAAGTTGAGACCAGTCGATCTTCGATAACATTCTCGAACTACCGACAACAATGACCTGTGTTTTCGAGGGGTTCACCATAAGTCCATAGGATTTACTCCAGCTACTAATCTGTTCAAGATCACTGTTGATGGTATCTATAGAGTATGACATCTGAGCCAGTGGCGACTGCGAATATATTTGGAGATCATCTGCATAAA
The DNA here is from genome assembly GCA_944739405.2 of Euclidia mi. Classification (NCBI taxonomy): domain Eukaryota; kingdom Metazoa; phylum Arthropoda; class Insecta; order Lepidoptera; family Erebidae; genus Euclidia; species Euclidia mi. The sequence goes on along the minus strand of OX123182.2, from coordinate 82,025,091 downwards.
GGTGGTAGGAAGAGCGAAGATTGTTTGATATAGAATTTATAAAAATTGCGAAGAGTAAAGGAGACAGCACGCCACCCTGGGGGACGCCAACAGTCGTGTTACACCATGAAGAAAGTGAATTTTCAATTCGTATACGCTGTCGGTGGCCACACAGGTAACTTCGAAACCAATCAATCACCGTAGGAGATATGTTAAGAGAGCAAAGTTGGCCAAGTAGAATGTCAAAATCCACTGTATTGAAGGCGTTGCTAAAATCTAGCAGAGCAAGGACTGTGAGCTGTCCGCCTTCCATACCAGCCCTGATATCATCCGTAATATTGATAAGGGTTGTAGCGGTGCTATGGCCTGGACGGAAACCGGACTGGAATGGATTAAGGAGATTATTTTTAGAGAGAAATGAGTTGACCTGGTTGTAAACGAGACGTTCAAGGGCTTTGGAGAGGAATGGTAGGATAGAAATAGGTCGGTAATCAGAGAAGGAAGAAGGATGAGACTTTTTCGGGATGGGAGTTATTAGGGCATCCTTCCACATCGATGGGAATTCACCAATGGACATGGAGTAGTTAAGGATGTGAGTAATGATGGGTAGGATTAGATCAAGGATGGGAAGGAGCATATTACGGCTGACACAGTCACTACCAGCTGCGTTGGATGTGACTGACATTATGCTCTTCTTAATATCACTATCGGTGAAATGATTAAAGACAAATGATGAATAACTAGGGGTTAGCAGGGATGAAAGATAATTAAGAGTGCTTTCTTTAGTAGTTCTATCAATATTGGACGATGCAGCGAAATGAGAATTGAACGACTCAATATTGAAGTTATCAGGAGTAGTGTGTTAACGTGGTTTGCCGACCCCAAGGGTTTTAAGAAATTTCCAGACCTTTGCTGGATCTCCGTTTTTCACAGAATTATGGATATGTTGGCGTTGTGCGTCCCTACACACCCTATTGCAGTGATTCCTAATCGCAACATATTTTTGCAGGTTGCTATCATCGGGCCTAATTTTATACCTGAATTTTGCTGCAGCTTTCTTGTGTATAAGCTTTTTAATGCTTTCAGTGAGCCATGGTGAGGGAAGGTGTTTAATCTTCACCGGTCGAATGGGTGCATGCTTATCGAATAATTCAGTTATTTGAGTTTTAAAGACGCTAACCTTATCGTCAACGGATTCGGCACTGAAAAGTGGTATCCAGTCAATATCACTGGCATCCTCACGAAGTGCGTCGGTGTTCATGCCACCAAAATTGCGCTGCATTAGTACGTTCCGCTTCATCTTGGGAGGACGAATTTTGTACGAGATATAGAGCAAGTCGTGGTAGGAAAAGATGTCTGCTGGATATTGCTCGTGCATGGCAACATGTTCCCAAGAAGAAACCATGATTATATCGAGAAGGGAAGGTGTGGAATGTGGGAAGTGATGAGTTGCGCTTGAGGGTAGTATTGTAAGATTACAGGCTATAAAAATAGAAAGAAGAGACAAAGAACGACAATCATTTTTAAGCAGACATGTGTTAAAATCACCCATTATAATAGTATGACTGTAAGAGGGTACGAGATTAACCAAAAGGGTTTCAAAATTAAAAAAAGTAATCTATACGTAATGAAGGACAGTAGTAGACGCCGAGAAGGAGTTTGGTGTGGTTTAATGTAACTTCCAGAAATAAATGCTCACCTTCATTTGAAGGCGATGGTTGTGCAGACATACTAACAACTTTGTAAGGGATATGAGAGCGAAGATATATAGCAACACCCCCACACTCATCATCACACTGAACAACCAGTACAGAACTTTTGTTCACCTGGAGCACAGTCTTGTACCCTAGTTGATAAGATTAAGAATGCCGACTTGAATGCACAAGCTACTGTCATCATATTATATGGTGACAGCTCATTAGTCTCCAAAAACAGTCTCATAGAATTAACAGACTTAATGATAGATCTAAGCACAAAAATAGGATGTAGCTTTATTATTTGTGCATTGCCTTATTCATATGCTCTCACAGATGACCAAAACAGGCAGATAGGCAAATTAAATTTATTATTATACAATAGGACATGTCATAGTGACAGTATTTTATTTTTTGACACTAATATTTTTATTAGTAATTTCTTTTTAACAAAAGATACTATGTATCTTTCTTATGTACATAGGCGACAACTTGTAAAATTATTAGCATTTAATTTATATACTGACAGGAGTACTACTAGAGTACTTAGGAATTTGGTAGATAATAGTTATACCAATAGTAGTATTGACACATCTATTAGTTTAAACTATTAGATGAGACAACAGATATGCATTCATGTGTTTTAAACTTAGTTCATCAAAACATACAAGGCCTATCTGGAAAAGAATTAGAAATAGATTTATTTTTAAATGAACATAAGATTGATATCTTATGTACGAGTATTACGGAACATTGGTTGCGAGGTGACCAAATTAATATTTAACAATCAACATTACTCAGTTATAAGTGCATTCATAAGAAAGAAGGCTATTCATGGTGGCTCTCTAATATATGTATGTAATAGTTTGAATTGTATAGAACGTAAGAATATAGCTAAACTTTCTATCGAGCGCACTGCTGAGATTTCTTGTGTTGAGCTTTAACAACATATTATAGTGTGTGTGTATCGACCACCACAAAGCGACTTTACTCAGTTTGAAAGCATTATAGAGGATGTCTTAAAACACATTATTTTTAGTAGGAAGTCTATAATCGTATGTGGCGATTTTAATGTCAATTTGTTAGAAAAATCACCAATTTGTACTAGGTTAGTTAGCTTATTTAGGTCATTTAATTTAAATGTTTTGTTCTCTGAACAAAACATTTAAATTAAATTCCTTTTATTCCTTTAGATATTCCTAAACTTTTCTTGGCTACTTCTAGGCATGCACTCTTACTGCCTAGAAGTAGCCAAGAAAAGTTTAGGAATATTTAAAGGAATGTTAAAAACAAATAAAGATCCCACGTGGTGGAATGAGGAAGTGAAAGCGACCTTGAGGGGCAAGAGGGCTGCCTTTAAGAGGTGGCAGGCTTCAGGATTGGATAAAGATAAGGACGAGTACAAGCAGGCGAAAAAAGCAGCGAAATCATGTGTAGCAATTGCTAGAGCTGAAAACAGAATGACATTCTACGCGAACTTGGAGGAAGCCCAATCAGATAACGAGATTTTTAAAATAGCGAAAAGTCGTCATAATCGGACAAAGGACATAAAAAGGAATAAGTATATTAAAGATCTATCAGGTAAACTACTAACCCGAAATGAGGACATAAATAAAAGATGGCAGGAATACTACCAAAACTTACTCAACGAGGAGTTTCCACATGAACCATTATATCCAACATCCCCAACATTAGGTCCGATATAAAGTATAACAACAGCAGAGGTAAGGAGAGCTCTATCCAAAATGAAAAATAGAAGAGCAATTGGACCAGATGAAATACCGGTGGAAATGTGGAAGTCAACTGGAAGTATCGGAGAGGTCTGGCTCACAAATCTCTTTCAAGAAATAATTGCCAGTGGAAAGATCCCGGACATGTGGAGAGTAAGTCATTTAATCCCGTTTTACAAAAATAAAGGAGATGTGGCGAATTGTAGCAACTACCGAGGGATTAAATTAACATCGCATACCCTAAAAATTTGGGAGGTTATCCTGGCGAACCGTCTAAACAAAATTGTCAGAACGACTCCTAATCAATGCGGATTCACAAGCGGTGTAGGGACGATAGATGCAATACACAGCGTGAAGATTCTAATGGAAAAATATAGATCACTAAAGAAAGACTTACATCTTGTATTTATCGACCTTGAAAAAGCTTTTGACCGCGTTCCCAGGAATCTTATTTGGCAAGCTTTAAGATCACAATTAGTTCCAGAGCATTTTATCACTTTGATTAAAGACCTTTATCACGGAATAACTACGCGAGTTTGCAGTCCTTCAGGCCAGACTGATGCATTTGAGATAAAAGTCGGAATTCACCAGGGTTCCACCATAAGTCCGTTGCTGTTTATTCTGGTTATGAATTACATTACAGAGCAGCTGCAGCGACCTGCGCCTTGGTCATTATTGTACGCTGATGACATAGTACTGATCGCAAAAAGCATAACAGAAGTGCAGGAACAGCTCAATGCATGGCAACGCGCTTTGGAAAGACGTGGACTTCGTGTGAACAGAGACAAAACCGAGTATATGGTGTGTGATTGGTCTGGAAGTAATACCACCATCCAGCCATCAGTTACGATTGAGGGTTCCCCTTTGGTGAGATCAGAGCAATTTAAGTACCTGGGTTCAATCGTAGCTCCAAAACAAGCCACTGAAAAAGATATTCAACACAGGATCACAACTGCCTGGCTTAAGTGGAGGTCACTGTCCGGTGTGCTTTGTGACGCCAGGATGCCTATTAAACTTAAAGGGCAAGTTTACAAACAAGCAGTACGACCAGCATTAATGTATGGTTCGGAATGCTGGCCAATGAGAAAGGCAGATGAACAAAAGATCCACGTCACCGAGATGAAAATGCTGCGCTGGGCAGGGGGAGTTACGAGGTTGGACAAGATTCGCAACGAATACATCAGGGGAACGTTTGGGGTTGCAAGGATTGAGGACAAGCTAAGAGAGAATCGCTTGCGTTGGTACGGACATGTTATGAGGCGCAATGAAGACCATATGACCAGGACGGTAATGGAAATGGAGGAGGGAAAGAAAAGTAGAGGCAGACCGGCTACCACCTGGAAAAGCACTATTGAGAAAGACCTTAAAACTATGGAGGTAGATGTAGTAACAACTCAAAACAGATCGCTGTGGAGGAAACGTACGAGGAGGGCTGACCCCAAATGATATGGGATTAAAGCCAGGAGAAAGAAGAACGTTTTGTTCTCTGAACCAACGTTAAATGTTTTTGCAATTGTCTTTATTTAAGTGAGGCTGTTTTAACTGACTTGACATCGGTTGTAATTCCAACTAATACAAGAAATTACATGTAGGCCAATGACCTCTGCTCGCCTCAAACACTTTAGTAATGATGTCGCTGCCAATATCGCCAGTATTGACTTAACCGTTGATGATCCTGATGAATTATATAAATACTTATTTAAAATTGTTAATGATGAGTACAATAAAAATTTTAAACTGAAGACGTTTGCAAGGAGCATTAAAGTAAATTTTTGTGACTGGGCATTTATAAGTTAGGTGCTAGAGATTCTTTACGTGATAAATTTAAAGAAGTAGATATATTGACTTTTGCATCGCAATAAATATATGCTAACTTAATGTACATTAAGAAAAACTTAATTATATACCGCAAAAATAGTGATTTGATAGATAAGATAAGATAAGATAAGAATTCATTTATTTGCACACAATAACAATAACATGAATTTTACAGCAAGTAAGAACCAAAGAATTGAGATAAAATACATAAGAATCAAAGTAAGCAGATAAGTACATACATAACATTAAAGGTGCAACAACAATCTATAGCTAGCGTTAGGCAGGCAGCATCGCGACAATCGCTCACGCCGACACGCTGCGGCCTGCCGCGGCGCGCGGCGGCCGGACCGACCGGCGACTAGTGCCGCTTGAACAGCGCTGCTCGACGCACGCGCACGCGCCGCAAGCACAGCGCCAGCCATGCCGACCGATAAGTTAACGCGTCGCAGCATTATAAATATAACACAAATTATTATGTTGTCATAGGCGCCAAGCGCTTGCAACGTCAGTCTCATAAATAACGCATATTTACACGCACCTTACTTACATTATAAATAACAATAGGATCAGCATAAAGGTACGTGTTCTACACTATAAACAAACTATGCTTATGTACAGGTAAATTATATAATAATTATGTTATTGTTATGCTATGACTGAAACGGATCTCGTTTATTATTTTAGAATTCATGGAAAAAACAGAATCAGCTAGTACACAAAGATATACAGTAGCGAGCGACGCGTTCAGAGTAGTCAGCATAATTCGCAGCTATTATGTATCAGCTACCTACCGAGCCTGCTGGCGGCTAGCGGCACAAATGCCATGACACAATAAGATCTATATTTTTTTATGAGCAAACCATGAACAATGGGTAAGCAGTATTTAATTATTAACATAATGTATGTTTGTAATTATGTAGGCTGTCCTCACATAAGCAGGCTAATCCTTTTCATTTCTTTTCAGTTTTTGGGCTTCCTTCAGATAAATTGCGAAAGCATCGTGCCGCCAACACAGAGGAATACAGAAGCTTGTCAAAAAAAAAGAACTACTCATAAAAGCAAGAGAGCTCGGCTTTTGATGATGATGAATATTGTGTGGCAAATAGGCCAACAGCTCAGTATAATGTTGCAAAAATAAAAATTTGCAACCCTGCTTTTCAGCTGTGGCCTCTGAAGGGCTAGTGGGCTTACTATTTCTACAGTCAGATGTTACTTATTTATGCAATCAGATGGATAAATTAGGTTCCAGTTATAAGTCAAATATGCAGTCAATAAAACCAAAAAATACTGCTAGAAACATTTCAACTCCTATATATATATATTTTTTTTTGACACGTATAAAAGTCAATGGAAGCTATGTCGAATAACATAAAAAAAAACTTGCACAAAGTGAACACAAGGAATAAGCATAAACTGGTGGGAACTAACTACCGTCTACATAAAGTTCAGAACTCATTTGCGGGGATTGGTATACGATTTTTCAACAAATTGCCTCTTGAAATAATGAATTTACCCATGCACAAATACAAACGGACAATTAGGAACGTTCTTTTACAAAGGGGTTATTACACTATTAAGGAATTTTTAAATGATAAGACACCGTGGGGATAGGCTTAGGCTTGTTTAACTCACAATTATTTTATTTACATGTTAAGTGGAGGTGCCTCGAACACATGATTTTTGCAGGATTTGGATAATTTTATGATTTGTTGAATGTAGTTTAACATTATTTATCCCTGATCATATCATTGTTCACTTGTCACCTTCACAAAATTCTTTCTACATTTGCATTACTTCACGCGTTTCACTAATTTATGTTAATAATAACGATCTGGAAAATGGAGGTAATTGGCGGTCATGGTCAGTATACCAATAGATTGTTTCTTACTGCTGGTTCGTATACCGTTGTCGTCATGCTCACTAAAATGTCATTTCTTGTGGTGGCGTCGTGTGTCGGGTCATCCCTGTCCCTCTAATATGGCGAGAGGGATGATGGCTGGCACATGCGTCATACTGGTGAACGGGTGCTACTTGCGATGACTGGTCGATGACGGTCTTGCGGGCTGGTATTAGATTTTAATATTTAACTGCATCATTTCCATCATGGTTCTGATCACTTTCGCGGATTGCCTGCATTATTAGGTATATATAATGTAAGTGGATGCTCCTGTTTCACCATGTCTATTCTGAGGAGGCTAACCAAATGAACATCAAAAGTATTATGCTTGAGTATTATTATGTACAGTAAATATATACAAGTGATATAGAAGGTGTAACAGTTGCAGCACCTTAGAAAATGTAAATTATGTGTATTAAGCAAAACCTGGCGATGAAAAAGAGTGACCGTGAGTTTTATTGCCCGTTCTTTCTCATGGTTCTACCTATTGCTTTGCGAACGTGGCAGTAAATGTAAATGTAGAGTCTATAAGTAATTATTTTATAAATTTATTATTTTGACGTTCATAAGCGTCACATTGTGAGCCAAATGAATAAAGGATTTTGAATTTGAATTTGAAGAAATGGGAACAAAATTCAAATCAAGGCACGATTAAATCTTTTCCAGCATTAGTTTTACGTCACCTGTACTTGAGGAAAAATAGGAAAATTCACGTTTTCCGTGATAACTATCCATTAGACGTTCTCGTGACTTTTATTACGAGTACAACCTCTTGTGCCGACAAAAATTCACCAACGTTTTACTTTTTTATTTTATTTCGGTTCAACTTTTCACCTAAAAGTAATTTGTCTAAATCCCTCACGTGCACTTTTATTACGATTTATGGTAAATCCGAAGACATCTCGGGCCTCGGGTTTATATATTTCGTCTAGTTCTCGGTTTGCGAAGAATAAAGGAGTTTTGACGTTAATGTATTATGGGAATATGCCTATGAACATAAGGAACTCTTATCTGAGTGGTTCAAGTATTGGAGTAAGCTTCTTAGTAATTAAGAAAAATACCCCGTCTTCCTGAAACTTGTCTCCACTTCTTCTTCTACCTCCTCTTTCACTACAGGATGTGAAAGACTATATGAAGGCGAGCATTTAGCACTCTCACTCATAAAATGTACAATATATTACCTTCCCTTTTTATAAAAATGTTTCAGGCACATTAATACTGTAACAAGCATAGTTGATTTACTCGATAATCACTACTTTTTATGCTGCATTAATATTAAGTATCATCCGAAGTACCGTAATTCTAAAGCGAAATTATAATCAAGAAATGTCTGAAACCTTTATTAAATTTAATGGACCGCACATTTTACATCACACTACTTTCACATTGCTGTATTAAATAAGATTTCAACGCCAAAGAGCCATTAAGAGATTTGTTTGTTAAGCAACGATTGAACGTCACCTAGGCAAATACTGTAATATTGATGGAGTGTTACGAAAACTTTTACGTGAGTTACATTTCTATGTTTGCACAGAACACGAAATGTATCGAAACACTTCTCCATACGCAACCATGAGCAGGTAAAGGTGGTACGCAGCTATATAAACGAAGAAAGGTAGAGGAGTTGGGGACTTCTAAGGATTTATATTATTGAAAACCTAAAGGTTGTTATTGAGTCTGCTCAAGTGTTTGCTCCACATTCTTACTCTTCCCGATAAAAAAGGACGAGATATTGGGAAAGGAGACTTAATTGCTGACTAGTAGTTTAAAATAATTATCTAAACTTTCACATATTATTGTTTTGCTTTTTAAACTAGACAACCAGTCAAGAGAAAATCAAGGCATTGAAGTATCAACAAAAATAAATAATTGTATGGTAACAATATAATGCTGTCCATACAACAGGGGCTACATTTTTTAAGCCCCAGAAAAGCAAGAGAACCAGCAAGATCTCGGATCCAACCCTCGAGCTGTTAGAGGAAAGGCGCAAGATGGTTCTGCTATCCTCCGACGACATGCCGAAATATCGGCACCTCAACAGACAGATCTCTAAGTCTCTGACTCGCGATCTCCGCAAATACAACACAAAATGTGTTCGTGAGGCGATCGAGCAGAATAAGTGATCCAAAGTGTTCTAGAGGGATCTGTCTGTTGGGCAGAGTCAGCTGACAAAGCTGAAGACGGAAGATGGCAGAATTGTATCGTCCAAGCCTGAGCTCTTGGAGGAGATCGAAAGGTTCTATGGACAGCTATACACGACAACGCAACAACCCACAAGTACTCTAGCGTCAGACCCTAGAGCTGGATTGACCTGATACTATACCGAAGATATCCCGGACGTCAGCATGCACGAGATTAGTGTGGCTCTCAAACAGCTTAAAAACAACAAGGCGCCGGATGATGACGGAATTACGAGCGAGCTTCTGAATGCCGGCGGTACACCCGCTAGAGAAGCCCTTCGGAAGCTATTTAATTCCGTCATTCTCGAGGGTAAAACGCCACAGGCGTGGCACAGAGGTGTGGTGGTGCTTTTCTTTAAGAAAGGGGATAAAACCCTCTTAAAGAACTACAGACCCATCACACTTCTGAGCCACGTCTACAAGCTGTTTTCGAGAGTCATCACGAATCGTCTCGAGAGCAAGCTAGACGACTTCCAGCCTCCCGAACAAGCCGGTTTCCGTAAAGGCTATAGTACCATAGACCACATACATACGCTGCGACAGGTTATACAGAAGTCCGAGGAGTATAACCAGCCCCTATGCTTGGCGTATGTGGACTATGAGAAAGCCTTCGATTCGATCGAAACCTGGGCGGTACTACAGTCTCTCCAATGGTGCCGGATTGACTACCGATATATCGAAGTGCTGAAGTGTTTGTATGAAAATGCCACTATGTCAGTCCGCCTCCAGGACCAGAGTTCGAAACCTATTCAACTCCAGCGAGGGGTGAGACAGGGGGATGTCATATCCCCGAAACTGTTTACCACTGCGCTGGAGGATGTTTTAAAGCTTTTGGACTGGAATGGACTCGCCATCAACATCAACGGCGAGTACATCACTCACCTTCAATTCGCAGACGATATCGTAGTCATGGCTGAGACCATGGAAGACCTAGGCACAATGCTCGATGACCTCTGTAGAGTCTCCCAACAAGTAGGTCTTAAGATGAACATGGACAAGACGAAAATCAGGTCGAACGTCCATGTAGTACCTGCTCCTATTCAGGTTGGGAACTCTAAGCTCGAAGTTGTCGACAAGTATATCTACCTGGGACAAGTAGTCCAATTAGGTAGGTCTAACTTCGAGAAGGAGGTCAATCGTCGAATCCAACTCGGTTGGGCAGCGTTCGGGAAGCTACGACATATCTTCTCGTCCGATATCCCGCAGTGTCTCAAGACGAAAGTCTTTGACCAGTGTGTGTTGCCAGTGATGACTTACGGATCAGAGACGTGGTCGCTCACTATGGGCCTTATCAGAAGGCTCAAGGTCACTCAGAGGGCGACGGAGAGAGCTATGCTTGGAGATTCCCTGCGAGATCGAATCAGAAATGAGGAGATCCGCAGTAGAACCAAAGTCGCCGACATAGCTCTCCGGATAGCCAAGCTGAAGTGGCAGTGGGCAGGGCACATAGCTCGAAGAACCGATGGCCGTTGGGGCAGAAAGGTTCTGGAGTGGCAGCCACGTACCGGACGACGCAGCAGAGGTAGGCCCCCCGCAAGGTGGACCGACGATCTCGTCAAGATCGCGGGAGGCGGTTGGATGCAGGCGGCTCAAGACCGGTCTGTGTGGAGAACCTTGGGGGAGGCCTTTGTCCAGCAGTGGACGTCGTTTGGCTGACATGATGATGATGATGAACATACATACATACATACATATCGTCACGCCTTTTATCCCCGAAGGGGTAGGCAGAGGTGTATTTCTACACCCACTTTTCGCCAGATATTCTTTAGTCCCACGTAATAAGGGGCGAGCCTATTGCCGTACCGGGCACATTTCCAGACTCCGTGCTGCTACTGAGAATTTCGTGACAGAAAAACCCAATAACACTGCCCGACCCAGGAATCGAACCCGGGACCTGCCGATCCCACATTTATGCCGCGAGACCAACGAGGCAGTCGTATAGGGTTTGATGTCGAGTTTTCCGTCTCTACACAAAGATGGTATTTGCATCGTGTTATCCCTTAGTCGCCTTTTACGACACCCACGGGAAGATAGGGGGTGGTGACACTTGTATTCTATGCCGTCAACCACACGGCAAAATGATGATGAACAATACAAATATAATAGCATTTTGAAGGTTATGGGCACTATATTTGCCATATTCTACTTATATTCATATAGTACAAGTAATATTGAAATACCATCGTACAATAATTGAAAGTGGCCACCCTACCAAGGTCCTTAATATCTCAAAACAAACATGCCTGGCGAGTTCGCGCTATTTGAAAATAAAGCCGAAGGAAATTCAGAAGCGTTTTATTGTGAGAAAAGCAAGAAAAGCGCGTTCGGTTTAATAGCCACGTAAAATTGCGATCATCCACGTCACACCGACAATTCGGGCGTCACGTCTGTAATCTTTTACGCACGAAATGTACATCACACTTACACGATGATATAATTTACTACCAATTTTATTTATCGCTGAAATATAGCCGACAGCCACCTAAAAAGGATTTGAGAGTCGCCCAAGTGAAATTGCTATCGATCGGCCTACTCCAGCCTTGGGATAAAATTTATTCGGATAATATTTTCAAGGTTAAGAACAAGTACTCGGAATATTGGAGGTGACGAAATTTTGTCTTGTGATTAGTAGGCAATAGCGGCAGTGGTAATTAAGTAAATGAAAATTGAAGATGAATGAGTTATTTCTAAAATCTTACGAAGTGTTTTCCTATTCAAAGCTGCATTTTAACTAAGACATGAGACAATTGTTTGATTCACTAAACCGCTTAGCTTTTTCTATCTCTTACTGTGAAGCGTTGAGTAAAAATATTCCAAACGTTTTGAATTTTTATACATTTATTAAAATCCAAATGGTTCATCTTCGACGTGAAAAAGAACCATTTACTGTTATAATGGACGGGCAGAATGATGTCGTACCTAATCACCATACTTCGCGAACGGATTACGATTTTTTATTTTTCGTATATTTTCCTTTAAAACATACGCACGTTTTAAAGAAAATATAAAAAGTAAAACAACACATTTTGTGAGAGTAATGTATCGAATATGAATGTTATTTTTTTTGCCGTATCATCACGTACTTACTGAATTCAGTGTACACATACAGAAAAACATACAATATGATAAAATAAATTATTAGTAATAGTAGGTACTTACTCATTCGTTATCCAACGTACGAATGTTATTTGTGTAAATTTGTATGTTTGTTACTTTAAACACGCCATAACTGCTAATCTACTTTACGGGATATATTAAGGTACGTGATATACCTATATTCTGTTGAAAAATGCAAATTAATAGAAAAGAATAATTCATATTTTGTCTAATGGCTCATAAATACAAATAATACATGGAAATGCATTTATTCCTAAAGATGATTCTAAGTGACGTTACATCACGAATGAACACAAAAACGAAGTCAAGAGATAACACGCATATCCGGCCAATAAAATAGCCTAAAATAAAACATTGAGATCTATAACAAATAGCATATCTTGTGAACATTCGAGAAATAAAATTGTTACCATGAAGCACTACACGAAATAATATTTCCGCGTCTAGTTTTGACAAAATAGATATTTTTATCTTCAAAACAATTTTCGTAATTCCAGACGGGTTCTTTAACATGGTTAGAATAACTATTTTACAATTTTCTGTTGTCACGTACTCACCACTCGTCGGACCCTCCGATGGAGAAAAGTAATCATTTCAAACAATCGGAATGTCTAAATTTATATTCAGAGATCGTCAATTTAAATGTTTGGCTTTTCATAAAGTCAAAACAAATAATAAACAACGACCTGATAAGCTATAACTTATTTAAGAAATCCTCCCGCGAATTAATTCTGAAGATGTACTACAAAAATATACTTAATACTTATTTTTATTAGGTGCCGCTCATTTGAACAGACGTGGCGTAATAATTTTGCGGACATTTATAAACTGTTATGTAAATTTATCGAAATGGAAGGTTTTTAAAACAGCTTTCGTTATTTATAAAAAATAAAATTAGCTAACGACAGAATAATATTATTAACAAGAGTGAATTACATCATCAGCCTTTAACAGTCCACTGCTGGACTAGGCCTCTCCTTTGAAAGGAGGACCTGGCCTACTATACCACGCTGGCCAAACTGGTTGGTATAGGGTTTGTATCAAGTTTTCCTTCTCTTACAGTGCTGTTCTCTGCATAATATGCTCCCTCTGTCGGCTCTTACGACACCCATGGGATGATATGGGGTGGTGACATTCCGTATTCTTAATCCGTCACCACACGGACGAAGATGAGTGAATTAACAAACACAGTAATCGGCGGCTGGTTTAATTTGCTTGGTAATCCATTCAGTAACTAATAGATATGGATATGGGGAATTTATTGTAAAGTTTGAATACAATTGCATTAAAACGAACTATTCTCAATAGATATTAATTAGCATTATATCTAGTGAGTAGATTAGTGAGAATTTATGAAATTATTTAGTGAACACATATGAACAACTAGAAGTCAAGCCTTATATGAACAAATAATGTAAACAGCGTTATTGAATTTTAAATGATGTCCAGTATACCTACATAACGTGTTTAACAATTAAATATACAAATTAAAACAAAACGTACCAATGGGCGTTTAATTTATAATCCACTTGAAACAGATTAAACCCATCTTAAAAATGGCAAGAGCAAATTACGTACAAGCTTTCCAATTTTGGAAGATTCAAACGTATCGGGGAATCCGATACCCTTTGCTTTGAAGTTCTGAGCTTTACAAAAGCGATTGATTAAAAAGAGAAAACACGCTTGGAATCCAATATCCATCTTTCATTGGTATTGGCTTTGTTGGAAGTAAACATACACACATTCGGCAGCCAAGTTGTGTGAGCCAAAATTATGTAATATTGGGTTTATTCGACTTTGTTGTTTCTGACGTAAAAACAATGTCGTTACTTTGATATAAAACCAAAGAGTACTTATGTCATTGTTCGTTTGTTCCACGTATAAGAGAATTACGTGCTCGTTCGCCTACGCCGATTCCTCGAAACGTGATTTCCTCCCGGCGAAATCATCAGAATTACTAAACAAATCTCCTGCGTATGTATCGCTAATATTTGAAATACAGAGGCTCAGCACTGTTATTATACATTTAACTAATACATGCGTAATGAGAAGGATCTTGTGTATTTATAGTAAGGAGATTTCAATAAAGCCGTACTACCGTTCTGAATTTTACGCCAATCTATGAATATAGACGAACAACGACGAAATGATCCAATGTTTTGTTGCTTGATTTTGGGTTCTTTGGTGAGTGAACAATTTTAACAAGGTATCTTTTTAGATCAAATTAAATATGCGCTAGAGTAAGACAAGTTATCTTGATCATGACCGTTTTGGAATGCAAGTGACTCGAGAATACGACCAAATCATCTCAAATCAGTAACCCCATCAGTTACTTTTTGACCTAGAGTCAAAAAGTAACGATAATGGAATTCGTGGGATAGACGGCATTAGATTAAAATCCATTTCGCTTTGTTTTGTTTTTCAGTAAGTTAGTAGAACTTTTCGAACATAGTTTCTATTCTGTCCAAAAAGGCGCGAGATATTTGAAATAACAAACCAAACATATCAGATAGCTATCACGTACGTATTCGTACGTTTCAATTTTTCGATTCTGACACCATGCGAAACAAAGTCCGACCCACATTACCATTTACATCAGGGTAAGTCGTTAAAAGCGGCAAAATGTTCTCGTAAAGCAGGACATAATACCGGCGTAATATCTGAATATACTTACACGCACAACAGGAGCTTATAATGAATGTTACACGAGCATTATGGATGTACGGTCGACAAAATAGACTGCAAAACTCGTCTTTGTACTACCGGGATTAATTGGTGGTAGTAGGTACCCCACCACAATGTAAATTTTCTTGAGTACTACTCAGCAATTTGTTAAGCACAAATGTAAGTGCTTCTGAATGAATGGGTACGCGCGAAATCTTGTGTTAGACGCTTAATTACACTGTTGGGGTTGGCTGTCTAAAAATCTGACGAGGTACGGGTTATGAATGTGATGGATACATTACATGTTCATGCTTGTTTTATAAAATTGCAATATATATATATTACTAGCTGACCCAGCGAACTCCGTATCGACTTTTTAAGAATTTTTATTTAATTCCCTTTTTTCGAAGCCCCTTTCCCAAAGTTACCATTGACTTAGCGCTTAATCTCTTATCATTTCAGTATATTATAGTATATAAATGATGTACAGACAAACAAAGATTTTTATATAAAATTGAATTCCCCATTCGTTAAAATATCGGAGACGATAACCATATCGACTTTAAAAAAATCCCGTCCGCCATCTTTGATTTCCTATCCGCCATCTTTGATCACGAAATAGATGTTGTATTCGGATTCACCAGCCCTTAAATCATCAGAGACGATACCCATATTGATTTTTAAAACTTTTCCCATCCGCCATCTTTGATTTCCCATCTGCCATCTTGAATCACGAAATAGATGTTGTATTTGGATTCCCCATCCCTTTTAATATCGGAGACGATATCCATATTGATTTAAAAAAAAAATCTCATCCGCCATCTTTGATCACAAAATAGATGGTGTTTTTGAATTCCCCATTCCTTAAAATATCGGAGACGATACCCATATCGACTTTAATAAAAAACCCGTCCTCCATCTTTGATTTCCTATCCGCCATCTTTGATCACGAAATAGATGTTGTATTTGGATTCTCCATCCCTTAAATCATCAGAGACGATACCCATACTGATTTTTTAAATATTTCCCATCCGCCATCTTTGATTTCCCATCCAACATCTTGAATCACGAAACAGATGTTGTATTTGGATTTACCATCCCTTTTAACATCGCAGACGATACCAATATTGATTTTTTTTTAATTTTCCCATCCGCCATCTTTGATTTCCCATCCGCCATCTTTGATCACGAAATAGATGTTGTATTTCGATTCCCCACCCCTTAAAATATCGAAGGCGATACCCATATTGATTTCTAAAATTTTCTCATCCGCCATTTTTGATTTCCCGACCGCCATCTTGGATCACTAAATAAATTTCATATTATTAATCAGCGTCCCGAAAATCTCGAAAACGATACCCATATAGATTGTATCCTATTGGTTTAGCCTTTTTTTGCTTTTGACCTAACCCTCCCCTTTCTCGTTTGACCATTTTATTATTTTTGTCTGGCCCCTAAAAGTTGTGGCGTAATTTAATATAGCCTATAGCCTTAGGCAATAACAATTTTTAAAATCCGTTTGCTAGTTCCTGAGATTAGCCAACATTATCTTTTAGCCTTTTTAGCCTTTTGCCCGGCCCCAAAGGGTTGAAGCGTTATGTTACATAGCCTATAGCCTTCCGGAATAACTGGGCTATTGTATACAAAAATATTTTTTCAGATCCAACCGGTAGTTCCTGAGATTAGCGCGTTCAAACAAACAAACAAACTCTTCCGCTTTATTATATTAGTATAGATAACTGCAAAAAGTATTTACACATACAAACTACTTAGTACTAAGACTTAGTAGGTAGCTAGTACAAATTAAAGAGGTCAGATAATATATTTGCATCTGTATTCATAGGTAGTACTCAAAATGTTATCCGGTATCTGTAAGGTTTCGCTAGACTGGCCAATATCACGACTGTGATTTGTCTGTCAGAACCATTACAATTTAACAAAATACTCGACAATCCGAATTTTGCGGATATATGTTGTCGACTCGAAATCTATATTTTTTAATGTTTTATTATTCAGGTAAGGTTTCGATGTACTTCTTGACGAAATTATTAATAAAAAAGATTTGACACTGCGATAGCAGCGCAGTCCGTCGGTTCCAATGTGAAACATTCCAAAATCCGGAACTACTTACAAATTAAAAATTAACTAAAAATACATTTTCCAGTGGACTAAATTGTGAATCAAAACCATTCTTAAGTCCCCTTGAACACATACAAAAAAATTCATCAAGATCGGTCCATTCGTTTAGGAGGAGTTCAGTGACATACACACGCACACAAGAAATATATATACTAATATATACATTACTCTGGCGACCACTTCTTTCATTTTATAGTCTTTTCCTACGAAATGGAATAAAATTTCCACTTATACTACGTATTATTGAGTAACGGCCAACATATGTAAAACAAAATCAAGGCTCCTAACCTAAAATGTCCAAATATTTAAATAGTTCTTTATTAATCTAGGTAAAGGTAGGTATTAAATCATTTTAATATTAATATCTGCCAATCTTTCTTTACAAGGCAAGTTAAACAACATACATACATTCGATTACAAAGAACGATGCATCAAATAGGACTAATAAGTACCAACGTACGAACGTATCTAGTCCAAAAAAAAAATCCGAACACTAACAAATTACATAAAAGAAAACTCATCAACATTGCCCAGCCAGCATCAATGCGACGCCAATGCGCTAATCGCGCTTACAGCCAACGGAGCAATTTGAAATAAAAATCTCGTTTATTTATTTCTTTCCGATTGAATTCAAATAAATCTCTTGAGCAAATAAATATAAACGATTATTTACCTCTGGGAATTTATCGGGAGGGTAAATCAAAGGCACTGCAGTATGGCTCGCCCAAGTTTCTGCTTCTATAAGCGGCTTACTTTGATCCCTATCTTCACAGAGACGCTAAAGCAACAAGTTTGAGTATTAACCAAACTTCATGTTCGATTCATTTACTTTAAAAATGGTCATAACTTTTAGAAGTTACGCCGAGTGCAGACTAGCTGCTATTGATTTTGAAATCTTACTAATTATTTTGAATGGATACCGCAGTATAACATATTTGAGTGATCGCCCATACGCCCCTTAAAATTCGCCCCATTTTGGATACCCTAGTATGGAGAAATTAATTATTTAATATTTTTTAAAGGCCCATACGCCCCATCCCTACAATCTATGATTTTATTATTAAAAATAGTACGATGAGGCAAAACATAATTTAGCTGCTTATAAAATTTAGAATATTGAGTTAAAAATACTGCTATTTGTTTTAGTATAGTGTTCATAGTGCGTTGTGTATATTTATGTCATTGCTAAAGATTGTAAAAAAAATCTAATATATCGTATCGTATCTGTTTTTATTAACCTACATATTTAATTTAGTAAGGTATTTTATAATCTAATTACACATTATCTATTGCTTTTGAAAATTGTAATGAGTTTTCTATATAAGCCTTTGAGTGCCTAACTTCTGATTGACTACTTCAAAACCAGGTTTTTGTAGGCGAGTACCTTCTGTTAAATTATGTTTCCCTGGTACTTTTCAAAACATATTACCGATTGATAACTTTGTAATCAGCTTTTTATAAACACCTAACCTCTGTTAATTTCTGTAATCCTGGTACTTTTTAGAACAATCGTCATACTACGTTTCAATAAATAAAAAAAATGATTAAAACGTTACATTACTGAAAGGCGCATATCAATATTATAAAAAGCGGATCTAAAATTTTATTTTTATTTGAATAATTTTCACAATAACATACCAGATTATTAAATTTAACTATATACATTGCTATCTGACATAATCATAATATCTAAGATTATAATAGTACCTACATAAATCTAAAAATAAAAAATGAAAAATGGAAGTGGTGATGGAGAGGTCATTTTGAAGGTTGACTTGAAAAATGCCTTCAATTCAGTGAATAGGGACACTTTGTTGGCACAAGCAAAATTAAACCACTAAAATTTTTAAATTTCTTTGGCAATGTTACAGGTACCCCACAAAATTATTATATCAGGATAAGCTTTTGGAATCAGCAGTTGGGTGTCAACAAGGTGACACTCTTGGACCAGTCATTTTTAGTTTAGCAATACACCCCATTATTCGGCAAGTAAATTCTAAATTGAATGTATGGTTTTTAGATGACGGGACCCTAGGAGGGGATCCAGATATAGTATTACAAGATTTAGCTCTTCTTAAAAATAAATTCGCATCTATTGGCTTGGAACTAAATTCTAGTAAATGTGAGCTGTTTATAAATAAAACAGACTCTACAAAAAGACTTTCGATACTATCTAAATTTAATAATTTGGCATCAAACATCAAAATTATTGATAAGACATCCCTTCGCCTCCTAGGTTCTCCAGTATTTGAAGAATCTGTCGATTTTTTTCTTAGAGAAAAAAAGACTAAATTTTTGTGAAATTTCAGATCGCCTATTCAAAATTAGTATACATTCGGCCTATACTATTATTCGTTATTGCCTTTTCGTCCCAAAATTCACTCATGCCTTAAGATCTTCCCAACTTTGGAAAAAATATGCACTTTTAGAACAAGTCGACAAAATTATCCAAAGTACTTTAAAGAGAATATTAAATGTGGACTTGGACGACCGAGCCTGGCTACAAGCGTCATTGCCTATACGTCTGGGTGGGCTCGGTGTACGCAAAATTTCTAGTGTCAGTTTACCAGCGTTTCTGTGTTCCGTTCACAGCACGGAAGAGTTAACTAGGAAAATTTTATCACCTACACTAGTTAACTCAGAAGTGCTGTGCAAAACCGAAGCTGTAAACGCCTGGAAAATGGCTTGTCCGAGCACTGATTTGCCTACCAACCTATTCTCCCAAAGACAGTGGGACGCGCCGCTTTGTGACATTGTAAGGAAAAGTCCTTTAGATACAACTTTTAATGTTGCAGAGCGTGCTCGCTTGCTGGCTGTGGGAGAGTGGGAATCGGGTCTGTGGCTTCAGGCACTACCATCGTCCAACACTGGAACCATGTTGGACGATGAGACGTTCCATATCGCCACTTGTCTTCGCTCAGGTGCTCCGTGTGTTTCTCCGCATCGATGTTATTGTGGAGAAGACGTGGATAGCCTCGGACACCATGGGCTATCTTGCAGCAGAAGCGCTGGTAGAATTCCCCGTCACGCCCATCTGAATGACATAATTCGTCGTACTCTTGTCGCATCTGGCGTACCAGCTGTACTTGAACCAAATGGTTTGGTACGCGACGACGGTAAGAGACCTGATGGTATGCCATTGTTGCCTTGGAAAATGGGTAGGCCTTTGGTGTGGGACGCAACCTGCGTAGACACCCTCGCGCCATCACATGTTCCAAGCACGGGAGGCCATGCTGACGCTGCTGCTGCACCTGCGGAAACCGGCGCAAATACAGTAATTTAGTGAGTAATTACGTGTTTGAGCCGTTTGGGGTAGAAACGCTAGGCTCATGGGGTCCGAGCGCTCGTTCACTATTCCGGGAAATTTCGAAACGTTTAATCGACGTCTCACGTGACCAGAAGGCTGGTTTATTATTTTCTCAGAGAATCAGCATTGCCATCCAGCGTGGCAATGCTGCCAGCCTTCTGGGCACGTTACACGATGACATTGATGCGGAGGCATTTTACGACGCCTAAACCTTGTAAATATTTTAATTTTTTATTTTTTTTTTATTTTTTTTTGCACATATACTACTTAGACATTAAGATTAGATTAAGCTACATATAGATTATAAAATTATGTTTATTTAATGTATAATTATTAATAAAGTATATTAAAATTTAAAAAAATAAATTAAAATATGTACAGATATGAAATAATAGTTCGATTACATATCTAGATATGTTTTAGTAATAAGATAAGAAATCTGTGATTTTATTTATAACCCACCTTTATTCTCTGTGTTACTTAATTTAATATACAAAATAATGTTGCTTATTTCTTTTGTCGACCTTTCTTTCACCAGCATATGTACATACGCATCGTAAGGGGCGTAACGATTCCAGTGTTATGGGCGCTCACCCCATATTCAGACGGTAAAGTCACTCTAATTATATTATTAGGTAAGGCAACTGGTAACTTCACATCGAATATACCAAT
Organism: Euclidia mi; assembly: GCA_944739405.2. Lineage (NCBI taxonomy): Eukaryota > Metazoa > Arthropoda > Insecta > Lepidoptera > Erebidae > Euclidia > Euclidia mi. The sequence continues at coordinate 82,003,894 of OX123182.2, read as the reverse complement.
TATCCCCTTTTCTACTTAATACCCATAGTATAGTTAAACGGACACGAAACATCATGGGTTATTCTAAGCAATCTAGCAACGCAATCAAAACTTGCTTTGCCGTAAATAGCACTGCTTGTGAAATCCCTATGCATGCACCAAAGGCTCCACCATATTCAAATTGTACATATTTGACCTCTGCATAGCGTTTCCGGACAAGGACAACGCAGCTTTTATAGGAGGTAACCTTTGCCTGAAATAAGGATTGCGTAATTCTGATTTCAGAAATTCATAAGCCAGGGTGTTCTTCCGCTCTACTAATCTGTCCGATCGTAGAGAAGAGGCATTCGGGTTTGCGCTCCCGGCTTGCTCGAGCTGTCGCAATCACTACCAATATCCCTTCCGTGATTGCGGCATCCTTTGTTACCTTTGACATCCTTTCCCAAACACCAACCTCTTTTAACATTCCCCTATCCTATCCTTTATTCCCCTTCCTTTCCTTATCCGTAGTAGAGGTGAAGAAGATGGCGCAATGACTTTAAGGGGATTAAATATTACTCTACCCCAGGAGGGTACCGGTTCTACCGGAGAATCCCTCTCTGAGCATTGTGGCTCAGACTGCCCCATCGTATCTGGGGGGGGCAAAATTCTCAACGGCGACGCGCTTTGCCACACGTCACGTTTTGTCTCCCCGTCCAACAGAGGCAAAAAGAGGGCAAGGGAATGCCTGTTTGCAACGGTGAATGTTTGTGGAGGAGTGGATAGTAAGATCGATGAATTGTGTGATACGATGGATGTAAGGAAAATTGATATACTGGGGGTGAGTGAAACAAAGAAGAAAGGTTGCTCAACAACTACTCATGGCCAATATCGTCTGGAGTTGTTGAGTCTGAAAGGGCTAGCCGAGGAGTTGGAATGATTCTGTCAGATGGAATGAATGAGTGTGTGAAAGAATATGAATATGTCAACTCCAGGCTTCTTTGGATGCGATTAAAGATTGGCTTAATGAAAGTTTTTGTTGTATGTGTTTATGCTCCGGACATGTCCAAACCATTGAATGTCAGAGAGGAATTCTGGGACAAGGTCAGAGATGTGCTTGCTAGGTGTGCGAATAATGAAAGAATAATTATGTTAGGCGACTTTAATGGCTGGGTAGGTGTGTCTCGTGATGGATGTGAAAGGGTTCTAGGGCGATTTGGTGATGAGAGAGTGAATGAAAATGGTGAGTGTTTGCTGGACATTTGTATGGAGAGAAAACTTGTTGTGACTAACACTTTGTTTAGTCACAAGATGATTCTTATGTATACATGGCAAAGGCAGACAGAACGAAGTATGATAGATTTTGTTGTGGTAGATGAACGTTTAAAAGGAAAAGTGAAAGATACCAGAGTGTACCGAGGCTTGAATGTGGGTACTGACCATTTTCTGGTTGTTAGTCGTATAGCGGGACTAACAACTAAATGGCGCCATCGGCCTCGCATACACTCGCCTGCCATAGAAAGACTGAAAGTTGAAAGTTTGGCAAAAGAGGATATACGCGATCAGTATAAAGAGATATTGGAAGTGAGGTTAAAAGATTTGTTTGAGAAAGAAGAGTGCGAAATAGAAGAATTTTGGAAAGAGTTTAAGAATGGAATGATTGAGACGGCCACTCAAGTATGTGGCGTAAGCAAGAGGAAGAACGTTAAGAAAATTTGTAATGAATGGTGGGATCAAGAAGCAAGCGGTGTGGTTGCGGAAAAGCGCAAAGCTTGGATGGACTTGCTGGCCTTAAGAGCCAACAAAAGAGTACAAGGTGGTGTGAATGACAATGAAAGTATTGTAAAAGAAAAGTATGACAGGTTGAAATATAAAGTTAAAGAGATAGTGAGAAGAAAGAAAGAAGAATGCAAGGATAAATTTGATAGAAAATTTGCCCAACATTTTCGGGCCAATATCAAATTATTCTGGCACTTAGTCAGAACAGCCCGAGGCAAATCAGAGGTTTCGAAAGTTGGTGTGATGAGGGATATAAATGGAAGTATCATTAGAGAGCATGGGGAAGTTCTGAATCAGTGGAAGGTATATTTTGAGAATTTGTTTGAACGAGGAGGGAGCGACAATAGGAATATAGTAACGAATGAGGAAGATAATTGTGAAAGTGGGATAAGTATGGAAGAGATACGATATGCATTGAAAAGTATGAAGGTGGGTAAAGCTGCGGGATATGACAGGATATCTGCTGAAATGCTCAAGGTAGGCGAAGGCGTCACTGCAAGCCTGCTGTATCTACTGTTTAATAAATGTTGGCGGTCCGGTCGTGTACCAGGTGACTGGAACAAAGCCGTTATTTTGCCACTGTACAAGGGCAAAGGGTCACAGCAGGAATGCAAAAATTATTGCGGTATCAGCCTCCTGAGTGTTGTTGGCAAATTGTATGCAAAGATACTGATTGAAAGAGTGATTTCTGAAACGGACAGTAAAATTTGGGATGTGCAAGCGGGATTCAGAAAGGGGAATGGGATGTACGGATCAAGTCTTTTCCTTAAGGTGCATTGCAGAGAAAGTCTTAAGTAAACACCAGAAGGTTTTCTGCGCCTTTATTGACCTGGAAAAGGCTTACGATCGAGTGGTGAGAGATGAACTTTGGTCAACACTTTCTGTGTATGGAGTGAGCAGCAGTCTGATACGGGCACTTGAATCCTTATATAGGGATTCAAGTGCCTGTGTCAGAATAAACGGGCCTACACGGACTGGTTTAACATTGATCGTGGTGTTAGACAGGGATGTGTAGCGTCTCCTTGGCTGTTTAATCTGTTCATGGACAGTTGTTTGACCGATCTGAAAGAGTCTGAATGTGGATTAAGAATGGGTGGGTCAGTGTTTAAGACCCTGCTATACGCTGACGATCAGGATCTATTTGCATCGTCAGCGTTGGATATGCAGCAGATGGTCACCACGATGAATGAAGCGTATAAGAAGAAAGGTATGAAAGTGAATGTTAACAAAACCAAAGTCATGGTCATAGAGAGGGATGATAGTGTAACTGAATGTGAAGTAATGATAGGAGATGAAAAAGTGGAGCAAGTGAACGAGTTTGTGTATTTAGGGTCTTTGTTTACGAGAGATGGAAAATGTGAGGGAGATATTGAAAGGAGAGTGAAAGCAGGAAATTGTGTGAATGGCGCCTTACAGTCCATCATCAGCAATGATATTATCCCAAAGCAAGCTCGCCTTGCTATACTGCAGGGAGTTTTGGCGCCAACACTGATGTATGGTAGTGAATCATGGGTATGGCAGAAGAAGCATAAAAGTAGAATCAATGCTGTGGAGATGAGAGCTTTAAGGAGTATGTGCGGAGTAAGGCTGATTGATAAAGTGAAAAACAGTGTGATACGAGAGAAGTGTGGTCTAAAAGAAGATGTAGTGACAAAGGTTGAAAAAGGAATGTTGCGTTGGTTTGGACATTTGGAACGGATGGATGAAAGAAGGAATACGAAAGGAGTGTATCGTGCGAGAATGAATGAAAATGTCAGTAGGGGACGCCCTAGGCGGACGTACGCCGACCAAATAAGTGACGTACTGAAAAAGGGCCAAATTAAAAGTACCCATAACAGACGCGCATGCATGATGAGGTTAATGAATGTCGAGGAAGCGAAAGAAGTATGTTTGAACCGAAGCATGTGGCGTTCTATAGTCTCTGCCTACCCCAATGGGAGACAGGCGTGACGATATAGATAGATAGATAGATCTACACTGTATACTTTGTAAAGTAATACTACGTATTGCGTTATAATATCTCGCAGGCGCTTAACGCAGTGGGTGGAGCCAGCCTAGCCCGAGCAGAGCTTCGCTAGCAATTATTACCTTATATGTTCAGGGACCGGCTTAAAGGCAGCTGTGAGTCATTGGTCTATACCTATATAAGATGGGTGGGCGATCTAAATCGGTCACTTTCCCTAGACGTCGCTATGCTGCTGAATGTAGTGACAACCAAGTATTATTCTTCTACTACTCTATCTATTGTCCCGCTGGGGGTTAGCATATTGTAGTTATCTGTTTGCCTATATGTTCTGCTTGTAGTATCTGTATCTCCTAAGCATAACAGCCGATCTAGGGGCAGCCTGATCCTGACCGGTTGTTGTGTAGTCTCTTTACTGTTACCAGTTCTCAGGGTCTGCACCTGACATTCTACCTACGGGCTACGATTCTCCCTACGGGTTGCTGTAGCTGCGACCTACGAGCTGCTGCGCCGTGCTGCTACCAGCTGCCGCCTACGCATCAGCTCCTGCCTGCGAGCTTCCTACGGCCAGGCCACGGACGCCTGACTGCACCGGCTTACGCCTGAGCCTTATCGCTCGGCCCACATCAGCTGCACCGCCTGAGCCTCCGCTCAGCCTGCACCTCGACCACCTAGCTGCCTGCCCAGCGTGCTTCGGCCAGATCACCGGCGACCCTACGAGCAGCTACCCTGCGAGCGTCGGAGAGCAGCAGGAGTCTACATTCCAGCCTTCAGGCCAATGCTTATCTAGTTCGGTCATACTGTATGTAAGCGGTAGTAAGACGTAAAAAAAAACCTGTTCAGTCCAGCAGTGTTTTTACCGAACCCGGACATCCTACCTGAGACCCACCGTCTCAACTTATATATATAAAATACTGCTTTACTGACTGATTGACAGACAAGCTACAGCCAACATTATTAGAGGCAGGAAATTCTTCTTTCGTTGATTTTAATGATAAATTTTCATTACATTGACTGTGCAATGTGCATGCGCACAATATTTGCTCGCGTTTTATTATGTCTCTCTTGTTGCAGTCTGTGTTTGCAGAATATGGTACTCGTATGTTCAGTTCTTGCGGTTGTTTATTATAAGCAATACATGCGTGAATAGCAATATTAGAGGCACTTTCCCAATTGTAGAAATACTAACAGATAAATACGGCATGTATTGCTGACTTTGTAAGACATTTGCGAAATAGTAAAGCCATGTTGATTTAATATGTAATGAAGGTTCGATCGCAGAAATACTAGCCTCCCACAGAACATTTGATTTGTTACTAAAAACCTGGATGCAGACGCTTTGTTGCATATAAATATGGCAGTACCTACTGAGGCTATATTTAATATTTTCAATATTTTAGAATATGATATCCACCATATATAATTTCGGCTACGCCATCCAATCTGAACGGGGATTAGCCAAATGTGCGGGAGCTATAATAGTGTCTTCTCACACTCATGTTCTAACTCAAATTTGATAAGTAAAGAGGGATCCATAACAAGTATTTTCAAGCAGGATTTAAAAAAAAACATTTTAGTGCTTAAGCCTATGTGCAAACAAAGTGCACTCTCGTTCACTCTTGTAGTGCCTTAGGATGGCATAATAATATCAAACTAGAGTTTGCGCGAAGGTTGAAACTTGTAACATGATTTGCACACATAGCCATATTCCTGACTACAAGCTTCGGCAATTTACGATTGAACGTCACACTCAGTTGTTCAGGACCACATTCAAAATTTCACTTAGGGTATTCTAAATAATTTTGTCAATTTGAATGAGTGATTTTTCCAAAAAGGTGAAGACCGTAACGCGTGTGTAAATTTAGGGACAAAAAGACTATATCAAATAATAGTAAAAACCGAATGTATATTAATTTTGTGTAGCCTGTGTGAAATAACACTAAAATTTTTAATTTCTTACAAAAAAGTAATTTGTTTGAGGTTCTCCAGTTCGCTCCAGACATAATAGATGACAGACAAGTGTTAACGTGCACGTGTAACATAATTGGTATATCAATATCTTATCATAAATACGTAAAAATAGAATACGAAATATATGAAGCTTATTATTCAAGACGAAATAGTAGTACTCATGAATAAAAGATTTAGAGGTCACTATCAACTAATATAGTACAACAATATATTTTGGAATTATAAAAATGGTGCCTTATAAACAAGAGTGACCAAGTGGCGACGGTAAAATATTATTTCTCAGCTTTTTGGCACGGCACCCACTATACTGAGTATAAAAAATGACAATAGGTAGCTGGGAATATGTTATATTGTTTATTTGCTGTCCTGTCAACTTAGGAAAAGTTATTGTTGCGTTTCAACTGAGCGTGCCTCTGATTTACAAGTATACTAAAGTAGGGGATAGAGAAATGGAAGGATAAGCAACACACGCTACGGGCTTCTCGAGTAATAGCTCGTGTATTTTCAATGATGTCAATGTTGTGTTTAACTTAGTACTTACTATTCTTTTTGAGACTAATATCGCAAGAGAAATAAATCTTGCATCACCGGAACTAAACGTATATGCACTCATCATAAATATCACATCCACTCAAAACAAGAATTTCCGTTCTAAGTGAGTACCAAATAAGCAGCGTAAAGTAAGGTGCTAAACACATGCTTGCACTTTAGGGTTCCTAGTTTTGAGCCGATAAGTAGTAGAAAACTTGCTTGTTAAAGTATTGCAGTAATTAGTAAAACGTTGAAAGTAAGTCAAGAAGTAAAAATTTTCGAGAAGTATATATATATATATATATATATATATATATAGATATCCCCTTCATCACAATGTTGATCAAGCGTGCCATATAAGTAGTTTTTGTTTGATCCGTTTTCACTTGTTGATCCGGCCATGATTTCTTGACCCATTGCGAGCGCCCAATTCTCATGTGGTTCCGTTCGGATCAACTAACGCCAACGTCGTTGCTAATAATAATTACGTGATTTTTATACAAATCCACACTTAAGGCATTTTAGATTTCCTTGATCCGATTCAAATGGGCCAATCGCAGCGCAGTATTCTTCACGGAGGGCAGTCATTGGTTCTTGGTCACTTTTATGTATTATTATTCTGTATTTCTTATCAATTCTCATAACTTGCGGAATTTCTTACATAAACTTGGTTTCTATGTCCATTTTTCCAGCAGTTTTTTTTTACTTCCGAGTTTTTGGTTTTTGGTTACATATTTGTAGTTGGTATAGGTACTTGTGGTAGGTATAGCTAGTTTTTGGTTAAATATCTAGTAGGTAATGTACCTAACATTACCTACGAGTACCAGAGGGGCCCATGACAAAGTGGCGACCACTCGAATCTTTCAAAAAATCGCGAGGTAAAACGCGTTTGTCACCGTCTGGTTTATAGATGGGTCATCATCATCATCCTCCGAGCGTTATCCCGGTTGCATCCAGGCCTTTTCCTTGAAGCCCGGGCTCCGCTTTCTAGTCTAACCAGATTTGACAGAATATTAGTTTTCCACAGAGCGACTGTTTTCTTACTATAACATGTATTACCATTTAATTTAGGGTACGGAGGGTGTGACTTTTTGTGGCTGGTCACCCATCTATAAACCAGACGGTGACGAACGCGCTTAATCTTGCGAATCGATAGATTCGAGCGGTTGCCACTTTGCCACAGGCCGCTCACTTAATACGCCACATGTCCGTACTTATTTGAATCCAAAACTTTATTATATACACCTGCTGGTCAATATTATGTGGCTCCAGGATTATGTTACTTGAGTATTTTTCTTTGAATATTTTAGCTTACTATTTAACGCATAATTGTATACCAGCCTCGTTGGTCTCGCGGCATAATGGTCACAGCTCATTAGAGCCACCCGGCACCCACTCCGCACCGCCTCGCCTCGTGCGGTTAGTATTCTTTATATGGATTTGTATGGGTATGCGCTCACTAGATCAACTCCGTAGCGTCACCGGATCGCCTCTGTCGTAAGCCGTCCACGCGCGGACGTTGGGTGGTGCACCCGCCGTCCGCGCGTGTACGGCTCGGTGATAACTCACTGCTCGCATGCTTGCCGCGCGTTGACTGCTCGTCGCCGCATTGACCGCGCGGCGTTCACTCGTTGACGGTGCGCGGTCCGCTGGTTGACCGCGCGACGTCCACCCGTGGACCACTCGTGGACGCCGTGCGGAGTGGGTGCCGGGTGGCTCTAATGAGCTGTGACCTTTAATGTGCGCGTAGGATTGGGAGGTCTCGGGTTCGATTCCCTGGTCGGGCAAAGTGTTATTGGGTTTTTCCGTTAGGAAATTCTCAGTAGCAGCTCGGAGTCTGGTAATGTGCCCGGTACGGCAATAGGCTCACCCCCTTTCTATACATACGATGATCCAGTGAATTTTTATTAATTACGTCCATGCATTGTCAAATCCGAAAGCATACTATATTAATCCGCTTTAAATATGAACTGATACTGATAATCTTATAAACAATAGCTTATATGAATATAATGTGGCTCCATTACGTATGTACACCACGCCATATCTGCGTACTTATATGAATTTGGGTCGTTTGGCTGATATGAAATATCATCATCATATCAGCCAAACGACGTCCACTGCTGGACATAGGGTGACCGGCCACAAAAGATCACATCCCTTCGTTCCTCGTAAAGCACGTAAAACCATCGGTGTCGGTTATCATCTTTGAGAGTCGTTAGGGTAATCAGTGCCCTCAACTATCTGGTCTAAACCATAAAATATGCCTACGCCTTCGGGTTGTAGAGGTCAGACGGCAGTCACTCTGTGAAAAAGCTAATATTCTGTCAAGTTTAAGAAGCATCTATTATGAAAATGTTTCTGAAATTTCTTTCGAAACACAATACCCACGATGGAGTTCCTTCGGACATCTTTTTTATTAATGTGAAACATTTACAGAATAGAAGATAATAGTTTATTTGTTAGGAATACTGTTTACAAAGTTACAAATGATCTTTTTACATTGAATATAATCTTAAATACGACGACATAAGTCTTACTGTTAATCACACTGTATGACACATTTTAAAGTAAAGGTCAACATTAATTAAATTTGCACGTCATAAGTTTTATTGAATAATATAGATAAAGTACTAATAATATCATTTAAAAGTGATAGGAATTAAGTATTTGGTAGAAAATTGTGACTGGCAGAACTTGTAGCTTTGGTAGAAAATTTGGCAGAATCTGTGGTAGAAAATGGTTACTTTGAAATAAATGGTAGTTTTGGAAGATATGGTTGTTTTTGTATGAATAGTAGTTTTGGTGTAAATGGAAGTTTTGGTAGAAATTTTAGTTTTGGTAGCAATAGTTGTTATCGCACAAATGGTTGGTTTGAGATAATTGTAGATTTGGTAGAAATTTTAGAAATGACTCAAATTGTAGAAATGGTAGGTTTGGTAATTTTGAAAGAAATTGTTTGTTTGGTAGAAAACGGTAATAGTAGTCAACCAAAACTACCATATTACCGGAATAACGTTCTGAGAATGATGATTGGTAGTAGGTGCTTTAGTATTATTACAATGCCCGCTATTGTATATGAACTTCTTTGGTGTCTAAATGTTGATCTGATAGTGTTGGCAGGTGGTCACAATAAATTGATGATGCCTTTTGCAGTCCACTACAGGACTTAAGCCTCTCCACATGGTGGTTTTGGTAGTAGGACAGTAGTAGATAAAACAACGCGCTTATAATATCTAGTTGGTATTATTAGTATTACATGGCTATGATTAGCTGCTTACTATCAGGCGGGCGCTTTTGCCACACTTGTAGTATGAATACTTCATTCATATCGTTCTAGAGCTGCGTAGTCCTCATGAGCAAATGTATTGTATGACCTATTATTACTGGAGCCAATTAGGTAAACAGAATGTGGCATATAATTTAGAGTACGATTGTAATAATAGTTTTAAATAGAAAATAGTTTACCATACTACTAATAATCATGCAATTAATAAACTTAATCCTGGAGCTTCATAGTATTGATCGGTTGGTTAGCTGGTAGTAATAAGACTGGATTTATATAAGTATAAAGATATGGCATGTAAAGTTTAATGTGGAGCCACATCACATTGATTTGTTTTTATATAAGTTTACTGGATTTAAATAAGTACGTACGATGCAGCATGTAATCAGAGTTAAATAATACGTAAATCAACAACATAATGCTAGCAAATAACTCCATGGCTGCTATAATTTCACTCGTGGATCTAACAATGCATGGTTATAATAAATATAAATCCGCTGGATCAACTTATGTATGGAAAATAGATAAGGATTTCATCTAATGATATTAAATATCTATGGGCCTTATCCGAAGGCACAAGGACACTCAGAGGGCGATGGAGAGAGGTATTCTTGGAGGTTTCCTGTGCGAGATCGAATCAGAAATGAGGAGATCCGCAGGAGAACCAAAGACATAGCTCTCCGGATAGTCAAGCTGAAGTGGCAGTGGTCAGGGCACAAATCTCGAAGTTGAGGCCGTGGAGGCAGCAAGGTTCTGAAGTGGTGGCCACATACCGGATGACGCCGCAGAGGAAACCTCCCCGCAAGATGGATCGACGATCACGTTAAGAACGCGGGAAGCGGTTGGATGAGGGCGGCTCAAGACCGGTATGTGTGGAGAACCTTGGGGAAGGCCTATGTCTAGCAGTGGACGTCGTTTGGCTGATATGATGATGAATTGATGATATTTCATCATACCAGCGACACGACCCAAATTCATATAAGCACGCAGATATGGCGCGGCGTGTATAGTAATGTAGCCACATAATATCCATAAGCTTGTGTGCATAAGATTATCAGTATCAGTTTATAATATTTAAAGTGGATCAAAATAGTATGCTTTCGGATTTGACAATGTATGGACGTAATGAATATATATTCAATGGATCATCTTATGAATGGCAAACTAAAATTTAAATAATTGTTATGTGAAACCATTAAGTATTGATTGACGGGAATATGTATGTCTTAAAGGAGCAAAATAAATATACAGATTATGGTATACAATTATGCGTTGAATAGTAAACTAAAATATTCAAACAAAAATACTCAACCAACATAATCCTGGAGCCACATAATATTAACCAGCAGGTCTAATATAATATATAGTTTTGGATTCAAATAAGTACGCACATGTGGCGTATAAAGTGAGCGGCCCGTGGCAAAGTGGCGACGGCTCAAATCTATCGATTCGCAAGGTTAAGCGGGTTTGTCACCGTCTGGTTTATAGATAGGTGACCGGCCACAAAAAGTCACATCCTCCGTGCTTCGGAGAGCACGTTAAGCCGTCGGTCCCAGCTGTCATCAAAAAGATCCTTGACAATCGTTACGAGAAATTAGTACCCGCGAACATCCTGACTCTGGTCTAAACCATAGAATATGGCTATCCCTTCGGGTTGCGGAGGTCAGACAGCAGTCGCTCTGTGGAACAGCTAATATTCTGTCATATCTGGTTAGACTAGAAAGCGGAGCCCAGGCTCCAAGGCGAAGGCCTGGATGCAACTGGCATAACGCTCGGAGGATGGTGATGATTTGGCATAATTATTATACAAATGGACCCAAATAGTATACAAGAAATTGAAAATATCGGACTTAAATAGTATTGAAATTATCAAGTAGAAATAGGATCAATATAGTGCTGATTAGAATGTATAAAATGGTTATATCATATATTATTATTATTACACGGAGCAAGTACTGAAGTAAGTGAAAGAACTTGTCCCTGGAGCCACATATTTATAATTGTCACGTCTGGATTCAAATAAGGACGCACGCATGGCATATAATTCGGAGCCAAAAAGTTGACATCGGTCTGAGATATATGGCCGTTACGGATCCAGTTTTGTTCGGAACTTCAGCCAAATTCATCACGAATACATCAAAATTTTATTGAATATGTTTGGCAACGTCTTGCCATGAATGGCAACATTGTGAAAATATAAAAAATATATTCCATAGAGCAAATGTTATTTGAGTGCAAAGGTGGATCAAGTAAGGAACGGCAATACCGCGTGATCAACCAAGTCCGCAAACAGTCGTTTATATATATATATATATATATATATATATATATATATATATATATATATATATATATATATATATATATATATATATATATATATATATATATATATATATATATATATATATATAATTTCGCTTTTTGCAACAATAAGCTATGTTAGATTTAAATGTACCTTACATACATCGTGTGATAAAAAAGCTTTACCATCGTTATTAATAAATGCTCCAATCTATTTTCGGACGATCTTACGTCGTTATTGAGCATTCTTGTAAAGGATTACATGTTATAATACTCGTGTCGCCCCATACACGTGGCCGACTTTTATCATCTGAACTGAGGCATGATGTAAATATATGTTCTACAGAATACATTTTTTGATCATAATAGACTCTTTAAAATATCCAACAGAACGAGTGTTATCAAAATCTATGATTCTAAGCGGATGTTTCATCCGGCTTTCATGAATCTGACAAGTTCACTTTCAGTTTCTAGGTTACAAATTGACATTTCTATTTCTGTCGGTAAATATGTACACATTTCTAAATTAATCGATTTTTAACTTTCGCGAATTGTATACATCATACAAAATAATTTAGCGGGTCTTAATCGCGTTAATTTAACTTATTTAAGGTATAAATATCTATTTGTTTATGACGTTTCACTCGTCTTGCACCGAGCGTGGTCGCGGAGAGACTGATGAGAGCTCAGCGCCGTCTTGTGGAAGTTCGGGTTTGGGCACCTACCCTCACTTGGTCTTTATTTAAGTTCGCAATGTCGGTACTTCAACACACTACACTAATGACGTCTACACACTGTTGAGATTTATCACTGCGGCGGTGTTTACATTTGCTGATGACTGGATTCCACGTAGCCGATAATCTATATCCATACTCCCGGTTGAAATTGTTATATTTCTTGATTACTACCGCTTCACGTACTATCCTGGAGTAATAGTGACGATCGGTGGATGAGACTTGTGGTTTACGCAGTTCTATCCAGTGGTTTGGTCCAGACTCCAACGAATGCTCAGCTATCGCCGACTTATTAATAGGTCGGTTTTTTACAGGTTTGATATGTTCGAGCGTTCTTGAGTTCTTTTGACGAGCGAAACGTCGGAATCAAATAGGTATTTATACCTTAAATAAGTTAAATTAACGCGATTAAGACCCGCTAAATTATTTTGTATGACATTTCTAAATTCACTAACCTAATTATAAACTTCGTTAATCACAATGTGATACTATAAAATATATTAATTTTGTTATCCTGAATTTAGTATTTGATATCAGAATATCTCAATGTTACAATATGTAGAGTTTTAATTTACAATAATTTTCTATTTTAATAGATATCTAGAATAAGAGCAATTAATATCGTTTTGTATAATTGTTCTATACATTCATGCATAGACTCACGCCTGTTTCCCGGAAGGGTAGGCAGAGACTACGGAATGCCATTTGCAACGATCCTGACAAACCTCTCTTGCTTCATTCACTCCCATCAAATTTCTCATGCATGCTCTTCTGTTTAGGGTACTTCTGATCCGTCCTTTTTTTAGGATGTCTCCAATCTGGTCAGAGAACGTCCGCCTAGGTCTACCCCTTCGTCCTGTCCCATTCACACTTGCCTTATATATCTTCTTTGTCAGTCTTTCGTCATCCATCCTCTCCATGTGCCCAAACCATCTTAACATGCCTTTCTCGATGCTTGTCACTACATCTTCTTTTACCCCACACCACTCTCGTATCACACAATACTTTACTCTGTCGGTCAAAGACACACCACACATACTTCTCAGTGCTCTCATTTCTACAGCATTTATTCTACTTTTAAGTCTCTTCTGCCATACCCAACTTTCACTACCATACAACATAAGGGTAGGCACTAACACCCCTCTATGCACAGCCAAACGCGCCTTTTTGGACACGTTTTGACTGTTCATAAACGCTTTCAGAGCTCCATTCACACTATTACCTGCATTAACTCTTTTTTCAATATCTTCTTCAGTCTTACCATCTCTTGTAAACAACGTACTTAAATAAACAAACTCATTCACTTGTTTCACTCGCTGTCCATCGATCAAAACATTACAAGCCGTAACGCATTCCTCCTTTTCAAAAACCATAACTTTCGTTTTACTTACATACACTTTACTTCCTTTCCTCTCTAACGCACCATGCATGATTGCTACCATCTCCTGCAACTCCTCCGCTGAAGATGCAAGTATTACCTGATCATCAGCATAAAGGAGGCATTTGACGAGTAACCCATTCATCCTTAATCCGCAGTCACTATGTTTTGAATCTTGCCAACAATTGTCCATGAAGAGGTTAAACAGCCACGGCGACGCTACACATCCCTGTCTAACACCTTTCTCGATGGTAAACCAGTCAGTGTATGCCCCGTTCATCCTCACACAAGCTCTAGAATCCTCATAAAGGGATTTCAGAGCTCGAATGAGGCTGCTGTCCACCCCATTCATTGAGAGCTCCGACCACATTTCATTCCTCACCACTTTATCGTAAGCCTTTTCCAAATCCACGAATGCGCAATAGACCTTTTGACCTTTAGCCAAAAACTTTTCGGCTATGCTTCGCAAGAAAAAACCTGATCCGTACATCCCATACCCATTCGGAATCCCGCTTGTACATCTCATATTTTCTTGTCGGTTACTTTCATAACTCATTCAATCAGTACCTTTGCAAACAATTTGCCAACAATGCTGAGAAGGCCAATGCCTCTAGTTACGCTATGCCCTATAGTTTTTGCAGTATTGTTGCGAGCCTTTTCCTTTATAAAGAGGCACAACTACAGCTGTGGCCCAGTCATTAAGCACTGTGCTCCAGCACAAGTTATATAACCGTTGCAACTGACCAACTATGATGCCCTGTCCAGCTATCAGCATTTCGACTGTAATCCTATCATATTCTGCAGCCTTACCTACTTTCATACTTTCCAGTGCCTTAACGTTCACTTCACTTTCATCATTGCTATCGTTACCATTAATTTCATCGATCGGTGTCTCTATCGCCGTTCTTTCAAATAACCCTTCAAAATACTCTTTCCATCTCTTCAGCACGCACGATTCACCATTCACTATCCTTCCATTCTTGTTTCTGATCGATGTGTATTCTGAGGATTGAGTTCTTCCTCGAACTGCACGAACAGATTTCCAGAAAAACTTAATGTTTCTCCGGAAATCATCAGATAATCTGCTATCAAACTCATCTTTCTTTTCCTCTTTTTTCCTTTTAACCAATTCTTTCAGTATTCTTTTTGACCTCACAAACTCCTTTCTGGCTTCATCTATGTCCTCGCTCGTTGCTTTTCCCATTCTTTCATTTGCTCTGACAGCCAACCAATCTAACCAAACTTTCTTCTTTTCTGACACTGCTAATTGTACATCCTTGTCCCACCATGTATTCTTAACTTTTCGTATTTTCCTTCTCTTGATTACACCACATTTTCGTATTTTCCTTCTCTTGATTACTTCAGACGCTACACATACTACCTCTTCTTTAAAGGAATGCCACAATTCATCCATATCATTTATACCATCGAACCTCTCAAATCTTGCTATCAATCTTCGTTTATACTCATCTTTCACATCTTTCTCTTGTAAATTTTCTACTTTTATTCTTTCCGAGACTCTATTTTCGTTATGCTCTCGGTGTCGCCATCCTTAAAAGAGCCCACTTATCCGGCTCAACACCAAGAAGTGGTCTGTGTGGATGCTGATACCTCGATACACCCTTGTATTCAACACGTTCTTTCTCAATCGTCATCATCGTCAATCTCATCCACTACCACAAAATATAAATGAAGGGAATATGTTATATTGTTTATTTTACTGTCCTGTCAACTTAGGAAAAGTTATTGTTGCGTTTCAACTGAGCGTGCTTCTGATTTACAAGTATACTAAAGTAGGGGATAGATAAATGGAAGGATAAGCAACACATGCTACGGGCTTCTCGAGAAATTGCTCGTGTCTTTTCAACGATGTCAAAGCAATGTTGTGTTTAACATAGTACTTACTATTCTTTATGAGACTAATATCGCAAAAGAAATAAATCTTGCAACACCGGAACTAAACGTATATGCACTCATCATAAATATCACATCCACTCAAAACAAGAATTTCTGTCCTAATTGAGTACCAAATAAGCAGCGTAAAGTAAAGTGCTAAACACGTGCTTGCACTTTAGAGTTCCTAGTTTTGTCACTTAAGCCAATAAGTAGTAGACAACTTGCTTGTTAAAGTATTGCAGTAATTAGTGAAAAATTTAAAGTAATTAAAGAAGTAAAAATGTTCTAAAAGTATAATTATGTCGATTGTTGTAACAATAAGCTATGGTACATTTAAATCTGAAACATACATCGTGTGATAGAAAAGCTTTACCATTGTTTATTTATTTATTATACACTTTATTGTACACTTTTACAAATATGTTAAAGAAATTTACATGTAAGATACAGTACAATGGGCGGCCTTATCGCTAAAAGCGATTTCTACCAGGCAACCTTTGGATGGAGATACTATTGTTAGGATAGAAATGGTAGTTGTAAGCGTACCAGTAAAGATGTATGTAGATTTATATTATATTTAAATACATATAAAGATATATAATACTATGATAGGCCACCGCGTCGGGCAAACGTAGACAAACAATTAACTTTTGCAACGAAATTAGATACGCTCACTTTCGCTAGCAATTTAGCACTGTTAGTCGAATCGTCGGGGCGTGGCGCAGGCGCAGAGGGGGGGGGGGGGTTGGTGGGAAAATTTATCAATGGTTCATTTTACTATGATAGTATGCGGGTCGGTCATAGTATTAGTATTGCATTTACCAATTATCACGTATTTTTGTGGACAGTTTTGAGACAGTTTTGGGACTTAGTGTTTTTATTTTTTAACTACGTAAATATGATCAGTTAAAGATACTTGGTGCTCTGTTAAATTTTTTGTACTAATTAAAAATAGCGGTATAAACTTAGTAGAACGGGAAGAAACAAGAAATATCATAATGATAGATAGTACTCCTTAACTAAGGATTTGAACTTGGTTACCGTCCGAGCCTGTCTTATATGTAACGGTTATGCATTCCATAGACGAACAGCTGTGACAGAAAATGACTTATCATAAAAGGTTGTGGAATGTACCGGCATCTTCAGTTTCATATTTTCTGATGACCTTAAATAACGGTTATGCGTATCATGAAGGAATTCGAATCGTCCTTTAAGATAGGAAGGAGTTGAAGGGTTAAAAAGTATATTGTACAGTAAAAAAAGAATGTGAGCATTCCGGCGATGTCGTATAGGTAACCACTTGAGCTGTGTTCGAAATTGTGAAACATGATCATATTTGCGAAGTCCAAATATGAATAGCATACAGAGATTTTGAAGGCGCTCAAGTTTGTCTAGCTGGTTTTCGGCGAGATCTAAATAGCTGACATCTGCTTAATCAATAATGGGTAAAAGAAGAAAGTTTGCAAGTGCAATTTTGGTGGCAGTTGGGAGAAAATTTCTAAGTCTTCTCAATGAACCTGCTGAGGCAAACACCTTTTGGCTCACCTCTTGTATCTGCGATCGCCACGTTAATGTAGAGTCGATTGTTATACCGAGATTCTTTACCCTATCTTGTATCGGAACAACAGTGCCATCGAAAGTAACGTGAGGCAGCTGAGACCAGTCGATTTTCGTTGTCATTCTTGCGCTCCCAATAACAATGACCTGGGATTTAGAGGGATTGACTTTAAGCCCAAAGGATTTGCTCCAACTGCTGATACGCATCAGGTCACTGTTAATGGCACCTATAGAAAAAGACATTTGGACCAATGGCGACTGCGTGTAGATTTGGAGATCATCTGCATAAAGGTGATAGGAACAGCGAAGGTCATTTGATATAGAATTTATAAAAATTGCGAAGAGTAAAGGAGACAACACGCCACCCTGGGGCACACTAACAGCTATGTCACACCAACAAGAATGTGAATTTTCGATGCGTATTCGCTGTCGGCGGCCACACAGGTAACTACGAAACCAATGAACCACCGTAGGAGATATGTTAAGAGAGCATAGACGGCCAAGTAGAATATCAAAGTCCACTGTGTTAAAAGCGTTGCTAAAATCTAGCAGAGCAAGGATCTTAAGCTGACCGTCCTCCATACCAGCCCTGATGTCATCCGTAATGTTGACTAAGGAAGTAACGGTACTATGACCCGAACGGAAGCCGGACTGGAAGGGATTAAGAAGATTATTTCTGGAGAGGAAGGAGTTAATTTGGTTGCAGACGAGACGTTTGAGGACTTTGAAGAGGAATGGTAGGATAGCGATTGGTCGATAATCAGAAAAGGATGAAGGATGAGATTTTTTTGGGATTGGGGTTATTTAGGCGTCTTTCCAGAATGATGGGAATACACCACTAGACATGGAATAATAAAGGATGTGGGAAATGATAGGTAGGATTAAATCGAGGATTGGAAGGATCATATTACGGCAGACACAATCGTTACCAATAGCGTTGGACGTGATGGATAAAATACTCTTCTTAACATCACTATCGGTGAAGTGATTAAAGACGAATGATGAATAACTAGGGGTAGGCAGTGATGAAAGATAATTAATAGTGCTTGTCTTAGTAGTCCTATCAATATTGGACGAAGCAGAGAAATGTTTATTGAGCAAGTCAATATTGAAGTCATTAGGAATAGTGCTTAGTCGTGATTTGCCGACTCCCAGGGTTTTAAGAAATTTCCAGACTTTTGCCGGATCACCGTATTTTCCAGAACTATGGATATGTTGGCGTTGTGCATCCCTACACACACTATTGCAGTGATTCCTAATTGTTACATCTTTTTGTAAGTTGGAAGCATCCGGTTTAATTTTATATTTAAATTTAGCTGCAGCTTTTTTGAGTAACACCATTTTGATGTTATCAGTGAGCCAAGCGGAAGGACGGTGCTTTAGTTTCACAGGTCGAATTGGCGCATGCTTGTCAAAAAGTTCTGTCATCGACAGATTCGGAGTTCATGAGTGCATTCCAGTCGATATCTCTGGCATCTTTCTTTTATATAGATTTTCTGTGTTCATGCCACCAAAATTGCGCTGCAATAGAACTTTAGGTTTAGTCTTAGGAAAGCGGATTTTATAAGATATAAAGAGTAAATCGTGATAAGAGAACATGTCTGCTGGGTATTGCCCGTGCGTAGCGACATGTTGTCTTGAAGAAACCATGATTAAGTCAAAAAGAGAAGGTGTAGAATTCTGAAAATGATGAGTAGGGTTTGAAGGCAGTATTGTCATATTACAGGCTGTAATACTGGAAAGAAGGTAAGAAGAGCGGGAATCATTTTTAAGTAGACAGGTATTAAAATCACCCATTATGATAATGTGACTGTAAGAGATCAACAAAATAATAATGAAGGGCACGAGATCAACCAATAGAGAGAGAGAATAGTAAACGCTGGGGAGGACTTTGGTGTGGTTTAAGACAACTTCCAGAAATAAATGTTCACCGGCATTAAGCGGGGGAGGCTGTGCAGACATACTTACAACGGAATAGGGGATATGAGAACGAAGATATATAGCAACACCCCACCGCCTCTTACCGGCCAATCATTTCTGATAAGTTGGAAACCAGGTAGGGAGAATAATGTAAAGGGCAGACAGGGCTTTAGCCATGACTCAGAAACAAGGATCTAGACTGTAAGAGTATACATACTCTTACAGTCTAGATTGACCAGCATATCAGAGAAATGTGCCGGAATGCTCTGGGCATTGATATGAACGGCATTGAATGTTTGTTTTGCATTGAACGGCATTGTTGTTATCTATTTTCGGACGATCTTACGTCGTTATTGAGCATTTTGTAAATGATTACATGTTTATATACTCGTGTCGCCCGAAACACGTTGCCAACTTTTATCATTTGCACTGAGGCATGATGTAAGTATATGTTCTACTGAAGACATTTTTTGATCATAAGATACCTTTTATAATATCCAACAGAACGAGTGTTATCGAAATCTATCTTTCTAAGTGCATGTTTCATCCGGCTTTCATGAATCTGACAAGTTCGCTTTCAGTTTCAAGGTTACAAATTGCCATATCTATTCTGTCTTCCTTTCTGCGGTAAATATTTACGCATTTATAAATTCACTTACATAATTATAAACTACGCTATGAAGCGATCACAATGTGATACTATAAAATAAATTAATTTCTTATCCTGAATTTAGTATTTGATATCAAAATATCTCAATGTTACAATATGTAGATTTCCAATCATTTTCAATTTTAAAAGATATCTAGAATAAGAGCGATTAATATCGTTTTGCTTAATTATTCAGTACAAGTTCCAAGAAATTTGAATTCGCCTTATTGATCGCCATTTTCAAAATTAAGAGAAGCAAAGTTTTAGCAACATGCAAATCATGTTGCTAAAACTTTGCTTCTCTTAATTTTACGATAAGCTTGTTCAAGTATACTTTTACATGCAGTCACTTTCTGATATTTCTAGTTTCAGAATATGTGAAGGTACTGGTGCCACTTAAGAACCGTCAAAGATCTTCAAGACAATCTGCGGACTGCGAGCAGCATATTCACTGAGAGTCTGAATACTCTGAATTCGATAATAGCTGCAATACTCCAGAACCACAAGTATCTCTTAGAGACATTTCGTCCAAAGTTCCTAAACTTGTACCGTAAACAGATTCAATTTGTGGTCGCTAACAGATCATGGGGCCACAAATATGCCGTGTAGAGCCAAAGTGCATTGTAATGGCCCGATTACAGATAGTTATGTGCACAGTTACAGATCCCCTTTAAAAATTGCTCCTTTTCCTTAAGTTGAGTACAGACGAGGACATTATCTCAACCATTCCAACATAATTGATATTTTTCAAGAATAATGTAAAATTAGTACACTTTTTTTCTTAAGAACGACCGTATACTTAATTTTACGTTTTTACTAAAGGTTTAGGATAAAAAAATGCCTGTGAATACTTGAGGTTACTTTCAAAGTTATATATTAACGGCCAAGTAATTTGTACAGTTTCCTTTTATTTGCTTAACCGTACACGCCCCACTGTGCGTCATTCACACCCTACATCTGTATTTCTCTTAATAAAATATCAATTCTCCTTTTGCTTTGTAAAATAATGATAACAAATTATCCAGCGAGATACTTGAAGTTTAGTTTGTGAAAGGACATTCAATAAAGTGGTTTGGTGTCCTCTTACAAGTTAACACTCCAGTATGTACTCACCTTTAAGTATTTTTCAAATGTAAACGTATATTAGGCCGACCTCACATTGGGCGACAGCGTTCCTCGAGCGTACGCCAGGCGTGCGCTCGGCGTTCACTCTGTAGAACAAAGTGAACGCCGGGCGCACGCCGAATGGACGCCGAGCGTACGCTCGAGGAACGCTCATGAACATTACACAACAGCGGAGTATGAATACTCATTAAACATGGTATACAATATAAACAAATTAAATTCTGCACTGACTATTCGGTTGACAAGCACTTTGAGTATTGCGGTATAGAAGTAGTATCACAAAACATATTTATTATCTGTGTATACCGTACACCTGACTCAAGCTGCGCAATATTTATAAATAAGCTTGAGGCGCTTTTATACAGGCTGACATATAGATACAAGAAAAAGATAGTTCTTGTTGGCGATCTCAATATTGATACACTAAAATCAAATAATAAAGACTCTAAAATTTTAATAGACCTTGCAAAAAAATTTATTTTACATTTACATATAAATCAGGCTACTAGAAAGCGGTCATGCATTGATCACATCATGAGTAACATGCCCTATGCTACCGGAGAATTATTGCACCTTGACATCTCAGACCATAACTCAGCTCAATTGTTAAGTATTCCTATTTCAAGCAAAGAGATACCACTGACTACATATTACATTTATAAAAGAGACTACTCTATGGAATACTTAGAGAAATTTAAGAACTGTTTATCTAAACTATCATTTACAGATGTTTACTATGACGAAAACTTCGATTCTGCATTTCAAACTTTTTATGATACCTTTACTCTGTTCTATAGGTTATGTTTTCCAAAAACAAAAATTAAAGTTTCTATATTCAAAGGTCGAGATGGATTACCAAAGGTCTGAAACTTAGCTGTCGAAGTAAACGTGCTCTACGCTACAAATATTATAGTAGTAAATGTATAAATACCGCAATTAAATATAAAAAGTACTCTAAGGTTTTACGTAATTGCATAGATCAAGCAATAAAAAAAATGAATGCTACCATGATTACAAATTCAAAAAACGTGTGCAAAACGTCTTGGCAATTAATAAAGCAAGAAGCCGAATGCAAACATGTAGTACATTACATAACCAGTATTAACAAAGATGGTATATTACTAAATGATCCAAAATCTATAGCAAATGCATTTAATAAGCTTTTTACTAATTCACATTTTATCCCCACTGGGTCTAGACAAAACACTCGCAAATGTAATATAAGTAATAGCATATTTTTAAAACCATTAACATGTAATGAAATTTTTTCCATTATTATGTCCATTAAAAACACGAGTTCGGAAGGCTATGACGAAATTAATACGAAAGTACTGCGCCAAAGAAATTGCCCCTGTATTAACATATTTGGTCAATTCTTCGTTTGGTAATGGTTGCTTTCCGAAGCCACTTAAGCTTTCCGTTATAAAACCATTATTCAAAAAAGGGGATAAAACTAGTATAGAAAACCATAGGCCGATAGCTCTGATACCTTTTATTTCAAAATTTTTTGGATCCGCAATGCACAAACGCCTTACTAATTTTATCCAGAACCAAAAAGGAACAATACGGATTTCAAAAAGGTAAATCTACGACATTAGCGTGCCACGATCTTATAGCTAAAATTATTGACAATATTGATGATAATAAAACAGTCGTTGTTGTCTTTTTTGACATGTCAAGGGCATTTGACCTGGTGTCCCATGACATCCTACTAGAAAAACTTGACAGATATGGAATCAGAGGTCCAGCATTAAGTTGGGTTGAAAACTATTTAAAAAACAGAACGCAATCTGTAGCAATTCAAAACATAAACAAAAAAAAAAGAATTACAAACTTATAAATCATCTTTTCTAGGAAACAATGTATCTGTACCTCAGGGCAGTGTTCTTGGACCATTATTATTCTTATTATACATTAATGATTTACCTGACATTACCTCAAATTAATGTATTATGTTCGCAGATGACTTCTCTCTTATAATGACATGTGACAAAAATTCTGACATAAATACATTTTCCATTGACATAAATAATACATTAAATAATATAATAAAATGGTTGACAGATAATAATCTACAAGTAAATATAAATAAGACAAAATTTATTCAATTTAGCACATATGGTAGACCCTATAAAAATATAAAGGTTAATTATAATAATCAGGAAATTCACATTGCTACGCATACAAAATTTTTAGGGTTTACCTTGGACGAGCATTTGAATTGGAAACTGCATATAGAAGATGTGTGCAATAAAATTCACAAATTTGTCTATGTTTTCTACAAATTACGTAAGACCTCTACTGAACAAGCTGTATTAGCAGCATACCACGGCTATGTATCTTCGGTAATAAACTACGGTATTGTCTTATGGGGTAACTCTACAGACGTCCAAAGGGCATTTATAGCACAGAAAAAATGTGTTCGTGCTATTAAAGGTATACCTCCATGGGAGTCCTGCAGACCATTATTTAGGCAGTACAAAATCCTCACTCTGCCGTGTATGTACATCTTAGAAGCATCCAAATTTGTCAAACAGCACCCTACACTATTTAAAACGGCAAAAGATGTTTATATTCGAAATACTCGGCACCCTGACAGAATTGTATTTCCAAAAGTGCCAAGAACTGCAATGTATGTAAAGAGTAGCATAATAATGTGTGGGCGTATTTTTAATGCTTTACCAAATGACTTGAAAAACATGACTTTAAGTAGATTTTGTATATCCTTAAAAAAGTGGTTACTAGATAAGTCCTTCTACTCAATAGCTGAATACCTAAATAACAATTAGAAAATAACTGAATATTACTGGAGATACACAAATAATGGAATATACATACAAATAATATTTGCGAATAATAGATCTACCAATATTTGCATGTCACAATATGACAAAATGTATCTGGCTCTGTTTTTACCTTGTTCCATCTTTATATGTACCTACATTTTAAACAAATAAAATTCTATTCTATTCTATTCTAACAAAGTGAGGGAGGCCTTTATTAGCTTCACGTTGGTGTATCTACTGATATAGAGTGATGTCTGCGCGTTACGCGTATAATTATGGACTTTTCTTTTTGTGAGTGAAGGAAATGGAATATTATTTTTTAATCTTTTACAACCAGTGGCGAAAATTTGCTTTAAATGCTTGACGCTGGCGTAAGATTTCTTTTGGTTTTACATACTATTTATTACATATAATATTTATGTGGGTGGCTTTAATAGCAAGTTTATTTAATAATACAGATGAAAGTACATTCTGTTTGTCACGATGTGTCATAGGTTACACCAGTCGCGGTCACGGCGGCCGTCACCAAGAAGAATGGGTTTCGTTATACGAGTAGAGTATTTTGGCCGGTAGGTACTTCGGCTACCAACACTAATGACATCTTCACGTCAATGTACTTTATCACTTGCTTGGCACATATTATGTTGATAATAGGATTTCAAAATGTAGATAAGCGGTACCAACTCTCGCCGAAGGAAAAACGTGCTTTTTATTTCAATCGCATTACGAATTATTCAGGAAAAGTAGTGATGATTGGGACTGTGAAATTTAGCTTTGGCCGTAATTATTCGACTTTTAATAGCTAACGGAAGTAGTTGAGACCTTGTATATACCACACTAATTACGAGCGAATACTAATTGCACGATGCTGGATCTAAATCAGTCGTGCCCGTTAGATGTCGCCTGTGTCGATTGTCTTCGCCATTGTACGATAGATAGCACTTATTGTATGCAGATACCGTTACAACTGGCATCATGTAAATATTGTTATGTGTACAGATGGTGAAATTTTGAAATATTCTACATATATACGAAGGTAATTCCATCTTGTATTTACATCCAACGATAGAGAAATTCTCACTAAAATGCAGCTGTTTTTCTCAAAACGAGGAAAATCTAGCTAAACTGTACCGTGGTGATCTCCGGTTAGCTGGGAATCGTTACGGCGAGGTCTAATTCAAACAATGTAGGGAAATGGAATACTTTATTTAACCAAATAGTTTCCGCATCTGTTTCGGAAATCAAAATTCAGGTTCGTTACACGGGTATTCAATTTTCATGACTGAATATTTTAAATACATTTTAGGTAAATTAAATACACTAAACCTTTTTGAAAAAACACGATAGTATATAGTATAAAAAAGGTACATTTAAACCTTTGAACATTGTGTTTCATTTGTTACATATATACCTACATCGTTTTAACATCCAGTGTAAAAATAATACACAATAAACTCTGCAAGTTTAGATCCAAAACCATAGTAATTATGATCTTAATATAACATAATAAAACAACTTATAAAATCGTGTATCAAATTTTATATTAGATATATTTAAAATATTATGTAAATTTGATATGATAAGTAAAACATATACCTATTTATTTTCTCTCATACGATACAAGATGTGTATAAATATATGCACGGCACTCAAACACATTTATAAAAACTTCGTCCAATTTACAAAACAAATCTCCAACCCCGTCATATACTTCACCTAAATCAAATTAATGGCTTCAGAGCCAAAAAATCGATGGAACAATACGCAACACAGTCGAATGCCTTCCAAAGAAGGCTCCGGTTCAATAATTCGCATACTTGAACTCCACCCAACGTCGAAGCTGTTGTGTACGAAACAGCATACTATCTCATTAGGTCTCATTTAACAAATTAGTCTACTTATAAACGAGCGGAAGAGTTTGTAAAGGTGGTATCACATGTGGTTGTCATTTAATTATCACATTATACTCAATCTATGCGGGTAAAACGGTTGTGATTAAAACGCTGTGGCCTCTCGTTTCTGTTTCAGCTTCCAAAAGAATTTGAAATGTACTTTTAGTGCCACTCTTGTGGTATAATTTCTATAGCAATTTGTTTTTTTTATGGGATTGTTATAGATTCGCCACGTCTGTCTATCATCTGTCCGTATGTCACAGCCAGTTTTTGCCCAAACAATTGAGAATTACAGATTTAAAAATTGGTAGCAGATATGTATTCTGTGAACCGCTTCACAATGTGCATACAAAAATAAAAATAAAATTAAGGCGGGCTCTTCATACATGGAAAACACATAAACAAAATGTTTTTTCATCGTTAATATACATGCAAGATGTCAATAGGTCTAGGTCTTTAAAAATTATATTGAGGTTCTTAAAACTAAGTCAATTGTTTAAAAGATATACGCTTCCAAATTGGTCAAATAAGTATCCCACTCCCCCTTTTAACGTTTAAAGTAAGAAAGTGACAAATCGCTCTCCACTGGACCACGTGGTCCGTGGTCCAGTGGATAGCGTATGCGTCTGCTTATCCCGGGTTCGATTCCCGGGTCGGGCAAAAGTGTTACTGAGCTTTTTCCGAATTCTCAGTAACAGCGTTACCAGGCACAAAACAACAGCAATGTGAGACCAAATAATATGCTCACGTTTTCCTAGTTTAGTGAAAGCTGAAAGAAGTTTTGGATTCCCAGATAAAACTGAGAGATACATAGCACTTAAAGTGTCGTTGTTAGACCGAAAATTGTGTCTTTAAACTAATGCTGCAAACAGACCAACCTCGCGTTGTGTTTTTCTGAGAATTACTTTACAAGTATACAGTATAATGTTTTCTGAATCAGATACTAAGCAATCCGTAAAAGATGTTTTAGAGCAAGGGCAATGTGCAGTCTATACCTCTGAGGCCCAATTCTCCTACTCATATTTTTCAAAATGCAGTCGATCTAATGTCAGTGTCATACTCATGTCACAAAATTAAATGGTATTCTCCTAAATAAACTGGTAGTTGTGTCAACGTCGGACTATATAAGTCTAAATATCTCATTTCGTTCAAAATATAGTTTCAATGTCATATAAGACAAGAATTGGTCTTCTGATACAGAAAACGGCGATTATTTACTACTATGAGCACGCAGTTTGTTTGCTTACATCAAGGTTTTTGAATTTGAAGAAAGTAGTCACAATATTTTTTATTCATTATCGCAGTACCACATCGCCGTAGGTAATAATTAAATGTAGTAAATATGGCAACTCCTTTAAAACATTTTGTATTTGCATTCCCCTTTCAATATTCCTCGTATCTTTTTATAACAAGAAATATTTATACCTAAATGTCTCCTCCTTTTGTATCGTAGCGTATATTTTTACCTTACCTACCTTATTGATTATATAAAACGACATTCTTTTTTGATGGTTGATTGCTTCAGGCAGTTTTTACATGAGAAGAAATTTTGTAGACCGAAGTATTGAATGTCGTCTTCCTCGTTTTACTTTGTAGGCTTCGGCTGTAAAAATGTTTAATACATTTTGCATATAATTTGCGTACGCTTCATATACTTAGCAAGAACATTCTGAGATATATTGCCTCGAAGATAAACGTTCTGAATCTACATGTAATGTAAATGGAAATTATTATGGAGCGTATATTGGAGGATAGGTATATTGTGAAAAGTATAATGCTGGTACGGAATAATAATTTATAGCGGTACCATCCGTACCATTACTTTTGTTTCGATTTTTTTTTTTTGGTGTCGGGTTGGGAAATCCTCATGGAGTCCCTTCGTCCTGAGGGGAAGGACGAAGGGGACTGTCAGACTCTTACTGACTAAAAACCGACCCGTGCTCCTCATGTACCCATGTGTCGGAGGGAAGGGTTTCACCGAAGCATTCCTCGCTATCCCCCGACGGGTATTGGCCCACCAGATGGTCAGACGGGCCCCGAACGAAACCCAGAGGATAGGGAGGACGGCAACGCAACACCGTATCTCCTCTTCCTCTGCGGCCCCACCGCGACGCAACGATGGTGCGCCCCCATTTGGTCGCGGGAGACAGGGCGCGCGGCAACGCAACACCGACACACCTCTCCACCCGCGACCGCACCCGACTGCGAGGGACAGACAGAACTGTCCCCCGCACCCGCACCCTGGGCCGCATCCTACGCAGGCCCCACGCAAGCCCACGTGGAGCGTCCCTTCCTGGGATCCCGCTTAGCTTCACCGTGGGTGTTGGACCTCACCCACGGTTACTGAGGTGGGGGGGCCACGACAAGATGGATGTCCTACGGGGGGGATGTTCAATAATCCTCGCACTGGTTGGTTTACTACCTTCTCGTGTTCTTTGCTATTAGGAGGTATCGTTTTAAAATTAAATAAGTTTTAATTATATTTTTACCTGTTGGTCTAAAATTGTTTTAACCGCAAGACAGCTCATCGATTGCCAGCAACAAAATTAACGTAAATTTTTTTAATAACTAATACGAGACATACATAAACATGTAACCATAGCTTATTTATGATCGTTTCAGTTTTTACAGGCCTCATTGGAGATATTCTTTACGCAAACTAAAATGGTGGTAAATATTTGTATCTAAAATTGCATGTCATCTATAAGTTCCGTAAAGGTACAAAATATTCTATGTGTATTTGTCATATTGCCAGAATTCATGTTTTTTTTAAATAAAATATTACACTTGAAATAATAGTACAACAAAATCTTAAACTGAGTTTGTAAAAGTTATTTCAGAATTCAAATAGCGTAGAAAACTAGTGGTATTCAAAGTTGTAATCATTCTCGTTTACTCAAATGGCCGTAGGTCGGACAAGCCCTGCGATCCCCGAAAGCCCGCATTTCTATCAGTCCTCGTCTAATCCCGTCCACTGGGCCGGCCACTCATCGTAAGTCTGTACGAGCTAAAACGAAGCAATCACTGCGTACAAGCACTTTCCTGATATAAGTAGTTCCTAACTTTTATTTGATTTTGGGTGAGTTTTATTATGAAAGTTATATTGAATTATAGCTGTCTTATGTGTGGTGATTTAGTAGTCAGTAGTTTAATAAAAGCAGGCATTTAATATGTCACCTATTTCCAGGTTCAGTATATTATATACACCATGAACTTAAAACATTACGATATGTATTGCTCTATATATTTTCGATTTTAGAAAGAGATACACGCACTGTTAATAAATTCATTACCACGTGAAGCTTTTTCAAGCATCCAACTTTCTGTCGATTCAAAAAACATCGCCAGTGCAATTCAGACTATAAACATATGCAGGCTCTTATGAGTTAGAGCGTACAGTATGATTTGCTATAGCAGTTATCAAGAAAAAGGGCATAAAATCATTAACGTTTCAATGGCTTTCCAATGAAGACTGAAATGGACTGTTTCGTTTACGCTGCTACACACACGCTTTCTGTCAAGTCAGGATATTTCAAGATACTGCTGTGTAGAGTGGAGGATTACAGTTTACTACCGGTGCAGTGGTTAAGTACCGGCGTTAACCTATGTATGTAATATTAAGTATTTTTTTTACCGTTTTAATTTGGACTTCCAAAATGAGCTTTTCTTAAAAATATGTTTTCAATTATGAGTTATCAAGATATTTTTATGTTTCTAGATCAATACCTTTTTTTTAATCTCGTTTCTATAGAACATCGTTTATCGAACATTTACGTCATCTGTATACTAACTTGACTGCCATAAATACGATCACACTTTCATACAACAGACTGCACTACAAGTCCTTTAAATCCACTAAATCGAAACTGTTAGCAAGAGGGTAACTCCATGATGGAGAAAATTACTCGCCACTACAGCATACAGAATGGTTATTGATTTTGATTGGCTCCCGCAGTATAAATAATAGTTCATTCGCAGCCTCAACGATTGGGATAGATTGCAAGCCTGCATACTCACTTTATGCACCGCATGCCTTTGATAGTTGTTTGTGGAAAGTTAGCTGGATATAATTTGTTCGAGTATTAGATGTTGTGTTAATTGTGTCGCAATTATTTGAGGTCAATAAACTTGTTTGATATGCCATGATGCCTGCGCGCAATAATTCTACCAGCTAAATTTTAATTTCAAGGCAAAGTGTGTGTGTACGATCGCATTGTTGCTAACTTCAGATTGAACATGTGAGCATTGCAACTTCGGGTAAACAACATTTCAGCATGCATAGTACATTCAATATACACAGCTCATTTGTTAACTTTATATCACTAATGAGCAGACAGGTACGTTGTTTATATTCGTGATACTACTATTAATCATGTCGAAACAAAAATAAAATACGCTCTTTATCACCAGCCAGACCATTTGGTTGTTTTCGCTGTACAAGTATAGGAAAACGTCAGTATAACTGGCAACCAACAAATTATTATGATACCATGGGCAAAATAGCTCTGAGCAATGAAATACCCCTCGATATCATCTAAATATATAAAATCCTTGCGTTACTGACTGACTGACAGACACCCTACAGCCGAAACTATTGGGCGCAGGAAGCTGAAATATGGCATGTATGTTCCTTGGGGACCGTAGGGGTGCAATAAGAAGGGATTTCCGGAAATTCCCACGGAATCGGCCAAAACGGGTAAATTAAAAAAAAATGCAGGCGTAGCTGCTGGCGTCCTCTAGTGTACTATAAAAGGCAAACGGTTAAGCTGAAATGGATTTTGCATCTATAGCAACCGCAGTGTTTGCACATTAGAGCCCCCAAGTCGCTCAAGGGAATAATTTAATCCTCTCATCGATTGTAATCCTTGTTTTCTTTTGTTCTTAAAAATGTCGTGATCGTCACACTTTTATTCAGATCGCCTTTTCGTAAATTCCTATTTGTTTACAGAAATATACAAGGACGGTTAGTGTTGTAAAATCGAAGTGCCACTTGGCAAAAACATATTATGTGATACAATTTGCCTACAATATGTATCGATAAACTTGTTACTTAATGAAGCTTACCTAGTTATTTATAACAGTGTGTGTATTCAAAAAAATGGCACCGCGTTAAGTATATAATACTAGTCATTGTTTTACTAGTTACTGTTGATTTTTTTAAGTAAGATGCAAATTAACTGTTATCACTTGTCCACTGCTTTGTCAAGAACGTTACAGCTTGTAAGTCCTGGCAGTCAGGAAGATCTTTGACTGTCAAACATTTTGACATCGATCTATACCATCAAATAAAACTTATAAGTATTTTGGGTTTATATATTAAAGCTAATATTCTGTCAATGTTTTTGATCTTGAGTTAAAGATAATGATTAGTCATATTTGTCAGGTGTCATGTTATTCAGAAAATAATACATCTTGTTTAAGCTCATTATAATCGTCATTTTTCCCCTTGATGTTATATTCTCATATTTTAAATGATGACTTAGCATATTCGTATCCTAAGGTTTATCGAATGCGACGATCGCAAGTTCGTGCGTAACATAACTAAAACTATCTCCGTGTGAAGGTCGAGGCACTCATTTGCTCACACTCGCATACTTCCCTGCAGCCATAAAACTTACAACAGGCACGATCTTACATAATACGATCAATTTGCTGAAACTTATCTGACGCACACACTTGTATACAACTACCTTTATCTAGTGTGTCAGATTTACCACACGTCAATCCATAATACTTGCTGGTCGTAAACAAAAATTCACTGTACATAAAAGGCAGTGAGTGAAAAGAGTAATTTTCTCCTCCATAAAATCAGTTAGGCAGTTATTAGTGGTGATACCGCAATCTATACAAGGGATTTCGCCCGGGGCAGAGCATTAACGATTATCCGGGTTTTTCCTACAAAGAAATATTTCTTGAGAAATAAATTCCGTGTAGGTTCCCTTTTTTGCTCATCAAAGTGCTATGGATTTTGTACAACGATCGATTTAATGGACTAGAGTATCCAAACTTTTTCTTTCCTTACTTCAAACAAAAAACAGCGCTAAGTGTCCAACGTTAAGTGTGTACTGTCCAAATATCCTCAACATTTTCCTGCTTTATTTTACTGATCCTGTTTCATTAATTGATTGATAATTAAATATAGTACATCGCAGTCACGGGGGGTCGTGATTTACCCTAGACTGGAGACATTCCGATCTCCTTCCCTCACACCACGAACAAGATTTGGCAGAATCATTTCGAGGAAATAAAATGCCGCTGCGAGAAGAGACGCGAACTTGAAAAGGATAAAATTTTATGTCGGTAAGAACGCTTAAAGATAAACAAAAGAAACTGGGTACGCTTGAAGCCAAAAACTCTGTGAAAAAGTAGGTGGTGTACCGCCAAACAGCCGCGTCGACGTGACATTATCGTGCGCGTGCGATATTGCCATGTGATTAGCATACAGATTGTTTACATTTATCCGCACAATACTGTCTCAGATTTTTGCATTTCGCCTCCGCTTTGCCAGCAATTATTCCCTACTTTTAAGTTGTTTAGTATTTATTTATAATACTGGGGTAACAACGTTCGCGGTGTTTGTTTTTATTATAGGTTGGCACAATAAATAAATGACGTTATAATGTTTTCATTGCTTTCGCATTACTGTATAGTTTTATCGGTTGTGACTAATACTTTTACTGCGACATCTTCAGTCATTGTTTATTGGGAGATAAAGGCTATTTTTGTATTACGTTACAACGTTTCATTGATATATAAAGAATTGGAATAAAATGTTGCACCGTTGATGTCTTTTTTGTTTTATGGATTTCAGTAGCAAATAAAACGATTACATGTTCGTCTCTCGAATCTTTGTTTGAAAACCTAAACACTTAAATCAATAAAGCTATTATAAAGTAGATTCAACACAAACCAATCCGTATAGATCTTTTTCCTACTGCGGTGTATCTTTGAGATTTTTATCGATCACATCATCATCAGGTTATAAATAGTGTTCCGGCACTCGACCTCATCGCATGATGGCATCGATCAATTCCGGCGCAGATGCTGTATCATTAATCCATCAGAAATTCCGAAAATAAACGAAGATTACCGAAATTTACCAAGTAAATTTTGTACCGTATTTTGGATTAACCCTAAAACGGCCGATCCTTCAAATCTGAGCAGAACAATACACCAAGCAACATTTATTGTTATCGGACATTAATTAGGAGTCTCGTTACAATTTATTACATCCAATTTCAAGTTAATTAACCTCAACGGTTAGTTGCTGACACGCGAGCCGAGAATTCTGCGATGTCTTTATTGGAGTACATTTAACGATGTAATAGAAACTAAGCCTCTCCGTATAATGTTACCTTTTTCTTTCACAGTGCATAAGTTGATCAATAATACTTAATATATTATAATATCGTTTTCTTAAGTTGGTCGAAAATAATACTTGATTCCATTTTAATAACAAATACAATTTTCACTCGTCTAAATTATAGTATCGGATACGTCTAATAACTCAATGAAAAAGCTTTTAGGGCTATTAGAAATAATGGTAAACTAACACAAAACAGACGGGTAATATATCATTACCCGAAGGTCAAGTTATTTCCCTCGACGAGCAATTCCAATGAGTCTCTAGAGCCATATGCAGGCAAGCCGGTTCATTTGGCCCGCTCCACTGTCGACCGTCCCCCGCTTGTTGTGAATAGAATCCAAATTACTTGAAAAATTCTAAGAGTGCATCCCCCAGGATCAAAGTGCTTCAGTGAAATTCCCCTTTCGTTGAATTTAATGATAAATATTCATTACATTGACTGTGCAATGTGCATACAGTTATCGCATAATATTTGCTCGCGCTTTATTATGTCTCTCTTGTTGCAGTCTGTGTTTGCAGAATATGGTATATTCAGTTCTTGCGGTTCTTTATTATGAACAATACATGCGTGCATAGCAAAATTCGAGCCACTTATTCAATTGTAGAAATACTAACAGATAAATACAGCATGTACTGATGACTTATTTGCGGAATAGTAAAGCCATGTTGATTTAATATTAGCCTCCCACAGAACATTTGATTTGTTACTATAAACCTGGATGCAGACACTTTCTTGATATAAATATGGCAGTACCTATTACGGCTATATTTAATATTTTCAATATTTTTAGAATATGATATCCACCATATAGAATTTCGGCTACGGCAGCCAATCTGAACGAGGATTAGCCAAATGTGCGGGAGCTATAAAGGCTGCTATACTCAGTGCCGGCGGCATGGCCGGCGGCCTGGTGCCGGCATACGAAGCCGCCGGCCTGGCCGCACGAATGAGCCGCCGGCATGGCCGCGCGGGTAGGCCCCGTCCGGCCGCGGGTTGCAACTTGCTACTTGTGTGTAGTCGTTCTATTAGGGTTGACAACCATACTTTATAACAAAGTATCCTACTTTATTTTTGGCAATTATACTTTATACTTTTGTATACAAATAAAGTATACGAAAATACTTTATTTCCAACCCTTACTGTGACGTGTAAAACAAAAGATTAATTATGATTACTTATCTATACCTATATCGTTACACATAAGTTAAATGGATGATGGAAATTATTTAGACTTAAAGAAATTCACCACTGATGGTAAAGGATTTTTACAGAAAAAGGCAATTGGCAGTAGAATAGACTTACGCCTGTATCTCGCAAGGAATAGTCAGATGTGTAATATTACACCCACATTTCGCCATGATTTTTTAGGTCCCACGTAATAGGGGGCGAGCCTATTGCCGTTACCGGGCACATCACCAGAATCCGTGGTGCTACTGAGAATTCGGAAAACCCAGTAACACTTTTGCCCAACCCGGGAATCGAACCCGGAACCTCCGATCAGCAGTCGCATACTTTATCCGCTGGACCACGGAGGCAATTTATACTTAAAATCATATCTCCGTGTCCGTCCCCGCCACTTCAGAAGTTCAGTGATGAATCCAAAGTGGCGAGAAGAAAGAAATAGAACGTCAATAATTAACGTAATTAAAAACTAATTGTTTATTTTTTAATTTTCAATGTCAAACAAACTATGAATGAAACATTTAAAGATAGAAAAATGAAAACTTGTTAGTTTATTTTTGGCATATTCGAACAATTTTATACTTTATTGTTCGCAACAAAAGTTAGCAACCCTACGTTCTATACAACTGAAATGATGGCCGCCGGCTTTCTGCGGCCGATGCCGGTGGCACCGAAGCCCGCCAAAAGCTGGCGGCACGAGCCGCGGGACAAAAGCCAGCGGCTCGTGCCGCCGCGCCGGCACTGTGTGTAGCAGCCATAATAGTGTTGGTTCGGCGTTGCACCGAACCGTATGTACTAGGCGATTTGGTGATATAAAAATTATTAATATTGTGGACTGTATCAAGAATGGCTGGTAAATCGCCCAGTAGAGTGGGTGAATGTGAATGAGTATAGGATATTATAAGGAGGCACGCCTTATTTTACAAAATGGCGGCGGGGCCGGCGTCTTCGAGAGTCGGGCCACAAGCTGATCACTCCACTTGGATCCAGCCCAAAGCTGTACAAATCACTCCACTACACCCGCGGGCGGTTTAGTTCTCGTTTATATTATAAAATAGCGGTAAAATATTGCGGTGCGGCATATGTTCGTCGCGGCGCGGAGCTGCGCCAGGACACAGCCGGTCAGCGTGACGATTGATCTTCGACTCGATCGCAGCGTCATTGAATTCTGCGACCAATTAGAGCTAGGCGTGCCTTTGGGAGGGAATGGGATAGAAAGGGATAAAAAATCGCTCGTTTTAACACTGCGGTATGCAAAGGAATTGATTAGCTAGGTGTTAACATAATTAACTAGCAATGGAAAAGATAGATGGCGCTACCATATGCCCCCGGCCCTAAAGGGTTGCCTTTAAAAAAAAATTGAACTAAGCTATGTTGGATGTACTACCGCATAACCCGTCAATAGGCTAGGACACCGATATGATATTAAAATTAATCTAAATTAACTTTAGCGAAACAATTATAACGAAAACTACAAACTAAATACTTAAACTAAGAGGTGGATCTAACTTCAGGCTAGATCTTATTGAGTTGGAAGCGGACAGAGACGTACAACAGGGTGCACGTAGCTCCCCTTCGCGGTTTTCACGGTAACAACGTGGGTTGTACCGTCTTTGGAAGTATGCAGTTTCTCCACGATGGCTAACGGCCATGAAAGCGGCGGAGCATTATCATGTACTATGACGACCAACGTACCCTCCTGTATAGGGGATGCAGGACTATTCCATTTGGATCTAGCCTGAAGCTGGTGGAGATATTCTGCACGCCAGCGCCGCCAGAACGGCTGCACGAGTTTATCCAACAGAGTATGTCTCTAGAGTAAGCTTGAAGAGACTGCTTCAGGAGCCGGAAATGACGATAATGGCACTGTGTTCAAAAAATGTGCAGGGCTTAACGCGGATGGTTCTGCAGGGTCACTACTCAATGCCGTGAGCGGACGCGAGTTGATCAGCGCCTCGACTTGTGCAAGGACAGTTAAAAGCTCTTCGTAAGAGAGCATCTGTTGACCTATAACTTTAAAAAGATGCGTTTTAATAACTTTTACCATGCTTTCCCAACATCCACCGAAATGTGGTGATGCTGGCGGAATAAACTTCCAGTCAATATGATTTATGGAAAGTTCTTCCTGAAGACGAGTACGATATTCTTCCCTGAGAAACTTATAAAGGTCGCGTAAATAAGAGCTTGCGCCCACGAAACAAGTGCCGTTATCCGTGTACAAACACTGTATAGGGCCGCGTCGTGAAAGAAATCGTTTAAGGGCTGCCAGGAATGACACCGTGCTTAAATCCGTCGCAACTTCAATGTGCGTAGCGCGCATTGCTAAGCATGTAAAAATACATAGCCAAACTTTACGGCTTTTTGTAGAAATTATACTCAACAAGAATAAGTTTAAATCGGTTTATTGCTCTTCAACCATGACAGTAATAAGCATAGACATTAGACAATAACAAGTAACCAGAAATTATATAAGACCAGTACTCAGATTACCTATT
The DNA here is from genome assembly GCA_944739405.2 of Euclidia mi. NCBI lineage: Eukaryota > Metazoa > Arthropoda > Insecta > Lepidoptera > Erebidae > Euclidia > Euclidia mi. The sequence goes on along the minus strand of OX123182.2, from coordinate 81,967,121 downwards.
ATATATAACCTGCATGTTTACTATTCCAACATCCTCCCTTAAACATGTATCAATCCCATCTTAGAAGAACATTGAACTAGCTTTGAGTGTTGTGTTCCTTTGGTAAGTGCATCAGCAACCATAATATCTGTCTGTATGTATTGGACATCAATGGCCCCTCCAACAATGTTGTCGTGTACAAAGTGGTGCCTTACATCAATGTGTTTGGTCCTCGAGTGATAGCCAGCAGTGTTCGGAAGTTTTATAGAACTTTGATTATTACTATAAATTAACATAGCTATATTTTTCAGTTGTGGCCAAAAACTTTCTTGAAATTGCCTTAGCTACATAGCTTCTTGAACGCAGGATGATAGAGACATACACTCCGCCTCCGCCTACTGTTATGCGAATACATGTCCAGAGAAACAGGGAAAAAGGTGTTATATATTTGGATCAGAACAAATATAAGTATACAAGAAGTGCAACTGTTTCTGCCCAGTACGGTACATGTTATGTATTACTGATGTTATGATGATGGCTTACTAAACTTTGTGTAAAGTTCGGTAGTGCTGGCATCGGTAGACCTTACTTACATCTTTAAGTAGTTCTGTCTATATCAGCACTAATCTTTACACCAGAGTTTTCAATGCGCAACATTGGCTTGTAACTATCTCAATAGTCCGGCAAGCATTAATAACTACTCATCATCAACATTTTCTGGTTAGACCGCTGTTTTCATATGACTTGGCCACATTATCCAGACTAGCTTCATATTTGTAGCATCTTCTGAAAAATTCTGAAAAATGAAACAAATGCGAACCGGTAGCGATGGCTATGTACGCAATGTTTTTCTGCTCAATTTTTCATTTTATGCACAAATATTATTTTTTTCCAGCGGCTCCACATTTTTGCGGAATTAAACGGCAGATTAGAGCTGTCTGGGCCCATAACCTGTAGAAATTATACTCAACAAGAATAAGTTTAATCGGTTTATTGCTCTTCAACCATGACAGTAATAAGCATAGACATTAGACAATAACAAGTAACCAGAAATTACATAAGACCAGTACTCAGATCACCTATTATATAAAACCTACATGTTTACTATTCCAACACTTTTAACACCTCGACCACGCACTGGCGTAAACTGCAGTGGTCCTGCGTAATCACAACCGTTATGTGTAAACGCTTTATCAACCTGATTGACGCGCTGGCTAGGAAGATCTGCCATGGGAGGGAAAATCGGACGCGGACGAAATTTGAAACAGACGTTACATTTATGTATTCTGTGACGAATTATTCGTCGAGCAGCTAAAACCCAATATTTATGCCTAAGTAAGGACATACGCAACTCTGAACCAGCAAGGAGGTGCTTCTTGTGATAAAAATCAACAAGAAGGTCGACAACATGATGATAGAAAGCAAGGATGCTTGTAGTTATAAGGTTCATCCGAATTTGACAGACGACCACCAACGCGTATGACGCCGTGCTCATAGAGAAACGGCTTGAGCCTAAGAATAGCGGGAGAACAAGGTACATTATTTTTCAAATTTTGAATGTCGTTACTAAAATGAACAGCCTGTACAGCTCGTAGTAACTTATATTCTGCAAATTCAAGGTCAGTACTTGAAACAAAAGTCCCATTAGGTAGGTGCCTAAGAAACCTACATACATAAACGATGGCACGGAGTAACTTAGACCACGATGACATGCGTAGTGCGAGTGCATAGATCGGAGACTCAGCAACCTCAACAATCACGGGATGAGAAACAGACTTCCGTTCGGGTACATCCTCGTCGTCTGCACTGTGGTCAAAGGGTTGCATGAGCCACTCTGACGGATCATGGGAAATCCAAGAAGGTCCATGATGCCACAATGGATGATGCAGAAGATTAAGTGGAGTAATACCACGAGACAGGCAATCAGCGGGGATCTCAATACCCGCGACGTGATTGAAACAAGTAGCAGGAACAAGTTCAATTAATTTACTAACGCGGTTGGCGACAAAAGTCTGCCAGCGGTGAGGAGAGGAATAAATCCAAGCAAGCTACTACTTTGGAGTCAGAAAACGCGTATATTTTATTGATAGGGTAGTGGGGCAAAACTGTGTCTTGAACCTTGCGGAGCAACTGAGACAACAGAAGGGCCGCGCACAACTCCAGTCTCGCAACCGAAATGGTTTTAATAGGCGAGACCTTGGACTTGGCACAAACTAACTGCACCGAGTAGTTAGAACCAATGCGGACTTGCAGATATACGACTCTGCCGTAAGCACGCTCGCTGGCATCAGCGAAACCTATTAAGTTGATGGTACATCCATCTACCAACCCAAGATGACGCGGCATAGTAATTTGATTGAGCGCGGTAAGCTCAATACAAAACTGGCTCCAAGCGGCGACAATATGGTCAGGGGGTGTTTCATCCCACTCACACATTAATAACCAAAGTTCTTTGATCAAGAGCTTGGCGTACAAAATTGTGGGAGCCACAAAACCCATTATGTCCCATAGTCGAGCCACTGTGGACAGTGGTAGTGCGTTTGGTGCACTTATCATCTGGCGGTGAGACGTCAAACCGAAAACTATCACAGGATTTGTCCCAGCGTAAACCGAGAACTTTATGCGGTACAGACTTCTCAAACTCAATCAAAGTCAAAGTCAAAGTCAAAAATCATTTATTCATCTGGGTCACAAAGTGACGCTTATGAACGTCAAATTTTAATGTACATTACTTAATGCTTCTACATTTACATTTACTGCCCATTCGCAAAGCAATAGGTAGAACCACGAGAAAGAACGGGCAATAAAACTCGTGGCCACTCTTTTTAATCGCCAGTGTTATGTTACATATTTTGTTTTTGTAAGGAGCTGCAACTGTTTCACATTGTAATTAATTACTTGTAAATAGTAATTAGGAACATACATAATACTTAAATAATTAATGCAGTTACCAATTTAACTGCTGTAGTAGCCTTCCAGTGTGAATATTGTGTAACAGGAGCATCCACTTACGTCTTATAATGTAGGCAACTCGCGACCATGTTTATAACTATATGGTGGAAATATATGTTACAGAAGTGACTGTATATGAATACACAAAATTACTCAAACATTAGTTTACAGCCCATAATCACGAGTTATCTTCATCTTACAGTGCAGTAAAACTTTAATAAAATTAGTGGAACAACAATGCAAATGTAAATGTAGTACCTAAGTTGAATGACCTAATAATACATGAACAGTAATTTAAAAGAACTAGAAATATTATATAAAGATTAACTGAAAAATGCAAAGTATCTATATAATTCTAATTAGGTATAAATATCATGAGTTGTCTAGCGTAAGTGACCAGCTATCCTTATCACTGAAATAATCATTAATAGTATAATAACCTTTCTTAATAAGGCAGTCTTTTATTTTAGTTTTAAATGTACTAAATGGTAATTCTAAAAGACTAATTGGTATTTTATTGTATATACGAATACCTAGCCCAACAAAAGAATTATTAACTTTATGTAAACGATGATAAGGGGCATATAACCTATGCCTGTTTTGAGTATTTATGTTATGTATATCGCTTTTTGTGGTAAATAAACCTATATTTTGCCTAATGTACAAAATATCAGCAAATAAAAATTGCGAGGCTACTGTAAGAATTCCTATAGACTTAAAGCGTTCCCTAAGAGTATCTTTTGCACCTAACATGTATATTGCTCTTACCGCTCGTTTCTGTAGAACGAAGATATTCTGAATATCCGCAGCTTTGCCCCATAACAAAATGCCGTAGGACATAACACTGTGAAAATAGCTAAAATAAACTAAACGAGCCGTGTCGATGTCAGTAAGTTGCCTAACTTTTCTGACGGCATACGCAGCAGAGCTTAGCTTTCCTGCAAGACATGCTATATGTGCACCCCTCTTCTTCTTCCTCTCCTTATCCCATTATTTGGGGTCGGGTCTCCTCACTTTCCTGCGCCAAGTCAAACGATCTTGGGTTGTCGTTTCGTGCAACTGGGCTTTCTTAAGGTCTCTTTCAATGGAGCTCCACCAGGTTAGCGGCGGGCGGCCTCTCCCTCGTTTTTGTTCTGGGAGGTTTAATGCAGTTCGAACCACATGATCTTCGCCTCTTCTTCTGACATGGCCATACCAGCGAAGGCGGTTTTCGGTGATTTTATCTGCGATTGGTGCAACTTTGAAGCTTCCTCTAATATATTCGTTGCGGATTTTATCTAGTCGCGTCACACCTCCCGCCCACCTGAGCATCTTCATTTCGCTGGTATGCACCTTTTGTTCATGCGACTTCTTTGTTGTCCAGCATTCAGACCCATACAGTAATGCCGGGCGGACTGCCGTTTTATATACTTTACCCTTAGTTTTGACGGGTATACGTGGGTCGCATAGCACGCCAGTAAGTGAGCGCCATTTCTGCCATGCGACGTTTATCCTGTGAGTCACATCAGCGTCTACATTGGCATCGGGTGTAAGTATGGAGCCTAGATATTTAAATTTGTCAACGGTAGGGATAGGTGTAGTTCCAATACAAATGGTTTCTGATGTAGTGTTGCTGCTGAAAGGGCATTTCAGATATTCAGTTTTGCTCCTACTCACTCTCAGGCCGTACTTTTCGAGGGCGTGCGCCCACTTGTTTAAAAGTTCCTGCAATTGACTTGAGGTATCGGCAGCCAGCACTATATCATCTGCGTACAGCATTGTCCAGGGCAATGGAGAAGGAATATCCCTGGTAAGGTAGTCCATAACCAGATTGAACAAAAGAGGGCTTAGCACGGATCCTTGATGGACGCCTACTTTGACCTCAAAAGCCTCACTTACACCGGCTAGGCTTCGGACTCTTGTGCTGACATTGTTGTACATGTCTTGTACTAGTTCGATGTAGTATTCAGGAACAAGTTGAGCACGCATAGCCTGCCATACTAATTTACGGGGTACTCGATCAAAGGCTTTTTCGAGGTCGATAAACGTGAGATGTAGATCTTTGCGGTTAATTCTATATTTTTCCATCATAATCCGGATCGTCTGAATTGCGTCGATAGTCGATCTCGATGCTGTGAAACCGAACTGATTTGGTGATATTTGTGAGATGTTGGCGATTCGCTTATTAATAATTCTTTCCCATATTTTAAGTGTATGTGAGGTCAATTTTATACCTCGATAATTCTCGCACTGTGCTACACCCCCCTTATTTTTGTAAAAGGGGAGTAGATAGCTTTCCCGCCATGATTTCGGTATGCATTTTGTGGCTAAGATGACGTTAAATAGCTTAGTAAGCCAGTAAACAGCTATCGGGCCAAGAGCCTTCCATAGATCAGCGGGCACTTCATCAGGGCCTGTAGCTTTTCTGTTCTTCATTTTCATCATCGCGTTTTTAACTTCAGCAGTATCTACTTCAGGTATAGGTCCATGAATTGGATCACAGGGCATAGGATCTTCATTTGGGAATTCTTCGTTTAAAAGATGTTGATAATACTCAACCCATCTCTCGCTAATGTGCGCATTGTCAGTTAACACAATTTGATCTTTACCTTTTATGTACTTTTTAACCTTTATGTCCATAGTTGATTTATGTCTACATTTTGCAATTTTAATTATTTCATTTGCGTCCGTGGCGTTTTCCAAATTGTTGTAGAAGTTTTGGTTACTAATTGCCCTTTCTTGTGCAACACACTTTTTGCGCGTTTTTTGGCATCTTTGTATTGGTCCTTATCTTCTTCCAGTTGCGAGCTCTGCCATTTCTTAAATAGAACTTTTTTATTTGTCAGGGTTTCTTTTACCTTGTCGTTCCACCAGTTTGGGTCTTTTCCGTTTTTAATGGGTCCTTTAGATGTTCCTAGGATTTCCGTAGCTTTTGCTCTGCACTGTAATTCAAATTTAGACCACATATCGTCCGCCGTGTTATAAGTGACACCAAAATCAGTTTCGAGATATTCTTTTACAACAGCTATCAGCAGTTCGCCCTTAGGTCCATCCAGTTCCTTCCACTTTGTTCTAGGTGTCCTGTCGGCTTTTGTTTTTATCGGCTTTGGGAGGACGTATACGGCTACTAGTAAGCGGTGCTGTGTTGTGAGGGGTTCACCTGGGATAACTTTACAGTCTTTGAACTTCCGTTTTACCGTCATGTCCGCTATTATGTAGTCTATTTGTGACATGCGACCTGCACTTTTATAGGTGATCAGATGTTCTTGTTTCTTTTGGAAGTTCGTATTTATAATGGTTAGCGAATGTCTCGCAGAGAAGTCCAAGATTTCTTCACCCTGTTCGTTAATTACACCTATCCCAAATCCACCGTGAGCCGTCCCACCTGTGGAATTTTTGGCTCCTACGTGGCCATTTAGGTCCGCGCCAATAATTTTGTATTCATCAGGTGGGATGCCGTATATCAGATCGTCTAAGTCCTCCCAAAAAATCCCCTTTTCCTCCTCAGTGCAACCTGCCTGTGGAGCATACGCTGATATTATGTTGGTGATTTTCTGGTCATCCAAAGCCAATTTTACAGCTATAATTCTGTCGCTTTTCCGAGTGACATTAATAATCCGAGTACGAAAGTTGTCGTCTAAAACTATTGCCACTCCATTTCTTTTATTATCTGTGCCGTGATATATGACCTGGTAGTTGTTGCCTATTTCTTTAGATTTTGAGCCCTTCCATTTTGTTTCCTGTAGGCAGCAGATGTTAATGCTCCTTTTTTGTAGAGTTTTGCTCAGTTCCTGGCTTTTCCCCGTAAGGGACCCCAAATTCCATGTTGCGAGTCTAATCTTATTAATATTGTTCAAATGCGAATGTTTGTTCTTGTCCGTATGGTCGTCGCTTTGGGGGTACGCCCTAGTATTTGCTTCGAAGGTCACCCTATTCGCATTTGCATCGCTTGTGGGGTACGCCCTAGTAATATAATCCTTTTTCATTTTATAGTGCATTCATGTGAGGAGAGATGTATATTGGCTATGGGTTTTACGGCCGGTTGCCACCTGACGCCAAGGCAGTGACTCTTCTGAAGAGCTTGGGAGCCGATGATATATTCCACCGCCATCCCTACTGCGCCACCCTGCCTGGTAACGCAGCTCCACTGTCAACCTGTGACCTCATTACGTAAGGGCAGCTCTCCAGTGGGTTGTTTGCTTCTTCCGCCTGCTCCACCGTACTGATATTCATTATCTCCGCCTTCGCAGCCGTTGAAGTCTTCACCCGTAACCCTGGGCACGGGACCGCGATAAACCCCGCGATTCTGGGTCCTTGCCCGAACTCCGCCACCCAAATATCTCGGCCTACTGAGATATTGGGTGCCCACCCCCGCGACTCGGACGCGCCGGGCAAGAATTGCCCAGGTGGGAAACAGAGGAGGTATCTCTGTCTCCCCCTGGGCCGGGCTAATGGCTATATGTGCACCCCATTGTAACTTATTATCTAGTGTAATACCTAGGAACAATGTAGAGTCTACTGTGTCAAGTTCCTCCCTATCTAGCATAATATTAGGTCCCAGTTGTCTTACATTAGGTAAAGCAAATTTAACGCATTTAGTTTTCCTAGAATTAAGTACTAGGTTATTTGCTGTAAACCATTGTGTAACTTGTAATAGTGCATTATTTACATCATCAAATTGATTTCTATTCCTATCTACTTTCAAAATAAGTGACGTATCATCTGCAAAAAGTACAACATCACAGATGTTTTTTAAATAAAAAGGTAAGTCATTAATATATACAAGAAATAGAAAAGGACCTAAAATTGAGCCTTGTGGAACGCCTAGCTGTATAGGTAATTTAGAGGATGTCGTCCCATTTACATCGACACACTGAAATCTCTGTCGCAGGAACGAATCGACAACACTAAGTGCGGTTTTCTCTACGCCATAGTGGCGGAGCTTACGCAGTAGCGTGTCGTGCTGAACGCAGTCAAATGCTTTAGATAGGTCACAGAACACTCCAATAGCATTCTTTGATGACTCCCAAGCACTATAAACGTGTTTTATGAGAGCAACACCCGCATCAGTAGTGGATCTACCTTTAGTAAATCCGTATTGATCCTTGTGAAGCAGACTATTTAAATTAAAGTGGTTTAGTAGCTGCTTTAAAAGAATCTTTTCAAATATTTTACTAAATGCCGGCAAGATAGATATGGGCCTAAAATTATTAATTTCATTTTTACTGCTAGATTTGAATAAGGGTGTAATTTTACTTAATTTCATCAAATCCGGAAATACGCCTAGGTCAAAGCATTGATTAAAAATTATAGATATGTAAAGCGCAACAGTCTCAACTATAGTACCTTAAATTTTAATTGAAATGCCCCAAAAGTCACCGGTATTTTTAATATTAATTGAATTATATGCGATCAATATATCTCGTGGGGTAACGTGCTCGAATCTAAATAAGCTCTTGCATTCAGGTACACTGCTAAGCAAAAAATTTCCAGCGTCTAAAGATGATGATTGTAAACAGCTAGTAGTTGTTAAAGGTATGCTCGCAAAGAAACTATTGAACATATGTGCTACTTGAGTTTTATTGGTGACTAATAAATTGTTTTCTTTAAGTTCAAATTGGTTTTCCCGTGGTCGTGCTCTTCCTGTTTCATTATTTATAATTTTCCAAGTTTCTTTAATTATATTTGTTGAATGCTTAATTTTACTACTAATAAATTTAGATTTTGCCATAATACAAACTTGTTTAAAAATTTTTGAGTACTTTTTTACATAATCTCGAAAAGGTCTGTCAAATCTATGTTGTTTCATACCATATAATTCAAACAACTTGGCTCTACTTTTGTATATACCTATAGTGGCCCACTGGTTAAAAGATCCCATAGTACCCTTTAGTGTGACTGTTTTACTCTTGAAGGTATTTTGAAACTCATTATTTACTAGTCCAAAAAGTGAGTTATAAATTGTATTTGGATTTTGTGAGTTCAATATTGAGGTATTGAGTTTAGCAATAATATTGGTTTTGAAACGTATTAGATGATTGGTAGTCTGAGGCCTACATTTTACTGTACGTGATTTATCATATGTTGAACAGGGAAAACTAGCTATCTGTCCACGGTGATCAGAAGGGAGAGAACTAATTACTACTGGGTTTGTGGCAGCACAAGAACTAAATATGTTATCTAAACAAGTAGAAGATGTTGCAGATACTCTAGTAGGTTCACAGAATAGGTTACTTAAATTAAATGACTTGAAAAGATTCAGAAATCTAATACACTGTGATGAGTTCTCTAAAATATTAATATTAAAATCGCCACATACTATAATATTCTTATTACTACATTTAATTTTATTTATAGCCTCTTCCATAACAGTCTCAAATAGATTATAGTCACCAGAAGGAGGTCGATATACACAAATTACTATATATAGGTCTAATTCCACACAGGACAACTCAATAGTGCGCTCAATAGATAAATTAACAATATCTTTACGTTCCTTACATTTTAATAAATTTGAAGTTATTATGAGAGAACCGCCTTTAATAGCCTGCATTCTTATATACGAACTCTGCACTGTATAATATTGATTTATAACAATAAGCTCATGGTTCTTTAACCAATGTTCAGTTAAGCACAAAACCTTAACATCATATTTTTCTAGAAATAAACTTAACTCTAATTCTTTGCCAGATAGGCCCTTCATGTTTTGGTGTACTATATTCAAATACTGCAGCCTAACTGTTGTCCTATCTTGGAGTTTAAATCACAAGACGTGTCAATAAAAACGTTGTTAGTACAAGTACTAACCCTATCAAATAAATTGTCAACACAAGGCTCTCTGCCTTGTTGTAAATTGTATGCTAATAGTTTAGCAATCTGTCGCTTAATATAAAATGGCAGATACATTGTATCTCTTGTAAAAGTAAATTTACTAATAAATTTATTAGCGTCAAAAAACAATATTGCGTCACTATGACGACAAGTTATATTATATAATAACATATTTAATGTGTGTATGTGCATGTTTTGTGTATGTGTTAAGTCATTTGAGTAAGGCAAAGCACATAAAATAAATTTACAACTAAACTTGGAATTAAGGTCTAATAACATTTCAACACATTCTATGATATGCTGTCTTTTTACCGTTAAGGCGCTGTTATACCTCAGAAGCCGTGAAACACCTAATTTTTCGTCGCGCATCTAGCCATAACGGTACATATTACAAACTAGCAAAAATTAGAGCTTAAAGTCAAAAGTCTGAACAAAAGACTTTTGAAAGAATTTTTCATGTACGTAAAATAGAATCACGGTAAAAAAATCACAAAATCGAGGCAGAAAATAATCTTTCGTCTCACTGTTTGCAATATTTTGATCGTAAGCTGTCATATTTTTTTTGATAATATTGTAGGAAATCTAATGAACTAAAGAATTACCTTATTTATTTTCATATTATACGTGTATATTTCGTAAAATTAAATAAAATCTGCCAAACGTCTATGATTTTGACGCTCGGTAGATCCCATCAATATCAAACGCTTCAGCAATTTAAACCTTATTAGCATAAGCGGTGTACTGAGTGTCAGTTGCTAGTTTACGCCCCGCCCAGACCTCATCATTCGGCTATGAGCCCTGTGAGAGATAGGTCATGTCGCTGTCGTCTCCGCTGCACGAAATTTTACGTAAACCTGTTTGTTATTATAATACGCCGATTTGAGTTCGTAATTTCATGTTTTATGTTATAGACTGAATACTTTGAATCAAATAGGCTTTTCATGTAACTATGGGCACATATAATTAGGACCTAAGTTTATACTCTTGTTGCGTTTAATGTGTTATTGTTTCTGTGCTTATAAATATATAATTAGAACAATAAAATATGGACAATTAGAGAAATGAAGTTCTACGAAGGATTTGTACAAGAAAGCGTCGTAATAAAATAGAAATTCATCCATGGCCAAGTGATTATGAAATATGTAACATTTTTACACAAATTGTTTTCATAAGAGTCTTTTATGACTAACTATGTTACTTATATATTATCGATTATGCATAATATAATTATATAAATTATTCTCAAAATATATAGCTGCCACAGTTTTCAATTTTTGAAAGAGTAATAACATAAAATCGAATCATTTTATGTACCTATATTTCAAATTCATTAGCTTGTCAGAGCGCCTGGAGCGCTAAGATGCCGCCACGGCGAACAATAATGATGACAGCGCTAATATGGCGCTCCGCAATCCGCACACAAGCGGTAACGAATGTTGTATTATTGTGTTTTGAACATAAACCTTTTTAGGTACATCGGGTAAAACTTTGATTATTCATAAACTATTAGGGATGTCTCAGTACATCTAATATCTTTTTAATTTCTACAATCAATCATTTATAAGTAAGAAGGTTACTTCTCTGTTTGCTATAACACAAAATATAGTATTTTTTTAATAATAAATTACGTAACTAATTATCATTATTGTAATTACAGTGAAGTTAAAGATAACAGTTCTGCAACGTCTTACACACATTTGACTTCAGTCATTCCTAACACGATCTGTTCAAGAGCTAACCAACAAATGCCAAACAATTTTTTTAACAAATTTGACTCAAATTCCGTAATGATAAGCAAAAATTACAAGAGGGATAGCAGTGACTGGTTCGAATTGCGTAAGAATATGTTGACAGATTGAAATTTTTGTATAGTGGTAAAAAGAAGAGCAGTAAAGCCAACTTAGTAAAAAATATTTTGTACAAATAAAATATTTGCAATGTAAAATCAGTTGCGCATGGAATCTAAAATGAACAACTGGCTTAGCAACAACTGGCGAAGCAAGAAAATGTAACAATCGAGCCTTGTGGATTATTCGATTATTGCTGCCACGCCAGATGGATTAATAGGTCCAAACACGATTTTGGAAATTTAATGTTCTAAAGTTGCCTATAAGAATGGCCTGGAGAATAGTATAAGAGCAAATAAAATACAAATATGGAAACATGATAAAAAAGTAAACTGACTAGTCTAAACGAATATTGTAATTGTTATTACCAAATTCAGGGGCAACGCCACGTTACACGCAAACAAAAGTGTTTATTTGCTGTGTGGAGTGGCGAAAATATACTACTAAAAATAGAAATTATAGAAAGAGATGATGTTTTCTGGGAGAAGCTTGTGGCGTTTTATATGAATTGGCAGTTGCCTGAAATTGTTGATTCTCGTCAAGCCCAAGGGATGGCATTGCGAGATCACGGAGATTAAAATGTTTCATCAATGCTTGAAATTTCTACAATACCAAGCCGTAAAAGCAAAGTAAATGAAACTGTGTCTCGTGAACAACAGCAAATAATAAGTTTTGAAGCCTTATCACCTCACACACTGCCTTTAACATTCGATGAGAATAAAGAAAACCTGCCGGGTTGTAGCAGACAGCTAACTTTTGATGAGCTGTAAACTCTGTATTTCGTTAATAAATTATAAATGAATATAAATAAATATCTTTTAATATTTATTTTCTTTGAAACAACACATATTTGAAGCGAAAGAATTTTTTTTTATTTTTCCATACAAACATGTATGACGAGAGCTAACGGAAAAGCAGTAACTCAAATTCTAATTCTATAATTTTCTAAGCGACATAGCAGTATCTCATGAATAAGGTATATCCACATATATTTTTGATGTTTCATCTATTTTGAAAAATAATAATGGGTTGGGTTTCGAAACGAGTCGCCTGAATTTGAGGGTATTGGTAGTGTAGGGGGCTTAAGGTAGTTCGTTTTAATCCCCTAAAAGTAATTTTGGCTGCCGGAGTTGCGTCTAAATATTTTTAAACAATTTCCAAAGAACAATGCCCATTTTCCTGAGAGACGCCGGCCCAGGTGTGGACAGTCAAAATCGTAGTAGTTGTTATTGCATTCGATAAAAGAGTGTTAAACTAGAATATTGAGATTTATAAGAGGTCCATCACAGTCATAGTTTTATTACAAGAAGTACTTTTATATGCTTACAAAACATTAGGTGTGTACCCACTTTTATTAGGATAGTTAAAGTATTTCGTAGTTTTGAGCAGAAAGGAATGAGTTAGTCATTTGACAAGGGTAGAAATCCGAAAGAAAAACCCAAAGTCGTAAAAGATCCAAAAACATAAAAAGCATTCGCAATGTACACGAGCAAAACAAATCGGTAACAAACAAAATAAACTGAATATGACATTATTGACATTTACTTAACAGTCAAAAAAGTGTTGCTATTTTACAGTTTTTAAATGATATTGACTAATCGATATGGATTTCGGACATAGGTTATTTATATATTTGGTTCAAAATCGAACTTATTTGTAGTTAATTGCATATATACCTTAAAAATACACACATTTTAAATGTTTAAGGACCAAGTAGAGATTTGCTATTAACTCAAATCATTTTGAGTAGAGAAAACGTAAAATCGATAAAGAAGTAGATAATCGATTTAATATTATGATTTTTTTACTGGCAATTTTGTGTTGGCTATTTAGACGTTAACACAATTTTTTTAAACCTATTTATTGAATAAGTTTCTCGGCACACCTTTAGTAATGCCTATAAATTAAGTTATAAATAAAAAGGATTATTCAACAACTAATTGAAACTTTATTGTGCTGTTCATGAGTTCCAAACTGGGCCAGAAATGGGCATTGTTCTTTCATAAATACTTCGGCAATTATGCAAAACGGAACATAGTTTTTATACTTTAGTACAGTTTTACAAATGTCATTTTTAGGTTTTATGTGAAAAACGTGAAACGAAACGCAAAACTGCCATCTTGGAATGATCATATTGACAGCTAATGTCAAATTTGTGCGTCATTGCTTTCGAGTGCCTTGGGTTAGGTGCGACTGTAATAAGTAAATAAATAGGTTATGTTAGGTTCTCTTTTGACCCTTAATCCGAAAATAGGAGCCGTTCGCAGGGCTCCGACAACCTTAGTTTTTTAACTAGTGTGATAAATGCGGAAGTTGGCAGTGCCATACACACCGATGTTTGGAAATTTTTTTTTCAGAGGAAACCAAGTATTTCCTGCAAGTGAAAATGGTGAGCGGGGTTTCAAGACCTCCCCTGCTCCCTCTCCAATCACTCACAACCCCTAAAAACGGCGACGTATTTCGAAACCTTTGCCATAATAAGTATACCTATAATAACAATAAACATCCATAAATAAATAAAAGAAATCAACTTTTACTAAATTTCAATTATCTCGTAACTCGCTTTAGTTGAGATACGGCTTTTGCGCTTAGTAGAGCAGTATTGTGTTTTTTAGATTCGCAATGTCTGTCTGTCTGTCCGCCCGTATGTCACAGCCAATTTATTGCAAAACAGATTTGAAAACTGGCAGGAATGAAATTAGATGTAGGTATTCTATGAACTGCTTCACTATTTTTATACAAAAACAAAACAAACATAATAATGGCCTCTCCATACATAGAACTGACTTAATTATTTTTATCATCTTACGTAGGTATTTACCTACTTTCGTCAACATTTAATACCTATAACGTCTAATGTAAACCAGTTTTGCTCATGGCTGCACTGAGAACAAAAATTGCGCTATGCCTATATTGTACAAACAGACTGATGTATGTAATATAAATTTTAATATCAGTATCTCAATTCAATATGCTATAACATTTTGCTTGCGATTTTGAAATATTGGAATACGGATGTCGCCAGAATACGGCCGCACGCGACGAGAATGAAGGGGGGCGCCCCGCAGTAGACGGAGCTAAGCTCCCTTCACCTCCCCTGCTTCACCCCCTCATTTACCAAAACAATCGCTTAGGACAGCGCCTTAAACTGTTACCAAACAACAATATGGCCGTACTACTCTCATCTAAGGGGTGCAACTTAATCTGATTAACTAAACTACTGTAACTATCCCCTGGCCTACAGTAATTTATAACACTCTGGTTTGTATTCTCACTGAGAAGACTACCAAAATTATGACCTAGCCTATCAGAAAAAATGTAGGTTTTGTTAGTTGATGTTGAAAACCTAGATTTAATACTATTTGATTGTGAAGAGGATTGGTTTTGTGAATTATCAGAAAAGTTCTCAGGTAGTATGGTACTCAATGGCTCTGCTGGGGTTGGAGTGTGAATGTGAGCACACGGACATGAGAGCTTATTGGTAAGAGACTCATACATTTCTGCATTACATCTCACCAAGTCTACTAGCTCACCTGCCTCTACTATACGCTTGCTCAGCTCTTGTTGAGAAGCTTGATATTTGTTAAATATTTCATTTAAGGTGCTCTCCCTAAGTACTAGCTCTTCCCTCAAGCGATGAGTGTCAGTATCATACACTATCCTACTATGTTCTAAACTTCTAGAGTACTTAGACAGTTGATCAAGTAAATAAATGCGCTCCTTTCTGAGATTTAAATTAACTCTATGCACTTTATATTTCTTCATAGATTTATGACATTTTTTAATTAGTTTATTAATTTTAATATAGCGTTTAAGTTTTTTGTGACTTGAAAAGCTGGGTGTCATAATAATGGTATCGTCCCTGGTCAGGTCTATTCTCACAACAGGCTCACTACTAACCAACTCATGATATAGACTGCAGGTATTCGCTATCTGTTCACTGCGTTTAAGAGTTTCTAAGTTTGAGATGGTGTTATGAGCTTCACTCAATTCTCGTTCTAGTTCAGCAACACGCCTCAGAGCTTCTTCATGGGTGTCCATACACTGTTGAAAGTTGGACACTGTCAATCGAAGTTGTTCATGTTGCTCAAGTATTTCGAGATGGTGTGTGTGCATTTCAGCCAACTGTGCCTTGAGTTCAGTATTTTTGTTTACTATTTTCTGTACTTCTTCTTCGCTGTCCTCCCTTTCCTGTAGCAGCTGGTTACACAGGATTTTAGAGCATTCCAATTCCTTAAGCGTGGTCTGTAGTTTGTCCTCCAGAACTGCCATCCTGCGGGTCATCATTCCACAGACCTACCCCGTAGGCACCTGAAATATAAGGAAGAGTGAGTGAAGTGAGCTGAGGGCAACTATGAAATAGATGGATAGAAGGTTGAGAAGGAAATATTGAAGGTAGATCATAAAAAAGAAAAGAGACTAAAATTGAATAAATTTAGGAACAGCTTATTTTAAATAGGTACTAAGTATTGGGCTATTTGATATTCTATTCATAGAAAAGTAATGAACATAATAAGTTTGATATATTTATAAAACAATAATATGCAATTAAGAAGATGAGTATCACTTATTGGTAATTTATTGTAATTCACTATAAAAATACAATGAATCTATGAAATATCAATAAAATTGGAAGTTAGGTACTTATATAAATGGGTCTGTGCAACACTACTGTACTATTAATATATTTTATAATAAATAATTATGTATTGTGTATAGTGTGTCATGTAGTATATGGTGTCTGAGGCAAATGTTTTTCGTCATCGATTTTGCTTCCACAATTTGTCAAGCAAAAGGAGACAAACGGTGCCGCTGTGTATTGTAATTGACGTCGCTCACATATAATGAGCAGTGTTTATGTGATGTATAGTGTATTTTCGTAGTAGTTTAAACAATAATACAGTACAGGATTATGTAAAGAATAATGAAAACAATACTCCCCGGGTTTCCAGATGATTTTAAATCTCGTCTCCGTTATCCGTTACTTTGACAGATAGTCCGCCACAAATTTTCTAGCGAGATTTTGTCAGTAGTCCTTTTATTTATAGATACACCAACAATTATTGGTCAGGTTTATGGGTATATACTTCACTTTCCACATGGAATTATTACTTAAAATAACATTAAAGTATTTTTATAACTTAAAATTATATACACGTATTGAAATGACAACTGCTCGCTAGTGTTGCCAGCGAAGAAAAAGTCAATGTCTGGAGAAGCTTTATGAGAATCAGGTATGCGTGCGAGAACTTCCTTAGAGTTGCTAGTCCATTTGACAAGATCAAACTGGCCTGGCTTGAAAAGCTGAATAAGCTCTTCACAAAGCGAAATTGCCCGCGGAACGGATATGACACTACAGGCAATGTCATCCATATACAAAACAGAAGAAGCAACAGCTGCTGCGGCGGGAAAGTGATCGCCTTCATCAGCGATCAACTGGCGAACAACTCGTAACGCGTGATATGGGCTAGACTTGAGTCCAAAACAAACACGATTGAACTGATACACGGATAAAGGTTCCTTATTGTCAAAACGATAAAAAAACCGATGAAATCTACGGTCAGATTCACGAACGCCGATACTGAGAAACATTTGGCGGCAATCAGCTGACAGAGCGATTTGGAAAAGACGAAACTTTATTATGATGTTAAATAAATCATCCTGTAGATTAGGGCCGGCATGCAAAATGTCATTAATCGACTGACCCGATGTAGTCCTACAACTAGCATCTAAAACCACACGAAGTTTAGTAGAGGTTTTATCTTCGCGAACTACGTCATGATGCGGGATATAATATGAGGGAAGAGAATAAGCTAGTTGACAAAAAAAAATTTATAAGTCCGTCCTTTATATTATTCAAAAATATTTTTTTATTTGTAAATTAAACCAAAAATGACCAAGATATAGCTCATTAAAGTTACGTATAACGTCACGCCGTGCTGCATTTTTTCGCACTAGGTCACGTCACACGTAAATTTAATGGGCTATATCTTTGTTATTTTTTAATTAATCGAAAAAAGAAAAAATACGTGTCCAATATTTTTTTATAATCTAAAATACGGACTAAATAAAATGTAATTATAAACTACCCTATTGCCCTCGTTGTTTACAATTACACTCAAAAAACCTTTATTTAGGTAGTCACGAATGACGTCATTATAGGCGCCGCGTAACTTAAGTGATGCATCAAGTTTACGTTCTAAACAATGAAAACGTCTAAGCGCAGCAGCGGACGAGTCGCCTAACGAATAAGGGTCACCATAGAATGGCAACGCCACTACGTATCTGCCACTGTCGTCACAAACAAACGAGATCCTTACGGCTCATCGAGAGTGGTGCGGTAATCTCTTCGAGCTCCCAAAATCGCTTGAGAAGAGGAACAATATTATTTTTTTGAAGAACAGAGCAACAACAAGACGTAATATAATGAGAAGTATGTAACGTAGGTATGGTACCCATAATCACATACCCAAATACCGTCTCAATAGCGGGCGGTAAATTATATTGCTCACTACGTACAACTTTAGGTAGTTACAAGTGCGGAAATATTGAAGCTGCGATCAAAACATCGATGTCTGCCGGATTCGCAAATTCTGCGTCTGCTAGCGGCAATGTCTCGAGATGTGTGAGTAGCGATACGTCCACATTAGCGTTCGGCAATGTGTCCGTAATACGCTCCACGATAAGCGAAGAAATGTTAAAATTAATATTCCTATCAAAACGCGAATGTATTTTAACATCTACGGAACCCTTGCAATGTTTTTCTGACCCCCCCGATCCCCTTGACTACTAAGTTAGTATTTTTAAATTTATCCCACAGTCCGAGGCGTTTGAAACAATCAGAGGTAACAAAGTTACTCTGTGATGCGCTATCGAGTAAACAACGAACTATGTGCGGTTCGTTATAAATATCATAAACGATAACTTGCGCTGTTGCTAATAGAACCGTTTTGGACACCGTACACTGCGGTTTAGCATCGCGCTGAGCATGACAAGCCCGTGAGGGTTGTCCGCGTGTGTGCGCCGCCAGCGCAATGGACGTCGTACACAATGATACTTCGCACTGAGACGCGGAAGGGGAAGCCACCGTGGCGGCCTGCACCTGCGACGTAAGTGGGTCATAAATTGGGTCAAGGCTACCGGATTGACGCGACAACGGATAACTTTCATCAAAATGTAATAATGAGTGATGTCGTTGATTACATGAACGACACTTCGTCTTACTAGAACAATCACTCGTTTTATGTTTTATACTTAAACAATTAACGCAAGCTTTGTTTTCTTTTACACATTTGAAACGAGCAGTCGGATTTAAATTATTAAAAGCGGGGCATTTATAGAAATGGTCGTGTACTATATTACTGCACAGGCACTTCTGTGAATTATTATTATTAGATTCCAAACATGCTACGTAAGATTGCGGATTAGGGACCGAGTTATTATTGCTATTTCGCGATTTATTCAACTTTTGTTTGCTATTGTTATTATTAGACCAGCTAGATGAACTAGACTGCGTATTATGAAATATTCAACACTGATCTTTGATGAAAGAAATAAAACTATCTAGTGTAGGTATTTTATGATTACGTTCCGTCATCTCGAAAGCACGAATTGTTTCAGTGTCAAACTTTTTTAAAGCGAGTTGAAGAAACATAAAGTCGGAAAGATATTTTAATTTTAAGTTTTTAAGGGAACTAACTGCGGTGACAAAGTTGTCTATAAACAGCTGGAAATTCGAAACAGACGCGGCAGCAGACAATTTAAGATTTAAAGCTTGATCAAAGTAAGTAGACGCTAGAACACGAGTATCTTGATATCTATCAAGTAGTGACTGGAATATGACCTGATAGTTCTCAGCACTGGGTGTGACACCTGCAAATACGGACTGGGCCTTCGGTGACAGCTTACCTATTAAATAGTACAACCTGTCAGCGTCTGTCAGAGAACCATTATTGTGCACTGTAGACTTAAAACTCGCATAGAATAACAGCCAATTTCGTATATCGCCATCGAATGACATAAGCTCAATTGGCGGTAATCTCGGCACTCGAACCGCCGGTCCGACAGAAATGGGCTGTGCGGAACATCTACCCTCCAATTGTGATGGTATGCGCTTGATGATACAATAAAGATCTTCAAATGAGGTGTACGCCTGATAATTCGGCTGTTCATCAGGATTAATAGAAAGCAATCTTGCGATATAATCGTCTAACAACTTATGAAAATCTGTTCGAATACTATCTACTGTCATACAATAACTAAGAAATGATTCCCTATTAATATCGGAAGTAGCGGCAGTTTTTGAGCGCTCGTAAATGTTTTGAATACGCTGAAATAAAATATTATGTTTAGCTTCCAAGATTGTCAGCTCTTTTTTTTCCGACATGCATGGCTTCTTTCGTTGTGCCATGTTTACGTAAGTATAGGCTAATGAGACCGAATTGAAATAAGAATATCTAAAGTACTTATTATTTTACCTAAGTAGGTGTTTATGCGGTAGTTATTCTTAAGTAGGCAACAACTTTAAGGCGGTTGAACTAAAAGGTGCTTGAAATATAGAATTTACAAGACAACTATGATAGTTCCAGTAATAATAATTGGTTAGATATATCAGATTAGTAGGTAGCTACATAAAAGTATATTACCTTCGGAAGCGTGCGGAAGTAACCACGTAATGGGTATGTAAATGGACTAGGAGTATAGCTAGGTGCTATAACTACCTAGGTAGGTTGTTCTAGAAGATACCTACGCGAGATAAACGAGAGGTTACGTATAAATGCAAATGAATCCGTCTCAAAGGACCAAAAAATGGTTCGGCGTTGCACCGAACCGTATGTACTAGGCAATTTGGAGATATAGAAATTATTAATATTGTAGACTGTATGAAGAATGGCTGGTAAATCGCCCAGTAGTGTGGGTGAATGTTAATGAGTTTAGGATATTATAAGGAGGCACGCCTTACCTTACAAAATGGCGGCGGGGCCAGCGTCTTCGAGAGTCGGGCCACAAGCTGATCACTCCACTTGGATCCAGCCCAAAACTGCACAGATCACTCCACTACACCCGAGGGCGGTTTAGTTCTCGTTTCATCATCCTCATCCTCCTAGCGTTATCCCAGTTTCAATCTGGGGTCCGCTTACTAGTCTAGCCGGATTTGGCTGAATATTAACTTTTCCACAGAGCGACTGCCTGTCTGACCTCCGCAACCCGAAGGGATAGCAATATTCCATGGTTTAGACTAGTGTCAGTTTATTTAGAAGGTACTGACGCCCTATAACGACTGTCAAAGATCTTCATAACAACCGGGACCGACGGCTTAACGTGCTCTCCGAGGCACGGGACAAGCGATAATTAACCATTTAATACGAACATAACTCCGAAAAGTCATTTGTGCGCGCCGTGGATTCGAACCCGATACCCTCTGCATGGCAGTCTGTTGGTATCTCCACTAGGCTATCGCTGTTCTCGTTTATATTATAAAATAGCGGTAAAATATTGCGGTGCTGCATGTGTTCGTCACGGCGCGGAGCTGCGCCAGGACACAGCCGGTCAGCGTGACGATTGATCTTCGACTCGATCGCAGTCGTGCCTTTGGGAGGGAATGGGATAGAAAGGGATAAAAGATCGCTCGTTTTGACACTGCGGTATTCAAAGGAATTTATTAGCTAGGTGTTAACATAATTAACTAGCAATGGAAAAGATAGATGGCGCTACCAAGTATTCTCACTTTATTGTATAATATCTTGTTTAATCCTAGTACCCCCTTATATCTCAAAGAACGTTTTAAGTTCCTTAATGACACACATATAAGGTCCTTGAGGTCGTCCGAGGATTTGACGCTGGAAATGCCAATGCATTCCACAAGCTTTTTTGATAAGTCTTTTACTGTCCAAGCTGTACGCCTGTGGAATGGACTTCCTTTAGAAATTCGAAGCGCAAAATCCCTTAAAATATTTAAAGCTATGTTAAAAACGCACTACCTTTCATCCATTTGATAACATAGAATGTGGTTATACCTAGTATGTATTTTATATTTATTATATGTGTAAGTATATTGAATTTTGTATCTATGTAGGTATATTGAATATAGTAGTAGGTATGTAAGAATTTATATGTATGTGTAGGTATATCCCTTATTTATAAGTTTATTATATTGTTTATTCTGGATGTTTTAAATTGCACCACACAGAACTTTAATGCTAACCTACATCGTTCCTGTCACCCAAAGAGGTTGCTTGGAAGAGATTGCTCATAGCGATAAGGCCGCCTTTTGTACAATTTGTAAATTTTGTATTATGAATGTCATAAAATGTTTTATGGTGTACAATAAAGAATATTCTATCTATCTATTCTATCTTATCACACTATTGTTCTAACTCAAATTTGATAAGTAAAGAGGGATGCATAACTAGGATTTTCAAGCAGGATATAAAAAAGAAAACAATTTTAGTGCTTAAGCGTATGTGCAAACATAAGTGCACTCTCGTTCACTCTAATAATATCACGCATAATAATATCAAACTGGATAGAGTTTGTGCGCAAGTACCAACTCGTAACATGATTTGCACACATAGCTATATTCCTGGCTTCAAGCTTCGGCAATTCCCAATATATCTTTTGCTCAACCCGGGAATAGAACCAAGACCTCTTGATGCACAGTCGCTTGTAATACCGCTAAGCGACAAAGGCTAGTGTTATCAGATGAATGAGGAATCACAGAGGAAGAAGTAGAAGAAAGTTTAATTGTTACAAACTAGTCTTTTATTTCGTCATTCAATCTGGCTAGTTTTAGATAAGTTTGTAAAAGTTTGAAATTAACGTGGCCAGTTACAAGCAAAACAAGGAATAGGATTTTTATCAGAGTACGGACAGCAAGGATAGCGCGACCGTCCTTTTTAATTGCGAGAAAGTTGTAATTTTGCATATTTTACAACTGCAAGAAAAGTTATTTGCATTTCTGCAGCATATTTTTAATAAATACGGAGGGTACTACGTCTTCTTACTTATTGTAAATGTTAATTTTAAATTGAATATGCCCGAATTCTGCTAGTAGTTTACTACCTACACTATCTAAGAGTCATTTTGCTTCAGTCTCCAATAAAAGCTTTTAATCGGCGACAAAGATATTTCTGCACGAGGATAGAGAAAGAGCGGTCATGGTTTGTAATGTGATTGTATTTATTTTATTGCCATTATGCTCAAATCAAGTCAATCAAATGGTAGTTTTATCATAAGCGAACTATTAAATATCCAGCACATGAAAACGCTATAGATAAGTTTGGCCGTGCAATCTGCAGAGCAAGTTTCAATACTTTTCTATGAACTGTATTTTTAATAAATAATAACTTTTTATGTCCCATTCCCAACAAATATCCAACAAGAAAACTTAAAAATAAAAATAAAATCAGTACTCGTGCGCTATTGAAGGTGGAAGAGGGCTTCATAGGACGCCGGCTTTTAAACGAAAGAAGAAATACGATATAAATAAAACACATCCTACGACAAATACGATAAAGTTGACCGAACAAATTATACCGCCCTTAAACCATCTAAAAGCCTCTGTTTTCTAAAGATCAACACAAAAAACCAAGAACATCAGAATCGGTCAAGTTTTGTTAGTTTTTCCCCAGCTTTAGAAACACGAGAACAGTAAAGGACAGATGAAGAAAGGGGGAGGGGGGAGGATTTGAGGGAGGGTGAAGGAAGGGTTAAAGGGGGTGCAAGGGAAGGGCGGTGCAGCGACACGCCGTGCCGTGTAATCTCAAGTTAGCGAGCAATTTGGTGTTTGCTTTCAGTAGTTCAGCTTTGACTATTAGATTGTATTACTTTACGCGAATCTAGGTGCGGCGCTTTTTTTACACCCGACTCGAACGGAGTTCTGGCGGTGTTAATTTTTTCGGGTTAGAACCTGCATGTTTAATTTTTTTTTTTATATTTTCCACTAGGATAAATCACGGTGTCGTAGGGGACTCTTAACAGACACTTTTAATATAATATTAGAAGCATAAGTAAAATACAATTCAGTATGCCATCAAGTTGGCCACAGTTCACTTTCATAGCATAATTTGAGGGCCCAGTAATTGCATTTGCGGTTAACAGAGCCAGAATTGTTCTGCTGGTAAAACCAAGCTGTTAATAGAACTCTGCAAGGGTTCTAGAAAATTATATTAATATTATACTACATACAAACAACATCATCTAGTTCTAAACTAAGCAAAGATTGTACTATGGGTCTGTAGCCATGTTTGTCTGTTTATCCATTGTCTTCCTTCATCCTATAGACATAGGATGAAGGAAGATGAAGACATCTTCGTATGTATATCTATACTGTTTACTATACTGACACTAGATAAACAACGAAGATATTTTTTTTATAAATACATATATTATATTATACATATAAACACCCAGACCAACACAAACATCCATGTTCATGCACACAAATGTTTGACTTGAGCGGGAATCAAACCCGTGACCTTCGGCATGGCAGTCGTTTGCACTCACGCTACGCCACCGGCTCGTCAATAAAGAAAATCAATAAGTCTGTAAAGCCTTCGATTTCATAAATAGTGAAGTACCTACTTGTTTCTATTTGAGGCATTCATCTAAACATTACCACGTGAATTATTCTTGCTAAGAGGGATGATGAAAGCATTTTAATATAAATTTACGCAAGTAATCAACCCGTTAATGGTCTTTAACAATTCGTAACTTTTAATTGCGCTAACAACAACGGGCCAGATATTAAACGACAAATGTCCACATTTTACTCAACATTGAATGCACATTTCAACGGAATGTGCCATTACTGTCCTCATAACTTTGGATTTTGTCCAAAACTTTATAAGGTCATCCATAGTCCTTCAGATTAATATTGTTTTGTATGTTTATAGAATTTCGATGTTCCAAAGTGTACCAGTTTAATACTCATGTGATATTAATAGAATTCGGGTACAACACGTGACTTGGTTTCAATTTATCTGGACTTTGACAAACTTAATGATAGTATCTGACTGCCTCCGTGGTCCAGTGGATAGCGTATGCGACTGCTGATCGGAGGTCCCGGGTTCGATTCCCGAGTCGGGCAAAAGTGTTACTGGGTTTTTCCGAATTCTCAGTAGCAGCACGGAGTCTAGTGATGTGCCCGGTAACGGCAATAGGCTCGCCCCCTATTACGTGAGACCTAAAATTCATGGCGAAATGTGGGTGTAATATTACACCTCTGCCTACCACTTCGGGGATACAGGCGTGAGTCTGTAAGAAAAAATATGATAATATTTAAGATAGATAGATAAGCAGCAATACATATAATGTAGATCAACACTATCGTGTTTTGCGTCTCTTCGCAAATATATTATTTGTTTCGTGTATTATTCTTAGTCGTCTCTTACAAAATCCATTGACCGAAATGAGGTAGAGACAATTTGTATTCTTAAACCGTCACTACATGAACAATGAAAGTCTGGAGATTTTATGTGTCTAGATTAAAAGAGTGTGATGGGGGATAACATAATTTTGTTAATCACATCACACTCTTTTTACATGTATTGAAGACTGTTACTAAAATCCACATTTACTTGCATCTAATAATTCATACATACTTTCTACTGTAGCGTTTTACTTAAAAGCGGCAACTCCACAACAGCTGATTGTAATCAAAAGCATAAATATTCGCTAGCACCACGAGGTAAACTCAACTGCAGTAAATTCATACTGCACACGACTCCGTACACCGTAACTTACCGCCGGTTTAATAACACACCCATAACCATGCGTTATCCTGATAGTCTCTAACGTACTCATAATACAACTCCTTACATCAATTACTGAGCCCTTCTAATGAAGACTAGACCCAAGCATGCGAGGCGACTCTAAAATCCCTACTTAATATTATAAATTCGAAAGTGTGTATGTATGTATGTTCCGTTTTCAAGCTATAACGGCTGAACCGATTTTGTTGAAATTTAATATAGAAATATATTGGACCATGGAGACGGACATAGGCTACCAAGAGTTGCAAAAATTAACCTGGGAGGGATTGTAGAGAGGGTCAAAGTTTGTAGGGCACAAATCTAACTGTTGGAAGTAAAGTAATAGCGTATGCGCTGTAATAAATGAGTGCTGCGCATGTGCATATCGTATCTGCCAGTACTGTTGCGTCAAACATATTGTCATTTTAAAGTAAATATTAAAGTATTCGTACAATAAAAAAGATTTATTTGTAACCTCGAATATAACGCACGCGAAGCCGCGGGCAAAAGCTAGTTAATAATAATGCTAACAACGTTGGTTTTAAAGTGTTATATTCAAGGCAGTGAGCCGACACGACTAAAGATAATCAGGTGTGAAACAAGCTTATAAAATGGGTCGTTCACACCCCTGCGGTAACCTTATTGTTACGTTTTATAAGCATATGACTGCGTAATGGGTAGCGTGAAGCGTGGTTAATTTTTTGTTGCTAAAATTAGTAAAATTTTAATATAGCGTGCGCTTAAAATAGTGGATTGCGTTTTTTGTAACGGTTGTGTAGTGTACTGATACGAGCGGCGCAAAATAGGTCCTTGAGGGAGAACCTTGGGGAGATCTATTTCCGTCTCTAGGGTGTCATGATGATGATTAAAAGCATAAAAACAGTCGAGTATGAGAAATATCGCTACACAATCCATGCTCTATAGTAACGGTTGGTCTTTTATATAACCTCTGTCTTATATAATTTTGATCTACCATGTACGAGTAGGTATAAGCTTGATCTTTTGGGCAAATTTTGTCAGTCATCTGACGGACGAACTTTGCCCAAAAAAACAAGCTAATGTCACGAACGATAACATTTACCCGAATATTCACGACAATTATTGAGTTTAAGTACTAAATTATCGTAAAGAGTTATACTAACAGAAAAATCATGAGATTTAATATAAAATAAGTGTATTACTTCACTCCATAAGACAATTTAATTAGGTATTTTTTAATGTAAAGTGACATGAAATAATTATACAATCGTTGATATTATTTGTCTTAGTCTTGTTTTTTGCGATAACATATTCGTTTATGAAAACTGAATAAATAATGATTTGATTACAAGAAGTCTAAGAATATTTAATAAAGTTCACTTAGGTCCAATATCATCTATAAAACATAGACTCTAAACAATGGTAAGTGTATCACCACCAAACTATGAATACACAACACAAAATGTAAGATAATAAGATTCTCAAAAGCCTGTGTCCAAAATCCGAAGAAGCTTTGTTGTCACAGAAGGAATGTGTTTCGTTCGGGCCACATTTCACGAAGAAGCATATTACTTTATAAAAATATTCTATACATAGTCTTAGCCCAGAAGCTAGTAGGATTTAGTGCTTTGAGAATGTGGTTTTAGCTAGGTGTGTTAGAAATGTAAGCACAGGTTTTTGTCAGTGATTTTGAACAGTCATGTTCGGATACAGGTACCAAATTGTAACATATCGAGGGCTGGTTGTGTAAAATCGCTTAAGTACATATGTCTTTAATTTTGACTTCTTGCTTCGGCATATTTCCAATATTTTATCTATCGATAGATTTGGCAACTAGAAATATTTATTTGATATAAAGAAAAAGTAAAGAATTAATCCATGTGTGTGGCAAGAAAATCATGCCAGAATATCAGAAAGAAAGAAAGAAAATACATTTATTTGCAGTAGATTATACAATAAACACAAAACACAGTTAATTACAAAAATAAAATGCATTAATCCAAAAAACACAGTTAATTACAAAAACAGGAAAAAAAATATAACATACTGCAAAATGGTCGCAACTCAGCAAAAAGCTAGTTTTGAAAAAACTAGCGCTGGTCTTCCGTTGCGACCATGTTGGTAAATAATATATCTAATTTAGCACAACTAATTCACTAGACGACATTAAAAAATAATAATAATAATAGCGTTTTCGGTACCTACTAATGTTTTAACAATACAATACCCACCTATTTTTGCACCCCAGTTAAATCTAGAAAATAACTCAAAATAGACATTAATGTTGACGATCGTAATTTATCTATCTTGTTATATAGCACTTGTGTCATGCAGCTGTGTTTCCTGGCCTTTTTGGTGATCGAACAAATATTCTTTTAATGTTGCCCTAAAACGTTGAATATGTTGCAGGTTCCTAATCGGGGGTGGAATATTGTTCCAACATTTAGTTGCAGCGTAACGGAAACTTCCCCTAAAAGCCTCAGATTTATGTTGTTGTGTTGATAATTGCAACGCACATTGCCGTTTTCCATATGATTTATGGCTCGAAACCTGTTTCAATTTTACATTTAGGTAATGTGGTTGTCCAAGCTTAACGACGCCGAAAAGAAGACACGCTAGGTGAAGTTTGCGACGATGTTTCATTTTCAGCATTGTATGACTATTTAAAAAAGGAGTGACATGAGCTCTTAAAGGAATGTCAAAACAGAAACGAGCACAGGCATTCTGAATACGCTGTATGAGTTTTTGTGTTCTTGAAAGCAATCATGGGCTATAAACTATGTCCATATAATTTAATTTTGATAAAATAAGTGATTCGACTAGTTGGATACGTAGTTTTTCATTCAGATATCGTCTTATTTTATAAAGTATTTTTAATTTGTAAAAACAGTTTCTGGTTGCATTTGCAACATGTTTTTCAAATCTAAGTTCCGAATCCAGAGCCCAGATTACGTGCTTCAAAAACACGCTCGGCAGTTTGACCGGCAATCATAACACTTACTGAGGGATTCAGAGAAGCTACTTTGTGTTTACTTCCAAAAATGAGGTATTTTGTCTTGCTAGGGTTAAGCAATAGGCAATTATTTATGGACCAATTGGATATACTTGTTAGATCCTCGTTAAGTCGGACTATAGCATCATCAACATCTGATGGTTTGAAGGATATATACAACTGTATATCATCGGCAAACATGTGATATCTGCAGTGCTTGATATGCGTTTTTATATCAGCTGTATATAAAATAAATAGGATTGGCCCCAGAATGGACCCTTGGGGTACTCCCCTAATACATGACACTTTATCAGACACCAGCGACGATCCATTACCATTGCTTAACCTTACAAACTGGTGTCGATCACTAAGATAGCTATTGAACCACTGCACGGCTGCCGGGTCAAAACCATAGTAATTTAATTTTAACAACAGAAAGTTAATATTTAATGAATCGAAAGCCCGAGAAAAATCTAATAAAACTAGAAGAGTACACATTCCTTCGTCTTGGGCACAAAGTACGTTGTCAGTCACATCGAGCAACGCGGCCATTGTGCTTCGCCCCTTCCTAAAGCCCGACTGTACCTCCGGGAGAATATTATTTTTTTCAAGGTAATTTGTTAACTGTAAGCAGACAGCTTTCTCCAAAACCTTTGAGAGGCATGGTAAAATGCTAATTGGCCTTCAGTCCTTAAGTTCTACTGAATTCGAATGTTTCGGTAACGGTCGTACAATTGCGTCTTTCCAAATTTTAGGAAATGTAGATGTGACAATTGAGGTGTTAATAATATTATTTATTACATCTATTGTGTTAGGAAGCGTCATTAAAAGCATGTTCAGATTGATTCCATCAGAGCCCTCTGCGTTCGACTTAAGATTCGTAATAATTTTGATTAGCTTGTCGTTACTAACTGGTTCCAGGTGAAAGACAGCGCTGCTAAACTTTTGGAATTCGAAGAATGTAAGTTGTGAGATAGAAACATCTGAACTACCTGGTATGTTTAAAAAGTGTTTGTTTATCGTATTGGGATCATTAAATGTCGAGGGTAGTTCAGTGTTATTCTTAGGCAATAAAGTACTCTTCAAATTTTTCCATAAGTGCTTCGGGTCATTTATTTTGTTATTTATACTTTGCTTGAAATAGGCGGTCTTTTCATGATAGAGTGCCTGGTTTACCGTTGATTTTAGGCTTTTATAATAGTCTCTTTTGGTCTCCGACTTAGTTTTATGATAATCCGCGGCAGCCTTATCACGCAACCGCATCATAAACTTAATAGTATCTGTGATCCATGGGTAAGAACGGTCTTTAATTACGATCGATTTGAAAGGTGCATGCAGGTCAAATAAGAAAACTATACTGCGAGTCAACGAGTCTACCATTTTATTTACGTTCCCTAATGACGATATAAGGTCCCATCGCACTTTCTGCAAGTCACTGTTAAAACTGTGTGTGCAAATATTATTTAAAGGCCTATAACTTAACACGAAAGGCGTGGGTTTCACCCGCCGTATACTAAACTCGCAAGTAACAAGGCAGTGGCCAAACAGAGATCCAACATGTTCAACGCTGATTCCGTTTGCCCGCAAATCAGTACAAACAACATCAATAAGAGTTTGACTAGTCGCTGTGAAGTGAGTCGGCTCGGTAACTAATTGAGTTAAACTTAGACATGATAAGAAGATATTAAATTTGTTAATTTTAGTATTATCGTCACAAAGCAGATTTATGTTAAAATCTCCCAACAAGATTAAACTATCATAGGCAGCGAAAGAACAAATGGAGTCAGTAATGGCATTGAAAAATAAGTCAACATCCATCCAAGGAGGACGTCACAGTGAGCCACATTTGTTCAACGGATTGGTGAGCTGGTTCTGCAGGGTGAGTTAATGTGCGAATATGAAAATTACGTTTAATATAAAACCCGACGCCACCGCCCCGTGAACGAACGTTTGACCTTCTAGGAACATGAAGTAAACGATACGATGGTAATACAGGAGCGCGTCCTTCCTCGCCAGCTCTTAGCCAAGTCTCATTTATCGCTAGTACATCTATATCATTTCGTGCAACTGATACAATAAAATTGTCATGATTGGTGCCGAGGGAACCTGCATTAAACAAACCTATTTTTAGGTGATTCTTAACCATTACGACGATTGTAGTTATCCAAATACATTAATAGACAAAATGCTACACAAAACAATATAAAACTAACATGAAATAAAAAAGTTATAGAGCTCGATATAATATCAAAAAATAATGCAACAATAGTATTTGTTTTATGTGGTTCATAATAAGCAAGGTGCTCTCTATTAACTCTACTGTCTATGACTGAAATGCCCATAATAAATACGAATTTAGTCAAATTTAACATTAAAATTACGAGTGCATATAACATAAAAAGGAATACAATAGAAAAATTTTCCGTAAACGCTGATAAATCCGTTGTATTATAGTAGCCGTATGTGTATAGAAACCAGTAGATACAATAAGCCAGCTCATCAAACAATATCAGTCCCAAAAACACGAATCAAATCAGCTTCCGAGCGTACCGGGTATACTTGTTTCCCATCGCTCTGGCGTGCATAGATACGTCCTTTCCTTGTCCACGCATATCGCCACTGACGTTGACGGCATGCCTCTCGCACCCGGTGGAATAGTAGGCGGTTGTTTTTTGTTAGCCTCTAGTAAAAATAAATGCGTTGCACCGGTCCGGTCAAGCCGATGTCACCTGTATTGAAGTTGCGTCGGACACGTGCAGCCCGCAGGAATTCATCTCTCAGTTGGCGGCGGACCAGCCGTACAACGATGCGGCGCGCGTGCTTTCTTGACAATCTCGCCGGCGACAGCTACAGTCGACTCGACAGGCCCAACACGCTCGGCATACACAATATCACGCTCCTCGAGCGATATACCGATTTTTGTTGCCAGAACTGTGACCATATGCAACACGTTCTCGCCTTTCTCCTCTGGAAGATGTCCTTTCTCCAAGTCTGTCTGAAGCGCTTCTTGATCACGGTCATTTAGTTCTAACTGAAGGCCGACCACTGTCCTCTGCAGTTCGGCTATTTCGTTTGTAGCAGAAGTCGGCTCCTTCCGTTCCAGTTCCTCCAGCCTTTGCTCGAATGCATCCATACGCTTCGTCATGGTGGCCAAAGAAGTACGCAGCTCAATATTAAATGCGCGTTGCTCGGCCATGAAATCCTTAAGCTCTCGGCGCATGGCTTGGATATCCACATCTACAGCCGTGCCAGGCGCTGTCAGCTCCCTCTCAATTGTAGGCAAGGGTGTAAGATCTCCACAAAGACCTTTCACAGGAGTGCTATTGTTGTCGCCTTTACGCTGCTTTTTCTTACATTCGGGACAGATCCAGTCTTTGTTAATAGCTGCGTTTTCGGGAATCGCCACATACCCTCGATGATAAATACAGGAGCACGTTGAGCATGATACTGCACCCGATGCAGATAAGAACTTGCCGCAAGCTGAGCATTTAGCCATTATGAGCTTTATTGTATTTTTGTTGGTAAGATTTGGAGCAGTGTTCTGTTTCGAGACGCCTGGCAAAAAAGTGATGGCAAGTTCGTCCTGATGCTTGCTATTTCCGAAACCCAGGCGCTAAAAATCTTCCAATAAAATATAAATGTATTTGTAATAAAAAAACTATCAAACAAACTCCAAAAAGAATCGAGGAGGTTTGGCAACGAATATTCAGTTTTCTAAGCAGTTTCCCAAATTTACAAAAATTATTCAACGATGTCAGTCTCGAACTCAATGCCACGCTTTAAAGGATCCGGCGCTTGTGAGCCACCAAGCTACGCTCGCTACTGCAAGTTATTGTGAAAAAATGTCTTTTGTTTA
This sequence comes from Euclidia mi, assembly GCA_944739405.2. Taxonomy (NCBI): domain Eukaryota; kingdom Metazoa; phylum Arthropoda; class Insecta; order Lepidoptera; family Erebidae; genus Euclidia; species Euclidia mi. The sequence goes on along the minus strand of OX123182.2, from coordinate 81,934,955 downwards.
TAGTGTTGTACTTTAGAGTTAAAACGTGTGAGTAAAGCTTCGGTTTCCTAGGAAAGCGGTGCCGTCATATAGCGGCCGTAATATTACGGATGCAAAAAGGCGACCGTCTTTACGGTGACGACATGTGGAAAGTTCCACGGCCGTTTTAACACACCGTCAGTAATTTTTTAAAACAATCGTCAAACGAAAAGTATCCAAGATAGAAAATCGACGACCTTGATTTAGCTTTAGTAATTTACTTGGAGTATGAACTATCATCAGAAGAGGAAAATAGTCGTATGGCGGCAGACGATTTATTCAAATCTCGTGGTACTGAAGGTGCATTTGAGATTTTAGTACTTCGCCGTTTACTGAGCAATAAATACAACTTTGTATTATATTTTGTACGTGGTTCCGGTACAAAAAAAACACAAATACGAATTAAAATTAGCTTCACCGCTATCAATGAAACGTTCACGAAACCATCTGAAACCGACAAGACGGCCGTCATGCAAATGACGGCACCGCTTTTTGACGTTACGGTGTCAGTTACCGCTCTCTAGGAAACCGCGCTATTTTGTTTACATAGACAACGTTCTAGTGACGTCATTCACCGCTGTATTACGGCCGCTATATGACGGCACCGCTTTCCTAGGAAACCAAAGCTTTAGGTCGGACAGAACTTTGCAAAACAAACGTAGAGTCACTGCACAAATATTTTAAAGTTTATTTACTGCCACCGTCACTGACAACTGTTATTTTGATGAGATCGCGATTAATTTCACTTGTTTCAGCTTGAAATTTAGCACCACATTTAGAGTCTTTTATAAACTTTATTTCAAGGTACAGTTTTGTTATAAATAAACCACTTTAACTATTTTTTCCAGTCAATTTGCGCGGAGCAACTTATGTGACGTATCTAGTGAACGAACGCTACGCGGGGTATGTATCACAATTTAGGCGCTAATTAAATCAGTAACCCTATCTTTAAAACTCTCACCCACGTCGATCACGAAAATAAACATTGCCAGGATGACCCATTATGTGTCAATATTTTATTTACATGGTGGGTGATAAACGAGATTCATCCCGCCCGATAATAAGAGTTTATTAGTACCGAAGAAACGCCAGTAATGTAGACCAGGTTTCAATCACACGTTGCTTACTTTACAGAAAATAAATTAAAATCTAAATCTCGCTCTCTTCTCTAAATCTCCTCCTCTCTATCTTTTTCCGTTGCCTACAAATGACGCCATTTCTCGATCGTCCATGAAAAGATGGTACACAGTGCAGTCCTGTTACAGCCAACGCATTGCAACCAGCATTTAAATGTGTTATAATACTGACTAAAAAGACCGACTCGATTTAAAAAATCGGCTTCAACATCTAAAAATGATACAACCGAAGTGTAGGCCTATATGGCATGCCATACGCCGTATTACAAAACATGTAATTATATAAAGATACATTAATACCAAGGTAACATACTCAAGATACATTTATGTTTAGCCGCTGTCTCTAAAATTCGTTGTAATAAATTACTGCCACGTTCAAAGACCTTCTAATATTTGAAATGTATGACTAAAACTGGTAATATATTTTGTAATGAAGCCTATTATTATATTGTGTTGGCAATAGAGGTTAATATTCATATCATAAATTTGAATTGTTACATGAAAAATTACTTCTAAATTCTATGTTAACATATGGTAAATAATATATATACATAAATGAACATAATATGAATAAGTTTTTCGGCAAGAATAAAACTATTCACGCAGCCATTCTCCTATAAAAATATAAACAGATTTAATAAAATTAGCCAGAACGAAACCCGCGCAAAGTGGTTTAATTTCAATATACTTTAGTGTTACATATTCTTGATTTTAACTAAGAAAATGTTTTACTTAATCTCACCCGTATACTTAAGCCACCATTTCGCAATTGACCTAAAACGATTTAAATTTAAAATATCTCTTTATCTTAAGAACTTTTAATTCTCCTTTCTTAAAGAAAGCTTCAGTTGAATAGTAAGCGAGATGATAATATAAATTATCACTTTCCCCAGTTGAAGATGTTAACAGATTAGGTATGAATAAAAAAGACATGGATACTCCTTTGACTACATACCGTTACTTTTCCAACAAAAAAATCGTTCACGTGTAATAAACAAGAAATGTAAGATAAGCATATTAAGCATATAGCAGCGCATAGATCTAACAAATATATTCGTTACAATTTCATAACGCTTACGTTATTGCTTGTGTTTAACATTTACAAATAGTCGTACGAGTACATTATTTAACTTATATAGAAACACGTCGTACATGAACAACATAGAAGCAATTAGCTCTAATATAGCAACAGAATCAACACCTTTGTCAGACATTCTCATGCGTGAATCAAACAACATCGAAAATAAAAACATGAAGTTGACCAAGAGTACACTCATCAAAATGGAGAGCACTGCGTCGATTTTACAACCACTGGCACTGAAACAACAAATTTTATTTTTAGAACGATGCGATGATTAAAAATTTTATTTATGTTTTTTACCGGCAGCGATCAATCGAGATTATTCGCCGGAAGGAGTGAAAACAGGTTCGCATTAATAAAAACGATATTCGATAATATTTTAAATGGAAAATTCATTTAACCCGTAGTCTGAACGCTGGTGTTGCAATTAACGCTCCGATTAAGCTCTGAATTATTTATTATCAGATTATTTTATGATCAGACGGTAATTCATATCCTCAATTGCATATTCCACTATACTGGGCCCGTTTATTGTTTAGTTTCTGAAATCTATTCCAGCTGTAAATGCCATTGAAAATTATTACAGCCGATATTTGGTTGGATTTAAAATCATTAGAGGAGCATAATATTAGAGCAATAAACAAAGCTAATCATTTTGAAAATATTTTTATTACGATGAATGTATGTGATTTAGAATATTACTGAACTTTTATCCAATTTAATGGATGGTGAGACAAAAGCACATGTACAGCTATGGGTAGTGAAATCTATTTAAAAAAATGTGAATGTGACCAACAGCAATGCAGAGCTTGTTAGAGTTCAAATATAATAATAAACGTTTATTTCAGACTTACATCCATACGGTACACAAGGCACAAGAAATAAAATAAACACTACACAGGAAATAATTGTGTCTATTATTATCACTTGATGCCAGGTTGATTGATTTAGCAGTTTATTTTAACGAAGTTTCATTATCGAAGCTTAGTAGAGTTTGGAAAAATTAGCAGACACAGCTCGTCATTGAAGGAGCGACAATTTGTGACCATTCGATAGTTAAAGTGGACCAAATTGCGTAGAATGTAAACTTACCCTGTTACATTTTAATAGTATATAGATTAAACTTAGACTCTGTCGGTCTTATTAATAAAAAATGCTTATTCTTCTCTTACTCCAAAGTAACACCGGGGGTAGTTAATTCTAGATTAGTTATGGAATAGCTACGTGTTAATAACGGTATTAATAAATACGAAGTAAGTTCGGAGTAACAATACTATTTTTACCCTGAGATTAAGGTATACGTTATGGCAACCCACTGATATTAAAAGTAAAAAGAATGAACAAAATGACCTGGTCGAATAAAAACTTTTTATTAAACACTTTTATTTGACAACTAGCTTTTGCCCGCGGCTTCGCGCGCGTATTATTCTTAAGACTTCAGAAACTATTGGGTACAAAGTAGCTCGGTCAGTAGGTATTCATGACACTATATACCTAGTATTATATCTACATAATAACATCGCCTTGCATACAGGCAAATGTCAAAGCCATGGTCCAATACATGTCTAATATAATATCTAATAAATAATATCTATAAACACTTTCGCGTTTATAATATTAGTAGAGAAAACTGTTTCAGCCGTTTAAGCGTAGTACTTATATAATTATTAGTTTATATATCCGAATAATGTAATCACCGTGCACAATATGACATTATATTGTATGATGTGTCAGTACTGACAGATATACGCACAGCGCGCTCAATTAGCGCATGCGTTCTTACTTCCAAGAGGTAAATTTGTGCCGTACAAACTTTTACCCTTTGCAAGGGCAAGCGTTTGTGTTGGTTGGCAATCTTCAATCTCAATTAATTTTAACCCACAATAATAAAATTACAAAGTCAGATACTAGTAAGTACTCTAACGAACACCAAACAAATGTGAAAATATATTTGGGTTATGTATATAAATCTCAATTAAAGTTGGAAATACAATATAAATCTACGAGCTTTTGGCCGCGGCTTCGCTCGCGTAAATTTGAAGAACACAATTCTCTCATAATAGACGGATGGTTTAATAATCATTGTCGTTTAAACAAACTGTTTATACCGATAAGAAATATATCTAACTGCAAGAAGTATTTACACATGGTATACAAACTACATAGTAGATACGCAACATTACTGTTATTCGGTGACAGTGACTTTTCTGTCTTTTTTTATTATTATAATTTCTAATACTGTCAGAAGCATTAGAAATTAACAAAATACTCGACAATCCGAATTTTGCGGATATATGTTGTCGACTCGAAATCTTTATTTTTAATGTTTTAGTATTCAGGTAAAGTTTCGATCTAGTCTACCGTACCCCGTGACAAATAGATGCTCACCATTGACATATATATTACTGCGTAAGGACTGGGCGGACCGCATCTTACAATGACGCCTCGAAGTTGGTCCTAAAATGGTCTTCTCTTTAACGAAGTGAACTAGAACACGATCAGCTGTCATCGGGAGCGGTCGTAAATTTTCCGAACAAAAATGCCAATTGTGGCGTGAAAGGTTGCGTGAAATACGACAAAAACAAAATAAAAAATATGATAACATTTCATGTCACCGGTAACTTAAAAATATGTCATTAAATCAACTTCTAAAATTATTTAAAGCAATTTTCTTTCATATTGGTAAAAACGGCGCGAAGCCGCGTAAAAGTGCGACATAACTTTGAAGCGGCGGGCGTTGTACTCGATGAAATGAAAAGATTCATTATTATTACTATAAGATTAAATAATTTTCCAACAAATATATTTTTAATTGATTCTTAAAATTTAAAGATACAACAACGTCAAAAAACATTAGGTACGAATCTAAAATGGAAAAATATATATTTTTTGTACCTCGAAAAATACCTCACCCCGCTCTTACAAGGTTATGTCTAGGAGCAGACCATGCCGATTTACATAGTAGTTCATACGAGTTTAAATAGATGGCGTTATTTTTTTTGTAGGGTGACTGCGTCTGTCAAATGTTCGGTCGCACGTATCTTTAGTATTTAAATCAATGATGCTCACTCCTTGCTTACTCCAGCGTTAAACCATGGGTCTCCGGGGAGTAACTTTTATTCCCGGAGTAAATTATGAATAGTTAACTCCGTCCTTACTCCTAGTTTATTAATACCATAATTGCCTAATCTTGGCTTAAGTCTTGGAGTAAAGTTGTTCTGACGCTAATCCTAGTTTATTAATAAGACTGTGTAGGTCTACTTGTGTCTAAACAAACAAGTATAATACGTATCTTGAGACAAATAAACAAAACACTAGACTGAGATCCTTGTCAGATACAATTGCTGTGAAAACACAGCCCTAACGTTGAATTTTCTGAAGCAGAAAACGGAAAATACTTCGAAAAATTAATCTGCGTGATGTACAAACAACAAAGTCCACTTACTATAATAGCATATTTCTCAGCTTTTAATTTAAAATACAGACATAATTTATATCTATATCCCAGCCATTTGTTGGACTGGTTTAAGAGCAAAATTTTTAGTAATAGCTCGTTATGATAGATTGATTGACTTGTAAAACCCTCCGTAGACAAACGATCGACACTTCAGCTAGTAAACTGCTTAGTTTGGCGATGTATACTCACTATTTCGGCAAAATTGATGTTTCGTATTCCGTAATAAATTTTGTTTTCTACGCGTGACAGTTTGCCTTTTTCAAGATTTTTATCCATAGAAATATATTTTTAAGGTCAGTATGTACATGAATCATTTCCCATGAGGTAAGCAGGGTACTTTTACTATACAATATAGGTCCCTCATAATAGAAAGCATCGATTGCCAAGCGCAGAGTATTTTATCTAAAATATATATATTTTTTTTATTTTTTTTTATTTATAGACTCACGCCTGTATCCCCGAAGGGGTAGGCAGAGGTGTAATATTATACCCACATTTCGCCATGAATTCTTAGGTCCCACGTAATAGGGGGCGAGCCTATTGCCGTACCGGGCACATTACCAGACTCCGTGCTGCTACTGAGAAATTTGGAAAAAACCAGTAACACTTTGCCCGACCCGGGAATCGAACCCGAGACCTCCCAATCCCACGCGCACATTTATGCCGCGAGACCAACGATATATAAATCCTTTCCCATAACAAAGTAATACGTATAGTCCTTGTCCGTCACAAAATCTGTTTAACCCACATTTGAAGTAAGTAAGTGTTTTTATTTGCAAGAATATGGTAGAGGTAGATACAGTTGGTCGTTAGTATAGAGTACAACATATTCTATCATAGGTACTTTGATGTGCAAATTTTATACAGTAATAAATTATTAGATGATAGAGGCAGCGATAGCCTAGTGGAGATACCAACAGACTGCCATGCAGAGGGTATCGGGTTCGAATCCACGGCGCGCACCAATGACTTTTCGGAGTTATGTGCGTATTGAATTATTAATTATCGCTTGTCCCGTGCCTCGGAGAGCACGTTAAGCCGTCGGTCTCGGTTGTCATGAAGATCTTTGACAATCGTTATAGGGCGTCAGTACCTTCTAAAGTAAACTGACACTAGTCCAAACCATGGAATATCGCTATCCCTTCGGGTTGCGGAGGTCAGACAGGCAGTCGCTCCGTGGAAAAGCTAATATTCAGCCAAATCCGGTTAGTCTAGTAAGCGGACCCCAGATTGAAACTGGGATAACGCTAAGAGGATGATGAATAAATTATTAGATGATATTAACTAAGTGTACAAAATTATATAAGATATTGGAATTATCATCAATGTATTACACATGCAGAATTACAGTATTGAATTGCCTAAGATTTATTACAAACATCAGATGTCATGTGATATTAATTACAATTTATATTTTTAATTATATGAATGTCGTTAGTATGCAAATTATAGATTTCTATGCACTAACATTTCAAATTATGATTAAAATATTCACGAAAAACCGGAACCCTTATAGGATCACTTTGTTGTCCGTCCGTCTGTCAAGACCCTTTTTCTCAGGAATGCGTGGAGATATCAAACTGAAATTTATACTAAATACTCGAATCTACGATTCCATATAGCTGTAAAAAAATCAAACTTCTAATCCAACGCAATCAAAAGATACAGCCGTTTATGCTGCAAATTGCAGCATATTTTCAAACTCGCATTGGAATCAAAACCTACAGGGTACTTTCCGTGAACTCAGGATCTTGAAATTTGGTATGAAGTAACGTCTTATATCACATATAAAGAAAAAAATGCGAAAGCCGTAAATTTTTTGTTACAGCATAAAAAAAAATAGTTTTAATAAATTTAAAGTTACTACCCCTTCCTCTTGAACGCGTGGAGGTATTAAATTGAAATTCATATCAAATACTCAGGTATATAACACCGTTAGGCTGCAATAAAATCAAGCTTCTATGTCAACGCAATCAAAAGAAAGAGCACTATAAGCATATTTTCAAACTCGCGACTACTCGCAAGTGAATCAAAACCTACAGGGTACTTCCCGTAAACTCAGAATCTTGAAATTTGGTACGAAGCAACGCCTAATAGCACATATAAAGGAAAAATTGCGAAAACCGTAAATTTTAAGTTACATCATTTAAGAAAAATATTTTTTTATAAATTTAAAGTTACCACCCCTTTCTCTTGAACGCGTGGAGGTATTAAATTCCACACAGAGCGAGCAGCCTCGCGAGGCATTTGCCGCGCGAGGAAACAGTCCCCGAACGAGCGAGGCCATAGAATAAAGCTGCGTTCACATTTATCTGACGTGATCTCTCGTGACGGTCTCTGTCGTAATTAGAAAGAAAGAAAGAAAGAAAGAAAGAAATCTTTATTGCTATACAGCATATAAGTGGGAACAATATGTACTTAATAACTATAAACAAACAAAAAAGCGAATAAAAACAAAGAATAACAAAATGAGTAATAAACACATGCGTCCCACAGCCATAGCAATCAGGTCTCCAGTTCAGCATATGCCAGGTCACAAGGACCGGACGCTGGTCTTCCACTGGAGCCTGTTCTCGTGACGTACGGAAACCAATAATTACCCAAAACAATTAGATACATATAGATATTAATTATATATATATATATATATTTAAGTAAGTATGAGATATATACATATTATGATACGCAATTTGAACTATAGAATTATAAAATCAACATAAACCATGTAAAAAATAATCAATAAAACGTTACATAAACAATGTACATAGATTAAATTATAATAACATAATAACATTGTTGAAGAGCAACGCGTGGGTAGTTTAGCTCGCCAGTTTTTGTTTCGGTCTCCTCCCACTTGAGCAGGGTCTCAAGATCAAATTTAAACACTCTGCACCAACCTAGGACCTACGAAGCTATAACTGAAACATTTTAATGCCCAACTCAAATAAAGGACATATCACAATCAATATTACCGTGCTGTCGTTGTGCATTTAGTAGGTACTGTCTCAGTCGTAGTCGAAAAGTAGCTAACGCATTAATGTTTCTTAGAGGCGGTGGAAGGTTATTATTTACCTAGTTAGTAATTACTTACCGTTCACATTTGTCTGTCGCCGTCTGTCGCGATCTGACACAATTTTAAATCAGTTCTGTCTTGGCTCTCGTGGAGTTCACACTTTCGCAATGTTTTTGATGAATTATCCGATTCAGATAAAGTAGATATCCAATTATATCCATAAATTATTTACATAGGATTATATTATTTCGTATTCAATTTGCTCATCTATAGGTACTGTATACGAATAATATTATAAAAAGGAAGTCAATTAGTTCGTCGTCCATTGCGCACAATTGCAAACGCGCGTCTGACGCTTTACGACAGACAGTGGCGCGTCCACATTAGTCTGACGAGTTGTGTCGCGCGAGTTAACTGTACGGAACCCAACAATGTTAGCTTCGTCAGCACATCTCTCCCCACCAAATTATCTAGATAATCCTATTGTCATCTTAGCATTAACTTATTATAAATACCTTTGTAGATCGTTAGATCTACAAAGGTAGCTAATGTTAATTAGCGATTACTATTTTATATTTTAAATATACTGTTACAATTAAATAAATGTTTTTTACAATTAATCTGAGTCCTATCTCTTAATTCGCGCTGTACCGTCCCCACACCCCTCCCCCCTCTCTGTCGCAGACCAGGACATTGTCTGTCGCGACACGACAGACGACGTCACGACAGATTACATCAGACAAATGTGAACGCGGCCTAGAGCGCGGCAGCCTCGGCACCGTAGGAAAAAACAAAATTGTAGTTGTCATAAAGTTTGAATTCAGAACATGAAAATATACAGTCCGTTCACAGTTATTTTACCTCTGACAGATGTCGGTGTTTATTTTCTTTATGTTGGAATTGTACTCTGTGATGACAGGAAAGTAAAATAGGGTTACCCGTGCATAACATTTTACCCAATATTAATGGAAATGCTTCAAAAATTCAAATGCTTGAAGCTCATGGCCGCAAAGTGGTTAGATTACCGCCATTCCACTGCGAGCTAAACGCAATTGAACTTATGTGGAGTCTCATTAAAAGGCGAGTCACAAGCAAAAATTTAGGACAAGAGGCAACCAACATTGTGAATTTAGCTGAAGAAGCTTTTCAATCTATCACTGCAGAAGACTGACAAAAACAATGCAAACATGAGCGCCACATTGAAGACAAGCTTCGTGAAACAGATGGGTCTACGGATGCTGAAATGGACAGGTTCATAATAGAATTAAATTCTGAGTCTGATACAGAATATGACAGCAGTTACGAATCATCATAACATTGGCAGTCCACATGGATCATTCTTATAGACTCACGCCTGTTTCCATGCAGGGGTAGGCATAGGTGTAATATGACACCCACATCATTCTTATTCAAAATAAATATGAAAATTAAATTTACCGTTTTTGTATTTGATAATTAGAACCTCACGTTGGCGTAATTATGATGCGTTTACCTTTATATATTAAATAGACAACATTTTTATTATAACTACTTATCTTCATAGGAAATTAGTTATTTCGTAAGAAAATAAATGTACATGCATATAGCCATGCCAATATCAAGAGGTTTTGTTACAAACATTACTTCCAAATATTTAATACGATCGCTTAGGCAATAAAAAATAAGTACATTTTAGCAATAATGTATATTTAAAATGGAGTATTATATACCAAATATAGCAACACAACGCCCAGGTTGGCCAATCTAAGAGCTAGAGGTAAAATAACTGTGAACGGACTATAGTTGAAAACTATTATGTATTGCGCATGTATCAAATTGTCGACTTGTGAATTAGAGTGAAATAGTACATTTGCCATCTATCGGTCTACGTATCAATGTGAGATTGTTGGTCTCTCCTCTCTCTTATTTTTAAATTTTGTTTATAAATATAGTACTTGGAAATGGTCATACTGCAATAGGGTTGTGGCATGTGTTTTTACTAGCCGGCTGCATGACTGACGCCAATTGCTGTACCTACTTTGGGTACTAGACAATGGTAATAATGGGCCATAATATACATATTTACTTATACTTACTTTTTTGTAAATATATACATAGAAACACCCAGACCAAGACAAACATTCATGTTCATGCACACAAATGTTTGACATGAGCGGGAATCGAACCCGCGACCTTCGGCGTTGTAGTCGCTTACACTCCCGCTTTGCCAACCGGTCGTCGATTATTGTTATACCTAAAGGATGGAATAGGTAGACATGGAAAAAAATATAGAATGAATTATAGGAAATGAATATCTGTAGGCAAGGATACTGTAACCGAAGCACAGACTGAAGGATTATTATTCGTACAATAAATAGCGTCAAAGATGAGAATGTTATGATGAATGTATCCTCCGTCATTCAGTGACCAGTGGATAGGGTATGCGACTGCTGAGCGGAGGTCCCGGGTTCGATTCCCGGGTCGGGCAAAAGTGTTACTGGGTTTTCCCGAATTCTCAGAAGCAGCATGGAGTCTGCTGCGTTAACGGCAATAGGCTCGTCCCCTATTACGTGGGACCTAAACATTTCATGGTGAAATGTGGATGTAATAATATTATAACTCTGACTATCCTTACGCGGATACAGACGTGAGTCTATAAAAAAAATGTCCAACATACAAACACACTTGCGAATTTATATTATTAGTAAGGATTATTATGTTCGAGCGAGGCACGAAACAGCGTACGGACCGCGGCAAAACAAAAATCCAAACTCTATGGCTCGGCCGCTCGGACGCTCGCCCGCGGCGGCACACGCGCATGTCTCGGCCGCGGCACACAGAGCGCGCAGCCTCGCGTGCCAATTCCTCGCGAGGCTGCGCGCTCTGTGTGGACGTGTCTAATTCGGTAGCTCGGGCGCACGCTAAACTCGGCCGCGGCGGCACATGCGTTTTCCTCGACCGAGCCACGTCCACACAGACCGAGCAGCCTCGCGAAGCATTTTCCTCGCGAGGCTGCTCGGTCTGTGTGGACCCGCCTAATTGAAATTCATATCAAATACTCAAGTATATAACACCGTTAGGCTGCATCAAAATCAAACGTTGCTTTATGCCAAATTTCAAGATTCTAGATTGACTGGAAATACCTATTAATTTTGACTTAAGCATTTGAAATGAATTTCAATTTTATACCCCTACGGGTTCATGAAGAAAGGGGTAGCACCTTTAAAATATTTTAATTAAATGATATAAGAAAAAAAATATGGTTTTCGAAATTTTTCCTTTATCTGTGCTATAAGAGTTTGCTTCGTGCCAAATTTCAAGATTCTGAGTTCACGGGAAGTACCCTGTAGGTTTTGATTCCCTTGCGAGTGGTTGCGAGTTTGAAAATATTTTTAAATTGCTGTTTCTGTTGATTGTGTTGACATAGAAGTTTGATTTTATTACAGCTTAACGGTGTTATAAACTTGAGTATTTGATATGAATTTCAATTTAATAACTCTACGCGTTCATGAGGAAAGAGGTAGTGACTTTAATTTTTTTTTAATGTTCTTATAATATGATGTAACTAAAAATTTACATTTATGGAAATTTTTCCTCAATCTGTGCTATAAGAAGTGGCCTTGTACCAAATTTCAAGATTCTATGTTCACGGGAAGTACCCTGTAGGTTTTGATTCCCTTGCGAGTGGTTGCGAGTTTGAAAATATTTTTAAATTGCTGTTTCTGTTGATTGTGTTGACATAGAAGTTGGATTTTATTTCAGCTTAACGGTGTTATAGACCTGAGTATTTGATATGAATTTCAATTTAATAACTCTACGCGTTCATGAGGAAAGAGGTAGTGACTTTAAAATTTTAAAAATGTTTTTATTATATGATGTTACTAAAAATTTACATTTATGGAAATTTTTCCTTAATCTGTGCTATAAGAAGTAGCCGTGTACCAAATTTCAAGATTCTAAGTTCACGGGAAGTACCCTGTAGGTTTTGAGTTTTGAATATTTGCGGAAATTTGCAGCATAAACGGCTGTATCTTTTGATAGCATTGGCTTAGAAGTTTGATTTTTTCACAGCTTCAAGGGACAGTAGATTAGATTATTTGAGATAAATTTCAGCTTGATACCTCCACGCGTTTCTGAGAAAAAGGGTCTTGACAGACGGACGGACAACAAAGTGATCCTATAAGGGTTCCGTTTTTTCATTTCGAGGTACGGAACCCTAAAAATATGTTTTTTACAATGCTCATTCTAGAGTAGTTAGCAAATTATTTTCAAAATTTATAGATTTTTTTGCCTTCAGTATTTAATGTAGATGAACTTTGTCTTTATAGAAAGTAGTTTGGACGAATAGTTTAAAAGTTATCATGATATAATTTACCTAAGCGCAGCGTCATTAAAAGCGCTTTCTATGAGTTGGCACGCTTAAGTGCGCTTATGACGGTCTGATATGTACTTTGTGGTATACTGCTGTTATATTCAGTAGGTATATAAGCTCTTCATAAATTCAATAATATACCTACATACTAATCTTTACCTGAAGTTCAACGATTCTGAAAATAAAAGTATTTTTAAGTTTTATATGTTAATACATATGTATGCTACACGGCTAATCTGCAGAGCCGTTTGTGATAGAATTTGACATGGATAATCTGAAACCCGGGGAACTACATACCTTTATTAAAATTTCTCTTGCTGGCGAAGCCGCGGGCGAAAGCTAGTACAACAATATACGGCAGCAACCTCAATAGGTATAATTCATGTTCTCGTCTGATTGTCGTGGGAGACTTTAATATTGATTTTAGAATGAATCCCCAATATGGAATTTTCGCATATTTTTCATCTATAAACATGTTTCCCTTAATAAACACTAGCACAACACGAAGTAGTACATTTATAGATAACGTTTATTCGAACTTCAATGTTCAATGTGGTACTTTAATACCTTTTTCAGTCTCCATTTACAGATCTGGTTCAAATTTGATACTTAATTCCATACTTTAAAATTTTCATTTCCTTTATATGTTTTTTTTTAATTTACATAACGTAACATAACTTCACGCCTTTTTATCCCTGAAGGGGTAGGCAGAGGTGTATTACACACCCACACTTCGCCAGTTATGTTTCGGTCCCAATGTAATAGAGGGCGAGCCTATTGCCATCTACTAGGCACATTACTAAGCGAGCGATAATTAACATTTTAAATACACACATATGTAACTCCGAAAGTCAGTGATTTGTGCCTGGGGGTACCTGGAGATCGAACCCGAGAACATCGTCTCGGGAGTCCGTTACCTACACCACTGGGCTATCGCCCCTTACATATTTTTGTTATTTATTAAAGATTATTGATTATTGTTTTATTTTATGTGTAAATAGTCACCCTAGTTTAATTTTCATCGCAAATAAATACTATAATTATTAAAAATACTTAATTAGTATTTTTGTAACAGATTTCTAATAGTCACTAAAATCTTGTAAATCAATAACTTTGATAAAAAATCTTACCATCATTCATCAGCAGCCTTTTGCAAGGCTACTGCAAGGCTGGTATAGGTATTTAAGTTATATTATAAAATAAGCGATAATGTTAGTATAAAATAAAGGATGACTGATTACAAACGACAAAGACACCTTTTTCTTTAATTTATGCTCCTCCAGCTTTCCATACTGTAATGTTATGGATTTAATTTTGCAATAAAAATACCATAACTATGACTGGTGAACTTTTACTTATAGGTTTGTACGGAACCCTCGGTGCGCGAGTCTGACTCGCACTTGACCGGTTTTTTTCCAATAATATGCCAAATAGCCTACGCTTAAATAATGTCACAGGTAATTCTTTCAAACCACTGGGCAGATGATTGTATATTTTAATGGCCATACAATTAGCATTATTTTTATGCAATTCTAATCTTATTTGCGGTAGTCGTAGCCTATCTTTGTGCCTAGTCCTAGAGTTTTTATCGTCACCAAATTTTATAAAAAGATTGGGATGTTTTTCACAAATATGCACATGTTGTGATTATAGATGCACGGTAGTGGAAGTATCCTATGCTTTTTGAATAGTGGTTTACAGCTGTCCAGAAAGTCGGCACCACACATAGACCTGACGCACTTCTTCTGTGCTTTAAAAACTCTATCTGCCTCTGTCGAGTTGCCCCATACAATGATACCGTATCGAAAAATTGACGACATGTATGCGTGGTATGCCATTATTGCGGTTTGTAGATTAACAATCTGGCTTAATTTTCTTAATACATAAACATAGCGATCTATTTTACTTAATACTCTCTCAATATGTGGTTTCCTATTACAATATTTGTCGACACTTATACCCAATAAAAATAACTACGTTAAAAACAACCGACTTCAAAAACGAAAAAGTGAAAAATAATAAAGATTTAACATTAATTAAATACCACCTATTATTTATATGTGCTATTTACTAATAGGTTTGAAGTCAGTGCCAAGCCTTAAACAAATAATAATATCTTAATCACTTAAATGAATACAAGCAAATTATTACAATGAAATGACTACTATAAAGATAAAGATGCATAAATAAACCTAATAAAGAGCAATTTGATCTTAATATTATAAGCAGCTTCAGTTAATACGAAGAATAATGAAAAAAAATAATACGAAAATGTATTGAACAGAATGTGAATTCATGTGAATTCTGAAATGCCTATTTTAATTTAAAGGCTTTTGAAATTTTATTTGACTTCAAAGCAATTAGTAAATAGCACATATAAATAATAGGTAGTATTTAATTAATGTTAAATCTTTATTATTTTTCACTTTTTCGTTTTTGAAGTCGGTTGTTTTTAACGTTGTTATTTTTATTTAATACTTTTTAGTAAACCTATTGTTGTATTGTCAACTAGTTATAGGTAGACCTACAAAAGGTGCTGCGCGCCTTAAAATATAGATCTCAAGAAACGGGAAAGGATAAAAGTAGTCGTCTCTGTAAAAATGCTCTTTGGGACACAGTTTTACGTTCTTGTGAGACTATTAAAGATCCTGAAAAACGTTTGTTGGCCAGGAAAGCATATATGAAATCACTTTAACGTCAAGAAACTCTTAAATAGTATAATTCTAGACTCGGTAAGATCCAAGAGCGTCTAGCGAATGAGTCTTTTGAGCGGAGAGCTAATAGACTTGGTCTCATTAATAATCGACAAATCATGGCATTACCGCATGATTTACGTCTTTGAAGTCACCATTATCATCATTGTGCAATTCAAATAGATTTTTGTAATTACTGAGTTCGTATGGCCACCTTCTGACTCCTTCATCGGACGAGAACGAGCCCAAACTCTATAAAATTTTGTCAATTAATTACTGAGTTCCTATATTATTCCTATGACCACCTTTCGATTATATCATCAGAGCAGCTCTATGACATAATAACTTTTCATTGTCATCCAATTTAAATACGTATACAAAACCTAACACCCGATGTCTGACATATATTTTTTTATAGACTTACGCCTGTATCCCCAAAGGGGTAGGCAGAGGTGTAATATTACACCCACATTTCCCATTAATTTTTAGGTCCCACGTAATAGGGGGCGAGCCTATTGCTGTACCGGGCACATTACCAGACTCCGTGCTGCTACTGAGAATTTCCTAACGGAAAAAGCCAATAACACTTTGCCCGACCCGGGAATCGAACCCGAGACCTCCCTATACCACGCGCACATATATGCCGCGAGACCAACGAGGCAGTCTGTCCATTCCTTTTTGAAGTTTCTAGAATTTTCTAATTTTTATTCGAAATATTTAAATAATATTTTGATGATGCTGGCACTGCTGCTGCATCGGCGGAGACCCTCAAACGGCGCAAATACGGAAACCTGGCTGGTAATTACGTTTTTGAGCCGTTTGGGGTCGAAACGCTGGGGCAATGGGGCCCTAGTGCATGCGCATTATACAAAGAAATCGCCAGAAGGCTGATCGATGCTTCCCGTGAGCAGAGGGCTGGTTTATATCTCGCTGAGAGCATAAGCATTGCCTTTCAACGTGGCAATGCTGCCAGCCTTCTGGGCACGCTACCACTCGACAGCGTTGCGGAGGAATTTAATTTTTTATTATATTTTATTTATTTTTCTTTTCATACTTTTGCTTTTTTATAGTGTAGGATAGTTTAGTTATATCATTAGTTTTATTTTATTGTACATTATAATGTTAATCCTCCTTATATACCAATTATACTTTAGTTTATTTAAAGTCTACCTAAGATAAAAAAAAATATTTGCCAAATATTCATAAACATTTTTCAAATTTCATAAAAACCATAATCTACTATCTACTATTTGTTATGATTAGGATTTGAACCCACGCCTTCAGAACGTAAAGCGGACGTATTATCAGCACGGCCATCGCCTTGTTATCAATTAGTGGCGAATTTAGCGAACACTTGACAGAGTGCTTACGTCATCTAACTTATCCATATGTCATTTCCAAATAATGAAATAGTTTTCAAACCTTTTTGCTAATTATTATGTTTGACGACCGGCCAGTTTGTCGTGTAGACGCTTAGACTATATATATTAAGTACAGTCCGTTCACAGTTATTTTACCTCTGACAGATGTCGGTGTTTATTTTCTTTATGTTGGAATTGTACTCTGTGATGACAGGAATGTTACCCGTGCATAATATTTTACCCAACATTAGTGGAAATGCTTCAAAAATTCAAATGCTTGAAGCTCATGGCCGCAAAGTGGTTAGATTACCGCCATACCACTGCGAGCTAAACGCAATTGAACTTATGTGGAGGCCCATTAAAAGGCGAGTCACAAGCAAAAATTTAGGACAAGAGGCAACCAACATGACAGCAGTTACGAATCATCATAACATTGGCAGTCTACATGGATCATTCTTATAGACTCACGCCTGTTTCCATGCAGGGGTAGGCAGAGATGTAATATTACACCCACATCATTCTTATTCAAAATTAATATGAAAATTAAATTTGCAGTTTTTGTATTTGATAATTAGAACCTCACGTTGGCGTAATAATAATGCGTTTACCTTTATTATATTACATAGACAACATTTTTATTATAACTATTTATCTTCATAGGAAATTAGATATTTCGTAAGAAAATAAATGTACATGCATATAGCCATGCCAATATCAAGAGGTTTTGTTACAAACATTACTTCCAAATATTTAATACGATCGCTTAGGCAATAAAAAAATAAGTACATTTTTAGCAATAATGTAGATTTAAAATGGGAATATTATATATTATACCGAATATATCAACACAACGCCCAGGTTGGCCAATCTAACAGCTAGAGGTAAAATAACTGTGAATGGACTATAAATAGACGGAGGAATCCCATCACTCAAAGGTCTGGGACTGGGCTCCAGTGTGGGCCCCATTACCCGTCAAAATTTAATAGAACTTCATTTGAAACTTTGATATTTCTTTCATAGACATTTTGATTTATTCGTATAAAAATGTGACGCATAAACATAGTGACGTTATAACTTTATCGATACTTTTATTTTACAGACTAGCTTCGGCCCACGTATTCGCCGATGTGGGTGACAGTTATTGCAAAAAAAAAGGTAGCCTTTGCACTATTGTGATGTAGAAGCTATACTGCAATATTTCTTTGAAAATAAGTATACTTGAATATAATTATATATCTCAAGAAAAGTGTTTTCATCGATCATCACAAAATTTCGTGTTTATAAAAGTTCAAATAAAACCATCTGCTGCTAACAACTGAGTTTAAAGCTTGTGTAATTAATTGCAAGACTTCACATGTAGGACGATACTATTAACTGTACTTAGTACTGAGTAGTCATTGACTACTTTTTTGCAGTGGCGACAGATTGCCAAAAAACTATAAATTACCACGATGCTAATCGTGTGAGTCGTTATCATGATTATACACCTCTATTTTTTAATTAGTACAAAAACTTTAAGGACATATTAGCGAAGACATCATAAACGTGACGTAAGAATTTCATAATATCTATAAATAGCAAAGTTATAATCATTTGTTTTTTGTAGAAAATCTCACCTAAATCATAGACATATTTTACAATCCATTCAATACTTCATTGATAGTACTTACTTTCCGTCCTACTCTTATGCATTCATTCCGTCGCACTTATAATGTAGGTAGATTTAGATAATAAAATGAAGCAAAATAATAAGTGTAGGTAGTTACTTTTTCATTTTTTTAATTCTACACTCTCTTTCATACTTCATCCGAGCTTAGTACCAGCAAAATTTACCGTTTTACAAGTAATTAAATACGGAGATATGTAATTAGAAAGCAAACACATATCAAAATAAAAGAAGATAGTCTGTAATAAAAGAAAAGAGTAATTTTATCATCAAATATTTTATCATCATCATGTCAGCCTAGAGACGTCCACTACTGGACATAGGCCTCCCTCAAGGTTCTCCACAAAGACCTATTTTGAGCCGCCCGCATCAAATTATTATTCACTTAAGTAGGTATTATTTACTAAACTTACAAGTATTTCCATTGTCCTTCGAAACGTCCAGCACCATTGTCAAGAAGTACGCTTCCGTCTTTTCACTTCGTCGAAAGCGTCCAATATGCGCTGTTTTAACTATTAGACACTAACCGGCTCACTTTTGTACACTCACAAAAAGATGTCCATGGGTACACACCTGCACTCGCGATTCCTCCACTTAAAAAGTACGCACGAAGCATAGCTACATATGATGTGAACTGATAAGCCTCGCGTCGGGCAAACGTAGACAAACAATTAAATGGATGCGCTCGGTTCCGCTAGCAATTTAGCACTGTTTGTCGCATCGGTCGGGGCGCGGCGCGGCGCGAGCGCAGAGGGACAGGGGGGAAATTTATCAATGGAGTATTTACTACTGTTACAAGTCATAGTACGCGGTCATAATTATGCATTTACCAATTATTGTGTATTTTTGTTTGGGTTTTGGGACTAAGTGTTTTTATTTTTTAACTAAATAAATTTGATCAGTTAAAGATACTTAGTGCCCTGTTAAATTGTTTGTACTAATTAAAAAATAGTGGTGTATAATCGTAGCCATGATAAACCTGTCGTCATGCAAATGACAAGTAGACTGCTGTGAACCCTTAAAATATTTGTTCTCAGTTCTCGAAAAATGGTCGTACGTTGTTGTCCTGGGAAAGGTCTATCATTACAGACAGGTTTATTGTAGCCAATAAGCTTGATATTGTAGTGATCGACCGAGCAGTGTGATTTGCATTGATAGACGTTATTACCACATCGCATGACAGCAATCTCGTAAAAGCAGAAAAAGAGAAGGAGATCAAATATTTGGTCCCAGCTCATGAGATTGTCGATATGTGGGATGTGAACTCGGCGATCATTGTGCCGATAGTTATGTCAGTAAATAAACTAATCGCCAAGAGCCTTTACCAACATCTAAAGATACTTCTCTCTAGCTCGCACTAGGCAGCAGGAAAAGTAATATTTTTAACAACAACACTTTTTGAGTTCAGTGCCAGTTAGAAGTACGCACACAATTTTATTTTCTTTCTTACTCACATGCAGGCTCCTGGTTTAATTCTTTTAAATTATTTTATTTCTCACTTATTTTAGACTTAGGCGTATCTATAAGGGTGTAATTAATTTGACCTGTATATATAATATGATTTTGTAAAGATTTGAGTTTTTTTTCTAACTAAGCCAATGACATTATCAGAGACTTTTTCTATTTTACATTAAATTAATGTGATTCATTATGTGTGAAATATTTTATTTTAAATAGACCCTGAAGTTAAATTTTATTTCTAATCTAAGTATTAGTTAACTCACTTATTACTGCAGCCTGCTCTCGATTGGTGATTTAATATAATTATGTAACCGAGCATACTGGGATCGTGCCTCCCTTCAATTTCAGAAGGCCTAGATCAGGCCTTCTGAAATTTGGAAGATTTTAGACAAACACTTGACGATCGTGATAATTTGCTTAATAATAAGCATATAACTTCCAAAAGTCTGAAATACGTAACGTGGTTTTGTATTCGAAAACCATTACGTGGTAATGATCTCGTCATTGACCCTATCATTGCATATAGGTAGTGATTATTAGTGATATTATGTAGGTATATCAATTGTTTTATTCACCTTAAAAAGGTAATTTAAAAATATTTTTAATCGTAACTTATTTACTAGTGTTACACGTTGGCTGCGGCAAGTAAAATCATAAACCTTCATCTGGTGCGGCGGCAGGTCGAAATGTGCCCCCAACGATTTTTCCGCCAGTGCGCGGCAGGTCTTTTTCAACCTACCAGCACTAGGGTAGCTTTAAATGCTATAACTTTGCGAAAACATGATGTACTTATACAATTTTTTTTATTCTGTTAGAATAACCTTGAACCCAGCTTCCTTAGGTTTGATTCGCCCCCGAATCTACCAAATAGGATATGAGATATAAACCAAGAAAAGCGGCAGGCCGATATCGACCTGAACCGCACCAGAAGGTATTTTTAGCAGTGATGGGACATACCAAAATAAAGGAATATCGAAAATAAAACAGAATTATCGTACATAAAAGAAATGAAGATTTTTATTTAATTGTGGCTGTTTTGAAAACATGACACGCAAAGATTCATATTGCATTGCCTGCAATATTTTTAAATTCTTTTCACTCTTTTCTTTTGCTTTGTCGCTACTGAAGGTTCTCCGCAGTCTCTCGTAGCACCTTGCACAATTTCACACGATTGAAAAAAAATATTAAAGACGGGCCTTTATACTTTATTAATATGTTTTTATTACATAGTAAATTCCATTAAAATGTTATAAAAGCTGAAAGTATATATACTTCACCTATTAGGGTCGGCGCAAACGGGCCACCGACCACAGCCACTGGTGGCCAGCAGCAGCCACTTTACACACTTTTTTCATATATTACGCGCCGCACACGTGTGACCGGTTGCGGCCATTCGCTACAGAAGTAGTTTGCGCCGACCCTTAAACACCTATTTTCATCATCATCATCATCAGCCTCGTGAACATTTGTAATAGGTAGCGGCTGAGAGTAGGTAAGCTGTGCTAAAAATTGTAATGAAGCACAGTTTGATTGGTTTTCGATTTGCGATGGTGCATCTATTGTATATTTGATCGAAACTTTTAAATCACCTTTCAAGCAAAAAAAACTAGATCGAAATCGTTTTAGTCGGGGGTTAAAAATCGCATATCACTGCACTTTCGCAGGTAACCGTACATTTCCAAATATTATAAGTACTACTACAAATATACGTGTAGGTAGTAAGCAAAATTTACCGCTTTTACCTACTTGGTTTTCCATGATGTTTTGTTCCTAAATACTTTTTATTTTTATTAATTGGAAATATTTCATCACAACTGTCACGATCAGTTATAATTGCAGGGCGAATCACTCCATCTTCCTAAATTTGTAATTTCTTTTATTGTTTGCCATCGTCAATTTTATCGACAGAACACGCGTCAGATAAGCACAACACTAACTGGCGGCGAGTGCGCTCTGTGCGGTATCGGGTCGCCGGCGGCCTGTTGGGTTGGCGGGCTGAAATAAACTCCCTGCCGCACTGAGCGGATATATTTCACCGCTAGTGCGGGGTAGGCCGAAAAAGGCCTGCTGTGATGTTTTTATAGGAAATACCTACAATTTCGACTACAAACCGAAATATATATTTGTCTCTGTCAAAACCTTAAAAACACCTAAAATAATCGTTCCGCACCAGCGAGACGGACATAGTTTTCTTCGTCCGCACCAGCTGTACGTACAGCGGCAGGCCGAAATCGGCCTGTGCCGCAGTGAACGTGTTAAATATAAGCTGTATTTATTCACATATTTTACTTTATCTGAGGATTTATCAACATTCAACTGATATTCATTCTGAGAAAACCAAATCTAAGGATTTATTGTAAACATTATCGATATTTTATCGAAATTTATTTTGAGTAAGTACATCACTAGTCTAGTTAATATTTACGACAATTTCGAAGAATTTTCGAAGATTCGAAATTACATTTGTGTATTTATCTTTTATTCCTCCTTTCAAGGGAGAGGCCTAGTCCAGCAGTGGACTATTAAAGGCTGATGATGATGATGATTTATCTTTCTCTTACATGAGAAAAAAATCATAAGTCAGAGTGAAGTGCATATATTGGGTAAGGTTGCTATTTTAAGCGGTCTCTATTACTAGTCCAACCTCTCTGTGTAGACGCATAAAGTGTAGACGTCAGTAGTCCTTGGTGACCGTAGTGATGACAATTTGACATGACACCAGCCGTCACAATTATTATTCATAGGAATTTTTGCCTTAAGGATAGGTGAAAGTAAATAAAAAAATGCTCATAAAATAAAAACTACTGGGCCTATATGAATCAAATTTTTATGGGACCAATTCGAAACTTTTGCGCATCAAACAAAAAAAGAATTACGTAAATCGGTTCAGAAACCTCGGCAAAATCAGTGTACATACATCGAAAAAATAAATATACCGGCCGAATTGAGAACCTTCTCCTTTTTTTTTTGTTTGAAGTCGGTTAAAAATACGCAATCGTTGACAATATTCAATGAGTTATTTCTGTTGCAAATATTGATATCACATGGGTGAAGGCCACAAAATTATTTCCTAAATAGGATCTGATCGGGTTTTCATTTTGTTCCATTTCCTGTTACATCTGTGTCCCAAAATGAGTTTCAATGATTAAATTAATTTAACAATGTAGAAACGTATACTTTCAAGTTGGAGTGTCTTTGACATACATACATACATACATACATATCGTCACGCCTTTTATCCCCGAAGGGGTAGGCAGAGGTGTATTTCTACACCCACTTTTCGCCAGATATACTTTAGTCCCACGTAATAAGGGGCGAGCCTATTGCCGTACCGGGCACATTTCCAGACTCCGTGCTGCTACTGAGAATTTGTATTATTTATTTTCTGTTTTTTTTTGTAAACGATGTCCCAAAAGTTGTACCGTATATCAAAATATCTATAAATATTATATAATTTAATTCACTTTTCTTCTTGTCTGTCTGTATGAGCTTAGGTGAACAATTCACGCGGGCGGAGCCGCGGTCGAAATCTATTTGAAGAAATTGTTATTGGGGAAATACTATTTTTTGTAACAAAATGTACAGAGAGTTAATTTGTCCAGCAATATTAAAATGGTTATACAAAGAAAATATAGCAGTGTGTTCGTCGTGAAAGCTTTCTTTTCTTTTTTATTCTATTGTTATTAAGAGGTTTTCGTCTTTAAAGACATGTCAACCCCATGTCGTGAAAGCTTGTGAACACCAATGCGAAGAAGTATAGAAGTTACGGTTTTCTCACCGCCTTGTATCTTTGTGTGCGTAATTTACATCATTCTCTTCTTTGAATTTTTGTTTACATCATTCTCTTCTTTGAATTTTTGTTTTTGTGACAGCTTATGAACGCTGACGCCGTGTTCAAATAGAGGTAAATTCATACCGATTATTTACATTGCATCTATATTTATAACGCAGGTAAAATAGAACTCGAGAGAACCGCACGCAGCCGTGGATGTCCCCAGCACTACGGTTCGCTTGTTAGGCCACATATGTAAATGAGTCAAATTCAATGAGCTTTCTGATTTATATCTTAACAAACATCAATTACAAAAAAGGTATAAGACCATGAATTCTTTTAGAATATAAACTGTTGTTTAGTATAAACTACTATCTCATTAAAATTTGATTAATATTTGTACGTTCTACTTGTACGAGATTATTACAATCGTTGATCACATTTTTATAAAATAAATTATTTATATTACTTATTTATATTATAATGCTTTTAATATTTTCATCTTTGCCTACCCCTTCGGTGATACAATTGTGAGACAATAAATAAAAATAAAAATAATTACACGTGCATCACGACACGTGTAATTCGTAGGCTTTGAGGATATAGACCAACCAAAATTTCGTTTAAACCTGAAAAATACATATATAGATTCAAGCCTGTTTTCCGAAGGGGTTAGCAGAAACTACGGAACGCCATTTGCAACGATGCTGACATAATATGTGTATTGCTTCATTCACTCCTATCAAATTTCTCAAGCGACCTTTTCTGCTGAGGGTAATTATACATATAACCTTAATGTAGGACTAAGTCGTATATTAAATACTCTGCAGTCATGTATCGGCAAGTTTGACTTTGTGAGTTTCGTTACGGTATATTAATCATGTACACTAGTATAAAATAGCTGCGACCACGGCGCTAGCTTGAGCATTTCTGTACTTATTTAGACTTAGGTATATCTGAATGAGCTATTTCCTTGTTTCGTTCTTTTTAGACCCCTTTTTTCACGTAGTCGGGTTATAGTTTTTAAACTATTTTTTTTATTAATTTCTTTTTTGTATCATGATTGGGCATGTAAACAAACCGTGCAATATTTACATTGTGATATTTATAGGAAGAAAGAAATAAAAATATGTACGCAAAGCGTCTGAACCACGTGAATTGTATGTACAACCGCGTTTTAAATTTAAATATTGACCCAAACAGTAAAATATATAACATATTTGTAATGTGCTCACTAATACATTTAAGTATTTTGATACCAAACACGTTATGATTATCTCAGTTTAATTTTTTTTTGAGGTTGGAATCTGAGCTATTAATTCCGTAATAGAAAATTTAGTTAAAATTTATTTAGCCTGTGGTACCTCGGCCATTATTACGGATCTATTGACACCTCATTTATTAAAATCGGTTCAGTAGCTTAAGCACTACGGTGGAACATACATACATACATAGACTGCCAAAAACATTACCCTTCCTTTTGGCTTCGCCGTAGTCGGGTAACAAGTATAGTACCTATGAGTAATTGATAATACAACTAGCAAACGCTGATGACAATGACTCTGTACTAGACAAAGCCTTTTTAGTATAGTAAGCAGATAACTGATAAACATGGTAATGTTTTCTTAAATACATAAATATAAATTACACCCAAATACAGAACAAACGACCATACAATCTTTTATGTTGGGTTGAAATTGAGCCCACTACCTTTAACACGAGACCAATAGGCCGTTCGTTCCTAGGGTAAAGCCACAAATACGTGAGACATGTAATGTAACTACAAGACATCATATCGGACCTACAAAATATAACCAATAAACAATTAACTCAGAATAGCTTTGTCTGATTTCCACAGCCGAGAAGCGTTACATTAGTAGTTAAAATCATATCTAGCGCCTATATCTGAATCTAGTGACTATTGTTCGAATTGAGGACAATAATAATAATTAGTCTCGGAGTTCAGGACATTAGAAATCGACGGCTTTGTTGGCCAATGTTGACTCTCAGACAAATATAATTATTGGATTGACTATAAATATAGATTTAATTTATAAATGCCGAGAATTAAACAAGAGTAAGTAGTGCGTTGCTTGTATAAGAATTTAATACTAAAATAAGTTTGGTCTGTGTGGAGAGCTTTAGGAGAAACCTATGTTCAGCAGTGGATGTCTTTAGGCTGATAATCATGATGATGAATAAAAATCATAAAATGCAATCAGTTCTTAAAATATAATACGAGTTTGAGCAGAGTGATGTGAATGACATGTCACTGCTTGTAGTTTCAGCATGGATTTTTCGGATAGACGCGTTCCTATTCCCACGGAAAATAATCCCATTTACAGACTTTGATTCAGTTGTTGAGAGAGTTAAAGAAGAAATCACCCTTTCCTACATATCTTCTTATATGATAATACCATATTATTGTTAACCAACTGCTAGGCAAATGGACTCAAGGTTTCTCATTGTTATAGTGCCAGAAAGTATTTACATCGAATTATTTTTTTAATAATCACATGCAACATCTTAAATGCAAAGTAATGGAGAATTACAGCAATAATTATACATTCCTTTCTTATTTGATACAAGACTTTGCACACAACTTCGACCACGTGAATTATACACGTATTCCTTTCTCAGTAATCACTCTATCTATTGTTGAAAACATACATTAATCCGTTTGGTAGATTCTGAGTTTATCGCGTTCATACAAATAGACAGGACGTGGCAGAGACTCCATTTTGTAATATGTATGGATTCTAATAACTCGAATATCTATAGAAAAGTGGTGCCTTTGTAAAGCAGTCTGTGATCGTGATACTGTTTGTAATATCGCACAATAAGCTCCACTCCGCACCGATTCAAGTTGGTAGGAGCCGGCATTCCATTTCAACGACTGCATAGTTATCAAGTCTCACAATATTGGTAGGTTGTGTTCAATAGGAAAATACACAATACACAATACTGCAATAGATAATACAATGCATATAAGAGCAATCATCTTTGTCGTTATATAAACATATTTAATGTTTGATTGATTCCCATCGTTCCACTTAAAACAAAGTAACTAATACCAGGTACTCCCAGTATTCTAATATCATCAGATATTACTAAAGATACTCGACAAAAATGCTGTAAATTGATGAATTATCCGCCCGACAAAAATTTAAATGAAGACTGTACCCCTTTTAGAACGAGATGAGTCATTAAAATGAGAGGATTTAAGAAGTAATTATATTAATTTTCCAAACGAAATTAACCATTACATAAATATTAAAAGCAACTTAATTATGTCTTACAATTAAAATAAGCTTAATAATTATATACAAAACGATAAAAAAATAAAATTAAATTTAGAAGGCGTCATGAAAGTCATCCAAATCGACTGCGATTTCAATATATGATATCAATTGACTGCAATTGGAAGCGTGCTCAGAAGACTGGCAGCATTGCCTCGTATAGCAATGCTTATCTTTTGTGCTAAATACGTGCCAGCCCTCTGGTCACCCGAGGCGTCGATCAATCTCTTTGCGAGATCTCTAAAAAGGGATCTCGCACTTGGACCCCATGGCCCCAAGGTATCGACCCCAAACGGCTCAAATACATAATCTCCTACTAGATTTACGTATTTGCGCTGTTTGAGGGTCTCCACTGGAGCAGCAACAGCGCCCACATAGCCTGCTGTGCTGGGAAGATGAGATAGCGCAAGGGTATCGACACATATTGCGTCCCATACCAAAGGCCTACCCAGCTTCCACAGCAGTAAAGACATCCCGTCCAGTCTCTTGCCATCGTCGCGTGCCAAGCTCTGAGGTTTAAGTTGGGCTAGAACGCTAGCGGTGAAAAGAGCAAGGCGCAGTATGTAATTGAGGTTGGCGTGTCGTGAAATATGACCTGCGCTCCTGCTGCATGACAGACCATGGTGGCCAAGGCTATTGATATCCTCTCCACAGTGACAGCGATGCGGAGAGACACATTACGCGCCTAAATGAAGGCAAATAGTGAAGCGGAAGGTCGTATCGTCTAACATGGTACCTATATTCGACGATGGCCGTGCCTGAAGCTAAAGACCCCATTCCCATTCTCTCACAGCTAGCAGGCGAGCACGCTCCGCAGCGTTTGCCAATGCATTGAGGAGGTTTTCTCGTACCAAACTGCAAAGCGGCCATCCCATTGCCTCTGGGGGAATAAGTTTCGGGGTAACTCAGTTCCTGAACAAGCCTTTCTCCAAGCATTCAAGCCATCGGCCTTACACGGCACCTCAGATTCAACCAGTGTAGGTGCTAAGAATTTCCTGGTCAATTCTGCAGAGCTGTGGACCGATGACAAGAGCGCTGGCAGGCTTATGTCAGAAATTTTGCGAACGCCGAGGCCACCCAAGCGCAGGCAAGGTAAGGACGCCTGTTGCCACACTCGGTGGTTCACGGGCCACATCAAAAATTTTACTTTTTTACATTCTGTATAATTTGTCAATTTGAATGAGTGGAGTCGGATTTTTGCAAAAAGGTGAAGACCGTAGTGCGTGTGTTAATTTAGGGACAAAAAGACGATATCAAATAATAGTAAAAGCCGAATGTATATTAAGTTTGAGTAGGCTGTCTGAAATTTCACAAATTTTTTGTATTTTTTAAAAAAAAAGTAATTGTTGTTTGAGGTTTTCCAGTTCGCTTTAGACATAACAGATGACAGACAAGTGTTAACGTACACTTGTAACATAATTGGTATCAATATCTAATCATAAAGACGTAAAAATAGAATACGAAATATACGAGGCTTATTATTCAAGACGAAATAGTAGTACTCATGAATAAAAGATTTAGTGGTCACTATCAATCTAATATTGTACAAGAATATATTTTGGTATCATAAAAATGGTGCCTTATAAACAAGAGTGACCAAGTAGCGACAGTAAAATATTAGTTCTCAGCTTTTTGGCACGGCACCCACTACACTTAGTATAAAAATTGACAATAGGTAGCTGGGAATACGTTATATTGTTTATTTGCTGTCCTGTCAACTTAGGAAAAGTTATTGTTGCGTTTCAACTGAGCGTGCCTCTAATTTACAAGTATACTAAAGTAGGGGATAGAGAAATTGAAGGATAAGGAACACACGCTACGGGCTTCTCGAGATGCGGGCTCGTGTGTTTTCAATGAAATCAAAGCAATGTTGTGTTTAACATAGGACTTACTATTTTTTATGAGACTAATATCGCAAGAGAAATAAATCTTGCATCACCGGAATTAAACGTATATGCAGTCATTATAAATATCATATCCACTCAAAACAAGAATTTCTGTCCTAAATGAGTACCAAAAAAGCAGCGTAAAGTACGGTGCTAATCACGTACTTGCACTTTAGGGTTTCTAGTTTTGACACTTAAGCCGATAAGTAGTAAAAACTTGCTTGTTAATGTATTGCAGTAATTAGTGAAAAGTTTAAAGTAACTAAAAAAGTAAAAATGTTCTAAAAGTATAATTATGTCGCTTGTTGCAACAATAAGCTAAGGTAGATTTTATTGTACCTTACATACATCGTGTGATAGAAAAGCTTTACCATTGTTATAAATTAATTCTCTAATCTATTTTCGGACGATCTAACGTCGTTATTGAGCATTCTTGTAAATGATTACATGTTTATATACTCGTGCCGCCCGATATGTCGCCGAATTTTTATCATCTGAACTGGGGCTTGATGTAAATATATATTCAATATTTTTTTATTTGTTTATAGTCTCACGCCTGTATCCCCGAAGGGGTAGGCATAGGTGTAAATATTACAACCACATTTCGCCATTAACTTTTAGGTCCCACGTAATTGGGGGCGAGCCTCTTGCCGTCACCGGGCACATCACCAGACTCCGGGCTGCTACTGAGTATTCGGAAAAACTCAGTAATACTTTTGCCCGACCCGGGAATCGAACTCCTTGACCTCCGATCAGCAGCCGCGTACGCTATCCACTGGACCACGGAGGCAGTCTATATTCAACCGAATACATTTTCTGATCATAAGAGACTCTTTTAGTCTCCAATAGAAAGAGTATTATTAAACTGTTATTGCTTATGTTTCAACGCGGATGTTACATCCGGCTCTCATGATCTGACAAGTTCATTTTCAGTTTCAAGGTTACAAAATATTTCTGATTGCCTCTCTGCGGAAAATATTTACACATTTCTAAATTCACTTACATAATTATAAACTTCGATATGAAACGATCACAATGTGATACTTTAGGTATTGCCGTGTGATGTTAAATTAAAGTCATTTTTTCTATCATGTTATGTCGTTTATTGACTAACCGGTACAGTGGTTAGCGAGCGACTGCCCGCAGTAGATTTCCATACATTCTCGCTGAAACATACATAATATAATATTACAATACCTAGAGGCCCCACATACACCCCCTTCTAAAACAATATAATATATTTTTCGAATAATCAAAACAATTTCGAAACATTAAGTAGATATTACCCAAACATAATTAATATTTATTAATATTTTAGGATCCAGATTTATTACGGCTTACACAACAATAATGGTACTTACCTATATAAATTTATTACAATTTTCTTATTCTATACCTCATAGTTGTTAGGAGACCTTTGGGTCGGTTGCGAAACGAAACGCGTTCAATTCCCGGTGCAATAGACGCTTGCTTTTGTTCGCACACACTTTGTACACTGCTAACGCACACACTACGAAAATGATCACGGCCATCACGGTGACCATGATGCTCAATACCTCCATTTTGTATTCCGTGTGGGACGTAGAAGCCTGATTTGCTCCGTTCGGGGCAATGACGATTTCTTCTTCTCTCCTCTCAACAGAATATGTTTTACCCATATTGATACTACTTCCTAGTACCGACAGCTCAATAAACGAATAGAAAAAAATGAAGTGGGAGTCGAACCTGCTATACTACAATACAGCGATCGTCTAATGAATTTATGCGAGCGTTTTCAAAGAATTTATATAAAACAATGGTTACTATTATTTAGTCATACATCATTATTGCGACATTGCATTTGCCTACTTAATAAATTTCGCTTACACACTACAAATCATTAAATCTAACTGGCTTTTTAATATGTCTACCACTACGCGATATTTTTAAAGATGTGTTTACATTACAGCTCTGGTGCTGATTTAAGGTGCTATTCTCCGTTAAAACATTGTCATCTAATATATGTATATGCGGGTTTGAGTCGGTCTACTGAAACGCTATATGCTTTATTGTTAATCAAAACTTTGAAAACTTTCGGGTTTCTTTCTATGACCTTATAGGGGCCGCTATAGGGTGGAGTCAACGGTTTTCTCACTGCTCTTATGAATACGTGAGAACAGGAACTTAAATCAGCACGTACAAAAATATTACTGCTATTATTAAATTCTCTACTCTTAGGTCTAATCTTATCTAATGTATCTCCTAACCTAATTACGTACGCTTGTGGGTTATCTATCTCCGTACACTTATCCCTATAGAACTCTCCGGGAAACCGTAGACAATGTCCTAAAGTAAATTCCGCTGCGCTTATGTAATCGCTATCTCTTTGACACGCAGTACGCAACCCTAACATTACTGTACTCTGTAAACCACGATAAATTATTTTAACCTACACGTTAAGGCCGTTTTTAACGATCTGTGCCATTTTTCAATTTTGCCGTTACACTGGGGGTGATATGGGGTTGTTCTTCACTGGCAACACTGTGCCGCTCTGGCATACGTCGCCTCCGTGAATAAATATTCAAAAAGTAGTGAAATTGAGCCTAAATCTAATAAATAGTGCATATTTGTACTCTTCAATGTAGTAAAGTGCAGTAGCAGTGTTTGTGAAAAAATATCATCATTAGATAAAAAGCAGGACAAATAAGTGTAAACAAATGACTAAACAGTGTTTCTCGTCAAATAGCAAAGTGATAAAATATCGTAACAAGCTTTTATGTGTTTTGAAACAAAAACAGTGATTTTTTAATTGGAATGGTCATCATAATATTGTTTATTTTAAATAACAATAAAATAAAAACCGTTTGAGCAAAAATTTCATTCAAATATCGTGACATTCTGGTGACATTCGTGATCAAAGACAAAATCTAGTGCCAGAGACTATATTACATTGTTTGCAACATTTGAGCTAGAGCTGTGCTACTTAGCATTAGTAACCAAGGACAATATCAATTTAATTTGATTATTTGAGCCCAGTGAATGAACTAAAGCTAAAAGACTCTGTTACATCAACACATTCAAACGTCACACTTACGTCAAAGTCGTCAAACACATCATTGTTTGCTCACAAGTTGTTTACAAAGAATATTTGATCAATTTAGGAAAACAAAGAAACAAGATATGGATGAATACGCGAATTTTACTCAAAGAAACATCAACAAACACAACATGTCTAACACAACTATTAGTGATGGTGAAATTGACTTAGATTTATCATACCAAAGTTTACCCCACACAGTATATAATCACGACATTGATACACTGTTGAAGGAAATAAATAAACTCAAGTCTGAGCTACAATCTGCAAACACTAAAATTGACAACTTAAGTATAGAAAACAGCAGTTTAAAAAAACAAATTGACAACACTTGAAAATAGATTGAAATTGTTAAAGACTGTAGGTATACACACCACACATAATGCACAAACAAGAACACCGAAGCAATTCTACTCACCTCAATATCAACAGAGGCTACGAGCAAAAAGTACTTGCTCTCCTAAAACATTATCACTAAGAAAACAGCCAATTAAACATATTAACTGTAAAACTGGTACTTCTGGCACTGAAAAAGTAAATACTTCCTTACAAAACTCTCCTGACCTAGTGAATTAATGAGTGGCATCACTAGACCTTAATACTGAACAACTATAGAAAGAACCAGCTAAGGATATTCAATCATTTAGTGACTCAAAGATAGAAGAGGATAGAAAAAAAAAAGTTGAATGCAAGATGGCCTTAGGGACCTCCGAGACTGTCATGTTACCAGATGAACAACTAAGTGATATCGGTTACGTTTGTAGGGTACAACAATCTAAAGATATTTTAGCAAAAAATAAAAATAAGGTCATTATTCTTTGCAAAGAGCAAGGTCAAAGGCTTTGTTATTCATTACAAAAACTGTTAGGATCAAATTACATAGTGTTTTCATACATAAAATCTGGTGCAAAATTGAAAACTGTTATCAACTCGCTAAAGAATGATATTGCAATGTTAAATAAATCAGACTATGTTATCGTTATCGGAGGATGTCATGCAAATAATCCTTATGAAACTGAAATTTGTCTGCATGCATGGTTGTCAACGGTCACAAATACAAATGTAATTTTAAGTGAGGTACCAATAAACAAATATTTCAATGAAATGAAACTCAATTATATGCTAAGATTCATATGCAGTAGATATGATAATGTTAGGTTTTTGGACATGGATTATTCCAGATATATGCCATCTTAGTCAAATTATGTCACTGACTTGTCCAGGTCTCTCCTCAGAGAAATTCTTCATCTAGATTTTGAATTTAGGGCCAAAAGTTATCAATCTACTATCTGTTGTAATGGTAAGAAAAACTTTGCAGATAAATGTATTCAAACTGACATTTCAGAAACCTTTTCAAATATAAAGAGTAATTTGATTTAAATTGTCTTTCGGGATATATACCACGAACCTTTGTTTGGAGTAACCGATATTTCGGCACTGTTGCAAGCGCCATGTTCACGGATGTACTGAGGGTATTGCGGTGGATGAATGTTACGAGCAAGTATAACGGTCTACCCGCTTTCTTACTCGTTTTTTGCGTACAACACCACTGCCACTGTTTTCACTATCGCACTGTACCCGATCACGACATACTACACTCACTACGTCAGCTCGCGGTTTGAGTTTTTCCGTTTCACAGGTTTTACATAGACGCACCACTGGATGCCAGATACTCGACAGTTGAAACCCATCCTCTCTATTGAAATTATTAAACTTTTTGATTTCAATGGCCTCCCTAACCATTCGAGGTATGTAGTGGCGTTCTGTCGAAAGCACCTGAGGGTTATGTAACTCAATCCAGTGGTCGGTACCCGAGTCTAAAAGGTGTTGAGCTATGGCTGACTTATGTGGCTCGTTATTTTTGACTGCCCTGATGTGTTCCTTTATCCGGCAAGAGATGGTGCGTTTCGTTTGTCCTATATAGGAACTGCCACAGCTGCAGTCTACTTTGTATACACCTGGCTTTTCTAATGGAAGACTGTCTTTCGGCGTTCTTATATATTGAGACAGTTTCTTAAAAGGAGTGAAAATAGTCTTTACTGAAACTTTGTTAAGAATATTGGCGATCTTATCTGTCACTCCTTTGACGTACGGTAAGTACGCTGGGTGTCGTTCAACCTTGAAGTCCAGGTGTTTTTTAGTATGTCTGGGTGGTCTGATTCGCCTACTGTATCCGTTTTTGTGTAGAACGTCGCTTAAATGCGAAAGTTCCTTACCCAAATGTTCATCGTCACACAAGCTGTATGCCCGGTCGGTAAGCGACGTTATAACGGAATTCAGTTGACGTGGGTGATGATGTGAGTCGGCGTGTAGATAGCGATCTGTGTGTGTTGGCTTTCTGTATACAGAGTGGCTTAATGAACCGTCATCCCGTACGCCAATCATAACATCGAGGAACGCCATTCTTCTGTCCCTTTCGATTTCATAGGTAAAACTCATTTTACTGTGGATGCTGTTTAAATGTGCCAAGTACTCTTGAACCATCTTGGCACAGTACTGCCAAGATGGTTCATGGCCAATGGTTAGGGAGGCCATTGAAATCAAAAAGTTTAATAATTTCAATAGAGAGGATGGGTTTCAACTGTCGAGTATCTGGCATCCAGTGGTGCGTCTATGTAAAACCCGTGAAACGAAAAAACTCAAACCGCGAGCTGACGTAGTGAGTGTAGTATGTCGTGATCGGGTACAGTGCGATAGTGAAAACAGTGGCAATGGTGTTGTACGCAAAAAACGAGTAAGAAAGCGGGTAGACCGTTATACTTGCTCGTAACATTCATCCACCCGCAATACCCTCAGTACATCCGTGAACATGGCGCTTGCAACAGTGCCGAAATATCGGTTACTCCAAACAAAGGTACGTGGTATATATCCCGAAAGACAATTTAAATCAAGTTTAAATGACCACGAAAGTTTAAATTCCTATATAAAGAGTAATGTTTGTAACTTGCATGAAAAAAGGGAAATACTTGTGAGTAATAGAAATGACACAGAAAATAGTATTTTTCTTGTCTTAACTTGATACATGGCAGCAATTCCAGTACAATATAAGACAGTCAGTGCAACCAAAAAATTAATCTATTATGTTTATATATCATCAAAATGTGTGCGATATTACTAACAAGAAAAATGATTTAGAAATATACTTCCAAACTCTTTTTAAAAATGTAGATTACATATGCATAAGTGAACACTTCTTAAATGACATAAATGTACATATGTTGAATTTGGAAAACTATAATCTTGTGTCATTCAATGTAAGAAATAAAAAGAAAAGGGGAGGTACTTTAATCTTGGGACGCACTGACAGAAAGGTCGAGAACATAGAGGTAATAAATAAACTGTACAGGGTAGAAAGCTTTGAGATCTGTTGCATAAAAGATATTAGTTCTGATTTGTATATGTGTTGTTGTTACCGTACTCCTAATGATAGGAATTTTGAAAATTTTATGAATAGCTTGGAAAGTCTGTTGGAGCATTTGTTTAATAGGAAATGCATAATTTGCGGTGATTTTAATATTGGCCTGCTTACAGAAAGTAGAAAACGTACCGAATTCATGAGCCTGTTAGCGTGCTACAACTTTAGATATCTTATTAATACTCATACATTTAACCGGAATAATAGTTGCAGTTGCTTAGATAATTTTTAACAAACTTGTCAGATGAATATGTAGAGACGTGTGAAGTAGACCACAATGGCCTGGCTGATGGACATGCAGTTATACTTGCAGAGTTATTAATAGGGAATGTTTCTGGAAATCCAAATAATAGTCACCAAACTACATATAAGAGAACTTATAATACTAAGCAAAGTGTTACTTTTAGACAAAAAATTGTTGAACAAAACTGGAGTAGTATGGGAATTAACACATTTTTGAGGACTTTTGGTAGGCTCTTTCAACAAAGTTTTAGAAAACATATTTGTAAAATTAAATCTGGAAATAGTTTTCAACTGCGTGTGAAAACATCAAGTAGAATGAAACGAATTCTAATGACTGGTGGTAACAGGCTTGACGGTAGTGTATTACAGTATATAAATAATTACATTAGAATTTACAGAAGGGTAATATCTAAGGCAAAAAAACTTACAATAAGTGAAAAAAAAACAAAAATCTTTAAATCTTAGTAAGGAGATTTGGAAAGTTATAAATAAAAGTACAAATAGGATAAAAACAGTGCAAAAAGATATCAGACTAAAAGTAAATAACAAAATAATTGATGATCCGGTGGAAGTAGCGAATGTATTAGCAAATCAATTCGACCATAAATGTATTTCATCTAATTCAGATTGTTTTAATGCTATAAAGTTTCTACAGCAGAGCATGACTAGAGTGGAAAATGATATGGACATTAGACTTACTACCCCAAATAAAATTACTAAAATTGTCACAAGTATGCATAACAAGAAATCATGCGGGTATGACGAAATTCCAATATCAATCATGAAGAATAACTTACAGATATTATCAGACCCACTTTCAACTTTCTATAATAAATGCATTTCGGACGGCATCTTCCCCGAGCAACAAAAAATAGCTAGAATCATACCCATTTATAAAAAGGGCAAAAATCTGATCCGAAAAACTATAGGCCTATTTCTTTGTTACCCACACTATCTAAAATATATGAAATAATATTGAAAGACTGACTAGATACTCATCTTAATGCGAACAAAATAATAAATCCCAGACAATTTGGTTATCAAAAATATGTAGGAACAGGAGATGCTGTTTATATCTTGATAGGCGATATAATGGCCAATATAAATAAAAAGCTAAGGGTAGCTGGTGTATTTTTAGATTTGAGCTCTGCTTTCGATACCATTGA
The DNA here is from genome assembly GCA_944739405.2 of Euclidia mi. Taxonomy (NCBI): domain Eukaryota; kingdom Metazoa; phylum Arthropoda; class Insecta; order Lepidoptera; family Erebidae; genus Euclidia; species Euclidia mi. The sequence continues at coordinate 81,897,861 of OX123182.2, read as the reverse complement.
TCATAAATTACTCCTTACAAGAATTGAATATTATGGTATAAGAGGCACAGCCCTACAGATCTTCTCATCACATTTAAATAATAGGAAAATGTTTGTCGAAGTTAGTGGTACACAAAATAACGGATTAAAAAAATCACTAGGTCAACTATGCTAAACATTAAGTCTGGAGTCCCACAAGGATCAATTTTGGGCCCTATTTTATTTATATTATTTACAAATGCTCTCATTAACTACATTAGCAGAATAATGCCTGATATACAATTGGTAGTTTTTGCGGATGACACCAATGCTATAGCTACGTCAACTGACATCGAAATTCTTACTGATAAAGTAAATTCAGCCTTATCAATTTTTTACTCTTGGTTTACGGTAAACAAACTCACAATAAACGTTAATAAGACAAATATAATGCTATTTAAAACAACTGCACGTAATATTTTCTTGGGTTTACGCGAATGTTACACATTGAAATTAAACTACAGTTTACGGATTTTATCGCGTTATATTGGTTTCACTGGTTATTTGTTATTACATTTAAACCGAAAGATCTAGAAACTAGATTTTTATTAGTAGCCGACGTTTCGAATTCTTTACAGGACTCGTGTTCACGGCAGACTGAGGTGATATTTGTCTTTGTCTTGAATTTATAAGTTATCTCAAAGTACCTGAACATTTTTCAACTATTGGTGTTACTATCTACGCAGAATGTGCTCACTGTGTCTTGATGTCTTGTCTGTCAGTGAGCACATTCTGCGTAGATAGTAACACCAATAGTTGAAAAATGTTCAAGTACTTTGAGATAACTTATAAATTCAAGACAAAGACAAATATCACCTCAGTCTGCCGTGAACACAAATCCTGTAAAGAATTCGAAACGTCGGCTAGTAATAAAAATGTAGTTTCTAGATCTTTCGGTTTAAATGTAATAACAAATAACCAGTGAAACCAATATAACGCGATAAAATCCGTAAACTGTAGTTTAACTGCACGTAACCAAGATACTATGGACATTGAAATAAATGGAGTTAAATTAGGTTTAGTCAAAGAAGTAAAGTTTTTTGGAATACATTTGGATGAACAGTTAAACTGGAAAAAGGAACTATCAGTATTGGACTCGTACATATCATCTGCTTGCTATGCCTTAAGATCTTTAAGAGATGAAGTAAGTGTAAAAGACCTAAAAAGGGTATATCATGCCCTAATAGAGTCTAAAATAAGATACAGTATACAGTTCTGGTGCAATAGTTACAACTACAACTGTGAAAGGGCTTTCATACTTCAAAAGAGAGCAATTCGCACCATTGTTCGCATTTCTCAATGAGAGACCTGTCAGCCACACTTTAAAGAACTGGGTATTCTCACAGTACCTGGCCTGTATATATTTGTACTATTATGAACTTTTAAAAAAATATCTATAAATATGAAACATATGCGGACAGGCTGAAAAGGGAGAAAACACGTACGAAAGATTTTGAAATTGAGTTTGTGCCACATTTTAATATAATTAAGCACAGTTCGCAATATCAGGCGGTTAAGATATTTAATAGACTACCAATTGAATTAAAAAACGTACTATACACAGGATCATTTAAGGCGAAGCTAAAGGCATTCCTATTAGAAAAATGTCTCTATTCAATTGACAATTTATAAAATAGAGATACATGCTAGATAGAGATATATGAAAGAATAAATATATTTATTATGACATTTTACATTTTGTGTGGTGTTCCGTGTGGTGACGGATTAAGAATACGGATTGTCACCACCCCATATCATCCCGTGGGTGTCGTAAGAGCCGACAAAGAGAGCATATTATGCATAAAACAGCACTGTAAGAGAAGGAAAACTTGATACAAACCCTATACCAACCCGTTAGGCCAGCGTGGTATAGTAGGCCAATTCCTCCTTTCAAAGGAGAGGCCTAGTCCAGCAGTGGACTGTTAAAGGCTGATGATGACATTTTGTGACATATTATTTATTATGTTAGTTGAAATCCTTGCTTATGATTTTTTTTTCTTGTTTATTTTTTATTTTATCTTGACATGTGTTTTTAATGTATGAGTTTTGAATGATTTAATTATGTTTTCATGTTAATGTATATTGTTATTTAATTTTATTGAATTGTTTATGACATGTTCCATGCTAATGTAAGTTCAACACAATGTAAATTGTTTCTGAATAAAATTGAATATTGAATATTTTTCGCGTTTTATGTATACCTAATAATCTCATTAAATCCGTAAATAACTCGCTCTCGAACTGCCTTCCTTGATCTGTAGTAATTTTATTCGGGCAACCGAACCTACATATCCAGCCTTCATAAACAGCTTTTGCAACCGTCTCCGCCGTCATATCTGCTATAGGATATATTTCTGGCCATCGTATACGCCGATCTATCAAAGTCACGCAATACCGATAACCGTGTTCTGTAACTGGTAGCGGCCCTATCAAATCTACACGTAAATGGCTAAAACGGTCGCCTTCCTCGAAATTACTAAGTCTTGGAATCGGATAACGATCCGGTTTTGTGATCGCGTGCAGCATCCTATAGTCGCCACAAGGACAAATATCACCCCCTTTTTTGGCACGGCGTGTAACGGACTCGCCCATTCGCTATCTGATGGTCTGCATATCCCTAATTCCCGCATCAATTGAAATTCTTTCTTAACTAAATCATACCTGTGCGGTGGCAATCGCCTGGCCCTAGCATGCACCGGAGGGCACGATGTCTCGATGTGGTGATATACGGAGTGTTCCGGAATATCCTTAAAAGTAGCCGGCCGCGTGATGTTCTAAAATGATTCCAGTAAATCTGCGTATGTATGACTGCTATTGATACATTTTATCGTACCGTCGGCAATTAAGCTTTTTGATCCACAAGCGTTCAAATTAGTAACCGAATCTATCAATCTGTTATTGTATAAATCTACAGCTAGTCTAAAATTTCTTAAGAAATCGGCTCCGATTATTGACTGCTTCACATCGCACACAATAAACGGCCATTTAAATTCTCGTCTTAAATCAAAATTTATCTCTAAATTACATATGCCATACGTTTTAATCTCACTATCATTAGCCGCATACAATTTAAAATCGCATGGCTCTAATATACGATTTCCTACACACCTTTTCGGAATAACTGATATATTAGCGCCAGTATCTATAAGAATAATAAGTTTACTATGACTATCCTTAACTAATAATCGATGATTTTTAACTAACTGGCTTAGGGTACACCCGTTCACCGATTACGAACGTACCGCCTTTAGTTTTCCGCTTCCGCTGTACGCCAAGCGCAAGGCTGCTCGCAACGCGTTGCATTCTTCCTAAAGCGGTAGTGGAACCTGCACAGCCAATTTGGGTCTCCAGGCGCTCGTCTCTTGCGCGAATTGGACCTGCTCCTGTAGCCTTGGTAACTGCTGCTTCGCGAACGCCCTCGATTTTGGACCTCGTTACGCAGTGCTGCTACTTCCAGAGTGAGTTTGTTAAGCTGGTTGGCCATCTCCGTAAGCGTTCCTGATGACGCTTCCGCTGTGCTATGGCGACTGCTGCAACCTCATACGACCTACTGTTCTCGACTGTCTTGTCTGCAATCGTGATCAGGTTATCCAGAGACTGGTCTTGACATACCGCAATAACTACTCGAACCGATGTAGGCATCCTTGACAACCACAGGCTTTTTAAAGTTTGTTTCGATACCTGTGTTGTGCGTCCCAGATCTCTCATTCTGCGCAGTAACTGTGTGGGCTTATGGGAACCCAGCTCTAGCTCAGAAACAAGCTTCTGGAATTGTCGCTCAGCGCTTTCTTCATATACCTGAAAAAGGCGTTCTTTCAATGCGGTATACTTGTTACTCTCAGGCGGCGATGGTACCAGATCACTGACTTGTTGAATGGAGTCTCTACCTAGCTTAGAGATCACCAAATTAAATTTAGCCTCTTCACCCTGTTTCTGCGGGGCCATGACTGCTTCAAACTGGGTAAAACATAATCTAGGCATGTCTACCCAGAAGTCTGGCAGCTTCGATGAGACGCTAACGTTGCTCCTGAAGACTCCATTTGCTCTTCTTTTACCTTATTTTGCCCCGATGGACTATCGACGGACGCCGGCTGTGTTGGCGGCGGGTTATACATTTTTACTGTCCTTACTTTGAGTCACTCGCACCGATAATAATAAAATAGCTCGCAATAAAATGACACTAAACACAGCAGTACCCAAAAAAAATCACCATAAATGTCTATACGCACTGTTACCGTCTTTTTGTAGTCGGGGTCACCAGTTTAGGTACTGCCGTGGGATATTAAATTAAAGTCATTTGTTCTATGATGTTATGTCGTTTATTGACTAACCAGTACAGTGGTTAGCGAGTGACTGCCCGCAGTAGATTTCCATACATTCTCGCTGACACATACATTATATAATATTACAATACCTAGAGCCCCCACAATACTATAAAATATATTAATTTCTTATCCTGAATTTAGTATTTAATATCAAAATATCTCAATGTTACAATATGTAGAGTTTTGATACCTAATAATTTTCTATTTTAATAGATATTTAGAATAAGAGGGATTAATAACGTTTTGTATATTTATTCAATACAAATTCCAAAAAAATTAAATTTGCCCTATTGATCGCCAAATTGCATGTTGCAAAAATGTTTGCTTCTCTCAATTTTACGATAAGCTTGTTCAAGAATACTTAACCCGCTTACCAAACAATTTCATCAAAGCTTTTGCATGCAGTGCACTTTCTGGTAACTCTAGTTTCAGAATATGCGAAGGCACTGGTGCCACTTAATAACCGTCAAAGATCTTCAAGACAATCTGCCGCTGCCAGCAGAAAATTCACTGAGAGTCTGAAAACTCTGAATTCGATAATAGCTGTATTACTCCAGAACCACAAGTATCTCTTAGAGACTTTTCGTCCCAAGTCCTAAACTTGTACCGTAAACAGATTCAATTTGTGGTCGCTAACAGATAATGGGGCCACAAATATGCCGTGTAGAGCCAAAGTGCATTGTAATGGCCCGATTACAGATAGTTATATGCATGGTTACAGCTCCCCTTTGAAAAATTGCTCCTTTTCGTTAAGGTGAGTACAGACTAGGACATTATCTCAACGATTTCGGCATAATTGAATTTTTTCAAGAATTATGTAAAAGTAGTACACTTTTTTCTTAAGAATGACCGTATACTTACTTTTACGTTTTTACTAAAAGTTTAGGATAAAAAAATGCCTGTGAATACTTGAGGCTACATTCAACGTTATATTTTAACGGCCAAGCTATTTGTACTGTTTCCTTTCATTTGCTAAACCGTACACGCCACACTCTGCGTCATTCACACCCTACATCTGTATTTCTCTTAATAAAAAATCAATTCCTTTTGCTTTGTAAAATAATGATAAAAACTATCTAACGAGATACTTGAAGTTTGGTTCGTGAAAGGACATTCAATAAAGTGGTTTGGTGTCTTCTTACAAGTTAACACTCCAGTCTGTGCTAACCTTTAGGTATTTTTCAAATGTAAACGTACATTCGCTTCACGTTCGTGTATCTACTGATATAGAGTGATGTCTGTGCGTACATGGAGTTTGCTTTTTGTGAGTGAAGGAAATATATGGAATATTATTTTTTTATCTTTTACAACTAGCGGCGAAAATTTGCTTTTAATGCTTGACGCCGGCGTAAGATTTCTTTGGTTTTACATAGGATTAATTATTTATAAATTTATTAATAATATTTATGTGAGTGGTTTTAATAGCAAGTTTAATAAATAATAATAAAAATATTTAATAATACAAATGAAAGTACGTTCTGTTTGTCACAATGTGTCATAGGTTACACCAGTCGCGGTCACGATTCATATTCTTCTCCTCCGTCACCAAGAAGAATGGGTTTTGTCATACGAGTAGAGTATTTTGGCCGGTACTTCGACAACCAACACGAATGACATCTTCACGTCAATGTACTTTATCACTTGCTTGGCACATATATTGATAATAGGATTTCAAAATGTAGATAAGCGGTACCAATTCTCGCCGTAGGAAAAACGTGCTTTTTATTTCAATCGCATTATGAATTATTCAGGAAAAGTAGTGATGATTGGGACTGTGAAATTTAGCTCTGGCCGTAACTATTCGACTTTTAATAGCTAACGGAAGTAGTTGAGACCTTGAATATAGGTAACATACTAATTACGAGCGAAAGCTAATTGCACGAAGCAGGATCTAAAACAGTCGTGCCCGTTACATATCGCCTGTGTCGATCGTCTTCGCCATTGTACGATAGATAGCGTTTATTGTATGTACCGTTGTGTGTACCGTTACAACTGGCATCATATAAATATTATTATGTGTAAAATTGGTGAAATTTTGAAATATTATACATATATACGAAGATAATTCCATTTCGTATTTAGATTAGATTCATCATCATCATCATATCAGCCAAACGACGTCCACTGCTGGACATAGGCCTCCCCCAAGGTTCTCCACACAGACCGGTCTTGAGCCGCCCGCATCCAATCGCCTCCCGCGATCTTGACGAGATCGTCGGTCCGCAAGGTGGGTCTTTATGACTCTTTATTTGTACGTTTTTATTAACACACGTTTTTGTTTTTTATTTTGGCAAGGACATCTTGATCCTTATATTAGGAGCATAAATAATCTCGGTGACAGCTCTGAGCGAAGTTCGAATAAGAATTCAGGTGTTACTGGCACCTAATATAATCTTTTTGATATTGTAGGCAGCAATATGCCTTACTTTTAGTTAGTAGGATCTATATCAAACGGCACCGGCTTACTAGTTGTCATCTGTCTGCATAAAAATGAGTAATCTATTCTAAGAAAACAGTATCCCAAAGATATGGGCACGTTATCATCAAATTCACCTTTATACATATGATATTTACTACAGTAGGGGAGACCGGGTATGGTTGCCACACTGGTAGGTTGTCACAGAGGCCATAACAGACAATTAAACGGCGTGTTAGGAGCGAGTGAGTAGCACATCGATTTGTACCTCATGTCACCGTACTTCGATATGCCGTTTAATGGACTTATGCGACCACTCGATATTCTATTATGACCTCTGTGACAACCAACCCGTGTGGCAATCATACCCGGTCTCACATACACACAGTTTCGACCTCACAGCGGAAAATTTATCTATACCGACAATTCTTAACCTCTGACCCAGAGTCCCCAACGAAAATAAAAACAAACAAGGAGAGAACGGTGGGCCCACTTTACATATATTTGAAACTTTGTTTTGTGCCGTTTAACCTATCGGCTGTCCCAAATCAAAACACAGTAAAGTAACATTAAAAAAAGCTGATTTTATTATGCCTTACCTAACTATGAATCTACAGCTGAATATGATTCTTGTGGATAGTAGATAAGATTACTGTCTACATTTTTGCATACTAAAACTTTCAAAATATAATTCGATGCACGTTGTATAACAGTTACTAAGTTTGGAATGGGATCTGTGTAATAGTAGACAAAGTTTTGTAATGAAAACCTCAGATTCCGTTGATAACAGCTTTAATCTTGCTTTTTTGTCATTAAGTATTACAATGATTCGCAGTTTTTACGTATTGATGCTAGCGTGACAAATTTAGAAATCGAATAACAAAAATATGTGCGGGTGTAAGTAAAATAAATTTAGGAGTCAGGTACAGTATTACTTAAACGAGTAACTTGATGCCATTTAAAATGATCAGGCGTTTATGCAGCGCAGACATCTTCCCCCCCGTTGAAAGACTCCTTTCAACTGCGTTAGTCGTCATCCGGTAAAGATGTAGGCAAGGGGCAGATCCGTGTGAGAGGCCTCCTGAAGCAGCCTCTGGTAGTCTCCACGTCTGCGACTCGTGTGACGCCGTCGGTTCCAGGGAACAGGCGGCTGACTCGTCCCATTCGCCAGCTCAGTGGTGGGACGTTATCCTCCTGGAGAAGAACTAAATCTCCAACTTGCAGGGATGCTGAATTAGTACGCCATTTGGAGCGCTGTTGTAGTTCAGCTATATATTCCTTTTCCCAGCGCTGCCAAAAATGCCGATGAATCTGTTCAAGCTTCAAGTAACGTTGAAGGTTGTTCTGGTTCTCGTGCTCGAGCGATGGACCAGGCAATGCATTTAGGGCACGCCCTATCAGAAAGTGACCGGGAGATAGGAAATGGTAATCGTTAGGGGAAGGGGAGAGTGGGCACAAAGGTCGACTATTAAGCACAGCTTCCACTTGTGTGAAGAGAGTACATATCTCCTCAAACGTTAAATGATGGTTCCCCATAACGCGTTTTAAATGGTATTTCGCGGATTTAACGCCGGCTTCCCAGATGCCGCCGAAATGTGGAGCATACGTGGGAGAAAACACAAACTTTATGCCTTCATTGGTAGCAAAATTAACTACAGGTTCATGATTAGTTTTAAGAAAATTGCCAATCTCTTTAGCTGCCGCAACAAAGTTGCGACCGTTATCGCAAAATATCTCCGCTGGCTTACCTCGACGCGATATAAATCTGCGTAACGTCATGATAAACGCGTCCTTGGACAAATCACTGACGGCTTCCAGGTGCACACACTTATAGCGAAAACATACAAACAAACATAAATAGGTTTTAATTAGTCGTGCACCTCGACCCTTTCTATTTAGTGTTAGGAACGGACCAGCGAAGTCAACTCCCACAGTACGGAATGGAAAATCAGGTATGATGCGCTGTGCAGGTAAATTTCCCATCATGGGAGTTAATGTTTTACCTTGTATACGTCTACATCGAACACAAACATGTACTGTGCGGCGGGCCAAATGCCTACCATTTATAGGCCACACAGTCTCTCTTACACATGCCAGCAACAGCTGAGGCCCAGCATGCATATTGTGTAAGTGTTCATATTTAAAATACAATTTAGTGAGTGGATGAGAAGCGTGTAAAAGTATAGGATGTTTTTTAGTATAATTGTAATTAGATAATTCTATCCTACCACCGACCCTCATCACCTTGTCATCGTCCAAAAAGGGTGAAAGTGACAAAAGTGTTGACTTGCTACTTAAAGTTTTATTTTTTAACAAAAGATTGTACTCTAGAGCAAATGAAGTTTGCTGAGCAATTTTACATAAGCTAATAAAAGATAATTCTAATTCGCTAACAGTTAATTTACCAAATAATTTATCTTTAGGACATTTATGTCTTGTGTTATGTATGAATCTATTGACATACGCAAATACACGTCTCAGTTTTAAAAACGATGAAAACTTATCTATTTTTAGAATTTCTGTTTCTGGTTCCTGGACAACAGCGGAAGTGGACTTCATCTCAGGTAAGTCTGATTCATTTATTAATTTCTTTAAATAGGGCCAATCGGATTCAGGCTGTATAAGAAAGGTTGGACCTGACCACCAGAAATTAGAATTGATGATTTGATCTGGGCTTACGCCCCTTGAGATCAGGTCAGCCGGATTCTGATCAGTCGGCACATAGCGCCACGACGAACTATCGGTAAGTTCATTAATTTCGGCTACCCTATTAGCTACAAATGTTTTTAACTTTGCAGAATTACCATTCAACCAGCTGAGGACAACGCTGGAATCGCACCAGTAAATGATGCGATTGACATCACATCGCAGAGAGCTGGTAACTGTCTTACACAATTTTGCAGCTAATAGCGCAGCGCAAAGCTCCAGACGCGGTATTGTTATAGGTTTCAACGGCGCCACCTTAGACTTAGCACACAGTAAATTTACCTTTACCTCACCAGCTAAGTTGTGTGACCGTAGGTACACACAGGCACCGTAAGCGACTTGAGAAGCATCACTAAAGGTATGTATTTCTATATAATTAGGAGCTTCGCATAATGTTAAGCGCGGGATCTGTAAATCTGATAAAGAATGTAAATTGCCAATGAACTTGTTCCAGGATTCCAGGATATCGGAACTAACTGGTTCATCCCAACCCTTCTTGTTCAGCCATAAGGACTGAAGTAACATTTTAGGTATAATTACACATGGGCTGAGAATTCCAAGAGGATCAAAAATCTTGAATGATGCAGACAGTATCGATCGCTTGGTAACCACATCATTTTTATTGGGAATCTCAATCGATATTTGAAGGGTATCGGTTTTAGGATTCCAATTTAATCCTAAAGTATTATTAGATTCACTTAAACTAACCTTATCATTCTGATCAATGACTGATGATGATAAAATGCTTGGTAAATTCGATCTGAATTTACGTAGTTTAAAGCCACCTGACTTTAAAGTGTCTGTCACCTTGCGTTGAATGTATAATAGCTTGGACTCGTCGTTTGATCCGGTGACCAGATCGTCGACGTAATGGTCGTGTTTAATAATATTACCTATAAGCTGGTCATCGCAATCCTCTGCCAATACTGACAAACACTTGGTGCTCAAATATGTAGCACTTGCAAGACCATAAGTTACGGTTTTCAGACGTAAAGTTTTGATAGGATTGGACTCATCACTTCTCCAAAGTATTAATTGTAAATTACGATCCTTTTCATTTAATTCAACCATTCTAAAGAATTTTTCAATATCAGCTGTCAAAATATATTTGTACTGACGAGCCCGAATCAAAATAGAAAAGATTGAGTCTTGAACATTGGGACCGACCATCTGCAGATCGTTCAGAGAGAAACCTGAGGAAGTTCGTGCCGATCCATCAAAGACAACACGAGTCTTTGTCGTTTCACTGTTTTGCTTATATACTGCATGATGGCAAAGATAATAGGATGGAACGGGATTAGTAGTCGGACATTCCTCTAAATGACCTAACTCTAAATATTCTTGAATGAAATTGCAATATTTCAACTTTAATTCTGGATTCTTACGGAAACGTCTTTCTAAATACAACAATCGTTTCTTAGCCATAGCGTAAGAATCTCCTAAACAATCTGGAGTATCAATTAGGGGCAGCCTCACACAAAATCTACCCGATTCTAAACGATAATTATAACGATAAAAATGGTCTTCACATGCCTGCTCAATTTTGCTAAAATATTGCTTATCTGGAACCTGCTCAAGTTCCCAAAACCTTTTCAAATGAGAATTAATATTGGAATTATTGCATTCGTCACTATCACTAATTGAAACATGACACGGAATATTTTTAGGTGACGAACAATTCCTTACACTTGGAGAAATTGGGCCGGCAACGAGCCAACCTAGCTTTGAGCTACGAAGCTGGGGCATATTAGCACCTAATGCAAGCTGATCACATCCGAGTAGGTCCCAAAACAGGTCTGCACCTATCAAGACGTCTATGGCTGAAGGCCGATTAAAGCTAGGATCAGCTAGCTGTAGGTTGGTTGGAATATTTAATTGACTAATGTCTATAGATTGTTTTGGAATAACACTTGTTAATTGGTTTAATACATAAAATGACTGTACAACACTATAGTCATCATTAAGAGAATTTAATCGGGCAATACAACTTTTGTTTACGTATTCCGCTAAGTTGTTGCCTATACCGATAACGTTTATAGTATTAATAGCACATACCTGTAATGATAACTTGTTCATAAGTGACTGGCTAATAAATGAAGACTGACTGCCACAGTCTAACAAAGCACGCACTCGAAATTGTTTGTTTGTTTGTGGATTGATAACATTAACCATAGCTGTTGATAAAAGAATGTGATTTTCTATAAAATTATCACTAATAGAATTATTTACTGATATTTCAGTTGAACCACGATCTGTGTTGGTATTATTGCTGCTGACTGTACTAGCATTACTTGCACTAGTATTGTTTAAATTAGGGGAATGCAAGAGTGAATTGTGCCTACGCTTGCACTCACGACAGGGACCCAACTTGCAGTCACGTGCACGATGCCCAGTTCGTAAACAATTGGAGCATAAGTGCAACTTAAATGCTTCATCTCGTCGTTCCTGAACGCTCTTCGCAAGGAATGTAGGGCAGTCGTATATCCAGTGGTCACCCTTACAGACAACGCACTGCTCAGCGACAGAGCCGGTGTTCTGAACTGTAGATGAAAAGGATTTAGTACTACGAGAATTGTTATTATTGTTTTGACGTGATTGTGTGACCTTGGGTATATCAGACTTGTTTTGATTCATAGTTTCTAACACATCAGCGCGATCAGTTAGGAATTTATTGAAATCCTTTAAAGCAGGGAGATTGGACAAATTATTACGATGTTCTTCCCACTTCATGGCAGTACGATTATCTAATTTTGGTATAAGAATTTTAATAATTATCATTTCAAGCAGTTCATCTTTCGTTGCTAAACTTGACAATGCTCGCAAGTTTTTAGTTACGTGGTCAACTAGAAACCTCAGTGATTTGTCCGATTCACGTTTGTGTTGTTGTTGTGTTGATTCGAAATATATCAATGAATTAAGGTGTTGATTTATAAGTTGGCGCTTGTTATCGTAACGATCGCACAAAAGCTGCCATGCAGTTTTATAATTATTTTCAGAAATCTCTAAATTGGAAATAATTCGCGCGGCTTCCTTTTCAAGATACGATACCAAATAATGGAACTTGTGAATAGGTTTAATGCGTTCATTGTTATGAATAAGCGATAAATAGGTATCTCGGAACTCAAGCCAGCGGAAATAAGCGCCATCAAACTTTGCGATTTGTATTTGTGGTAATTTAAAATCAACATGATGACATTGAAAAGACAGATCGTTATGACATTGTGATGTATTGTGCAAATCAGATTCGTTTGAAGTATTTTTGTACTTATCAAGTTGCTCTTCAGCAATTGCAAGATGTGAAGTGAAGATCTGCTCAATTTCATCACGTTCGTCGATCTCGGAGTCCATATTATCGCAATTAATGACCTCAATCTGAGCCTGTAGTTCATCAAATTTGCTAGACATAGCTCGTATTTTACCAATACTAATTTCTAACTCTTTAATTTGGGTTTTATTCAATTTTGAAGAGCATACTCCATCTAAATATTTTTTAAACTTTGTTAAACGACCTTTGACCGAGCTACGCTTAGCAAACAGTTCCTTCAATTGTTTTGCATTACAGTCTTTATCTTCGCTTAAAGACATTTTGTTAAATACTAATAGCAACAACAAACGATAAACTAGCACTGAGAACTTTACGAAAAATGCTTATTGTTAATTGAGTTCTAAACAGTAACGCAAAATGAAGGAATAAAGTTATATGTTTAGAATCTTATCTGATACTCCTTCGGCGGCACCTGAGGCCCGAACGCAGCCACGCGACTGCAGCTCGGCAGCACGTCGATGCACCGACGTCACCCGAACGCGGCTAGCGGTAGCTGGCAGCGTCAGGCAGCGATGGAGTTTCTGAAATAGTCGGCCCAAAATATTTGAAATAATGTTAACTACAATAATGGCACGAACTATTGGGAGGGTGTCTATGAGAAAAATTGACAATATTACTAATTGGTGTTTAGATACTCAAGTATTGTTCATTTATGAACTTATTTTAAGGAATGTACTGGTATTTTAAGAATTTATAATTTTACAAATGATGACGTAGGTAGTTGTCACACTGAACAATGGATTTAAATTACACTATTTTACTATATTTACTGGTTATTTACTTGAAATAAGCTTTAAATTTGCTAGATACTTTGTTGAACTAATGAAATACACAAGTGGAATGTACCAAACAGCGACCCTTTTGATAGGAAAAATAGGTATAGCTGTTAGGGTAAACTATGGGAATGGCACTTAACTGATAGGCGAGACGGCTGCTTCCGGCTGCATTGGTCCTCGCTGATGGCTGTTGGCACTGATAGAAACACGAGCTGTTCTACAAATGTTGACGGAATCCTCGAAATGGCGTGGCAGGCTGACGGTGAACCCCGACGTGGCGTCGTCGTAGAAGCTAAGGCTGGGCGCGGCGCGTTCTGCTGACCGACCTGGCTGGCTTAGTTGTCTTCTTTGATAGTGTTCCTGCGTCTGTAGTCCTCCACAATCAATCTTTGGTAGATTTCCTTTTGACGAGAATTCTTTGTCTTCGTACTTCGATCCGAATTTTGCAAATCCGTCCTGTCACGGTCGCCAATTTTAATGTGTAATAGTAGACAAAGTTTTGTAATGAAAACCTCAGATTCCGTTGATAACAGCTTTAATCTTGCTTTTTTGTCATTAAGTATTACAATGATTCGCAGTTTTTACGTATTGATGCTAGCGTGACAAATTTAGAAATCGAATAACAAAAATATGTGCGGGTGTAAGTAAAATAAATTTAGGAGTCAGGTACAGTATTACTTAAACGAGTAACTTGATGCCATTTAAAATGATCAGGCGTTTATGCAGCGCAGACAGGATCCAACACTAATCATTGCCCATGGAAATTAAACCAAAACACAGTAAGTATAAAAGACATTATTAGGTTTTGATGTTTTTTTAAACTTTTAGTTATGATAAAAGTTATGATAAAGAAAATGAGTAAATAAATATTCTAAGTTCGTATCTAAAAACTATTGCAGTAAAACACATTAACGAGAATTAATTATGTTTATTATTCTAAGTCTTAGAAGGTGAAGTAATTTAATGTGAAATGTTCCAAATTATAGTAGAAAACGAGGAATTAATAACAAATACAGATAAACTCAAAATACGAAATAAAAATTTGTGTTTGTGTAGGTATCTGTATACACACGCAAGATATATCATTCGTTTATTAAGTCCGAAGACCTGTCATTAACTGGTAAATCTTGCCAAAATTTATTTCTGGACTCTGGCATCAATTTTACCAGCAATGTAATTATTTCCTCCTTTTTGGATGTCTTGATGCCACGAGGTTCGTTCCTGAAAGCGGGCCACACTGAAGGGTAAATTTTTCTTATCATAAAGTCCAAATGAACGAACGGCTCATTGAAAGAGGTTTTATACAACATATGACGCATACCTCGAACGAATTTGACCTGAACGATTGAGTTCAACTGAAAATTCCTCAAAGGGTCGCTATTAGATCGAGGTTCTCTTTTCTTTTGCGGCCAATCGTGGTAATTTTGGGGCTCTACAATCCTTATTTTTATTCGAGCTTGACGGAATAAACTTTTCAAGTCCTCAAAATCAAACACTGCCTGATTACGGTGCATCTTTCTCTCTATGGGCGTCTGGATTTACATGGCAAATCCCAGTAATTATTCCAAATATTATGGCGTTCCTCAGGTGTGAATTTCATACATTCTCGTGTACATTTACAATCTTTAGTAATCATTGGGTGTTATAGTTTTTGCTTATTATTTGTTATTATGTTTAATGGAATGGGATTTAATACGTTTGTTCTGTCGGAGACGTCGTTTCTTCGATTATCAGGTAATCTATATCCGGATTGTAATTATCAGCAGAAATTACAGGTCCTGGATAAGCGGTTATAAAATTAAATGCCTTCGGAGGTGAAGTTGAACAAGGGGAAAATGAAGTTTTGGAAGGGACGTTTTCTTTGGAAATTCGTGCAAAGTTTTCTTGAGTCATTATACATTTTTGGATATTTATACAGCTCTCTTCCGTCGGAGGAATCTGAATTAGATATTATATCAGGGCTAAAATCGGGATCCACAACAGAGTCGTCACAACTTTCTTTGAGGTCAGATAGAGTAATTAAATCATTTGAGTCTGTCTGCCCTTGCATCTGATATGCTTCTTCACGTCTACTGGTGCCTTCAACCAAACTGAAAGAAAAAACCGTGCAAAGTTCAAAGGGCAGTCATGTAAAAAAAATAAACATACACATAACACGCGCTGCTGCCGCACTGCTAGCGACGTAATATACACATAAATAAAACACTTTTAAATGCATATTTACGTTAATGAAGGAAAACAAACCTACACTGAATTAAATAAATTTTAATCTGCATGCATGAGTACGAATATTCAAAGTTATTATGTTTAATGTAAAAAAGTATGTAAAAAAGTATTGTGTTTAATGGGTACTAACCTGTTATTATTCTCTCCTTCCGAACTTAAAATCAAATCATCAGGGTTTGCTTTGAGAGCAGCCTCGAGGATTCTTTTACTTCTACTCATTTTGCTCTAATAAACACTCAAAAATCGTTCAAAAATAAAAACGACGAAATACGCACGCGGAGCACGCGCAGACAACCAATTCACGTCCAGTTTTATCCAGTACTGGCCACGTACTGGCAATCGGCGCAACGCTATAAATGAAGGCAGGTACCGCCCCGCCCCTCTCCCGAAAAGATAGCAGCAATTTGATGTTTTCTCATTAATTTAAACCCTAATTCCTATAGATAGAAACTCCGACGGGTGTGTGCTATACTGTGTAACTTTTAGATTTTATTGTCTTTTAGACATATTAATTTAAAAAAAAACCTAGCAAGTGTCAATTCCCAATCCAAAACAAAGTAAGTACGTGTGCCTTGCTGTGTTTTAAACTGGTTATCAGCTCTTACTAGGTTTTTGATTTGGGGCTTGCGGTTTAGTCTGTGCACTTACTAGGTTTTATGGTTTCGCTATATTGGGAATGGAGGCCTTTATTGAAAAAAGGGCTTTTGTATATTGTGGGCATTTACTGTGTTAAAAGCATGGTGTAAAAATCTTGATTTCGACAAAAATGTCCCTTACTGTGTTTTGATTTGGGACAGCCGCTATGTCTGCCGTAAATTATAAACACTGGTGATATATGTGTAAATGACAATGGACTGAGAACATCACCGTATATAGCACTGCCTGCTAACCATACAGATATAAATTACACTACCAGGAGAGCATTCTGCAAAGCAGTTCCTTTTCGCCTATACCCTTAGGGGAACGATTTATGTCAACAAAAAACAGCGGATGCCATCTACATAGATTGTAAAATAAAATCTATCACTATTACTGACACTACCAGGAGAGCATTCTGCAAAGCAGTTCCTTTTCGCCTATACTATATATACATGCTAGATGCCCTTGATAGGTTGCAGCGGCGTGCTGTCCGTATCATAGGTGACCTTGAGGCTACAAAGACCCTTGAATCTCTGATATTACGCAGGGACGTAGCCTCAATGGCTGTCTTTTACCGTTTGTATCACGGTGAGTGTTCAGAAGCACTCTTTCAACTCATCCCACCCTCTCCTTTCCTATCCCGAACAACACGTGCCGGGTTAAAGTGCCACGCTTACACAGTTGAGCAGATACCGTCACGTACGAAAACGTTCGGTACATCTTATCTTTGCTGTACCATAAAGATGTGGAACTCACTGCCAGCTCACGTGTTTCCTTCCTCCCTTGATCCTGGGTCCTTTAAGCGGGGCGTGAAAAAGCATCTCTCAATGCCGTCAAAGTGAGGACCGTCATGTCACATTGCCTAACCAGCAATTGGGGATGATAGCCTTCCCAATAGGACTTCACTGTCAGCTTACCATCAGGCAGCGTGGTCATTTTGATAGGTTCTTTTTAATAAAAAAAAAAATACCCTTAGGGGAACGATTTATGCCTACAAAAAACAACGGATGCCATCTACATAGATTGTAAAATAAAATTTATCACTATTACTGAAATGGAAAACAAACTTTGTACAAACGCTGTTACCAGTACTGAATTATATGGTATGGAACGTTCTCGAAGAAATATTAGTTTACCTTTCGTGAAGTGGAACGCTTTTCCTGAAGTCAATAAGTAAGGCCATTGTGAAAAGTTTACTGTATGAAATCCTTGACCAATTTCGATTCACTTAATTTTAACTTATTTAATGACTTTTAGTTAGAAATTATACAATTAAATTGTCTCTTAATAAACCACATTATTACCGAGTAATACTTGAAGGCAGTCGTATGGTAAAATTTGTGCGTATTGATGAAGAATGCTTATGACCGAACCGGCTAGTAGTCGTTGCTAAACTAGGAAAATACAGATATTTAAGGCGATAAGTGTGCCCAATTTTGATGTGATGTTACAACTCAGCACACGCATGTTCAGTTTCAGTGAAACTTTACTGTCCAAGCACGATGACACAAAAAAAAATACATTAACGATACCAATTATATTTTATTTTTGCAGTAGGTTCTAAAATTGATGTGAATAGCAGTCACAATAATTATTACATATTGCTACTTTTGCTCTTTACTAAGATTTCATTATTTGAAACCACTGATATAATGTAACAAATAATCACTTGCTAAATAAAGTTTAGATTGTAATGATGTGGAAATTAACCCAAACAGTCGTGTTGCTATTTAGCTAGATAACATTATAAAGAGAAGTTCACTATTCCAAACTTTTCAGTTAAAAAGGGATACCTTATGATCGCCGCAATACATAGGACTGGCGGCGGGCGAACACAACTTTGCTATTAAATGAAATATGCATGTTATTATTTTGTTATTGTATTGAATGGTCTGTACTTTGTTTAAGAATAACATTCAACAAAATTGTGAAACCTACTCGTCAATAGTTTATTTGAATGTAATATGAATTTATCGTTATAAGGTAGTCGTTAAATGAGCGACTTTTTAATACATTCAGGCAGGCAGGAATTGATTTCTTGACTAACAACATTTGTGTAACGGCTCTCGATGGTGTAGTTATTCGAAAAATATGTAAAACACTACTGTTGTTTATATTGCTACGTTGTTTTTCAAGGGTACAACAGCAGTGATCACAGAGTGACTTTGTGACTGAGACCTACCTCATAAGTACGTGATATATCACATATTAGTACTGACTGATTTGTAAATTAATCGGTTACAACTTACCTATCGTAAGCCGCCTTGACTAACATACATACATACATAAACTCACGCCTTTTTCCCGTCGGGGTAGGCAGAGACAACGGAACGCCACTTGTTTCTATCCTTACAGACCTCACGCACTTCTTCTACACTTATTACTCTTTTCATACATGCTCGCCGGTTTCGGGTACTTCGGACCTTGCCGTTTTTTAGGACGTCTCCAATTTGGTCAAGGAATGTCCGACGAGGTCTGCCGCGACCGACTTGCCCACACACATTTGCCTTATAGATCCGATTCGTCATTCTTTCTTCACTCATTCGCTCCACGTGTCCAAACCACTTCAGCATTCCTTTCTCAATCCTAGTCACGACATCTTCTTTCAGACCACTATTCTCTCGTATAGTTACATTCAGAATTCTATCAATCAGTCTCATACCACAAATACTACGCAATGATCGCATCTGAACTGCGTTAATTCTACTTTCATGTTTCTTCTGCCATACCCAACTCTCACTTCCGTACATCAACGTGGGGACAAGCACTCCATTATGAACCGCCAATCGCGCCTCTTTTGGTACACTCTGGCCGTTCATAAAGACATACAGTGCTCCATTTACACGATTGCCCACAGTCACTCTCCTTTCAATATCTTTTTCACATTTTCCGTCTCTTGTAAACACGCTACCCAAATATACAAATTCTCTTACTTGCTCTACTTTTTCATCTTCAATCGCAATATTACACTCAGTCAAACTTTCATCTTTTTCAAACACCATCACTTTCGTCTTTCTTGCATTCATTTTCATACCTTTAGCTCTAAAGCTCTCATTCATGCAGTCCATCATTTCTTGCAACTCATTCGCCGATGAAGCAAGAATTACTTGATCATCGGCGTACGACAGGCACTTGACACGCAAATCTTCCATATCGATCCCACATTCATTTTCTCTCATATCATTCATGCAGCTATCCATGAACAAGTTGAACAACCAGGGAGAAGCTGGATACCCTTGTCTGACACCTTTAGAGATCTTAAACCAGTCCGTATAGGCACCATTAATTCGGACGCAGGCTCTAGAACCCCTATGCAGGGATTTTAGAGCCCTAATTATAAAGCTGTCCACCTCATACATGGATAACACCTTCCATAAGTCCTTTCTATTCACCCTATCATAAGCCTTTTGTAAGTCTATGAACGCGCAATACACCTTCTGGTTTTTTGCCAGACATTTTTTGGTGACGTAGCGCAAGGAAAAGACTTGGTCCGTACATCCCATTCCCTTCCAAAATCCCGCTTGCATGTCTCATATCTTGTCATTCGTTATATTCACTACTCTGTCAATCAAAATTCTGGCATTCCTTTTTTCCAACAACACTAAGAAGGCTGATTCCGCGATAATTTTGACATTCCTGCTGCGAACCTTTGCCTTTATAAATTGGGACAAGCACTGCCTTCGTCCAGTCATCTGGAACTTGGCCCTGTTTTCAGCATAGATTATAAAGGCGATGCAGCAGGTTTACTATGAGTCCGTCGCCAGCCTTCAACATCTCAATCGTCACTCTATCACACCTAGCAGACTTGCCTGACCTCAAACCTTTTAACGCTTTCATAATTTCATCCATTCCAATTTCATCACTAGGGCTCCCAAACATATCTGTCATCTCTTCGTGTTCTAATTCACTCACATCATTCTCAAATAAGCTCTCAAAATAATTCTTCCAGCACTCTAGTATTTTTCTTTCTTCATTCATGACTTCACCTCTTTCGTTCCTAATCACTTTCATCGATGTTTTCATATTTTTACCCCGCGCTTCTTTTACGAGTTTCCAAAAGAGTTTTATATTCTCTCGGAAACTTGCGCCGAATAGTTCCTCATATTTCTCCTTTTTCTCATTCTGCTTTCTCTCTATACATGCTTTAACTTTAGCTTTCACACATCTATATTTCATCTTCATTTCTTTAACATTATCTTTATTTATGCCACCGCTCGCTCTATTGACTAACTTATATTAAAGCATGTTACATTCTTCTTTCTCTTAGCGTTATCCCAGTTTCAGTCTGGGGTCCGCTTTTCTAGTCTAACCGGATTTGGCTGAATATTAGCTTTTCCACGAAGTGACTGCCTGTCTGACCTCCGCAACCCGAAGGGATAGCGATATTCCATGGTTTAGACTAGTGTCAGTTTGTTTAGAAGGTACTGACGCCCTGTAACGACTGTCAAAGATCTTCATGACAACCGGGACCGACGGCTTAACGTGCTCTCCGAGGCATGGGACAAGCGATAATTAACAATTCAATACACACATAACTCCGAAAAGTCATTGGTGCGCGCCGTGGATTCGCACCTGATACTCTCTGCATGGCAGTCTGTTGGTATATCCAATCGGCTATCGCTGCCTTTTTACATTATTTTATTTATTTAGTTTTATACTAAAATACATTTGCGTGTTTTTACGGTGCCTGAAACTATTAAGATAGCTTCGTGCAATAATTACCCAACGTATCCCATAAGCCGCTTGCATCGATTTGATGTAGTTACGTAATTGTCAGTAAATTGGTTTGATGATGGCACGTTAAGGGGACCAATATTCGCACTCGAAGGCTCATGTTTAGGTTACGATAATTACTATGAACATTTTTCTTGTTACAGGTGCACACGTCTGGTTAAATCAGTATAATATTGTACCTTGTTTGGGGTTACTTATAAAGTATTGAGTATGATAATAAAATGTTATGACACGTCACACTTCTGTCGAAAAACAGTTCTATGGCTTATTTCTATGTAGCCAGATGTTTGATAGTTTTAACTAGGTGTTTGATATGTGCTTTCTTGGCATTCATGTGCTATAATTTCTATTATGGCAAAACGTGTGGCGTAGTGGTATAAGCGGTTGCTACCCCGATTATAATTGCACTGAGTGGGATGAGTTTGGTTTCCAAATGAGTGACGCTGTGTGTCATCTTCAAATTATTGTTTTTTTTTTATTATGGGTGTAATTGTGCCCGTTAATTGCTTTCTTGTAAAGTAACTTGCGATACAGGATTTATTAACAGCACGGAGTGAAGTCAGTTTAAAAACAATGCAGATGCTACAATGAATTCAACTTTATGATAAGGATCTAAGTAAGGAACAACTAAATTACATTCAATAAAGTATTCTATCTTGCAATTATCTTTAAATATCACCGAATTGGTGCAGGTTTCCAATACATAAGTAATGGCATAATGATGTGGTATGGAACTTCAGAGTAAGGGCGCGTAGGCATTCGGAGGTGAAAGGATTTTTTTTTTAAATTAAACTTTAAATCAAAGCAATATTGTTCATATTTGTATAAAACTGTTATTTCATAGGCACTTGAACCTGGTGGCTTTATGACGATGGGCCATTTACTTACGTGCCCCACAGGCCAGACAGGTCGTCTACGCTTGACGACCTGTATGAGGCAAGGCCAACTTCCATTCCAGGGGCCGAGTGTTGGACACGATAAGTAAGTATTTTAGACCTAATTTTTTTCTTATTGGCGGCTCGTTCCGTTTTTGACCAAGCATAAATTTTAACGTATTTTGTCGTTATTGTGTAAATAGAATAATGTTTATTTTCTAATTAGGTTGTAACTTTACCTAGATGTCTACAAAATTGCTTGGGGGGCTCCTGAAGTCTTTGAAGTTTCTGATACTAATTCAAATGTAACAAGACACTAGACATGTTTCCAAGAAAATTTATTTGTTATAATACAAGTTGTCTAGTATTAAGTTGTAACTTTTAAACATGAAAGAGATATATATTATGTGATGAGCATATCATTTATCAGGTGTTAATTTACCTTAAGTCTTTTCATACAACGTCTTTTGCTCAACATTTCATCTGTAAACAGAAGGATGAATAAGAGCTCTCTTGCTTACTTTGGCTCTAACTAGAAGGTCATTTAAAAGATAGCGAGTAAAGTACGTTATTTCCTTACCAGATCGTTTCTGAAATTTGCCTTATATGACTGCTCTCAATATCATCTATTTGCAGCAATAGATTTATAGCTCACAGGATGGATAAAGCAGAAAATAGAAAGGGTGGTACATTGAAAGATGCAGCAGAAATATGCTATTTCCGTGTCAACAACATAGTAGGAGTCGTGAAAAGCGCATAGTTTTAGGCTGGCCTTTGTGAAAAGTGGCCTTTCGAGTGGATCAACCTTCAAAATGGACAGGACAGTAAAGATTGCGTGATCTGAGGCAGAATCAAGCAACAAAATGCCGGAAGGTGACTATTTTTGGTTTGTGTTACTTTGTCACACGCTAATTTGTCCGTTTACACTCAAATTAATAAGGCACTTAACGATCAACATTTTATCTCAAACGGTGAAAGAAGCCATCCCATTAAAATAAACGTAGGTATAAGAACGCGAAAAGTACGAAGTCGCTCCTGCATTTATAACAAGGTAATTTCTGTCATAAATATCGTGCAAAATGAAGTATTTTCCTTTCATAGCTAAACAAACTCAAATCGTATATAAATAAATAATTATAATCTTCACGCAAATCTGAGAACAAAAAAGTTCCTCAGATGTTTATCGCTCCGTATGATTTGCAGGAAACAATTCACACGCTAATTTGTACGTTTACACTCAAATTAATAAGGCACTAATGGCAAGAACCTAAACGATCAACATTGTGTCTCAAACCGGGAAAGAAAACATCCCATTAAAATAAACGTAGGTATAAGAACACTAAAAGTACGACGTTGCTCCTGCATTTATAACAAGGTAATTTGTGACATAGAAAACGTGCATATTAGAAGTATTTTCCTTTCATAGCTAAACAAACTCAAATCGTATATAAATAATTATAATATTCGTGCAAATCTGAGAACAAAAAAGTTCCCCAGATGTTTATCGCTCCGTATGATTTGCAGGAAACAATTAAGGAAAATGTTTTCTGTTTAACAAGATTTCGTGATATCCGTTCTGAACTAAGCAATATTTTGTATTATTAGAATGTTATTTGCAAGACGTTTAATAAAACATCGTACCATTATCGCCTGAAAGGCCAACGCATATAAATTTGTACCTTGAGCATCTTTCCTTTTTATTAAAATATGATTTTTTGGCTGTGATATCGCCCGATTTCAAAATTATGAAATGGCCAACTATGGCTCTTGCTTATCTAGTAAGAACCTGGCGTAACATATGTTTTTTATACTTAACTTTATTGTGGTTTAGAAGTTTAGAGACAAATAATTCTATTCACACAACATAAGAAACTATGATCCAGTTTAAAGACAAAAGATGCACCCTCACTTGCGAAACACCTATATATGTACAGTTGCCGATGCTAGCACGAGAAGTTTACACCTTTAGGTATGTATATTTCTAACTGAGCATCAGTTAATGCAACTTAAAAACTTACGATAGGTATAACAATCTATATTTCCTTAAATAGATACAAAAGAGCGTTAAGTTAAACGGATTTCATTCGAATACAACCTACAAAGATACTAAATCCTATTACGAGCTAAGATTTTATCTTTATTTTCTAATTGTATTCTTTATATAAATATTTTCTGTTTCGTGTTGACTTATCATTGGGGATCTTAAGATGGATGTTCTACTTCGCACTCATAAATAGTTAGTACTTATTTTAAATTGGTTTTTTTTATTTTAATATGAAATCTGAAAACTAAGAAACCTACAATTTATTAATACATTTATACTATGTCAAGTAATTAAATACATGGCCAAGCCATACCTTTCAATAAATCAAAGCCATCGATGCGATTGAATATATTCTGCTAGTAGTCATATTAGCGATAGCCAACGCGATGCAGTCATGGCTGGGTTTTTTATTCTGCGAATAATACTGCGCATGGCGTTAATATCAGAATAATAACTAGAATCATATTCCGAGCAAAAAGGTTAAATTCAGCAATGCTCTAGAGAAAAAACCTACCGTAGGTTCTAACCGTATCTTTTTTAGGGTTCCATACCCCAAAATGAAAATACGGATCCCTTATAGGATCACTTTGTTGTCCGTCCGTCTATCAAGACCCTTTTTCTCAGAAACGTGTTGCGGTATCGAACTAAAATTTATAACGAATCGCCAAATCTACTGTCCCTTGAAGCTGTGAAAAAATCAAACTTCTAAGCCAACGCAATCAAAAGATGTACCTTTTCGCAATTTTAAGCATAAACGGCAGTAGCCGTTTATGCTTAAAATTGCGAAAACCGTAACGAAACTCTCAAGGAATCAAAACCTACCAGGTACTTCCCGTGAACTCAGAATCTTGAAATTTGGTACGAAACAATGTCTTACAGCACAGATAAATTTTTACTTACATCATATCATAAAAATATTTTAATAATTTTAAAGTTATTAGCATTTTCTCATAAACGCGTAGAGGCATTAAATTGAAATTCATATCAAATACTTAGGAATATTATACCTTTAAGCTGTAACAAAATCAAACTTCTATGATAACGCAATAAAATGAAACAGCAATTTAAGCCGCATATTTTCTCGCAACTACTCGCAAGGGAATCAAAACCTACAGGGTACTTCTCGTGACCTTAGAATCTTAAAATTTGGTACGGAGCAATGCCTTATGGCACAGATAAAGAAACAATGTGAAAACCGTATATTTAAAGTTACATCATGTAAAAAAAAATTGTATTAATTTTAAAGTTACTACCTCTTTCCTCATGAACGCGTAAAGTTATTACATTGAAATTGATATAAAAAACCTCGTGTCTATAATACCTTTAAGCTGTAACAAATTCAAACTTTACTTTATATTTACTGCAGTGACTAAACGTAACGAAATGCCTACAACGATTTATATGACGAAAGGTATCTTCATTTTGGCCGGTATCAATGCTTTACAGTTCTAAGTGGGCACAGCTGGGTCTCTTAGCAATTAATACACACAGTACAACACACTGTTTATTCGCGGACTCAAAATACAGTATTTTCACAATCTTAATATTATTATGCACACGTGGCTCGGATGGATAACTTTTAGTAACGCGGCGAAGTCGGACGCAGGTAGGCCACACTTGTTTCCTCCGCTGTGTCTGTCGTCAAAGTGTCCGTTGACAGCTCCACGTTCGCTTATAAAAACATCAAATGCCATTGACAGCTGTCAACTGCTGATCTCAGTGTTGCCAACCATCGTATCCGAATACGCCCAAATCTATTAAGATTTGACGTTCCGTTTTCCAATCTCCGACACGGCCATCTTGACACGTCACACGTCCCTGTGTGATGCTCCTGCAAAAGAAAAAGGTTCTGCAATATCTCAAGCTCTTAGCTCGGCCCATCCTGATCATCGTTTAGTTAAAGAATAGGGCTTGTTACGTAATAAACCACAACACTAAGGGTTAACATCAAGTTTATTTCAACTGTATCATACTATCACATTTATTTTATTTTTATTTTATCTTGTTTGAAAAACATACAGTTTTTTTAAAACTAATTACATAACTATTTTAATAACAAGTAACCATTTACATGTTTTCACATTAACTTATTTAATGCTTGATCATTGATTGACTGATGGCCGATGGAACAAGCGTGTCCTAGAGTGGAGACCACGCCTCGGCAAGCGTAAGGTAGGGCGGCCCCCGGCTAGGTGGACCGACGATCTGAAAAAGGTGGCTGGGACAGACTGGATGCGGAAAACTGAGAACCGTGTACTGTGGCGCGTGTTGGGAGAGGCCTATGTCCAGCAGTAGACTGCGATAGGCTGATTGAGATTGAGATTGATTTACTTATTAAAATATTTTACAAATACAGACAAACACAGGCTAACGTAAAAACTTAACAAACTAATCATAGACCGATTTGAACCACTGGTCGGCAAGGATACGTCTATAAGTAGAGGCACTTGTATTAACACTAGAATACTAATCATCGCCTGAGAGGCCGCGTTCGGTTGATTTTTCAAGAATATTTTAAAATGACGTCTATGTATTGCAAGGTGCGTCCGCGCCAATACAGTGCACCCCGTGACGCTGTGGAAAGTGGTCACGGGTTCAGCGAGGAATACGCAGGTATCGAGTTATTGACCTCACGTTCGCCTGGGAGGCGATCATTAGTATTAAAGGTAAGTTTTTAACCAATCCCGTTTCTTAGTTTTTTGCAATTATCTCTTTATTTATTTGATTGATTATTTTGTTTCATAGATGAATCTCGATGAGAACCAGTTAAAAATTTATTTGTAAAACGAAGAATCGGACAGTGAAACTGAATATTACGTTGAGGATTCCGATTCAGACGACAGTGTGGCTGATCCTTCGTGCCAGCTTGAAGATGATCTTCAATATATTGCTCAGAACAATCTGAATTTACCTACTCGAACATCTCAAATACAAGCAAGCACAAGCGCCGCGTTAGAAGCCACTCTAGAAACCTAATCTCGATCCAAACTGCTGTAATTTTGATAGAAAAATATAGTCTGATTTTAATTTACTGTCAAGCCAAATATCTTATAATTACAATGATAATTTTACTTTTATGTGCAATAAAATTTTAAAAATACTTAATTTAGATGCTAAATTAGAGGCTACATGTGACTTTTTATTTATTATTATTATTATTATTCTAAAGACTGTTCAAACAAGGGTAACTTTAAAGGTTGATTTTAAGACTGTAGGGACACATTAATACTAGTGTACCTAATTACCTAATGTACGATTGCGTGATGTATGTGTGTAATGTAAGGTGATGTATGTGTGAGGTAGAGACGGCTGCGTCCGTCGCCTAAGATATTTAGTATGAAATACACGGAGTTACGGGCAATACGTATTTTATTTCTACTCACTACACATTACCTAAAGTGGTGACCCCGTTGAACATTTTAGTTGCGCGTTATAATAAATATTGACATTTCGGACAATGAATCCCCAAAGTGCATATCTACCGGCGAAACCACAGGACACAAAAAGTGAAAAATGTGCGTCGGATGACACAGCGTTGGCTAGCATAACGGTCTCTTCTCGTATTCCGGAATTTTGGGCGGACCAACCACGGCTATGGTTCGTCCAGTTCGAGGCCGCCGTGGCGAGTCAAAAACTAAGTGATGCATCTAAGCAAAACTTAGTGGTTACCAAGCTCAATAAAACCGCCATCCAACAGGTTAGTGACCTTCTGTTGTCCCCACCTGATAGTCAAAAATATGATTCGCTCAAGGAGCGTTTACTACAGGTTTTTGAGGAATCAGAGACAAGGCAGTTTCAGAAGCTTTTGGGAGAAATGGAATTGGGAAGTCAGAAACCTTCTCAATTGTTACGTAGAATGAGAGAGCTCGCCCGAGGTAAGATTCCAGATCCAACGCTACAAATTATGTGGAACAGTCATCTTCCATCGCCAGTGCAGGCTGTTTTAGCGGTGACTGAAGTAAAAGACCTTGAAAACCTTGCAATTGTGGCAGACAAGGTTATGGAGGCTTCGAGACCAACTTCGGAAGTTGCGGAGATAGCTGCCCATACAACCCGCGCGGACGTTAGCACGAGAGAACTGATGGAGATGATGCAGAAGCTAAGCACCGAAGTAGCTGAATTACGGCGTTCCCGATATCCCCAGAAGGGAGGAGATAGAGGAAGGCAATATGACCGTTCAAGGTCACGACCTAGAGATTCTAGCAGGAGCCGTAAACACCCAGAGTGGTTATGTTTTTACCACCACCGGTACGGAGTCAAAGCTGCAAAATGCATTAAGCCCTGCAATTGGAATAAGGCGAAGCCTACACCGCAAGCGGAAAACTAGACGCGATACAACCTAGGGCGGTGGATTGTGTCGGTGCGCCTAATTACCGCCTATGTGTGACGGACAAGAAAACCGGTCTTCGTTTTCTAATAGATACGGGCGCGGATGTGTCGGTTATCCCAGTGTCGAAAGAGTGCGTTACGAAAAATACCGCGAGTGATAGCTATAAAGTGTACGCGGCAAACGGCACGGAGATTAAAACTTACGGCACACGTACTTTAGTTTTAGACTTAAATTTAAGGAGAGCGTTTAGATGGACGTTTATTGTAGCAGCCGTCAAACAACCGATAATTGGTGCCGATTTTTTAGGCCATTATCGTTTGTTAGTTGACTTAAGCTCGCGGAAATTGAGAGACGAAATAACTCGTCTAAACGTTCTCACTTCAGTTGTAAATGATTGTTTATATGAATCGTCAATTAAAACCTTAGATTGCAATAACGAGTGGCATGAATTGTTACGTAAATATCCGGAGGTGACTAAACCGGTATCGTACCGGGACCCACCTAAGCATTCGGTATATCATGTGATCGAGACGTCGGGACCACCGGTTTACGCGAAGGCGAGACCCTTGCCACCGGATAGATTCGTTAAGGTGAAAGAGGAATTTCGGAGAATGACCGAAATGGGTATCTGTCGACCGTCTATGAGTGCGTGGGCAAGCCCTTTGCACGTAGTACCGAAAAAAAACGGTGAACTTCGGCCTTGTGGCGATTATAGACGGTTGAACGCGATAACCAAGCCGGATCGTTATCCAATTCCTCGTATACACGATTTTAAATACTTATTAGCGGGTAAAAAATGTTTTTTTAGTAAATTAGATCTAAACCGTTCGTACCATTTTATTCCAGTGGCCCCTGACGACATAGAGAAAACGGCAATTATAACGCCTTTTGGCTTGTTCGAATTTCCAAGAATGACGTTCGGATTACGTAACGCAGCCCAATCGTTCCAAAGATTTATGGATACGGTGGTGCTGCGCGATTTAGACTTTCTGTTTAATTATATCGATGACGTCATCATTGTGAGCGAAACAGCCGAACAGCATAAAAAGCATTTAAATGCCGTTTTCCAAAGATTCGACAAATATGGTGTTACTATAAATATTTCTAAGTGTGTATTCGGTCAATCTAAGCTTGAGTTTTTAGGTTTTGAGGTGTCGACGGACGGAGTTCGCCCGCTTGACGACAAGGTCCAAGCTGTGTTAAATTTTCCGAGGCCGCACACCGTCGAGCAATTGCGACGCTTTTTAGGTATGATAAACTTCTATAGATCTCATATTCCTAGGGCTGTAGAATTTCAATCAATACTTAATGAATATTTGCATAACACCAAGAAGAATGATAAAACTATTATTGAGTGGACTGATAAGGCCGACGAGGCATTTAAGAAATGTAAGGAGAGCTTGCAAAGCGCCGCTACATTATCTTATCCTTTACCTAATACTAAATTAGCGCTGATGACTGATGCTTCGAACACTAGTGTTGGTGCAGTCTTGCAACAATATACAAATAATACCTGGCAGCCACTCGGTTATTTCTCGAAGAAATTAACGCAAACAGAAACTAAATATTCGACATACGACAGGGAACTCTTGGCAGTATTTATGGCCATCAAGCATTTTAAAAATCTGTTGGAAGGTCGCGAATTAACTGTGTATACAGATCATAAACCCCTTATTTATTCTTTTACAAAATGTACTAATGATAAAGAAAGTCCCAGAAGGATTAGGCAACTTTCTTATATTAGTGAATTTACCACTGATATACAATATGTCAGTGGTAAGCATAATGTCGTCGCCGATGCGCTCTCACGCGTCGAAACGATACATTGTCCCACGACTATAGATTACGCCGAGGTAGCTAAACTACAGTCAAGTGATACTTACCTACAGCAGGCATTACAAACATCGGCTAGTAACTGCAACTTGCAATTTAAGCAGGTTTGTTTGCCTGATTGTAATACCTCTATTTATTGCGAAACATCAACGCAAAATGTAAGACCTTATTTACCGGAACCATTCAGAAAATTAGCTTTTTATTCTGTCCATAATCTCAGTCATCCCGGCATCAAAGTTAGTAAGACATTAATCAAACAAAAATTCTTTTGGCCAGACATGGATAGGGACATTACACATTGGGCGAGATCATGCGTCCAATGTCAAAAAGTAAAAATCACAAGGCATACGATATCAGGCTCAGGCGAATATGAGAGGGCTGATAAGTTTTCACACGTTCACATAGATATAGTAGGTCCCCTTAGCACGACGGCAGATGGCTATAGATACTGTGTAACTATGATAGATCGTTTTAGTGGTTGGCCTGAGATTTTTCCAGTGCAGAATATTACGGCAGAGACTGTAGCAAGAGTGGTGTTCGAAGGATGGATATCCCGTTTTGGATGCCCTGTTAAGCTAACGAGCGACCAGGGCAGACAATTTGAAAGTGATGTTTTTCAGCAACTAATGAAGTATTTAGGTATTGAAAAAATACGCACGACACCTTACCATCCGCAAAGCAACGGCATGATAGAACGTTGGCATAGAGCACTAAAAGTGGCTCTTATGGCACGTCTTAATTGCAACAGTTCATGGATCGACGAATTACCATCTGTGTTGTTAGGCTTACGCGCCGCTGCTAGAAGCGACAGTGGCGTGAGCGCAGCTGAGTTAACGTACGGAAAGACAATTAGGTTACCGGGTGATTTTTATGACAACAGTAGATTAGGTGTGTCGGACTCGGAATATTTGCAAAAGCTAAGAGACGCCATTAGTCAGTTAAAACCTAGACCACCAAGCCACAGTAATACACGTTCGTTATTTATACCAAGCGATTTGACTACTTGCAAAAGTGTTTTCGTTAGGAACGATATATTACGTAAATCTCTGCTACCTCCTTATGATGGCCCGTACAGCGTCATAAGCAGGAGAGGAAAGGCTTTCGTAATAAAAATAGGCGATAAGGAAACGACTATTTCGATAGATAGGCTTAAACCTGCCTATATAATCGACGAAGAGTCGTCAACAGATTGTGATAGTAGTAGTAATAGTTCTAATAATTTTTATGATAACAATAGGTATAGTTTTTCGCCTGATAATACAGACACTTCTTGCAAAGTTTTATGTCCGAGAACATCGCGCAGTGGCCGCGTTATCAAGCGTCCAATACGTTTTGCTTCGTAAACACTTTTGCAGGTGTCGTCACGAGTATCTATGTGTAATTGAATCTATGAGTATTGTTATTGTATAAGCGTACCTAAATGAATTGCGTAATTTAAAGTAGATATAATACGACTTTGAGTTGTAATGTTATTTACATTAAGTATAATTACTAATAATGAGTAAAACTAAGTAGGTTATAAATTTACATTATAATAAATATTAAAATATAGAATACGATTATATTGCACTTCATTATTTTGCGTATTGACGCATTTTTAGCAATTGAGCATTGCGAAATGTAATAAACATAATTATGTATTAAGTTAAATATGACTACCATGTCGTTTAGTTTATATTAAGACTTTTAAGACATCGGTAACACTGAACACTAGTCGATAACATGGGCGGTACATCCAGCAAAGACCAAGTTATTGCGCAGGCGACCGTGAACAACTCTATGATAACACAGAAGCTGGACACGATGCACTGGATTATCGTCGCAATAGTTATCCTCATCGGTCTCGCAGCCGGATACATGACATGGCGACATTGCAAAGGTTCGGCGAAAGGATGGGTGCGCAGGCAAGTGTTCGCGAGTAACGCCACGCTGGCTAGCGTGCAGGCGGTCCCTCGTCAGCAAGCGCCAACGCCACAGTACGCGTCATAGATCGGCGCCACATTCCACGTCTATCGACCAGTGTTACGTGTCGGTGTCAGTGATGATAAATAGGATTAAGATTCATGTAGTTATACTGGGGTAAATAAATATATATTTTTTCTTTTGTAAAGGGGGGAGTACTGTAGGGACACATTAATACTAGTGTACCTAATTACCTAATGTACGATTGCGTGATGTATGTGTGTAATGTAAGGTGATGTATGTGTGAGGTAGAGACGGCTGCGTCCGTCGCCTAAGATATTTAGTATGAAATACACGGAGTTACGGGCAATACGTATTTTATTTCTACTCACTACACATTACCTAAAAAGACTGAAATTAAAATTTTAAAGAAAATGTGCCATTGCATTTAAATAAACAAGATCTTTCTTTATTATTTTGTTAAATTTAAAACAATTTTTAATGGAAAAGTCTTTCTAAAATCTTGTATCATTTATAAAGAAGCCTTCCGAGCGATCATTAGTATTAAACAGTAAAAAAATAAGGTTAGTACTCTAGGGTTAAAAAGGTCTAGAGCAAAGAGATTGGATAATATACATAGAGGTAGTCCTAGTACTCCCAAATTGAACACAGTCAACTGACGTGTAAGATACAATTTAGACAATTTATGCCATCAAATTATATAACCCTAGTGATTTTTCTTTTATAACAGTTCTATCATGATTTTGAATTTAGCCGTATAATATTTATATCGACTTTTCAAGTGTTGGTATTGGATTTTTCTTGTCTAGACACGCAAAATCCTGCTGTACAGAGCGGGTTATTGTAACGTAATACTCCACGTACATACATATCGTCACGCCTTTTATCCCCGAAGGGGTAGGCAGAGGTATATTTCTACACCTACTTTTCGCCAGATATACTTTAGTCCCACGTAATAAGGGGCGAGCCTATTGCCGTACCGGGCACATGTCCAGATTCCGTGCTGCTACTGAGAATTTCGCGACAGAAAAACCCAATTACACTGCACGACCCAGGAATCGAACCCGGGACCTCCCGATCCCACGCGCACATTTATGCCGCGAGACCAACGAGGTAGTCGTATAGGGTTTGATGTCGAGTTTGCCGTCTCTACGCAAAGATGGTATTTGCATCGTGTTATCCCTTAGTCGCCTCTTACGACACCCACGGGAAGATAGCGGGTGGTGACACTTGTATTCTATGCCGTCAACCACACGGCTAAATACTCCACGTATTGCGTTATAATATCTCGCAGGCGCTTAACGCCAGCTCACCGCAACCGCTCAGGGATTAGGAGATTATTTTTCAATTCTCAGTTATTCCGGTGAAAACGCACTTGAGAATTTTCATGTACTGTAACATTTTATCGAATATTTACAATATAGAGGAGAGGTCAAAACGCTCTTTCTAGTATTGTAACGTGCCTGGGAATGCTTGACGCTGTTTTCAAAGTGATACTTACAGCAAGTAGACAATTACCAATTAATTTTTATTCCACCTAGCGATCACTTTTCGTTGAAATGTTGTGTCACGAGTACCACTACGTTTGCATAAAGAAAGCTGTCAGGTTTTTAAAATCAAGTAGTACCAAAACTTCGAGCGCGGTACTCAATATTAGGTTTTTAAAAGAGATATACACTAGAGCAGTTCCATATTCTTTGACAAGTCAATGCTCAAGTTAGTATGTGTAGTTGTTGCTTCTTCACAAATAGCTGTTATACCTGTCCTAAACTTAAGTGATGAAGAAAAAGTTTTGAAGAAGGGTTCAGGAGAGTTCATGAAAGTCACTTGGTTACGAAACTGCCAGGAAAGCAAGAGTCTGGCTGTGACTAACGTTAACGTGGATAGTATTTTGAAAGATTGCAAAGACGATCTAACAGAAATCGAATCAGAAAAAGCAAAGAAATTGCTGACACAATACGTCGACATTTTCTCAAAGGACGACGGTGACATCGGAAAGACAGGAGTAGTAAAACACACCATCAATACAGGGAATGAATAACCGATCCGTCAACGCCCGCGACGTGTACCTTTTGCCAGGGATAAGGAGGTATAGGATATGATTGAAGATACGAGAAAAACGGGGTTATTGAGCCATCGAACCATCGTCAAGTGACCCAGGTGAGTCAAAAGGTCACCGGCACCCTACGGACTCTTTACCGCCTCAAGAACTTGCTCCCATCCAGGACCAAGACAATGCTTGTACAGACCTTGATTTTTCCGTTGATCGACTATGGTGATGTATGCTACTATGACCTGAATGCAGACCTTCTCAACAAACTCGACCGTCTTCTCAATAACTGCATTCGATTCGTTTTTAATCTTCGCAAGTATGACCATGTGTCTACTTACCGTTCGCAATTGAAATGGCTTCCTATCCGTCTTCGTCACAGTTTGCGTGCTCTCACTACCCTCTATTCTATTCTTATGTCTCCTTCATCCCCAAATTATTTAACTTGTCAATATCACTATCTGTGTTCCAACCACGACCGCAATTTGCGATCGTCTAATAATATCCTTCTTACTGTCCCTTCTCATAACACATCTCTTATTCACTCTTCCTTTCTCGTCCAGTCTATTCTCCTCTGGAATGCCCTCCCTCTAGAAATCAGGATGTGCAAAACCAAGTTCAAATTTAAGGCGAAAGTAAAGGAACTCTTGTTGGCAACACCAGCGGATGTGTTTTAGGATTTGTACCGTAATTTCTATTCACGTTATTTATTATTACGTAGCTACTGTATGGCTTTATGTATTCTTCCTTTAATTCTCATATTGTATGTATTATTTATTGCATATATATCTTATATAGGTAGTATAATTATAATATGTAATATGATATACTTATATATATATGTATGTATGTATTTATAGTGTATGTATGTATATTTATTTAAGAATTATATTATTGTACCTGCATTATAAGTATTTAATACACCTACTACGTTTCTCAGCACCGCTCAAAGGTAGACTGGCAGATAATGCCCATGGCATTAAGTCAACCCGTACACAGATCAGTGTATAAATAAATAAATTAATTATTATCCAAGCAAAACTATATTCGATCAGAAGCTGCTGTGAAAGACATACATTCATAGAGTGTCCATTTAAATCAAGACATTAGTTATTTAATCCAAAGGTTGTATTTTAAATATTGAATGAGCTTTTTAGTTCATATTAAATTGAACACTTCCTTTCTGACCAATGCGAAAATCAAGACTGATTGTACCTCACTGTCTGATTTAAAGGCTTAATGATTTTGGGATTAAGGAAAAGCTACAAGAGCGTTGTTCTACTTTCCTTTAAATGTTGAATTAAATTGTCTTAACGACAATATTAAATATTCCGTTTGTAATCGGCGCTTGTTATTAAAATGTGTTTTCACGTCACATCTACTCTTTTCTTTTTAGATAGATGGCGGCACATTCTTAATACACATAGCATTCAGCGACCATGGTGGCTTTTCACCCATATATTTCAATGGGATATACCTCTTCCCTCTATTCCACCAACCAAATAAACATCGTGTACATTCCAGTCCAAGCTATCCATCGCCCCATCAAATACGTCATATTTAAAATATTGCGGTATTTCTGACTCAATGGACTCGTTCCTGGTAGCTTTGACTTTCGGCGACAGAATGGATAGGTTACACTGAAACGTTTGTAAAAAAGAAAACAGTGTAAAATAACAACGTATTCGCCGATACAGAAAACAGTTATATTCTATGTTTTGAGTACATTCGTATGTTCTAGAATTATTGCGATGCTTTAGTTCTGGCCGTCAATTATATTTGTGATGCAGTCTGTAAGAGAACATTTATTAATTCTGTTAAGATGCTCGTTCGACGGCAATATGCTAGCCTAGTATGTAAGAATTAAATGTATCTGGCAAAATGTTGACGATCACCTCTGTTCACCCTTTCAAAGACATTTATGTTTGAGAATACGGTTTTTTTCTTTTTTTTTAAAGACAACTCCCGCATTACGACTAAATCCTGTGTCGCGGGGGACTTAACAAACGTACATCTAGCGAGGACAATTAACACCCAGACTTGAAACAACAATTTATGGATCACACAAAGTGTTGTCTCGTGTGGGCATCGAACCCACAACACTCGGCGCAGTGTCAAGCAGCGAGGCGGCCGCTTTAACCACTACGCCAACAGTTCGGTTGAAGTTGTTTTACATGTAACATTTAATTGAACTGTCTATATAAAAAAAAGTTTAAATGAAATTCTATAAACGTAAGAGCCCAACTGTCTGATTTAATTACTAAGCGTTAGCAATATTTGTCGAACAAATAAAGTTTTTTAAAGAAAGATTTTGAATTTATATTGTGACGGCCGGTGTCATGTCAAACTGTCATCACTACGGTCGTCAATTGTAGGACTACTGACGTCTACACGACAAACTAGCCGGTCGTCAAACACAATAATTAGCAAAGAGGTTTGAAGACTATTTTATTATTTAGAAATTACAGTTTTTAGTTCAATGACGTATACACTCTGTCAAGTGTTCGCCAAATTCACCAGTCATTGACAACAAGGCAATGGCCGTGCGGATAACACATCCCGTTTACGTTCTGAGGGCGTGCGTTCAAATCCCAGTCATAACAGTTATGTGGATTTTGGTTTTTATGAAAGTTGTTTCCTTTTTAATCCTGTTACCCCGTCCGTAACAATATCTTAGTTGTAAATTCACGGAAAGGAAATATAAACCTATTTCAACGTTATGCCGATAATACATTTAAATAAAGATAAGATTAAATTAACCTTATACTAAAATTGCCTTTCAAAGCCTTACCGTTAGTCCATGTAAATAGTTCGTTCTTAATACAACATATTATACAGAAACAGAATACAACTACAATTATACTGGTTGAACTTAAAGACAATGGAATAAACACCCCTATCTGTGTACTGAGACAAACTTTAACCTTTTTATCACAATCATGTAGATAGCGACAATTCTTCTGTAGGCAGAAAATAAAAATATTATAAATTTTCACGAACTTCGACTATTTATTATTACAGCTGTTTGTATCTAGCCAGATAGTAAGCTATTCTACAATTGCCGCGCGGTTTGAATGTGACATAATATTTGCGAGTCTGCGGGAACTCTCTGTATAAGTATTAATACTGTTTCAGTTTAAATTGGGCCATAAATCAGGTAAGAAGAACCTCCCAACCTGTAACTTTGTTTTGGAAGTAGCTCCCTCTATCAGAAAGGCACTGGTAAATCAAGGTCGCGTATTCATCAATTGGACGTCATGCCCGGTGCGAGACTTTACGATTATCACGAGATGTTACAATTGCCAGCAGTTCGGTCACGCCGCTAAGTATTGCCGAGAAACCAGCCCCACTTGCAATCATTGCGGCGAACTTGGTCATTCCTTCAAAGAATGTAGCAGCAAGTCGGCCTCTCCAAATTGTGCAACGTGCAAACGTTTTAAGAGGAAATCCGACCATCAAACTGGTGACCTAAACTGTCCTGCACGTAAGTATGCTGAGGATAAATACATACAATCCATAGATTATGAGGGCGCCTTAGAGCGTCACTTTCTATTGTATTCATTAAGCGCGTTTACTTATTCAACTTTTATATTTTACTTGTTTACAGTTTTTACATATAATTGACCAAATAAATAATAAATGACCAACCAATTGATCAGTGACCTAGATAATTTTTCTGTGTCTGAAACAAAAATATGTGATGTCGATGCGTGTAAATATTCTATACCGAGTAGTGAAAAGGTGCTGACTTTGCTGACACAAAATATTCGCAGCTTATATGTGGCCTTTTCATCTATATTCAGATGGTTTACGCAGTGATTGTAAATTATTGCGAGCCGGCTCCACACGTAGCGACTCGTCGCTCCTGTGGGCTAAGCTGGTGAGGTCGAGAGGGAGATGTAGGCAGTGGGAAAACCTGCATTTCCTAAAAGAAATCCCAGGCGTAGCAGATTTATTCGCAGCTTAAACCGTAATATAAATGGTTTTGAATTATTATTACATAATCTCGATGTTAACTGTGACATTATAGTGTTAACAGAATGTTGGCTGTCAAGCCATACAACTGCTCTTCCACTTCTTGATGGATATTGTGTACACAAAACGGAAACTAAGTTAAATCAAAATGATGGTCTAGTAGTCTACTCTAAAAATAATTTGAATATATCCGTGGAGGAACCTTTATTTCTGGGCAGTAATTGCTTGATAGTTAAGATCAATTTAGATACAGTAGTTTTAGCAATTTATAGGCCGCCTTCGCAAAATATTGAATTATTTTTGGAATCGCTAGACACACATTTAAAAAGGTTATCGCATTTTCAGAACATTATACTGACAGGTGATATAAATATTAACATCGCGTCTCAAAGAACCGACATTCATGCACATAGTTACCTAAACATTTGCTCATTTCATGGGTTGTTACCAACACATTATCACCCAACTCACCAAAGTGGTTCATGCTTAGACCATTTCATTATAAAGTCAATTAAGCCAACAATAACATTAATAACTAATTCATCATTAACAGATCACTGTGCTATTCTATTGACCGTAAAATTATCTTTGCCCAGGAACAACTGCACACGCAGCTATGCAAAAGTGGACATGAAAGCCCTCGCAAGTAGTATCAGTAGCATAGATTTTAAACCAATTTTTAACTCGAAGGATGCGAATAGTTCTCTACAGTATTTTATAAGCTCAGTGCAAGATGCAGTAACAAAACATACGTCATTTATATATACGTCTCGAAAATATACTAACATAAAACCTTGGATTACTCCCGGCTTGGTTCGTTGCATAAGACACCGAGATAGACTCCATCAAAAACTAAAACTGGCACCTGACAATGAAATACTATCCGTATCATATAAAAGATACAGAAACTTCTGCAACAATCTTCTAAAAACCGTAAAAATTCAATACGACAAAAATCAATTGCAAAAGGCAGGACAAAACAGTAAGCTCGTCTGGAAATTTACAAAAAAAAATACATTTACTTGTAAAAATTCAGAAGCACCACTCGACCTACTGTCAACAGACATAAGTCCAATATCAGCATTGATAAGATAAACGATTATTTCATTAACGTCGGTAGATCTTTAACGGAAAATACTCCTAAACCAAGTAACTTCCCGTCGCAAGCGAGCCAATCACCAACGCTAAATTCTTTTGTATTGCTGGATACCGACGTTGATGAAGTAATAAGTATCATAAGTAATTTGAAAGAGGTGTGTGCAGTGGGGTGGGATAATATACCAAACAATATTATCAAAAAATTCAAATACATATTTGCGCCGGTGTTAACACATATTTTTAATTTATGCTTACACGAAGGAGTTTTCCCTCGCTTATTTAAAAAAGCAGTAGTTACCCCTATTTTTAAATCCGGTGACAAAAAATTTATTACTAATTATAGGCCAATTTCAGTCTTAACGGGCCTTTCTAAGATCTTAGAGAAAATAATAAACATTCGATTGATTAAGTACCTCGAAGATAATAAATTGCTTTCAGATAACCAATTTGGCTTCAGGCCTAAAAAGTCCACTAACCAAGCAGTACACCAGCTTACGGCGCACATAACCAATAGTCTAGATAAGAGCATGCACTCCATGGGAATATTTTTAGACCTTGCCAAGGCTTTCGATACAATATCTTGCTCCATACTGTTGCGCAAGCTCGAGACATTCGGAATAAGGGGTACACAACTTGCACTTTTTTCTGACTATCTGAGTGATCGCTATCAATGTGTGAAAATTGATAAATATGTTGGTTCTGAACGTAAAAATAGTCGCTTTGGCATACCACAGGGTAGTATTTTGGGGCCAACTTTGTTTCTCATCTATATAAACGACCTTTGCAGCTTAAATGTTCAAAATGGTAAATTAATATCATATGCTGACGACACAGCGCTTTTATTCTCGGCCAATACATACTCTGAGCTATATGATCGTGCCCAAAATGGTTTTAATATTGTTTCAAACTGGCTTCACCAAAACCTGCTAACCATGAATATTGACAAAACGAAGTACATATTATTTAAAATGAGAAATACTAATCCATCACCTATTAACCTACACATTTATGCACACAACTGTAGAATGCACGCTGACCTAGCATGTACTTGTCCCACATTAATTAAAACTGACAATATTAAATATCTAGGTATAACACTTGACACAAATCTAAATTTTCGTAACCACATCGATATTGTTTGTGCGAGAACGCGTAAATTAATTTATATTTTCAAAAAACTACGTAACATAGCCGATTACAAATTAATAAAACAGGTTTATTTAGCTTTGTGTCAATCCATATTAACATATTGCATTACAACGTGGGGTGGTGCAGCAAAATCAGTTCTTTTGCCGCTAGAACGAGCACAAAGAGCAATACTTAAAGTTGCTACTTTTCGACCTTTTAAATTCCCTACGCACCAGCTCTATTTGTCATGCAACGTGCTAACAGTGCGCCAACTATTTATACTCAACATTATACTAAAACAGCACACCGAAATCCCTTATTCTCCTATTCCTTTTGAAAGAAGAAGAAAGGACCTAGTATGTACAACACCTCACACGAATCGTGTCTTTGTTAATAGATTTTACACTTTTCTAGGCCCGTTCTTATATAATAAGTTCAATAAATTACTTTATATATATATAGTCATAATTATAAAATGTGCAACACAACAGTATCAGAATATTTGCAAAAGCTTAATTACGACGACACAGAAAAATTACTAGTAGTTTTAAAATGAACGTTAATAATATTACTATTTTTACGTGTTTTTTCGCACTGATATGTTACATTACTAACTGAACAGAATTCTAAATAGTATTTCGTAATTGTATTATTAATTTTAAATAAATTAGTCTCTAATAATTTACTATAAGTCTTAATTTAATTACTTTCACAATAAGTTATATTATAGCATACAATTAAATATTATAGTCATTTGTATCATTACGTAATAATCAAGCGTCAGCTCGAAACACAGGTATAGCCTAG
The DNA here is from genome assembly GCA_944739405.2 of Euclidia mi. Taxonomy (NCBI): domain Eukaryota; kingdom Metazoa; phylum Arthropoda; class Insecta; order Lepidoptera; family Erebidae; genus Euclidia; species Euclidia mi. The sequence goes on along the minus strand of OX123182.2, from coordinate 81,856,633 downwards.
TTCGAGCGGGTAGCCGATGTATTATAAGTATTATAACGCAATCTTAGTTTATTTTTTAGCCTTATGGACACTATTGTTTATATGCCATATAATTATGATATTATGTAAAACTAAATATAAGACTTTAGGCTAGTTATACCAATTAATCTAATTTAAGGCTAATTGTACTGTACCTTTTTGTATTTTTGAGGATAAATAAATCATTATTATTATTATTATAGTTAAAAAAACAGTAATATTCATGTATGATTATTTTACTTTTAAATTCAAAGAAGAGTCTGAAAATATGGCGTAGTGGTTTAGGCGCCCGCCACGCCATTTCACAATACTTGCATTCGATGCCCAAACGGAAAAAGGCTTAAAGCAAATTGTTGTTTTGAGCCGTTTTATTATTTGTATTCGGTAATTCAATTTGTTTGTTCATTAATTTACTTGTTGTTTACTAATTACGGAACAGAAAAGTACTTAATATTTATATTATTTACGAATTCAATACCGTTAATGATTAAGTTATTCTGATAACTAATAAGTAGGCAGCGATAGCTTAGTAGATAGACTAAAATACTACTACGCAGAGGATCTCGAGTACTAAGCCTCGGCGCGTACCATGCGGCTTTTTATCGTTTGCTAAACGGTGGAGGAAAATATCGTGAGAAAACCTGAGAGCTTTCCACAATTTTCTAGGAGACTTCTTAAATCTGCCAAACCGCACTTTGCCAGCGTGGTGGCCTATAGCCTTAGACTTTTTATTATGAGAAGGAGCCTGTATGCCAAATCAATAGGTGACGAATAATTTGCTACATATCTTAAGCATAGTTCGAACTATTCTTTCTGTTGAATAAAAGAAAATAAAACATTATCTTTAAGGTTATATCCCTACTGAAAGTTTTTAAGTAAAAAGTTTTCCGGCAACTTAGCTGGTAATGAAACTAGGTCGGACATTAGCACTGGGAACGAGTACATCGTTAATGTGAATGGTCTGTAATAGAATGAGCTTTTTTATTGTATAAATAGCAATTTAATCCAATTATCATATTACTTTGATGATAGTTTGCTTATTCTTTCTTTATTGCTTAGATTTCTTTGAAATACGAATAGTAAATATCGTCTTCATAGAATTAACACTTACCAATATAAATTACATACTACATAGACTCACGCCTGTTTCCCAAAGGGGTAGGCAGAGACTACGGAACGCCATTTGCAACGATCTGATGCTTTATTTTAATCTACAGATACCCAGAAATGAAGATAATAGTTGCAGTATTATTTATTGTCACATAGTATAACTTAACCTTTTTGTTTCTTGCTATTATACCTACAACGAGGTCACAGCTTCGAAAAGCAACAAAGTAACAAAAAACAAAGTACTCTGAATTTTAGATACAATCACAATTCAAAACGAACTACAAACTAAAAAATACATAGAACGACCGCTTCTTTCGAAAAGTTTTTCCACTGAACTCGAAAGTGTAAGAATTAAAACACGAAAGGGTATTAGGTTGCAAATTTATTTTGATGCATAGGGTTCCCACCAAGAACTTAGCGTCCCAAGCCAACCTCACCTGCAAGTGGTGCACCTGCCGATTAACGGACGAGGCTCTGGCAAACAAAATATCCCGATAAGCGGTAATAGGCTCGCCACCTATTACGTGGGATCAAAACACTGGCGAAAAGTGGGCGTTTAATATGCCTCTGCCTGCCCCTTTGGGGAAACAGGCGTGAGTCTATGTATGTATGTATTTATTCTGAACGATCTGAAATTTAAATGGGAGCTCATCAAAGTTTCCTTCCCAGGGAGTTACTTGTAATATGTGAGCATGTGATAGCTTTCGTCTTAAAAAGAGCCCGGGGTTACGAAGGGCTAGGTAACAAGGGGATTGCCCCTAATTAGTTATTACCTCTTATTAGCAAACTCCAATTATTTTTATTCGACTGAACATTTTAAATCACTTGCCGTAATACCGTTTCGGTTCGTCAGCTGAACAAAGGTAAAGATGTATTTAGGTTACGTCACGGCATTGTTTTTACTAGGTGATCTCGGTTGATTATGGCATCGGATTACCACACGGCCATTCCATTGGCTTACGCATTGTTAAATCGAACAAAGGCCGCACACAATAATTTTGAACAACTGTTAGAAATGGCTGATTCAAAAGCATAGCAGAACAATGTAGAAAATTTGTGTTGCAGGCGCATCAACATTTATAGTTTTATGACACTTTATTCTTGCTTTGCTTTATGCACAGACATAAATTATTAAGATTTTCTTTTTTTGTGGCACTGGAGGCAGAAGACCAGACGGATCGCCTGATGATAAGCGATTACAGCCGTCCGTGGATACCCGCAACCCCAACCTGGATGGGAAAAGGAATATGAGAAGAAGCGGGATGAGGGAGAAGGAAAACAGGGTGAGGTAAGCAATGATTACATTATTATTAAAGTCATTATGATCCAAATCCTTATTTATCAAAATGTGATGCGTAGGTATATACAACACCAATAAGTTATGTGTATATCAGCGTATCTAAAATTGTATTGAGTTCTGAGGTTATCAATTACTATCCACTCATAAATGATCGCCATGACAGCGGTCTTATTGTTGAACTGATTCTGACGCTGCTCCTTTTTATTTACAAACTTCCATTAACTTTTTATACAAATGTATAGTGAGATGTTGCTGTAACAAAACTAGAAATAGTCGTGCTTCGTTTATTTTAGATAACCTTTCTTTTATTAAGGAAAACATTTCTATGAAATATTTTCTAAAATAAAAAGTATTTTAAATGTAGTGCCATTTATCAAACAGTAATGTTTGACATTACTGTTTGAATGTCTGAATCTCTCTCTGAATAAAACTATATGAAATTTAAATTAAAAATCAGTTTAAGCAAGATTTAATTTAATCATAGTATTGCTGCTTCACCTTTTATAGCTTCTTCCAAAATACGTCGTCATGATACAGCGTATGCTTAATATGATTTTAGCTTAATAAAGTTATATGTAGGTAGGCCGTATGTTAAGAATAAAGCTGTCGGTAAAATCCCAGCTTTGTGTTTTGAGGCGTTAAGGTTATTCACGTAATGTTTATACAGAACCGCCGCTCACTCGTATATTAACTGCGAAAATCTGCTAAATGACCTCCTAGTTGAAGACACGGATTTTAATAATGCTTATTTACTTTTGTTCGTTCGTTACAAACAAAGGCAGACAACTTCTTTGTTCCTATTTTAGTTTAGTTTATGCATACTTGAAGGTTATTTTACTTACTTTGCGTTCCAAAGGCTTTAGTGCACTATTTCTCTAGATGATGTGGCTAGTACCTACTGATAGTACTTCATTTATATGTAAGTGGATATTGAAATGAATAACACAATTAAGAGTTTGTCTAAAAATAAAGGCTTTGTAGCATTTTTAATGAAAATAGACTATACATTAAACTAGTATAATTTTTTTTTGCAAATTTAATTTATTCGTCTTGGTAGCTTACACAAATTTACAAAATATTTAACATTTAATATTCATATTTTGTGTTTACTGGCTGTAGAATTGTGGACGAAGAAAGGTGTGGTGTTGCCCCAACTAAAGGGAGGATCAGAAGCAGTGTTCCACAGCGAATCGGGGAGTTGAGGAAGATGCTGGCTGCCGGCGACTCCATTGCTAACCATCAGGTGAAGTGCGGAGTGAGGCGAGGTGAAGATGACGACGAAGTTACTGTTGCTGATCTGACCGACGGAGGCTGCTTCAGGACACGTCGGGGTCACCAATGTGGAGGATAAAGGTGTGCTGTTCCTCCAACTAGAGGGAGGAGCCTCTAACCAACAGATAGGTCGATCTTGGTGGACTGTCAGTCCAACGAACGTATTTTTGAGGAGTTCTATATATCGATGGGTCCTGCGTATACTGGCGCAACCCGCAAAACAACGAAAATCGTTTTTTTGCATTAAAAGCCTTATAATTGCCTTATATTTGAATCCTGTAAAAATTTTAATAAAATATCAAATAATTTCAAAGATACAAACTTGTAAACTGATGTAAGTGACATCAATTTAAGGGGACTACAAGAGCTAAACGCGAGTTTTATAATGCTTTAAAGTATATGATTCAATGCAGTTAACACAATCAGAAAAATATATGATATTCTTCTGGATATAATCTAGTTAAGTACTGTGTTGAAAACACAATACAACTAACTTTAATCGATAGAAAAAAATCACAAAGATACCTCTAAAAAAATATTTTAACGAGTAAAAACCATATTAAAATACATACAATCATTCTGATTTTTTGAAAAATTATTTAACAAGCAATATGCTAACGAAATACTGTTTTATTTTTTTAATCCAATTAATACATTTTCTGTAATTAATTTATTTCATGTTTTTTTAAAGTTCTGAACGTCCCGTCGTCGTCGCGCTTCTCTTTCTTATGTATACAATCCGACAGTGACAGCAACAGCTCAACTCAGTAGCTGTACTAGGCGCCTTAAGCCTCGCGACTGCCTACGCTGTTGTAAGTCACTTGCATCAGTGTAGTCCGTCACGTACGACGCGATGCGTGAGCGCAAGTGACCTTCACTCCAGTATGCGCGCGGCATCGTTGCAGAGAGCACGTCAAACACTGGTATAACTGCGATACGTCTTAGTTAACGTATTCAATGTTAAAAAAATATTCTGAATTTGTTTGCCTGTAGTAACAGTAGTAAGAAGTAACAACAATGAAGCGTTCACGAGGTCAATTAATGCTGGCTTTATTAGAAATTAAGCACAATACAATAAACATGCCAGAAAATTACGATGCTAATTATCAATTTTACACTTTGAGTATATGATAATGATAAACTTTGTTTTCTCTGATCAGATGTAACAAATTCGTAAAATTTAATTACGAGGAGATTATTTTTTTTCATTTGCACCAGTATACAAGGTTCATATTGTTTGTTTGCGTACTTTGTATAGTGGTATAAGGGAATTTTAACGGTTATTAATAACTATAATTTAAAAAATGAATTAAGACACTAATTTTGATTTATTTTAGATCCGCATGCAGTACCACCACGCGAAATTTGTGAAGTATTGGACCTAAATTTAAAAATATGCCACGGAACCAAGGAGTCGACCGATTCATATGTAAAAAATATTTTTCTAACGAAAATGTAATCCAAAAGGCAGGTAAGAGACTATGATAGAAAAATTAAATCTGATTTTATTATTTATGAATTCTTTTCAATAAACTTTGCACTTGCATCAGTATACAGGGTCTGATTTGGTGTTATTTTTTCATTTATATTGTAAACTGATACAAGTTACGTTATTTTACCGCTTAAATTTATTAATTAATACAATCAATAAAAAAATATTAATACAATTTAAACATTATTTAATGACACATTCAGCAGCTATTAACTACATAATTAGTATTTTTATTGTTTTAGATTCCCCCTTACCTCCAAGTGCGGAAATTCTAGCTGAAGAAATGTCGTTTATTAATAAGGTTGTAAGTTTAATTGATGCAGAAGACATATTCGAGGAAACTCCCACAGTTGAAAATTCAAGGTGAAACAAGGCGTCAAAACTTTTATATTCTGGTCGGAAAATTGTGGAGGCCAGAATCGAAATAGAATAATTTTTCTTAGGTATATGTATTGCGTTTGGAAATTTAACGTGAACATCACAAAATGGCGACAGTTAACGCGAAACCATACATTGTTAAAGAAGTTACTCAATCTTTTGTCTTCGAATTTAAGTCTTGCCTTGCCTTTTTTGATAACTGGAAGAAGAATTCCACTGGTGAATTTGTTATGTGGAGTAAGGTTTGTGAAGTAAATATTCAAGCCAAAGATTTATTTATGCTTAGTAATAAATATGTGTTTAAAGAAGGTGCTTACAGAACCATACAATGTCTGAAAAGTAATACACGTGCCAGTATACAAAATGTTTAAAAAAAAATTGAGATTACCGATTGACAAGAAAAAAATTAAAGATCTTCAAGATCTTTGCAAATCCAATGTGATTCCTGAGCGGAACCTGAGCTGAGCCACACATTTTACAATAATTTTAAAATACGGACCGATAACACTGAAGATGTCTCTGACTAGATTATATTAAAAAAATGCCTAGTTTTTATTTTCTAAGATGTTGTTTCTCTTTTTATTATGTCTTTTTACCATTACCGACTGTGATCATTGTTACGATAGATAACTATAGGACCTGGCAATAATTTGATTATGTCTGAAAGACCGATTAGTAGTAATAATACTATAAATAAATAATTAGTAGTAAGTATTAACGACAGTTTCTATTTAAGTTCAGAATATTTTTTTATTTTATTTTTCAATGCTAAGGCTATTTATTATTTCTCCTTTGTGATTATAATAACAACTATTAAGCATAGGTCTGTTGAAGCCCTCTGACTAGATTATATTAAGAAAAGCCTAGTTTTTATTTTCTAAGATGTTGTTTCTCTTTTTATTATGTATTTTTACCATTACTGTGATTGTTGTTACGATTGATAACTAGACCAGACATTAATTTGATTATGTCTGAAAGACTGATTAGTCATATTAAGTAGTAATGCCAATTTAAATAAATAATTAACGACAGTTTCTACTTTAAGTTCGGAATATATATTTTTTATTTTGGTAATTTACAAAGCCAAGGCTATTGATTTATTTTTCCTTTGTGAGAATAATAGGACATAATAAGCATAGGTTTGTTCAGGTTACTATTTGAAATAAGCAACTATTTTGATTTTATAATTATTTGTTTTCCTTTACTCCTATACCCATTCAAATATTTTAACATAATAACAATATAAAAAAACTGTTGCAAGTAGTTTTCTAGTACTAAGTAAACTATTGCAAGTGTTAAAGAGTCTATAAAAAAGATGTTTTTGTTAATCGTATATGCTTATATTAGCTCTATAGAAAATAATTAATTTTAACAAGGTAATTGCCTTTCATTTTCCTTAATTATGTGTACAAACAAGTACACTATATACTGGTATAAGTGGTCACTTGTACCAGTTTACCGGTTCTATCATGGTAAAGAAAATAAGCTACATCAATGCAAGTCATGCTATTTTCTAAAGTATAAAAATATAAGAAAATCAAATAATGCAATCTTTTTCATATGATTACGAATCAATATTACGAATTTTCAATTATTTCTATTGATTTTTGTCAAAATTACAAGCTATAGAACGTTTGATCCGCTCTCCTGTAAAGTTGTGTGTTTGCACTTGTACTAGTATATGTAGGACCCGTCGATATGCTGCTTGGCGCGCGAAAGTTGCTTGCGTGATTCAGGATTTTTGAATTTGGCGCGTCGTCTTGGATAGGTTGGATAGTGTCGTAGTAGTTCCGTCGTCATCGGGTAGATGACGCCTTGTTATGTAGCTGGTCGCTACAGAATCCAAAATAAAATTAACCAAATAATTATTTTGGGGCTACTTTCTTCCCTTTTTTTTAATGGTTTCTGTCGGGGTCAAGTACGGTTTTGGTAGTCATTACAAACTTACAATCAACGGACACAAAGTACACTCAGACTCGAAGCAACAAATACATACATACATAGTCTCACGCCTATATCCCCGAAGAGGTAGGCAGAGGTATATTGCTACACTCACTTTTCGACAGTTTTATTTTAGTCCCACGTAATAGGGGGCGAGCCTAATGCCGTACCGGGCACATTACCAGACTCCGTGCTGCTATTGGGAATTTCCGAACGAAAAAACCCCATAAAACTTTGCCCGACCCGGGGATCGAACCCGAGACCTCCCAATCCCACGCACACATTTATGCCGCGAGACCAACGAGGCAGTCAAAGCAATATATAAATAGATCTCATATAATGCTGTGTGTGTGTGATCGAACCTACAACACTCGGCGCAGTTGAAAACGGTTAGACGAGACAGCCTAAAACATTTTATTAACACTTTAAGGCTACGTAGTTGTATGAAATTAGTGATAACCGTTGTACTAATTACCGTTAAGTCACCTAGACTGCTAATTAAGACTACAACTATCATGCGTGTTACGTAAAAGAGGTGATGACTTACATCTGCCGCAATTTACTTTCTTACTTAAAGACTGCTATGTAAATCATAATTATGTAAAGAGAATTTAGATAATTGTGTCGCATAAAGAATCAAACGATAAAAAAATAAAATTTTACGTTACAATTCTATAGTTTGTTACATGCTGTAGTCCCGATATTAGTCTATATTTTAGTAACACGTGCGGCAAAAATTTAAGTTTTTCGTTCTTCGTGTGAGTGTGTGGCCAACTCTAGTGTCGGAGTTTTTCAGGCCGCCCGAAGGCCTCCGACGTGGCCTAGCGACTCTTATCCTATTCCTAAGACACGAACCGGGAGCGACAGCTTTACGTGCCCTCCGAAGCACGGTAGCGCTCAGATGTAAATGCCACACTTGGTCCCCCATCCAAGTGGCACCTGTGCAACCGTTGCTGTTAAGCAACGCTCGATCTGTTACGATGTTACGAACGACAAGCTAAGTCTCGCTATGAGCGCTATAATGTAAGTAAAGTATACGAACGTTCAGTTCTAGTAAACTACGAAAATTCGTGCTTCGGGTACACAAGTTAAAGTTACCTACCTTACGGTACAAAGTTAAAAATAACAAGCGCTTGCTTAATTTTTTTTACATATTTTGACATCATATGTTCCTATTATATGAATTCTTAGGCAAGTTTCAGCATTTCTGATGCCTAGGAATAAGACCAGTTCTCTGTCAGCGGACACAAGCCTACCGACTATTTTCTTTTCAATACTAAAAATCAACTGTACTGCAAATAAAAATTGATTGATGTTTTTGCTTTTATACTTATAATTGGGTGCGCCAAAGTTCACATAAATTTTCAACTCCGATTATTGGAAATCCGAAAATGTTCTTTCTAATATTTTTCATCCTAACAATCACAATTCCTAACTACTCTGTCTCTAATGTTCATAATTCCGAAGCATTCAACTTCATAATGTCAGTAGCAATAAACATCTATTATACTTTTATTTGTTTTACATTTTCTCAACATAACCATCTTTTACACTATTATTCAAAGTAATATCTTTTTTGTTTAGGTTTATTCATAATAATCAGTATTGTATACATTAATTTTGCGTAACTTCATTTTCATATAACATGTATAACATATACGAATAATAATACCCATGGTACAAATACACAATAGTACAATGGTCAAGTTCCAGAAACGAATCGGTCCTATTAATAATTATTGGTTTAGGTTAGGTTAGAACTGTGACCCCTACGCAAGAGCCGAGCGAGCGAAGCGAGCGTGCCGCAGCAGCGGCCGGCGAAGTACGAGAAGCGAATCGGTCCTATAGTTATTGGTTTAAATACGGTTAAAACTGCGTTATAAACTCCCAGGCCATAAACATAACCGTAAATGAGTCGTGTTTTATGAATTTTGGTTGGAATGTAGCCTTGGGGGCGCTACGATGCGAGGACTTATACTTAAAAGTATTATTTTTGCAAATCGTTTATTTTCTCGAACCTAAATATAAGGCTAAAAGTGTCTTGGTAAAAGTGTCATATATTTTTTATTACACTTGGTAAATGTTTCTTTCTGAGTATGAGTAAAAATACTATGGTAATTATGTTTAGGGATAAAAGCGTTATGATAAAAAACAGTAGGAGTTTAAATATATTTACATAAATGATATTATTAATGTCTAGAATTACCGTAGCCAGGCAGGAAGGTGTATCAGAAGTGCGCAGTGGAAGGTGTAATACATCCCTGACCACGATAGACAACATATCCAGACACAATGCACTGCGTTGCACAGTGAGTAAAGTATTGAGTAGGTACATGAAAATTTAACCTTACGAGTATATCTCCTGGTGATGTTCTTGAAGTGGACCTATAGGATTAAGTCATAGTTTTGGCCAAAATAACAAGAGAATCGAATAGATACCAGTATACAATTCAGCGAAGTCCTTCTCCAGACCACGATGCACGTTTGCGGTTCACAAAACTTTTCACAAATGTTCAATATGTCATAAGTTTATCTTTTATTACTAAACACAAAACAATTCGCGAAGCTACTAGGACGAGCTTTCCAAAGGCGATCAATATAATTCCAACACGCAAAAATACAAATTTACAATACTGCGTGGGCGCAAGAAATTCGTGTCTTCCAAGCAACTTTTTTTCAGAACAGGAAGTGAATGACAGTTCAGTGTGACCATTGTCAGAAATTTTCAATAGACTAAACAAAATGTTACTTAATCGATATAATCGATTTGATTTATAATAAAAACTAATTCTATTTCAAACATCCACCCGCCCCGGACCGGCCTACCGGTCCGCTAATCGGTTGGTAGACGTGACAATGTTGCAACCGCTCTCCTCAGAATCGAACCGTCCACCAAGACCTCAGCAAATCGGGGAACTCCATCAGCCCCAGTTACCAAACGAAGGATGCGCCCCCTGCGCCATCTGAGTGGCGGAAGGTTAGCCTCCTTGATCAAAACGAGGTCACCAATCTTGGGTGGATCGGTCTTGTCGGTCCACTTAACGCGTTGCTGGAGTATGTGCAAATATTCCAAATTGTAGTAAGTAGTAGTAATCTGGCGTACCAATTCAAAACGCGAGAGACGACCAGGTCTCGTATCAATATAGGGGTACTCAGGCAAGGCGACAAGTGGGCGACCAATCAAAAAATGGCCCGGCGTAAGGGCCTCCAAATCATTCGGATCTGAGGAGATCGGGCACAATGGCCGAGAGTTCAAAACGGCCTCAATCTTACAAAACACAGTTGCGAGTTCCTCAAATGTAAGGACAGACTCACCGATTGTCTTGCGCCTGTGTTTTGGCCGATTTTACAGCGGCCTCAAAAATACCACCCCAGTGTGGACAATTTGGTGGGAAAAACAACCAATTTATCCCACGTCGGGCAAGCCTATCACCTGTATCAGCCTTGTTGGTTTCAAGAAAATTAACAACATCATTCAAATAATTATACGTGCCCTTGAAGTTAGTGCCGCAGTCAGAACGGATCAAGGAAAGCAGCCCTCTGCGGGATACAAATCTGTTAAATGTGGCTACAAACGCCTCGGTTGTAAGCGAGGAGACCAGTTCTAAATGAACGGCCTTTGTGGAAAGACAAACAAAAACGCACAAGTAGGCCTTAACAGTCTTGCTGTTTCGAAGTGTCGACGTTTTCACCAAAAAGGGACCTGCGAAGTCCGTGCCAACACCGTCAAACGTCCTGCTTTCAGTTACGCGATCTGCCGGTAAGTCCCCCATCAACGGCTGCATGGTAGAAGCCTTGAGCTTATAGCAAGGGATGCAGCGAATGACTACACTCCGAATAACTCTTCGGGCAGACAAGATCCAAAATTCGCGTTGCAAAATGGCCAACAAAGCATTACAACCAGCATGGGAATTTTTAAGGTGACGGTCAGTTACCAACAAGCGTACCAAATGACCGTCCTTAGGTAACAAAGGGGGGTGACGAGCCCCGTAAGGGAGGTTGGCGTTCTTGAGACGCCCTCCAACGCGCAAGAGACCCGTATCGTCCAAAAAGGGGTTCAATTTAGATACAGCTCCCGACAATTTCGATCTCCCTGATTTAAGGATAGCAATCTTCTTCTCAAAATGCGCCAATTGCACAGAACGAACCCAAAAGGTGAGAGACTCCTGTCTTTCCTGTGGTGAGAGAAACGGTGTCAGTCATTTCTGTTGTGGGTGCCTAAAATTAAAAACAAAACGCTTTATCCAAGCAGTGACACCTAACAACTTGTCGAGGGAGCTGTAACGATTTAACAAAAAATCGGGGTCGAAGGTGCATTCCACATTCTCAAGAGCGAGTGTTCGTAGACCCGGCAAATTAGAAGTATTCAAAACTGGCGTTCGAGGCCAATCAGTTTCTGGTCGACTCAACCATTCCGGACCCCACCACAGCGAATGACCTATCAAACTAGGCGTCAAGCATCCGCGCGAGGCACAATTAGCGGGGTTGAGCTCACCTGGCACGTGTCTCCAAACAAGTTTGACTTCGGATTTCTGGATTTGGGAAACGCGATTAGTGACAAATACCTCCAAGGCGTGGACAGAAGCCTTCAACCAACAAAGAACAATTTGGCTGTCTGTCCAGGCGTAGGTCCCATTAATACAAATGCTTTTACCCAAAGTGTTAGACACGTGGTTCAATAATCGTACAAGTAGGGCTGCTCCCGAGAGCTCCAATTTTGGGATGGTCAGAGATGTCCAAAGGGGTGCAACCTTGCTCTTCGCCATGATCAGGGAAACCATCACCTGACCTGAGGCACTGACTGTGCGCCAGTACACCACGGCCGCGTGACCACGTTCCGAGGCATCACAAAACCCGTGAAGGGTGGCCTTGTACTTCCCGGGAGGAAGAATGGGATGAGGCAAGGAGATCTCATTGACGGCAGGAAGTGAGGTTACAAAAGAGGTCCATTGCTCAACAAGAGTGCCGTGCAGAGGTTCGTCCCAGGTCAATCCTGCTGTCCAAAGCTTCTGCAAGAAGCATTTTGCCCAAAATATAATTGTCAGATCCAACCGTTCGGATCAAACGTTCTGGCGACAGTAGACAATACGAGACGTTTAGTCCAAGAACACGGCAATTTCAAGTCTACGTTATATGTAAAGATGTCTTGGACTGTTCTGTACTGAACGCCGAGAACAGCCATCATGGCGGGGTTGTCAACAATCTCAAACAAATGTGGATCCTGCTGATGATCCTCTGGCAAGCCTTCCAAAAGCGCTGGTGAGTTGGAAATCCATTTGCGCAACTCATAACCAGCGGAGGCCAAAATACCTATCAATTCGTCCCGCAGGAGGATCGCCTCGTCCGCTGTGGAGGCGCCCGAGCAAATGTTATCGACGTAAATATCGTCTTTCAAGATGGCGGAGGCTCGTGGGAAACGTAGGGCCTCGCGGTCTGCGAGCTCCCAAAGAGAACGTATTGCCAAGTAGGGGCTTGACCTTAACCGGTACGTATTGGTATTGAGCTCGTAGACGACCATGGGATCGCGAGCATGCTCTCTCCAAAGGACCAGCTGGAAGCGACGGTCATCAGGGTGGATAATCGTCTGCCTGAACATCATTTTTATGTTGGCTACAAAGACAATCTGATGTCGTCGGAAGCTGGTGATGACGTCACAAAGGTCCTTGACCAACTTGGGACCAGAATGCAAGCACTGGTTCAAGGATACGTCTGTTGAAGTCTGCGCAGAACCATCAAACACTGTGCGCAGCTTGCCAGTCGATGGCTTCAATACCGCATGATGCGGGAGAAAGTAGTGCTCCACCGAACGCCAATCCAAATTTGACACAGACATGTGTCCCAATTGTTCATATTCTCTCATGAACTCAATGTACTTCTGTCTGAGCTCCGGATCACGACCCATGCGACGCTCCATAGCCAACAATCTCTTTTCGGCTAAAGGTCGTGACTCACCAAGCGGAGGCCGAACAGACAGGAAGGGTAGTCTCGTAATAATCCGACCAGAACGGAGTCGGCCAGTGTTGTTCTGGAAGAACAGCTCGCACTCCTCATGTTCTGGATTCAAACGGGCAACTTGAGGGGGCTCCTCTACTTCCCAAAACCTCTGAACCGCATCAGAGAGAGCAGAGTCTACAGCCAACAAATTATCAAGTTCAGGTGGAGGGGGGTCCCTAAGTACAGGTCCCATCAAAGCAAATCCAAATATGGTCGGGATGGCAGTCAAACCATTTGGCACCAAGACCCGTTTCCCACTAATCAAAATTCCACCGAGGACATCAGAGCCAATCAACAAGTCGATTTGTCCCGGTGTGTCAAATTTGGGGTCTGCCAGTTCCAATCCCGATGTCAAATTCACCACAGCAGCAGGTAGCTGCTTCTGTGGATGCATACCCAAAATATTCTTCAGCACAATAGCTGAGGTTTTAATCCTCGGATGTGAAGATTCAACAGGGCCAAACAAAACCTTAACTTGCCCTTCAACATTAGAGGCTACGTCACCTATGCCCCGTTTACAATTCGGAAAAGAGCCCATATTTAATTTGACCTGCCCTACCAAATAAGTGGAAACAATGCAACCTTGTAAACCTGTGTCCAATATAGCACGGACAACAACAGAGGTCCCCGTGGGTCCCCAGACCCGAACAGCAACCGTTGGTAGGATAACGGTCTCAATAACGCCAACCTCCCCCGGTTGGCGTTATAGGGCAGGGATCCATGACCTATTGTTGCCTGGGTGGCGACCGTTGGCCAGGACCAGGCAAGTCAAAATGAGGGTGCGGCTTGAAGTCCTCAAAAGCGCGATGACTCGATCCGCGCGCCATCTGTGGGGGGTCATAATGACGCACCCGCCCAAAACGAGGTGGGCGCGAGTCAAGGCGGGGCGCTCCGCCAAAGGAGGGGAATACCTGGGGCAGCAGTCATGGTGCTGGTGACGCTGAACAGCACATTCAGGTGCGCGAGAGAGAGGAGACGCTACGGTTCTCCAAGCGGGGCGAGTGGCGATCAATTGAGCGAGGCGACTCTCGGCTACGCGCCGGTGAGCTTCGGCTGCCACCTTCAAAACACCCGCCCGTGCGCGGCGTCGGCTGGTTGGACAAGCGGCCAACCTCTCTGGCATTCATACAGAGAATGTCCAAATGCTGTCCTCCACAGTGAGGACAGGGGCGAGAGTTTGGGCAGTCTCGCTGGTAGTGGGACCCCAAGCAAGAGAAGCAAAGGCGGCGGGCATTCGCGATGCGCCTACGAGAGGCGACATGAAGGTCCAAGAATGCCCTACAACTGGCCGTTCTGTGCCCCGTGACCTTGCAGTAGGAGCACTCCGCTGGGCTCTGCGTGACCGCAAAGCGAGGAGGGCGCCGGTGAACATTGGCTCGGGTGTGACCGCGAGCCTGCTCCTTGACCTTGGGCGGCTGCGTCTTAGCCGGCGTGTCACCACCGGAGTTGTCCAAGACCCGGCACTCATCCTCCTGAAACCTCTCCAGGTCAGCAAAGGGGGGCAGATGGGTCGCGCTATCCCCACCAAAGCGCTGTTCAAAACGCGACCTCAGGTCGGCAGGCAGCTTTTTCAGTACAATGTGCACCAATAGATAGGACCATTGGTCCACGGGCAGGTCAAGGCACTTAAGTGCGTTGATGGCCACCAAAAGCGGGTTCAAAAGTTGGGTGCGCAACCCAGAGACCCGGGTGAGCGTCGGCAAACCCAAAATCTGCTCGATGTGCGTGTCGGCGAGGCCACGCTTATTATGGTACCTACGGGTAATTAGGTCTCGAGCCGTCTGGTACGCCTCGTCAGACACGGGCAGATGCTCGATGAGGCCCTTAGCCTCCCCATCCAGAACCGACATTAAATATGCCAATTTTTGTGCTGGCCGAAGGTCAGCCCTATCATTGACCAGGCTGTCAAACAAATTAACGAAGCCCAGGTAGCTTCCTAGGCAGCCATCAAAATGGGGGAGGTCCAAAGTAGGGAGCCTACTCACCAGCCCCGGTGCTGACCTAGGAAGCTCCTGCTTCAGGCCGGGTTGCCCTTCCCTATCGGCAACTAGTTATCTCGCACTATTGGAGACAGCATCATACAGGTCTAAGACCTGGGCATAGTCTTCGCTGACCTTATTTCGCTGGTCAGCGGTGAAATCGTTGACTGACACTTCGAGACAGCAAGCGTTGAAAGTGCGGAATTGCTGTTCCACACTTGCCAGGCGATTGTCAATCCGCTCGTACCTTTGTAGTAAGGCCTGCTGGCGATCAGGCCGGTTCACTAAGGCACTGGCCGAAGCAAACAGCGCAAATCTGATGCAATAGTACCAGCAGCCGTACGCAAGTCCTTGATAGCTGACATAATCAAAATTCAAAAGAGCCCGGACAAGCGTTAAATAATATTAACAATCAAAACTTATTTTTTCTTAATTCTTTGAAACCACTAAAGTATTAGCCTGTTTACTGCTGGTACAAGCAAGTGACAGGTATCTACTGTCTAACAAAATTAATAGTTTCAATATATATTGACACAAAACAAAGTCAAAGTTATCAAAAGTTGAACCTTCGAATAAGTTAATTAAAGTTATATATTCAAATAAAATATCTAATTACTTGCAACAGACAGACTGGCTGTGTTATTTGAGATATACAATAGGAAGTAAGCACAGAATATGTGTTACCTAACAATATTATCTTTATATTAAAACAAGGTTTAACAATGTAAGTTTCAAACTTAATATATCAATATATGCAATAAACTAAATCAATTGATACATTTAACTGATATGTATCCAATCAAAGTGATTCATTAATAGTAACAGCAACAAATCTATGCTAGACTTCAACAATTTAAATCAAACAATTACTGATTGAGGTTATGTGTGGCATGTGTTTCAAATTATCTAGGTCAACTTATACAATTCAATATTATGTATTTTAGACAATACTGACCTGAGAACACTATAACAGTGATTACAAATGAGATATATAGCTCATACAACACCAATCTGAGTTCAGATACAATCAACGGCTAAGATAGAACAGCGCTCTGCACCAAAAATTTGTCTAGAATTACCATAGCCAGGCAGGAAGGTGTATCAGAAGTGCGCAGTGGAAGGTGTAATACATCTACCTGACCACGATAGACAATATATCCAGACACAATGCACTGCGTTGCACAGTGAGTAAAGTATTGAGTAGGTACATGAAAATTTAACCTTACGAGTATATCTCCTGGTGATGTTCTTGAAGTGGACCTATAGGATTAACTCATAATTTTGGCCTAAATAACAAAAGAATCGAATAGATACCAGTGTACAATTCGGCGAAGTCCTTCTCCAGACCACGATGCACGTTTGCGGTTCACAAAACTTTTCACAAATGTTCAATATGTCATAAGTTTATCTTTTATCACAAAACAATTCGCGAAGCTACTAGGACGAGCTTTCCAAAAGGCGATCAATATAATTCCAACACGCAAAAATACAAATTTACAATACTGCGTGGGCGCAAGAAATTCGTGTCTTCCAAGCAACTTTTTTTCAGAACAGGACGTGAATGACAGTTCAGTGTGACCATTCTCAGAAATTTTCAATAGACTAAACAAAATGTGTGGAATTCTACCAGCCCGAGCTGCCTATCCTGAACCGCGACAACATCGGCATGATGGTGAAGCTGGTGCCGCGGGAGCTGCCGGGCTGCCCTGTCGTCGTGGCCACCACGCACCTGCTCTACAACCCCAAGAGGACCGACGTCAGGCTCGCGCAGATGCAGCTCTTCCTGGCCGAGATCGACCATATAATAATGGACGGGAATCGGGTCACTTACCAATCATATTGACGGGTGACTTCAATTCCACCCCCGATAGTGCTGTTATAAAACTGTTGGATAGAGGACATGTTAGTGCAAGTCCGTTCAGAGACAGTTCGGATTGGCAGCGCATCGGTGTAACAGACAATTGTCAGCATTTGGCAGAATATTTAAATAGACAGGACGGGACGGCACGTCCCACCGATTTTAGTAATATTAAGATATACAATTCAGAGTACTGCGAGTCTCAGGCCCCGGAGTCGTGCGGGCAGCATCCGCCGCCATCAGACAAGTTCAGCGAGATGTTCAACAGTGACGTCATCGGACATTCGCTCCGTCTCGCCTCCGTCTACGAGCGATGCAAGCCTGAGGGCGAGTGCGAGGCCACTACCTTCCAGGACTACTGGGTCACTGTAGACTATATTTATTTTAGTTACTGCAGCTCTTTGAAGCTAGTAGAACGCCTACGGCTACCGACGGCGTTGGAGTGCAACGTGCTCGGCCGGCTGCCCAACAGCGTGTACGGCTCTGACCACCTCGCGCTCGCCGCCGCCTTCGAACTCAAGCCCTACATTCGAATGCCACTTGTCTATGCCTTCGGACTACTCCCCGGTGGTACCAATCAAATTAGTACACTAACTTATCGACTAAAACTACTGTCTGCACATGCTAAACGAGTGCCTGTACCAAAACAACGAGTCAATAAAACGATTATTTTTTATAAATGCAATGCAAAATGTTAATAATCATAATTTTATATCTAAGTATATTTTGTACAGCACACTACTCTAGAATGGTTAGATTATAGTGACACAAAAATTTTATTGCGACGTATGTAGTGTTAGAATTTAGTCAATAATGCAGCCACTGTATTCGTAGCAAAGTATTTTAGTATGACATTAAGAAAATAAAATTTTAATTTGTGAATAAGTAGCAATCTTCTTAATATAATGTATATTATAAGCGCCACACATCTGCGGTTAAAAGTTGTCTACAGCTAGGGAGGCCAACTATGCCGTGAAAAACAGTATTATACTGTTTTACACTACATTATACTTTTATTTCGGGGAGATGGGCCTCGTTAGCCTTGGTTGGCAACCTGTCTAGGAGAAGGAAAACTCCGAAATTAAACCAAACGTTCGGGGAGATGGGCCTCGTTAGCCTTGGTTGGCAACCTGTCTAGGAGAAGGAAAACTCCCAATTTAAACCAACTTTCAGGGAGCATACCACACACACACAGGGCACAGCTGATATTCCGCCTTACCCCCGTAAAGGGCTCTGCGGGGATGGACCGTCTAGATCCCTAAATCTCGTGGGAACGCTATGGGAACAAAAACTTATTCTTCTCCATACGGCAGCGACGTGGTTCGCAACCCGTCACATCTCGTTTCCCGCGAGGGCGAAAAGCGGCCTACGGAAAGCAGGTTTGCAACATTGAATGTTGGTGGAGGAATGAACGGCAAATTGGATGAAGTATGTCAGATGATGGATGATAGAAAGATTGATGTTCTTTGTGTGAATGAAACAAAAAGAAAAGGGTGTGACACCACCAAGCATGGTGCATATACGGCGTATTGGTCTGGGGTAGATAGTACCACCAGAGCCTGTAAGGGAGTTGGTGTAGTACTGTCTGCGCGAATGAATGAGTGCGTAAAAGAGTTTGAATGTGTAAATGCTAGGCTACTGTGGATGAGAATGGAATTTATAACCTCAGTCCAAGAGTTTCTCTAAGAGAAAAGTTCAAAGAAATAAACATTCTAACTGTTGTATCACAATATATTTATGAAAATCTGCTATATGTACATAAAAATATTGACAAATTTTGTAAAAAATGTGATATACATTCTGTAAATACAAGACACAGAAATAATCTCGTAGTTCATAGCACTCGTCTCCACAAAATAAGTAGCTGTTTTATGGGGCAATGTATACGCTTTTATAACAAGCTCCCTTATAATATAAGAGACCTATCTATAAATAAGTTCAAAATTATTGTAAAAGCGAAATTATGTTCAAAAGCCTATTATAAAATATCTGACTATAAAGACGACCAAAACGCTTGGGACTGAGCTGTTCCAATTCGACACACAAAAATAATTGTATTAAATATTTATTTTTAATGACGTTTCGTAAGTACTTTCAAAGTTTACACGAAATAAAGAATTATTTCATTTCATTTCATTTCATTTCATTTCATTTCATTTCATTTCATTTCATTTCATTTCATTTCATATTTCATTTCATTTCATTTCATTTCAATGAAAGTAGGACTTACTCGTCTCTTTATTGTGGGGGTGTACGCCCCGGTCAATATAGTTAAGGGTATGTCACAATATGAGCAAGACGAAAGGCAGGAGTTTTGGGCGAGTTTAAGAGAGATTTTGAGGAACTGCAAGGATAATGAAAGATTGATCTTGTTAGGGGATTTCAATGGATGGGTGGGAGTAAAGCGAGATGGATTTGAAAGGGTGTTAGGTGCATTTGGTGATGAGAGTGTGAACGAAAATGGAAAAGCACTGCTTGAGATTTGTTTGGAGTGGAGCCTTTGTGTGACAAACACCATGTTTGATCATAAAAGGATACATATGTATACGCGAGAGGCGAAAAATGTTAGAAGAAGTATGATTGATTTTGTGATAGTAGATGAACGATTGAGAAAGAATGTGTTGGATACAAGAGTATATCGAGGGATCGGCATCCACACAGACCACTTCTTGGTGTTGAGCCGGATAAGTGGGCTCTTTAAAGGATGGCGACACCGAGAACGTAATGAAAATAGGGTCTTGGAAAGAATAAAAGTAGAAAATCTACAAGAGAAAGATGTGAAAGATGAGTATAAACGAAGATTGATAGCAAGATTTGAGAGATTCGATGGCATAAATGATATGGAAGAATTATGGCAGGCCTTTAAAGAAGAGGTAGTATGTGTAGCGTCTGAAGTATGTGGTATGATCAAGAGAAGGAAAATACGAAAGGTTAAGAATACATGGTGGGATAAGGATGTACAATCAGCAGTGTCAGAGAAGAAGAAAGCTTGGTCAGATTGGTTGGCTGCCAGAGCAAATGAAAGAATGGGAAAAGCAACGAGTGTAGACATAGATGAAGCAAAAAAGGAGTTTGTTAGGTCAAAAAGAATAGTGAAAGAAATGGTTAAAAGGAAAAAAGAGGAAAAGAAAGATGAGTTTGATAGCAGATTATCTGACGATTTCCAGAGGAACATTAAGTTTTTCTGGAAATCCGTTCGTGCAGTTCGAGGAAGAACTCCATCTTCAGAACACACATCCATCAGAGACGAGAATGGAAGTATAGTAAATGGTGAATTGTGCGTGCTGAAGAAATGGAAAGAGTATTTTGAAAGTTTATTCGAAAGAACGGCGATAGAGACACCGATAGCTGAAGTGAATTGTAATGATAGCAATGATGAAAGCGTTATTGGCGTGGATGAGATCGTGAAGGCACTGGGAAGTATGAAAGTAGGTAAGGCTGCAGGATATGATAGGATTACAGTCGAAATGCTGAAGGCTGGACAGGGCATCATAGTTGGTCAGTTGCAGCGGTTATATAACTTGTGTTGGAACACCGGCCGAGTACCTAATGACTGGACCACAGCTGTAGTTGTGCCTCTTTATAAAGGAAAAGGCTCGCAACAAGACTGCAAAAACTATAGAGGCATTAGCCTTCTTAGCATTGTTGGCAAATTGTATGCAAAGGTACTTATTGAAAGAGTTATGGAAGTAACCGACAAGAAAATATGGGATGTACAAGCGGGATTCCGAAAGGGTATGGGATACACGGATCAGGTTTTTTTCTTGCGAAGCATAGCCGGAAAATTTTTGGCCAAAGGTCAAAAGGTCTATTGCGCATTCGTTTCGGATTTGGAAAAGGCTTATGATAAAGTGGTGAGGAATGAAATGTGGTCGGTGCTGTCAATGAATGGGGTGGACAGCAGCCTCATTCGAGCTCTGAAATCCCTTTATGAGGATTCTAGAGCTTGTGTGAGGATAAACGGGGCATACACTGACTGGTTTACCATCGATAAAGGTGTTAGACAGGGATGTGTAGCGTCGCCGTGGCTGTTTAACCTCTTCATGGACAGTTGTTTGCAAGATTTAAAACATAGTGACTGTGGATTAAGGATGAATGAGTTACTCGTCAAATGCCTCCTTTATGCTGATGATCAGGTTATACTTGAATTTTCAACGGAGGAGTTGCAGGAGATGGTAACAATCATGCATCGTGCGTTAGAAAGGAAAGGAATGAAAGTGAATGTAAGTAAAACGAAAGTTATGGTTTTTGAAAAGGAGGAATGCGTTACGGCTTGTAATGTTTTGATCGATGGACAGCGAGTGGAACAAGTGAATGAGTTTGTTTACTTAGGTACGTTGTTTACAAGAGATGGTAAGAATGAAAAAGATATTGAAAGGAGAGTTAATGCAGGTAATTGTGTGAATGGAGCTCTGAAGGCGTTTATGAACAGTCAAAACGTGTCCAAAAAGGCACGTTTGGCTGTACATAGAGGCCTTGTGTTAGTGCTTACCCTTATGTATGGTAATGAAAGTTGGGTATGGCAGAAGAGATTTGAAAGTAGAATAAATGCTGTAGAAATGAGAGCACTGAGAAGTATGTGTGGTGTGTCTTTGACCGACAGAGTAAAGAATTGTGTGATACGAGAGTGGTGTGGGGTAAAAGAAGATGTAGTGACAAGCATTGAGAAAGGCATGTTAAGATGGTTTGGGCACATGGAGAGGATGGATGACGATAGACTGACAAAGAAGATATATCAGGCTAGTGTGAATGGGACAGGACAAAGGGGAAGACCTAGGAGAACGTTCTCTGACCAGATTGGAGACATCCTGAAAAAAGGACAAGTCAGAAGTACCCTTAACAGAAGAGCATGCATGAGAAACTTGATGGGAGTGAGTGAAGCAAGTGAGGTATGTCAGGATCGTTGCAAATGGCGTTCCGTAGTCTCTGCCTACCCCTCCGGGAAACAGGCGTGAGTCTATGTATGTATGTATGTAAACAAAATGTTACTTAATCGATATAATCGATTTGACTTATAATAAAAACTGATTCTATTTCAAACAATTAATTACAATTTTCGGAAACATGAGTTTTATGAACATCGCCGGTTGCACTACAAATAATATGAATGAAAACTTTAGGATGAAAAATTTTAGGACGAGTGATCATTTGGATTACAAAACGTTAGGAAGAACAATTTCGGGTAAAGAACTTTAGGTGAGCCAATATGGACCGCTTATAAATATTCGTCCATCAATATTTCATTGACGTATTGACAATTTCAGCTTTAAAATGCAAGTTCAACTGCTGTCAATTTAAATTTATTTTTGCATTGTAAGAACAGTGATTTAATTAATCTGCTACCAGGTATTAAAATTTCTTTGTAAATAAATGGAAACGTTTCAGTGCATACAATGGCAACGATATTGCCTCGACTTCCATTATTCGTTAGAGCCTTTTATTGTTCCCGCAAAGCTACATGCACATGGGATGCTATTTGTTCAGATACGAATGGAAAACAGGTTTGTGTTTTGGCCAAATATTTAAGCCCACTTTTTTCGAACATTATTTTCTCTTTTTCGTGTTGGTCTAAATAACACATTGCGTAATAGCAGTTTGTAGGGTATCCAGCATTGTCATTGTGATAAATTATGAAAAATATGCAATCACAGTCTATTCTCTCAACGCCAACCTAAATCTTTTTTTTTAAAGACAACTCCCGCTCTAGGACCAAATCCTGTGTCGCGGGGGACTTTACAAACATACAACCAACGGACACAATTAACACTCAGACTCGAAACAACAATATATGGATCACACGAAGTGTTCTCATGTGGGGATCGAACCCACAACACTCGGTGCAGTGTTAAGCGGCAAGGCGACCGCTTAAACCACCAACGCCAACCGTGCAGTCAAAATGCAGAAATTGTAGAAATTTTATACTTCTTTAAACTGAAGAACCACTAAAAACAGTTTAAGAATAAAAATAAATTTTAATGGTTTTTAGATATTTAAAAACAATCGTCCTTCTATCGTATGTGAACTAACAGCACCTAAATATAAATCGAATATGAATAAATCCACGTGTACCTGTCACAAAAATAAACGTTGTGCAAAACTTACCTGTGATAATAAGCCGTCATTCGTGTGACGTCATTAGACTACCCGGCAGCTTGACAGTCGAGAGATCCACTTAAGAGATAGGCACACAACATTATGTGCGTACGTAAATGAGCGAAAGGTAACGCATTGTTCCAACTTGAATAAATGATTGCTTATGTTTACAATACAACACTTAGAGCACAACATACTTAAGCGCTATCAAAGGTTAAGGCGCTGTTCTAAGCGACTGTTTTGGTAAATGAGGCGGTGAAGCAGGGGAGGCGAAGGGAGCTTAGCTCCGTCTACTGCGGGGCGCCCCCCTTCATTCTCGTCGCGTGCGGCCGTATTCTGGCGACATCCCTATTCCAATATTTCATAATCGCAAGCAAAACGTTTTAGCATATTGAATTGAGATACTGATATTAAAATTTATATTACATATATCAATCTGTTTGTACAATATAGGCATAGCGCAATTTTTGTTCTCAGTGCAGCCATGAGCAAAACTGGTTTACATTAGACGTTATAGGTATTAATAGTTGACGAAAGTAGGTAAATACCTACGTGCCATAAAAATAATTAAGTCAGTTCCATGTATGGAGAGGCATTATAATTTTTGTTTTTGTATAAAAATAGTGAAGCAGTTCATAGAATACCTACATCTAATTCCATTCCTGCCAGTTTTCAAATCTGTTTTGCAATAAATTGGCTGTGACATACGGGCGGACAGACAGACAGACATGGCATGGTCTCGAAACCCCCCTCACCATTTTCACTTGCCGGAAATACTTGGTTTCCTCTGAAAAAAAAAATATCTCCAAACATCGGTGTGTATGGCACTGCCAACGTTTAATATACTAAGGTTGACGGAGCCCTGCGAAGGGCTCCTATTTTCGGATTAAGGGTCAAAAGAAAACCTAACATAACCTATTTAGTTACTTATTACAGTCGCACCTAACCCTAGGCACTCGAAAGCAATGACGCACAAATTTGACATTAGTTGTCAATATGATCATTCCAAGATGGAGGTTTTGCGTTTCGTTTCACGTTTTACACATAAAACCTAAAAATTACATTTGTAAAACTGTGCAAAAGTATAAAAACTACGTTCCGTTTTACATAATTGCCGAAGTATTTATGAAATTGAGGAAATTGTTTAAAAATATTTAGACGGAACTCCGGCGGCCAAAATTACTTTTAGGGGATTAAAACGAACTCCCTTAAGCCCCCTACACAACCAATACCCTCAAATTCAGGCGACTCGTTTCGAAACCAAACCCATTATTATTTTTCAAAATAGATGAAATATCAAAAATATATGTGGATATACCTTATTCATGAGATAGTGCTATGTCGCTTAGAAAATTATAGAATTAGAATTTGAGTTACTGCTTTTTCGTTAGCTGGATAGCTCATACATGTTTGTATGGAAAAATATAAAAATTTTCTTTCGCATCAAATATGTGTTGTTTCAAAGAAAATAAATATTAAAAGATATTTATTTATATTCATTTATCATTTATTAACGAAATACAGAGTTTACAGCTCATCAACAGTTAGCTGTCTGCTACAACCCGGCAGGTTTTCTTTATTCTCATCGAAAGTTAAAGGCAGTGTGTGAGGTGATAAGGCTTCAACACTTATTATTTGTTGTTGTTCACGAGGCACAGTTTCATTTACTTTCCTTTTACGGCTTGGTATTGTAGAAATTTCAAGCACTGATGAAACATTTTCCTCTAATCAACAATTTCATGCAACTGCCAATTCATATAAAACGCCACAAGCTTTTCTTACATTTTCTTCTCTCAGAAATCATCATCTCTTTCTATAATTTCTATCTTTAGTGGTATACTTTCGCCACTCCACACAGCAAATAAACACATTTGTTTGCGTGTAAGGTGGCGTTGCCCCTGAATTTGGTAATAACAATTACAATATAATTTGTTTAGACTTGTCAGTTCACTTTTTTATCATTTTTCCATATTTCTATTTTATTTGCTCTTATACTTTTCTCCAGGCCATTCTTTTAGGCAACTATAGAACATTACATTTCCACAATCGTGTTTAGACCTATTAATCCATCTGACGTGGCACCAATAAACGGATAATCCACAAGGCTCGATTGTTACATTTTCTTGCTTCGCCAGTTGTTGCAAAGCCATTTGTCGACATCAAACCCTATATGACTGCCTCATTGGTCTCGCGGGATAAATGTGCGCGTGGGATCTATGGGTCCCGGGTTCGATTCCTGGGTTGGGCAGTGTTATTGGGTTTTTCTGTCACGAAATTCTCTGGAAATGTGCCCGGTATGGCAATAGGCTCGCCCCTTATTACGTGGGACTAAAGTATATCTGGCGAAAAGTGGGTGTAGAAATACACTTCTGCCTACCCCTTCGGGGATAAAAGGCGTGACGATATGTATGTATGTATGTATATTTTATTTGTACAAAATAATTTTTACTTAGTTAGCTTTACTGCTGCTATCTCTTCTTTTTACCACTATACCAAAATTTCAACCTGTCAACATATTCTTACGAAATCGAACCAGTCACTGCTATCCCTCTTGTAATTTTTGCTTATCACTACGGAATTTGAGTCAAATTTGTTAAAAAATTGTTTGGCATTTCTTGGCTAGCTCTTGAACAAATCGCGTTAGGAATGACTGCAGTCAAATGTGTGTAAGACGTTGCAGAACTGTTATCTTTAACTTCACTGTAATTACAATAAAGATAATTAGTTAGGTACTTTATTATAAGAAAAATTACTATATCTTGTGTTATAGCAAACAGAGAAGTCACTTTCTTACTTATAAATGATTGATTTTAGAAATTAAAAAGATATTAGATGTACTGATCCATACCTAATAGTTTATGAATAATCAAAGTTTTACCCGATGTACCTAAATAGGTTTATGTTCACAACACAATAATACAACATTCGTTACCGCTTGTGTGCGGATTGCGGAGCGCCATATTAGCGCTGTTTACTGTTCGCCGTGGCAGCATCTTAGCGCTCCAGGCGCTCTGACAAGCTAATGAATTTGCAATATAAGTACATAAAATGATTCGATTTTATGTTATTACTCTTTCAAAAATTGAAAACTGTGGCAGCTATGTATTGTGAGAAAAATTTTATATAATTATATTATGCATAATCGATAATCTATAACATAGTCAGTCATATAAGACTCTTATGAAAATAATTTGTGTAAAAATGTTACATATTTCATAATCACTTGGCCATGGATGAATTTATATTTTATTACGACGCTTTTTTGTACAAATCCTTCGTAGAACTTTATTTCTCTAATTGTCCATATTTTATTCTTCTAATTACATATTTATAAGCACAGAAACAATAACACATTAAACGCAACAAGAGTATAAACTTAGGTCCTAATTATATGTGCCCATAGTTACATGAAAAGCCTATTTGATTCAAAGTATTAAATAATAATAATAAATAAATAAAAACATTTATTGCTGCAAAATGTTACAAGGGTGATTAAAGTACAATAAATAACACTTATTGTAAAGTAAACATTTTACAGAGAGTGTTTATCAAAACTAAGTTTAATCGTTGATTTTCTCACTAGGCAAGCCTGTATCGAGAAAATCTGTATTCTTAAACTATCCACTCTCGCATCACGATAAACACGGAAGAATGCAAAAAACAAGAATGTATATAAAAAAGGGAAAATAGAAAAAGAAAATCTGATACAATCTAAACATAATTACACTTTTTTTATTATTAAACATTAGCTTTCAATTTTTAATATGCTTTCAGTAGTATCATAATCTAGGCTTTGAAGCCATTTATATAGAAGTTGTTTTGCCTCATTTAAAGTTTTGTTTTTAATAACACAGTGCTTGGCGACCCTGTTATAGATATGCGCTCCTATGAAATCACCATGCCGCTGTGCAAATCTGGTGCTTACCATCGAAATAGGTAACCTGTAAACTCTACGATTCAGAAGTGGATTCAAATTAGCCGATGACATGATAGAGTTATGCATGCAAAGTGAAATTCTAAATATAAATAGTTGACGTACGCTAAGAACACTGGCATCTTTGTAGAGTTGTTTGGTAGAATATCTGAAAGGCTTTTTTAACATTACTTTAAGGACCGATCGCAGTATTCAGTCGTATTACAATAACAAACAGGTTTACGTAAAATTTCGTGCAGCGGAGACGCAAGCGACATGACCTATCTCTCACAAGGCTCATAGCCGAATGATGAGGACTGGGCGGGGCGTAAACTGGCAACTGACACTCAGTACACCGCTTATGCTATTAAGGTTTAAATTGCTGAAGCGTTTGATATTGATGGGATGTACCGAGCGTCAAAATCATAGACGTTTGACAGATTTTATTTAATTTTACAAAATATACACGTATAATATGAAAATAAATTAGGTAATTCTTTAGTTCATTAGGTTTCTTACAATATTATTAAAAAACATATGACAGCTTACGATCAAAATATTGCAAACAGTGAGACGAAAGATTATTTTCTGCCTCGATTTTGTGATTTTTTTTACCGTGATTCTATTTTACATACATGAAAAATTCTCTCAAAAGTCTTTTGATCAGACTTTTGACTTTAAGCTCTATTTTTTGCTAGGTTGTAATATGTACCGTTATGGCTAGATGCGCGACAAAAAATTAGGTGTTTCACGGCTTCTGAAGTATAACAGCGCCTTAATGAGTTTATCAATGTATTTTTGTGAATAGAGTTAGTATTGATCAAATGTTTTTGACATTAACATACAATTAATTAGTAGGAACTTTGAAATATATTCGTCTCGATGAGGAAAGTTAGGGCATATTCTTGATAGTGATTATGTTCCTGTTACAAAACATGGTTCGCGCCACTACAAAACTAGGCTATACTGAAGCTTTAAATGTTTCTATCTTGGTTTATATTGTATATATTTTCTATATAATGCAGCATACAAAACATAAACTCGTAGCAACTAAAATCCAGTACACCTACGCCTATAACATACACTAAACCCGAAATTCGTCTTGAAAACGAGCACCAATCGATCTCTATCGACGTACAGTTGCTCGAAACTCGATTCTTTCTAAATAACAACGTAGTAGTTGCCGTAGGGACACATCAGTTTGATTGATTGAACACCTGGGCCTTCAATTAATTCGATATAGTTACCTAATTGGCAAGAATATAGCGAATATTAAGCATTGTAGTAAAGAGCAAAAGCCTTTGAAAGGGCGACAGGACGACTTAGCTATTAATTGATTAAAGCTGCCTTATGATTCAATTTGCGACACAAAGGCTGTTTCATGTCAGCTCATACTAAATACCCTAACAGGTAATATTTAGATTTTGTTACGTTCAACCGTTTTATTGTACGTTTCGGCGAGAATTTGCAATACTGCTGTTAATGGATCGCCGAATAAAATAGTTGCTCGTTAATGTAAATTTTTAAGCCATTTTGTTTGTAAAGATATTCGTTCGACTTTCAACAGTTTTAACATGTTGAACTTAAAGGCTTTATTATTGTTCGCGACAGCGGAAACTGCCAATGTTGTCAGTATTGAAATGTTGATGCAACGGAGAATTAATTTTTTAGCGCTTATAAAAAAGACATTTACTAACAACTGCTTTGATAGATCCCGCTTTTGGAGGTTTCTTTTACACTTTATTAATATCTAGCCCCAACTAGGGCTTAATTAGCAGAGCACATTGTAATCTCCACCAAACTATATTCTTAAAACGGTTTATAATTAATATATTAGTCAACTGGAGCAGCAAAACTGGCAAAGTACCCTCTACTGTGGAATCAAAGATTCTATCTATCTATCTATCTATATCGTCACACCTGTCTCCCATTGGGGTAGGCAGAGACTATAGAACGCCATATGCTTAATGATTTTATATGTAAAAAATGTGTTTAATAGCAAAATTATTATGTCGTTATAATAATTTGGATATCTTTTCTATCTAAAGAGATCAAGTAGAGGCCACGAGGCTAGTAGCTACCGCTCGTTGCACAAAAATTCGACGATTTTTCTTTTGATACCAGTAAAGGCACATGATTGGGTAACGTAAATAAATTGGTTCGATGTCTGGCAATACGTGAATTCCATAAAATTATTAACAATCTAACTAAAGATATTTTCAAATAACTTAATTATCCTATAACACATTTTCAAAATGTTAGGTTTTTTTATGGTAATAGGCGGCAAACGAGCAGACGGATTGCCTGATGGTAAGCAATTACCGCCGCCCATGGACACAAACGACACCACAGGAGTCACAAGTGCGTTGCCGCCCCTAGGGGTTGGGAAAAGGGATAGGATGAGGAGTGGGATGAGGGAGAAGGAATAGGGGATAAGGCCTCCGGTACTCTCACTCACCGAACGAAACGCAACAGTTTAGGTACTGTTACTTTACGTCCATTTTCTGTGAGAGGGTAGTACTACTCCGGTCGAGCCGGCCCATTCATGCTGAAATCAGCAAGGCTCTACTACCTTGCGAGGTGCCATGATTACCCGTATCTAAGAACCAAACAAAAATAAAACTACTCGTATATTCTAAAATATGACCATATTTTAGAACTTAGTTTACAGTCATAATGTTACCTCGCTCCAATAAATAAAGAAAATATACATATAAAAAATATAGAATTATAGTTCTTAAGGCTTTTTCTAGCATGTCCTTAAAATAATGGACGTTTTGAAATAATCCTATAATACAATGATTTGCTTGAGGCTTTGGACAGGCAACAACGATATGCGTTTATTTAATTTGACTCCCACTGTAATTTCATCCAGTACTATCAATTTCGAGTGGCGTGCGATCTTAGGCCCTTAATATTCCAGTTATATGTGGCTAGATATCAGCCTAACATCCATCAATCGGCATTATGTTGTCTTGTCGTAAGCAAGCGACTGTCCGATGGCGAAATGGTGGTCTCAGAATTCAGTCCACTCGTGAGAGGAGTCCCACAGGGATCAATCCTGGGACCTCTGCTCTTTATTCTTTACTGTGCTGACATAACCAAGTGTATAAAGAATTCGCAGTATCACATCTACGCTGATGACATTCAGGTTTATGTGTCATTTAAGCCTAACGAGTATGCGATGACTATAGAGGGTTTAAAGCAGGACCTCAATAAAATTGTAGAATGGGCTGAAAATACCTCTTTGGTACTGAATCCCAAAAAAAACAAAATATATGGTGTTCGGTACACAGAACCAACTTCAGTCACTACCTGTCCTTAATATTATGCTCACGGGGAAGGTAGTTGAGAGGGTGAGTGAAGCTCGTAACCTAGGTCTGAATATTGACTCGAATCTAAGATACGAGAAACATGTCGCGGAATTAGTGCGTAACTGCTTTTACAGGTTAGGAATTCAGGTTACGAATATTTATCAGAAGATTTGCGAGTACGTTTGGTTGAATCGCTAGTTCTGTCCAAGTTAAACTACGCGGACACTGTATATGGACCACGCCTGCTAGCACGCACGGATCGGTTGATCCAGAGAGTCCAGAACGCCACTTGTTTTTGCTTCACAATAGGACGTAGAAGCCATGTTACACCTTTTTTTAATGATAGATTAATCCTTAAATTGAAATCACGGCGTAAGCTTCACTTGCCATCCCTCATGTTTGGCGTCATTCATTGTCAGCAGCCTGTATACCTATGTAACAAACGCAGTTGGGTAACTAGCAGACGCGACTGTGCTAGCAGACAGTGTTCGCAACAGCTGTCTATATTGCCTCACAAAACAGCTGCATTTAGAGGTAGCTTCCGTTATGCGGCTTCTAAAATTAGTAATAATCTACCCCCGCCTATAAGATCTCTAAAAACGATTGGCACTTTTAAAAAGCATTTGCGGAGATATCTTACTGATGCACAGCGGAAGCTAAATACGATAAATGTCAACACGTCATTACTATGATACTAAGGAATGCCTTGCCAGACGTGGAGCTGCGCGTGGATGTAGGTAGGTACTGGTTGTGTCTGTCTATGTGTGTGTATGTGTAGCGAATATGAGGATGATGTCTATATCACTGTTTTGTAGTTAATATGAACAGCAAACAAATAACTTGAATATTACAAGTTATTATTACATAGCTGATGTAGCTGGCTGGTTGTCGGGTACGAGTGGTGTTTGCAGCTGTGCAAGCTGGATTTTCACTTCACTTGGTAGTCTGATTGACTTTCCCATTGCAAAACGGGCGGGTGACCTCACATTTTTAAATACACTTATTTTAATATGGATTTATTTAATTGTTCTTTATTTTTTTAAGAGGATTTTTTAACTGACATGATACTTATTTTTCACTGTTTTTACTTTATACTTTGGTACTTAGTTATTATAAAGCGTAAACTCGTCGACATGTGCATACTGCCCGTCTTAACCTACGGTGCCCAAACATGGTCCCTGACCGAAATCCAGAAGTCCAAATTGAAGATTTGCCAAAGGGCGATGTAGCGTAGCATTCTTGGTGTAAAAAGAACAGACCATGTTCGAAACACTTTGCTACGCTCCAAAACACGCATAGCTGACGTCGGATTAAAATCTGCTAGACTGAAGTGGGACTGGGCCGGACACGTTTGTCGTATGCACCCAGAAAGGTGGGCCGGGCCTATCTAGCTACCACTTGGGTGCCTCATGACAGTCGGCGACGACGTGGAAGACCCAAACGAAGATGGCGGGATGACCTGGATGCATTTGACAGCGACTGGACGAGCTTACCACAAGACAGGGATGCATGGCGGTCCAAGGGAGAGGCCTTTGCCCAGCAGTGGGACACACAGACAGGATGATAAAAAAAAAAAAACTTTGTTATTGTTAAGCATTTATGTACACTTACCTATAGAGTGTGGCCATCGTGCTCCGGTACCAACTGCTGATGAACAATTAGTATATAGACAATCTATATTTAGTTGTTAAGTTCATAATGAAACGTTTTTGATATTGTACGACGATCATATAAGGTTGCAGCGCAACGCGTGTGCGCGCGGTACGTACGATGAGAGCGGTCTGTTCGGTCTGTCGCTTGTCTCTGTCTTCCCACGGTCACAGAATATATACAAATAGTAAAGTACGACGTCGACTCCGCCTCATGCCGCCCCGCACCCGCGCTGCTAGTGCGTGATGTTATTGTTTTTGTTTTAATTATGTAGACACTTTAAGTTTTTTGCCGAGTGGTTGACGGCATAGAACACAAGTGTCACCACCCCCTATCTTCCCGTGGGTGTCGTAAGAGGCGACTAAGGGATAACACGATGCAAATACCATCTTTGCGTAGAGACGGAAAACTCGACATCAAACCCTATACGACTGCCTCGTTGGTCTCGCGGCATAAATGTGCGCGTGGGATCGGGAGGTCCCGGGTTCGATTTCTGGGTCGGGCAGTGTTATTGGGTTTTTCTGTCACGAAATTCTCAGTAGCAGCACGGAGTCTGGAAATGTGCCCGGTACGGCAATAGGCTCGCCCCTTATTACGTGGGAATAAAGTATATCTGGCGAAAAGTGGGTGTAGAAATACACCTCTGCCTACCCCTTCGGGGATAAAAGGCGTGACGATATGTATGTATGTATGTATGCACTTTAAGTTTATATTTAAGTATGATCATATTTGACCAGTGTACTCACTGTTTTGCGCGTTCGTGAGTCACTATAATTAGGGTCCCGTAGAAAATCAGTGCCAGCATGTCTGGTATCATGCTGAACAGGGTCCTATTGTCGTCACGACCTAACCATAACGAGGTGTACGTTTACCATACATATATCCACGTATTTCTTCTTTTTTGTATTTTTGTGTGTTATTACGACGATTTTTTGTATACTTATAATCATGCTTGTTTGGTTGTGATAGCAATAAATATTATTTCATTTCATTTCATTCATTCATTCATATTTGTGCTGGATATATTTAGCTATTGTCTTACATTAGGTGTAAGTTACTGGATCAATAACGTAGATACGATATAATTTTAGCTTAATGACAAAAAGAGTTTTGTGTACCTATATTATGAATAAAGATACTATTTGCTAAATATCTGTCACTGACTGACAACAAATTACTTTGTTCTTTGTTGTCTCTGTGTCAGGGGTGTAAAGAAACTAATACTTAGTTTTTTATAATTAGTAACGTATAGCTACCGTTTCTTTTCTACCAGTAACATCACAATGACTAATATTATACATAACAATAGTATATGGGGCCAGCTTTAGTACCAAAAACCGATATTCACTCGGGCAAAGTCGCAAATAGAAGCTATAATAGAAAAATATTATCAGAGCCTAATCAAATATGTTATAAGAAATACAAAGACTAACAGATAAGTCAGCTCGATTATCTGTGGCTTTTACGCAAGCTTAGCCACAAGAAGAAATACATAAGCTGTACAACGACTCGGCGCATAAGTAATAGCGGGGCCGCCACTTAAATTACTGCGCAATACTTGCAGTCAAATAAATTGAATACTGAGCTCAACAAAAATCCTCTCTACTTCTGGCAAATGCACAAGTTATTTCGTCTTCAGATATAAAGTTAGCTGTCGAAAGTGAATGGGAGTACAGCCGCCGCACGGTGGGCTGAAAAATCAAAATGTGGACTTAGAGGCTAAGAGACTTGTTTTTGGATTCTACTAATGAAAACAATATTTTTTTATTCTTTGACTTTTTTTGATAAAGTACATACTTACCGAGATAAAATTGTTTGAAGTTTGTATGAAACTGGTCGAAAATAAAAAAAAACTAAATCGATTTTTCAATACTACCACTGTTAAAAAGTCAATACAACAAAAATGAAACAATAAAGTATTCACACCACCCATTACAGGTCACGACATATTATGCTTTCTCGGAATTTTGACAAAATCAGGTAAGCCAATTAATTTTTAAAGTTTCAGATATATGACTAATGATGACTTTTTTTAAGTGGATTAGGCCTACTGGAGATACCACATAAAAAAACCGCGCTTTATCTTTAACTTCTCTGGATGGTGTGGAATAAAAGATTAAAAAAGTATTTCCGCCAAAACGCAAAAAACGCAGTTCGCGATATAGTGCATAAATTGCCAAAAAATATCTTCTATCATAAACTTTCATTGTTTTCTTGAGATAGTTTGAGAATTACAAACAATTCTCATTTTATTGTTTTCTTCCATACAAAAAAATCTTTAAAATTAAATAACTCAAAAAACACGCATTTAATAAAAAAATTGTTTTAATATTTTTGAGTTGTATTTGATCATAGAATCCAAAAATGGAATTAGTTTATTTATATTCCACTTTAGTTTTTTCGAAATCCCCAAGTCCAGTAGCAAACTTTTTCAGCCCACCGTGCGCCGCTTGGATGCGGTGTTCTGGAGTGGCCTTGCTGAGTGGACTGTAATTAGGTTGCTACCTGCACTAACGAATTATTCGTTGGTTGTTTGGTACATATAAGTGGACTGTATGGTACGTGATTCGTCTGTATTTTTAGGGACCAATAGTAAAGCCAAAGAAAAATATCCTGGTAATTTATATACCTACATGTCAACTCGTTTCACGTCTGTCCATGATTACACGAATATGAAACTCTAGTCACAAAACAGTTGAAATTTGGCACGGTTGGTTTCGATCAAGCTAGAAAATGGAGTTTTCATGAAAAGTTGTTTTTAACTTCCTATAGAAGTTGACTCGATCGATCGAGAAATATTTGCGTGGACAGTTTTTCTATTCCTGATTCTATATGTGGAATATTTAACCTTTATTCACTATATGAATGGTCATAAGTAATAAATAGCTTTTGG
The DNA here is from genome assembly GCA_944739405.2 of Euclidia mi. Taxonomy (NCBI): domain Eukaryota; kingdom Metazoa; phylum Arthropoda; class Insecta; order Lepidoptera; family Erebidae; genus Euclidia; species Euclidia mi. Next base: position 81,821,428 of record OX123182.2, on the reverse strand, counting down.
GTGTAAATTATTCTAAAAAGTGGAATATTTAATGAAGCTGCAATAAAAACGCTGTAGTCTGCGTGCTTTCACCACTCTATACTCTATTCTTACATCTCCTTCTGCTCCCAAATATATAACTCCCTACTTTCAGTATCTATGCGCTAACCATGAGCGAGACCTTCGCTCCTCCAATAATCTCCAACTCATGGTTCCTACTCACAGATCTAATTTTCTTCACTCTTCTTTCGCAATTCAGTCCATCCTTCTATGGAATGCAATCCCTCATGAGATCAGAATGGCTAAGACCAAACTTACTTTCAAGTCCAAGTGAAGGAACTCTTGTTGGCTGAGTCTGCGACTGTATCTAATAAAAAGTCACAACCATAATCCTATGTATGTATGTGTATACTGTACATAATATGTAGATATATTTAAATATGTATATTATGTATTTATATGTATTTATATATAATACGTTTATGTATTTTATTTGTTAATCATGTATGTATTAAGTTTATGTATTAATCTATTTATTCTAACTATTTATAACATAACTTTATACAAGTCTATCATGTTCTACATAATTAAGTTAATAGTACATTCTCCTCACACTATACAATACACCTACTTCTTCTTCTCTGCACCACCCATTCAGGTAGAGTGGTAGATATTGCCCATGGTATTAAGTCCGCCTATGTACTTTTTGTATATGAAGTTTTAAATATGTATGGCTCTTATCGCTATTCCACCAACTAAATAAACATCGTGTAGGTACATAGTTCCAGTCCAAGCTCTCCATCACTCCATCAAACACGTCATATTTCAAATATTGCGGTATTTTTGACTCAATAGATTCGCTTCTGGTAGCTTTGAGTTTCGGCGACAGAATGGATAGGTTACACTGAAACATTTGTGAAAAAGAAAACACTATAAAACGTTCAACGTTTTCAGCGGTACAGGAGACATGTATATAGTTAGTGTATATTCGAATGTTCTAGAACTGTTGCTACGTTTTAGTTCTGGCTGATTATTATTTATTTGTGATCCAGTTGGTAGGAGAGAACTTATTAATTCTATTAAGATGCTCTTTCGACGGCAATAGGGTCGTCTATTGCATAGGACTTCAATATATCTGGCAGGATGTTGACGATCACCTCTGTTCACCCTTTCAAAGACATTCGAGTCTGGGAATACGTTCGATTACGTTAAATATGTTTTACGTCAAACATTAAATGAAAAAAAAGTTTAAATTAAATTCAATAAACGTAAGAGCCGAACTGCCTGGTTTAATTATTACGAGTTAGTAATATTTGTCGAACAAATAAAAACTTTGTAAATAAGATTTTGAATGATTAACGACTTTATATTTTAGTTGTAAATTCATGGCAACTTGCTTATCTCTAACAAATTTTCATATTTGTTGAACTGGCAATAAATATTTCAAAAAGAATTCTGAATTTCAATTTATAAAATGAAGCTAAATAAAATATTGGAAATATAAACCTTATATTACGTTATGCCGATATTACCTTTAAATAAAGCTAAGCTTAATTGAACCTTATACTAAAATTGCCTTTCAAAACCTTACCAATTACTTTGGTATAAATTAGATAGACGTAAGCCCTTTATTACAGCCAAATTGAAATAAAAATAAAAACTATGTATTTAGACTGTAGTAATAGTTCGTTCTCAATACGACGTACTATACAGAAACAGAATACAAATACAATTATACAGGTTGAACTTAAAGATATTGGAATAAACACCCCTTTTTGTGTACTGAGACAACCTTTGACCTTTTTATCACTGCGGGCACTCTCTGTATAAATATTGATGCAGTTTTAGTTTAAAAAAATACAGTAATATTTATTTATGATTATTATACTTATAAATTCAAAGATGCGTCTGATAATATGGCGTAGTAGTTAAGGCACCCGCTACGATGTTTCACAACACTTGATTCGCAAACGGGAAAAAGGCTCAAAGCAAATTGTTGTTTAAAGCCTTTTTATTATTTGTGGGGTGCATAGGGTTGCCACCAAGAACTTAGGGTCCCAAGCCAACCTCACTTGCAAGAGGTGCACCTGCCGATCAACGGACGAGGCTCTGGCAAACAAAATTATCCCAATGAGCGGCAATAGGCTCGCCACCTATTACGTGGGATCAAAACACTGGCGAAAAGTGGGCGTTTAATATGCCTCTGCCTACCCCTTCGGGGAAACAGGCGTGAGTCTAAGTATGTATGTATGTATTATTAGTATTCGTTAGTTCAATATTTTCGTCCATTAATTAACTTGTTGTTGACTAATTACTGAACAGAAAAGTAACTTGGTGTTGACTAATTACTGAACAGAAAATTATATTATTTACGAATTCAATGCCGTTAATAATTAAGTTATTCTGATAACTAATAAGTAGGTAGCGATAGCTTAGTAGATAGACTAAAATACTACTACGCAGAGGGTCTCGAGTACTAACCCTCGGCGCGTACCATGTGGCTTTTTATTGTTTGCTAAACGGTGGAGAAAAATATCGTGAGAAAACCTGTGAGCTTTCCACAATTTTCTATGAGACTTCTTAAATCTGCCACCTCGCACTTTGCCAGCGTGGTCGCCTAATGGCCTTAGACCTTTTATTATGAGAAGGAGCCTGTTTGCAAAATCAATAGGTGACGAATAATTTGCTACATATCTTAAACATAGTTCGAACTATTCTTTCTGTTGAATAAAAGTAAATAAACCATTATCTTTAAGGTTATATCCCTACTGAACGTTTTTAAGTAAAAAGTTTTCCGGCAACTTAGCTGGTAATGAAGCTAGGTCGGACATTAGCACTGGGAACGAGTACGTCGTTAATGAGAATGGTCTGTAACAGAATGAGCTTTTTCATTGCATAAATAGCAATTTAATCCAATAATCATAATATTTTGATGATAGTTTGCTTATTCTTTCTTTATTATTTAGATTTCTTTGAAAGACAAATCTTAAATATCGTCTTCGTGGAATTAACACTTACCAATATTAATTACATATGTACATACATAGACTTACGCTTGTTTCCCGGAGGGGTAGGCAGAGACTGTGGAACGCCATTTGCAACGATCCTGACAATATTTATTATTTACTTAAAATAAAGGCAATCAGTTTTTCATGTTTGAGATTGTATGAGCCTTTGTTATGTTATAACAGGTACTTTATACATATAAGGTGGCAACTGTACAAAAGAATGGTCCCTTTGTGCTATAATAACTCAAGATTTATTTGTTACAAGCAACGGTAGCCTAGTGGAGGGACCGACCGACTGCCATGCAGAGGATTTCGGGTTCGAATTTAATTATTTATTTGTTTTAATCTACAGATACCCAGAAATGAAGATAATAATTGCAGTATTATTTATTATAACATAGTATAACTTAACCTTTTTTGTTACTTGTTATACCTACAACGAGGTCACAGCTTCGAAAAGCAATAAGTAACAAAAAACAAAGTATTCTGAATTTCAGATACAATCACAATTTAGATCGAACTACAAACTAACAAATACATAGAATCGCCGTTTCTTTCCAAAAGTGTTTCCACTGATCTCGAAAATGTAAGAATTAAAACACGAAACGGTATTAAGTTGCAAATTTATTCTGAACGATCTGAAATTTAAATGTGAGCTCATCAAAGTTTCCTTCTCAGGGAGTTAAATGTAATATGTGAGCATGTGATTGCTTTTCGTCTTAAAAAGAGCCCGGGGTTACGAAGGGCGAGGCAACATGGGGATTGCCCCTAATTGGTTATTACCTCTTATTAACAAACTCCAATTTTATTCGACTGAACATTTTAAATCAGTTGCCGTAATACCGTTTCGGTTAGTCAGCTGAACAAAGGTAAAGATGTATTTATTATTATTATTATTTAGATTACGTCACGGCATTGTTTTTACTAGGTGATCTCGGTTGATTATGGCATCGGATTACGACACGCCTATTCCATTGGCGCACGCATTGTTAGATCCACAGACCACCTACCCCGGTGGTCTGTGGTTAGATCGAATAATAGCCGCTCACAATAATTTTAAAAACTGTTATATACAGATTTACGAATAGGTGATTCAAAAGCATGTCGGAACAATGTATCGTAAAAAACTGTTTTGCAGGCGCACCAACATTTATAGGTCTGTATTATATAAAAGCATACATTATTAAGGGAAGCATTGATAACATTATTATTACAGCCATTATGATCTAATAACAAAATGTGATGCGTACATATAACACCAATCAGTTGTGTGTATATGAGCGTAACCAACGTGGATTTTTGAAGAAATTTTATTGAATTCTGAGATAATTATGAACAGACATAGTCAACTATCCACTCATAAATTATTGCCATGACTGCCGTCTTATTGTTAAACTGATTGAGGCGCTGCTCCTTTTTAATTAGAAACGTCCATTAACTTTTTATAGAAATGAATAGTTGTTTCTGTCATCATCATATCAGCCTTAAACAGTCCACTGCTGGACTAGGCCTCTCCTTTGAAAGGAGGAATTGGCCTACTATACCACGCTGGCCAAACGGGTTGGTATAGGGTTTGTATCAAGTTTTCCTTCTCTTACAGTGCTGTTCTCTGCATAATATACTCCCTCTGTCGGCTCTTACGACACCCATGGGATGATATGGGGTGGTGACATTCCGTATTCTTGATCCGTCACCACACGGATAATAGGTTGTTTCTGTAACAGAGATATAATTACTCGTAGAACTTTGTTTATTTAGATAACCCTTCTTTTGTTCAGGATAATATTTTAATGAAACATTTGGTGAAATAAAAAGTAATGTCAAAGAATAAAACTATATTGTACTTTAATTAATAACCCTTGATGAAACCAGTTTAAAAGCAAGATTCACTTTAATCAGTGCATTGCTGTTTCACATTTTGTAGTCTTTTAGAAAATACGTCCTCATGTTGCAGCGTATGCTAAGTATGTCTCACCTTAATAAAGTAATATGTAGGTAGGCCGTATGTTAAGAATTTGGCTGTCGGTAAAATCCCGGCTTTGTGTTTTGAGGCGTTAACGTTATTCACGTAATGTTAACAAACAGAACCGCTGCTCACTCGTATATGTATAAACTGCGAAAATCTGCTTAATTACCTCCTAGTTGAAGACACGGAGTTTTACATACATTCATACATAGACTCACGCCTGTTTCCCGGAGGGGTAGGCAGAGACTACGGAGCGCCATTTGCAACGATCTTGACAAATCTCTCTTGCTTCATTCACTACCATCAGATTCCTCATGCATGCTCTTCTGTTCAGGGTGCTTCTAACCTGTCCTGTTTTTAGGATGTCTCCAATCTGGTCAGAGAACGTCCGCCTAGGTCTTCCCCTTCATCCTGTCCCTTCCACACTTGCCTTATATATCTGCTTGGTCAGTCTTTTGTCATCCATCCTCTCCACGTGTCCAAACCATCTTAGCATACCTTTCTCAATGCTTGTCACTACATCTTCTTTTACTCCACAACACTCTCTTATCACACAATTCTTTACTCAGTCAGTCAAAGAAACACCACACATACATCTCAGTGCTCTCATTTTCGTATTTATTATACGAAAATGTATAATTCGTAAAACTTAATTCTTGATTCTATTTCTGGTAACACTGGTAGTCGGTAATAGTTATTTTTTAATCCTGCAGTGGCAACACTGTAAATAGTAGTAACTTTTAAAATCGGAGGGTAGCAACACTGTTTTTCAGATTTCTGTCCTGTGATTGGCCGTTTGGTCTATAGTTTATGATAGTTTCCGTGTCAAACGAACTTCACTTTGCACTTGTTTTGACGTTAACTTTTCTCGTTTATTTATTCAGATGCTAGCACTGTTTATGTTTATAACATACATACACATACATACATATCGTCACGCCTTTTATCCCCGAAGGGGTAGGCAGAGGTGTATTTCTACACCCACTTTTCGCCAGATATACTTTAGTCCGACGTAATAAGGGGCGAGCCTATTGCCGTACCGGGCACATTTCCAGACTCCGTGCTGCTACTGAGAATTTCGTGACAGAAAAACCCAATAACACTGCCCGACCCAGGAATCGAACCCGGGACCTCCCGATCCCACGCGCACATTTATGCCGCGAGACCGACCAGGTAGTCGTATAGGGTTTGATGTCGAGTTTTCCGTCTCTACGCAAAGATGGTATTTGCATCGTGTTATCCCTTAGTCGCCTCTTACGACACCCACGGGAATATAGGGGGTGGTGACACTTGTATTCTATGCCGTCAACCACACGGCATTTTATGTTTATAATGTTTGTTTAATTAGCTTTATAAGTGAGTCCTGATTGATGAACTTTAAAATACTCTCCTGTACAGTTTGTAAAGTTTGTAAAGTGGCGGTTAGCCTCTTTTGGCCGTAAGGCATCGATATAGAAAATTAAGAAAAGAAAGTACAGGATTTGCAACATAAATCAAGGTCTTCCGATATTGAGATCTGTAACATACCATCGTTGACTCTTGAATCAACTGCCAGTCTTGCTAAGACAGTTTGTAAGATCGGTGAAAGCGTAGGAGTATGTATTTCCGAAGAGGACTTACGTGATGTCTATCGTCTGCCTGGGAAGTCGACGACTGGCACCGTTCGCGCTAGTCCTCGTCCGATTATTGCACAGTTTACTACTGTTCAGAATACAATAAAGGCAAGAAGAACAAAGACAAAATTAATACCTCTCTCATCGGCATCTATGGAACACACCAACCAGTCTACATTGCTGAAAAAGTACCCTCTAGCACAAAGAAGCTATTCTATCAGGCACGTGAATTTGTCAAAAATAAAGGATACAAATTCTGCTGGATAGCCAACGGAAACGTCTTCCAGTGGAAAACAGAGGGTGAAAATCAAATACTGATTACTAACGACAAATGCTTTCATGAAGACCAAAATCTATCTTGCTTAGGCAAGTGACTAGTAAATAACTTTACATAACCAACAAATTATATAACCTTTTTATAAGTAAGCCTCAGCTAATCCCTTATGTTTTTCCGATATTATATATTTCTACAGCATTTATTCTACTTTCATGACTCTTCTGCCATACCCAACTATCACTACCATACATAAGAGTAGGTACTAACACCCCTCTATGGACAGCCAAACGTGCCTTTTTGGACACGTTTTGGCTATTCATAAACGCCTTCATAGCTCCATTCACTCTATTACCTGCATTAACTCTTCTTTCAATATCTTCTACATTCTTACCATCTCTTGTAAACAGCGTACCTAAATATACAAACTCATTCACTTGCTCCACTCGCTGTCCATCGATCATAACATTACAAGCCGTAACGCATTCCTCCTTTTCAAAAACCATAACTTTCGTTTTACTAACATTTACTTTCATTCCTTTCCTCTCTAACGCACCATGCATGATTGTTACCATCTCCTGCAACTCCTCCGCTGAAGACGCAAGTATAACCTGATCATCAGCATAAAGGAGGCATTTGACAAGTAACTCATTCATCCTTAATCCACAGTCACTATTTTTCAAATCTTGCAAACAACTGTCCATGATGAGGTTGAACAGCCACGGCGACGCTACACATCCCTGTCTAACACCTGTCTCGATGGTAAACCAATCCGTGTACGAACGGAGTTTTAATAAGGCTTATTTACTTTTGTTCGGTCATTACAAACAAAGGCAGACAACTTCTTTGTATTTTAGTATAGTTTATGCATGTTTTAATGTTATTTTACTTACTTTGCGGTCCAAAGGCTTAAGTGCACTATTGGTGCATATATTCGTACTGTTGTTACTTAATTTGTAAGTGGATATTAAAATTTATTACGTAATGGGCGATAATAATTAACAATAAAGTATTAGTGCCGTTTTTTAATAAAAGTTGACGATGCATATAATCAGTTTGAAAATTTGCGTTATTTCACAAAAATAAGGATTTTTTAGTATTGATAACTAATTTAAATATACATATTGTGTGTTTAACAGCTACGGCATCAATAACCAGATAATTAAATTAAGTCTATTTCCTTTCTTACTACGGATTCAGACGGTGTCAAGTACGGTTTCGATGTTCCTTTTTTTATGGTAATAGGCGGCAAACGAGCAGACGGATTGCCTGATGGTAAGCAATCACCGCCGCCGATGGACACAAGCAACACCACAGGAGTCACAAGTGCGTTGCCGCCTCTTGGGGTTGGGAAAAGGGATAGGATGAGGAGTGGGATCAGGGAGAAGGGATAGTGGATAGGGCCTCCGGCACTCTCACTCACCGAACGAAACGCAGCAGTTTAGGTACTGTTACTTAACGTCGTTTTTCTGTGAGAGGGTAGTACTTCCCCGGTCGAGCCGGCCTATTCATGCTGAAATCAGCAAGTCTCTACTACCTATAAGCAGTTCTGTACAAACACAAACAAATGTCACAAAGTACACAGAGTCGGAGAAAAATTTTTGGTCAGCTAAAGTGCTGTCTCGCATGTTGATCGAAACCACAAGACTTGGCGCAGTTGTTATTAGTCAGACGTCGGCCTAAAACATTTAATTAGCACTATGGTTCAATTAAGGCTACGTAGCTGTATCAAAATTAGTGATAACCGTAGTACTAATTACAGTTTAGTCTCCTAGGCCGCTTATTAAAGGAATATTTTTAACTGCGTATCAAAAATGTTATATAACACACTAAAGTGAGTTACGCAAAAAAACTTTATTATTTCACTAAAATACTGACTTGCACACTAAAATACTATTTGTACACCAAATATGATGATCTTTTTACAAAATATCATTTGATATGAAAAGTTTCGTCCGCTCGGGAAACTTATCCACTCAGAAAACTTAATAGGTTATGTTAGGTTCTCTTGTGACCCTGCTCCCAAAAATAGGAGCCCTGCGAATCAGGGCTCCGTCAACTTAGCTTAGTGGTGCAATTAGTATTTTTGGTGGAAAATTAGTATTTTTGACTAACAGTTAAATACAACCCCTTATTAAAACCACTATCAGGCGTGTAACCGACTTCTAGATATATTATAAAATTATGTTCCCCTTTATTTCCGACTAAATCTCCTGAACGGGTTTTTGTACGATTTTCACCAATAGATAGTGTGATTTCTGATAGACATTTAGGGGTATAAATTCACGCAAGCAGAGAAGCGGACAAAGTCTAGTACATTATACAGGTGAGATTACTTACATCTACAGCTAGATCAGTACTGCCGTATAAATCATACGTAAAGAGAATTTGGGCAACTGAGACCGTATGTGTGTAAAAAAATATCGTGATGTAAAATTTTTGAGATAAAATTCTTAGTTTGTTACATGTTGTAGTCCCGATATTAGTCTCTATTTTAGCAACACGTGTGGCTAAAATGTAAGTAAAGAATACGAACGTTCAGTTTTAGTAAACTACTTATACACAATAATAAGGTACGAAATTAAAGTTGTACTTACCTACTTATTACTATTTACAGTACAATGTTAAAAAATAACAGGCGATTTATGATTTTCTTTACTTATTTGACGTTATATTAATATTATGAATGCTTACGTTTCTGAATCTCTGAGGAATGGGATTTAGAGCTCCTCTGTCAGCGAACACGAGCTACCGTCTATTTTTTGTTTTAATACAAAACTGTAAAGTACTGCAAATATAAATTGTATAATCATGTTGCTTTTATAGTTAAAAATATGTATCCTGCTATATTTCATTGACGTATTGGCAATATCAGCTTTAAAAACGCAAGTTCAACTGCCGTCAATTTAAATTAATTTTTGCATTGAAAGCAGTGATTTAATTATTCTGTGTATCCTGTATGTTACCAGGTATTAAAATTTATTTGTAAATAAATGAAAACGTTTCAGTGCATACAATGGCAACGATATTGCCTCGACTACCATTATTCGTTAGAGCCTTTCATGGTTCCATGGTGGTTTTAAGGCTGCATGCACATGGTATGCTATTTGTTCCGATACGAATGCAAAACAGTTTTGCGTTTTGGCCAAATATTTAATCCCACTTTATTCAAACATTTCTGTTTTTCGTGTTGGTCTAAATAACACATTGCGTAGTAGCAGTTCGTAGGGTAACCAACATTGTCATTGTAATAAATGATGAAAAATGTGCAATCATATTCTATTCTCTCAACGCAAACCTAAATGCAGAAATTGCAGAAATGATATACTTCTTCAAACTGAAGAACCATTAAAAATAGTTTAAAAAGAAAAATAACTTTTAAGGGTTTTTTTAGATATTCAACAACAATCGTCCTTGTATCGGGTATGAACTAACAGCACTTAAATTAATATAAATCGAATATGAATAAATCCACGTGTACCTGTCACCAAAATAAACTTCGTGCGAAAGTTACCTGTGATAATAAGCCGTCATTCGTGTGACGTCATTAGACTCCCCGGCAGCTTGACAGTTGGAAGTGTGTCTGTCTACCCTCTCGGGACGAAGAGATCCACTTACAAGATAGGCACACAACATTACGTGCGTACGTAAATGAACTAAAGGTAACGCATTGTTCCAACTTGAATAAATGATTGCGTATGTTTACAATACAACACTTAGAGCACAACATACTTAGAGCGCTATCAAATGTTAATGAGTTTCTTAATGTATTTTTTTGAATACAATATAATACAAGAGTTAGTATTGAACAAATGTTTTTGACATTAACATAAAATTAATTAGTAGGAACTTTGGAATAATTATATTCGTCTCGATTGGGAAAATTACGGCATATTCTTGATAGTGATTATGTTCCTGTTACAAAACATGATTCGTGCCACTACAAAACTAGGCTGTACTGAAGCTTTTAATTTTCCTATATTGGTTTTTATTGTTAATCTTTTCTAAATAATGCAGCATACAAAACATAAACTCTTAGCAACTAAAACCAAGTACAGCTACGCCTATAACATACACTAAACCCGAAATTCGTCTTGTAAACGATCACCAATCAATCTCTATCGATGTACAGTTGCTCGAAACTCGATTCTTTCTAAATAACAACTTAGTAGTTGCCGTAGGGACTCATTAGTTTGATCGATTGAACACCTGCGCCTTCAGTTAATTCGATATAGTTACCTAATTGGCAGGAGTATAGCGAATATTAAGCATTCTAGTGAAGAGCAAAAGCCTTTGAAAGGGCGACAGGACTACTTAGCGATTAATTGATTAAAGCTGCCTCATGATTCAATTTGCGACACAAAGGCTGCTTCATGTCAGCTCATACTAAATACCCTAACAGGTAATACTCAGATTTTGTTACGTTCAACCGTTTTAATGTACGTTTCGGCGAGAATTTGCAATACTGCCGTTAATGGATCGCCGAATAAAATAGTTGCTCGTTAATGTATATTTTTAAGCCATTTTGTTTGTAAAGATATTCGTTCGACTTTCAACAGTTTTAACATGTTGAACTTAAAGGCTTTTTTATTGTTCGCGACAGCGGAAATTGCCAATGTTGTCAGTATTGAAATTTTGGTGCAACGGAAAACCAAGTTTTTAGCGCTTATAAAAAAGACATTTACTAACAACTATTTTGATAGATCCTGCTTTTGGAGGTTTCTTTTACACTTTATTAACATCTAGCCCCAACTAGGGCTTAATTGGCAGAGCACATCGTAATTTCCACCAAACTATATTCTTAATACGGCATATAATTAATATCGACACCTCCTACGTATAACATCGTAACTGACAAAATGACGAAAATGATATTTTTAGATTTTCATTTACCTTGTAAGTTGGACTATCGTTTCATCTAATGAAAACAATATTATTAACAATAGAAACAATGATATGAAGACTGCATATTATCGTATCTTTATCTTTAGCGTAGTAATAAATCGTATAGCGCAACTACGATACAGTACGTGGGGAGTGGGATACCTGTGAGCTGTGCGACCCAATGATAAGTGTAAGTACCGATAGAATACGCGGGATTAACTCTTTTGTGGCCGTTGTACGAACGTGCAAGGTAAGTGGAATGTCTTAAAATATTAATTACAAATAAACAAAATGATTGTCTGAAATAACATAATACCCACACTAAAATCTCGTAAGTAGGACTTACTATAGTATACTTGGTTTTAGGTACTTTTCAACTATCGTAAGTAATGACTTACGATAATTTACGCCGGATTTTGTTAGTCTTTTTATATCCCAAGTTATACATAAGATATTTTACATCGAAACAAACCATCAGTTACTATGGTATTCGCTTGAAAAAATCTCAATAAAATGATTAATTTTGTTTTTATTTTAAAAAATCACCGACTCCTTTAACGCAGATATTGATGAGATAAAAGGAACGGTGTATATTTTAACTGATTCCGAAGAAACACGCCCCTAGTATAACCGAACCCCCCCCTCAGTGTAAGTAACAGTGTATTGGAATAATAATAGCACGTGTCTTACATTTATATTCTAACTTTAAAGGTTTAAGACAATTTGAAACATAATTTCAAATTTAACTTAATTTAAAATTATAAGTAGTAAAAAATATACCAATTATACAAAATAATGTCAAAATTTCTGTTTATTTCTCTCTCTCTCTCTTTTCTATCTATGTATGTATATCTCTCATTACGGTTAACAACACAGACACTGTATAGGATTTAAACGTCATGTTGTGGAAGGTACTAACACAAGGGAAAGTTACGATTATGATATTATCACGCGTACGAAACTGCAGAAAAGAGCTAAAATCATACTTTTTTCTTTCTGTTGACGTGAAGATTCTCTGATAACTGCTGAGCATATAACACGCCATTCATTAATTGCACAACAAATCGAAATATAAAATAAAATATATATTTTGATTATGAAAACCACTTTTGTCCTTGGCTTGTTGAAAAAGTTATTTTGTCACTCTCCTCTTAAGTTTCACTGATTTAGTTAATACTCAGCTAGCGAACAGACTTCTGGAAGTCTGTTCGCTAGCTGAGTATTAGATACTTTTCAATAATACTTATAATACTTTCCTGGGTTTAGTGTTCATTTTCCTGGGAAAAGGAATACTAAACCCAGGAAAGACAAGAGAAATATCAGATGTCGACATGCTTTCGAATGGAAGGACAAGAAACGGAAAATGCTAAGAAACTTAGGCTATGAGTTTATGAGTAACGATGGTGCTGTAAGGTATTGTAGCATACTAAATAGATTTTTGAAACTTAGTAATAGATTTCCAATAGGTTTGGGCATTTAGGGAACCATGAAAACCATGATTTTATGTGTGTAAGATATGTATGCGATCATATAAAATGTTTTCAACTTAGAATCTCACGAGACTCGCCAAATAAACTTAAAGATCCTTATGTCATCCTCTTAACGTTATCCCAGTGTCTGCTTTGAAGTTTAATCGAATTTGACTGACTATTAGCTTTTACACAGAGCGACTGCCTGTCTGACCTCTCCGCAAGCCAAATAGATAGCTTTATTCTACGGTTTAGATTAGTGTCAGTTTATGCATACGTACTGAGTCCCTAAAACGACTGTCAAAGATCTTCCGGGGCACGGTGCAAATGTAAATTTTCAATTCAATACGCACGCGTGCCGTGAATTCGAAACCGATACCCTCTGCATGGTAGTCTGTTGGCATCTCCACTCACTTCCCTTTCCACTAGGCTATCGCTTTATGTTATCTGAGCGACTACTAGGAGAAAACTTATACCTGATAATATTGCGCTCTGTGCATGTAGACAGCCGATACCTAAGGCCGAAAAAAAATATTATATTTTTAGTCTCAAATAATACTCAGTTCTCATCACGATTTATTTTGTTTTTTATCTACCAGAAACTGAATTCAGACAAATTTTCAATAAAATTGTATTTCTAGTAGTGATTGCTCTTAAAATGAATAAAACAAAAAATAAATCTGATACTGCCTCGTTAGTCTCGCGGCATAAATGTGAGCGTGGGATTGGGAGGTCTCGGGTTCGATTCCCGGGTCAGGCAAAGCGTTATTGGGTTTATCCGTTAGGAAATTCTCAGTAGCAGCACGGAGTTTGGTAATGTGCCCGGTACGGCAATAGGCTCGCCCCCTATTACGTGGGACTTAAAAATTCGTGGCGAAACGTGGGTGTAATATTACACCTCTGCCTATCCCTTCGAGGATACAGGTGTGAGTCTATAAAAAAAATATATAAATCTTATAATAAATATCTCATATCACGTTCCCAAAACAGCTGTAATAATGAATGGCAATGCCACTGGATAGTATTTTGAGGTCTTTTTCCGAAAAGAATGTTTATTTGGACTGATTTGAATATGAAATACATATATTTAATGCAATGGAAGATATTTTATTTCATGTATTCCCTTTAATATTATGTTAAGTGTAACTTACGACACATTTTTATATTATTAGTTCCAGTGTAAGTTATCTTATATACAACATACATTACTATAGTTAAATTTCAACGTTAAAGATAGTAAGTACTACATACAATTAAATACGACTGATATTTTCAAAGTAGAAAGTCGTATGTGACTTTTGAAAGAAGAAGAATGAGAGAGAGAGAATGAGAAGCTAGAATGAAAGAATTCTAGCAAAAATAACAAGAAATCTTACTAGAGGTCATAAACTAAGCCTAAAAATATGTCAGTTTGCCAATTTTGGTTGCTGAATTAGCTTATTTGACTTCTCAAACATCAATAATCTGTTTCCGTACCTTTCAATGGCGATACTGTAAAGTTGATAAAATGCAGTTACGATATTGTACGTAGAAGGTGTCGATATATTAGTCAACTGGAGCAGCTAAACTGGCAAAGTACCCTCTACTGTGAAATCAATGATTTTATATGTAAAAAGATGTGTTTAGTAGCGAAATTATTATGTCGTTATAATACTTTGGATATCTATTCTATCTAAAGAGATCAAGTAGAGGCCAGATGGCTAGTAGCTACCGCTCGTTGTACAAAAATTCGACGATTTTTCTTTTGATACCAGTAAAGGCACATGGTTGGGTAACGTAAATAATTTGGTTCGATATCTGGCATTACGTGAATTCCATAAAATTATTAACAATCTAACTAAAGATATTTTCAAATAACTTAATTATCCTATAACATACATACATTCATACATAGACTCACGCCTGCTTCCCCGAAGGGGTAGGCAGAGGCATATTAAACGCCCACTTTTCGCCAGTGTTTTGATCCCGCGTAATAGGTGGCGAGCCTATTGCCGCTTATCGGGATATTTTGTTTGCCAGAGCCTCGTCCGTTAATGCACAGGTGCACCACTTGCAGTTGAGGTTGGCTTGGGACCCTAAGTTCTTGGTGGGAACCCTACGCATCCTATAACACCTTTTCAAAATGTTAGGTGCCATGTATCTAAGAACCAAACAAAAATAAAACTACTCGTATATTTTAAAATATGATCATATTTTAGGACTTAGTTTACAGTCATAATGTTATCTCGCTCCAATAAATAAAGAAAATATACATATTAAAAAAATATCATTATAGTTCTTAAGGCGTTTTCCAGCTTTTCCTTAAAATAATGGACGTTTTTAAATAATCCTATAATACAATGATGTGCTTGATGCTTTGGACAGCCAGCATCGATATGCGTTTATTTAATTCGACACCCACTGTAATTTCATCAAGTAGGTACTATCAATTTCGAGTGGCGTGCGATCTTAGGCCCTCAATATTCTAGTTATATGTGGCTAAAATAGCCTAATCTAGCCTAGCCTAACATCCATCAATCGGCATTATGTTGTCTTGTGCTGGATATATTTAGCTATTGTCTTACATTAGGTGTAAGTAACTGAATAAAATTATATCATATCAACGTTAGATATGATATAATTTTAGCTTAATGACAAAAAGAGTTTTTTGTATATTAAGAATAAAGATAATATTTGCTAAATATCTGTCACTGACTGACAACAAATTACTTTCTCCTTTGTTGTCTCTGTGTCAGGGGTGTAAAGAAACTACATGACATAACATAACTTCACGCCTTTTATCCCCAAAGGGGTAGGCAATGGTGTATTATACACTCACTTTTCGGCAGTTATGTTTCGGTCCCAATTTAATAGGGGGCGAGCCTATTGCCATCTACCGGGCACATTATTAAGCGAGCGATAATTAACGTTTTTTTAAAGAAATTAATACTTAGTTTTTATAATTAGTAACGTATAGCTACCGTTTTATTTCCTACCAATAACATCACAATGACTAATGCCATTTCACTTCTTGTAGTGAAATGGCTGTTCTTATATATTTATTCTTAAAATATTTATATTAAGGTACAATAAACCATACCTAAAGACGAAAAAATTTTGACTGCTTCGATGGTTATAATATGTTCTTAGTCTGGTTTTATATTTGTGGCTAATCTTATGTACCCAAATATTGAATTAATGCGAGGTGTAATGTCGGTAACCTTACATAATCTTACAAATGTTATAAAGGTGAAATATTTGAGAATAAATAGATGTAATATAGATTCAGAGATTTGAATGAAACTTCGTAGCAATGTAGCTTTATATAATTACTTTATATACATAAGAATAGTATATGGGGCTACCTTAAGTACCAAAACCGATATTCACTCGGGCAAAGTCGCAAACAGAAGCTATAATAGAAAAATATCATCAGACCCTAATCAAATATGTTAAAAGAAATACAAAGAGTAACAGATAAGTCAACTCGATTATCTGTGGTTTTTACGCAATCTTAGCCACAAGAAGAAATACATAAGCTGTACAACGACTCGGCGCATAAGTAATGGCGGGGCGGTCACTTAAATTATAGCATCCTTAGCTACAACTATAGCAAAGGTGCTGGACTGCTTGCTTGATAAACATATACATGGCCATGTAAAGCTACACGACGCACAGTTTGGTTTTCAACCCAAACTATCAACTGAGTCTGCCATTTTGTGTCTCAAGCATGCGGTTCAGTACTACATTAGTAGAAATACTCCTGTATACGCCTGTTTTTTGGACCTGTTAAAGGCGTTCGATCTTGTATCATATGAGATCCTATGGGACAAGCTATTGACAGAGACAACTGTACCGAAGGAGCTAATATATTTATTTAAATATTGGTATAGGAAGCAAAGAAATATTGTTAGATGGGCAGGTTCATACTCTGATGAATACAAGTTGTATTGTGGTGTTAGGCAGGGAGGTATAACATCACCAAAATTGTTTAATCTGTATATTAACCAGCTGATCGCTGAACTCAGTAGGACCAACGTCGGCTGTTCCATTCATGGACAGATGTTTAATAACATTAGTTATGCGGATGACATGGTCTTGCTGAGTCCATCGATCAGCGGCCAGAACAAGCTGATAAAAGTGTGTGAATCATATGCCGCAGCCCATGGACTCAGGTATAACACTAATAAAAGTGTTGTAATGCTTTTTAAGGCGGGTAATAAAAGTTACTCTGTTACCTCGGTTAAACTGGATGGGATTCCTCTTAACTGGGTTAAGAAATTTAAATACCTAGGTCACTGGGTTGCAGATAATCTGTGTGATGACGTAGATGTGGAAAGGGAACGTAGGGCATTGTCAGTAAGATGCAATATGGTGGCTCGCAGGTTCGCACGTTGTACTGCACCAGTTAAAATAACGTTGTTCAGGTCATTCTGCCAGACTTCTTACTCATGCAGCCTGTGGACTCCATATACGTAAAAGACTTACAATACCCTACGAGTCCAGTATAACAACGGCTTTAGGGTACTGTTGGGGCTGCCCCGGTTCTGTAGCGCGTCAGGGATGTTCGCTGATGCACACATAGATGATTTCTATGCAATCATGCGCAAAATAACTGCATCTCTGATGCGCCGGGTGCGGGATAGCGCCATTACTCTCCTGGCCGTTATAGCCGCAGACATGAGCGGCAAGTTATGGAGACACTGGCTTAACGTACATAAGTCAGTTGCACGTTCTGTTTATAATTAATTTCGATGTACCTACTTTCATATATTTTATAAAAACGAAATAAATTATTATTATTATTATTAAATTACTGCGCAATACTTGCAGTCAAATAAATTGAATACTGAACTCAACAAAAATCCTCTCTACTTCTGGCAAATGCACGAGTTATTTTGTCTACAGATATAAAGTTAGCTGTCGAAAGTGAATGGTGCAGCCGCCGCTTGGATGCGGTGTTCTGGAGTGGTCTGGCTGAGTGGACTATAATTAGGTTGCTACCTGCACTAACGAATTATTCGTTGGTTGGTTGGCACATATAAGTGGCCTGTATGGTACATGATTCGTCTGTATTTTAAGGGACCAATAGTAAAGCCAAATAAAAAAATATCCTGGTAATTTATATACATATCAACCCGTTTCACGTCTGTCCATGATTACACGAATATGAAACTCTAGTCACTTAACAGTTGAAATTTGGCACGGTTCGTTTCGATCAAGCCAGAAAATGAAGTTTTCATGAAAAGTTGTTTTAAACTTCCTATAGAAGTTGACTCGATCGATCGAGAAATATTTGCGTGGACAGTTTTTCTATACCTAATTCTATATGTGGAATATTTAACCTTTATTCACTATATGAATAGTCATAAGTAATAAATATTAATGACGAAAAAATATTGTATAAAACTGGTGCTTATCGATAACACACAATTCTTTTTAAAAGAAAACTATACAACTTTAATCTTGAACACATTTACATTGTGTCTGCAAGTAGTTCTACAATTATCAAACAATTTTAATTTTGTATAACATTTTAATCATCAATCTTTACCTTGCCTTACACGCTTTTGGGTGTAAATTATTCTAAAAAATGGAATATTTAATGAAGCTGCAATGAAAACGCCGTAGTATGCGTGCTCTCACTACTCTATACTCTATTCTTACATCTCCTTCTGCCCCCAAATATATGACTCCCTACTTTCAGTATCTATGCGCTAACCATGAGCGAGACCTTTGCTCCTCCAATAATCTCCAACTCATGGTTCCTGCTCACAGAACTAATTTTCTTCACTCTTCTTTCGCAATTCAGTCCATCCTTCTATGGAATGCACTCCTTCCTTAGATCAGAATGGCTAAAACCAAACTTACTTTCAAGTCCAAAGTGAAGGAACTCTTGTTAACTGAGTCTGCGACTGTAGCTAATAATAAGTCAAAACCATAATCTTATGTATGTATGTGTATATTGTTCATATGTAGATATATTTAAATATGTATATATATTTTTATGTATTTATATATAAAACGTTGATGTATTTTATTTGTTAATTATGTATGTTTTAATTTTATGTATTAATCTATTTATTCTAACTATTTATAATATAACTTTATACAAGTCTATCATGTTCTAAATAATTAAGTTAATAGAACATTTCCCTCACACAATACAAGACACCTACTTCTTCCTCTCTGCACCACCCAGTCAGATAGACTGGTAGATGTTGCCCATGGCATTAAGTCCGCCTATGTACTTTGTGTATATGAAGTTTTAAATAAATAAATAAATACAAAACCTACCACCTAAGTAGGCCTTACAAATTAAGAATAAAGCAACTAATTTGGCCTTATTTTTGCGAGGATACGTTGAATATTGTGCTAGGATTCGCTCTATATATATATATATATATATATATATATATATATATATATATATATATATATATATATATATATATATATATATATATATATAGCGAATCCTAGCACAATATTCATATCAATATTTATATATAGACTTGTATAAAGTTATATTATAAATAGTTAGAATAAATAGATTAATACATAAAATTAAAACATACATAATTAACAAATAAAATACATCAACGTATTATATATAAATACATAAAAATATATATACATATTTAAATATATCTACATATGAACAATATACACATACATACATAAGATTATGGTTTTGACTTATTATTAGCTACAGTCGCAGACTCAGTTAACAAGAGTTCCTTCACTTTGGACTTGAAAGTAAGTTTGGTTTTAGCCATTCTGATCTAAGGAAGGAGTGCATTCCATAGAAGGATGGACTGAATTGCGAAAGAAGAGTGAAGAAAATTAGTTCTGTGAGCAGGAACCATGAGTTGGAGATTATTGGAGGAGCAAAGGTCTCGCTCATGGTTAGCGCATAGATACTGAAAGTAGGGAGTCATATATTTGGGGGCAGAAGGAGATGTAAGAATAGAGTATAGAGTAGTGAGAGCACGCATACTACGGCGTTTTCATTGCAGCTTCATTAAATATTCCATTTTTTAGAATAATTTACACCCAAAAGCGTGTAAGGCAAGGTAAAGATTGATGATTAAAATGTTATACAAAATTAAAATTGTTTGATAATTGTAGAACTACTTGCAGACACAATGTAAATGTGTTCAAGATTAAAGTTGTATAGTTTTCTTTTAAAAAGAATTGTGTGTTATCGATAAGCACCAGTTTTATACAATATTTTTTCGTCATTAATATTTATTACTTATGACTATTCATATAGTGAATAAAGGTTAAATATTCCACATATAGAATTAGGTATAGAAAAACTGTCCACGCAAATATTTCTCGATCGATCGAGTCAACTTCTATAGGAAGTTTAAAACAACTTTTCATGAAAACTTCATTTTCTGGCTTGATCGAAACGAACCGTGCCAAATTTCAACTGTTAAGTGACTAGAGTTTCATATTCGTGTAATCATGGACAGACGTGAAACGGGTTGATATGTATATAAATTACCAGGATATTTTTTTTTTTTTGGCTTTACTATTGGTCCCTTAAAATACAGACGAATCATGTACCATACAGGCCACTTATATGTGCCAACCAACCAACGAATAATTCGTTAGTGCAGGTAGCAACCTAATTATAGTCCACTCAGCCAGACCACTCCAGAACACCGCATCCAAGCGGCGGCTGCACCATTCACTTTCGACAGCTAACTTTATATCTGTAGACGAAATAACTCGTGCATTTGCCAGAAGTAGAGAGGATTTTTGTTGAGTTCAGTATTCAATTTATTTGACTGCAAGTATTGCGCAGTAATTTAATAATAATAATGATAATTTATTTCGTTTTTATAAAATATATGAAAGTAGGTACATCGAAATTAATTATAAACAGAACGTGCAACTGACTTATGTACGTTAAGCCAGTGTCTCCATAACTTGCCGCTCATGTCTGCGGCTATAACGGCCAGGAGACTAATGGCGCTATCCCGCACCCGGCGCATCAGAGATGCAGTTATTTTGCGCATGATTGCATAGAAATCATCTATGTGTGCATCAGCGAACATCCCTGACGCGCTACAGAACCGGGGCAGCCCCAACAGTACCCTAAAGCCGTTGTTATACTGGACTCGTAGGGTATTGTAAGTCTTTTACGTATATGGAGTCCACAGGCTGCATGAGTAAAAAGTCTGGCAGAATGACTTGAACAACGTTATTTTAACTGGTGCAGTACAACGTGCGAACCTGCGAGCCACCATATTGCATCTTACTGACAATGCCCTACGTTCCCTTTCCACATCTACGTCATCACACAGATTATCTGCAACCCAGTGACCTAGGTATTTAAATTTCTTAACCCAGTTAAGAGGAATCCCATCCAGTTTAACCGAGGTAACAGAGTAACTTTTATTACCCGCCTTAAAAAGCATTACAACACTTTTATTAGTGTTATACCTGAGTCCATGGGCTGCGGCATATGATTCACACACTTTTATCAGCTTGTTCTGTCTGTTCGATATATTTAAATATGTATATATATTTTTATGTATTTATATATAATACGTTGATGTATTTTATTTGTTAATTATGTATGTTTTAATTTTATGTATTAATCTATTTTTTCTAACTATTTATAATATAACTTTATACAAGTCTATCATGTTCTAAATAATTAAGTTAAAAGAACATTCCCCTCACACAATACAAGACACCTACTTCTTCCTCTCTGCACCACCCAGTCAGATAGACTGGTAGATGTTGCCCATGGCATTAAGTCCGCCTATGTACTTTGTGTATATGAAGTTTTAAATAAATAAATAAATACAAAACCTACCACCTAAGTAGGCCTTACAAATTAAGAATGAAGCAACTAATTTGGCCTTATTTTTGCGAGGATACGTTGAATATTGTGCTAGGATTCGCTCTATATATATATATATATATATATATATATATATATATATATATATATATATATATATATATATATATATATATAAATCTAAACTTTATACGGAATAAAGTTTAGATTGAGTCTGAAAGATCATCCAAGGAATACGATATTCTATCGGCAGCTACTGTGAAAGACTAACATTCCCAGAATATCAATTTAAATCAAGTAAATTAAACCAAACAGTTGTATTTTCTATCTTGAATGACCTTTCTAGTTCATATTAAATTAAACACTTCCTTTTTGTCCAATCCGTATAACAAGACTAATTGTAACTCCCTGTCCCTGTCATACGTGGATTTTGAAATTCGAGATTCGTGTTTGATATATTTTGTATGGAGCATATCTACAAATCTATCTATAGATCGATTATTGAATTCCGTAGTTAAAGTCTTAATGATTTTAGGATTAAGTAAAAGCTACACGAACGTACTTCTAGTTTACTTTGAAACGTAGAATTAAATTGCGTATTATACATATGTATATACAAATCGTCGCGTGTTATTCAAAATATCATGTCACGTCACATCTACATACCTTTCTTTTTTAGATAGGCGGCGAAACATTCCTAGCATACCAAGCATCCATAGACCACAGTGGTTGTTCACCATAGGGCAGATTTATATTTCAATGCGAAATTCCGTTTACCTCATTTGCACCAACCAAATAAACATCGTGTAGGTACATAGTTCCAGTCCAAGCTCTCCATCGCTCCATCAAACACGTCATATTTCAAATATAGCGGTATTTCTGACTCAATGGATTCGCTTCTGGTAGCTTTGAGTTTCGGCGACAGAATGGATAGGTTACACTGAAACATTTGTGAAAAAGAAAACACTATAAAACGTACAACGTTTTCAGCAGTACAGGAGACATGAATATAGTTAGTGTATATTCGTATGTTCTAGAACTTTTTCTACGTTTTAGTTCTGGCTGATTATTATTTGTGATCCAGTTGGTAGGAGAGAATTTATTAATTCTATTAAGATGCTCTTTTGACGGCAATAGGGTCGTCTATTGCATAGGACTTCAATATATCTGGCAGGATGTTGACGATCATCTCTGTTGACCCTTTCAAAAACATACGAGTCTGAGAATACGTTCGATTTCGTTAAATCTGTTTTACGTGGAACATTAATAGAACCGACCAAATAAAAAAAACATTAAATTAAATTCAATAAACGTAAGAGCCGAACTGTCTGGTTTAATTATTACGAGTTAATAATATTTGTCGAACAAATAAAAACTTTGTAAATAAGATTTTGAATGATTAACGAATTTATATTTTAGTTGTAAATTCATGGCAACTTGCTTATCTCTAACAAATTTTCATATTTGTTGATCTGGCAATAAATATTAAAAAAAAAGATTTCTGTATTTCAATTTATAAAAGGAAGGTAAATAAAATATTGGAAATATAAACCTTATTCAACGTTATGCCGATATTACCTTTAAATAAAGCTAAGCTTAACTGAACCTTATACTAAAATTGCCTTTCAAAGCCTTACCAATTACTTTAGTATAAATTAGATAGACGTAAGCCCATTATTACAGACAATGTACTTAGACTGTAGTAATAGTTCGTTCTAAATACGACA
The DNA here is from genome assembly GCA_944739405.2 of Euclidia mi. NCBI lineage: Eukaryota > Metazoa > Arthropoda > Insecta > Lepidoptera > Erebidae > Euclidia > Euclidia mi. The sequence goes on along the minus strand of OX123182.2, from coordinate 81,797,705 downwards.
TAATATACAGAAACAGAATACAAATACAATTATACTGGTTCAACTTAAAGATATTGGAATAAACACCCCTTTTTGTGTACTAAGACAAACTTTGACCTTTTTATTACAAATATGCAGATAGCGACAATTCTTCTATAGGGAGAAAATAAAAATATGTGTTTGACGGCGAGTCGCTTGATTTTTGGCCGGTATCAATACTTCACAGTCTGTTATACGTTCACACCAAATCAAATTAACAAAACTGACTATAATTATTTTGGATTACTGAACACGAATCGAGTGACAGTTTCTAGGGTACTTGTTGCCCGCCTGAAGTCTCCAAGGGAAGTGAGAGCTGTCTTGCTCCGTTGAACGTCAACCGTCACCCCCCTCTTCAACTGTAGCGAACCTCACACTAGACTCTGTCGAAGCGCGCCATCTTCACACTTCCGTTTCGTAGTCAGTTGACGTCCCGTTCTTATGACCATTCCGATACGGCCATCCTACAAGACACACGTCCCTGTGCGTTAATCTGCAATAACATTTTACACGCACAGTATCACATTGCTTGGTCACTCCTGACTTAACCCAGGTAAGGGTTGAATCAAAACTGTTAGGATTCCAATCAAATTTTTTACAAAATTACCTCCTACATTAAATTCCTAACTATTATAGGAGCTGGATTCAGAGCATCGCTGACAATACAGTCAATTACCATAGACTGACGTTATAATCAAATCAAATGAGTAAAGCTCTACATGTGATTCATAACCATTCAATAAACTTCAGTTACTAAACCAGGCACTCAACCAGCCAGTCGGTTGCAACCATTCAGCAACCTCCAGTTACTAAACCGGGTGCTCAACCAGTCACTCGGTTGCCACCCATTTATCTGCGCATCCTCACAAGGATCGCCAAGTCCCTCCTGGACTTTATGGTTTCCTACGAAACCCATTTATCTGCGCATCCTCACAAGGATCGCAAAGTTCTTCCTGGACTTTATGGTTTCCTATGAAACCCAAACACCAGAGTTGTCTGCCTACCGCGTACTTACGGAAAACTGCCTTCACAGTTGTATTGAATCCGATTTGTACTGATTTACGGCTACAAATCAACCTCTGACATTGAATCACACAACCAATCAACATGTAAGCCTAGTTTTCTACTATCTCGTCAGTATTAAGGTTCACACTTTGCTCTCTTCAAGTTCGTCAGTTATGCTCTGATCCTCTGGCACAAAATTTCAGCATCAAAATAAATAACCAGGAAACTCAAAGTAAAACTGACATTACACTATCGCGGTATCTCTCAAGATATTATTTCAAACCAAGTAAGCCCAAACATATAAGCTCTACATGCGATCATGGCTAAGCATAGCCCAGTAACCTCCAGTTACTCTTCTTTCTTCGAACCCCATATTGGAACGCCGAGTCTCTCCAGGACTTTGGTTTCCACTGAAACCAGACCTCCGCCAGGGCTGACTGGAATACCGCCTACTCACGGACTACTAAGTTAGTAGACGCCGTTTTCTTCCGAGTTACGGCTACACGTCAGCCTCTGGTACTGTCCGATCAGATCATCATGTAAACTTAAACATTTTCTTCAATATCAGGACTACTTGGTTCTTCCTCAATTTCGTCAGGTGTACTTTGACTTTCAGGCATTTTTCGCAAACTGTCGTGTACTTATAGGTACGCTTAGAATTAAGGGCTTTGAGATTATAACAATCACCGTCAAGAACTTCTGTGACCTCAAATGGACCTTTATACTTAGATTACGTTCCTTGTTCATAATCAACACAAAGTAACCTACTGAAAATTTATTAACCCTTGCCTTTGTCTTATCAAACATACGTTTCTCATTATGATGCTGACCTCTCAATGTTACGTAACGCATCATCTCTCAAGATATTTAGGTCAACCTCAGCTTCTACATCAACTGCCATCAATAATAGAGGCCGTGCACACACACCTTGCCTATTAACAACTCTAGGGGACTAGCTTTCGTCGTTCGGTTAACCGTACAGTTAATCGCGAGGTGGACTTCGGCTAAAGAATCCTGCCAAGAACGCTCTTGTCATACAACACAGAAACCAGAGGTATCTAACAATTTTAGTGAACAAATATCAAAGCAGAGCTACTTGAGCAGCAGGGTATCCATGATTGCGATCAACAACCACACCTTAATGCACTTTGCTCTAGGAATAAAAGAAAATTATCGCACAGCACTCATTCTAGTCATTCGGCTACTCCTGACCCAAGTCAGTAGGAAGTAAAGGTAATCTGATCAAAATCATTACAGATTTAATGAAAACACAACTAACTCTTTCTCTCGAAGCCGACATGTTGAACAACACGCCTACTCGTTAAAATAATAGGAAACTCATTAAAATATTGCATTGCTCATACTCTGACATCCATCGGGTCTTCAAGATCACGCTATGCAACCTCCATCCGTTTATACAACACCCGGATAATAATTTTGAGCGTTTAACAAAGTAATCTAAAACTAGGTTTGTTCAACATGTTGCTTTGGTTTTCCTTATAACATAGCAGACTATACGAAAATATTACTAGGCTACTAGGATGTTAAGTTTACTATCAAGTATCAAACCAGTCTTTTCAGCGTTATTATTTTGTCATGGATAGTCTAAATACGAAGCTTATCCTAACCTAATCATTAGCCATACAGCAACTGACCTTACGCGTTCAAGACGATGGATAACGCTTGTGTTATTATAATAAATGCACTAATGGGTGTCTTGTTTGCGCACCAACGGAGACTATGACTAACACAAAAGCTTCAGGGTAAACTAGGCTAACCAGAAAGGCACTTTGCGGGTCCAACCAACGGCAACGCATGGCTAAACATGCAGCCGCACAAACGGCTTATCCAGTTTATGCAAATCTACACCAACGGAAACGTGAGTACCACAAAATTATCACAACAACGACTAACAAAGTACCCATTTAATGAGAGTAAGGTTAACTCTAGTGTACTAATCTTATTTTTTTATTGCTTAATACTAATGATCTCTCGGGAGGCTACGTCATAAATGATACAAAATTTTAGAAAGACTTTACTATTAAAAATTGTTTTAAATTTAACAAAATAATTAATTTCTTTAAATGTAGTGGCACATTTTCTTTAAAATTATGATTTCAGTCTTAAAATCAACTTTTAGTCTAACGTAACCCTTGTTTGAACAGTCTTTAGAATAATAATAATAAAAAATAAAAAGTCACATATAGCCTCTAATTTAGTATCTAAATTAAGTATTTTAAAAATGTTTTATAACATAAAAGTAAAATTACCATTGTCATTATAAGATATTTGGCTTGACAGTAAATTAAAATCTTAATATATAAAATCCTTGCGTTACTGACTGACTGACAGACACGCTACAGCCGAAACTATTGGGCGCAGGAAGCCGAAATTGGCAGGTATGTTCCTTGGGGACCGTAGGGGTGCACTAAGAAGGGATTTCCCGAAATTCCCACGGGAACGGCCAAAACGGGTAAATTAAAAAAAAAATGCAGGCGTAGCTGCTGGCGTCCTCTAGTCAGACTATATTTTTCTATCAAAATTACAGTAGTTTGGATCGAGTTTGGGTTTGTTGAGCGGCTTTTAACTCGGTGCTTGTGCGTGCTTGTATTTGAGATGTTCGAGGAGGTAAATCCAGATTGTTCGGAGCAATATATTGAAGATCATCTCCAAGCTGGCACGAAGAATCAGTCACACTGTCGTCTGAATCGTAATCCTCAACGTAATCTTCAGTTTCACTGTCCGATTCTTCGTTTTCCAAATATTTTTTTATCTGGTTCTCATCGAGATTCATCTATAAAACAATGTAATCAATTCTCAGTTAAATCAAACAAATAAATAAAGAGAACAAATAAAAAAGTTACCTTTAATACTAATGATCGTATCCCAGGCGAACGTGAGGTCAATAACTCGATACCTGCAATCATGAGTAAGAAACATTTTAATGTGCCATGTTAAAAATTTATGCACACAAAGAAGCAGGTGTAATTGCAACACCGAGATCGTCTGTACAACTCAGAATTACAACAAGTAACAGGGCCACTTTTTACTTAGGCTCTGATAACGTTTAAACGAAAATCGTTAGGTATTATCAACACCACGAGTCGATAAAATAATGGCGCAAGTAATATCTTTCGACTATGGTCAGGTTACACTAACCAACCAACCTGTTCTACATAAAATCAGCACAGTCAGAAGCAATAGCTCCGCACAGTCTTTCACTATGAACTTAGTATGTACGATTCGATTAGTTTACCAACTTTAGCGCTGCCCTGCGAAGGACAGTCCAGACCAGAGGCACCGCTCTAGATTTAGCAGAAAACCAACCGAAGCTGGGCGCTGGTTCCAAAACCAATAGTCCAACTGCATCGGAACAACAACCAGCACGTTTCACTCAAACGCACTTGCTTGGCTTACTCTCGTTACTGTTACAGTCCATAAAGTAAGAGTGAGACAAGATAATCTATTTGCAAGCAAGCATATGATTACAAGGTTCGTGAGCGCGAGCCACCCTCGCATGAAGGAATAAAAATAATCACTTTCTTTTTAACCGGCGTATCAAACTCAAAACCTTCGTTCGATATCTATGGTTAGGTATAGCTAGGTCACTGTGGTAGTCATACAACCACACGCTAACATAAAATACGGCAAAGCTCGCAATTATATCGTTACTACCCAATTTTTTTCTTGTCTTTCTTCTTTAAGCTACTAAAAAGAAGATTATTCATCAGATCATGCCATGGTAACCACGACACCGTAAAAGTCAAACGGTTCCACAACTCAGTGTCTCATGTAGGAATCGAACCTACAACACTCGGTACGATGTGATGGTGATATCACAACAACGATTATGACATTTCAAAGGTTTAACGCGTAATGTTTTACAACTACCGCCACTAAACAAAATTGGCAGTACCAATAAAAAAATCTGACAAAATACGCTCACCACGGTTGCAGTTGAAAGCTCAGCTGATTCACCAACATAGCAGCGTTAGCAGTCGCCTTTGTTCGCGCCTTGGGGTCGCGCTGGTCCATTATGTCACTTCTGATGACTGCGAGTCGCTTGATTTTTGGCCGGTATCAACACTTCACAGTCTGTTATACGTTCACACCAAATCAAATTAACAAAACTGACTATAATCACAGTCTGTCGGTTCATCGGTTGTCTCTTTTTGTCGCCGGTTGACGCGACGTAGAATTCACCCCATGCTGCCCACGCCACCCGCACCCGCGCTGCTAATGCGTGATGTTGTTATTGTTACTCTGTACACATTTTAAGTAGGTATATCTATATATAATTGTATTTGTCTAGTGTAGGTATCCACTGTTTTGCGCCTACGTGACTCACTAGCAGGGCTCCGTAGAATATCAGTGCCAGCGAGTCTGGTGTTATGCTGAACGGGGTCCCATTGCTGCCACGACCTGGCCTTAGCGTGTTTTAATGATATTATGTAGCTGTTAACGATGTTTTTGTTTCTTTTATTTTTTTTTAATTTTGTGTGTACCTTTCTTTTACCATGTAATTTGTCTGGTTGTGGCAGAAATAAATCATTTTTCATTTTCATAATTATTTTGGATTACTAAACACGAAACGAGTGACAGTTTCTAGGTACTTGTTGCTCGCCCGGAGTCTCCAAGAGAAGTGAGAGCTGTCTTGCTCCGTTGAACGTCAACCGTCACCCCCCTTTTCAACTGTAGCGAACGTCACACTAGACTCTTCCGTTTCGTAGTCAGTTGACGTCCCGTTTTTATGACCATTCCGATATATTCAAAACGTTCACGAACTTTGACTATTTTTTGTTACAGTGTTTTTATCTAGCCAGATATAATCTATTCAACGTTTGCTAGGCGGTTTGAATGTGACATACTATTTGCGAGTCTGCGGGAACTCTCTGTATAAATATTGATACAGTTTTAGTTTAAAAAAATACAGTAATATTTATGTATGATACTTATAAATTCAAAGATTTGTCTGAAAATATTGCGTAGTGGTATAGGCGCCCGCCACGATGTTTCACAACACTTGATTCCCGAACGGGAAAAAGGCTCAAAGCAAATTGTTGTTTTAAGCCTTTTTATTATTTGTATTCGTTAGTTCAATATTTTTGTCCATTTATTAACTTGTTGTTGACTAATTACTGAACAGAAAAGTACTTAATATTTATATTATTTACGAATTCAATGCTGTAAATAATTGAGTTATTTTGATAACTAATAAGTAGGCAGCGATAGCTTAGTAGATGGACCAAAATACTACTACGCAGAGGGTCTCGAGTACTAACCTGCTTTTTACCAAGCTTCTAGCCTACGGCTTGCCGCCTCGATTGTGCAACTGGGTTGCCAGCTTCCTGCATGAGCGCCGTATACGAGTCCTTTGTGACGGTGAGTCATCGAAGTTTCTCCAGGTGAATGCTAGTGTGCCTCAGGGGTCCGTGTTATCGCCCACGCTTTTTCTTCTGCTTATCAATGATATGCTCCCTTTTGGGGGCATACATTGCTATGCAGATGACAGTACTGTACATGGGCGATATTTCGGATACCATGTGGCTAAGCAAGCCGATACTGAGGAGTATAGGCGAACACTTGTTGCTGAGCTTGACTGGGTTCTGAATTGCATCTCGCATTGGGGTGATGAGAACCTGGTCGAGTTCAACGCCAAGAAAACACAGGTGTGCGCATACTCAGCCAAGTTATCTCCATTCCTTCCCCATCCCTCTCTTCTGGACACTCCACTACCGATTTAAGATAGCCTCAATATCCTGGGTATGGACATACGCAGAAATCTCAACCAGAAAAACTACATCGAGGGTGTCATCAAATCCGCATCTCGGAAACTCGGCGTCCTGAACAAGGTGAGGAGGTTTTTCACGCCAGAGCAGTTGTGTCTGTTATACAAGACCCAGGTTCGCTCCTGCGTGGAATACTGCTCTCACCTTTGGAATGGCTCCGCTCAGTACTTATTGGACGCCCTCGATAGTTTGCAGCGGCGTGCTGTCCGTATCATTGGGGATCCAGAGGCCACTAAGACTCGTGAGTCACTGCAATTACGCAGAGATGTGGCCTCAATGGCTGTCTTCTATCGCATTTATCACGGTGAGTGCTCCGAAGAGCTCTTTCAACTAATCCCACTCTCTCCTTTCCTATCCCGAATGACACAAGCTGGGTTAAGGTGCCACTCTTACACGGTAGAACAGATACCGTCACGCACCAAACGGTTCGGCGCCTCTTATCTCTGCCGTACCATTAAGATGTGGAACTCTTTACCAGTCCACGTGTTTCCCTCCACTTATGATCTTGGGTCCTTTAAGCAGTGCTTGAAAAAGCTTTTCTCAAGGCCGTCAAGGTGAGGGCCATCATGCCATAATGTCATGCTGGCTGCTGGGATGATGGCCATCACTATGGCACTTCACTGATTGCTTAACATCAGGCAGCAAGGAGTCAATTTGTTCGGCAGAAATAAAAAAAAACCCTCGGTGCGTACCATGTGGCTTTTTATCGTTTGCTAAACGGTGGAGGAAAATATCGTAAGAAAACCTGTGAGCTTTCCATAATTTTCTAGGAGACTTCTTAAATCTGCCAACCCGCACTTTGCCAGTGTGGTGGCCTATGACCTTAGACTTCTTATTATGAGAAGGAACCTGTCTGCCAAATCAATAGGTGACAAATAATTTGCTATATATCTTAAGCATAGTTCGAACTATTCTTTCTGTTGAATAAAAGTAAAGAAACCATTATTTTTAAGGTTATAACCCTACTGAAAGTTTTAACCTCCTGAAGCCTGAGAGGACATACATGGTACGTGTTAAAAAATAAAATACTATGCGATTGGTGCTTGCATAGATTAAAATAACTGTACGTGAAACGAAACGTTATTTCGGCAATATGAAAATCTAACATTTCCAAAAAAAACAAAATTTTTCCTTGTTTTTCCTAGCTTCAACTCTGTATTAGTGTGATGTGCCCAAATTTTCAAAACAATATTTGTAAAATAGGTACCTCAGGACTCAGGAGGTTAAAGTCAAAAGTTTTCCGGCAACTTAGCTGGTAATGAAGCTGGGTCGAACATTAGCAGTGGGAACAAGTATGTCGGTGATACGCCAGGATTATCGTGTCCAGACTCCATTATAATAAAAACACTCACGTAATATTTCTTAGTTTATTTTCAGACGATTTCTAGCACAGAATTGAATTAAAATGTGCGCTACAGTCCTTTTTATAAACTAATCGTCATTACACTTAATGCTTAACAACTGCCGCTTCCTTTTCAACATATAATTGGAATTACTGTACAATTAATTATAAAATATAAATCAAAAATCAACATTAATATTGTAATGAATTTTCCACAACAGCAAATGATTTATTTTACACGAATAACAAATTTATTTTAATAACCAAACGCTGCTTTACAACATTCGGTCAACAGATGGCGCTATTAACAGGATGTAAATATAAGTGCATGTTATTTATTACCGTAAACATAAAAATAAGTGTCAGAATAATGTTATTTAATACTTATTGATTTTACTTTGAAAGTTTCTGGAGTTATTTTAATAATTAAGCGATAAATTAAATACCCAATCTTTATAAAACAGTGAAGCAGTCAATACAGTGTCTTATATTCTAAAGTAGTGAAGTTCTCAGTTCTGTGTTGACAAATAGTTATTTAAATATCAATCTTAAATATTATTAACATTTTCGTAACAATATAATCATTATATATAAATTTGCGCCCATACGGCCATTCTGATCCAGCGCGCTCCTCACGCTGATTATTTAACGGTTACAGAACAAACAGCATAACAAACAAAAATAATGAATATAAAAATTACATAAATAAGCGTTTATCATACAGAATGAACTAAAAGTTATTTACAAGGCTTCACCTATTCATAGGATCTTAGCCTGTGGCATGCGTCACCCTTCATGAGATCTAACAAACAAGGCTTCACCCATGGCTAAGGCAACTCGTGGCATCACCGACATAGGGATCTAGTGCACACAGGCATCACCCACATAGGGATCTAGCCCACAAACGGCATCACCCATCACGGGATCTAGCCAACACATGGCATCACATATCACGGGATCTAGCCAACACACGGCATCACCCATCACTGGATCTAGCCAACACACGGCTTCACCCATCACGGGATCTAGCCAACACACGGCATCACCCATCACGGGATCTAGCCAACAAGACCAGGATCAAGGATACGCATGGTGGCCAGCCATGGTGTGGGAAGGATGTTGGATAGGAAAAATAAAATTTTACTCAAACACATAAATGCAAAATTTGCCTCATAAACACATCAATGCATATACATAAAATAATCATCATCGTTCGTCATGATCAGTTATATCAATACAATGCAATTACATAGGTCCAACAACGACAGTGGAGGAGGTAGAGGACCCCCCACGTAAATCGGTATCTGACGAATCCTCCGCCCATACGGTCAAGCTGCTCATACAGTTGTTGATGTTGATCAGCTACAAAGGTTAGTAAACAATGCTTGACTCCAGCTCAGTACAGCACTCATGCGGCATGTGTGCGCGTAGCCCACACACAAAACCACTGACGTCAAAAGGGTGGGCCACCGTCATCCATACATATTAATCAGTAAAGGACCGCTCGTCCATCCTCTCTTCACACTAAGTCTAGGTCATCTGCCAAGATGTCATCATCAACCTGCAACACTCAAAAGACAGATGGTGGGCAACATTTCCCACCCAAGTATTAGTTCCATGAACCTTCGTAAGTGTAGATGAAATAAAATTCTACTCTTACAAAGTGGTCCGGTCTGTTAAGCTATATCTATATAATTATCAGGCATGTTCAACCTGTGCATTGGTCTATAGTTATCTTTACTACAATAGTGTTGGAGCCCATATTTTACGCATAACGTAAAATACAAAAGACACTCTGAATTTTCTCAGGTTCTGTCTGACAGTGCCATTTTGGATAATCAAATATAAAGTTATCACGATACCCATATTTTGCAGTTTTGATAAAACAGTTAAAACTTAATCTATTCAAAATAAGTTTTATCCACATCAAACAGGAAAACAAAATGGCAAGAACAAAGAGAGGCCTATGTTCAGCCGTGAACAGTCGGACTGTTGATGATAAATATGAAATGATTTCAAACCATGCAGATCCAAGGATTTCAAAAATACTAGTGCTATAATTATTATTCATGTAAGAACATGTTTAATACAATATTGAATATTTTTAGGCATAGTGCAAGCTGTGAAATTGTTGAACCTATTTGCCAACTGAGCCATAAAACAGAAATAAAGCTACCAATATTACAAAGCAAGAGTAGTGCCGTCTTATTTCTAAAAAATATTGCACTCAGTTAAGAAATTGACTACAATAAACCATAAAAGTTATAACCTTTCTTTCTGAAATGAATGTTTTTATTTATAATTTGTCTACTCTTCCATTATGTAATTCAACTTTAATTTGATGTATTGTTTCATTATTAATGTGTATAGTAAATAGGGTGGTGGTACATGGGAACAGAGATAATATTATGGATTTTAACATCATGTTTCTAACTGTCTTGTATCCCACAAGAGCTAAGCAATAAGGTTGGCACTAAATTTTATTGGTTAATCACTGGTTGTCATCTTGATTATAGATGCAACTAACTTTGCAAATGAACTCACAAATAAAATAAATTGTATTTACCAAGTATAACACTAAGGTTTCGTATTTATAAAAGATTACCAGTCACCTGCCTTAAGACTTTCAACCTAAAATGCTTAGAGGTGGACTATTATAGAACCCAAGTGAGTGCATATGTCCATAAAAAAATCTACTGTCCAGATCTCATGTTTCTAGCTTCAGTAGTTTGGGTTAAGCAAGGACGTATCATGGTCGGAACAAATCATTCTATACAGGTATAAAATTAAGCGACAAATATTAAGATATGTCGGGTTCCCTTGTCTTATTATATAACCTTAACTTGAGCTGCAAGTTGACAGTAACAATTTCAACATAATGTTAAAATGAAATCATGTAGGCACCTACAGAGCCCACAAATATATAATAAAACCTATTTTGTAACTTTACAAATATTAGCTTTAAAAATGTGTATCACAAATTTATTTGTATATCTACCTTCTGAATATATATCTGTACTAATATAATAAAACTGAAGTTTGTTTTGTTGAATGCACTTATCTGTGAAACTACTGGTATTATGCAAACAATTATTTTTGTGGTGGAAAGTCATTTATCAAGAGAGGCTTCATATAATCGCCGTGAGCACTAGCCATAAGTAATGCAGTTAGTTAGCCTTGTGTAATGTGTAACCAAGGGCTATAAATAATGTTTTGATTCCTTTAATGTTTTACTATTTGGATAACATATTGACTACCAATTAATGAATTCATACTCAGCACATCGATTAGCTTATTTAAACTGAAAGCAAATCAGGCAATTTATACAATGGATCTATATCAGAGCTTCAACTTGAAAAGGGCAGTTATACCGTCCTTTACTAATAATTACATTAGTAGAACCACATAACAACAAAGCTATTTTCTCTTTCTTGTGTAGTAAGTATGTTTTACAGAAAGTTTCCGACATGGCCTAACGATTAATAAACAGACATGAGACAAGAGCCCCAGCCGAAGGCATAACATGACTGCACGGACTGACAGCACAGTAGCACTGCTATATACCAAACGTGGATAAACAACAGTTACCTATTAGTTCTATTTGGGGTGTAACGTTCGTAATTTTGACTGTATAATATTTATCTGATAATCCTTACGGGAACAGTGGGTAATCGTGTAAGCACCATAATTTTTTAAATAAGGATGTTTCTCAAAAACTCTAATAAAATCAGCTCTGGATAAATAACTCTGGTCAGTGCATCAACTACCCGCATCTGCAACCTCTGGTAGCACTCAGAGCAGAACAGCTTTCACGCCACAGCACACCCCGGTGCGCGCACCCCGTCGTAGTCGCTCTGTCGCGTGTCGCTCTCGCTCACGCGTGGCCTGACGTGAAGTGTAGACGTGCTCGCCATAACTCCGACACACCGTGCGGTCTCCGATCAGGGTTGACTAGCGCCAAACACAGCTTCCAAGCGCTTGTCGTTTCAAGCCTTCAATCTTCAGGTCATCATTGGTAATGGCGGCTAAGCCAAGAGACCCATCACTCTCGCGCCAATCGTAGATCCCGAAGTCTCTTAGGGAGCGTTTATCCCACTGCTGCTGTCGGCGATACGCCAGGGTTATCGTGTCCAGACTCCATTATAATAAAAACATTCACGTAATATTTCTTAGTTGATTTTCAGACGATTTCTAGCACAGAATTGAATTAAAATGTGAGCTACAGTCCTTTTTATAAACTAACCGTCATTACATTTAATGCTTAACAACTGCCGCTTCCTTTTCAACATATAATTGAAATTACTGTACAATTAATTATAAAATATAAATAAAAAATCAACATTAATATTATAATGAATTTATCACAACACCAAATGATTTATTTTACACGAATAACAAATATATTTTAATAACCAAACGCTGCTTTACAACATTCGGTCAACAGATGGCGCTATCAACAGGATGTAAATATAAGCTCATGTTATTTATTACCATAAACATAAAAATAAGTGTCAGAATAATGTTATTTAATACTAATTGATTTTACTTTGAAAGATTCTGGAGTTATCTTAAAAATTAAGCGATAAATTTAGTACCCAATCTTTATAAAACAGTGAAACAGTCAATACAGTGTCTAATTTTCTAAAGTAGTGAAGTTCTCAGTTTTGTGTTCACAAATAGTTATTTAAATATCAATCTTAAATATTATTAACATTTTCGTAACAATATAATCATTATATATAAATTTGCGCCCATAAGTACGTCGTTAATGAGAATGGTCTGTAACAGAATGAGCTTTTTCATGTATAAATAGCAATTTAATCCAATAATCATATTATTTTGATGATAGTTCGCTTATTCTTTCTTTATTGCTTGGATTTCTTTGAAAGACGAATTTTATATATCGTCTTCATGTAATTAACACTTACCAATATTAATTACATACATAGCCTCACGTTCGTTTCCCGGAGGTGTAGGCAGAGACCGTGGAACGCCATTTGCAAGGATCCTGACAATATTAACTATTTACTTAAAATAAAAGCAATCAGTTTTTCATGTTTGAGATTGTATGAGCCTTTGTTATAACAGGTACTTTATATATATACATATATAAGGTGGCAACTGCATAAAGGTATGGTCCCTTCGTGCTATAATAACTCAAGATTTATTTGTTACAAGCAACGGTAGCCTAGAGGAGGGACCGACCGACTGCCATGCAGAGGATTTCGGGTTGGAATTTAATTATTTCTTTGTTTTAATCTACAGATATCCAGAAATGAAGATAATAATTGCAGTATTATTTATTATCACATAGTATAACTTAACCTTTGTTAACCTTAACTTTTGTTACTTGTTATACCTACAACGAGGTCACAGCTTCGAAAAGCAATAAGTAACAAAAAACTGTGTTGTGTGTATTCTGAATTTCAAATACAATCACAATTTAAATCGAACTACAAACTAACAAATACATAGAATCACCGCTTTTTTCCAAAAGTTTTTTTATTATTATTAACACGCTTTTATTAGGTCGTCGTGTATGTAACTAACTATGTAATGGAATCTAAGGTAACTAATTTAACCATCTTCCAAGTATCGTAGCGTAATGAAAATTGGCAGTTGTATGTAGTTCTGATGATAATTTAATAATATGGTACTGTCGAACTGATCTGATGATGCAGCCGGAAGATATGACCTGGAACTTCATGATGGAAAAACGTATCATAGCTGTTTTGGATTTCTTATAAACGTCTTGTAATGAACTTTGACTACAATTAGGTTTCAAGGTCTGATGATGAAGCCGAAGATAGGCACTGGAATTCCATGATGGAATATCGTATCATAGTCGTATTTGCACTTGTGAGAAAGGCCACGTAATGAACTTTGACTACAATTAGGTTTCAAAGTCTGATGATGAAGCCGGATGATAGGCACTGGCATTCCATGATGGAATATCGTATCATAGTCACGTTTGCACTTGTGAGAAAGGCCACGTAATGAACTTTGATTACAATTAGGTTTCAAGGTCTTATGATGAAGCCGAAAGATAGGCACTGGCATTCTATGATAGAACATCGTATCATAGTCGTGTTTGCACTTGTGAGAAAGGTCACGTAATGAACTTTGACTACAATTAGGTTTCTAGGTCTGATGATGAAGCCGGAAGATAGGCACTGGCATTCCATGATGGAATATCGTATCATAGTCGTGTTTGCTTGTGAGAAAGGTCACGTAATGGACTTTGAATTATTTAAATATTTTGAATAAAATAAAATAAAATATTTGCCAAATATTCATAAACATTTTTCAAATTTCATAAAAACCAAAATCCACATGACTGTTATGACTGGGACCTGAACCCACGCTTTCAGAGCGTGAAGCGGAAGTGTTATCCGCACGGCCATCGACTTGTTAACTGTTGGTAGCGAATTTGGCGAACACTTGACAGAGTGTTACGATGACGAGTGTTTACGTCATCTAACTTGAAACTATCATTTCCAAATAATGAAATAGTCTTCCAACCTCTTTGTTTTGGTAATTATTCCGTTTCACGACCAGCCAACTTCTCGTGTAGACGTCAGTATGACTTATGCTTGGACTTATCTGTTCCGTGACATTTTGACATGACACTGGCCGTCACACTACTCCCTCTAGACATGGGCGTTCCGCGCATCCTTAGATCCACGATGCACGGCTCTCCTGTTGGCATGAATCAAGTCATTAAACTTCGTAGATATAGGATTGTAATTTATGTGCAGATTTGCTTTCTTTGAGGCACAAAACTTTCCCGATGCCACCACCTTTCATTGGAATCTTGACATCTCCACACTTAACCTTTTGACCGCCGCGATACATAACACAATAGAAAATCTATTATGTCTCGCACTGATCAGTGCATCGGCAGTTGAAGAGTTAAGGATGCCACCTTTACTATCTAATCTGCATTGATGATCTCTGAAGAAATCCAGCCCAACAATGCAATCGTCTACGATATCGGCAATAACCGCTCGTTGCCAAAATAGCTTGTCACCGATTTTTAACACGCTTTTATTAGGTCGTCGTGTATGTAACTATGTAATGGAATCTAAGCTAACTAATTTAACCATCTTCCAAGGGTCGTAGCGTAATGAAATGTTATTAATGTTCTTATGACAATACAATAATATGGTGCTGTCAAACTGATCTGATGATGGAGCTGGAAGACATGAACCGGAACTTCATGATGGAGAATCGTATCATAGCTGTTTTGGATTTCTTAGATAAGTCTTGTAATGAACTTTGGTCACGACTAGCGTTCAAGGTCTGATGATGAATCCGGAAGATAGGCACTGGCGTTCCATGATGGAATATCGTATCATAGTCGTGTTTGCACTTGTGAGAATGATCATGTAATGGACTTTGGACACGATCAGCTTTCAATTACAAACCAATTATACTTATATTGTAGACCACGCAGTGGTGTAGTTCGGGTTCGTACTTTTGCGGCTGGACAGGCGTATGTGGCCTTGAGTGGAGTAAAATCACTAAGTGGTCTCCTGATTGAAGAGCTAGATTGTTATAAGCTGACAGATAAAACACCATGTAATACAGACGCACAGGCGGCGATGGAGAGGATGCGGGCTCATTCGCCTACTTAAAATAAATGTATTTGTTAATAATATTTCGTTATCAAAGACCAAAAAGTATAAAATAAATTAATAGTTTAAAAAACACTAGAAAAACACGCTCTAATAAATGCTCGTAAAAACAAAAAATAAATTATGGATAGTTAAAGTTGTCTCTATTTCTTGGCTGAAGTGTAAACTATGTGCTTTTAATTCTAATATTTGATTGTAAAAGCGTGGGGCGCTGGAACAGGAAAGACTTTATTGTTAACAAATACTAATACTACCTTCCTGGCGGAAGCTGCATGAGGTCTCACAAGACCGTTGCCGCATTACGCTTATATACTTAATTTCCTAAAAGAAGAGGCGTTAAAAATGTCGGTAAATATCGTCTTCCTCGCTGATGGCGCATGTATTGACTGAGTTCGACAAACTGGTACTTTGAACAGGCTGTTTAATGTACAGCCACTGACTACTCGTGCTGCAACTCCAGTAAGAGCGCCAATCTGTGGAACCTACTTCTCGTAACATCTGTTCACTTGATTTTTGAACAAGCTAAACAAGGACATCTTTCCTGTTCCAGCGCCCCACACTTTTACAATCAAATATTAGAATTAAAAGCACATAATTTACACTTCAGCCAAGAAATAGAGACAACTTTAACTATCCATAATTTATTTTTTGTTTTTACGAGCATTTATTAAAGCGTGTTTTTCTAGTGTTTTTTAAACTATTAATTTATTCCACTGATCTAGAAAATGTAAGAATTGAAGCACGAAAGGGTATTAAGTTGCAAATTTATTCTGAACGATCTGAAATTTAAATGTGAGCTCATCAAAGTTTCCTTCCCAGGGAGTTAAATGTAATATGTGAGCATGTGATTGCTTTTCGTCTTAAAAAGAGCTCGGGGTTACGAAGAGCGAGGCAACATGTGGATTGCCCCTAATTGGTTATTACCTCATATTAGCAAATTCCAATTTTATTCGACTGAACATTTTAAATCACTTGCCGTAATACCGTTTCGGTTCGTCGGCTGAACAAAGGTAAAGATGTATTTAGGTTACGTCACGGCATTGTTTTTACTAGGTCATCTCGGTTGATTATGGCATCGGATTACGACACGACCATTCCATGGGCTTACGCATTGTTAGATCGAACAATGCCCGCTCAAAATAATTTCGAACAACTGTGATATACAGATTTACGAATAGGTGATTCAAAAGCATGTCAGAACAATGTATCGTAAAAAAATTGTTTTGCAGGCGCATCAATATTTATAGGGTTTTATGACACTTCATTCTAGTTCTGTATTATATAAAAGCATACATTATTAAGGGAAGCATTGAATACATTATTATTCAAGCTATTATGATCTAATAACAAAATGTGATGCGTACATATAACATCAATCAGTTGTGTGTATTTGAGCGTAACCAACATGGATTTTTGAAGAAATTTTATTGAATTCTGAGATAATTATGAACAGAACATAGTCAACTATCCACTCATAAATGATTGCCATGACTGCGGACTTATTGTTGAACTGATTGAGGCGCTGCTCCTTTTTAATTAGAAACGTCCATTAAATTTTTATAGAAATGAATAGTTGTTTCTGTAACAGGGATGTAATTACTCGTGGAACTTTGTTTATTTAGACAACCCTTATTTAGTTCAGGATACCATTTTAATGAAAAATTTTGTGAAATAAAAAGTAATGTCAAAGAATAAAACTATCATCATCATCATCAGCCTTTAACAGTCCACTGCTGGACTAGGCCTCTCCTTTGAAAGGAGGAATTGGCCTACTATACCACGCTGGCCAAACGGGTTGGCATAGGGTTTGTATCAAGTTTTCCTTCTCTTACAGTGCGGTTCTCTGCATAATATGCTCCCTCTGTCGGCTCTTACGACACCCATGGGATGATATAGGGTGGTGACATTCCGTATTCTTAATCCGTCACCACACAGTCAGTGCACCACCCACACAATAAAACTATGTTGAACTTTAATTAATAAACCTTGATGTAACCAGTTTAGAAGCAAGATTTAATTAAATCAGAGCATTGCTGTTTCACATTTTGTAGTATTTTAGAAAATACGTCATCATGTTGCAGCGTATGCTAAATATGTTTTTACCTTAATAAAATTATATGTTGGTAGGCCGTATGTTAAGAATTTGGTTGTCGGTAAAATCCCGGCTTTGTGTTTTGAGGCGTTAACGTTATTCACGTAATGTTAACATACAGAACCGCCGCTCACTCGTATATTAACTGCGAAAATCTACTAAATTACCTCCTAGTTGAAGACACGGAGTTTTAATAAGGCTTATTTACTTTTGTTCGTTACAAACAAAGGCAGACAACTTCTTTGTATTTTAGTTTAGTTTATGCATATTTTAAGATTATTTTACTTACTTTGCGTTCCAAAGGCTTAAGTGCACTATTTGCCTAGATGATGTGGTACTTAATTTATTAGTGGATATTGAAATGAATTACACAATTGAAATTAAAAAAATGTAACTAACAATAGATAAAGGCTTTGTACCGTTTTAATGAAAATTGACTATACATTAAACTAGTATAATATTTTTTTGCAAAATTAATTTATTCGTCTTGGTAGCTTACACAAATTTACAAAATATGTACATTTAATATTCATATTTTGTATTTACCGGCTATAAAATTGTGGAGGAAGAAAGGTGTGGTGTTTCCCCAACTAGAAGGATGATCAGAAGCAGCGCAGTGAGTCGGGGAGTTGAGGAAGATGCTGGCTGGCGGCGACTCCATTGCGACACCTTTATCCTCCAACTAAAGTTGCTTGCGTGATTCAGGATTTTTGAATTTGGCGCGTCGTCTTCGATAGGTTGGATAGTGTCGTAGGTAGGAGTTCCGTCGTCATCGGGTAGATGACGCCGTGTTATGTAGCTAGTCGCCCAAATAATTATTTTGAGGCTACTTTCTTACCTTTTTCTAATAGTTTCTGTCGGTAGTATGGTTTTGGTGGACATTACAAACGTACAATCAACGGACTCAAAGTACACTCAGACTCGAAGCAACAAATAGATCTTATATAATGCTGTCTCATGTGATGATCGAACCCACAACACTCGGCGCGATTGAAAACGGTTAGACGAGACGGTCTAAAACATTTAATGAACACTAAAGTTCAATTAAGGCTACGTAGCTGTTTGAAATTAGTGAAAACCGTTGTACTAATTACCGTTTAGTCACCTAGACTGCTAATTAAGACTACAATTATCATGCGTGTAACCATCTTACGTAATAGAGGCGAGATGACTTACGCCTGCCACAGTATACTTTCTTACTAAAACACTGCTATGTAAATCATAATGAAGTAAGGAGAATTTAGATAATTGTGTCGCATAAAGGATCAAACGATAACAAAATAACATTTTACGTCACAATTCTATAGTTTGTTACATGCTGTAGTCCCGATATTAGCCTATATTTTAACAACACGTGCGGCTAAAATGTAAGTAAAGAATACGAACGCGAACGTTCAGTTTTAGTAAACTACGAAAATTCGTGCTTCGGTTACAAAAGTTAAAGTTGTACTTACCTACTTATTGTTATTTACGTTACAAAGTTAAAAAATAACAAGCGGTTTCTTCATTTTTCTTTACATATTTGACATCATATATTCCTATTATATGAATGCTATGACTCGTGTAAGCATCTCTGATGCAAGTCATCAGAGATGCTCATGAGTCATGAAATAGACCAGTTCTCTGTCCGCGGACAAGCCTACCGACGATTTTTTGTATTGAAAAGAAAATTCTTTTCAATACTAAAAATCAACTGTACTGCAAATAAAAATTGATTGATGTTTTTGCTTTTATACTTGAATTGTTGAACTTGCATTTTTGCTTTCAATTTAAATTTATTTTTGCATTGTAAGAACAGTGATTTAATTAATCTGTGTATCCTGAATGTTACCAGGTATTAAAATTTCTTTGTAAATAAATGAAAACGTTTCAGTGCATACAGTGGCAACGATATTGCCTCGACTTCCATTATTCGTTGGAGCAGTATATAAGTTGCATGCACATGGGATGCTATTTGTTCCGATACGAATACAAAACAGGTTTGCGTTTTAGCCAAATATTTAATCCCACTTTTTTCGAACATTCCTCTTTTTCGTGTGGGTCTAAATAACATATTGCGCAGTAGCAGGTCGTAGGGTAACCAATATTGTCATTGTGATAAATTATGAAAAGCGTGTGTAATCACAGTCTATTCTCTCAACTAACATAAATTCAGAAATTATAGAAATATTATAATTCTTTAAACTAAAGAACCACTTAAACTAGTTTAAAAAGAAAAATAAACTACATATACTCAATCCCTATTTAGTTTCAATCAGGTAGTAAAACTAACGAGATATATTACAGAAGATACGTGATTTTAGTATGGGGATGTGGGATAAAATTAGAAATGAGTATATTAAGGGAAGCTTGCACCGGTGCAAGAAAAACTGAAAGGATATCGTCTAGCGTGGTATGGGCATGTAATGAGGACGGATGAAAAGCATGTGACTAGAAAGGTGATAAATATAAGAGTTGAGGGATATAAGGCCAGAGGAAGAACAAAGAAAAGATGGATGGATTGTGTAAAGGATGACATGAATGATAAGGGAGTGAATATTCAGATGACGGCTGATAGGAGATAATGGAAGCGAAAGACATTCTACGCCAACCCCAAGTAATATGGGAATAGGGCAGGCAAAAGAAGAAGACGTGATTTTAGTATAGCTTACCAAAAACTGTTGTGATTTTGTATTCACTTATCTGTTCTTCTGTCACTCTCATATGTTTGTGCAATTAAAATATAATTATTAATTATGATGAGACCAACTTTGACATGAATTTAATTTATTGGACTGTAGCTAGAACTGGTCCTAGAATTAATAATCTAACTGGACCAAAAATTAGTTTCTCAAATTCAAATCAGTCTTTGCAGAGAGGATCTCTTTATACGAACATTACATTTACATACAAACTCGTAAACTTTACTTATTTATAATATTTGAATAGATTGCTGCTAGAGAATTAATGTGTCTACAGAAATTACACAAAGTATGTTATATGATTCAGTCTACGACATTGCATTAATATTTAAAACTAGAGGAAGTCCGCAGCGACGCCCGCGCATTTCTTTAATTTAACTATTTCTACCCGATCCCGAGGGAATTTCGGCAAATCCTTTCCTTGTGCACCCTTTTTATCCCCAAGCAACATACATTCTAAACAACTGCTGCGGCCAGTGGTTTCAGCTGTCAGTCAGTCAGAAACGCAAGGATTTTATATATAAAGATAACAAAAAATACAAACTTTGCATCACTTTAGAATTTACTATACATAGAAAATATTATAAAATCATATTTGATTGTGACAGATGTCCAAAATGTTGCCTAATTAAATCTACTATTGAGAAACAGGAACACCATTCTGCAATACAAAAACAATGCACATTTAAAGTAAATTGCAGTACCGTAGCACCATAACAAAGTTTCATTCAAGTTTGTATTTAAAATTGAAGAAACGATACTGAATTATACGATCATGCAATACTCGGAACGTGCAGAGAAGTTAAAGGACGAACAAACAATTATATTATCAAATCTCTCTACAGCTGTAACCGAATGCTGTCTTATTAATGAGACAAGAGAGGTGCGTTAAATAAAATTAACAATGCAAATTTTTTACTTAATTTAACACTGATGAATTTCTCAAGACTTTTAATCAAACTTTTCATTTTACTGTTTTAGATACAGTTGGGCTTAAAAGAATTCAATAATGGTGATGCTAATAGAAATGGTGCTTTAAACTTTCATGTTTCTGTTATTTCAGTAAATACGACTTTTATTTGATCATGATTTTTACTGTTTCTTATATTCTATAATAATTATTTTAAAAAGAGCTTCCGCAAACCTTATGGTTTCCGGAGCTATCTTTTTAACATAATTATGAGAACATAACTATTAAATCCTTCTGATATTCTTTCGATTTAAGAATCACTTAGCACATACCTTCCGTTTACAAACCACTGCCCATTGGTTCATTCACTATACAAATAATGATGTCTTATTACAATACTGTTTCTTCACCTCAAGTTTTTCTTGAAAAGTAATCAAAATACCCGCTCAGCGATCAGAAATGTCATTTTAATAAAACTTTTGTTTATTCAAATAAAACGTCATAAAATCATCTTTCAAAGAGTAAATTTAAGTTATTGGCTTAAACGGTGAAAAATTTTGCAATTTGTAGTGGCTGTTTATTCACAAATAGTGGATTTCTAGTGGAAATTAGACACCCTTTCGAATCCAATCATTGCCTATAGAAGACGTGTCGGAAGCAATCGTTTGATACTTCGTTTTCTAAGAGATCAAGATTTTTTTCTATGTGAATAAATTACGAGTGCCTTTTATGAAAAGTGTCTTGTATTTTCACGAATTATAGATTTTAAATTACTGACGTCAAATCAGAAATTATTAACGTAATTATTTATTAGTAGTTTTTTTAAACTGAAATGAGTTTCAATGTAAACAATTCAATAGAATGAAATAAAAATATTTTTTTAACTTTCTGTTTGTTTTCCTAATTGCCGACAAAAAGCTTGTCATAAATCATTTTATGCAATTCGCTACACATTTGTTCTTCTCTGCTGCGGTAGCGTTAAAGGGAAACTGTAAGGAAGATTGGTAAAAATAAAACTGTTGTAAAGAAAAAAAAATATTTAGGTGTCGGTTCACAAGGCCTTGATAGATTTCCAAATTTCCCAAAGTTATATTGAAAGGAATCGGTCAGCCGGAAGGGAAATGTTATTTAGTGCGTATTTATTGACCAAACGGAATATTTTTGGAGAAAGATCTAATAAAGAGTTTCTTATACGGACGAGCGTACTTGAAAAATATGGTGAAGTTAATAAAGTAGGAGATATATTTCTGGTTGATTGACAAAGGGAAGTGCATAGAACTCTGCCGACAGTTTCATAGATAATTAAAGTCGGTAGTAGGCTCTTGCTTGTTGGCAGTAGAGCCTTCCTGATTTCAGCATGATTGGACCCGCTGAGACGTGGAAAGCATTCGGCCTTCTCACTCACCTAAAGTCACTCTATAGTAACAGAATCGCGTTTCGTTCGGTGAGTGAGAGTGCCGAATACCCTGTCCCCTTTTCGTTCACTCTCATTCTGCTCACCCTTCTATTCCTTTTCCTTTACCTAGAAGGCTGCCAACGTATTAGTGACTCTTTTGGCGTTGCAGGTGTCCAGGAGCAGCGGTATACTCCTTTAACTCCTAGAAGGTACAATAAAACAAGATTTAAATAACCATATTTTATATTTTCAGTAATGACGTGTTATGGATCAATTGTTATCATTTTTTAATTTTTGACATATCATCATTCTTACAAAGACTTTGACATGCGTTGCGTTACTCATTTTATGTTTTACCTATTTTATGAGAGACGAGCCCAGTGGAATTTTGCAGCACACTATAATCGGAACCAGTCGTACAAATGCATACCGAGCTAATTTTATTTATTCCAGTACATCAAGAAGACACACACCGTTCATACTCAAAGATTTCATGTTTGTTCTCTCAAATTGGCAAGTAGAAAGAGCTAGAAGTGCGAGCAGTCAGAATCTGTCCAATAACGTTGTTACAAAACTAGCGCTCTCTCAGCGCTCACTCAGTTTTCAAGTGAGTTCAATGCTTCAACGGAGCTGACTTGCCTTAACGACCAGCCCACTTCACTTTTGACATCAACCAACAGTTTATCGTAGTGTACAAAGCACAGGGACCTTAAGTATGGAACATCCATCACTCTTCTAATTGGAGATTGGACATGCTTTGATGGAATAGTTCCTAAGTAAGAAGTCCAGAACTTTCCATTGTCAGACGTGGGACGATATTAGAACTTGATTTATTACCCATATATTGATTTTCTATTATTATAAAGGGTTGGTAGGCCCTAAATAAACTTATCTAGTACTGAGAACTGTTCAATTCTTTCGACCATTACCTTTACCCTTTAAGAAAACTTTACCAACTATCATTACTTTTTTCGTTTGAAACATTTGTTTATAGAATTATATTACAAATATATATAATTATTATAAAATATTTTTTACTTAATACTGAAATTTACTATTTTCCCTATTGCTTTTGGTTTGCAATTTAACGATCAATTTTCTTTTCTTTTAGCACTCGCCTTGCTTGAGAGTTTGATTTTTGTTGATTTTAAAAGTCAGGGCAACGCCAATTTGAATAAATTGTGCTGAATTTAGGGATGAAACTTAAATTAAAATGGAAAATAACTAATTAATAATAAACATAATATATTTGTATGCAATTCTTTCCAGTAATCTTAGTTCGGTATACAAGATTGCATATAATAAGTTCTCTTTATGAAACGGCACGCTATTACTAACGCAACTTGTCGAAATATTTACGTAGTTGAAAGTTTTGCATTATATATCCTTCGGTAAGTCAAATAGTCTTCATAATGAAGTTGCCAACTCTCAATGAACTCACCTAGTGGAAGGGTTGTCAAATTGTAAAATTCCATTACTGTTGCTTTGAACATTTGTATAAAATAAATGGATTGCGTAAAATGTTAGCAAAAGATTTTGTGGATAAACTTTAAGTATTTTCTGTTTTCCGTAGTCACAATAGCTAGACTGGAATCTATCAGAAAGTGCATTCCTTATCAGTTCTGAACTCAACAATACTAATGCTATAAGTGCTAGGAATTACAAAAAGTTTGAATAGCTTATAAAAATGTGCATAGGGTTCCCACCAAGAACTTAGGGTCCCAAGCCAACCTCAACTGCAAGTGGTGCACCTGCCGATCAACAGACGAGGCTCTGGCAAACAAAATGTCCCAATAAGCGGCAATAGGCTCGCCACCTATTACGTGGGATCAAAACACTGGCGAAAAGTGGGTGTTTAATATGCATCTGCCTACCCCTTCGAGGAAACAGGCGTGAGTCTATGTATGTGTGTATGTAAAAAAATGTTAGCAAATTTATTTCTTAATACGAAGCAACCCTGACTGCACAAAAGAGGGTGCTTTCTTCAAAGTTTTAGCCGAGTACCGCAGATCAGTCGCGAACTCGAATTTAACTTAGGAATAGTTACGTACTTATGGGACTCGGCAGCGCTCTCAACGAATTTCATGCCAACAAAGTCTCGTTGGAAACTGAGGAATCAATTTTAATAAACTGTTCGAAGATTCTTACATTGAACGCATAGGTATCTAGTTAATTACGTGAGTAATTAAAATCGACTTTAGCGCGAGTGGTGCTTCTGATTTATTGGAAATTATAATTGTATTTATAATTGTCGGTATTGATATAAATTGCGTAATATCAAAGATTACAAAAATAAATTCTATACGGTATTATACATTTGAGAGCAGTGATAATCTGGTGGAAATGCCAACAGACAGGATTGGAACCTACTCGTACGTCGCGCACAGCAGAATTTTGGCGTTAAGTGCATCTTCAAATGTTAATAACAGTTTGCCCCATGCCTCGAAGACCACATGAAGCCGTCTATGCTTGGTGTCGTAAACATCTACAGTCATTATAGGCAGTGAACTTTTAATAAACTGGTACACTAGTAGTCTAACTGATGGAATATCGCTATCCCTTTGGGTATCAGACAGGCAGTCGCTCTGTGGAAAAAATTATGTTCAGTCAAATCCGGGATCTAGTCAGTTCCGGATAGTGATGGTTTTATTCATTTGAAATCTAAGTCAAAAAGTAAATTCTTATTTTGTAAATGGGTATAGATGGGCTTATTTTGTAATTGGCATATTTTTAAGTAGGTCATCATTTTTAAGAATTTTATAAAAAGAAAAATATTTTAAGTAGACACATTTAAATGATAAAATAAGTGATACTTTGGTCAATATACCTGGATATGCATTATACAGATTAAACAGAACTAACAGAAAAGGTGGCGGGGTGTTGATATATGTAGCACACCAAGTAAATGGAATCACTATAGTTGCTCAACGTAATAATTTATATCAAGACTCTCAGGTAGAAGCATTATGGCTTAATGTTCAAATACAGGCCATGAAATTTCTTATACCGTTTGTTTACCGCCCACCATCAAACATGGTACAGGACTCGGATAAAGCCCTTTTTGAAATTATGGAAAAGGCAACTGAAGATCATACAGTAGTCATTTTTGGAGACTTCAATTTACCGAACATAAACTGGTCGCTTGATCAATCGGTTAGACTTGATAAAGTGGGTGAATACTTTATGAGTATGTATGCCAATACCAACTTGAAGCAATTAGTTACGCAGACTACAAGGAAACGCAACAACGAAGAGTCCCTACTAGACCTTATACTGTGTAATGATGAAACATTAATCAGTAATATAAATTACCACCCACCGATTGACAAAAGCGATCACCTTGTTATAACAGCCTCCATACAAATAGTGGGCCTCAATGACAAGATAACCGTAAGAGAGGCACAGTATAATTTTTATGGTGCTAACTATGATGTGATAAATGAACACTTTTCGGAAAATTCTAAAGCACATGGTAATTTAACTAATGATTTGTGGCTTGACTTCAAACAACAAATATATACTGCAATTGATAAATTTATACAAAAAAGCGAATATTTAGAAATAAACGATTGAATAAACTATGGATTAATAAAGAAATACTTGATCTGACGACAAGAAAAAAGGAATTGTGGCGGATATATAAAATTAGCAAAACTGATGCCTCGTATCGTGACTATAGGAGTGTAAACAACAAAATTATTCGACTTACCAGAACCAGAAGAGCACATTTTGAATCTATTGTCATAAACACTGGCCCTAAATCGTTCTGTGGATACACAAGAAAACAACTAAACTCCAAAATTAGTATACCTATAGCCTTGAAGGACGATGCTAATGAAATTATAATGGAATCGACTCAAATAGCGGAAATTTTTGCAAAACAGTTTGAGCTAAATTATCTTAGCGAACACGATGGAACCTTACCTAGCGTTAGCGTGCCAAGAACTGAAGCATCTCTCGATTACATTGAGATTACCGCCAATATGATGATGATATACAAAAGTCTCTGTCCACATTTGATGATACAACTGCAACAGGACCAGATGGCATCCCATCCATACTATTAAAGAGGTGTTCACTAACGCTAGCCGAAAACATTGCTTACATCATGAATAGGTCTTTGGAAACTTGACATGTCCCTGCTGACTGATAAGAAAGGAAATTAGTTGATAGCGGCAAACTACAGACCCATTAGCCTTACAAGTGTGCTCTGCAAATGCATGGAACAGATTATAGCCGACAAACTAAGTAATTTACTAAACCGACAGGGCATAATTTTAGATGAACAGCATGGCTTTATCCCAAAGCACTCGGTGGTAACCTATCTACTTATGTGTGTTAACGAATGGTTAAAAAATGACAACGATGAGTCTCCGACTGATGTAGTCTACCTTGATTACGAAAAAGCAATTGACTGCGTACCTCTGCGAAGACTTCTACTTAAATTAAAACACCTCGTAATACGTGGCAAAATATTGTCCTAGATTAGCGACTTCTTAAGAGACAGAATATTTCGTGTTCGAATTGGGGATGCACAATCACTCACATACCCAGTGCTGAGTGGTGTACCGCAAGGATCCGTTTTGGGACCGTTGATCTTTATACTATATCTAACAGACTTGAAGAATACATTGCGACTCTCTTTTTCACTGTTTGCTGACGACACGAAATTTTTTGCTACACGCTCGCTGTATAAAGAAATACAGGAGAACCTAAATGCTATATTTAATTGTACTTAGCAGTGGTTACTATCCCTCAACACCTCAAAATGCACCGTTTTACATATTGGCAAAAATAACCCTCGACATATGTACTATCTCGACCAACAGCAGCTCACTGCGGTAGATACACAAAGAGATCTAGGCGTCACCATAAGTCGTGATTTAAAGTGGGAAACTCGCATCACGGGTATTGTCAAAAAAGCCAACTCTATGCTATA
The DNA here is from genome assembly GCA_944739405.2 of Euclidia mi. NCBI lineage: Eukaryota > Metazoa > Arthropoda > Insecta > Lepidoptera > Erebidae > Euclidia > Euclidia mi. The sequence goes on along the minus strand of OX123182.2, from coordinate 81,769,896 downwards.
CTTAATCTGATAAGTCTGACACCAGAAACATTGCTGAAATTGTACGAAACATACATAAGACCCCTGTTAGAGTATGCTTATATGATATGGAACCCTTACTTCAAGAAAGACATTGCACTTTTGGAAAATGTTCAGAGGCGGGCGACTAAGATGGCTTCGATTTTAAGGAATAAGCCTTACGAGGAATGCCTTAAGATACTCAACCTCATGCCGCTTGAAATTCGAAGACAAAGGGGATGTTTTATTGAAACTTATAAAATACTCACAGGCTGCTATAATGTACCTGGTATCCAGGATTTATACAATGTGAACCAGAATAAACACTTACGAGGTCACTCACTGAAGTTATCAAAAATACCACATAAAGGCAACCCCCTAAAACACTTTCTACCAAACCGTGCAGTTACAGAATGGAATAAGCTGCCTGAGAGTGTGATAAACGCGCCCACCTTGAACTGCTTCAAAAACCGACTTGACAACTTCTCCAAATCTAAAAACGCGGCATGAGTCTCAACCTCATGCCGCTTGAAATTCGAAGACAAAGGGGATGTCTTATTGAAACTTATAAAATACTCACAGCCTGCTATAATGTACCTGGTATCCAGGATTTATACAATCTGAACCAGAATAAACACTTATGAGGTCACTCACTGAAGTTATCAAAAATACCACATAAAGGCAACCCCATAAAACACTTTCTACCAAACCGTGCAGTCACAGAATGGAACAAGCTACCTGAGAGTGTGATAAAACTTGAACTGCTTCAAAAACCGACTTGACAACTTCTCCAAATCTAAAAACACCCACGCATCAGCTTACTAGTCTGCTAGTGCGGTTATACTATAATAATAATCATCCTCCTAGCGTTATCCCAGTTTCAACCTGGGGTCCGCTTTCTGGTCTAACCGGATTTGGCTGAATATTGTTGACTGACCTCCGCCATCCGAAGGGATAGCAATATGCCATGGTTTAGACTAGTGCCAGGTCATTTAGAAGACACCGATTTACAAAGATCTTCATGACAAACGGGACCGACGGCTTATCGTGCTCTACGAGGCATGGGCCAAGCGATAATTAACAATTTAAGTAGGTATAAAATGCTAAAACTCTAACATAAGTCGTAAAGGTAAAAAGTAAAACTGTGTTCGAACTGATAATGTGGCTTACTGCTACTAATATGACCGACCCTAAGAAAATATACCAAAAATCCAAACACCTACATTACCATCACAAACTTTTCACGTTACATTTCATTACACGGACCATTCCGGTCGTTGAAGGGTGCTGACGAGAGCAATATACCCGTTTCTAGCTGTCTTTATGACCTCTGTAAATCACTTTTACCTACTTGACCCAAACGACCGATAGTTGAACATTAAAAGGGTTTGATTTATATCGGAACTTAGGACATTGTCGCCATCTGTTGGTGCTCACGTTGCTAAGTAGTTTATTATAAAGGTGGACTCAACTCGTGATGTAGTGCGTTTACTTGCCCCGTTTGTTTGCCCGGTTGATGACTGTTTGGCTTAATGGCTTCGTGGAACGTTAATCTGTGTTGTCGAGAGTTGCATTTTCTACCCGAGCGCCATTATTGTTTGGGATGTTTTACCGTGTCTAACGAGTCTAATTTAGACGTCAATGGGAGAATGTTTGTGTTGTAATATAACTTTGGTAGAGAAATGTCTAGTCTAATGTACGTTAATTAAATTTATTATAAGAAGATTTTATCGGATTTGTATAATTATGTTATATAGACTCACGCCTGTATCCTCGAAGGGATATGCAGAGGTGTAATATTACACCCACATTTCGCCATGAATTTTTAGGTCTGACGTAATAGGGGGCGAGCTTATTGCCGTTACCGGGCACATCACCAGAATCCGTGCTGCTACTGAGAATTCGGAAAAACCCACTTACACTTTTGCCCAACCCGGGAATCGAACCCGAGACCTGCGATCAGCAGTCGCATACGCTATCCACTGAACCACGGAGGCAGCATAATTATGTTTTATGATAAATAATAATTTTTGGCAGGCAGCGCTAGCATGGTTTACAAACCAATGTCTTGCATATGATCTCGGTCTAAAACCCTCATCACACACCACTGACTTATCGAAGTTACCTACGTGCGGATTAAATTACGAAGGAAAACATGGTAGGGAAAACAGCATGTCAGAGAGTTCTCCATAATGTTCACGAAAGACATGTGTTTGCCAACCCGCATTTGGCCAGCGCGCCGGTCAAGTATGTGTCGGCAGACTTCAGGTTCTTCTCACCCCTATGCTATTTTGTATGTGTGTAAATTGATTTGTTGGACGCTTGACAACTTTACGCAAACTATGGGTGAGCATAGAAGGCTCCCAACTCATTAAGGCTAGCCATGATAAATATTTACTAAATTATAAAAACAAAAATGAAATAAATACGAACGTATAGTTTATTAATAAAATTTAATCTACTATTAATAAACGAAGATAACCGTCATCTTATTATCTAAAGGTAACTAAGCTTCGTTTGTTGTTGTTCGTCCTGGGAACATAAAAGTACGAACGTCAAGCTATATAATTTGTACAACGTAGTGGTTGAAATAGACTTTTTAGTCAGTAGACTACCCGCCAACTAGATTGAGACAGAAACTCAATTGAACCATACTTAATAGTTTTATAAGAAGAGAATTGCATCTCCACAGCATTATCTCTACACAATTTCATGGAACCTATCTAAAAACAAACTGAATGTTGAACATTGAACAACATTGCATCCAAACTTTTGCCTCATAAACCGAACTCCATAATACAGTCAACAACATTAAAATATAAAAACACAGAAGAGCTTAATTGATTAGTTTCCATATAGGTTTTGTATATTCTTGAAGCAAAACAAGCTGACGTTAGTGCAAGCCTCGTATAAAGTGAAGGCAAACTTTATAAGGCGCCACGCGACAGTGCCAGCATTGTTTCCATATTGGCTTGGAGACTTAAAAAATTCAAGACTACTCACACCATTCTGTAACATTCCGAAAGCTTAGAGTCAAATGAGATCTTGAAACTTCGAAATTAGTATACGGAAATACCTTAATTTCGTTACAACAATAAGTCAAGTACGTATTTGAATATTTTGAATACAGAACGGGCTTGTGGCTCGATACCTTTATAAGCCGTTCGTATATATTGCCTACGTCATACTTTGGAAACTTTTAATTAATGACGTCAGTTACGTATAACTTTGTAGGTAATATGAAATAAAGATTTCATTAAAATCAGCTAAAGTATGAAGGATGACGCTGTGTGCGTGTTTCATTAATGTTCCTTGATCAGAATCTGCCTAGAAAGACTGGGAAAAGTTTGCAGAGGGCAATGGAAGCGTGATTGTATTCATCCAGTCGTTGTAGGCAAGAAAAATCTCTGAAAAATGTTGATTACATGTTCTATTCCAGTAACAAAAGAACATAAGGGTTTCTTGTGAATTGAATATTTCAAAGTGTAGCATTACAGTAGAAAATAAATAATGGTTTATATCTATTTTTTGGTTGATTAATTAAGCAAATATTTCTGTTCTCGCCAGTGATAGAAAAGAGTGATAGATAGACTCGCTACTAGGTCGATGTATCTTAAACATAGCTGAAAACTTATAACTAGAAAACTGTCTATAATAAAGACATTCAGAGAAGTGCAACATTTTTCAACGTAACGTATTTGAGCAGTAAAAGTCGGTTCCCGATAAGTGCTTCGCTCCCGTTGACTCGGGTCGAGCGCGACACGCCGACACAAAGTATTGACGCCACTCAACTTGCAGTAAACAAGCTTCGGCATTGCTTAAAGCCTCGGACAAACTTGCTACTCTTTGATTCTTTGTTAAGACACGTTCCATGTCTATCACAAATCCGTAGGTTCAAAGCAGATGATGAATAAAAGGTACGTTTAACTTTTCTAAACAAATATATCTTAATAAAATATTTCTTTGCTTAAACTTATGTGAAGCTCAATGGAAATACGAGTATGTATCCCCTTCAAATCTTAGAAAAAATTAATAAAGAAGTTCAAAGAAGAGCAAAATATTATTTCAACGGAACCATATTTGAGTTAAAATAAGAATAAATCTTTATTGACATAAAATATACGTTTACAATATTTTAGAATTCCCTGACTCCTGCACTAGTAATAACTGTGTCACAGGAGACAGTGTCTTCCCAATTTTATCCTGGCACAGATCATTTATGTCTCATAAAGAAGCTCAATAAAGACTCAAGTCTAGTGCGATAAGCTGTTACAAACTATTGACGCTTCTCAACTTGAAGTAAACAGGTCTCGGCGTTAGTTCCTTACTTCAAGCAAACTTGTTATTCTTTGTTAAGAAAAATGTTTCATTTTGTCATCAGAACTTTTATAGTAAACTAGCAGCAAGCCCCAGCTTTGTCGGCTACATAGAGCGTATATGTCTTTAACCATGCAAATAAACTTTTGCAACAAAAAACGAAACCCATAAAATATCTTAATTATTACAGTGATTCAGTAGTATTGTTCATACGTTCCTTTCTGAAATTAATATTTATTTATATACTTACTCTGGCCATAAATACTGTTACAATAAAAAATATTACAGTTGAATTTGGAATCTGTCTTTTTTATACGAATGTTTATTGTGTTTTCTCGTTTTGGCGTCAATACATTGTACAATATTTTGCGATATTACAATGGAGTGGGGTGATAAAGAGAACCAAATCGCTTTGATTGCATTACACAAAGTAGGTATGGAGCCAAAAGCAATTTTTAAAACTCTCCATACATGGTATTAGTCAAATGTTTGTATACCGGGCTATTAATAGGTACAATGAGACCTCCTCTGTTTGTGACAGAAAAAGACCTGGCCGTCCACGTAGTGTTCGTACGAAAAAGGTGGTCAAAGCAGTAAGGGAAAGAATTCGAAGAAATCCTGTCCAAAAACAAAAGATTTTATCTCGGGAGATAAAGATTTTTTGAATTTTAAATGAAAATTTTATTGTTCATAAAAAGCGGTACCAATTGTTTTTCCACTTTACAGAGGTATTGACACTTACAGATAATTATTACTAGGTAAGTGGAAAAGATCGTGTTCAGGAGCTCAGGTTGATATATAAATGAGTGGACTGTATACTCGGTTAAATTACATATATTTAAACAAAGTAGATGTACAGAAAACATTGATTTGGTGGACGCCTAAGTCGTTCGTGCCGTCTGATCAAGTTGTGTGTCGCCGCCGTCGCCCGTGCTCGCCGGCAGTCTCTCCCCGCGCCCGCACCTCAGCCGTCGGCGCCGTCCGCTTGCATGATCACGCGGTCGATGCGTGAACATCCTCCCGCCTGTTGACGTCTTCGAAGGGAAGAGGGCAAATATTGTTGAACCCTCTTGTGATGACTCCTCTCTTTGTCTTCACGTCTGCCACGCGGGTGATACCGTCGACGCCTGCATATGTTCGTACTACACGACCTAATGCCCAAACAAGTGATGGAAGCGCCTTCTCTCGGATGAGCACAAGGGTTCCTTCCTTGAGCTTCCTATCTGAAGCAACTGACCATTTGGTTTTCTGTTGGAGTAACGAAACATATTCATTAGAGAACCGCTGCCAGAAGTGTTGACGGATGTATTCAATCCTTTTGAAGCGATCTAAGCAGCTGATGGTTTTGTCAGAAACCTGTGAACACGGTAGAGACGTGAGTGTTCGTCCAATTAAATAATGGGAAGGAGTGAGGACAGACAAATCGGATGGGTCACAGGACATGGGAGTTAGAGGACGGGAATTTAGAACAGCCTCTATTTGACACAGACAGGTTGTTAATTCTTCGTAAGTGAAGTTGGTGAGACTTAGCAACTTTCTTAGATGGTTCTTGGTGGACTTTACGGCAGCTTCAGCCATGCCATTGAAGTGGGGGGAATAAGGAGGAGCAAAAAGAAATTTAATTCCTTGCTGTGCCATTTCAGATGCAACATCAGAGTCCGTAATAATTCTTTTTAAGTCATTATCAGCCCCAACAAAGTTTGTGCCATTATTTGATAATATGCTTTGAGGTTTGTCTCGACGAGACGTGAAACGATTCAGAGTCGCCATAAAGCCTTCCTTTGTAAGGTCGGTGACGAGCTCCAAATGGACTGCCTTCGTAGCATGACAAACGAAGATGCATAAATATGACTTTGTAAGCTTACAACCGCGACCCTTTTGGTCAGCTATCAGCACTGGGCCAGCATAGTCAACGCTAGAGTAAAAAAATGGAAATTTAATGTTGGTTCTAGAGCACGGAAGTTGACCCATTATTTGTTGTATATTTTGACACTTATATCTAAAACATTTTATACATTGTTTGACAACAGTCTTAGCAAGATTCCTGCCGCCCAAAGGCCAATAGTTGAGTCGCATATTTGCCAATAACAATTGTGGACCAGCGTGTAGCAATTTTATATGTTGCATATGAAATAGAATCCTACTAAAGTGATGTTTACTACAAAGTAAGATGGGATATTTTGTATTATAATCGTATGGTGAATTATCTAGTCTGCCTCCTACGCGTATAATTCCCCCTTGAATCTACAAATGGTGTCAATGAAATTAAACGATTTTTCCGAGGCAGTGATTTTCCCGACTTCAAAATATTGTACTCTATTGGAAACATTTCTGCTTGTGCACTAAGTAGTAAACATGTTAAAGCATTATCTAATTCATCAGTAGAAAGAGAACCATCCAATTTGCAATTAGATTTTTTTTAATTATGGATAAATCTATTTATATAGGCAATGATTCTTTGAAGACGATTGAAATTAGAGTTATTGTGAATTAATGACTGAATTATTGAATGGTTAGATGATTGATTAGTATTCATGTGAGTGTTAACTTGATCAGTGAAATTACACACTATTTCAGGTAGATCGTATTTCACACTATTACAGGGCATAATAGGCCAGCTACTTTCGCAGCTTTGTAAAAAACTAGGGCCCGTCCACCATAACGAGCATGCACCGATGGAATCGGCCCTCACCCCGCGAGAAACAAGGTCTGCCTTATTTTCCTTGGATGGTACATACCTCCATCGGTCTCCAGCAGTGCTCTCCTGAATTTCAGCGACTCGATTACGTACAAAGGGTTTTAGTTGATTTGGTAATATGTTGAGCCACTCCAATACGACCATCGAGTCGCTCCAAAACATTCGCTTAACTATGGGCATAGTCAAGGATTCCATTACGGTAGTACACAGTCTTGCACCCAATAGTGCCGCACAAAGTTCAAGGCGCGGAATGGTTACAGTCTTTATTGGTGCTACACGATTTTTAGACACTAGAAGTTGTACACTTACAGATTTATCACTACATACTGATCGAACATATATGCATGCGCCATACGCCCTTTCTGATGCATCACAGAAAATATGCAATTCATGTTCCACCGCTGAGTTGCAGCAGACCCATCGTGGAATATTTAAACTGTTCAGACTAGGAAGTGTGCGAACAAAGGTAGACCACATTTCGATTATCTCAGATGAGACTTCATCGTCCCATTCGGACTGCTCAACCCATAGTCTCTGCATTATTAACTTTGCTTCAACAATACAAGGGCCAACCAGTCCTAGCGGATTGAACACCTGACTAATCACGGACAGAATGTGTCGCTTTGTTATTTTTCTTTATCGGAAATATTAATTAAAAAAGATAATGTGTCAGTATTGGAAGACCAGTACAGACCCAAACTTTTATTAGATGACTGGGAGTGACTTGACAAGTCTAATGAACCAGATTTTTCTGAGTTACCAGCTATTGCTTAGAGGATTTCTGGACTATTTGATTTCCATTTACGCAAAAAAAAAATGAGCAGATGAGAGAATTGAAGAATTTATTTGTTTCACTAGATCTATGGTTCCTGATACCGTCGACCCTCCGCCTAAATAATCATCGACATAAAAATCCCTTGCAATTGCAGACCTCACGTTGTCTGAGGTAGCGTCATCCGCAAGACTCACCAGACACTTTGTTGCTAGATAAGGTGCAGATGATGTCCCATAAGTGACTGTATTTAATCTGTACGTTTTTAATGGTTCTTTGGGATCTTTTCTAAAAACAATTTGCAGTAATGATCGTTGTGAATGAGCCACTTCTATGCAACGATACATTTTCTCGATATCGCCAGTAACAACATATTTATGTTGACGAAATCTTACCAAAATTGAAAATAAATCATCCTGTACCATAGGCCCCACCATTAGAATATCGTTAAGAGATACTTTGGAAGAAGTAGTGGCAGATGCGTCAAATACAGCTCGCAGCTTCGTTGTCGTACTGGATTCGCTAATTACTCCATGATGAGGTATAAAGTATTTGGTACACTTATTTGAATAAGGCCTTGAATTGTTCACTTCACTCAAATTCAAATTCAAAATCGTTTATTCATTTGGGTCACAATGTGACGCTTATGAACGTCAAAATAATAAATGTATAAAATAATTACTTAAAGACTCTACATTTACATTTACTGCCACGTTCGCAAAGCAATAGGTAGAACCATGAGAAAGAACGGGCAATAAAACTCACGGTCACTCTTTTTCTTCGCCAGGTTTTGCATAATACACATAATTTACATTTTGTAAGGTGCTGCAACTGTTACACCTTCTATATCGCTTGTATATATTTACTGTACATAATAATACTCAAGCATAATACTTTTGATGTTCATTTGGTTAGTCTCCTCAGAATAGGCATGGTGAAACAGGAGCATCCACTTACATTATATATACCTAATAATGCAGGCAATCCGCGAAAGTGATCAGACCCATGATGGAAATGATGCAGTTAAATATTAAAATCTAATACCAGCCCGCAAGACCGTCATCGACCAGTCATCGCAAGTAGCACCCGTTCACGAGTATGACGCATGTGCCAGCCATCATCCCTCTCGCCATATTAGAGGGACAGGGAGGACCCAACACACGACGCCACCATAAGAAATGACATTTTAGTGAGCATGACGATAACGGTATACGAACCGGCAGTAAGAAACAATCTTTTGGTACACTGACCATGACCGCCAATTACCTCCATTTTCCAGATCGTTATTATGAACATAAATCAGTGGACCGCGTGAAGGAATGCAAATGTAGAAAGAATTTTGTGAAGGTGACAAGTGAACAACGATATGATCAGGAATAAATAATGTTAAACTACATTCAACAAATCGTAATAATATCCAAATCCTGCAAAAATCATGTGTTCACGAGGCACCTCCACTTAACATGTTACTAATTAAGAAGAGAGTATTTTACACAGTCATAAAAATAACAATAATGGTGAATTTAAAAAAAAGCAACTAGACCCATCATGTCTTGTCATCTAGAAATTCTTTAATAGTGTAATAACCCCTTTTTAAAAGAAAATTCCTAGTAGTGGTTTTAAATTTGTGCAGAGGTAAATTCATTATTTCCAGGGGTAATTTGTTGAAGAATTGTATACCGAGTCCCGCAAAAGAGAACTTTATGTAGACGGTAGTTAGTGCCCACTAGTTTATGCTTATTCTTTGTGTTCACTTTGTGCACGTCACTATTTTTACGGTAAAGAGTTAAGTTTTTCTTAACGTACATTAAATTAGCAAATATATACTGCGATGCAACTGTAAATATTTCTACTTCTTTAAATTTATCTCGTAAAGAATCTCTAGCACCTAACTTATATATTGCACGTATGGCCCTCTTTTGAATAACAAAAATTGTCTGAATATCGGCCGCCGTACCCCATAATAGTATCCCGTAAGACATTACACTGTGAAAGTAACTAAAGTAAACTAGTCTAGCAGTATCTACGTCTGTGAATTGGCGAACTTTCCTAACTGCAAATGCTGCAGAACTAAGTTTGACTGCCAGACAGGATATTTGGGCACCCCACTGAAGCTTACAATCTAAAGTTAAACCTAAAAATACAGTTGAATCAACTAGGTTAATTGTTTCGTTATTTAAAATTATATTAGTAAGAACATTTTTGACATTCGGCAAAGTGAATTTCACACATTTTGTTTTGCCAGAGTTGAGTAGCAAATTATTTGTCGTGAACCAATGTAGTACTTGCGCAAGAGAATTATTTACGCTGTCAATGTTACTTGTATTACGATCAACTTTAAAAATAAGTGAAGTATCGTCAGCAAAAAGAACAATATCACATAGATTTCTAACAAAGAATGGCAAGTCATTAATATATATTAAAAAAAGAAACGGACCAAGAATAGAGCCCTGTGGAACGCCCATTCCCACTGGCAAACCTTGAGACCTACTTCCACTAACATTTACATACTGAACTCTATCTCTAAGGTAACTGGCAACAAGATTGAGTGCGCTATCTCGAATACCATAATGGTTGAGTTTACGTAAAAGTGTATCATGTTCAACACAATCAAAAGCCTTTGACAAGTCGCAAAAAACACCAATGGCATCCTTCGAATTTTCCCAAGCGTTAAAGATATGTTTTAATAGAGTTACACCGGCATCAACGGTGGAGCGACCCTTACTGAAGCCATACTGCTCACTGTGCAATAAATTATTTGTGAGAAAGTGGCTCTCTAACTGATGCAAAATAACCTTTTCAAAAATTTTACTGATTGCAGGCAAGATAGAAATTGGCCGAAAGTTACTAGGGTCGCTCTTGGATCCTTTTTTGAAAAGTGGTATCACCTTGCTGTGTTTCATTAAATCAGGAAATACCCCTTTATCCACGCATCTATTAAATATTGCAGCTAAATATGGAGCTATGCTAAAAATTATTTGGCGAACAAGACTAACTGAAATACCCCATAAGTCAATAGATTTCTTAATATTGATGGTCTTGAATGTCTTGAGGATGTCATTGGTGTCAATGTATTTAAAATTAAACAGCACATCACACTCATTCACATTGCCTCTAACTAACATCTCTGCTTTGCTTGGGCATGAGTCTAAACATTTGGTTGTTTTTACTGGTATGTTTATGAAGAAGTTGTTAAAAGCCTGAGCAACATCAATTTTCTTTGTAACTATTTCTCCATTACATTTTAATTCATAGCTATTATCTACTAACTTAGCTCGACCAGTCTCACTGTTAATAATGTTCCAAGTTGTTTTTATTTTGTTCTTGGATTCTTTAATATTATTACTTATAAATATAGACTTAGCTGAAGCACATGCTCTCTTAAAAACTTTTGAGTAATTTCTTACATATTCAATAAATGAAGGATTAAAATTGTATTGCTTCATACCATACAGATCATACAACCTAGATCTACTTTTGTATATTCCTACTGTTGCCCAATCACAAAATTTAACTTTAGAGCTCTTGGTAAATGTTTTCTGCTTAAAAATTTTATTGTACTCATTTTTAATAACATCAAATAACCACTTATATAATTCATCTGGATCATCGTGAGTTAAGTCAATGCTGGCGATCTTAGCAGCAACATCATCACTAAAGCGATTAAGGCGAGCAGAGGTCATAGGCCTACATGTGATTTTTTGTACTGTAGGGGTTGTATTAGTTGGAATTACAACCTTTTGTCCACAGTGATCCGATGTCAAGTCACTCAAAACAGCTTTACTTAAGTACAAACAATTGCAAAAAATATTATCTAAGCATGTAGAAGAATGTGAGGTAGTTCTGGTTGGTTCAGAAAATAAAACATTCAAATTAAATGAAATAAATAAACTAACTAACCTAGTACAAGTTGGTGATTGTTCTAACAAGTTAACATTAAAATCACCACATACGATTATTGACTTCCTGCTGGAACTTAAGTGTTTTAAGACGTCCTCCATGATGCTTTCAAATTGGCTAAAGTCACTTTGCGGTGGTCGGTATACACAGACTATGACGTGTTGCTCAAGTTCAACACAAGATATCTCAGCGGTGCGCTCGATAGAAAGTTCGGCTATGTCCTTTCGTTCTTTACATTTAATACTATTACAAACATATATGAGAGAGCCACCACGAATAGCGTTCTTTCTTACGAATGCACTAATCACTGTATAAAATTCATTATTGAATATTAATTGTTCACCTCTTAACCAATGTTCCGTAATGCATAATACATGCAACTTATGTTTCTTTAAAAATAAATCTATCTCTAATTCTTTGCTAGATAGGCCTTGTATGTTTTGATGAGCTAAGTTTAAAACACATGAATGCCTATCTGTTGTCTCATCTAGTAGTTTAAACTAATAGATTTGTCAATACTACTATTGGTATAACTATTATCTACCAAATTCCTAAGTACTCTAGTAGTACTGCGTTCACTATGTAAATTAAATGCAAATAATTTAGCAAGTTGTCGCCTATATATAAAAGAGAGATACATAGTATCTTTTGTTAAAAAGAAATTACTAATAAAAATATAAGAGTCAAAAAATAAAATATGGTCACTATGACTACAAGTGCTATTATATAATATTAGATTCAATTTACCTATCTGGTTATTTTCTTTATAAGGTATGTTATTGGAATATGGTAATGCACAGACAACAAAGTTGCACCCCACTTTAGAACTTTGTTCTATCATAATAGTTGCTTCACTTTTCTCCAGTTGCTGAGGCTGAGATCAAAAAGATAATCCTTTCAATTAAATCTAAAGCGGTTGGCTGTGATGATGTCAGCCGCTACATGATTATCACCATCCTGGACTACCTTCTTCCTGCCATTTCCCACATAATAAACCATTCCCTTGACTCTGGGCGGTTTCCTAATATTTGGCGTAAAGCATATGTTCGGCCATTACCCAAAGTCACTAATCCCGTTGCTCCCAATCACTTCCGGCCTATTTCCATCCTCCCTTTCCTTTCCAAAGTCCTTGAGGCTTGTGTTCATAAGCAACTGTCCCAGTTTGTGCATGAAAACAATGTCCTCAGTCCCTACCAGTCCGGCTTTAGACCTGGGCATAGTACAGTCTCTGCTATGCTTAAAGTGACTGGCGATGTGAGGGCGGGTGTGGAGGACACTAGGATCACTGTGCTGGTCCTGGTTGACTTCTCAAACGCCTTCAACACCGTCAGTCACGATATCCTACTATCCATCCTATCCTATCTTATGATCTCCTCCGAAGCACTGGAATGGTTCTCTTCATATCTTCGTGGACGTCAGCAGTCTGTCAGAGTCGATGAATCTTCATCAAGTTGGCGAGACCTTGAGGCTGGTGTTCCACAAGGTGGCATACTCTCTCCTCTGTTGTTTTCTTTATTCATTAATCTCATTACCCTGGATCTTCAGTGTTCGTATCATTTGTACGCCGACGATCTACAACTTTATTCGCAGGCCAAAATCGAGGATCTGCCAGATGCGATCGATGCTGTGAACCGGGATCTAGCAAGAATTCAAGATTGGTCGGAGAGGTACGGTCTATGTGTCAATCCTGTGAAATGCCAAGCTATTCTCATTGGGAGCTCTAGAATAATAAACAGGCTGGACTTGGCATCACTACCACCGGTGACATTCAATGGCACTAATATACCTCTCAGTTCTTCCGTAAAAGATCTCGGTTTACACATTGACTCCACACTTAGTTGGCAATCCCAGGTTACAAACGTCTGCCAAAAGGTTACCGGGGTTCTGCGCGCTCTTTACCGCCTGAAAAACTTTCTACCTGTGAAGACAAAGACAATGCTTGTGCAGACCTTGGTTTTTCCTATAATCGACTATGGTGATGTGTGTTATCTCGACCTGAATGCAGACCTGCTCAATAAACTTGACCGACTTCTCAATAATTGCATTCGGTTCATTTTTAATCTTCGTAAATATGACCATGTGTCCTCATATCGTCAACTGCTGTCATGGTTGCCTATACGTCAGCGTCGTAATATGCGCGCGTTGACTACTCTTTTCACTTATCTTCATTCGTCTAATAGCCCCAGCTACCTAGTGCCTCACTTTCAGTACCTCTGCTCCAATCATGACAGATATCTTCGCTCTTCTAATAATTCTCTTCTTCAGTGTCCTTCTCATAGCTCAAGCCTTGTACACTCTTCTTTTTCGGTACAAGCTATACTTCTCTGGAATGCGCTCCCTCTGGAGATCAGGACGGCAACCAATCGATTCACGTTTAGGGCTAAGGTGCGCCAGTATTTTATCAAACTGTCTCTTGAAAGGCCATAATAAAACCATCTCTCACGTGTGTTACATTGTGTATTAAATATATGTAAGTTGTATGTATTTATTAGTATAATATGTATTATTTATATTATATAATCTTTATTATATATATACGTATATATGCATAGATATGTATGCTAATGGATTTTAACCAAATAATTAAATATTTCATATTTATAGTTTAAACACCTGCCACAATCATTTCTGCACCACCCGAAGGTTGACTGGCAGAAAATGCTATTTAGCATTAAGTCCGCCTTTTGCATTGTAATTGCAGGAAGTGTTAATAAATAAATAAATAAATAAATAATATCTGATAAAGCTAATATTTCTTTCTTGGTAACTAGTAGGCTATCCCCATATAAAATTATAACTGTAGAATGTTTAGCATACTTTAATTTATTAATTAACATAGACATCCCTTGTCCTGGTGAACAAATATTTTGTATTGACCGATCAGTATAACTATTAATCAGGCTACCCATACCAATTCCTAATTGGTCAGAAAAAATTAAAACATTGTTATCTAAAACCTTATTATTTTCATTATGTAACAATGTGTCAGAACCATGACATATTTTCAAAGGATATTTATCTTGAAAGTCACTATATAACTTGGTTGTACAATTAGGTGAAGCCTCTAACTTATGATTTGAACAATTTAAACAGTTACCGTTGTTGGTCATAGAGAGCAGTTGTTTTAGATTTTCTCTACCAACTCTGCTACTTTCATCATATTTCAATATATATTCCTGTGTTTCACTTTGATGATCTATTATCAATTTGTTGAGCTGTGCATTTAATGATGTGATTTGTGTTTGCAGCTCACATGTGTGTTGTTCATATTGTAATCGGCTACAGGCTAATTGCTCACTACTATCCTTAAGCTTAGAAACTAATAACTCACTCTCTTTAACTAAATCATGGTTAATTTGTGTTAAATCTACAATTTTCTTTGACCTCTTATAGCCTAACTCAAGTAGTTTTATTAATTTATTTAATTTTGTCAATTTCCTAAATTTACCATTTGACACCTTATATGTAAAGTTACAATTACATTTTACAGATTTAAAAATATTTGCCTTTCCACCAATGACTTCAGAGAACAGGTCCTGGTTTGCTGCGCTGCTTAGTGACTGAATGGAATTCTCCAAGGTTGTTATTTTGGATTGAGCTTCACTCAAGCTTGTTTCCAACTCCATGATGCGACTGAGCTGCCTCATATATGTATCATCGCAGCTACTATATGACCTGACTTCTTCCTGCAGTCTGTTCCGCTGGTCCAGAATGTCCATATGTTCTATGTGGAGTTCCGTCAATTGTGCTTTCAGTTGTGAGACTTTGTCATTAACATACTTAATTTCCTCTTCACTGTCAATTCGTTCCTTCAACAGTTGACTATGATCTTCCTTATATTTCTTGAGTTCCAATAGTGCAATCTTCAACTTGTGCTCCGTTTCCTTTGCCAAAGCCTTACGGGTCATCAAAGTGTGTGTAGACATATTTTGTACCCAAATTACCTTAAAAGAAGAAAAATAAAACAGCTGAATTATTTGAAAAATATTATAGGGTATGGGGAAAGGGATGTTAATATATAAATATAACAAATACTCAGAAAAAGTTGAAAGACAGAAATATTTTAAGAAAGTACAGTGATGTAGGTATGTTACAAAAAAAAAATAATAATAAGAAAAGTTATACAAATTGAACAGAAAAAGAATAACAAAGGAACTAGAAAGGTAATTTGATTACTAGATAACTATATTACTTATAATATCTTAGTTTCTTGGACAATCTTAAGTACACTAGGTAAGATAGCTGTAGGCTGTAGCTATTATTATACTAGGTACTAATTAAATGAAATGAAATTGATGCATATACACTTAAAATAATAATTGTGAAGTGTGATTAGTGTAGTGGGTGTTTGTATGGGGCATTTGTTCAGTCCTCGATTTTGCTTCCACTTTTGTCAAGCAAAAGGAGACAGAAACTGTGCCAGTGTGTGATGGACGAAGCTCACGTTATGTGAGCTGAGTAAATATGTGATGAGGAGTGTAAGTTAATAAGTAAAATACTCCCCGGATTTCAGGATGATGATTTGAAATCCGTCCGTTGACACTGGGTAGTTGATCTGTCCGCCAAGAACTGTCGGCAGCGAGGTTTCAATCCTTTTCAAACACCAAACTCAATGTCTTTCACACTTCTTTTGGCATAAATACAACTTTAGTGAAACATAAACGTTTAATATTGATTTAAACTTTATTAAAAATTTTAAAAGCACGGAGCTACGTAATTTTACGTCTGACGTTTTCAGTGTTGCCAGCAAAAAAAAAAAAATGACCTCACGAAAAAAAACGAACTCATATGACCAAGGCTTTTGTACTCATTCATAAACTCGATGTATCTGGCCTTGAATTCTGTTTCTCGTTGAAAGCGTCGTTCTAACGACAGAAAACGGTTTTTTGCCATATTATACGAGTCGCCTAATACGCTTGGATCGGCTTTCAAAGGCATAGTAACAACAAATTTGCCACTATTATTACGAAATGTTTTTTGTTTCTCACTCTTGAGACAGGGCGTGCTTAGAAGAGACGGATTCCAAATCCCAAAACCTTGTTAAATCAGGTTGTTCGGTTGAGTGAGTAAAATTACAAAAATATGTGCCCTTTTTAAAAGACGAACGAAGCTGAGAAACTGGACCAGACACTATCCAACCGAATTTGGTTTCGTATAGCTTAGGCATGCGCTTGCCTAAATCGATCGTAGCAGTGCCTATAACACTCCAAAATATTTCTGCGCCTACTAGAATGTCAATGGTAGTGGGAACATTAAATGTAGGGTCAGCTAACCGAAGGCTTGACGGAATAGGAATATTCTTCATATCGACATACGAGGATGGCAAACGTTTAGTAATCTCAGGTAAAATTAGGCAGTCCAAATTAATCATGTAGTCACCATTACAAGACTCAATATTTACATTGCAAGACTGTGTGCTGTAGGAAGATTGTTGGTTGATACCTGTGACAGTGGAGGTAGTATTACGTCGTAACAAATCCAGTTTGCTGCAAAGGCTTTCCGTCACAAAGTTGGCGGTACTGCCGTTGTCGAGCAGGATTCGAGCGTTTACTCTCTCACCGCTGTGGCTCACCGCTTTCACAATAGCTGTGGACAGTAATACATTGGATGTATAGTGTCAGCTGATAAGACGATACTGCTTGAAGTATCGATTGGTAAGGCGACACTATTTGATGCTGAAGGCATTGCGTTTTGATGAAGCTGCTCAGTCGGTTCAACATGCAAGAGAGTATTATGCCTGGATTTGCAATATTTACAACCAGCTAATCGACACCTCTTGGTTGTATGACTCGAGCGCAAACAATTTAAACAGACATGTAGTTCCTTAGCTTTTAGGATTCGTGTTTCAGTTGGTAAGCTTTTAAATAAATCACATGTATATAAAATATGATCGTTAGAACATAATGGACATTTTAATGTGTTTTGTAAATTATTACTATGTCCTTTTTTATTTTCTAACTTACTATTCAACCTTTCTATGTGGGAATTTTGATTCTCTTTGGTACTTGAAATAATAAAAGCCTTTTGTTTATTATTGACACTAGTGCTTGACTTATTTTGATTGACCTCTAATGTTTCTAAGAAATCAGCCCTCCCATTAATAAATGAAATTAATTTTGCCAAAGTAGGAGATTCAGACAATGCATTGCGGTACTCTTCCCATTTTCGGTTTGTATTTAAATCTAACTTTCTAGACATCATAAATATTATAAGAGTATCCCAATACTCTGTCGGCTCCTTTAAGATTTTAAGTGCCCGTAATTTTTTATTTATGACATCGATAAGACGACGCAAAGAATACGATGATTCCTTAGTTATAGGTTCTACATCGAATAGAGCCTGCACATGATTGTTAATTAACAGACGATTGTTGTTATAGCGATCACACAGTAAGTCCCAAGCAATTTCATAATTTTCACACTTAGGCTGGTTTTAGTCTTACGCTGACGGCACGCGCACCGTCAGCGCTGATGACCGAGATATATGAACTTCTAGGAAGCGTTTTTGAATGACGCGTAGCTATCAGTGCGCACGGTGGTCAGCGCTGATAGCTACGCATCATATGTCTGTCTTAAATAAAGGCGAAATAAGCGATAGTGGGAAGAAAAACTGATTTTAAGAACACTAGTATGTGAAATGGATGTATAGGAATAAGGTAAACAATTGGAACGACTCACAGAGGTCCTTAACTGTTTCACTGGTTGACTTCTTCTCGCTGCAACGGTGAATTTTCTGATCAATAACGGTTGACATTTGAATCCACTTCAACGTTTGTCTTGATGACTACTTGTTCTTGATTACTCCTGGATGTTTCCTGGTAGATGGACCATTGTTCAGGAGCTCAGGTTGATATATAAATGAGTGGACTGTCTACTCGGTTAAATTACATATATTTAAACAAAGTAGATGTACAGAAAACATTGATTTGGTGGACGCCTAAGTCGTTCGTGCCGTCTGATCAAGTTGTGTGTCGCCGCCGTCGCCCGCGCTCGCCGGCAGTCTCTCCCCGCGCCCGCACTTCAGCCGTCGGCGCCGTCCGCTTGCATGATCACGCGGTCGATGCGTGAACAGATCGCCTGTTACCTGTACTAGTTGAAGAACTGTTTCACAGGCAAAGATAGCACCTAGAACCATGTCGCGTATTTTAAAAGATGACTTAGGACTTGCATCCTATAAAAGACGCACTGGTCATTTCTTACCTGATAATAAAAAAGAAAATAGGGTGGTAAAATCGAAATAACTACTGAATCGGTACGCAAAGGGAGGTTACAGAAAATTTTTGTTTGCGGATGAATTTTTTTTTACAATTGAGCAACATTTTAACAAACAAAATGACCGTATTTATGCTCAAAGCTTTAAGGAAGCTTCCCAATTTGTCGACAGAATGCAAATAGTGCATAATCCGACTTCAGTGATGGTTTGGTGGGGTGTTAGCTATGAAGGAGTGACTGAGCTAAATTTTTGTGAAAAAGGAATCAAAACATCGGCACAATTGTATCATAATACCATTCTTGAGAAGGTCGTTAAGTCCCTTTACAACACCGTGTTCAATAACCAAGTATGGTCCTTCCAGCAAGACTTGGCACCGGGTCATAAAGCTCGGTCCACGCAGTCTTGGTTGGAAGCGAACGTTTCGGACTTCATCAGAGCTGAAGACAGGCCGTCGTCTAGTCCCGATCTTAATCCGCTGGATTATGATTTATGGTCAGTTTTAGAGAGTACGGCTTGCTCTAAACGCCATGATAATTTGGAGTCCCTAAAACAATCCATACGATTGGCAGTGAAGAATTTTACCATGGAAAGAGCGCGTGCTTCTATTGATTCTGGCCTCAACGTTTAAAGGACTGTATTGCAGCCAATAGATACCACTTCGAATAAGCTTTTTATATTTTAAATTGTTTTATATTTATGTATTAAACTAACACACTGTAAAAGTAATAAATGTTATTAGGTAGATGAATCTTAAACTTAATAATCATTTACAAAATGTATGTTTGGGAAAGTTGATTTCAAACCTTATACATCGTGGTATAGTAAACCAATTCCTTCTATTGACTGCCAATGCTATTGTGAAGAAAATTAAGAGAACAGTATGTCCAGCAAGTAAAATAAAACGTTTCATCATAATTATTGACGGCGAACTGAAAACGCATTAGCTTGATTATAATTCAAGAGAAAACAATGTGTAATTCAAAGTGTTATCGCGAAGTGATAAAATATCCAATAATACCTAGAAGTAGGTAAAATATTTTCAAACAATAGATTTTGTAACCAATAATTGTACTTAGATCTCTAAACTGAACATAAATAAAGGGATAAGTTAGTTAAGGGGTAAGTTACACTAGTTTATTTCAATTCTTATTTACTTTCATCAGTCTTCTCAAGTTTGTTCCAGTTTCCATCCAATATATTGTCCTCGTAACACGATGTCAGTTTTGTAGTCTGATGATTTGACAGAAATCTAGTTTTCAACTAAATATGCTGTCTATCTTTCGCAATCCAAACGGAATGCAACATTCTTGGCCAGTGTCAAGATATCAGTGCCCCGCATCTTGACCACTGACAACGATTATCATGACAGTCGGTTTTGTCGGTTTAATGCACTCTTTATGAAGGACTGCTTTATGACCAGACACATAAGCTATCGATTCATATGGTTCGTGTGATGTCATCTATGAGTTTGATATGGGTGCTTTATAAGTAGCGATAGATAATGGACAGACTAGTAAACTGCTACACAAAATGTTTCGGGTACAAACCTACGGAACGCACCGTTGAATTTCAGAAGTTATGTGTATTAGACGGCCTAGGAAAACACCAAAACCTACATGTCTACTCTAGAGAGGGATCTTTACAATGTTCACTATAGGCACAATTATGGTCTAGCCTACTTTGGGCCCGTGGCCTAACCATTTTCATCATAAGAAGAGGCTTTAGCCATTTGGCAGTTTATAGGCAGGGCTGATATTATTATTTTATGTTTAAATTGTCCATCGATTTCGGCAGATCAATTTGCAATTATGGTAATAAAAAACATCAAAAAAGAAAATAACAATACACCTATAGGTTTTCTTCATACAGCCAGCTTCTTACAAAGACAAACATGATTAGCTTTATGTTCGGAGTATTTTTAAGTACCAGAGGAAGAGCGCAGCTTCACACGCACATCTTTTTAAAGTGACTGCTTCTGCCCGATCCTGAATCGGGAATTTCCCGAAATTGCCACGGGATCGGGCAATCCTCAAGGATATACATACATGCCAAATTTGAGCTTCCGGCGTTTAATGATGTTGGCTGTAGCTTGTCTGTCAGTCAATCAGTAAAGCAGTATTTTATATATACAGTGTAGTGGAATTTCTGAAATAAGAATAACGCAACCCTTATTTCAGGCAAAGGTTATCCACTATAAAGGCTGCGTTGTCCTTGTCCGGAAACGCTATGCAGAGATCGAATACGTAGAATTTGAATATGGTGGAGCCTTTGGCGCATGCATACGGATTTCACAAGCAGTGTTATTTACGGTAAAGCAAGTTTTGATTGCGTTGCTAGATTGCGTGTGCGTTTAGCTTAGAATAAGCCACGATGTTTCGAGTCCGTTTAACTATACTATGGGTATTACGAAGAAGAAAGGATAATTGGTATATTCGTTATAAAGTTACCAGTTGCCTTTCCTAATAAGATAATTGGAGTGACTTAACCGTCTGAATATAGGGTGAGCGCCCATACGCCCCTCAAGATGCGCCCCTTTTTACGAATTTGTGCCCATACGCCCCGTGAAATAATACTGGCGCCCATACGCCCCTTACCATTCGTATGTACTTATGCTGGTGAAAGTACGTTCGTCAAAAGAACCTACGCAACATTATTTTGTATATTAAATTAAGTAACAGAGAGTAAAAGGGGGAAGTGGTTATAAATAAAATCACAGATTTGTCCTCTTATTACTAGAACACATCTAGGTATGTAATCGAACTATTTATTTAGATTCGCTTTTTATAATATTGATATGCATCTCTCAGTAATGTAACCTTTTAATACATTTTTTTATTTAATGAAACGTAGTATGACGATTGTTCTAAAAGTACCAGGGTTACAGAAATGAATAGTGGTTAGGTGTTTATAAGAAAGCTGGTTACAAAGTTATCAATCAGTTATATGTTTTGAAAAGCACCAGGGTAACATAAATAAACAGAAGGTACTCGCCGATAAAAACCTGAATTTGAATCAGAAATTAGGCACTGAAAGGCTTATGCGTAAAACTCATTACAATTTTTAAAGCAATAGGTAATGTGTAATTGGATCATAAATAGCTTACTAAATTAAATAAGTAAATAAAAACATGTATGAAATATAAGAACTTTTTTTTTACAATCTTTAGCAACGACTTAAATTTACACAACACACTATGAACACTATATTAATTCAAATAACAATATTTCTTACTCAGTATTCCAGATTTTATAAGCAGTAAAATTATGTTTTGCCTAACCGTACTATTGTTATTAATAAAATCATAGATTGTAGGGAAGGGGCGTATGAGCCCTTCAAAAAATATTAAATAATTAATTTTTCTGGCTCTCCAAAACGGGGCGAATTTTAAGGGACGTATAGGCGCTCACCCGAATATGTTATACTGCGGTATCCTTTCAAAATAATAAGTAAGATTTAAAAATCAATAGCAGCTAGTCTGCACTCGGCGTAACTTCTAAAACAAATTATCATTTTTAAAGGAAGTGAATCGAACATAAAGCTTGGTTAATTCTCAAACTTGTTGCTTTAGCGTCTCTGTGTTGATAAGGATCAAAGTAAGCCGCTTATAGAAGCAGAAACTTGACCGAGCCATACTGCAGCGTCATTGATTTACCCATCCTATAAATAAAATTCCCAGAGGTAAATAATCGTTTAAATTTTATTTGCTCTAGAGATTTATTTGAATTCAATCGGAAAGAAATAAATAAACGAGATTTTAATATCCAATTGCTTGGTTGGCTGTAAGCGTGGTTAGCGCATTGGCGTCGTGTTGGTGCGTGCTGGGTAATGTTGATGAGTTTTCTTTTTTGTAATTTGTTAGTGTTTGGATTATGTTTTTTGGACTAGATGCGTTCGTACGTTCGTACGTTGGTACTTATTAGTCCAATTTGACGCATCGTTCTTTGCAATCGAATGTATGTATGTGGTTTAACTTGCCTTGTAAAGAAAGAGTGGCAGATATTAATATTAAAATGATTTAATGGATACCTAGATTAATAATGAACTATTGAAATATTTGGACATTTTAGATTAAGAGCCTTGATTATGTTTTACATACGTCTGCCGTTACTCAATAACACGTAGTATAAGTGAATTTTTTTATATAATTTCGTAGGAAAAGACATTAAGATGATAGAAGAGGTCGCCAGAGTAATGTATATAATATACTAGATGATGCCCGCGGTTACAACCCCGTTATTTAAGGCTACTGCTTCGCTCCCGTGGCCCATAGCGTAATGTTATATAGCCTATAGCCTTCCTCGATAAATGACCTATCCAACACTGAAATAATTATTCAAATCGGACCGGTAGTTCCTGAGCATTAGCGCGTTCAACCAAACAAACAAACAAACTCTTCAACTTTATATATAAGTATTATTTCTAAAACAAGCATGAACATGTATTGTATCCATCACATTAACTTATTAACTCCTAATCTTCGATGTTCGTATCATCTTTATGCTGATGACTTACAGTTGTACTCCCAAGCGAGAGTGGAAGATGTAACGGTGGCCATTGATGATATGAATAGGGACCTTGAGTCTATGATGGACTGGTGTAATACATTTGGTTTAGCCGTTAACCCAGCAAAATGCCAGGCCATTATTGTAGGCAGTCGCCGCTTAGTACCCAGGATAGACCTAAATACGTTACCACTTATTATATTTAATGGTTTAGTTATTCCATACTGTACAACCGTAAAAATCTAGGCTTGTACATGGATTCCACTCTCAATTGGCAAGCGCAGGTGACTAAAGTTAGTCAGATGGTCACTGCAACTCTTAGAAATCTTTACCGGTTCAAGAATTTCCTTCCTTCCAAGACCAAGACAATGCTTGAGCAGGCCTTAATATTTCCCACAATCGACTATGGTGATATGTGCTACTATGACCTCAATGCAGAATATCTCAATAAGTACGACCGACTTCTCAATAACTGCATTCGATTCATCTTTAATCTTCGTAAGTATGATCACGTCTCTGCTTATCGTTCCGAACTAAGATGGTTACCAATTCGTCAGCGCCGGTGTTTGCGTGCTCTTACTATTCGCTTCTCTATTCTCAAGTCTTCTTACCCTCCGACTTATCTCACCCCATACTTCCAATATCTATATTCAACACAAGTGAGAGATCTTCGTTCTTCTCACAATCGTCTTTTTTTGTGGTACAGTAGTTTTTTTATGGAATACACTCCCTCCTAAAATCAGAATGTCCACCAACCGTTATGCATTTAAAACGAAGGTACGAAAGCTTCTTTTGAAGAGATTGACGGGATCAGCTCATCACTCTCATCCATTACTATAAGTATTCATGTATTTATTATGTATGTATATTTAGATGTATATATGTATTATATATAATTGCATATGTTGTTTATGTGTGTATATTATATACATGTATGTGTTATAGATGTATATTTGGATGTATATTCTTTATGTATGAATTCTATCCCTTTATTGTACTATATATTAATTAACTAGATTTCATGTAGAAAACGTTATTTACTCAATGTTATCGGTAAAATGCACCTACCACTTTTACCTCTGCTCCACCTTAAGGTTGACAGGTAGAAAATGCCTTATGGCATTACGTCCAACCATGTACACCTTGTTTGTGCAACATTTAAATAATTAAATAACCGCGTACTTCGTCAGATTTTTAGACAGCCAACCCCAACAGTGTAATTAAGCGCCTAACACAAGACTTTGCACGTACCCATTCATTCAGAAGCGCTTGCAATTGTGCTTAACAAACTGCTGAGTAGTACTCAGGAAAATTTACATTGTGGTGGGGTACTACCACCAATTAATCCCTGTAGTATGAAGACGAGTTTTGCAGCCTATTTTGTCGACCGAAGATTCATAATGCTCATGTTACATTCATTATAAGCTCCTGTTGGTCGTGTAAGTATATTCAGATATTACGCCGGTGTTATGTCCTGCTTTACGAGAACACTTTGCTGCTTTTAACGACTTACCCCGATGTAAATGGTAATGTGGGTCTGATGAATTTGTTTCGCATGGTGTCGGAATCGAAAAATTGGAATGACGTACGTTATTGCTATCTGATATGTTTGGTTTGTTAGTTCAAATATCTCGCGCCCTTTTCGACAGAATAGAAACTATTATCTGTTCGAAAAGTTCTACTAACTTTCTAAATAAAAAAACAAAGCGAAATGGATTTTAATCTAATGTCGTCTATCCCACGAATTCCATTATTGTTACTTTTTGACCTAAAAGATTACTGATTTGAGATGATGTGGTCGTATTCTCGAGTCACTTGCATTCCAAAACGGTCATGATCATTATAACTTATCTTACTCTAGCGCATATTTAATTTGATCTACAAAGACACCATGTTAAAATTGTTCACTCACCAAAGAACTCAAAATCAAGCAACAAAACATTGAATGATTTCGTCGTTATTCGTCTATAATTATTGATTGGCGTAAAATTCAGAACGGTAGTTCGGCTTTATTGAAATCTCCTTACTATAAATACACATGATCCCCCTCATTATGCGTGTATTAGTAAAATGTGTAACAACAGTGCTGAGCCTCCGTATTTCAAATATTAGCGACACATATGCAGGAGATTTGTTTTGTAATTCTGATAATTTCGCCGGGAGGAAACGTGAGGTGTGGGTGAACGAGCACGTAATTCGAGCACGTAATTACGTGGAACAAAACGAACAATGACATAAGTACTCTTTGGTTTTATATCAAAGTAACGACATTGTTTTTATGCCAGATACAACAAAGTTGAACGCACCCAATATTATATAATTTCGGGTCACACAACTTGGCTGCCGAATGTGTGTATGTTAACTTCGAACAAAGCCAATACCAATGAAAGATGGATATTGGATCCCAAGCATGTTTTCTCTTTTTAATTAATCGCTTTTGTAAAGCTCAGAACTTCAAAGCAAACGGTATCTGATTCCTTGATTATTTTGAATCTGCCAAAATTGGAAAGCTTGTACGTAATTTGCTCCTGCCATTTTTTAGATGGGTCTAATCTGTTTCAAGTGGATTATAAATTAAACGCGCAGAGGACCTTTTTGTTTTCATTAGTATATTTAATTGTTAAACACGTTTTTTATAATGGACATGGTTTAAAAATTCAATAACGCTGTTAACATGGTCTATCCATAAAAGCCTTGACTTATAGTTGCTCATATTATTATGTATTCACTGAATAATTTCATAAATTCTGACTTAAAATAATGCCAATGAATATCTATTGGTTACTGAATGGATTACCAAGCAAAATAAACCAGCCGCCGATTAATGTGTATGTTAATTCACTCTTGTTAATAATTTTTTTCTGTCGTTAGCTAGTTTTTTTTTAATAAATCACGAAAGTTTTTTTTTAAAACCTTCCATATCGATTAATTTACATGTCAAGTTATAAATCTCCGCAAAATTATTACGCCACGTTGTTCAAATGAGCGGCAACTAATACAAATAAATATTAAGTATATTTTTGTATTATATCTTCAGAATTCGTTCGCGGGAGTATTTCTAAGTTAAGTTATAGCTTAACAGCTCGTTGGTTATTATTTGTTTTAACTTTACGAAAAGTCAAACATTTAAATTGACGATCTCTGAATATAAATTTAGACATTCCGATTGCTTGAAATGATTACTTTTCTCCTTCGGGGGGTCCGACGAGTGGTGAGTACGTGACAACAGTAAATTGTAAAATTGTTATTCTAACCATATTGAAGAACCCGTCTGAAATTACGAAAATTGTTTCGCAGATAAAAATAAAATATATTTTGTCAAAACTAGATGCGGAAATATTATTTCGTGTAGTGCTTCATGGTAACAATTTTATTTCCCAAATGTTCACAAGATATTATGCTATTTGTTATGGATCTCAATGTATTATTTCTTTCTATTTTATCGGCTGGATATGCATTTTATCTCTTGACTTGGTTTTTGTGTTGATACGTGATGTAACATCACTTAGTACAACCATCTATTATTTGTATTTAAGAGCCGTTATACAAAAATATTAGTTATTCTTGTCTATTACTTTTGCATTTTCCAACAGGATATATACCATGTACCTACCTTAATATATCACATAAATTGGATTAGCAGTTATGGCGTGTTTAAAGTAAAAAACATAAATCTTACACATTTATAACATTCGTACGTTGGATAACGTATTCGTAAGTACCTACTATTAATAATTTATTTCTGTATGTGTACACTGAATTCCGTAAGTACGTGGTGATACGGCAAAAAAAATTACATTCATAATGGATACATTACTCTCACGAAATGTGTTGTTTTACTTTTTATATTTTCTTTAAAACGTGCGTATGTTTTAAGGAAAAATATACGAAAACCAAAAAATCCTAATCCGTTCGCGAAGTATGGTGATTATTACATCATTCCGCCCGTCCATTATAGCAGTAAATGGTTCTTTTGCACTTCGAAGATGGACCATTTGGATTTTAATAAATGTATAAAAATTCAAAACGTTTGGAATATTTTTACTCAACGCTTCAAAATAAGAGACAGATAAAGCTAAGCGGTTTAGTGAATCAAACAATTATCTTGTATTTCAGTTAAAATGTAGCTTCGAATTGGTAACATAAGTAAGCTTTTTGAAATGCCTCATTCATCTTCAATTTTCATTTACTTAATTACCACTCAAGCTATCGCCTACTAATCACAAGATAAAATTTCGTCACCTCCAATATTCCGAGTACTTGTTCTTAACCTTGAAAATATTATCCGAATATATTTCATCCTGCTGGAGTAGGCTGGAGTAGGCCGATCGATAGCAATTCCACTTGGGCGACTCTTAAATCCCTTTTAGGTGGCTGTCGGCTATATTTTAGCTATAAATAAAATTGGTAGCAAATTATATCATCGTGTAAGTGTGATGTACATTTCGTGCGTAAAAGATTACAGACGTGACGCCCGAATTGTCAGTGTGACGTGGATGGTCCCAATTTTACGTGGCTATTAAACCGAACGAACTCGCTTTTCTCGCTTTTCTCACAATGAAATGCTTCTGAATTTCCTTCGGCTTTATTTTCAAATAGCGCGAACTCGCCAGGAATGTTTGTTTTGAGATATTTAGGACTACCAAGGTCCTAAATATCTCAAAACAAACATTCCTGTTGGCACTTTTAATTTTTGTTCGATGGTATTTCAATAGTACTTGTACTATATGAATTAAAGAGGCATAATATTTTCATAGATAACATTTTATTTATATTTACATATAAACTTTGTGCACAGAAATAGTACAAAGGCGGGTTTAATCCCGCAAGCACTATCTACCAGTCAAATTACTTTTTATTTTATTACTATTTTAATACTTTGACTTCCTCGACTTATTCAGTGGTCGTAAAGCTCAAAAGTAAAACAATAATATGTTAAAAAGGTGGTCATTATTTTAATATTAAAATGTCAATTCTAGAGAAATGGACACTTTGCTCAGGGAGTGAGATGACAGCTTTTAGCCCGATGTAAAGTGTCCACTCTTGACAGGAAGAGTAAGAATGTAGAGCAAACATGTAAGCAGACTCAATGAAATCTTTAAAAATAATATTTTCAATAATATGAATTCTTAGAAGTCCCCATCTCCTCTACAACTCCTCGTTTATATAGCTGCGTGCCACCCCTATCTGTACATGGTTGCATATGGAGAAGTGTTTCGATACTTTCCGTGTTCTATGCAAACATGAAAATATAACTCGCGCAGATCAATCAAACGTTTTCATAACTTTACATCAATATTACAGTATTTGCCTAGGTGACATTCAATCGGCGTTGCTTAACAAACAAATCTCTATGTTGCTTTTTGGCGTTAAAATCTTATTTCATTGAGTAATGTGAAAGTAGTGTGATGTAAAAAGTGCGGTGTATTAAATAAACATAGGTTTTAGAACTTGCTTGATTATAATTACGCTATAGAATTGTGAAAATTTGGATGATAGAACATATTACTGCAGCTTATCAAGTAAAGATTTTCGAGTGATATTACTATGGTTGCTTCACAGCATTAATGTATCTGTAAAATTTTAATAATAAGGGAGTGGTATATTCTACATTTTGATGAGTGAGAGTGCTGAATACTTGTCTTCATGTTTTCTTTTCAGTTCCTATAGAGATAGAGGAAACAGAAGAAGAAGTGGAGACGAATTATAGGAAGGCGTGGAAAGCGGCTTCTTAATTAGTAAAGTGTGTACTCTAATTCTTGAATCACTTACATATGATTTTAGTCCGTTCAAAGGCATATTCTCATAATACATTAACGTCAAAACTCCTTTATTCTTCGCAAACCGAAAACCAGACAAACTAAATAAACCCGCGGCCCGAGATGTCTTCGGATTTACCATAAATCATAATAAAAGTGCACGTGAGGGATTTAGACAATTTATTTTCAGGTGAAAAGTTGAACCGAAATAAAATAAAAAAGTAAAAAGTTGGTGAATTTTTGTCGGCACAAGAGGCAGTACTCGTAATAAAAGTCACGAGAACGTCTAATGGATAGTTATCACGGTAAACGTGAATTTTCACGTTTTTCCTTAAGTACAGGTGACGTAAAACTACGGCTGGAAAAGATTTCATCGTGCCTTGATTCAATTTTGTTCCTATTCTGTGTCTGTTTTTAAAATTGCAATAAAGATACTCATTTTTTTTATTATCTTCATCGTTTTTCTAGTGTTGTCCCGGTTGCAGCCTAGACTATCTTTGAAGCCCGGAGTAAACATTTCTATTTATTTGTGGGTTCGAACTTGATACTTTCTGCCTGAAAATCTATTTATATCACAGAGGCTCAAAAACACATTAAACATTCAAAATATATGGTATTTTCCGAATTTTGCATAATATAATTTATTAATACACATTATATTATGCAAAATACGTTATTATATGAAAAATAAAAAAACATCGATAGACTAGAATAGAATAGGTACTTTATTTCAGAAAATATTATATGCCTAATTCAAAACACTCATATTATTAATCCAACCCAAATTAGCATCATTTATTCTTGTGCTGTTATTAACGTTTATTTTTTAAACACGGCAATGTAGGATTTACCCGTTTTACTGTATTATTAAATAAATTATTTTTTGTATTTGTAAGCACTTATGTAAACAACGTTCGTTTACACTTAAGTATCGGTTGGCTTGGTTGCATTGGCGCAATGATCATTAATAATATCTTCGGTATTTTCTTTAAAAATCTTCGAAAAAACTGCAATCTAATCAAATACTTAAAGCCACGGAATTCTAACGAAGCCTCTATGAAACCAGTCCAGGCCAGTATAAGTAGCGATAGCACAAACTATGTATCTCTACGACAAAGGTCGAAACTACATTCAAATTCACGTATTATTAATGGATATTATTAATTAACTAACTCTATTGTGATACTGAATTGTCTATCCATTCTTAACCTGCAAGCTGAAGCCAACTAGCGTCGCCTGTAATGGCCATATTGATTATTGCTCTTCTAATGACGTCCACGAGTTCAAGGCTTCATTGCACTACCAGTTCTGAGTAGAGCTTCCAGGCCAACGCTTGCCACATAATCTGTCACTATCTTAGGTTTCTCCGACAAGTACTCCTTCACAGTTTCGTCTTCTCCGGTCCTAAGCTTGATAACACCCAGTAATTTATTGGTTTCGAAGTTACCTGTGTGGCCGCCGACAGCGTATACGAATTGAAAATTCACTTTCTTCATGGTGTAACACGACTGTTGGCGTCCCGCAGGGTGGCGTGCTGTCTCCTTTACTCTTCGCAATTTTTATAAATTCTATATCAAACAATCTTCGCTCTTCCTACCACCTTTATGCAGATGATCTCCAAATATATTCGCAGTCGCCACTGGCTCAGATGTCATACTCTAAAGATACCATCTACAGTGATCGTGAACAGATTAGTAGCTGGAGTAAATCCTATGGACTTATGGTGAACCCCTCGAAAACACAGGTCATTATTGTCGGTAGTTCGAGAATGTTATCGAAGATCGACTGGTCTCAACTTCCTGACGTTATATTTAATGGCACTGTAATTCCTATACAGGATAAAGTTAAAAATCTGGGCCTAACCATCGATTCTACCCTTTCCTGGCGCTCGCAGGTCCAAGAAGTGAGTCGTAAGATATTTTCTTCAGCAGTTTCATTGCGAAGACTTAGGAATTTACTCCCTACTGCCACCAAAATTGCACTTGCAAACTGTCTTCTATTACCCATTATTGATTATGCAGATGTCAGCTATCCAGATCTCGCCGAAAACCAGCTTGACAAACTTGAGCGCCTTCAAACTCTCTGTATTCGATTCATATTTGGATTACGCAAATACGATCATGTGTCACAATTTCACAAACAACTCAAGTGGTTACCTATACGATTTCGCCGGAATACGCACATACTTTCTCTACTATACAATATATTGTTTAAGCCTTCTACTCCCTCCTATCTTAAAGGACGATTTGAATTCCTTCATGATACGCATAATCGTTATTTAAGGTCATCAGAAAACTTAAAGCTGGAGATGCCGGCACATTGCACGGATTTTTATGATAAATCGTTTAGTGTCACTGCTGTTCGCCTATGGAATGCACTCCCATTACATATAAGACAGGCTCAGAAGGTAACAAGGTTCAAATCCTTAGTCAAGGATCACTACCTATCACTATGATATTTCCTGTTCTAATATAATTTTAAGTATTATTTATGTATGTGTGTATGTATGTATGTATGTATGTATGTATAATTATTTATATATGTGTAGTATATTGTTATACTATTTCATAAATGTATATATTTAAAGTATTTATCATCCTATTACTGGTACACTTACAACTACCATTTCATTCCTACCAATAATATCTCCATCCAAAGGTTGCCTGGTAGAAATCGCTGTTAGCGGTAAGGCCGCCCTTTGTACTTTATTTATTATAAAATTCCTGTAAATGTTCTTTAAAGTGTACAATAAAGTATTAAATAAATAAATAATTTAGCTCTACCTCAACTCTACTAGTTACTACTGATTGAAGTGCCAAGACCGCCAGCACCTACATACAATAATAAACCAGCATACCAAAAAGCCGCTAAAACAAACTAGGGAGTCTGATATTTTGGTGGTGACAAGTCCAACAGACGCAAGTCCGTCAGTCATATCTGTGCAATGGAAAGTTAGGTAATACTAGGTAATAAACTGTATTCTAAAACAAACCTTTTTTTTCTGCCATACCAATATAAATCATACCATTAACATTTCGTAAAGAAAATTATATTATTTTCTCATACCATCTAACAAAATGATAAAGCTTCTTAAATCCTAACACAACATCTGACTGCTCATCTCAAATTTATACGATATAGATATTATAGTAACCATTGCCTTAATTCTTTTAGGAACAAAGAAAATGAAGACAGCATAATATTTTGTTGATCTGATGACCATTATTTAGCGTCCCTTGGACGGCACGGTATCCAGAGGGGCAAGTTAACACGTCGCTTACTATCGCACCCCGGGGCTGCCCCTACGTATAAATCATACCGAACGTTCTATAACTTTGTTGTTTCAGCTTGTAATTTGAATTACGAACGTGTTCGGTTACACCGTTATTCGCCATTTAAAATGTTAAATGACGGTTGTATTTTTGAAATACATATTTCGAATTGGGTACAAAGAACGATAATATACATGTAATAGGCATTTCACGTTATGAGTTGCTACGTCTTAAATTCGCATGTTTGTTTTTTGACAACAGTATTTAGTAGGTATTTTAATTCCATTATTAACTATCTTAATATATAAAATCCTTGCGTTACTGACTGACTGACAGACACGCTACAGCCGAAACTATTGGGTGCAGGAGGCTGAAATTTGGCATGTATGTTCCTTGGGGACCGTATGGGTGCACTAACAAGGGATTTCCCGAAATTCCCACGGAGTCGGGTAAAATAAAATAAAATGCGGGCGTAGCTGCGGGCGTCCTCTAGTTCGTGATAAAACGTTGAAATACATTAGACTTGGGTCTAATGTATTTCAACGTTTTATCACAAAATATAAAAATATCAGGACTATTTTACAATTGTATATAAAATTTAAAAAAAAGGTACTGCAAATTGTTATATTACTTTTTAATTCTCTTGTTAGTCGGGTTTTATGTAAATTAGAATAATTTTCATGGAAGTATTGACTAAAGGTGTGGACATCGAGAAAGAATACTTTTCTTTTGAATTAATATTATGAACGAAAGGCAAAGTCCTTAAGTATATGGAACTAAAGGCAACATAAAATCCTCTATACTTACCTAAAAATCAGCGTAAGTAGATTACATTATATACCAAGAATCTTGGGAATGACGTAAAAATATTTAAAAACAGGAGTTGTCCAGCCGTTTAATCTCACATGCTGGCTATTGGTAGCCTAAATTTAGTTTTATGTCTGAGTTTTTCAGGCTTATGATTCTCGTAATGGGTTTCATAAACGTCTGCATACCAACTAGGGGCTACCACAAAAAATGTTTTCTTGGCTATGAATAGATTTTATACCTATACAATTTAGACCATAGGTAGGTGTGGCTATAGATGTACGGATGGATTAACGTTTTTATTTTGTTTGACCAGGTTGCAATAATGCGTTATTTCAGAAATGACAGTAGCTTTTTTTCATTATTTATTCATTAAAATGGGCTGACTGATAGTTTGGTCCCTGGTTTGCTGCAATTAACGAAAAGTAAAACCATTCTGGGGTTGTGAGTTTGCTGTTCGTTCATAAACGGCTGTATAGGCTAAAGCTTATATTAACATAGGAAAATGATTATTTTCTAAATAAGAAACCTTTGATGGGTGCACTTTATTAATTATTTAAGTTTATAATAATTGTTAGATTTTGATAACTAAACAGGTACCAAGATTATACACTAAGCCATTTACATTTAATTTTCATCGACCAATAGTATTTATTGTTTGCTTAAAGCATAAACATACATTACACACTGTTGTGTAAATTAGTATTGTCGATGTTTATGCTTTTTGTTATATACGACTACCAAAACAAAACATAGATTTCAGAAAATAAGGCAGCTTGCCTCTCAAAAAACAACCTTGCCTTCAATACAACTAATTCACGTGGAATTCACAGCAAATATTTGTTAAGATTTTACCTATTTAGATATATTATGGACAGTACAAGTCATAACAAGCATAAATTGCTTGGTTGATTACGAAAAAAAAGTCGAAAAGAAAATGTATAAGTTGTTTCCTAAGGCTTCCTGTATACGACGCCGGACTCGCACCCGTGCCGCACCGCAATACTGTGTATTCACATCAAAACCGCATCGCCACCGCGTTGACGCCGCACCGACGCCGCACCGACGCCGCACCGACGCCGCATAATCGCTCCCTTTGATGAGCGAAATTGCCGGTGGACAAAGCTCTGCTTTTCACCCTCATTTCTTTAATAAAATGTCATTCCTTTAGTTTTTGGACGAACGATAGAGAATAAAGCATGTGTTTTTGAGAAGAAACCGAGATATTTTCAGTATCTTGTCCCTTTTTCAAACGGTTGGAAAAACGAAAATGATACCTTCCTATTTGCATCAATTATGTCTTTGGGCTTTAAGCCGCTTGCCATCAGGTGTATCCAGACTACCATTGTTAAAAAGGTTTTTTTTTACAAATGCTACATTTATAATAATTAAACTCTACCGTCAACGTTTTACGGTATGAGGCTAAATACTAATTAAATCCAATACTAACTAATGATAATTTAATTCTGTGTAGATCTAAACAAAGTTGGGGAAATCATAGTTCAACTTTTCCGTAAATATGTAAAGGACAAGCCGCAAAAGTTTCAATTCCACCTATTACGGCATCCGAATAAAACCGGAGCACTCGCCTTGAACTGACTAACCCAGAATTTACGGTGATTCTGTTGTACAAGTACAAGTATGCGGTTTCGTATTAGATTACGTTATTTATTTGTACACAACTTGTTACTGAAGTTACAGTTATGTTATTTAGCTTTATGAGGATTTGGTCATGTGGTATATTATTGTATTCAATGTATGCTTACCTACCGAAACAAATTTTCAAACTTTGTAAGAACTGTTGTGATGTTCTTTCTCGACAAAGCTCTTGTGAATCACGTACATATATTGCGCCCTGTTTGTCCACACACACACTCGAACCGCAAACCACTAAGCATCATACAAAATCTTGTTAGTTTGTCTTATAAGTTATTTCCGAAACAAAAGTCTTTAAGTAGATTTACGAGATTAAAACGTTAATTAATTGTTGAACTAAAGCGTACGCAGCATTTTTATGTTCATGATTAAGTACCAAAGTTTGGTCGTAACGATTATAAGAGTAAATTCATGGTACAAAGTGTTTTTGCTTACTCATAAGAGCTGTTACAAATGGATCACTTTTTTCTCGTAGATTATCTCTGTGTACGTGACTATCTTGTTAGTTCAGTGGCTTAAGTGTAAACACGGCTACCAGCTAGCAGCTGTTGGTTCCCAGGGAAAATGTTTTTAAATATCTTATTTTTGTTCGAGAGATCTGATTAAATTTGCAAAAGAAAAATCAATGTAAACAGTGCATGAGACAAGATAGTTTTACGTGTTAATACATGGCTTTTTAACCGACTTCAAAAAAAAGGAGGAGGTTCTCAATTCGGCCGGCACATATTTTTTTTTTCGATGTATGGACACCGATTTACGTGGTTCCTATTTTTGCTTGATGCGGGGTAGTTTCGAATTGGTCCCATAAAAATTTGATGCAGGTAAGCCTAGTAGATTTTATTTTATTAGCATTTTTTTATATACCTTCACCTATCCCGATGTCTGAAATAAAATCTCGTAAGTAAATTTGATCCACTTCCCGGTTACCGATTTAGCTGAAATTCTGTATACGTATGTAAAATGGATGACAAAGTAAAATTATTATGAGATAGAGCTGGGGGCCAATTCTCCTATTTTTATATGATATTGATATTATATTTTGAATGGACTCAGAAGCGGTATTCTGATAACCTAATGTCATTATCGTATAATTTGAAATAAAAAGTTCGTCGTTGACACATATTTTGACACTTGTTTCAATTTACGATCTCGTTACAACTTCGTTCAATTATCAGATAATTTAGAAGAATACGCTTTTTGTGACGTCAGTATGACACTGACATGATATCGAAATTATATTTATTTAGTAGAATTGGGCCCCTGATCTGATGATGTAATCGAAAGGTGGCCATAGAAACTCAGTAAATAAATGACAACACTCTATCGAGTTTGGGCTCGTTACATACGTCTTAACGAGCACTTTGATGCGGATGGTAACTATGATCCTCTAGGGTCCGATGAAGGAGCCAGAAGGTGGCCATACGAACTCAGTAATTACAAAAATCAATTTGGCTTGTACAATGATGATAATAGTGACATCAAGGACGTAAATCATGCGGTAAGGCCGTTTCTTGTGATCTATATTTTTTAAGGGGCGCAGCACCTTTTGTAGGTCTACCCATAACTAGTTGACAATACAGCAATACACTAAAAAGTATTAAATAAAAATAACTACGTTAAAAAAACCGACATCAAAAACTAAAAAGTAAAAAATTATTAAGATTTAATAATAATCAAATACTACCTATTATTTACATGTGCTATTTTCTAATAGGTTTGAAGTTGGTGCCAAGCCTTTAACAAATAATAATATTTTATTTAGTTTTTATTTTATTTATAGACTCACGCCTGTATCCCCGAAGGGGTAGGCAGAGGCGTAATATTACACCCACATTTCGCCATGAATATTTAGGTCCCACATAATAGTGGGCGAGCCTATTGCCGTTAACGGATAACATCTTAACAATATTTTAATCATTGAAATGAATGAAACTTCGTAAGTATTAAATTGGCTTGGCACCGACTGTAAACCTATTAGAAAATAGCACCTATAAATAATAGGTAGTATTTAATTAATATTAAATCTTTATTATTTTTTACTTTTTGTTTTTGATGTCGGTTTTTTTAACGTAGTTATTTTTATATTCTCAGTATACATACATGTGACTTAGTGTCATATTCGACTTCCTTCATGCATAGTATATATTTTGTTTCGAATTATTATATTTATTTTCGTACTATTAGCCATAATAATAAAGAAGTATCCGATAATTCCTAGTCGGTAATTACATTTTTTCGATTTAAAGTTGTCTTAGTCGACAGTAAGTAGAGTAGAGTAGAGCAATTCAACCGGGACTTAAACCCATGACTTTTTAATCGTAAGTCCTATATAAAAATCTACCATTAATCTACCTTTACCATTACGTCATAAACACAATCGATATCCACGTATATGGAATTCCGAACCGTCTTGTTTGTAATACTATATAGTTCGCTGTAATGTTGCAGCTTGGTTGTATAGGGGTCTATCCAAACTTAGTAATATTGGGACTTAGTACGGTAAAGTTTCTCATCGATGTTACTTATGGAACCAATAACACTGATCGTTACCGAACACGAACAATGCGGTAGCTTTATTCTTGTTTGTACCTACAATTTGGTGAGATTGAACGTATGAAGCCCTTATGTTTGTAATTGTACTATGAATACCACTGATAAAAAAGACCACCTGCAAAGTTCAGAGTACAAATTTATTTTATTTAGCTAAATGCCATTATACATTTTGAGCATTTATCATGTACCGTACACTGTATTGGCATAAACTGAAAACCATGACACAAAACTTGAAAACGCGACCTTTCTATGTCCGTTTTGTTTTATAGACTTTGCGGCAGACCATTATTAGCATTATTTGAGGTGCTTTTTCTGGGCCAGTTAACACTTGGAATAAGACCAAGAAAACTTTGTTGGTAGAGTAACGACACACTTTCGAAATCGTGAGTTTAACACGTTTAGACACTTCGTGGATTATTATTACTGTGGGTTTTATTTTAGTACGATTAAGTATCTATGAACACAAGTATAATTTGCTCGTCACCGGTCATGGCAGAGATAAAAGAAGGCACTTATTGCACTTCCATTAATATTCGTTAGGTATATATCTTAATATATACAATCCTTGCGTTACTGACTGATTGACAGACACGCTACAGCCGAAACTACTGGTCACAAGAAGATTAAATTTTGCATGTATGTTTTTTGAGGAGTGTAGGGTAGCACTAAGCGAGGATTTTCGGAAATTCCACCCCTATGGGGGTAAAACTGGGGGTCAAAGTATGTATAAAACTTTTTATTCCTTCAATGGCTTGACTCCAGACTTAGTACATTAGTTCCTTAAACGACGATAGTGAACACTAAGAATTATTTTCTGGAAATTCTTCCCCATAAGGGAGTAAGATAGGGAGTCAAAGTTTGTATGTAACTATTTATCTCTTTAATGGATTGACTTCAAACTTTGTATATTTGTTCCTTAAACGACGATAGTGAACACTAAGAATTTGTTTTTTAAATATTCCGGCCCTCAGGGGGTAAGGTATGGGTCAAAGTCTGTTACTTATTATTCCTTCAGTGGATTGACTCCAAACTTTATATATTGGCTCCTCAAATGATGATAGTGAACACTAAGAATTTGTTTTTTTGGAAATTTCTCCCTTAAGGGGGTAAGATGGGGTCAAAGTTTGTATGACATTTTTTATTCCTTTAATGGACTGACTTCAAACTTTGTATATTGGTCTCAAACGACGATAGTGAAAACTAAGACTTTGTTTTTCGAAAATTCCTACCCTCAGGGGGTAAGATAAAGGGTTTAAAGTGTGTATGAAACGAAACTTATTATTTCTTTAGTGGACTGACTTCAAACTTTGTATATTGTTTCCTCAAATGACGATAGTGAACACTAAGAAATTGTTATTTAAAAATTCTTACCCTCAGGGGGTAAGATAGGGGTTCAAAGTGTGTATTAAACGAAACTTATAAATCCTTTAGAGGCTTGACTTCAAACTTTGTGTATTGGTTTCTCTAATGACCTTAGTAAACATTAAGAAAATCTTTTTGGAATTTCTTACCCTAAAGGGTTTAACAGGAGAGTCGGAATTTGTATGTAACCTTTTTATTCTTTCATTGAATTAACTTCAAACTTTATATATAGGTTCCTCAGATGACGTTAGTGAAAACCAAGAAAGGAGTTTTCGAAGTCACTCCCCTATGGGGCTTAAGAAATGATGTCCCATTTTGTAATATAAAAAAAACTTCAATGGATTTACTTGAAACTTTGTATATCGGTTTCTCAAGTGACGTTAATGATTCACCACTAAAACGGGGAGTTCATAAAGGGGTCCCAGTTTGTATGAAACTTTTAATGCCTTTACTTGATTTTTTTTCATCGTCTCTGATGTACATTTAATTTTAATTAATTTAAATTTATGCGGCTGGCTCTCATCTAAGCGCTCTTCATATTCACTAACTAAATTGTGGGATGGTTCTTTATATGACCAATAGAAGCCAAAATACTTAGAACCGTTATTTTGCTATTTTTATTTATTTTAAGCTGGTAAGCACTTTTTATCCGTTATCTGCTATGTCTAACTGCTGACTTAAATACTAAGAAAGGGTTGGATAATTTATTTTACATATTTTTACAATGTCGCTGAGATATGCAAATGTGTGCTGCTACGGAATCATTGACTAATTTAATTTTAACTAGCTTTTGCAAGCAGCTACGCCTAAATGAAATTTTCATAGTTTATTCGAGAGTTTTTATGAACCATTAGTAAAATACACATGTAAATCGATTCAGCCATTTTTAAGATTACCCTGAATAAATAGACAGAAAAACAATCTAAATAAATCATTGGGGTACTGCAAACAGGTTAGCAACAATATGCAATACAGTTATTTTGAGATAACAGACGGTTTCTTTATTTTTTTAAAGTCTAACCCCTGTTTCCCCGAAGGGGTAGGCAGAGGTGTAATATTACACCCACATTTCGCCATGTTGCATATTAGGTCCCACGTAATAGGGGGCAAGCCTATTGCCGTTACCGGGCACATTGGCAGACTCCGTGCTGCTACTGAGAATTCGGCAAAACTCAGTAATACTTTTGCCCGACCCGGGAATCGAACCCGAGACCTCCCGTTTAGCAGACGCATTCGCTATCCACTGTACCACGGAGGCAGTCAAATATTATTTATTTGTACAATCTGTCTGTATATAAAATCCTTGCGTTACGTATTGGCTGACAGACATGCTACAGCCGAAACAACTGAGCGCAAGTAGGTAGATAAAATTTAGCATGTATGTTTCTTGAGGTGTGTAGGGGCACACCAAGAGAGGATTTTTGGAAATTCCTCCCCTAAAAGGGTTAAACTGGTTGTCAGAATTTGTATGAAACTTTTTATTCCCTCAATGGATTAACTTCAAACTTTGTATACTTACCTATTGATTCCTCAAATGAAGTTAGTGAACACTAAGAAAGTCTGTTTGGAAATTCTCACCCTAAGTGGATAAAAAGTGGAGTCATAATTTGCATAAAACCTTTTATGGCTTCAACGGATTAACTTCATACTTTGTTTATTGGATCCGCAAATGACGATAGCGAACACAAAGACATTTATTTTGGAAATTTTCCCCTAAGAAGGTGGAAAATTGGTTTCAGAGTTTGTGTAATATCTTTTATTTTTTCAATGGAATCACTTCAATCTGTGTATATAAATTTTTTCGTTACTGACTACCTGACAGACACATTACAGAACGAACTTACTGGGCGCAAGAAGGTTTTTAGCATGTATGTTCTTTGAGGAGGGTAGGGGGTGTTTGTACAATTTTTTTTATCTAATCGTAATTTACGCGTGTGAAGCAGCGGGCAAAAGCTAGTGTATATTTAAAAATAGGGAAGGAATATAAGTAGGTAAGACTAAAACTACCAAAAAAATTCGTTGAATGTCCTATCGATAACTGACACTGCTTCCGTGCTTCCGAGGAGTTATTTTCTTTTATTTCGAAACCGCCAAGGCTCACTTTCGTTTAAATCGTAGTCCGTGTTCCTTCTAATTCTGCCTTGTAAGATAATGTCACCACACTTCTGATTTTCCGTCTCTGTGTAGAGCTAAATAGAAGACATCTAGTTAGCTTTACACTGGAGGAAGTGTAATTCGTACTTGATTGCTTCTAATTATTGTGAGCTTGTTTACTTGTCTCTCATTTGGAGAGTCCTTAACGAAGAGTATTAAATTTAGTCATAGGATTGTCTAAGGTTTCTGCGAAATACTTTATCTTTGTTTTTTGTTTAAAAAAGGATAACTTTTTACTAAAAATAAATCATGTATCACGGCAGACATTGGCAATTGGCTTTTAACCAATGGAAAAAAGGAATTTCTAGACCTGAAACATTATTTTCGGGATCACACAGAGTGTTGTATCGAGTTCAAATAGAACTCACAGTTATACCTGGCGTGTGGGTCAGTGCTCTTTGGGGGGGCGGCCGCTTAAACCAGAACGCTATTCGCACAGTCATAATATTACATGTTGAAATGGAACAAATTTTTGTTGCGATTTATTAGACGCCTGATAAGACTACAGCGTTTATCCATGACTACGTTTCCTGTGAAGTAGCTGAAACATCTGGTAATAGTAGCAATGTAGAGAATTCCAGTTTATTTTTGGTATTATGTTACTCTAAAACTAAATTAAAACCTAGATTTAGCCATGATTAATAAACTGTTATTTAGGAAATCTATTCAAGTTCAGCTGTATATTAATTCAAAAGCGTCTGAGTCGATAGTAATTTTATCGAAATCTTTCACTTTGAATTGTGATAGGAGTATATATTATGTATAGACTCACGCCTGTATCCCCGAAAGGGTAGGCAGAGGTGATATATTACACGCACATTTCGCCATGATTTTTTAGGTCCCACGTGATAGGAGTAGTTGTCTTCAAATCAATATTTTTTTTTAATTTGAAACTGTGAACGTCATTAACTTCACGTTATGGTCATTCAAATTAGGAACAGATACGAAACTGTGCAATTTTGGGTTATTGTGCAAATTTTAATATATGTAATTAGTAATAGTAGTGGTAATGTGCCCGATACGGCAATAGGCTCGCCCCCTATTACGTGAAATGAACCTCTATAATGTGCCCGGTAATAACTGTACCGGGCACATTACCAGACTCCGTGCTGCCGAATTTCCTAACGGAAAAACCCAATACTTTTTTTCGATAACACTTTGCCCGACCCCGGGTCGGGCAAAGTGTTATCGAAAAGTGTCGAACCTGAGACCTCTCAATCCCACGCGCACATTTATGCCGCGAGACCAACGAGGCATCTACATGATTTTATTTACTGAAAATTGTTTTTGTTCCCTAGAGAGACATAAGGAATAGTAAGCTGACATTTTTCATATTTTCTTCATCAGTGGGATGACTTTCCTTATTTATCTTAATGCGATTTTTCGCAGTACATCATTAGCTACAGGCTTTTTGAACCAGTAAATTGCACTGAGTAACTAGCCATATAATCAGATCGTAGCTCTCATAGTGTGTAATAGATCGGCAAGATATAGCAACCTTGGCAGAGGTTACTACTTAGATTGGCGACCGCTTGTTTTAGCGTTTACATCAGATCGCTACAGTGCCTCGTAGGACTCGTAAGGCCGTCCATATTTGTGCTAGCCAATTGGGCCATACCAAAACAATTTGGCCATACACGGAAAAGAAAAATAATCAGGCTTCTCATATTCTTGAGAACATCATGCATGATTTTTTATTTACATTGTTTCGCACTAAATCATAGTAATAAAGTGCATTATATAAATACATAATCCGTGTGGTGACGGATTAAGAATACGGAATGTCACCACCCCATATCATCTCATGAGTGTTGTAATAGCCGACAGAGGGAGCATATTATGCAGAGAATAGCACTGTAAGAGAAGGAAAACTTGATACAAACCCTTTACCAACCCGTTTGGCCAGCGTGGTATAGTAGGCCACCTTCTCCTCCTCCTTTCAAAGGAGAGGCTTAGTCCAACAGTGGACTGTTAAATGGCTGATGATGATGATGATGATGATATAATACAGTGACAATGTTCATCTTGGTATATACATACATCCATACATAGTCTCACGCCTATAACCCCGAAGAGGTGGGCAGGGGTGTATTTCTACACCCACTTTTCGCCAGATATACTTTAGTCCCACGTAATAAGGGGCAAGCCTATTGCCGTACCACATTGCCAGACTCCGTGCTGCTACTGAGAATTTCGTGACAGAAAAACCCAATAACACTGCCCGACCCAGGAATCGAACCCGGGACCTCCCGATCCCACGCGCACATTTATGACGCGAGACCAACGAGGCAGTCGTATAGGGTTTGATGTCGAGTTTTCCGTCTCTACGCAAAGATGGTATTTGCATCGTGTTATCCCTTAGTCGCCTCTTACTGCACCCACGGGAAGATAGGGGGTGGTGACACTTGTATTCTATGCCGTCAACACACGGCATAGAATATCTATATTAATTAATATATAATTAATTAAATATCTATATTAGTAGGATATGATGATGATATAGTATAGATAGAAGGTGCTTTCAAAATATTGAGTATCTCTACTGCACCGTGAAGTAACTATAAATTATGCTACTGCTGCCCTTTATAATTTACACTACAAGCAGGGCATTTTATGGTGGAAATCCTAGTCACAGGCATATTCTCCGCCTCTTGAGGCAGAATAATTTTTACTTACAGGCGTTCGAGGTCCATAAGAAGCCTGGCCCCGGTAGTGGACACAAAATTATAACATTTTTAGTTGCCATCATTTCAGGGAAACCTTTTGTCATTTTTAACCTTTATGTGCTTTTTTTTTCTTGGAGAAAAATAATAACGAAATTACAAAATCTGTTTTTTCCCATATATTTTTAAATAAAGAGCTGTTTCTATTGATACAACGTTCATATAAATTCATTATGGAATCTCTAAGCAGTACACGTTTAAAATTGTGATTCAGTGCTATGTTTGACTTTTTTTTTATCGAGCCAATCATTCAAATTCTTTTATAATAAAAGTAGAACATATCATCTAGGAAATCGTAAAGATAGAAAATCTTTACGATTTCCTAGATGATATGTTCTACTTTTATTATAAAAGAATTTTTATTAATTAAAAGAATCATAGTTCATGAGACTTTCCGACGTTCAAAAATCTTAAAAAGTACGGCGAGCTCGCTTTAATAAACGAAGATAACCGTCATATTATTATCTAAAGGTAGCTAAGCTTCCTTACTTGTTCTGGGAATATAAAAGTACGACCGTTACAATACAATTTGTACGACATAAACTTTTTAGACAGTAGATTACTACCCGTCAACTAGATTAAGAAAAAACCTTAACTGAACTATACTTAATAGTTTTATAATAAGGGAATTGCGCCTCCACAGCATTTTCTCTACACAATTTCATGGAACCTATCTAAAAACAAACTAAATGTTGACCTTGTACAA
Organism: Euclidia mi; assembly: GCA_944739405.2. Lineage (NCBI taxonomy): Eukaryota > Metazoa > Arthropoda > Insecta > Lepidoptera > Erebidae > Euclidia > Euclidia mi. Next base: position 81,725,506 of record OX123182.2, on the reverse strand, counting down.
CATTGCATCCAAACTTTTGCCTCATAAACCGAACTATATTATGCAGTCAACCATATTAACATATAAAAACACAGGAGAGCTTAATTGATCAGTTTCTATGAAGGTTTTATATATTATTGAAGTTTATTGAAGTTTATTTATTAACACCATTTATAATATCATTACAGGTATTCCCAAATCGATATTATAAGCAACTTAAATCTAAATGAACAATACATAAAAGAATAATAATAATAATAACACATGTAGAAAATCTTTCTAATTTTATGCACCTATTACGCAACATTCTGCAACAGACTTGAATTTCACCAGTGTGCAATTATAAATATCAATTTCACTATGAATTAAATTAAGAAGTCGTATGGCGCGCGGTAATGGAGCATATTTTAGCAAGTTCGTTCTCGACACTGGGACGCTGAGGGCAGCGGGCCGACGGCGCGCACCCACGTAGCCGTCCGGGGCGCACAGTCTTAGTTCCGCCAATATGTCAGGGTGGTGTATGTGGCCGCGCAGTACGCGCCACACGTACGTCACTAGTGCAACGTCACGCCGTACACTCAACCGCGTATATCCAACCATGCCGAGAACAAACAAGCTTGGGTACATAAGTGGGTAAAACGGGTACACACTATATTGCTTAAAATACAAAAACCGAGTGAATTTATTTTGAATTTTTTCCAGCATGAGGCTGTATTTTGCCTCATGTGGATTCCAAATAATAGAAGCAGTTTCAAGGTGGCTCCGAACAAGTGCGTTATATAAGATTTTTATTGCTGCTATACTGTCGAAATCCCTACAATTTCTAAGAAGGAACCCTAAATTCCTAAATGCCTTACTGCATATGTCACTTATATGTTTACGAAACATTAGCTCCGGCACCATTGTCACACCCAAGTCACGCGTTCCTTTTAATCGTTGTATAGTTATACCGTCCATCTCATATGTATACTGTTGTGGAGTCTTGGCCCTGGTATAACTAATAAGTCCACATTTTGCAGTATTAAAATATAACTTATTAGCATTACTCCATTCAACAACCCGATTAATGTCATCCTGTAACAGTTTAGCATCCGATACATCTGCTACCGATAAATAAACTTTGAGGTCATCAGCAAAAAGGAGACATTTAGCATTCTGTATCACTGCAGGTAAGTCATTAATCATTAGGATAAATTCTAATGGACCTAGACTTGAACCTTGACTAATGCCTGAAAATGTGTAGTAAGGTTCAGACCTATAGCCGGCGTACTCTACGTACTGTCGGCGATCACCAAAGTAACTTGAAAAGAATTTCAGCAAATGTGACGTGAATCCCAGCCTAGCCAGCTTCGACAGCAAGACCTCATTCCTGACCGTGTCAAAAGCCTTCCGGAAGTCGAAGTACGCATTATTGAAGTGAAACAAGCTCAAGTTAGTGCAAGCCTCGTATAAAGTGAACGCAAACTTTTAATTTTGTTACACCAATATTTCAAGTATGTATTTGAATATTTTGAATACAGAACAGGCTTGTGGCTCGGTACCTTTATAAGCCGTTCGTATATATTTCCTGCGTCATACTTTGGAAACTTTTAATTAATGACGTCAGTTACGTATAACTTTGTAGGTAATATGAAATGAATATTTCATTAAAATCAACTAAAGTATGAAGGATGACGCTGTGTGCTTTTATTCTGCCTTATTTCATTAATGTTCCTTGATTACATGTTCTGTTCCAGTAACAAAAGGGTTTCTTGTGAAATGAATATGGCAAACTGTAGCATTACAGTAGAAAATAAATAATGGTTTATATTTATTTTTGGTTGGTTAATTTAGCAAATGTTTCTGTTCTCGTCAGTGATAGAAAATAATGATAGATAGGCTTGCTACCAGGTCGATGTATCTAAGAAATAGCTAAAAACTTATAAATAGAAAACTGTCTATACTAAAGACATCCAGAGAAGTGCAACATTTTTCAACGTAACGTACTTGAGCAGTTAAAGTCGGTTCCCGATAAGTGCTTCGCTCCCGTTGACTCGGGTCGAGTGCGACACGCCGACACTAAGTATTGACGCCACTCAACTTGCAGTAAACAAGCTTCGGCATTACTTAAAGCCTCAGACAAACTTGCTACTCTTTGAGTCTTTGTTAAGACACGTTCCATGTCTATCACAAATCCGTAGGTTCAAAGCAGATGATGAATAAAAGGTACATTTAACTTTACTAAAAAAATATGTCTTAATAAAATATTTCTTTGCTTAAACTTATATGAAGCACAATGGAAATATGTAAACCGTTCAAATCTTAGAAAACTTTAATAAAGAAGCTGAAAGAAAAGCAAAATGTTATTTTAACGGAACCATATTTGAGTAGATGTCGGTTCTCGATTGCTGCGCTCTCGTTGACTCGAGTCTAGTGCGATAAGCTGTTACAAAGTATTAATGCCTCTCAACTTGCAGTAAACAAGCTTCGGAATTGCTTAACGCCTCAAGAAAACTTGCTACTCTTTCAGTCTTTGTTAAGACACGTTGCATTTCTATCACAATGCAGTAGGGTCAAAGCAGCTGATATAATATATTGGGTACATTAGACATCACCACCTTGAAGCTCCCTCAGATCTACCTCAACAACATCTTTCCGTCGGTATCTGGGGCAACGGGCAGGACGACGTCCTGTTGGTTGACCAATATACGCTCTCTTAACACCTTTCTTCTCCCATGAGCTTTATTAAAAAATATAAAATTATTATGTATATATGCATTATAAATAGGCATATTTTTGAGGTCATACAATAAAAAATAACAATAATTTCGTACACAATTCATGTGGCATTTTTTAGCCACTGTCGGTAAATTTTGGTCATTAATAGTCTTTCAGATAGGATAGATAAAGTGCAATGCGATAGGCTTTTAACAATAGTATTCGCACACTTTTCAATCCTGGACATAAACTTCGTGACTCGACTTCTCTGAATGGCCTCGAAAGAATTGACACTCGCCTCAAAAATCATACCGGACGCACTGCAACATCGTTTTAGTCCGTTTAACTGTCTTAAAATGTTATTATATGCAACCCGAACACTATCGTGTGCTTTTCTGGCGTAGTTAGTCCATAGTTCACAAGTATAGAAAGTCTGATAAAATGCTCGAAATACTGTCATCTTCACATCCGAGAGAGCTCTAGCAAACTTCCTGATGATCATATTTCCTACCACACATAAAGCTCTGCGTTGACGCTCGATGTCTTTAAAATTTGACGTAACAACTTGACTAAGGAAGCTCAATAAAGAATCAAGTCTAGCGCGATAAGCCGTTACAAAGTATTGACGCCTCTCAACTTGAAGTAAACAGGTTTCGGCGTCAGTTCGTTACTTCAAGAAAACTTGTTATTCTTTGTTAAGAAAACTGTTTCATTTTGTCATCATAACTTTTATAGTAAACTAGCAACACGCCCCAGCTTTGTCAGCTATATAGAGCGTATACGTCTTTAACCATGCAAGTAGGCTTTTGCAACAAAAACGAAACCCATAAAATACCTTAATAATAACAGTGATTCATTAGTATCGTTCATACGTACATTTCTGAAATTAATATTTATTTATATAGATGTATCATAAACTTAATAATTAATTACAAAATGTATCTTTGGGAAAATTGATTTCAAACCCTATAAATCGTGGTATAGTAGACCAATTCCTTCTATTGACCCCCAATGCTATTGTGAAGAAAATTAAGAGAACAGTACGTCCAGCAGTAAAAAAAATAACTTTTCATCGTTATTATTGACGGCGAACTGAAAACGCATTAGCTTGATTATAATTCAAGAGAAAACAATGTGTAATTCAAAGTATTATTGCGAAGTGATAAAATATCCAATAATACCTAGAAGTAGGTAAAATATTTTCAAACAATAGATTTTGTAACCAATAATTGTACTTAGATCTCTACACTGAACAATAAAGGGATCAGTAAGTTACACTAGTTTATTTCAATTCTTATTTACTTTCATCAAAGTCTTCTCAAGATTGTTCCAGTTTCCATCCAATATAATTATTGTCCTCGTATTACAATGTCAGTTTTATAGTCTGATGATTTGACAGAAATCTAGTTTTCAACTAAATATGCTGTCTATCTTTCGCAATCCGAACGGAATGCAACATTCTAGGCCAGTGTCAAAATATCAGTGCCTCGCATCTTTCGGTTTTATGCACTTTTTATGAAGGACTGCTTTATGACCAGTCACGCATAAGCTTTCGATTCATATGGTTCGTGTGATGACATCTATGACTTTGATATGGGCTCCTTATTGGTAGCGATAGCCTAGTGGACAAACTAGCAAACTGCTATACAAAATGTTTCGGGTACAAACCTACGGCACACACCGTTGAATTTTAGAAGTTATGTTATGTGTATTAGACGGCCTAGGAAAATACCACCAGGAACCCTGCATGTTTAGAGAGAGAGATCTTTACAATGTTCACGATAGACATAATTATGGTCTAGCCCACTTTGAGCCCGTGGCTTAAATCATTTTCATCATAAGAAGAGGCTAGTGTTTAGCCATTAGGCAGTTTATAGGCAGAGCTGATATTATTATTTTATGTTTAAATTGTCCATCGATTTCTGCAGATCAACTTGCAATTATGGTAATATAAAACATCAACAAAGAAAATAGCAATATAGGTTTTCCTTCATGCAACCAGCTTCTTACAAAGGCGAATATGAATTGCTTTATGTTTGGAGTATTAGTACTAAAGGAAGAACGCAGCTTCACCCGCACATATTTTTAAATTGACTGATTTTCAGGATCAGGAATTTCTCGAAATTGTCACGGGATTGGGCAATCCTCAAGGAGCATAGTATGCCAAATTTAAGCTGCCTGCGTCTAATGATGTTGGCTGTAGCTTGTCTGTCAGTCAGTCAGTATTATATATATATATATATATATATATTTAAAGTTTTCTATACATATATAATTACTATTACTATTTTATATGTACAGTGTAGTTGAATTTCTGAAACAAGAATTACGCAATCCTTATTTCAGGCAAAGGTTACCCACTATAAAAGCTGCGTTGTCCTTGTCCTGAATCGCTATGCAGAGGTTGAATAATATGTAAAATTTGAATATGGTGGCCTTTGGCGCATGCATACGGATTTCCCAAGCAGTGTTATTTACCGCAAAGCAAGTTTTGATTGCGTTGCTAGATTGCGTATGCGTTTAGCTTAGAATAACCCATGATGTTTCGTGTCCGTTTAACTATACTTCGGGTAATAAGTAGAAAAAGGGATAATTGGTATATTCGATATGAAGTTACCAGTTGCCTTTCCTAATAAGATAGTTGGAGTGACTTAAAGGTCTGAAAATGGGGTGAGCGCCCATACGCCCCTCAAGATGCGCCCCCTTTTAGGAATTTGTGCCAATACGCCCCGTGAAATAACACTGGCGCCCATACGCCCCTTACGATGCGTATGTACTTATGCTGGTGAAAGTACGGTCGGCAAAAGAACCTAAGCAACATTACTTTGTATATTTAAGTAACAGAGAGAGTAAAGGTGGGTTATAACCAAAATCACAGATTTGTTATCTTATTACTAAAACACATCTAGGTATGTAATTGAACTATTGTTTTATTATATTTCCGCTTTTTATAATATTGATATGCGCCTCTCAGTAATGTAACCTTTTAATCCATTTTTTTATTTATTGGATCGTAGTATGACGATTGTTTTAAAAAGTACCAGGGTTACAGAAATGAACAGTGGTTAGGTGTTTATAAGAAAGCTCGTTACAAACTTATCAATGGGTTATATGTTTTGAAAAGCACCAGGGTAACATAAATTAACAGAAGGTACTCACCTATAAAAACCTGATTTTGAATCAGAAATCAAGCATTGAAAGGCTTATACGGAAAACTCATTACAATTATTAAAAGCAATAGGTAATGTGTAATTAGATCATAAAATACGTTACTAAATTAAATATGTATGTAAATAAAAACAGGTACGATACGATTTTAAACTTTCGCGATTTGTATACATCATACAAAATAAATTAGCGGGTCTTAATCGCGTACAATTAATTGAAACAAATAGGTATTTATACCTTAAATAAATTAATTGTACGCGATTAAGACCCGCTAATTTATTTTGTATGAGGTACGATACGATATATAAGAACTTTTTTTACAATCTTTAGAAAAATTTAAATTTACACAACGCACTATGAACACTATACTTACACAAATAGCAATATTTCTAACAAAGTATTCCAAATTGTATAAGCAGTAAAATCATGTTTTGCCTAACCGTACTATTTTTATGAATAAAATCAAAGATTAAGGAATGATCGTATGGGCCCTTCAAAAAATAATTAATAATTATTTTCTCCATACACCACTTGAAAACGGGCATACGAGCTCTCCAAAACGGGGCGAATTTTAAGGGGCGTATGGGCGCTCACCTTCAAAATAATTAGTAAGATTTCAAAATCAATAGCAGCTAGTCTGCACTCGGCGTAACTTCTAAAACATATTATCATTTTTAAAGTAAGTGAATCGAACACAAAGCTTGGTTAATACTCAAACTTGTTGCTTTAGCGTCTCTGTGAAGATAGGGATCAAAGCAAGCCGCTTATAGAAGCAGAAACTTGACCGACCCATACTGCAGCGTCTTTGATTTACCCTCCCGATAAATTCCCAGAGGTAAATAATCGTTTATATTTTATTTGCTCAAGAGATTTATGTGAATTCAATCGGAAGAAATAAATAAACGAGATTTTTATATCAAATTGCTTCGTTGGCTAAGCGCGATTAGCGCATTGGCGTCGCGTTGATGCTGGTTGGGTAATTTTGATGAGTTTTTCTTTTTTGTCATTTGTTAGTGTTTGGATTATGTTTTTTGGACTAGATACGTTCGTACGTTGGTACTTATAAGTCCAATTTGACGCATCGATCTTTGTAATCGAATGTATGTGTATTGTTTAACTTGCCTTGTAAAGAAAGATTGGCAGATAGTAATATTAAAATGATTTAATGGATACTTAGATTAATAATAATTAACTATTGAAATATTTGGTCATTTTAGGTTAGGAGCCTTGATTATGTTTTACATACGCTTGCCGTTACTCAATAATACGTTGTATAAGTGGGAAGTTTTATTCCATATCGTAGGAAAGGACAGTAAAATGACAGAAGAGGTCGCCAGAGTAATGTATATAATATATATACTTCTATTTCTAAAACAAGCATGAACATGTATTGTATCCATCACATTCTTAATCCGTACCTCGTCAGATTTTTAGACAGCCAACCCCAACAGTATAATTAAGCGTCTAACGCAAGATTTTGCTTCATTCAGAAGCACTTGCAATTGTGCTTAACAAATTGCTGAGTAGTACTCAGGAAAATTTACATTGTGGTGGGGTACTACCACCAATTAATCCCAGTAGTATAGGGACGAGTTTTGCAGCCTATTTTGTCGACCGTACATCCATAATGCTCATGTAATATTAATTATAAGCTCCTGTTGTGCGTGTAAGTATATTCAGATATTACGCCGGTGTTATGTCCTGCTTTACGAGAACACTTTGCCGCTTTCAACGACTTACCGCGATGTAAATGGTAATGTGGGTCTGATGACTTTGTTTCGCATGGTGTCGGAATCGAAAAATTGGAATGACGTACGTTATAGCTATCTGATATGTTTGGTTTGTTAGTTCAAATATCTCGCGCCCTTTTCGACAGAATAGAAACTATTATCTGTTCGAAAAGTTCTACTAACTTTCTAAATAAAAAAACAAAGCGAAATGGATTTTAATCTAATGCCGTCTATCCCACGAATTCCATTATTGTTACTTTCTGACCTAGAGGATTAGTGATTTGAGATAATGTGGCCGTATTCTCGAGTCACTTGCATTCCAAAACGGTCATGATCCAGATAACTTGTCTTACTCTAGCGCATATTTAATATGATCTTAAAAAATACACCTTGTTAAAAGTGTTCACTCACCAAAGAACTCAAAATCAAGCAACAAAACATTGAATGATTTCGTCGTTATTCGTCTATAATTATTGATTGGCGTAAAATTCAGAACGGTAGTTCGGCTTTATTGAAATCTCCTTACTATAAATACACATGATCCCCCTCATTATGCATGTATTAGTAAAATGTAAGATAACAGTGCTGAGCCTCTGTATTTCAAATATTAGGGACACATACGCAGGAGATTTGTTTTGTAATTCTGATAATTTCGCCGGGAGGAAACGTGAGGTGTGGGTGAACGAGCACGTTATTCTCTTATACGTTGAACAAAACGAACAATGACATAAGTACTCTGTGGTTTTATATCAAAGTAACGACATTGTTTTTACGGCAGAAACAACAAAGTCGAATGAACCCAATATTACATAATTTTGGCTCACACAACTTGGCTGCCGAATGTGTATGTGTTAATTTCGAACAAAGCCAATACCAATGAAAGATAGATATTGAATCCCAAGCGTGTTTTCTCTTTTTAATTAATCGCTTTTGTAAAGCTCAGAACTTCAAAGCAAAGGGTATCGGATTCCCCGATACGTTTAAATCTGCCAAAATTGGAAAGCTTGTACGTAATTTGCTCTTGTCATTTTTTAGATGGGTCTAATCTGTTTCAAGTGGGTTATAAATTAAACGCGCAGTGGTACCTTTTTGTTTTCATTTGTATATTTAATTGTTAAACACGTTATGTAGGTATACTGGACATCATTTAAAATTCAATAACGCTGTTTACATTATTTGTCCACATTGACTTGTAGTTGTTCATATGTTTTCAATAAATAATTTCATAAATTCTCACTAGATATAATGCTGATTAATATCTATTAGTTACTGAATGGATTACCAAGCAAATTAAACCAGCCGCCAATTAATGTGTTTGTTAATTCACTCTTGTTAATAATGTTATTCCATCGTAAGCTAGTTTTATTTTATAAATAACGAAAGCTGATTTAACCCTTGATTTACCCGGTGACTTCATACATACACAATTTACCTGGTGGAGTCCCCAGGACTCTCGGATATGTAATCGTAAATTAAATATGAAATTAAAACATTTTAAAAAGAAAGCTCTAGTTAGATTTGTATGTTATTTATTAAGCTTTACAGTGAGATAGGTATTCACTTAAAATTATGGAATCAGTCTTTCATTGAGGAACTTCTGAGATATGGCAATTTTTATCACGAAATTACGAGACCTAACTTTAAGTCTCTACATTTCAAAAAAAAACAGGTTTATAAGTATTTTTTTTTAAGGAATATAATACTAACATATTCAATTTATGAAAAACACAAAAAAAAACAGGGTTAGACCAAAAAATAAAAACGTGCAAGACCTTCTAGTCACGGTTGGTGACATAGTCATTTCATGCTTCTTTTTGTACAGCTAAGGCAAACAGGCTAAACACAAATAAAGAAAATATATGCAGTCTTTCCCTGAACAGCCTGAAACTGAGTTGTGGTCAGAAAACCGTCATATATTCTTGGATTCGAACACTAACTCATCAGGTTCTAGTCTTCTTGGCTGATTCAACACACATTTTGTTGATCCTCATCATCCGCGTCGGCGTCCTTCAATTGTTCGAGCCATTTGTTCCACCACAGACGCAGTATCTTCATCAAGGACATTTATGGTACTACTAGATGCCATTATATCAACTGAAAACAGAAAAGCTTGCACAATAACAGTACCGTAAATACATCAAAACTATAACATTAATACCCCGGTGGAGTCCCACGGACTCCACTAGCCTGTTTACTTACCGGTTGGAGCCGCGCACATCGACTGCCGCTCTACCCCGCATCTGGCCCGTCACTGTGTGAAGGTACTGGAACGCACAACTTGTTATTCCAAAAACTTACGGTTTTATTAGCGCTGGAAGTTTTCAATGGAGTCCCAGGGACCTACCGGGTAAATTTAGGGTTAAGAACCTTCCATTTCGATAAATTTACATAGAAGTTTATAAATGTCCGCTAAATTATTACGCCACGTCTGTTCAAATGAGCGGAACCTAATGAAAAGAAATATAGGGTATATTTTTGTTTAACATCTTCAGAATTCATTCGCGGGAGGATTTCTAAATTAAGTTATAGCTTAACAGGTCGTTGGTTATTATTTGTTTTGACTTTATGAAAAGCCAAACATTTGAAATGACGAATTCTGAAAATAAATTTAGACGGTCCGATTGTTTGAAATGATTACTTTTCTCCTTCAGGGGGTCCGACGAGTGGTGAGTACGTGACAACAGAAAATTGTAAAATTATTATTCTAACCATGTTGAAGAACCCGTCTGGAATTACGAAAATTGTTTCGCAGATAAAAATATCTATTTTGTCAAAACTAGACGCGGAAATATTATTTCATGTAGTGCTTCATGGTAACGATTTTATTTCCTAAATGTTCACAAGATACGATATTTGTGATGTTTTATTTCTGTCAATTTTATTGGCTGAATATGTATGTTATCTCTTGGTTTTTGTGTTCATGCATGATGTTACATCATTTAGAATCATCTTAAGGAATAAATGCATTTCCATGTATTATTTGTATTTATGAGCCATTAGACAGAATATAAATTATTCTTTTCTATTAATTTTGCATTTTTCAACAAGATATATACCACGTACCTTAATATATCCCGAAAATTGGATTAGCAGTTATGGCATGTTTAAAGGAAAAAACATAAAAATTTACACATTATAACAATTCGTACGTTGGATAACGTATTCGTAAGTACCTACTATTAATAATTTATTTCTGTATGTGTACACTGAATTCCGTAAGTACGTGGTGATACGGAAAAAAAATTACATTCATAATGGATACATTACTCTCACGAAATGTGTTGTTTTACTTTTTATATTTTCTTTAAAACGTGCGTATGTTTTAAGGAAAAATATACGAAAACCAAAAAATCGTTCGCGAAGTATGGTGATTATGACATCATTCCGCCCGTCCATTATAGCAGTAAATGGTTCTTTTGCACTTCGAAGATGGACCATTTGGATTTTAATAAATGTATAAAAATTCAAAACGTTTGGAATATTTTTACTCAACGCTTCAAAATAAGAGACAGATAAAGCTAAGCGGTTTAGTGATCAAAGGAGACTCAGAAGACACGATTCGAAATCGGATGCAAGCAGCCATCAGGATCATGGAGGAATGGTGCAACCAACATGAACTGACGGTTAACCCAACAAAACGGAGCTAGTACTTTTCACCAACAAAAGGAAAACCCATATGTGCAAAACACCAAAACTCTTTGGAATGGAGCTTACCCTATCGAATGAAGTCAAGTACTTGGGCGTAATACTTGACCATAAGCTAAACTGGGGCAAGCACATCAGCACAAAAACAACAAAAGCATGCACAATCTTCTGGCAATGTCGGAGAATCATAGGCAAAAAATGGGGTCTCAAACCATCAATTACCCTGTGGATCTACACTGCCATTATACGCCCCATGCTTACATATGGTGCGGTAGTGTGGTGGCCACGCACGCAACTAAGAACAATCACAAAAAAGTTACAGAGCCTTCAACGCCTAGCCTGCTTGGCCACAACAGGCTGCATGAAGAGCACCCCAACAGCCGCCTTGGAGATACTACTGGACCTAAGACCGCTGCACCTAATGATCCAGCAGGAAGCTGGCGCTGCAGCAATCCGTCTAGACAAGCTCGGGCTATGGAGAAAGGATGATCGAATTACTCACGCACGCCTAAAAGGGACCTTAACCAAAGAGATCCCGATGCTAGAGGCCGCTTGCGATCTCATACCTAAAACTTTTGTCTTTGACAAAAAATATCGCATCCAATTGCAGGAGGAACACAAAGACTGCTCTGGTATACACGAAGTCAGAGTATACACAGACGGCTCAAAAACGAATTATGGGACGGGTGCGGGCGTATTCTCCCATGACTTAAATATCAACATCTCAACATCCCTTGGCACCCATAACACCATATTCCAAGCCGAGTGTGTTGGGATAACAAGAGCCGCAACAGCAATCGCGTCTAGGAACGTAAGTGACCTGGCTATACGCATTATCACGGACAGTGCCTCTGTACTACAAGCTCTAGGCAGCAACTGCTTTAACAGCGGCCTCATCATGGAATGCCACCTAGAGCTGCAAAAGATTGCAGAGAAGAATCGGGTTACGCTGCAATGGATTAAAGGCCACAGCAACTCCGCAGGCAATGACGCCGCAGACCAACTGGCACGGCAAGGATCGGACACAACGATAATGGGACCCGAGCCGATTGTACCGATACCAGCAAGCCAAATCAAAACGTGGCTACGTGAGAGAACCGCACATGAACACGAAAAACAGTGGGCAAACATAAAAGAATGCAGACAAACAAAAGATGCCATCCCCTGCTTGAACAAGCGACTCTCACACAAGCTGCTGCATTCTAATAGGAAAACACTAAAGCATCTGATGGGCATAATAACCGGCCACTGTCCACTCAACAAGCACCTATTCAACATAGGCGTTACGGACAGCCCACTGTGCAGGGGCTGCATGGAAACCGAAGAAACACCCGCTCACGTCATTCTGCACTGTGCAAGTGTGAGCGATCAACAGGCAAAGCTGCTGAACAACCCCAGAACCATGAGTGAAGCTTTAAACGACACCAGCCAACTAATGGCTTTCTGGAAGGAACTAAGATGGTATGAGTAGTCGGCGTCAATGAAGTCGCCACATACGCACAAAGGCCCAAATAAGTGGCTAAGTGCGGAAAACCCACGACCAACTAACTAACTAACTAGTGAATCAAACAATTATCTTGTATTTCAGTTAAAATGTAGCTTCGAATTGGTAACATAAGTAAGCTTTTTTGAAATGCCTCATTCATCTTCAATTTTCATTTACTTAATTACCACTCCCGCTATCGCCTACTAATCACAAGATAGAATTTCGTCACCTCCAATATTGCGAGTACTTGTTCTTAACCTTGAAAATATTATCCGAATAAATTTCATCCCAAGGCTGGAGTAGGCCGATCGATAGCAATTCCACTTGGGCGACTCTCAAATCCCTTTTAGGTGGCTGTCGGCTATATTTTAGCTATAAATAAAATTAGTAGCAAATTATATCATCGTGTAAGTGTGATGTACATTTCGTGCGTAAAAGATTACAGACGTGACGCCCGAATTGTCGGTGTGACGTGGATGGTCGCAATTTTACGTGGCTAGTAAACCGAACAAACTCGCTTTTCTCACAATAAAACGCTTCTGAATTTCCTTCGACTTTATTTTCAAATAGCGCGAACTCGCCAGGAATGTTTGTTTTGAGATATTTAGGACTTTGGTAGGGTTGCCACTTTTAATTTTTTTGCGATGGTATTTCAATATTACTTGAACTAAATAAAAATAAGTAGTACATGGCAAATATAGTTCCCATAATCTCAACAAAGTTATCATATTTGTATTTGTAATGTTACCATACATTTTTCTTTTTGTTGATACTTTAATGCCTTGATTTTCTCTTGAGTGACCGTTTAGTTTAAAAGGAAAACGATAATATGTGAAAATATAGATCATTAATTTAAAATTACAATGTTAATTCTTGCGTAGTAGATCGACGCTTTGCTCAGTGACTGAAAGCTACTAGTCCGCAATTAAGTCTCCTTTCCCAATCTCTCGTCTTTTTTAACGGGAAGAGTAAGAATGTAGAGCAAACACTTGAGCAGACTCAATAAAAGCTTCTAGGTTTTCAATAATATGAATCCCTAGAAGTCCCCATCTCCTCTATCACCCTTCGAATATGTAGCTGTGTGCCACCCCTATCTGCACATGGTTGCGTATGGAGAATTGTTTTGATACTTTCCGTGTTCCGTGCAAACATGGAAATGTAACTCGCGCAGATCAATCAAAAGTTTTTATAACACTCCATCAATATGACAGTATTTGCCTAGGTGATGTTCAATCGGCATTGCATAACAAATCTCTATGTAGCTTTTTGGCGTTGAAATCATATTTTCTAGATTAATGTGAAAGTAGTGTGATGTACAAAAGTGCGGTCCATTAAATTTAATAAAAGTTTCAGACATTTCTTAATGATAATTTCGCTTTAGAATTGCGATCTTAGGACCATACATAATATTACTGCAGCATGAAAAGTAAAGATTTTCGAGTGAAACAACTATGCTTGTTACAGTATTAATGTGCCTGAATTTTTTTTTAATAAAAAGGGTTGGTAATATATTCTACAGTTTATGAGTGAGACTGCTAAATGCTCGCCTTCATATTCTCTTTGACATACTGTAGTAAAAGAGGGGCTAGAAGAAGAAGTGGAGACAAGTTTGAGGAAGACTGGATAGATTTTTCTTAATTACTAAGAAGCTTACTCCAATAGTTGAACCATTCAGATAAGATTTAATTCTGATCAAAGGTATATTCTCATAATACATTAACGTCAAAACTCCTTTATTCTTCGCAAACCGAGAACTAGACGAATTAAATAAACCCGCGTACCGAGATGTCTTCGGATTTACCATAAATCATAATAAAAGTGCACCTGAGGGATTTAGACAATTTATTTTCAGGTGAAAAGTTGAACCGAAATAAAATAAAAAAGTAAAAAGTTAGTGAATTTTAGTCGGCACAAGAGGTTGTACTCGTAATAAAAGTCACGAGAACGTCTAATGGATAGTTATCACGGGAAACGTGAATTTTTCCGTTTTTCCTCAAGTACAGGTGACGTAACATTACTGCTGGAAAAGATTTAATCGTGCCTTGATTCATCTTTGTTACCATTTCTTTCTCTGTGTCTGCTTTTACAAAATTGCAATAAAAATACTAAATGTTTTTATTATCTTCATCGTTGTTCTAGTGTTCTCCCGACCTAGACTATCTTTGAAGCCCGGAGTCTACATTTCTATTTAGTTGTGGGTTCAACTTTTAGATCCTCTGCCTGAGATACGCTCGCTGTTCAAAAACACCATACAAAACATAAGGTATTAATTGCCGAATGGTATAATTATTACATTATAATAATTATGCACCATTCCAAACCCTCATATAATTAATCCAACCTAAATTTGCTTCGGATGCGTTTATTTTTTAAACACGGCAATTTGGGTTGTACTGTATTTATGTTTTGGTATATGCAATTATGTAAACAATTCGTTGAAGTATTTAATTTTCAAGAATACTTATTAAAGTGCCAAGACTGCCATATCGCTCGCTAACAAGACTTAAATTAAGTGCCGCGGCCGTCCTGTCCGTCTGTATGACCGCGATAATCTCAAAACTACCAAATGGATTTGTGTACCATTTTCATCAACAGATTTTGTTCGAGTGAGATTGTGCTTCTTAAGAAAGGGGTAAGGGAAAAGCCGAAGGGACGAAGGAATCGATAACATTGTTGGCGACAAGATCGACAGGCACGAGCCTGTCAGTCATACTCGTGTAACGGAAAGTGAGACCATACTATGCAATAAACTTGACTCTAAAACAAACCGTTTTCTTCTACCAAGCATCTTTAACATTCCATTACAAAAATAATATTTCAATCTCATACCACCTAACAAAATCATAAAGCTTCTTGAATCCTATCACGAAACTGCTCACCTCGAATAATACGATAGGTATTTCTTTTAGGTACAAAGAAAATGAAGACAGCTTAATATCTTGTTGATCTAATGGCCATTATTTAGCGTCCCTTGGACGGCACGGTATCCACAGGGGCAAGTTAACACGTCGCTTACTATCGCACCCCGGGGCCCCTAAATATAAATCATACCGAACTTTGTTGTTTCAGCTTGTAATTTGAATTACGAACGTATTCGGTAACACCCGTTCCACCGTTTTACGCCATTTAAAATATTAAATGACGGTAGTATTTTTGAAATATTCTAAATTGTGTACAAAGAACGCTTAAAAGCGTTAAACAGGTATTTTATGTTACGAGTGGCTACGTCGCAAATTTGCGTCGCAAATTTGCGTCGATTTGTTTGTTTTTTGACAACAGTATTTAGTAGGTATTTTAATTCCATTAGTAACTATTCGAGAATTGGGTATAAAGTATTTCAACGTTTTATCACAAAATATAAAAATATAAGGACTAAAATTTTACAATAATCTTAATATATAAAATCCTTGCGTTACTGACTGACTGACAGACACACGACAGCCGAAACTTTTGGGCGCAGGAAGCTGAAATTTGGCATGTATGTTCCTTGGGGACCGTAGGGGTGCACTAAGAAGGGATTTCCCGAAATTCCCACGGGATCGGCCAAAACGGGTAAATTTAAAAAAAATGCAGGCGTAGCTGCTGGCGTCCTCTAGTTGTATATAAAATTTGTAAAGGCACTGTAAATTGTTACATTACTTTTCAATTCCCTTGTTGGTCGGGTTTCATGTGAATTGGAATAATTTCCATGGAAGCAATACTTCCATGAAAATTATTCCAATTACATTTGGGTGGACACCGAGAAAGAATACTCTTCTTTTGAATTAATATTATGAACGAAAGGCAAAGTCCATAAATATATGGAACTAAAGGCAACTTAAAATCCTCTATACTTACCCTTAAATCAGCTTACGTAGATTCCATTATTATGATTCTATTATTATTATTAATATACCAAGAATTCATACATTGGGAATCACGCAAGATTTTTATAGGTATAAAATATGGGTTGGTTTTAAGAGTAAGTATAGCATCTTCAAGCAGCCTTTAGTTCATAATATTAATTCATAAGAAAGGTATTCTTCCTGGATGGCCACTACCTACTTTACTCAATACCTACTTCTAAACATGAAACACAACCGACAAGAGAATTAAAAAGTCATTTAATAATTTGTAGTGCCTTTAAATATTTTACTGCTGATATTTTTGTATTTTGTGATAAAAATAAAACGTTGAAATACCCTAAACACAATTCTCGAATAGTCGCGTATATCCAGGATTCGTCACCTGATACGATGTTGTATACAGCAAGTAACGCGAGCTGCTTTTTGCTCTTCACAGAGCGCTTCACTTCTTGGGTGACTGCAGTTTTTGGACGACCTTGACGGGGATCATCAATGAGCTTGACACGTCCACGTTGAAATTCAGCAAACCAGCGATAAATTGTGGTTTTGGATGGGGCTTCATCACCAAATGCAGAAATCATCCGGTCAACACACTGTTTTTGTGCTAAACCACTTCGAAAGTCATAATAAATCATCGCTCTTGAATTTTCTCGAGTCAATTCCATTTTCTCAACGACTAAACAAGTTTGACAAAACCTTGTGACAAGACCGAGAATCTTTTTTTGATAAATAAATGGTATTCGATTTTTAAAACCAAGGAGTTTTCAATAAAAAAGATTTTAATATGACAGGGACAGTGGAAATATTCCATTCCCGATACTTTTAGTGCAGCCTATGTATGCGGTTTCGTATCATATTACGCTATTTATTTGTACCCAAATTGTTACTGAAGTTCCAGTTATATTATTTAGCTTTATGGGGATTTGGTCATGTGGTATATTATTGTATTCAATGTATCGTTTACCTAAAGAAACAAATTTTCAAACTTTGCAAGAACTATTAATGATATTTCCCGAAAAAGTTCTGTGAATCACGTATATTGCGCCCTGTTTGTCCACACACACACCCGGACCGCAAACCACTAAGCATCATACAAAATTTTCGATTATTGTTCGTTTGGTTTATAAGTTATTTCCGAAATAAAAGTCTATAGAATTACGAGGCTATATTGGATTAAAACATAAATTAATTGTTGAACTAAAGCGTACGCAGCATTTTTATGTTCATGATTAAGTACCAAAATTTGGTCGTAACGATTATAAGAGTAAATTCATGTTACAAAGTCTTTTTGCTTACTCATAAGAGCTGTTACAAATGGATCCCTTTTTCGCGTAGATTATCTCTGTTTACGTAACTATCTTGTTGGTTCAGTGGCTTAAGTGTAAACACGGCTACCAGCTGTTGGTTCCCAGGGAAAATGTTTTTTTCAGATCTTATTTTTGTTCGAGAGTTCTGATTAAAATAACAAAAAATGAAAGCAGTACATGAGACAAGATTGTTTATACCTGTCAAAACATAGCTTTCATTCTCTCTACAATACGATGCCTTTTATGCATAGTACATATTTTGCCCCGTGATATTTATATTTATTTTCGTAATATTAGCAATAAGATTATAGCGAAATAATAAATATTCATGGCAAAATTTGAGTGTAATGTTACGCTTCTGCCTACCCCTTCGGGGAAACAGGCGTCAGTCTATAAATAAAATAAATAAATATTATATAGATTGCCTCGTTGGTCTTGCGGCATAAAAGTGCGCGTGGGATTGGGAGGTCTCGGGTTCGATTCCCGGGTCGAGCAAAGTGTTATTGGGTATTTCCGTTAGGAAATTCTCAGTAGCAGCACGGAGTCTGGTAATGTGCCCGGTACGGCAATAGGCTCGCCCCCTATTACGTGGGACCTAAAAACTCATGGCGAAATATGGGTGTAATATTACACCTCTGCCTACCACTTCGGGGATACAAGCGTGAGTCTATGATGAGATAGTATTAGATAATACCTAGTCGGTAATTACATTTTTACGATCTAAAGTTGTACAGTCTAAAGAAGTAGAGAATAAGACGTAGCGTAGAGCAATTCAACTGGGATTTAAACCTACGACGTTTTAATCTTAAGTCCTATAACAAACCTTACAATAAATATATATTTATCATTACTGTCATAAACACAATCGATATCCACGTGAAGAGAATTCCGAACCATCTTGTTTGTAATACTACATAGTTCGCTTTAATTTTGCAGCTTGGTTGTATCGTGGTCTATCCAAACTTAGCAATATTGGGACTTAGTACAGTTAACTCATCGATGTTATTTATGGAACCAATAACACTGATCGTTACCGAACACGAACAATGCGGTAGCTTTATTCTTGTTTGAACCTACAGTTTGGTGAGATTGAACGCGTGAACGAAAAGAACTTTGTTGGTAATTGTACCAAGAATACCGGTGATTAAGAAGATCATCTGTAGCTTTAACGGCCGGTTGGCGTAGCGGGAGTGTAAGTGACTGCTACGTCGAAGGTCGCGGGTTCGATTCCCGCTCAAGTCAAACATTTGTGTGCATGAACATGGATGTTTGTCTTGGTCTGGGTGTTTCGATGTATAATATGTACGTATTTACAAAAAAAAAGTATATATTATGTATGTTTATCCATTATCTAGTACCCATAGTACAAGCTTTGCTTAGTTTGGGACTAGATGGTGTTGTGTGAATGTGGTAGAATATTATATTATACTAGAGGACGTCAGCAGCTACGCCTGCATTTTTTTTAATTTACCCGTTTTGGCCGATCCCGTGGGAATTTTGGAAAATCCCTTCTTAGTGCACGCCTACGGTCCCCAAGGAACATACATGCCAAATTTCAGTTTCCTGCGCCTAATAGTTTCGGCTGTGGCGTGTCTGTCAGTCAGTCAGTAACGCAAGGATTTTATATATTAAGATTATATTATATTTCAAACTGTACAGTATAAAGTCTTGTGCTATGAGCTATATTTTGAGCATTCGTTACCGTATCGTATTTCCTATACGATAATAAACCGAAAAACCTATGATACATAACTTGAAAATACAACGTTTATATATTATGTCCGGTTTGTTCTGCGGACGTTGCGGTAGACCATAACTAGCACTATCTTAGGTGCTTTTTCTAGAATATTCGAAACTTGGAGTAAGACCAAGAAAATCTTTGTTGGTATAGTGATGACGCACTTTGTCGAAATCGTGAGTTTAACACTTCTAGACATTTTGTGGATTATTAAATTTTCCAAGGGTAATTATTTTATTACGATTATTTTATCATCGGTCATGGCAGAGATAAAATGAGGTACTCGTTGCACATGAATTAATATTGGCAATGTATGTCTATTTAAAGAGATGGAAGGAAGATAAATAAGTACCTAAAACTAAAAAGATCGCAAAAATATTCTTAGAAGGTCGCAAAAAATTCCTGTCTGTGATAAACTGACTCAACTTCGGAAAGGTTGGCCAAGGCTCACTTTCGTTTAAATCGTAGTCCGTGTTGCTTCTAATTTTGCCTTGTAAGATAATGTTACCGCACTTCTGATTTTCCGTCTCTGTGTAAAGCTAAATTGAAGACATCTAGTTAGCTTTACACTGGAGGAAGTGTAATTCGTACTAAATTGCTTCTAATTATTGTGAGCTTGTTTACTTGTCTCTTATTAAGAGTGTCCTCAACGAAGAGTATTAGTCATAGGATTGTCTAAGGTTTATGCGAAATACTTTATCTTTTTTTGTTTAAAAAAGACAACTTTTTACTGAAAATGAATCCTGTATCACGAAAGACATTGGCAATTGGCTTTTAACCAATGGAAACAAGGAATACCTAAACCTGAAACAATATTTCCTGGATCACACAGAGTATTGTATCGAGTTGAAATAGAACTCACAGTACCTGGCGTGAGGGGTAGAGATCCTTGGTGGGGCTGCCGCTTAAACACGTGCGCTTTTCACACTGTCATTATATTACATGTTGAAATGGAACAAATTTTTGTTGCGATTTATTAGATTCCTGCTAAGACTACAGCGTTTATCCGTGACTACGTTTCCTGTGAAGTAGTTGAAACATCTGGTAATAGTAGCAATGTAGATAATTGCAGTTTATTTTTTGTATTATGTTATGTAAAACTAAAGTAAAACCTAGATTTAACCACGACTAATAAACTGTCCGTGTGGTGACGGATTAAGAATACGGAATGTCACCACCCCATATCATCCCATGGGTGTCGTAAGAGCCGACAGAGGGAGCATATTATGCAGAGAACAGCAATGTAAGGAAGGAAAACTTGATACAAACCCTATACCAACCCGTTTGGCCAGCGTGGTATAGTAGGCCAATTCTTCCCGGCGTCGGGCAGTGACGACCCCATCGCCCAGTGACTTGTCACTGCAAGCAGTCACCTTTGCTCCTCTCATAGAGGAGTGAAGGATATCCCGCTGTACCCCTTGTTCGGAGGGGTACGGCTGCGACGGGTCCAGGCACTCGCGTTTAACGAGTGGTTGGACAGGCAAATCTGCCAACCATGGCAAATCGTAACCCCGGCATTGAGTCGCAGTCATGTTTTGTGACCTAATGCTGGGAGCGAAGGTCTTGGCTTAACCGCCCGGGCCGCGAGGAAGAAAACCTCTATAAAAAATTACCCCAACTCCAAGGTTTGGCGCGCGCCGATGGATGCATGGCTGATGGGAAGATCAGTCGCGAGCGCTCCTCCAGTCAGGGCAAAGGCCGTCCCCCTGGTTGGGTACTAAATGTAGGCTTACCCGGGTACAGGGGGCACCACCCGGGCGGACCATCTATTCCCCCACTCTCGTGGGAACCAAATGTATAGTTCGCAAGCCACTAATTCGAGCGAAGAGCCACGCTCACTAAACTCTGGCTCCACTCTTCGCGCCAATATTGACGCTGATGATGAGGTGGAGGATCCATCACTATCAAGGGTAGCTTTACCTGGTGTTGCAGCCTGTGACCGGGGCCGCTCTCGGTCCTTGGGCAGATCCCGGGGGCGTTCAGGTCCTTCTCGTTCAGCCACCCCTTGCCCGGGGCTGTCACGGGTACCAGCCACTGCCATATCCGCGGCGGTCTCCAAGACCACCACCACCACTTTACTGGGGGCCCAAGGCCCTGGGTTGATCGGGCGGGCGTCGCCAGTCGTTTCTGATGGCGGAGGCCGCGTAACCCGCTCGGGGAAGAAGAAGGCTTTGGGTGATCCAGCTGCGCATACCCCGGAGTCGTCAGTTGAGCGGGCCGCGGACAGTGCGCGTGAGAGCGATAGCTCCGCCATGTCTGTGGCATCGGTCTCGACCCGAGGTGCAAGAAAACGCGCCGTGAAACGTCACCCAGAGGGACCGGATGAGGGAGTGGCCCGGGTTAGGGCAAGGACGGCGGAGGTCTTTGATTCGGACGGAGAACTAAGGTTATTGTCAGACCCGTTAGCTTCTTCGTCCGACTCAACAAAACGCGCTCACGAGATCGAGCAGCGTTTAAAGGAGCTGCGCGGGCAACCGACAGCCGCAATACAGGAGAAAGCGCTCCTCTCTGTTGCGGTTGTAGAGAGAGTGGCCAAAGAGAGCCGCAGCCTGAAGGGGGCCTTTGGTAAGGCCCTGATAGACGCCGCTCAGGACATTGCTGCTGCAATTGCGGCTCAAACTGAGCGCATCGGGCGGGAGGAGGCATCTAACGCCGAGCTCCACTCCCGCCTAGCCTCCCTTGAGGCTGCGATGGACGCGATGTCCAAGGAGCTCGAGCAGCTCCGTAAGAGTGCGCCGCTGACATATCCAGCTGCTCAGTCACCGCGAACGCCAACGACGAAGACCTGCGCGCCTCCCCAGTCCGGGTTACCTCCTCTTCCTGCCAGGCAGCCGACAATGAGCGCACCAGCCAAGAAGCCTCCGAGGAGTGGGGGCCCACTTCGCCGAGAGGAGTTCCCTCCTCTTCCCTTCCACCCCGCCCGGGCCCAGACTAGCGATCGGGTCCAGCAACAAGTTGTCGCGGCACCTTATCCATGCGTGAGCCACGATGGCTCTACTTATACGGACCTGGCGTCGCAGATCTCGGCCCAACTTGCGATCCAGATGGATCGCAAGTTCGAAGAACTTCGGGCTGAGGTCTTCCCGGACCGTGTGGCACGGCCGCGACTCGCGCAGCCAATAGCCGCGACACATAACGTCGCACCCATAGCTGCACCAGACGTAGCGATTGCCACCGCGTCCACTACTGTAGCAGCAGTCACGCCTGGTGGCGGAAGCAGGAAGAAAAGGAGGAGAAAGACAGCGCCGCCTGCACCCGCACTTGCCCCATTGTCAACCCTCAACACTGTTGGGCAGGCACCTGCAGCTGAGCCCAGTGCCTCCTGGGCCACAGTGACAGCGCCGAAAGGATAAGACCAAGAAGCCAGTGTTGCCCAAAGTGCCGTCCACGTTGGCGGTGACAGTGACTCTTCCACCGGGGTCCAACACCACCTTAGCCGAGGTGATGAAACTGGCCAGGGAGAGGGTTGACCTCAACGAACTGGGGCTCACCGAGGGCCTCCGTCCGAAACGGGCCATCACCGGAGGACTTATACTTAAAATTCCCGGTGAACAGGGCTCGGAAAAGGCGGAAGACCTTAAAAGGCGCCTTCAGACGGCATTGTCCGAAACGGGCGCGATCGTGGCGCGTCCCGTAAAAATGGATGAGATCCGGGTGAGAGACTTGGACGACGCAGTAGTCCCTAAAGATATTGCCGAAGCAGTTTCCGCGGAGGGCAATTGCGATGAGGCCGACGTGAAGGTTGGCCAAATTCGCTCCTCCGCGGCGGGCTTGGGGACTGCGTGGGTTCAATGCCCGCTCACAGCTGCCCGCGAGCTGGTGGCCGCGGGAAAGCTCCGAGTAGGTTGGGTCATCGCCCGTGTCGAGGCCCTGGCGGCTCGACCTCTACAGTGCTTCAGGTGCCTGGAGAAGGGGCACGTGCGCGCCCGCTGCACATGTGACAGGGACCGAAGCGCTCTCTGCTTTGTCTGCGGCCAAGCTGGCCACAAGGCAAGCGGTTGTGAGGAGAGTGCTCCACGGTGCCCTGTGTGCACGGATGCGGGGCGTCCGGCCAACCACCGGGTGGGCACCAAAGCCTGCACCCCTCCTGAGAAGAGGGGTGGTAGAAGTAAGCCTGCGGTTACCACCGCTCCTGCCACAGCGGTTACCGAAACCAGCAATGGTTTTGGGTTGTTGGAGTCGGTTACCGGCTCTGGGGAGGCTATGGAGGCTTAAAATTCTTTTCCCCTTTAGTCGTTCTTCAGGGCAACCTAAACCACTGCCGTGCTGCGCAAGCTTTGCTTGCGCAGACCGTTTCAGAGCGTTCGGTTGCCCTGGCAATAATGGCGGAGCCGTATTTCGTCCCGGACCACCCTCGTTGGTTCGGGGCATCAGATGGCTCCGTCGCTGTGTACTGGGCGGGGGGGGAAAGAGAGCCCCATTGCCGCCTGCTCCATCAGGGGCCAGGTTTCGTCGTTGTCGAATGGGGTCCTGCGATCGTCGTCGGCTGCTATGTCTCCCCAAACAGTGGCCTTGTCGCTTTTGAGGCCTACCTCGACGGGCTGGCGAACCACATCAGGGTTTACCAGTCCCGTCCGGTGTTTGTCCTGGGTGACTTCAACGCACGCTCTAGCGTGTGGGGTGACACCCGGGACAACCTGCGTGGAGAGACGGCGCTTGAATGGGCGACTGAACTCGACCTTCGGCTTTTAAACCGGGGGTCAGTTAGTACATGCGTCCGCTGGCAGGGAGAGTCGATCGTCGATCTTTCGTGAACGACTCCCTCTGCCGAGCGTCTCGTCTCGGGGTGGTTTGTCGCAGAGAATGTGACAACGCTGTCAGATCACAGATTGATCGAATTCAGCGTGACCTTCCGCCCACCCCGCGACATCCCGTGGCGCCCAAACGCGGTTCCGACGCGTCGCTGGAACGTTCGACAACTTGACGGAGATATGTTAGCAGCCGCTGCCCACGTGGCCGAGTGGGAGGCCGCCAACTTGGGAATCGCGCCCGATCCCGACTCACAGGCGGACTGGTTTCGGGACATTATGACATCTGTCTGCGACACGTCTATGCCCCGATCCAGTCCGAGGAGACCCAGTTCGCAGTACTGGTGGACGCGCGAAATCGAGCGCATTCGCCTTGATCATGTCGCGGCGCGGCGCCAGTACTTACGAGCCCGACGAAGAAGGCGAGCCACTGCTGAAGAGATTGCTGGAGCATATGAGCGGTATCGGACCGTCGGGAAAACACTTTCAAGTGCCATCCTTGCGGCCAAGGCCCGTTCCTGGCAAGAACTAGTCAATGGACTGGACAGGGACCCATGGGGGCGCCCTTACAAATTTGTTATGGGCAAGCTCAGACCGTGGGTCCCTCCCATCACGTCGACCCTGGACCCGCCGTTTTTGGAGAGAGTAGTCGATACCCTCTTCCCGCGGGCCGAGGTTAGCAACTCGACACCTCCTCCGTCACAGTCGTCCCAAGTCCCTTGGGATGACCAACTTGACATGACGGAAGACGAGCTGGACCGAGCCATTCGACGGCTCCGGGCCCGCAACACTGCCCCGGGTCCCGATGGGATCCCGGGTCGGGCGTGGGTGCTCGCGCTCGCAATCTTGGGGGACAGGCTAAGGCAATTGTTCACCGACTGCCTCCGTTGTGCCGTATTCCCCTCCGGTTGGAAAGAGGCTGATCTGGTCTTAATCCAAAAGCCCGGCAGGACTGCCGATTCTCCCTCAGCGTTCCGACCCATTTGTTTGCTGGACGAGGTGGGCAAGCTCTTTGAGCGCATTATTGCTGCCCGCCTCCAGGACCACCTGTCGAACGTGGGCCCCGATTTGTCTGAGTGCCAGTTCGGCTTCCGGCAGGGGCGTTCGACTATAGACGCAATCCGTCGCGTCCGCTCCCTGTCGGAGCCGGTGCTCAGGGAGGGAGGCGTTGCGTTGGCGGTCAGTCTTGACATTGCCAATGCCTTTAACTCCCTCCCCTGGCAGTCAATTAGGAGGGCGCTGATTTATCATAACGTGCCCTCCTATCTGCGTGATATTATCGGGTCGTACCTAAATGGGAGGTCCATCAGGATAAAAGGTCGGAACGGAGCTCTGCTCACGAGGGAGCTCTCAAACGGAGTTCCACAGGGGTCCGTATTAGGACCCCTTCTGTGGAACATCACGTTCGATGTGGTCCTGTGTATCGGTCTCCCCTCTGATGTCAGCGTCGTCTGCTATGCGGACGACACGTTGGTGCTGGCGCGGGGGACAACCGGCTTCCGCAGTGTCGTGGCTCTCGCCAATCGTGGCGTGGCACTGGTCGTCTCGGCGATCAGCCAGCTGGGCCTTCGAGTGGCGCCTCACAAATCTGAGGCGCTATGGTTCCATGCCCTTCCTCGGGGTCCGGAACCACCCAGCTCTGTGGTATCAATTTGTGGTGCACAAGTCCGGGTGGGGCGTACTATTAAGTACCTTGGCCTCATTTTGGACTCTCGCTGGGCGTTCGAAGACCACTTCGAGCGCTTGGCCCAACGAGTTCGTGGTGCGGCGGGCGCGCTTCGACGCCTGCTCCCGAACCTTGGTGGGCCACGCGAGGAAGTTCGCCGCCTCTACTGTGGCGTCGTGCGGTCCATGGTTCTCTATGGGGCGCCCGTGTGGCATCATTGTCTTATGCGCGCCTCCCGCTGCAGGGCTATCCTAGCCAGTCTGCAGCGGTTGGTGGCCATTCGGGTAGCACGAGGCTACAGGACGATATCCACGCCTCCCGCCGTGGGACCTCCTGGCGTGGGTGAATGCCCGTCTTTATGACGAGGTTCGCCTTCGTCGGGTAGGCGGAGAGGCGTCGAGTGAAACGCTCGAAGAGTGCCGGCGAAATGCGCACCGAAGTGCGTATGAGGAGTGGCGCGTGCGGCTGCATCTACCGCGTTGCACGCGCCAACGCATCGTCGGTGCGATTTTGCCAATATTTGACGCCTGGCTCGAGACGAAAGAGTGCACTACTTTCCGGCTGACTCAGATACTTACCGGGCATGGTTGCTTCGGTGAGTATCTGAGTCGGATCGGCCGTGAGGAGACGACACAGTGCCACCACTGCGATGACGATCTGGACTCCGCTCAACACACACTAGAGGTGTGCCCCGCGTGGGCGGACGAGCGGAGTACCCTGGTCGCTACAATCGGGAGGGATTTGTCCCTACCAGCCGTAGTAGCGACAATGGTAGAGGACACCCACAATTGGCGTGCAATGGTCTCCTTCTGTGAAGCTGTAATGCTCCAGAAGGAGGCCGCCGAGCGGGAGCGTGAACGACGCAACCCCGCTCGCAGGCGAAGGCGGCGTCGAGGCGGCGGTAGCGGCCGTTGAACTCGACTCTTCCTCAGGTCTACGGGCGTTGGAGGGGGAGCCTCTAATGACCCACCACAAGCGGACCCGAGAAGGCAGTGGACTGTGTGGCGCAGTCTGCTGTGAAAGGCATTGCACACCCCGCCTTTCCCCGGGCACGCGTCCTAAGCAAGGGGACGGACGCGACAGGTACAGCGGAGCAATACAACACAGTTCCCGCTGTACCTGCAAGGCGTCGAGCTACGGAGCCACCGTGTGGTTTTTAGTCGGTAACCCAGGTGGGAGTCCGACATACCCCCTTCGACCGCTCCCCGGTCGGATGGGCATGAGGTAACACATTTTCCACACGATAAAAAAAAAAAAAAAAAAGTAGGCCAATTCTTCCTTTCAAAGGAGAGGCCTAGTCCAGCAGTGGACTGTTAAAGGCTGATGATGATGAATAAACTGCTATTTATGATGTCAACTTCAGCTGCTAATTAATTCAAATTTAAAGTTTCTGAGTCAATAGTAATTTTATCGACATCTTTCACTTTGAATATATTAGATAATATTGTTAAAGATATCTTCAAAAGTTACCTACATAGTAGAAATATCTATATCTGAAAATGCTTTAATGACAGGAATAGTTGTCTTCAAATCAATATTTTTTAATTTGAAGCTGTGAACGTCATTAACTTCATGTTATGGTCATTTAAAATAAGGAATAGATACAAAACAGTGCAATTTTGGGTTATTGTGAAAATTTTAATATAATTAGTAATGTCTTAGGAAAAAATTCGAAGCAATGACTTTTAGGCGTTATGTGCGTATTGAATTGTTAATTTTCGCTTGCCCGTGCCTCGGAGAGCACGTTAAGCCGTCGGGCCCGGTTTTCATGAAGGTCTTTGACAGTCGTTTTATGGAGTCAGTACCTGTTCTGTTCTAAATAAACTACACTAGTCTAAACCATAGAATATAGCTATACATTTGGGTTGCGGAGGTCAGGCAGGCAGTCACTCAGTCCCCCCCCCCGTGGGATCTCCACCTTGTCGTGGTGGGAGGACTCAGTAACCGTGGATTGGTTACCCGCGGTGAAGCTAAGAGGGATCCAGGAGGGGACGCTCCGCGTGGGCTTGACGGGGCCTGCGCAGGATGCGTCCAACGGTGCGGGTGCGGGGGACAGTTCTGTCTGTCCCTCGCAGTCGGGTGCGGTCGCGGGAGGAGAGGCGTGTTGGTGTTGCGTTGCCGCGCGCCTTTGTCTGAACAAACTTGCTACTCTTTGAGTCTTTGTTAAGACACGTTGCATTTCTATCACAAATCCGTAGGTTCAAAGCACATGGTGACATGAAGAATAAAAGGTACATTTAACTTTACTAAAAAAATATATCTTAATAAAATATTTCTTTGCTTCAATTTATATGAAGCACAATGGAAATATGTATCCCCTTCAAATCTTAAAAAACTTTAATGAAGAAGCTCAAAGAAGAGCAAAGTATTATTTCAACGGAACTATATTTGAGTAGATGTCGGTTCTCGATTGCTGCGCTCTCGTTGACTCAGGTCTAGTGCGATAAGCTGTTACAAAGTATTGATGCCTGTCAACTTGCAGTAAACAAGCTTCGGCATTGCTTAACGCCTCGAGAAAACTTGCTACTCTTTCAGTATTTGTTAAGACACGTTGCATTTATATCACAATGCAGTAGGGTCAAAGCAGCTGATATAATATATTGGGTACATTAAACTATACTTACTCCAATGGCTCATCGACCCAAAATGTGCCTTGGCCTCCAATGCGAGACAACGCCATATCGCCCGATCTTTGGTCACCGCTCGCCAATCCCCACCTTGAAGCTACCTCAGATTTACCTCTACAACATCCTTCCATCGGTATCTGGGGCAACCGGCAGGATGACGTCCTGTTGGTTGACCAATATACACTCTCTTCACACCTTTCCTCTCCCATGAACTTTATTAAAAAATATAAAATTATAATGTATGTCGAATTGAAAAAGTCCTTTAACATGTATAATGTAAAGCACAATACAAATATGTATCCCCTTCTTCTTAGGCAACTGTAATTAAGAATCTCAATAAAGGCTCAAATCTAGCGCGATAAGCTGTTACAAAGTATTGACGCCTCTCAAACTGCACGGTTGGTGTAGTGGTTTAAGCGGTCGCCTCGCCGCTTGACACTGCGCCGCAGTGTTGTGGGTTCGATCCTCACACGAGACAACACTTTGTGTGATTCATAAATTGTTGTTTCGAGTCTGGGTGCTCATTGTGGCCGTTAGTTGTATGGTTGTAAAGTCCACCGCGACACAGGATTTAGTCCTAGTGCGGGAGTTGTAAAAAAAAAAATTAAGTAAACAGGTCTCGGCGTTAGTTCGTTACTTCAAGCAAACTTGTTATTCTTCGTTAAGAAAAATGTTTCATTTTGTCATCATAACTTTTATAGTAAATTAGCAGCAAGCCCCAGCTTTGTCGGCTACATGGAGCGTTTATGTCTATAACCATGCAAATAGGATTTTGCAACAAAAACGAAACCCATAATATACCTTAATAATTACAGTGATTCAGTAGTATTGTTTATACGTACATTTCTAAATTAATATTAATTTATATAGATGTATTTTAAACTTAATAATTATATACAAAATGTATCTTTCGGAAAGTGGATTTCAAACCCTATACATCGTGATATAGTAAACCAATTCCTTCTATTGACTCCAAATGCTATGGTGAAGAAAATTTAGAGAACCGTAATATGTCCAGCAGAAAAAAGAACATTATATGATATTTATTGACGGCAAACTGAAAACGCATTAGTTTAATTATAATTCAAGAGAAACCAATGTGTAATTGAAAGTGTTATCACATAGTGATAAAATATCCAATTATACCTAGAAGTAGGTAAAATATTTTCAAACAATAGATTTTGTTACCAATAATTGGAGTTATATCTCTACACTAAACATAAATAAAGGGATCAGTAAGTTACACTAGTTTATTTCAATTCTTTTTTACTTTCATCAAAGTCTTATTTACTTTCATTTGTTCTCAAGATTGTTCCAGTTTCCATCCAAGATAATATTGTCCTCGTAAAACGATGTCAGGTCTGTAGTCTGATAATAATTTGACAGAAATCTAGTTTTCAACTAAATATGCTGTCTATCTTTCGCAATCCAAACGGAATGCAACATTCTAGGCCAGTGTCAAGATATCAGTGCCCCGCATATTAACCACTGACAACGATTATCATGACAGTCAGTATTGTCGGTTTTATGCACTTTTTATGAAGGACTGCTTTATGACCAGTCACATAAGCTTTCGATTCATATGGTTCGTGTGATGTCATCTATTACTTTGATATGGGCTCCTTATAGGTAGCGATAGCCTAGTGGACAGACTAGCAAACTGCTACACAAAATGCTTCAGGTACAAACCTACAGCACGCACCGTTGAATTTTAGAAGTTATGTGTGTTAGACGGCCTAGGAAAACACCGCCAGGAAACCAGCATGTCTAGACATCTTTACAGTGTTCACGATAGGCATAATTATGATCTAGCCCACTTTGAGCCCGTGGCCTAACCATTTTCATCATAACAAGAGGCTAGTGTTTAGCCATTTGGCAGTCGATGTTTGGCAGTTTATAGGCAGAACTGATATAATTTTTTTATGTTTAAATTGTCCATTGAATTCTGAAGATCAACTTGCAATTATGGTAAAATAAAACATCAGAACGCACCTTCACCCGCACATTTTTTTAAATTGACTGATTCTGCCCGATCCAGGATCGGGAATTGCCCGAATTTTGCACGGGATCGGGCAATCCTCAAGGAGCATACATGTCAAATTTGAGCTTCCTGCATTTATTGATGTTGGCTGTAGCTTGTCTGTCAGTCAGTCAGTAAAGCAGTATTTTATATACATATACAGTGTAGTTGAATTTCTGAAATAAGAATTACGCAATCCTTATTTCAGGCAAAGGTTACCCACTATAAAGGCTGCGTTGTCTTTGTCCGGAAACGCTATGCAGAGGTCGAATATGTACTATTTGAATATGGTGGAGCCTTTGGTGCATGCATAGGGATTTCACAAGCAGTGTTATTTACAGCAAAGCAAGTTTTGATTGCGTTGCTAGATTGCGTGTGCGTTTAGCTTAGAATAACCTATGATGTTTCGTGTCCGTTTAACCATACTATGTGCATTAAGTAGAAAAAGGGATAATTGGTATATTCGATATGAAGTTACCAGTTGCCTTACCTAATAATATAATTGGAGTGACTTAACCGTCTGAATATAGGGTGAGTGCCCATACGCCCCTCAAGATTTGCCCCTTTTTAGGAATTTGTACCCATACGCCCCGTGAAATAACACTGGTGCCCATTTACCCCTTACGATGCGTATGTACTTATGCTGGTGAAAGTACGGTCGGCAAAAAAACCTCACCTTATTTTGTATATCAAATTAAGTAACAGAGACAGTAAAGGTCGGTTATAAACAAAATTACAGATTTGTTATCTTATTACTAAAACACATCTAGGTAAGTATGTAATCGAACTATTATTTTATATCCGCTTTTGATAATATTAATGTGCCTCTTAGCAATGTAACCTTTTAATCCATTTTTTATTTATTGAAGCGTAGTATGACGATTGTTCTAAAAAGTACCAGAGTTACAGAAATGAACAGAAGTTAGGTGTTTGATAATCGTTTATCACGCTATCAATTAATATTAATATAATTTGATTGTGGCGCAGACAGCGTTTATGAGAAAGCTAGTTACAAAGTTATCAATCGGTAATATGTTTTGAAAAGTACCAGGGCAACATAACATTAACAGATGGTATTCGCCTATAAAAAACTGGTTTTGAATCAGAAATTAAGCACTGAAAGGCTTATACGGAAAACTCATTACAATTTTTATAAGGAATAGGTAATGTGTAATTAGATCATAAAATACCTTACAAAACATTATTATAACAACCTACATTTAACATGTAGGATAAACACAGGTACGATATGATATATAAGAACTTTTTTTACAATCTTTAACAATAACTTAAATTTACACAACGCACTATGGACACTATACTTACACAAATAGCAATATTTTTAACTCAGTATTCTAAATTTGATAAGCAGTAAAATTATGTTTTGCCTAATCGTACTGTTTTTATTAATAAAATCATCGATTGTAGGGAAGGGGCGTATGGGCCCTTCAAAAAATATCAAATAATTATTTTCTCCATACGCCCCTTGAAAAGGGGCGTACGGGCTCTCCAAAATGGGGCGAATTTTAAGGGGCGTATTGGCGCTCACACGAATATGTTATACTGCGGTATCCTTTCAAAATAATTACTAAGATTTAAAAATCAATAGCAGCTAGTCTGCACTCGGCGAAACTTGTAAAACATATTACCATTTTTAAAGTAATTGAATCGAACATAAAGCTTGGTTAATACTCAAACTTGTTGCTTTAGCGTATCTGTGAAGATAGGGATCAAAGTAAGCCGCTTATAGAAGCAGAAACTTGACCGAGCCATACTGCAGCGTATTTGATTTACTCTCCCGATAAATTCCCGGAGGTAAAGAATCGTTTATATTTTATTTGCTCTAGAGATTTATTTGAATACAATCGGAAATAAATAAACAAAACGAGATTTTTATATCAAATTGCTTCGTTGGCTGTAAGCGCGGTTAGCGCATTGGCGTCGCGTTGATGCTAGCTGGGTAATGTTGATGAATTTTTCTTTTATGTAATTTGTTAGTGTTCGAATTATGTTTTTTGGACTAGAAACGTTCGTACGTTGGTACTTATTAGTCCAATTTGATGCATCGTTCTTTGTAATCGAATGTATGTATTTTGTTTAACTTGCCTTGTAAAGAAATATTGGCAGATATTAATATTAAAATGATTTAATGGATACCTAGATTAATAGTGAACTATTGAAATACTTGGACATTTTAGGTTAGGAGCCTTGATTATGTTTTACATACTTCTGCCGTTACTCAATAATACGTAGTATAAGTGAGAATGTTTATTCCATTTCGTAGGAAAAGTCAGTAAAATGATAGAAGAGGTCGCCAGAGTAATGTATATAATATATATACTTCTATTTCTAAAACAAGCATGAATATGTATTGTATCCATCACATTCATAACACCGCACCTCGTCAGATTTTTAGACAGTCAACCCCAACAGTGTAATTAAGCGTCTAACGCAAGATTTTGCGCGTACCCATTCATTCAGAAGCAATTGCTATTGTGCTTAACAAATTGCTCAGTAGTACTCAGGAAAATTTACTTTGTGGTGGGGTACTACCACTAATTAATCCCGGTAGTACAAGGACGAGTTTTGCAGCCTACTTTGTCGACCCTACATTCATAATGCTCATGTAACATACATTATAAGCTCCTTTTGTGCATGTAAGTATATTCAGATATTACGCCGGTGTTATGTCCTGCTTTACGAGAACACTTTGCTGCTTTTAACGACTTACCCCGATATAAATGGTAATGTGGGTCTGACGACTTTGTTTTGCATGGTGTCGGAATCGAAATATTGGAATGACGTACGTTATAGCTATCTGATATGTTTGGTTTGTTAGTTCAAATATCTCGCGATCTTTTGGACAGAATAGAAACTACTATCTGTTCGAAAAGTTCTACTAACTGTCTGAAAAAAAAATACGAAGCTAAATTGATTTTAATCTAATGCCGTCTATCCCACGAATTCCACTATTGTAACTTTTTGACCTTGAGTATTACTGATTTGAGATGATGTGATCGTATTCTCGAGTCACTTGCATTCCACAACGGTCATGATCAAGATAACTTGGTTTACTGTGGCGCATATTTAATTTGATCTAAAAAGACACTTTGTTAAAATTGTTCACTCACCAAAGAACTCAAAACCAAGCAACAAAATATTGAATAATTTCCTCGTTATTCGCCTATGAATATTGATTTGCGTAAAATTCAGAACGGTAGTACAGCTTAATTGCATCTCTTTACTATAAATACACAAGATCCTCCTCATTACGCATGTATTAGTAAAATGTATACTAACAGTGCTGAGCCTCTGTATTTCAAATATTAGCGACACATACGCAGGAGATTTGTTTTGTAATTCTGATGATTTCGCCGGGAGGAAATCACGTTTCGAGGAATCGGCGTGGGCGAACGAGCATGTAATTCTCTAATACGTGGAACAAAACGAACAATGACATAAGTACTCTTTGGTTTTATATCAAAGTAACAATAATGTTTTTACGTCAGAAACAACAAAGTTGAACGAACCCAATGTTACATAATTTTGGCTCACACAACTTGGCTGCTGAATTTGTGTATGTTAACTTCGAACAAAGCCAATACCAATGAAAGATGGATATTGGATCCCAAGCGTGCTTTCTCTTTTTAATTAATCGCTTTTGTAAAGCTCAGAACTTCAAAGCAAAGGGTATCGGATTCTCCGATACGTTTGAATCTGCCAAAATTAGAAAGTTTGTACGTAATTTGCTCCTGCCATGTTTTAGATGGGTCTAATCTGTTTCAAGTGGATTATAAATTAAACGTGCAGTGGTACCTTTTTGTTTTCATTTGTATGTTTAATTGTTAAACACGATTTGTATAATGGACATGGTTTAAAAATATAATAAAGCTGTTTCCATGGTCTACCCATAAAAGCATCGACTTATAGTTGCTCATATATTATTATGTATTCACTCAATAATATCATAAATTCTCACTAGAAATAATGCTGATTAATATCTATTGGTTACTGAATGGATTACCAAGCATATTCAACCAGCCACCGATTAATGTGTTTATTAATTCACTCTTGTTAATACCCAATGTTATTCTGTCGTTAGCTAGTTTTATTTTAATAAATAACGAAAGCTGTTTTAAAAACCTTCAATTTCGATAAATTTACATAGCAGTTTATAAATCTCCGCAAAATTATCACGCCACGTCTAGTCTGTTCAAATGAACCTAATAAAAATAAATATTAAGTATACTCGCGATTATCTCTTCAGAATTCATTCGCGGGAGGATTTCTAAATTAAGTTATAGCTTTACAGGTCGTTGGTTATTATTTGTTTTGACTTTATGAAAAGCCTGTGGGCTCCCTAACCATAATTTTCATTCATTCACACCATTTCTGTCAACACATACTATTTAAATCGCAAGTATTTATATTTACATACATACATACATACATACATAACGTCACGCCTTTTATCCCCGAAGGGGTAGGCAGAGGTGTATTTATATACCCACTTTTCGCCAGATATACTTTAGTCCCACGTAATAAGGGGCGAGCCTATTGCCGTACTGGGCACATTTCCAGACTCCGTGCTGCTACTGAGAATTTCGTGAAAGAAAAACCCAATAACACTTCCCGACCCAGGAATTGAACCCGGGACCTCCCGATCCCACGCGCACATCTATGCCGCGAGACCAACGAGGCAGTCGTATAGGGTTTGATGTCGAGTTTTCCGTCTCTACGCAAAGATGGTATTTGCATCGTGTTATCCCTTAGTCGCCTCTTACGACACCCACCCACGGGAAGATAGGGGGTGGTGACACTTGTATTCTATGCCGTCAACCACACGGCAAATAAATAAATATTTATATTTATTTAATAAACATTACATACTACACAATTTAATAGTACCGGCTTGTCGCTCTTCTTTCTTGCTAGGTCGCATATACGAACTTTTTACTAGCCGGCCGCGCAGCGGTCGAGCCTGGCCAGTATAATCTATTGTGAAGAGATTTGAAAAAGCCTTGACACAGAACGCATATTTCTCACCTACTAAAAACGCTGATATTTTTTCGACATTCTTTCCTTAGTATCTATATCATATTCTGGTGCAGAGAGATTTGCAAGTGATTGTAAACCGAGTAAATACTACCCAGTGCTTATCTAAATATCTTCTACGCTACCATCTCATAATCTTCTGAATATTGTGTGTATGTTGACGAGACATTAAAAACCAAGAAACCGTAAGTGATATATTTTTATTTACTTACCACTATACACAGCGGTACACCCGTACCAACATACGCTACACTGGTGACCATAGGGGTCACCGAGCGTCACTGAGCAACCATGTCAGTAGCGGATAAGGATTTTGAAGATGCACTGATTCAGCCACGCCCTAACACTAGTGATGGGAAAAAGTCAATAGAACATGTCGATATTTTAGAGTAGGCGTGAGAGTGCCTCCATTTTGGGCGGAAGAGCCTGATATTTGGTTCGCGCAAGTCGAAGGTCAATTCGCGATAACTACTTTTAAACTACCACGATTTGTACACATATTAAAAATTATGTAACGGGTCTGAATCGTGTTAATAAACGAAAAGAAAGATGAAATACCTTTCTATTTGTCCCGACGTTTCGGCATGGGTTACACCAGCCGTGGTCACGGGATGAATTCGCGATATCTGGAATTACCAACGACTTAACCAAGTTCAACTACGTCATTGGCCACCTCGACAATCAGCATTCCAGAGAGGTCAAAGATATTATCGTGAACCCTCCAGCGACTGATAGAAACGAGAAGCTCAAGACCGAGCTTATCAAGAGGCTCAGCGCATCAAAAGAAAACAAAATCAAGCAGTTATTGATGCATGAAGAGCTTGGAGATCGTAAGCCTTCTCAGTTCTTGCGTCATCTCCGAGGCCTTGCGGGCCATAACATCCCAGACGATTTTCTGAAGACAATTTGGATTAGTCGTCTTCCTCATGGTATCCAGCCCGTGCTCGCGGGCCAAACAACTTCTATTACGCTCGAAGAGCTGGCTGATTTAGCCGATAGAGTGAACGACCTCGCATCCTCAACGCCCAAAGTCGCTGCTGTGAACGAGATTCCCGGGTCAGTCATCAATGATCTAGCGAAGGAAGTTGCAGAACTGCGGAAGCAATTTCAGAATCTGTCAGCTGAGAGAAGTAGCAGACCCCAATCGCGTTCCAAAAGTCCTCGTAGTAATCGCAGTACTTCAAGGCAGCGGTCACAATCCAATTACCGCAAATTTCCGCTCTGCTAGTATCACGGTAATTTCGGTGAGAAGGTTGCAAGGTGTATCCGCCCCTGTGACTACAAGGCGGAAAACCCCAAGGGCAGTCGGTAATGGCGATGAACGATTGCCCTTCTTCAACTGGTCGCCTATTCGTCACAGACCGGTCTTCGAAGACGCAGTTCCTGGTCGATACTGGTAGCGACCTCTGTGCCTTCCCAAAGTCAGCGCTGCGTGATCGTCGTGCTAGAACAGGTTTTACTTTGAGTGCTGCGAATGGTACAAATATAGCTACATATGGTTATCTACATTCGGATTTAGATTTTGGTTTACGTAGAAGTTTTGTGTGGCGTTTTATAGTGGCTGACGTCACAAAACCAATTATAGGTGTAGATTTTTTAAACCACTATAACCTTGTTGTAGATTGCCGAAATAAACACTTAATTGATAACTTTACTTCCCTTACAGCCATGCTACTTTAGCGAATTGTAAAGGCGTTTCTGCTGTAAAGGTGGTAACAGGCGAGACACGGTATCATAAAATTATGGACGAGTTTCCTGAAATTACTCGACCAGCCGGTACGTACCGCACTACACCTCATAACACAGTCCATCACATTCACACGACACCAGGCCCTCCAGTTTCTTCTCCTCCTCGACGTTTAGCTCCTGACAAGCTCAAAATTGCCAAGAAAGAGTTTCAAGCCATGCTGTCTAATGGCACTGCTAGACCTTCTAACAGCCCTTGGTCGTCTCCGCTGCATCTAGCCCCCAAAAAGGACAACGAATGGCGTCCTTGCGGGGATTACCGCAAATTGAATGCCCGTACTGTGCCTGACAGGTATCTGATTAAGCACATCCATGATTTTACTCACAGCATATCGGGCTGTACTATATTTTCAACGCTAGATCTGTAAAAAGCCTACAATCAAATACCTGTCAGCTCAGAGGACATTCCTAAGACAGCCATCACAACACCGTTTGGATTGTTTGAATTCCCTTATATGACATACGGTCTTCGAAATGCGGGTCAAACATTCCAACGGTTTGTAAATAAATTGACCAGGAGACTTGATAACGTCTATTGTTACTTGGATGATTTTTTAATGTTTTCCTCCAGCCCCGTGGACCATGAGCGCCATTTGCGTGAAGTCTTCAAGCGGTTGAAGGCGTAT
This sequence comes from Euclidia mi, assembly GCA_944739405.2. NCBI lineage: Eukaryota > Metazoa > Arthropoda > Insecta > Lepidoptera > Erebidae > Euclidia > Euclidia mi. The sequence goes on along the minus strand of OX123182.2, from coordinate 81,687,423 downwards.
GTTATGCTGGTGAACACTTCCAAATGCGTTTTAGGTCAGAAAGAGGTTAGATTCTTAGGTTATAGCATTTCAGAGCAAGGTTGTCGGCGTCTCGATGCTAAGGTGCAGGCGATACGAGATTTCCCCGCTCCCACAAACGTGAAACAGCTGAGAGCTTTCTTAGGGATGCTAAATTTTACAGGAGATTTCTTCCACAAGCAGCTCTGATTCAAGCTCCATTGCATGCGTTATTGACAGGGTCGGCAAAAGGTTTGCAGCCAATCAACCTTACAGGAGATAGCTTGGCAGCTTTCCATGCTTGTAAGGATAGCTTATCCAACGCTGCCCTTTTAGCATATCCGGACTGCACTGCCACACTCGCTGTAGTCACAGACGCGTCTGACAAAGCTCTCGGGGCAGTATTGCAGCAATACAAGGATGGCGCATGGCAGCCGTTGGCCTTTTTCTCAAGGAAATTGAGCCCTTTGCAGGTGAAATAATCGCCGTACGATTGAGAGCTTCTCGCCATATATGAGGCCATAAAATATTTCAGGCATATGCTCGAAGCCAGGCATTTTATTGTCTAAACTGACCACAAACCGATCAGTTTTGCCTTCCACGATAGGAAAAACAACTGTTCGCCTAGGCAGTATAGGCATCTAGATTTTATCGCACAGTTCACTACAGATATCCGACATATATCCGGCAAGGACAACGTAGTTGCGGATACATTGTCACGTATCGAGGAACTGAGTGCGCCTGTAGACCTCGAGACATTAGTTCGTGGTCAAGTATCTGATCCGGAACTAAATAAGCTTTTAACCGAAGTTTCATCCCTTCGCTTGCAAAAGCTCGAAGTTACTGGAAGTTCAGTACCTATATACTGCGACGTCAGTACCTCAACTTCCAGGCCTTTTGTTCCAAAATCTTTTCGAAAGCAAGTTTTTGATAGCCTGCATTCGCTTAGTCACCCTGGTGCTAATGCATCGGCCAGATTAGTAGGCGAGCGCTATGTATGGCCGGGTGTGCGAAAAGATTGTAGGGATTGGGCACGCGCTTGTGTACAATGCCAACGCGCTGAAGTACACCGACATGTGTCTGCTCCCCTTGGCACCTTTACCTTACCCCGATCGCGGTTTAAGCAGGTGCATATTGACCTGATTGGACCTCTTCCTGTTTCGCAGGGCTATCGGTATTGCCTAACGGCCGTGGATCGATTTTCACGATGGCCGGAAGCAGTACCGATAGAAGACATAACGGCAGAAACCGTTGCGAAAGCCTTGCTGTCAACTTGAATCGCCCGGTTTGGCTGTCCTACAGTTATTACAACATACCGTGGGCGCCAGTTTGAGTCGGCTTTGTTTTCATGTTTATCTAAACTGGTCGGTTTCGAACATAAGAGAACGACAGCTTATCACCCGGCGTGCAATAGCTTAGTTGAGCGATTTCACCGCCAACTTAAAGCTGCAATAGCTTGCCATGCGAATGACAGGTGGACGGAATCGTTACCCTGGGTTTTGCTAGGGATCAGAACCGCATTCAAAGGAGATTTACAGGCTTCCTCAGCTGAACTCGTCTACGGCGAGCCGCTGAGGCTTCCTGGTGAGTTCTTCGAACCGGTGGTTAATGGTAGCACAGATTTATCAGATTGTTCTGCTAGACTCAGAAATCTCGTCGATAGATTACGACCAGTACCAGCTGCCCGTCATGCAAAGCCTTAGGTGTTCGTCTACAAGGAATTAGAAACCTGTGACTACGTCTTCCTCCGTGAAGACGCCTCACGAGGTTCATTTCAACCTGCTTACTATGGCCCGCACAAGGTTCTTGCTAGAGGGGACAAAGTTTTTAAAATTCTTTGTAACAATAGGGAGACTACAGTTACCATAAATCGCCTTAAACCAGCTTTTATATTGTCTATCCAGCAAGAAATATAAATGTTGTTAAAACGAACTACGACTAAGTGGCTATTTACACATAAATTAAAACAATAATTTCTATACTTAAATAACTAACAAATAAATGGAAATACATAAAAAAAAGTAAAAGCAGAATTTAAAGGGCGTCATGGAAATCCTCCACATCGCCATCAATTGGAAGCGTGCCCAGAATGCTGGCAGCATTGCCACGTTGTATGGCAATGCTGATCTTTTGTGCCAAATACAGGCCAGCCTTCTGGTCACGCGAGGCGTCAACAAGTCTCTTTGAAAGATCTTTAAAAAGAGATCTCGCACTTAGACCCCATGGTCCCAACGTTTCAACTCCAAACGGCTCAAATATATAATCCCCTACTAGATTTATGTATTTGCGCCTTTTGAGAGTCTCCGCTGAAGCAGCAGCAGCGCCCGCACAACCGGCTGTGCTAGGAAGATGAGATGGCGCAAGGGTGTCGACACATGTTGCGTCCCACACCAAAGGCCTACCCAGCTTCCATGGCAGTAAAGACATACCATCGTCGCATGCCAAGCTCTGAGGTTCAAGATGGGCTGGAACGCCAGCGGTGACAAGAGCCCGACGAAGTATGTCATTGAGGTTGGCGTGTCGTGAAATACGACCTGCGCTCCTGCTACATGACAGACCATGGTGACCAAGGCTGTCGACAGCCTCTGCACAGTGACAGCGATGTGGAGAAACACATGGCGCACCTAAACGAAGGCAAGAAGCAATGCGGAAGGTCGTATCGTCCAACATGGTACCTATGTTGGACGATGGCAGTGCCTGAAGCCAAAGCCCTGACTCCCACTCTCCCACAGCCAGCAAACAGGCACGCTCTGCAGCATTGGACGACGTACTTAAGAGATTTTCTCGTACCACACTGCAAAGCGGCCCGTCTCACTGCCTCTGAGAAGATGGGATTCGGGGTAACTCGGTGCTTGGACAAGCCATTCTCCATGCATTCATGGCATCGGTCCTACACGGCACCTCAGAATTGACCAGTGTGGGTGCTAAAATTTTCCTGGTCAATTCTTCAGTGCTGTGGACCGAGGACAGGAATGCTGATAAGCTTACGTCAGTAATTTTGCCAACGCCAAGGCCGCCCAGGCGTACAGGCAAGGACGCCTGTAGCCACACTCGGTCGTTCAGGGCCAGATTTAGAATTTTGCTTAAAGTAATTTGTATAAGTTTGTCAATTTGGGCGAGTGCAGATGGGTTTTCCAAAAAGGGGAAGATCGAAGAGCGTGTGTAAATTAGGGACAAAAAGACAATACTTGATAATAGTAAAAGCCGAATGCATATTAATTTTGAGTAACCTGTCTGAAATATCACTAAAATTTTGATTTTTTTCTTGTATAAATGAATCGGAACCTTCGTCTAATATTGGGGACCCAAGGAGGCGAAGAGCTCTTTTTTCAACGTGAGTAATATTGGGAGCAAGATGTTGAAATTTTGAAAGTATCGGATTTGTCTAAGTTATCGTTAATGAAAATTTCGCATTTACTGGGATTAAGTTCTAGGCCAATGGATAAAAATTTCGACTTTAGAAGTGCCAGGTCTTGATAAACTGAGTCTACGTCACCTGCAAGGGTCCCGTCATCCAGGTACCAGATGTTAAATTTTGAATTTAGCTCTTTGATAATTGGGTGAATGGCCAAGCTAAAGAGAAGTGGTCCAAGGGGATCGCTTTGTTGACAGCCAACGGCGGATTCCAAAACATTTTCCTTATATATCAATTTTGAAGGGTGCCTGTAGCACTGCCAAAGAAAACTGAAAATTTCGGGTGTTTCTAATTTAGCTTGTGTCAGCAAGGTGTCCCTATTAACCGAGTTAAAGGCATTCTTTAAGTCTACCTTCAGGATAACCTCACCCTTATTACAGCCAAGGTATGTTGACAGGGCATGTATGGCAGCCTCGCAGCCCCCTCTGGAACCAAATCCTAGCTGTTGTGGCTGAAATTTACAAGAAATGGAGGTGTTATAATGGCGGCAGCAAATCTTGGCTGCCATATGCCTGAACTTACACCCAACGGCAATGGGACGAATGCCACCGTCTCGCTTCCTCAAGGCGCACAGATTTGCGCCATACAAAATATCGACGATGGCATCGTTCACATTGCCGAAGAGCATAAGATTAATTAAAGCCGTAAGCTCCTTCAAAAGCGCGTCGCCGGCCGACCCGGCGCTTGCACACACAAGATCCTTTAAATGCTGTGGTGTTAAGCCGTCGAAGCCACCAGCAGACCCACTTTGGAAGGAGCAAACGGCTGCAACCACGTCCTTGGCTGTAATACTGAGGCAATCTGAAACAGATTCAGGTGGGTCAGGAAAGGAAAGATTATCCCCTGGCGCTGGATGCTTGCTCTGGAGACTCGCGAGTGTGTCTGCAGAGCAAGGCGCCACCACATCGCTGCTAAATAGGAGTCTGGACGCTCCCCTGATGTCACCTTCCCTTAGTTTGGTTTCTACGTGGTGGTAGATAGTACTCTTACGGTATAGTTTGGGTGTATAGTTCAGTAATTTTGACGCCGAAACATTGCAGTTTTCTTTTATTTTGGTTGTTAGTGTTTTTTTTGATAGCCGATCATCTTGTGCGTGTAAAATTCTGTAAGGGAAAGTGAAAAGTTGCTCCCAAGCCGTCACTGAATTCTCCCGTACCACAAGGCCTATGCACTGTGCTAGATTCTGAGCCACTGAAGGCCTTTTGCCACGGGGAATTCGTTTGATAATCGGAACTGATTTTTTTAATTTACCCAAATATTGCCAAAAAGGAATTTCGCAGGAGACTATTTGCTCAGTGTGTATACTATTGTGTATTGATGTATTGGGGCCAGAAGGTACATTCTGGTGTTTATGGACTCCAGCAAGATGATTCCGAGCCACAAAATTATTTTACTAGATCTGGTCGTAGGGAGAAATTTCCAGACCTTTATCACCCTTGACGGTCTCTGGAGGGGGGTGATGTGGGCTCCCTAACCATAATTTTCGTTCATTCACACCATTTCTGTCAACACATACTATTTAAATCGCAAGTATTTATATTTATTTATTTATTTAATAAACATTACATACTACACAATTTAATAGTACTGGCTTGTCGCTCTTCTTTCTTGCTAGGTCACATATACGAACTTTTTACTAGCCGGCCGCGCAGCGGTCGAGACTGGCCAGTATAATCTATTGTGAAGAGATTTGAAAAAGCCTTGACACAGAACGCATGTTTCTCACCTACTAAAAACGCTGATATTTTTTCGACATTCTATCCTTAGTATCTATATCATATTCTGGTGCAGAGAGATTTCCAAGTGATTGTAAACCGAGTAAATACTACCCAGTGCTTATCTAAATATCTTCTACGCTACTCTTATCATCTCATAATCTTCTGAATATTGTGTGTATGTTGACGAGACATTAAAAACCAAGAAACCGTAAGTGATATATTTTTATTTACTTACCACTATACACAGCGGTACACCCGTTCCAACATACGCTACAAGCTAAACATTTAAATTTACGATCTCTGAATATAAATTTAGACATTCCGATTGCTTGCAATTATTACTCTTCTCCTTCGGGGGGTCCAACGAGTGGTGAGTACGTGACAACAGAAAATTGTAAAATTGTTATTCTAACCATGTTGAAGAACCCGTCTGGAATTACGAAAATTGTTTCGCAGATAAAAATATCTATTTTGTCAAAATTAGACGCGGAAATTTTATTTCGTGTAGTGCTTCATGGTAACAATTTTATTTCCCAAATGTTCACAAGATATGCTATTTGTTATGGATCTCAACTGTCTATTTTATTGGCCGGCTATGCGTGTTGTCCCTTGACTTGCATTTTGTGTTAATACGTGATGTAACATCACTTAGTACTACCATGTATTATTTGTATTTATGAGCCATTAGACAAAAATATTAGTTATTCTTGTCTATTACATTTGCATTTTCCAATAGGATATATACCACGTACCTTTATATATCCCGTAAATTGGATTAGCAGTTATGGTGTGTTTAAAGTAACAAACAAAAATCTGAGCCCCCCCACCACGACAAGGTGGAGATCCCACGGGGGTGGGCTTAGTACCAATAATTTATTTTGTCATATTGTATGTTTTTCTGTATGTGTACACTGAATTCCGTAACTACGTGATGATACGGCACAAAAAAAAAACATTCATAATGGATACATTACTCTCACGAAATGTGTTGTTTTACTTTTTATATTTTCTTTATAACGTGCGTATGTTTTAAGGAAAAAATATACGAAGAATAAAAAATCGTAATCCGTTCGCGAAGTATGATGATTACGACATCATTTTCTCGTCCATTATAGCAGTAAATGGTTATTTTTCACTTCGAAGATGAACCATTTGGATTTTCATAAATGTATAAAAATTCTAACATTCGGGCTACCACCACCAACGACGATTGGCCCTATCAACACTGAACACGCGCACACTGCGGACCGATGAGAAGATTGTTAAGCTGGAAGAAGAATTGAGCAAGTTGCGATGGGATATCATAGGCCTATCTCATGTCCGAAGACAAGGGGAGGACTCGATAGTTCTCAATTCCGGTAATTTGCTCTTCTACCGGGAGGGCGACCAACAGTCCCAAGGTGGTGTCGGGTTCATCGTCCACAAATCTCTTGTGACCAACGTGGTAAATATCGGGAGTGTGTCGAGCAGGGTACCGTATCTTATACTCAGAATATCTAAGCTGTATTCGCTGAAGGTCATACAGGTATACGCTCCGACCTCGACGCACCCCGATGAGGAGGTGGAAGCCATGTACGAGGCCATATCTCGGGCTATACATGGCTTCAAAACCCATTACACCGTGGTCATGGGAGATTTTAACGCGAAACTGGGCAAACGCGACGGTGGTGAGCTGAGCGCGACGGTGTGCGGCAATTTGGATATGGGCATCGGAATTCCCGGGGTCACTTGCTGGCTAGCTTTATGGAGAATGAAGGACTCTATATGATGAATTCCTTCTTCAAGAAGCGCGAACGCCGCATGTGGACCTGGGTAAGTCCAGACGGTGCCACCAAAAATGAGATTGACTTTATCATGTCGACGAAGAGGCACATATTCAATGATGTCTCCTTGATCAATTCGCTTAAAGTGGGGATTGATCGCCAAATGGTAAGAGGCACATTGAATATCTGTACAAGCCTCGAACGGTCGAGGTTGATAAAGTCCACGCTCCGACCGGCACCGGTTCATATCCAAAACCCCGAGAGCTTTCAGTTCAAACTCAAGAACCGTTTCGATTGCCTGGGCGAATGCGGAGATGTGAACGATGTACTTGTTCACATCTCCGCATTCGCCGTAACGGGTTAACTGAAGACGGAAGATGGCAGAATCGTATCGTCCAAGCCTGAGCTCTTGGAGGAGATCGAAAAATTCTATGGACAGCTATACACGACAACGTAACAACCCGCAAGTACTCCAGCGTCAGACCCTAGAGCTGGATTGACCCAACACTATACCGAAGATATCCCGGACGTCAGCGTGCACGAGATTAGTGTGGCTCTCAAACAGCTCAAAAACAACAAGGCGCCGGGTGATGACGGAATTACGAGCGAGCTTCTGAAGGCCAGCGGCACACCCGCTGTATAAGCCCTTCGGAAGCTATTTAATTCCGTCATTCTCGAGAGTAAAACGCCACAGGCGTGGCATAGAGGTGTGGTGGTGCTTTTCTTTAAGAAAGGGGATAAAACCCTCCTAAAGAACTACAGACCCATCACACTTCCGAGCCACGTCTACAAGCTGTTTTCGAGGGTCATCACGAATCGTTTCGAGAACAAGCTAGACGACTTCCAGCCTCCCAAACAAGCCGGTTTCCGTAAAGGCTATAGTACCGTAGACCACATACATACGCTGCGGCAGGTTATACAGAAGTCCGAGGAGTACAACCAGCCTCTATGCTTGGCGTTTGTGGACTATGAGAAAGCCTTCAATTCGATCGAAACCTGGGCGGTGCTACAGTCTCTCCAACGGTGCCGGATTGACTACCGATGTACCGAAGCGCTGAAGTGTTTGTATGAAAATACCACTATGTCAGTCCGCCTCCAGAACCAGAGTTCGAAACCTATTCAACTCCAGCGAGGGGTGAGACAGGGGGATATCAAATCCACGAAACTGTTTACCACTGCGCTGGAGGACTTTTTCAAGCTTTTGGACTGGAATGGACTCGGCATCAACATCAACGGCGAGTACATCACTCACCTTCGCTTCGCAGACGATATCGTAGTCATGGCTTAGACCATGGAAGACCTAGGCACAATGCTCGATGGTCTTTGTAGAGTCTCCCAACAAGTAGGTCTTAAGGTGAATATGAACAAGACTAAAATCATGTCGAAGGTCCATGTTGTACCTGCTCCTATTCAGGTTGGGAACTCTACGCTCGAAGTTGTCGACAAGTATATCTACCTGGGACAAGTAGTCCAATTAGGTAGGTCCAACTTCAAGAAGGAGGTCAATCGTCGAATCCAACTCGGTTGGGCAGCGTTCGGAAAGCTACGACATATCTTGGTATTCTCTCGTTTTCCATAAATTCCTTTGCACTAATATTGTTTGCCATAATCATCCCCGATCATAATATTAACTTGCACTATTATCATTTGTACTAATAACGTTTGCCTTAACAACTCAACAGTGATAACTTTTATTTGCCATAAAATGACTTTCTATAACAACATATATCATAATAATTAGTTTCCATAAGTAACACATCCCATAATCGACTCTTGACATAATCAAAATTTGATACAATTATGAAAATAATACATAATATTGTTAGGTCGAAATTATTAATTATCGTTAACACCCCGACTCAGTGCAATCCGACTCGGATAGGTTAGGTTAGAGTTCTCTTTTGACCCTTAACCCAAAAATAGGAGCCCTGCGAAGCAGGGCACCGTCAACTTAGTCCACATTCTTCACACTAGTTCAATAAACTGAAGTTGAATTAATTATCATTAACACCCCGACTCAGTGCAATCCGACTCGGATAGGTTAGGTTAAGTAAGGTTAGGGTTCTCTTTTGACACTTAACCCAAAAATAGGAGCCCTGCTAAGCAGGGCTCCGTCAACTTAGTCCACATTCTTCACACTAGTTTAATAAACTGAAGTTGAATTAATTATCTTTAACACCCCGACTCAGTGCAATCCGACTCGGATAGGTTTGGTTAGGGTTCTCTTTTGACCCTTAACCCAAAAATAGGAGCCCTGCGAAGCAGGGCTCCGTTAACTTAGTCCACATTCTTCACACTAGTTTAATAAACTGAAGTTGTTCAACTTCAGTTTATTCTCTATTTACTTAGATTTTTGAAAACGAAAATTATAGCAAATACATTTATGGATTTAAATTATTATGACACTTGATCGATTATGACCAATGAAATTAGTGAAAGTCATTTTATGTCATTTCACGATTATGACAACTGAAGCGTTATTTCTAATGAGATTATGGCAAATACCAGTATGGCAAATGAAATTATGGCATTTTAAACATTAGTAAACCACATATCTTCTCGTCCGATATCCCGCAGTGTCTCAAGACGAAAGTCTTTGACCAGTGTGTGTTGCCAGTGATGACTTACGGATCAGAGACGTGGTCGCTGGCTATAGGCCTTATCAGAAGGCTCAAGGTCACACAGAGGGCGATGGAGAGAGCTATGCTTGGAGTTTCCCTGCGAGATCGAATCAGAAATGAGGAGATCCGCAGTAGAAACCAAAGTCGGATAGCCAAGCTGAAGTGGCAGTGGGCAGGGAACATAGCTCGAAGAACCGATGGCCGTTGGGGCAGAAAGGTTCTGGAGTGGCGGCCACGTACCGGACGACGCAGCAGAGGTAGGCCCTCCGCAAGGTGGACCGACGATCTCGTCAAGATTTTGTTTTTGGATGGATGCGGGCGGCTCAAGACCGGCCTGTGTGGAGAACCTTGGGGGAGGCCTATGTCCAGCAGTGGACGTCGTTTGGCTGATATGATAATGATGATAAAAATTCAAAACGTATAGAATATTTTTACTCAACGCTTCAAAGTAAGCGAAAGAAAAAGCTAAGCGGTTTAGTGAATCAAACAATTGTCTCATGTCTCAGTTAAAATGTAGCTTTGAATAGGAAACCACTTCGTAAGCTTTTTTTAAATACCTCATTCATCTTCAATTTTCATTTACTTAATTACCACTCCCGCTATCGCCTACTAATCACAAGACAAAATTTCGTCACCTCCAATATTCCGAGTACTTGTTCTTAACCTTGAAAATATTATCCGAATAAATTTCATCCCAAGGCTGGAGTAGGCGACTCTCAAATCCTTTTTAGGTGGCTGTTGGCTATATTTTAGCTATAAATAAAATTGGTAGCAAATTATATCATCGTGTAAGTGTTATGTACATTTCGTGCGTAAAAGATTACAGACGTGATGCCCGAATTGTTGGTGTGACGTGGATGGTCGCAATTTTACATGGCTATTAAACCGAACGAACTCGCTTTTCTAGCTTTTTTCACAATAAAACGCTTCTGAATTTCTTTGGCTTTATTTTCAAAAGGCGCGAACTCGCCAGGAAAGTTTGTTTTGAGATATTTAGGACCTTGGTAGGGTTGCCACTTTCAATTTTTGTTCAATAGTATTTCAATATTACTTTTACTATATGAATATAAGTAGTGTATGGCAAATATAGTTCCCATAACCTCAACAAAGTTATCATATTTGTTTTGTAATGTTACCATACATATTTATTTTTGTTGATACTTTATTGTCTTGATTTTCTCTTGAGTGGTCGTCTAGTTTAAAAAGCAAAACGATAATATGTGAAAGTATAGATCATTATTTTAAAAGTACAATGTTAATTCTTGAGTAGTCTACTACTGCTTTGCTCAGTGAGTGAAAGCTACTAGTCCGCAATTAAATTTCCTTTCCCAATCTCTCGTCCTTTTTTAACGGGAAGAGTGGGAATGTAGAGCAAACACTTGAGCAGACTCAATAACAACTTTTAGGTTTTCAATAATATGAATCCTTAGAAGTCCCCATCCCTTCTACCACTCTTTGTTTATATAGCTGCGTGCCACCCCTACCTGCTCATGGTTGCGTATGGAGAAATGTTTCGATACTTTTCGTGTTCCGTGCAAACATGGAAATGTAACTCGCGCAGATCAATCAAAAGTTTTCATAACACTCCATCAATATTAGAGTTAGTATTTGCCTAGGTGACGTGCAATCGGCGTTGCTTAGCAAACAAATCTCTATGTAGCTTTTGGCGATGAAATATTATTTCAAAGAGCAATGGTAGAATGGTGTAAAAAGTGCGGTTTATTAAATAAATATAGGTTTTTGACATGTCTTAATAATGTAAAATTTTTGGTTTTGAAATGCGAAACTTCGGATGATACATAATTATAATATTACTGCAGCATAAAAAGTAAAAATTTTCGAGTGATACGATTGCTTGCTTGCTATAGTTATATGTATGCTTTTTAAATAAAATGAGATAGCTATATCATAAATGCTCGCATTCAGGTTTTCCTTTCAGTTCCTATCGAGAAAAAAGAAACAGAAGGAGAAGTAGCTTCTTGTTAATAACTAAAAAGGTAATCTTCAATTCTTGGAACATTCAGACAAAATTTTCCTCTGATCAAAGGTATATACTAATAATACATTAATGTCAAAACTCCTTTATTCTTCGCAAACCGAGAACTAGACGAACTAATTAAACCCGCGGCCCGAGATGTCTTCGGATTTACCATAAATCATAATAAAAGTGCACTTGAGGGATTCAGACAATTTATTTTCAGGTGAAAAGTTGAACCGAAATAAAATAAAAAAGTAAAAAGTTGGTGAATTTTGTCGGCACAAGAGGTTGTACTCGTAATAAAAGTCACCAGAACGTCTAATGGATAGTTATCACGGGAAACGTGAATTTTCCCGTTTTTCCTCAAGTACAAGTGACGTAAAATTACTGCTGTAAAATATTTATTCGTGCCTTGATTCAATTTTGTTACCATTGCTTTCTTTTCTGTGTCTGCTTTTACAAAATTGCAATAAAATTCTTACTTTAATATTTTGTTATCTACATCGTCCATCTAGTGTTGCCCGGTTGTACTTAATACATTTTTTGAGTCTACATTGGTATTTATTTATGGATTCTAACTTGATACCCTTTGCTTGTCAGTCTATTAATCTGTCCACTGAGCTATCGCTGCTCAAAAACACATTTATCATTCAAAATCATCACATCGTCACCTGCTCTATTTATACTGTCCCACTGCTGTGCAAAGGCCTCTTCTTACTATGATTCAGATCTATTCAATTCAAAATATTTGGTTACTAGCCGAAAGATATAATTACGTTATATTATTATACACCTAATTCAAAACACTCATATTATTAATGCATATAAAATTTGTCATCAATAGCGTCAATTTTAACAAGGCAATGTAGGTTTTTATGTATTAATTTCGCATGATGTGTGTTATTTGTGTTGTGTATTTAAGTAATTATGTAAACAATTTATTGGATCTAGAATGACGCTAAGAAACCAACTCATACATTTTCTTTTTAATTCGCAATCAACCAAGCAATAGTGAATTTCTCTAAATAGGTAAAATCTTAACAAATATTTGCTGAGAATTCTACGCAAATATTTATCATATTACTAGCTGACCCGGCAAACGTTGTTTTGCATTTTTTTTTTTTAAATAGATGTTGGCCGATTCTCATAGATACCGGATAAGCACAATTTTTTTTTATCAAAATCGGTCAAGCCGTTTCGGAGGAGTATGGCAACGAAAACTGTGACACGAGAATTTTATATATTATCATATTATTATGCAAGTATTTTTTGTTTGATAGGCAGGCAGTCTTATATAGAACAAGGAAATCTAAAAAGAAGTGCACGAGAATGTATTGTTTCGCGTATTAGGGGACTAATTGTTTATTATCTGAGCAATGTCATGAGATGCGTTAATCATGCACGCTGTATCAATTCATATTAATTAGAACACAGTAATAAAGCTGTACTTAGCATTAATTAACACAACAGGCAAACAATAATTATTATTAGCTGATGAAAATTGAATGTAAATGGTGTAGTATTATCTAGCAATTTAATTATAAAAATATAATAAATATTGTAAACTTAATAAATAAAAGGCTCCTATCCAAGAAAGACCATGTATTTATAAAAATAATCATGTTCCTTTGTACACAACACTGGTTTTACTTTTTAATTATAGCAGCAAACCTGTGGCGGAACTATTAGCAAGCCTATTCTACTGAATGAATAATGGGAAAAACCACTGATGTAAAATAACGCATTATTGCAATGTGGTCAAATGTTAATCCAGCCAAACCTCTTTATACCTACCTATATAGATCCAAATTTTATAGGTATTATACCTATCTATTCATAGCCAAGAAAATACTTTTATTCGCAGCCCCTATTTGGTATTCAGACGTTTATGAAACCCATTACGGCGATCATAAGGCTGAAAAATTCAGTCATTAAACGAAACTTAGGCTACTAATAACCAGTATGTGGCATTATGGCGATTAAACGGCTGGACAACTCCTGTTTTTAAATATTTTTGCGTGATTCCCAAGAAATTCATTTCTTGGTATATTAATAATAAATAATGACATCTACCAAAAGTCTGAACAAAAGACTTTTGAAATAATTTTTCATGTACGTAAAATAGAATCACGGTAAAAAAATCACAAAATCGAGGCAGAAAATAATCTTTCGTCTCACTGTTTGCAATATTTTGATCTTACGATCAATTTCATGCTGTCATATTTTTTTTGATAATATTGTAGGAAATTTAATGAACTAAAGAATTACCCTATTTATTTTCATATTATACGTGTATATTTTGTAAAATTAAATAAAATCTGCCAAACGTCTATGATTTTGACGCTCGGTAGATCCCATCAATATCAAACGCTTCAGCAATTTAAACCTTATTAGCATAAGCGGTGTACTGAGTGTCAGTTGCTAGTTTACGCCCCGCCTAGACCTCATCATTCGGCTATGAGCCCTGTGAGAGATAGGTCATGTCGCTTGCGTCTCCGCTGCACGAAATTTTACGTAAACCTGTTTGTTATTATAATACGCCGATTTGAGTTCGTAATTTCATGTTTTATGTTATAGACTGAATACTTTGAATCAAATAGGCTTTTCATGTAACTATGGGCACATATAATTAGGACCTAAGTTTATACTCTTGTTGCGTTTAATGTGTTATTGTTTCTGTGCTTATAAATATATAATTAGAAGAATAAAATATGGACAATTAGAGAAATGAAGTTCTACGAAGGATTTGTACAAGAAAGCGTCGTAATAAAATAGAAATTCATCCATGGCCAAGTGATTATGAAATATGTAACATTTTTACACAAATTATTTTCATAAGAGTCTTTTATGACTAACTATGTTACTTATATATTATCGATTATGCATAATATAATTATATAAATTATTCTCACAATACATAGCTGCCACAGTTTTAAATTTTTGAAAGAGTAATAACATAAAATCGAATCATTTTATGTACATATAATTCCGTATATTTCAAATTCATTAGCTTGTCAGAGCGCCTGGAGCGCTAAGATACCGCCACGGCGAACAATAATGATGACAGCGCTAATATGGCGCTCCGCAATCCGCACACAAGCGGTAACGAATGTTGTATTATTGTGTTTTGAACATAAACCTTTTTAGGTACATCGGGTAAAACTTTGATTATTCATAAACTATTAGGTATGTCTCAGTACATCTAATATCTTTTTAATTTCTAAAATCAATCATTTATATTTGGGTTTATTATTTGCCGTGTGGTTGATTGCCGTGTGGTTGACGGCATAGAATACAAGTGTCACCACCCCCTATCTTCCCGTGGGTGTCGTAAGAGGTGACTAAGGGATAACACGATGCAAATACCATCATTGAGTAGAGACGGAAAACTCGACATCAAACCCTATACGACTGCCTCATTGGTCTCGCGGCATAAATGTACGCGTGGGATCGGGAGGTCCCGGGTTCGATTCCTGGGTCGGGCAGTGTTATTGGGTTTTTCTGTCACGAAATTCTCAGTAGCAGCGCGGAGTCTGGAAATGTGCCCGGTACGGCAATAAGCTCGACCCTTATTACGTGGGACTAAAGTATATCTGGCGAAAAGTGGGTGTAGAAATACACCTCTGCCTACCCCTTCGGGGATAAAAGGCGTGACGATATGTATGTATTACCAAATTCAGGGGCAACGCCACGTTACACGCAAACAAAAGTGTTTATTTGCTGTGTGGAGTGGCGAAAGTATACCACTAAAAATAGAAATTATAGAAAGAGATGATGTTTTCTGGGAGAAGCTTGTGGCGTTTTATATGAATTGGCAGTTGCCTGAAATTGTTGATTCTCGTCAAGCTCAAGGGATGGCATTGCGAGATCACGGAGAGGAAAATGTTTCATCAGTGCTTGAAATTTCTACAATACCAAGCCGTAAAAGGAAAGTAAATGAAACTGTGCCTCGTGAACAACAGCAAATAATAAGTATTGAAGCCTTATCACCTCACATACTGCCTTTAACTTTCGATGAGAATAAAGAAAACCTGCCGGGTTGTAGCAGACAGCTAACTTTTGATGAGCTGTAAACTCTGTATTTCGTTGATAAATTATAAATTAATATAAATAAATATCTTTTAATATTTATTACCTTTGAAACAACACATATTTGAAGCGAAAGAAATCTTTTATATTTTTCCATACAAACATGTATGACGAGAGCTAACGAAAAAGCAGTAACTCAAATTCTAATTCTATAACTTTCTAAGCAAAATAGCTGTGTCTCATGAATAAGGTATATCCACATATATTTTTGATGTTTCATCTATTTTGAAATATAATAATGGGTTGGGTTTCGAAACGAGTCGCCTGAATTTGAGGGTATTGGTAGTGTCCCCTACACTACCAATACCCTTGGCTTAAGGTAGTTCGTTTTAATTCCCTAAAAGTAATTTTGGCTGCCGGAGTTGCGTCTAAATATTTTTAAACAATTTCCAAAATTTCATAAATACTTCGGCAATTATGCAAAACGGAACATAGTTTTTATACTTTAGTACAGTTTTGCAAATGTAATTTTTAGGTTTTATGTGAAAAACGTGAAACGAAACGCAAAACTGCCATCTTGGAATGATCATATTGACAGCTAATGTCAAATTTGTGCGTCATTGCTTTCGAGTGCCTTGGGTTAGGTGCGACTGTAATAAGTAAATAAATAGGTTATGTTAGGTTCTCTTTTGACCCTTAATCCGAAAAAGGAGCCCTTCGCAGGGCTCCGACAACCTTAGTTTATTAAACTAGTGTGATTAATGTGGAAGTTGCCAGTGCCATACACACCGATGTTTGGAGATTTTTTTTCAGAGGAAACCAAGTATTTCCGGCAAGTGAAAATTGTGAGGGGGGTTTCAAGACCTCCCCTGCTCCCTCTCCAATCACTCACAACCCCTAAAATCGGCGACGTATTTCGAAACCTTTGCCATAATAATTATAACAATAAACATCCATAAATAAATAAAAGAAATCAACTTTTACTAAACTTCAATTATCTCGTAACTCGCTTTAGTTGAGATACGGCTTTTGCGCTTAGTAGAGCAGTATTGTATTTTTTAGGGTACCGTAGCCAAACATTGTAAAAACGGAACCCTTATAGATTCGCAATGTCTGTCTGTCTGTCCGCCCGTATGTTACAGCCAATTTATTGCAAAACAGATTTGAAAACTGGCAGGAATGGATACAAAATACAAAAACACAACAAACATAATAATGGCCTCTCCATACATGGAACTGACTTAATTATTTTTATCATCTTACGGCACGTAGGTATTTACCTTCTTTCGTCAACATTTAATACCTATAACGTCTAATGTTTTGCTCATGGCTGCACTGAGAAAAAAATTGCGCTATGCCTATGTTGTACAAACAGATTGATGTATGTAATATAAATTTTAATATTAGTATCTCAATTCAATATGCTAAAACGTTTTGCTTGCGATTTTGAAATATTGGAATACGGATGTCGCCAGAATACGGCCGCAGAATACGGCACGCGACGAGAATGAAGGGGGCGCCCCGCAGTAGACGGAGCTAAGCTCCCTTCACCTCCCCTGCTTCACCCCCTCATTTACCAAAACAGTCGCTTAGGACAGCGCCTTAAGTTTCCTTGTTTTTAAGTTTCCTTGTGTTCATATTATTAATTTAAAAGAAACGTTTTCTTACCCCTTTATTCAATACTTCCAAACATATTTCATGTTACCGTCCATGTCCGACGGACAATATTATTGAAAATTAATTAAGTAATTTGCGGTGCCTATACCTACATATTTTATATTCTAGTGTTAATTAGTCGAATTCTAGTGTTATAATTACGCTTGCCATCAGGTGTACGCAGCCAACCTTTGTTACAAAGTTATTTTTTTATATAAATGCTGCCCTTACAATAAATAAACTCTATCACTAAGCTTTCACGGCACGATTTTGAAAACAAATTAAATCTAATACTAACTAATGATAATTTAATTCTGTGTGGATCTAAACAAAGTTGAGGAAATCATAGTTCAATTTTTCCGTAAGTACGTAAGGGACAAGCAAAAGTTTCAATTCCAGCTATTACGGCTTCCGAACAAAACCGGAGCCCTCGCCTTGAACAGACTAACCCAGAATTTACGGTGATTCTGTTGTACAAGTACAAGTATGCGGTTTCGTATTATAGTACGCTATTTATTTGTACACAACTTGCTACTGAAGTTACAGTTATATTATTTAGCTTTATGGGGATTTGGTCATGTTGTATATTATTGTATTCAATGTATGCCTACCTACCGAAACAAATTTTCATACTTTGTAAGAACTGTTATGATGTTCTTTCTCGAAAAGCTCTCGTGAATCACGTACATATATTGCGCCCTGTTTGTCCACACACACACTCGGACCGCAAAACACTAAGCATCATATAAAATCTACGTTTATTGTTAGTTTTTCTTATAAGTTATTTTTGAAACAAAAGTCTACAGATTTATGAGGCTGTATTGGATTAAAACGTTGATTAATTGTTGAACTAAAGCGTACGCAGCATTTTTATGTTCATGATTAAGTACCAAAGTTTGGTCGTAACGATTATAAGAGTAAATTCATGGTACAAAGTGTTTTTGCTTACTCATAAGAGCTGTTACAAATGGATCACTTTTTTCTCGTAGATTATCTCTGTGTACGTGACTATTTTGTTAGTTCAGTGGCTTAAATGTAAACACGGCTACCAGATGTTGGTTGCAAGGGAAAATGTTTTATAGATCTTATTTTTGTTCGAGATATCTGATTAAAATTGCAAAAGAAAATCAATGTAAGCAGTACATGAGACAAGGTAGTTTTACGTGTTAATACATGGCTTTTATTCTCAGTATACATACATGTGACTTAGTGTCATATTCGACGCCCTTCATGTATAGTATATATTTTATTTCGAATTATTTATATTTATTTTCATAATATTAGCCATTGTAACGTATGTCCGGTACTTACCGCGTTGCGTCACAGTACCGCCCATACGCTCGGCCAATCAGAGAAAGCCATCGTCCGCACTCGCAAAGCCTGACCAAATATGGTCATAAACGGACTCTCAGCCTGATGGAGGGCCCGGTATATAAAGGGGCCGACAGAGAGGCCGGCACCGCTACTCTAACGTCGCTTCTACTATAACTAAGCGTACCTACTGACCCTACGTCGTATTTACGTGTACCCTGGTCCCAGCTACGGGTAAGCACTACATTTACTGCGTTAGCGTACTGCCCATCTCTCTACCTGCTAGCTGAGGCCGGCTGACGCCGCCTGCCTGACTCTATTGGTTGTGGCTCTCCTAATGCTGCTTTCCTTCAGGTTCCAGGTTCACCTTAAGACTTCGGCTACGCTCCTAGACCGCTACACTTCCTGCATCGCCTTCGGCGTCACTTCTGCCGAAGAGTCTGGCCTGCCCTGCTCCTCGTACTTGCACCGCCGGCGTCTGCCCGCTGAACCAACGGCCTGCGAGGATCTACCGCTACGCGCAGCCTTCGAGCAGCCTGCCTACACACTACCGGAGGGAACAGCGTGGGAGACTGCAGCCCTTAGTGTTCAGGCTATCGTCGGTCATACTCGTGGCAAGGGAAGTGAGACGATACTCTGCAATAAACGCATCTTAAACCTCTACTGCGTTTTTACTACCAGAACCCGTTACAGTGGCGCCCAACGTGGGGCCGACCACCGAGCTAATCTACCAGTCGGGTTGCTCAAGTTTAGGAACCATTTCAGTGCGGAATGGTCAGTATACACAACAAACTTTAACCCATTAGCAGTTCTAACAGCCCTCGAATATTGGCGCTGTTATTTAGATAACGGGTTAAAGTTTGTTGTGTATACTGACCATTCCGCACTGAAATGGTTCCTAAACTTGAGCAACCCGACTGGTAGATTAGCTCGGTGGTCGGTTCGTCTGTCAGCCTTCAACTTCGAAATAAAGCATCGGCGCGGTGCGGATAATATTATAGCCGATGCGTTATCACGATCCCTACCTGTAAATATAATTAACGCGAATAATAATAACGTGAATGACCCTAATGTTAACACTGATCAATGGTATTCAGCCACCTACAATGGTTGTTTGTCTTCGCCTAATGACTATCCAGACTATTCTATTAAAAATAATAAATTATATCGTTTGATTAAATATAGGTGTATGCTACGTAAGGAGTTCGAATGGAAAGAAGTACTACCTTCTTCTGATCGAAATAATGCCATATTAGAGAACCATGCCGAACCCACTTCGGGGCATTTCGGTATATTTAAAACTTACAAGCGCTTAGCTCTGCGTTACTATTGGCCCAAAATGCGCGATGACGTAGTTAAGTTCATAAATTTTTGCGACACTTGTATCGCGCACAAACATCAGAACCACGCACCATTGGGAACCATGGGACGACCCAAAGTGTGTTCACGACCCTTCCAAACCATTAGTGTAGATTTGGTGGGGCCACTACCCGTCACAAGAAAACAAAACGCCTACATCTTCGTAGTAACTTGTTGTTTTAGTAAATACTGTCTACTTTTTCCTATCAGGCGTGCAACTGCTGAAATAATAACTAATATTTTGGAAGAAAAAATATTTTTAGTTCATGGTATACCATCTACAATTATATTGGACAATGGTAAACAGTTTGTCAGTGCTACTTTAAAAGCTATGTTGCGCAAGTACAAAATCCCTAATCTTCATTATACTCCTAAATATTCCCCACATGTCAATACGGTCGAACGCTATAATAAAACCATTGGTTCTACCTTAGCGGCGTTTGTAGGAAATGACCAGAGATTATGGGACACTCTCGTACCTAAGGTGCAGTTTGCATTAAATACTGCAGTTAATGAAGTCACGGGCTATACACCTAGTTTTTTAGTCTATGGACGTGAACTAGTTCCATGCGGCTCACACTATGTCGACACAGACGCTGATGATATAGTATACATACCTAGGGACGATTACGCAGAAAACATAGGTCACTTATCAGGCATATTTGACAAAGTTCAGGCACTCCTCATTCAAGCTCATGCTAGGAATTCCCAAACGTATAATTTACGCCGTAAACCAGCTGAGTTTAATGTGGGAGACACTGTGTGGAAACGGACTTTTTATCAGAGCGACAAGGATAAGTCCTTCTGTAAGAAACTAGCCCCTAAATTCGTGAAGTGCACAGTGATTAATAAAAAGTCGCCTCTCGTTTACGAGTTGTCGGACGCGTCTGGAAATTCTATTGGGTTTTGGCACATTAAGGACCTAAAACTTATACACTATGGTGCCTAACTATTTTTTACAAACCGTAGAAGACTTTCCCTTCCTTCTCTCCATATGCCGTCTTAGCTTGGACAGTAGCGGACTCATAGACCTAACGCAGCTAGTCGGATTTTCCTTGTTAGCCACGTAAAATCCTCTCCTAAGGCGGGCGGTTAGTTAGTTAGTTAGTTAGTTGGACAGGTGTTTTCCGCACTTAGCCACTTAGTTGGGCCATTGTGCGTTAGCAGGGACACGGTTGTCGCCTGCTACTCATACCATGCAAGCTCCTTCCAGAAGGCCATGAGTTGACCAGTGTTGCGTATGGCTTCACTCATGGTTCTGGGGTTGTTCAGGAACCTCGTCCGTTGGTCGCTCACGCTGGTACAATGTAGGATCACATGAGCGGGTGTTTCTTCGGTCTCCATGCAGCCCCTACATAGAGGGCTGTCCGTGACGCCGATGTTGTAGAGATGCTTGTTTAGTGGACAGTGGCCGGTTATTAAGGCGGGCGGTATTGTAACGTATGTCCGGTACTTACCGCGTTGCGTCACAGTACCGCCCATACGCTCGGCCAATCAGAGAAAGCCATCGTCCGCACTCGCAAAGCCTGACCAAATATGGTCATAAACGGACTCTCAGCCTGATGGAGGGCCCGGTATATAAAGGGGCCGACAGAGAGGCCGGCACCGCTACTCTAACGTCGCTTCTACTATAACTAAGCGTACCTACTGACCCTACGTCGTATTTACGTGTACCCTGGTCCCAGCTACGGGTAAGCACTACATTTACTGCGTTAGCGTACTGCCCATCTCTCTACCTGCTAGCTGAGGCCGGCTGACGCCGCCTGCCTGACTCTATTGGTTGTGGCTCTCCTAATGCTGCTTTCCTTCAGGTTCCAGGTTCACCTTAAGACTTCGGCTACGCTCCTAGACCGCTACACTTCCTGCATCGCCTTCGGCGTCATTTCTGCCGAAGAGTCTGGCCTGCCCTGCTCCTCGTACTTGCACCGCCGGCGTCTGCCCGCTGAACCAACGGCCTGCGAGGATCTACCGCTACGCGCAGCCTTCGAGCAGCCTGCCTACACACTACCGGAGGGAACAGCGTGGGAGACTGCAGCCCTTAGTGTTCAGGCCAGTGTCGTGTTGTTGGTCGGTCATACTCGTGGCAAGGGAAGTGAGACGATACTCTGCAATAAACGCATCTAAAACCTCTACTGCGTTTTTACTACCAGAACCCGTTACACCATAATATTAAAGAAGCATCAGATAATTCCTAGTCCGTAATTATATTTTTACGATTTAAAGTTGTCTAAGTAAGTAGAGTAGAGCAATTCAACCGGGACTTAAACCCATGACTTTTTAATCGTTAGTCCTATATCAAAATTTACCATTAATCTACCTTTACCATTACGTCATAAACACAATCGATATCCACTTATAGGGAATTCCGAACTGTCTTGTTTGTAATTCTACATAGTTCGCTTTAATGTTGCAGCTTGGTTCTATAGTGGTCTATCCAAACTTAGCAATATTGGGACTTAGTACAGTAAAGTTTGTCATCGATGTTACTTATGAAACCAATAACACTGATCATTACCAAACACGAACAATGCAGTAGCTTTATTCTTGTTTGTACCAAAAATTTGGTGAGATTGAACGTATAAAGCGCTTATGTTTGTATTGTACCATGAATACCATTGAAAAATAAGACCACCTTCAAAGTTCAGAGTAAAATTATATATAATAGCTAAATGCTATTATACATTTTGAGCATTTATCATGTACCGTACACTATATAGGAATAAACTGGAAACCATAACGCATAACTTGAAAACGCGTCCTTTCTATATCCGGTTTGTTTTTAAGACTTTGCGGCAGACTATTATTAGCATTATTTAAGGAGCTTTTGCTGGGCTTGTCAACACTTGGAATAAGACCAAGAAAAACATTGTTGGTAGAGTGACGACACACTTTGTCGAAATCGTGAGTTTAACACTTTTAGACACTTGGTGGATAATTATTACTGTGGGTTTTATTTTATCACGATTAGGTACCTATGAACACAAGTATAATTTGCTCGTCACCGACCATGGCAGATATAAAAGAAGGCACTCGTTGCACTGACATTAATATTGGTTATATATGTATATTTAAAAATAGGGAAGGAGTATAAGTAGGTAAGACTAAAACTAACAAAACAATTCGTTGAAGGTCCTATCTATATCTGACACTACTTCCGTGCTTCCGTGAAGTCAGTCCTTTTCATTTCGAAACCAACAAGGCTCACTTTCGTTTAAATCGTAGTCCGTGTTGCTTCTAATTTTGCCTTGTAAGATAATGTCACCGCACTTCTGATTTTCCGTCTCTGTGTAAAGCTAAATACAAGACATCTAGTTAGCTTTACACTGGAGGAAGTGTAATTCGTACTAGATTGCTTCTAATTATTGCGAGCTTGTTTACTCGTCTATTATTAAGAGTGTCCTTAGCGAAGAATAATCACAGGCTTGTCTAAGGTTTATGCGAAATACTTTATCTTTATTTTTCTTTAAAAAAATATGAAAATTTACTCAAAATGAAACCTGTATCACGGGAATACCTAGACCTGAAACAATATTTTCTGGATCACACAGAGCGTTGTATCGAGTTGAAATAGAACTCACAGTACCTGGCGTATGGTGTTCAATGGGCGGCCGCTTAAACCAGTACGCTATTCGCAAAGTCATAATATTACATGTTGAAATTTTTATCGCGATTTATTAAATTCCTGGTAAGACTACAGCATTTATCCGTGACTTCGTTTCCTGTTAAGTAGCCGAAACATCTCGTAATACATAGTAGCAATGTAGATAATTCAAGTTTATTTTTTGGTATTATATTACTTAATGTAAAACTAAATTAAAACCTAGATTTAGTCATGATTAATAAACTGTTATTTATGAAATCTATTCAAATTCAGCTGTTTATTCATTCAAATTTAAAGTTTCTAAATCGTTAGTAATTTTCTCGAAATCTTTCACTTTGAATACATTAGTTTGTTAACGAACTCTTCAAAAGTTGCTTACATAGTAGAAATACAATATTTTTGAAAATACTTTAATGATAGGAGTAGTTGTCTTCAAATTACTTACTTATCAGATAAACTTTAAAATTATGAAAATTAACTTGCCAATTTGAAAACTTATAAAAAAGAGAAAAATAACCGTAGGTACATTGAGTAAAAATATCACTCACAATTTAAAATACAACTAGGACTTGATACATTACCTTCTACATGATTTAATTTACTGAAAATTGCTTTTGTTCCCTAGAGAGATATAAGGTATAGCAAGCTCACATTTTTCATCTTTTCTTCATCAGTGGGATGACTTTCCTTATTTATCTTGATGCGATTTTCCGTAGTACATCATTAGCTACAGGCTTTTTGAACCAGTAAGTTGCACTCAGTAACTAGCTATATAATCAGGTCGTAGCTCTCATAGTGTGTAATAGGTCGGTAAGGTTCAGTAAGATATAGCAACATTGGCAGAGGTTACTACTTAACTAAGTGACCGCTTGTTTTGGCGTTTACATCAGTACAGCGCCGTTACTGATATTTAAGAGGCTAGCGGCGTAAACGCTTGCGTCACAACGTAGGTCAAATAGATTTCTACACCGTGCGTACCACAGGTGTAACAAAGCACTAAAAATCGTTAATGTAAGCACGTTACCTACTATCTTTCTTAGCTTATTATGTTGGCAAGACTTAATTGTTTGCTAGCTTCACTCTTATGTTTTGTTCTTTTTTTTTATCAATATTAAGAAACGAGAAAGAGTCAAGGTTAGATGTCAACACTGTGCTTATGTTAGAATAAGTGTGACATTCAAGGACCTCTTTTTTTTTTGTGGAATATCCCTTCGGATCTCCGACTCTTGGGGGAAATGATAGCCGGAGTATGTGGTGTTTCCACTAAAAACCACCTCGACTTTCTCATGTACCCGTGTGTCGGAGGGTAGGGTATCGCCGAAGCATTCGTCGCTACCCTGCGACGGGTATTGGCCCGCCAGATGGTCAGGCGGGCCCCGAACAAAACCCCCTTGGCGGCGGATTAAGTTGTTGGGATCCGCCGCCAAAACACCCAGCGGCCGCAGAGGATAGGGAGGAAGGCAACGCAACACCGCATCTCCTCTTCCTCTGCGATTCCACCGCGACGCATTGAATGGTGCGCCCCCATTTGGTCACGGGAGATAGGGCGGGCGGCAACGCAACACCGAAACGCCTCTCCTCCCGCGACCGCACCCGACTGCCAGAGACAGACAGTACTGACCCGCACCGTTAGACGCACCCTGCGCAGGGCCCTCTAAGCCCACGCGGAGCGTCCTCTCCCAGGATCTCTCTTAGCTTCACCGCGGGTAACCAATCCACAGTTACTGAGCCCCCCCCAACACGACAAGGTGGAGATCCCACAGGGGGGAGTCAAGGACCTCTAGTACATAATCCGGATCCGTATATAATCCGGCTAAATACAAAGGTTAATGGCTGGTTGGTTACTTGTTATATTTTGTAGCACTGGAACTTTTATACCTTATATTTTTGTTATTGTCGTCAATCTCGTCAATATAAATTTGTAGATTTTTGTAATTTTTTTGTTTTATGGTGGTGGCGAGTTTGAAATACGTTTATAGTGTAATGTGTGTTCAGTAATTTTATTAAGAAATACAGTTAGGACATGTATGTCACAATTTTAATTAGATATTGGTGGTATATATGGCAAGGTATATCAATGGAATTATTTTCAACTTTAAACTTACAAAATCAGCAAAATTTTGCTCTTTGACAGCTCAATAAGACAAACCAAACCCCTTGAAGCGATTTTTCAATACTTTTAATGGTAGAGGATTTTTTATCTAATTATTAAACGTTTAAAAAAATAAGAAAATAATATAATAAATGATTTCTATTCGTTTTTTTATCGACAAATCATTAATTCTAGTTATTTAATATAAATCGTCTACAAAACGAGGTGAAATATAGTGTAAACAATGGATTTCACTGCTCTAAATGCTAGTGAGTTGCGTATCTACATTTGCCATCGCATTTTCTACTAGCGTCTTTCAAAATTGTGGCTCATGGTACCATTTTGTAAGGTTACAACAGAAAACGTAACATTGCTATCGGGTAGATTTCATTCGTCTGTTTACATCTCGTAATCTACAGTGCTTGTGGTACGGCATTTAGTTCATTGAGTAACCGCTTGCAGCGCTGTTCAAGTTTTCATACAAATAATACGACGCTTGCGATTAGCGGCCGGTAAACTGGTGGTAGAGGTACAGATCACTACAGTGCCTCGGAGGACTCGTAAGGCCGACTTCCTCCGTGCTAACCCGGACAAAAATTAGGCCATACACAGACAAGAAAAATAATCAGGCTTCTCGTATTTTTGAGAACATCATGCATAATTTTTAATTAACATTGTTTCGCACTAAATCATAATAATAAAGTGCATTAAACAAATACATTGACAATGATCATCCCGGTACAGCATGAAAAATATACATAGTAGGTGCTTTCAAAATATTGGATATCTCTACTGCACCGTGAAGTAACTAAAACTAATGCTACTGCTGCTCTTTATAATTTAAACTATAAGCAGGCCTATATTTTGGTGGAAATCTTAGTCACAGGCATATTCTCCGCCTCTTGAGGCAGCAGAAGGGGCGTGTGTGGCACTTTCACTTGTAAACGTTCAAGGTCCTTACGGAACCCGACCCCGGTAATGGACACTAAATTATAACATTTTTAGTTGGCATCATTTCAGGGAAACTTTTTGTCGTAGACACGTGTCAAGCATAAATATACATATTATTATGATTTGCCATGTTTGGTGGTCAATTTGTTCGTCGTTATGTTCATAAAGCTTTGTGTTATACTTATTGCTGACATCCAAATGTTATTACAGTATTGCAGACTTTTTAAATGACTCATTTTAAAATTAACTATCGGCAGATTATTAGATACTTTTCTGACATAGTAACCAAATTTTTGATTTTGTATTTTACTTGTTTTGACATTTGATTTTTGACATTTATTTGTACTTCATTTGCGACATTGATGATGATGACTTTATAATTGTGACTTTGATAAGATTTAATTTATGACATTGTTCTATATTACAACTCTGACATGATCTATACTAATGCTTTTATTATATAATTACTTGACATAATGCAAACTTGATTTTTATAACAAATTATTTTTTTGTTATTGACATTAATATTTGTATGCCTATTAAGGCAAAACATGATGATTCTTTATAACTAAGAACACCTGTACACAACACATGTTTAAACAAATAAATATTATTATTATTATTGGTTTTCTTTTCTTTTTCTCAGCTTTAGCTGGTTTTAACTACATCTACGGGTAAACACCAAGTAAATGCAGTGTGTAATGAGTAGAGATTATGGTGCAACGATTTGTGGTGTGTCATTTTCGTCAAGTGACATGAATTTGCGAACAATCCTACAAGTATTTAAGATGGCAGCTTTCTGTATATGTATGTAAAGACTGTCTTTGAGATCTATTAACTTTAAGCTATGGTGGAGATATTATTATTATTATTATTATTATTATTGTTAAAGATCATTTTGATTACCTGTTATGTCAGCAAAGCAGCTATTTACGCAAGCCATTGATATATTTTATATATCTCTCTATTTGTAACATAACACATTTTACTTGAATCGCTTACAATCTAGCTGAAATAAAAGTGTATATTTCTTCACAGAAAGGCTAGTGCTGCCTGCCATTCCATTCGATAAACACACGTCCCTGAATCGCTATGATAACGCCCTAAAGAAGAGAACATTATATCTGTGCTCGTATATTGCAGACTTTGGCGTACGGTTTGCCCTCGTTTCATAAGCTGTGGCTTTAGGATAATGCATGTTATGGCTTTTTATATATATTTCTATGTATTGTGCGGTTAGTAATGTCTTTGTAAAACATTAAATTTATATGTATTGCTAAGAATAGTCGTTTATAGGCAGGGTATTTGTTGCAAATATGGTCTATGGTTGCAAATAAATATTAAGATTAATTGCACGAATGGCTTAATGATTTAAGCGGACGTTTCGCTGCTGCGAGTGTTGGGTCTGTCTGGGTGTACCTACATTGTGACCCTTGATTACATTTTTAAAGTCTCTAAAGCTCTTAACCTTTAATTTACCTGGTAGGTCCCTGGGACTCCATTGAAAACTTTCAGCCTTAATAAAACCGTTAGTTTTTGGAATAACAAGTGCGTTCCAGTACACTGTAAAGGTACGGACGTGCCAGACACGGGGCAGAGCGGAAGTCGATGTGCACGGCTTTGATCGGTAAGTATCTAGTGGAGTCCATGGGACTCCACCAGAGTATTAATGTTATATAGTTTTGATGTTTTTACGGTACTGTTATTATGCATGTTTTTCTGTTTTCAGTTGATATAATGGCATCTAGTAGTACCAATAATGTCATCAAGGGATGAAGGTGCTGAGTCTGTGTTGGACAAATGGCTCGAACAGTTGAGAGACGCTGACGCGGATGATGAGGATCAACAAAATATAGTCTTGAATCAGCCAAGAAGACTAGAACCTGATGAGGTAGTGTCTGAATCCAAAAATAATTGTTAGCTTTCCGACCACAACTCACTCTCGACTCGTTTCAGATTGTTCAGCGAAAGACTGCGTATATTTTCATTATTTATTTTTAGCACGTGTGCCTTAGCTGTACAAAAAAAGAGTAAATGACTATGTCACCAACCGGTCATGCAACTTTTAATTTTTTTTGTCAAACCATGTTAGATTTTTTTTATTTTTTCATAAATTGATTATGTTATTGTTTCTTTAAATAATATTTTATAAACATGTTTTGTTTTTTAAATTTAGAGACTTAAAGTTCGGTCTCGGAATTTTGTGATAAAAATTACCATATCTCAGATGTTCTTCAATGAAATGTGATTCCATAATTTTAAGTGAAAACCTATCTCATTGTAAAACTTAATAAATAAGTTACAAGTCGAACTAGAGTTTTCTTTTTTAATTTTTTTTTATTTCATATTAAATTTACGATTACATATCCGAGAGTCTTGGGGACTTCACCGGGTAAATTGTGTATGTATGAAGTCACCGGGTAAATCAAGGGTTAAAAACAGATTTACATGTCATCGGTTTATACTACGTGAAAGTAATAATAGATCCTATTTCTTTTCACTTGGAACGCATTATCGACTTAAGTTCACGACTTCGTGGAACGTAGGAACTTGCCTGTCAAAATTCGAGGAAATTCTCTGTAATAATAATTATGCTGTTACTGAAGAAAATTATATCAAAATATAGGATATCCTTTTATTTATAGCATATTAACATTTGGCCGGGTTCAAGTACTGCCTAAAGTTTGGTTATATTTATCGATAACAGAATTACTTACTTATATTAATTTATTACATTACAGTTATGACCTATATGTACATTTATAATGAATTCACAAGTTCAAACTGCGTGTTTTCTATTTTAATCAAATAATATTAATAAATAATATGTTTTTATGTCATGAGTGGCAAACGAGCAGACGGATCACCTGATGGTAAGCAATTACCATCGCCAATGGACACAAGCAACACCAGAGGAGTCACAAGTGCGTTGCCGCCCTTTGGGTTGAGAAAAGGGATCGGAGGAGGAGTGGGATGAGGCCTCCGGCACTCTTACTCACCGAAACAAACGTAACAATATAAGAACAGTTACTTTACGTCGATTTTCTGTGAGAGGGTAGTACTTCCCCGGTAGAGCCAGCCCATTCATGCTGAAATCAGCAGCGCTCTAGTACATTTAATAATAAAAGGTAATTGGACCGCTTCTGACCCCCTTTGCGAACAGTGGCGGACATTAACCAAAATAGTTTTAAACAAAGGGGAATAATCTTTCATTGCATATAATTGTTTGATTAAAAATCGTCGAAGAAAAATGCACAGGATCCTTTAAAAAGCTTAAAGAAAAAGCTTTGATACTATATATATATATATATATATATATATATATATATATATATATATAGTATCAAAGCTTTTTCTTTCATCTTATAAAGGCATAAAAATAATATCGAAATGAGCTAATGTTTAGAGATATGTTATACGCTGTCTCTTTTGCACATTGAACAGGTTTTTTTCCCACATTTACTAGCTGCGCCCATATCGCTAGCATTGTTTATTATCTGTCTTGGGCCATACGCCAGGAAGCAACAGACGCACCCACTGCCTTTTTAAATGATCTTATGATTGCTTTGGATCAAATTGAATAAAAAATATTTTAATGAATTAGCATTTTGTTTTTCTTACCTATATCAATTAATAAGCGGACGCCCGCGACTTCGTCGGCCTCATTCAGTGATCCCACGGGAATATCGGGTTAAAAAGTAGCCGATAACCTTTCTCATGAATGTGGCTATCACACACAAAAAGATTTTTTCAAATCGGATCAGTAGTTTCAGAGATAAAGAGTATGGATATATACATAGATAACAATTGAATTTTTTGAGATTCCCGTAGCTCACATTAATGCGACTAATGTCATAGTAAATTAGAGCCATAGATGAATACACTCTGCTATATTTCGTTTGTATTCGCCAAGGGTATGGTTTCCATACTAAGGTGCCCATTTAACTTTTATTTATTTCTCCCAACAAATACACGTAGTAGAATCAGGTTGTACAAAAATTATGGTAGGGAGATAGGAGCCTATATAAATATTACGTTAGAGAGCTTGCCTACACTACAGTAGCAATAAAACTGAATTTACTAGAACCAAGTGATGCCGGTTCTTAGAGTAACATAAAACGCGTTTGGTTTAAAACACTTTCATAAAAGGAAGGTACTCTACATTTTTCCTTTTGTATTTTTGTAAGTAAATGCCTGATATCGTATTTCTGTATTGATATTGAGTATTTAATTAACAGGCTGCTCTTTATAAGCGGAAATTTTCTTTTTCAGCGGTTTATCGGGGTCCCAGGTACCTGTAAAAACGAACCTTTATAAAATCGCTTTATTGTCAGACTTTTTTTTTGTTTAGATCTTTTCGCTTAAGAAGCATTTATAGATACCAAGGTGTAACAGAAAGACGTTGTCATGTCATTGTTGAATAGTTATGTAATAATTAGTAATCTAGTACCCGCAAGAAACGCCCTGCCTAGTCTTGATATCATAGATATTGTGCGCCCTGTTAAGAGGTAGCTAAAAAAGTTAAATATGGATGAACAATTTTCCACATACGTCATTCTTGTAAACGTAGCTGGAGTGTGACCGACTGTCGCAACAAAAATCGCAGGTTCGATGCCCACTCATGCACGTTTGTCTTGGTGTAGGTGTTTCGATGTATTAATATGAACTAGAGGTCGCCCAGTGGTCGAAATTCGACCATAATTTATTAAAATTTTAAGTTTCTACGTTATTAAGATTGTACTGTCAAAGACTACAGTCACAGACTTCGCCGCACAATAAAAATAAAGAAAACTTTCATGAAATTACTGGAACGGCTGTGATAACATTATAGACTTTTTTATTTATTTATAGACTCACGCCTGTATCCCCGAAGAGGTAGGCAGAGGTGTAATATTACACCCACATTTCGCCATGACTTTTAGGACCCACGTAATAGGGGGCGAGCCTATTGCCGTACCAGTCACATTACCAGACTCCGTGCTGCTACTGAGAATTTCCTAACGGAAAAACCCAATAACACTTTGCCCGACTCGGGAATCGAACCCTAGACCTCCCAATCCCAAGCGCACATTTATAGACAGCAGGCGGTATAGACCTTTACTTTATAAAAATGTCATTCTCTTGCCCTTGCGCAGTATGTCTTTTGCTTCTATACTTCTTGTTATTTAATTATTTACAAAGGAGTAAATCTCTTTCATCCATATCCCATCCTCATACAGTCGACTAATGGTTTCCTTGGCCTGATCATCCTTTTCGTGCCCCTACTTTCATATTCACACTGTCTATCCATCATTTCTGTGGAAACACTCTTGCTATTCGTCCCTCTCCTTTCGACTTCATTTAAGACCGCATAGTTTGTTGACACTGCGCAAGTATTGTGGTTTTGATACCCACACGAGACAACACTTGTGCGATCTATGAATTGTTGTTTCGAGGGTGAGCCCCCGCGACACAGGATTTATTCTAAGAGCGAAAGTTGTCTTTAGAAGAAAATAAATTCACTTGTTTACCTCCATACAAATAATCTCTTCGCATAACATGTCCATACCAAGCCAACCGATATTTTCCTTCACTTTCAGTCTATGGGCACCACTTTCGGACTACCTCATTTATTATTATATATTCCTCCAA
The DNA here is from genome assembly GCA_944739405.2 of Euclidia mi. NCBI lineage: Eukaryota > Metazoa > Arthropoda > Insecta > Lepidoptera > Erebidae > Euclidia > Euclidia mi. The sequence continues at coordinate 81,655,301 of OX123182.2, read as the reverse complement.
GATACGTACTAGCTTACATACTCATTCCTTCTAATTCTGTCCATTCTTGTCACTCCACACATCCATCGTAACATTCTCATATTTGCTGCAATGTACCAATAATAACCCTTCAGTCTTTGCTTCGGTTACATACATTAATTTCCCATAACACATCCTACATTTTTTCCAAATCTTCATATTCCTCCTCCTTTGTAACAATATCATTCTCAAGGCAAGGCAGGCGGATAGTAAAACACCTGCCACAACCCTATTGCAGACTGACCTATTGCCAGTACTTTAAGTATAAACAAAGTTTTAAATTAAGATAAACACTGAAAAGTCTGAAAACTTACCAATACGATCTGACTTTGATACATAAAACTGATAGATGGCAAATGTATTATTTCACTCTTATTCACAAATAGCTCAATTAGCTCAATACCATGTGCTTAATAGATTTTCAACTATAACAAAACACAATCATTTCATCAACACACAGATTAAAAAAGCAAAATTGCCCGCGCGCGGCGTTTTGAATTCAAACTTTATGACTGTACGGTCCAATGACCGCACATGTCACCGCGTCAGCATTTTATTGTACATGCACGTATGCACAATTGTTTTATTCAATCACTTGCAATAAGTCACTAACAAAGTAAACCCGTGTCAAGGAAATAAACATTTTATAACGAACAAGTTCAAGTGTTTTCATTTATCAAGATACAGCAAGTGTGTCGTACGGCAGCATCAAGGCACCCGCGCGACATTGTGGTCCTTCGTAGGAGTATATTAGTGGTTTTCTGTGATTCCGTGTGATAGCGAATCGGTTTGGCCGGCCTCCCAGAAGCGGGTCTCACCGGCTGAATTGAGAAGGCGCATATATCACGCGGAGGCGCTTTAACCACCAAGTATATGAGAACCAGCAAGTTAAGAGTAATCAAGTACTCAACCAGCAAGTTTTAAGTTATCAAGAGCTAGAAAGAGCAAGTTTTACAGTGTGGCAGTTTGTTGTGAAATACAAGTCCATATTATCAAGTGATTCAAGTGTGTGCACACCAAATACAAATATCAAGCAAATAAGGTACCTTATCTATCAAGTTTTGTGTTTGTTGTTTATTTCGCGGGCTTACAAGCATCAAGGCTACTAATTTATCAAGTTTACAGCAAGCTATATCAAGATGGATACAAGTGATATACTCTATCAACAAACTCTCCTATCAGATGAGATTAAAAAGGTTTAGTTAACTTCAAAAAGGATGGCCCATCTCGCAGGAATCCTGAACAAGTCAAGAGACGTCTCGAAACTTTGGAAAGATGTTGAAACGAGTTCAAGAACAACCAAGCAAAGCTTTCGGAGCGCTTACCAGGTGATCATGAGTTTCTGGTTGGTGATTATTACCAACAGACAAGGCAAAGCTACTTAGAAGCAAGGCTTTACATTGAGAAATTGAGCATTAGTAGCACCCCTAAACCTCTTTCGGCACAACAAGGTTCCGATCAACAAAAACTTATCAAGTCCGACTTGGGTGGCGCAGTATCTACATCTGGAGTAATAGAGCAAGACGAAAGCATCTTCGAGGACGCTGCTACTCAACAGAAAAACGTTCCTCCCAGCAAGCAGGACTGGAGTGAGATGGCAAACACCTCAGACTCAGGAAATCTTAGCAAGCTTGACGAGATATATAGAAAACAGTTGAGCAACTTCAAGGCATTTGCGAGAACAGTCTCTAACATCAACGTAGACATTCTACAAGACCGATGGGAGTTTGAAGACACACTGAAAACTCTTCAGGTGCGCTGGAAGGCAATTGATCTACTCCACTGGGAAATAGACAGTGAGACAAACGGATCTAACCTACAATACGAAGAAAGCTTCACAGAGCACGAACAAAAGTATTATGATATCAAGAAGGCCATAAATAGCAAGTTATGGTCTGTATCGCACCGTGAAAAGTGGACGCCTAAACTCGACATTCCTATGTTCAACGGCAACTACCAGCTGTGGGTGTCGTTTAAAAACCTCTTCACCGAAGCAATACACAACAATCCAAGCTTATCTAACGTGCAAAGAATGCAGTTTCTTAAGAGCAAGCTTAAGGGCGAAGCTAAATGCTTAGTACAACACCTACAAATCAGTTCTGAAAATTACTTGACTTGTTGGGAAATAATGAACCATTTACAACTCACATGAACACTTTGATGAACTTGCCTGTGACTCAACAAGCTAACGTGAATCACATAAAACGTCTCCATGATGTTGCCACGGAATGCTTAAATGCAATCAAATACTTGGGTGTCAATATCGACACCTGGGATCCCATTTTGGTGTATCTTTTGGTACAGAAAATAGACACTGAAACTCATAGTGATTATCTGGAGTCAGTGAAAGAGCCACGCGAATTGCCAAATTTAGAAGAATTTCTCAAGTTCCTAGAAAACAGATTCACTACAATAGAAGCGGCACGCCGCAAGCAAGAAAATTATCAAACAAGGTCATCGTCATCAGCATCCGATAGACAAACAAAATCGCATTATTCCAAGAATTATTCAAGCAATCAAGCTGCTTCGTATTCGAAAAACAAGATATCATGCCCAATTTGCAACACCGCAGAACATAGAATCTATTATTGCGACAAATTCCTACAGAAACGACAAGAGATTTCGAAGCTAAATTTTTGTTATAATTGTCTCCATAGTCATCATGGAAAATCGTGTTTATCTAACAAACGGTGCTGCGAGTGCAACGGGCGACACAACACTTTGTTGCACTCAGCGTTTACGAAAAACGTGACATCGAACCTGTACCCAGCGCGCGCACTTCAAGATTTCGACACCAATCAACGAGTCCAATTTTACAGAAATATCATGGGATGTTTGATAACCCTGTTTAATTATTATTTTCAAGTTTTATATCGTAATATTCTTTGAATAATTTTTGTTTTGTTAAAGATAGCTCAGCATCTCATCTTCTCTGGCCCGGGAATATGTACGGTCCAATGACCGCACATGTCATCGCGTCAGCATTTTATTGTACATGCACGTATGCACAATTGTTTTATTCAATCACTTGCAATAAGTCACTAACAAGGTAAACCCGTGTCAAGGAAATAAACATTTTATAACGAACAAGTTCAAGTGTTTTCATTTATCAAGATACAGCAAGTGTGTCGTACGGCAGCATCTAGGCACCCGCGCGACAATGACAACTGCAATTATGTTTTTGCCTACGGCTATCAATAAACAGATATAATTTTGTTATTTTACACTTTGTCAGAAACTTATAACAATAATTAAAAAAATACCATACACTTAATACATAATTATTTTATTAATTTATTTTAATTTACACGCCAATATAAATTATATTGTGAAAATACAAAATCTATTAGGCAGAATATCACAAACTTTCGACACAAAATACATACATGTAATAATTATTTCATCTATTTTTAGTTTGAAACTCATGGATAAATAATAGAAAACTAATGGATTATACTTATAATATCTACCTATGTGCTTCATTAAAATTTGCCAAGATAAATAATATATTGTAATAAATACAAAATCTATTAGGCAAAATAGAACAAACCTTGAACAAAAAAGTATTGTTTTCCTTTTTTATAATCTTAATATCTTAATATATAAAATCCTTGCGTTACTGACTGACTGACAGACACGCTACAGCCGAAACTATTGGGCGCAGGAAGCTGAAATTTGTGTACATGTATGTTCCTTGGGGACCGTAGGGGTGCACTAAGAAGGGATTTCCCGAAATTCCGACGGGATCGGCCAAAACGGGTAAATATAAAAAAAATGCAGCCGCAGCTGCTGGCGTCCTCTAGTTTTATATATTCTCCTTTTTATTTGTACTGTATATTAATATTTAATTTAATTGTAGTTTTAAGTACTTAAAATTGTTTTATTCTAAAATGAATTTAATACTGTAAAATGCTTTCATAAAAAAGTATATACATTATTTTATAATTAAACTATTTTCAGTTTGCCAGTCTATGGGTCTGTATCAATATTATTGTGGTAAGTAGGGATAACAATTTTTGCTTCACGTATTTATACTTAGATAAAAATTAAAACTATGCAAAATACAGGTATGTATATTTAACGTATAAATAAAGAATGCCAAGATTAATATATTGCAAAAAATACAAAATGTCTTAAGCAGAATAGGACAAACCTTGAACAAAAAAGTATATACATGTATTATTAACCTCTTTTCAGTTTGAAAATATGTGGGTCCATAACCGCAAACTATAAAGTAATATTGTATACGTATACGATGTTATGCATGTGTGTGTGCGAAATCTAAGGTAGCAGTGGTATCGTTTATTTTCATTAAAAGCATATATTTCTAATGCATATTAAATAAAAATATTAGTATTCTGCACACCAATGCACATGTAAGCAATAAGTGTGCCAAATTTCATAATCCTCCGTTCACGCAGTTCTCGTAAAAAGGGATCACAAAATTTCGCTTCACGTATTAATATATAGATATGTTACCAAAAATGTATGTAATATTAGTATGTTTATTCATTGCCTAGTACCTACAATAAAAACTCTTTTTACTTTGGTGACGTGTGAACTAATATTGCAGCCAACTAATATAGCACATATATCTACAGAAAGTTCTTAATGGTAAGGATAGTATAAAAGATCGTTAACGTACCCATAAACGATGATCCAACTTCGTCTTATTTGTCACAAGCTGCATATGACCTACTAAAGCGGACAGCCTATCGAAACGGTCTATAAAACCTCTAGCAATTAACATTTGATTATGCATAATGCGATTGCAGCTTTTATCGGGACGGGACGGACGCTCTCATTTCGTTCAATATAGTTGAAAGCTGATGAACTAATGATCCCTGAACAATAGGTATTTAAATATACAGCCTCTTTTATGATAGGCAACAGTTTTAAACAGATTCGGTTTAGTATTAAAAGTAAAATTTGGGAACGGTTTGCCGAAGGTAAAATTGATACAGATCTTTAGTTCAAGTTTGTATTTTACCGCTGAGATTTTTTGATAAGTATATCGTAAATTTTGTTCTTTGTAAATCACTTGTAATATCAAAATAGGTAAGTAAACAAATTGCTGCTGGTGTTTAACTTAAAAACTAAAATTGGTCTACAGCTGACTTTTTGGCTTGTAATTTTTTTTTGTATCCAGCTCTTTTTAGCATTATTGAGGGGATTCAAAGACCAAAAGAATAGATTTAATTGAATCGTACACAATAGAATCACTGGCATTATCAGATATTTAATTGTATTTGCGTTGAATTCAGAATAATAAGGCTTACGACTTTAGACGAAGTGTTCAAATAAGTTGTTTGAATTGAATGCACTGACTGCCGGTGCAACTCTGAATATTTGAATGTTTATCTATTGAAACCTTTCATAGTGTTCTTAATCAAACACTGTCGCACACAGTGCCTAACGGTTCCACATCATGGCAAACTTTCTACAAATTTGGCTCTAGCTCATTTTTATTTCTTTTTTTTTGTAGCTTTCAACTGACTGTATTTACAGCCAGCGAGCACAGACTGAATAAGTGTTGTGAACTTCACGTAGCAACAAAAACCGGGAACGACCTCTCTGATAGAATTAGAGTTAACAAACTGAAACAGCCCTACGCTGGCCAACTTATTAAACTTTCTGTGTAACTACTACATCGATGCGAATGGTTGGCAGTGAGGAACAACAATTTTATGACAATTATTGGTAAGATATTATTAAAGTAAAGAACGGTACTAAGACTGACAGATCAGGGCAGTATAGTAGAAAAACACAAGATGTATAAATAATATTCTACCACATTCACACAACACCATCTTTTCTAGGTACTACTGTACAACCATGGGTACTAGATAATGGATAATCATACATATATACTTTGTTTTTGTAAATACATTCATATAATACATAGAAACACCCAGACCAAGACAAACATCCATGTTCATGCACACAAATGTTTGACTTGAGCAGGAATCGAACCCGCGACCTTCGGCGTAGCAGTCGCTTACACTCCCGCGGCGCCAACCGGTCGTTTAAATTGCCGGTTGTATGAGTACTTAGTACAATTAAAATAGTAATATTTATGTTACAGGTAAAGCACTGCAGGATATCAATCATCTCGCAACCACGGCTGGTGTAACCCATACCGTAGATTCAAGTGACAGAAATGCGCCTCACCTTTTCATCAATCTAATCTGTGGTCAGGTGATTGATATACGTATAATATTTTTAATGATGTTATAACACGTGGTTGCAGCCTGTGACAATAATTTACTAAATTCTAATTTTGCTTAATTCTGTCCAATTCGTCAATCGCTGACCATTTCATCTTCAAAGTAATGTAAAATCTGCACCACCTGCAATTTCCTTTTGATGTCAAATAGATTACCAAATTACTCGGTGAATTCGAATTTTGTGCATCAATGGTCTCATTCATTTTATAATAAGATTTGACTATCTTTCCTTTCGTCTCTATTAAATCAAATATCACAGTACATAAACAAACCCCTTGAGGATACCAACATTTGCCTCTTCAAAGATAAGCTGAGTAATGTTGCTAGAGTTAAGATTACTTTAACGCAGTCGAAGTTGTTAAGTTTATTTGAGACTGTAAAGGCGTCTCACACAAAAGAGCAAAGATGCCAGTGTTAGGTACCAAGCTTAAAACGAATACTATTTGATTAGTGATGTTCCTATAAACAAATAAAAGGTTAGTGGCCAGTACGCCAATGTTTTCAACGTTGTACCGACAAGTTTTGAATTTATTTTTCCGCTGAACATTCCTTGTGTGCCTTAAAATCATTAATCATGCTTCACTTTGGCAGTGACCCAACGTCCTTACTACCCTCTCATTTGTATTTACTGAAAGAGTTTTAGATCATAAATCATGCCATTTTGATGAATGAATCCATAGTTATTTTTCCAAATCTCTGAGAGGCCACGTCTGGGTTTAAAACTGGAATACGCTATTAAACGCGTTGAGTTATTCAACCGACAATATTTCAGATAAGTTAACAACGTCATTTATTTTGCTATTAAATTTATTACTGCGAGTTCTGCTTGCAAATTTTAACTTTCGCTTTAAGTTATCGGGAAGGTGGAGCGAAATGTGCCTAATTAATTTTACAAAGTGTAAGTACGCAGACTTAAGCCGCTTTTATTCGCGGTGAGATAGTACGAGACTACGAGTACAATCGTGGAACGTGGAATTATTATTATAGTTGGGTTAATTAACTTTTGTTTAATTAACGAGTTTGTTTACGATGCAAATTATAAAATAAATAAACAATAATTTATGTAGTATTTAGGATCAAGTTCGTACTTGAAAAGATGAAAGGAAAGCAGATAGAGTGAAAGCTTTTTATTTTTAATTAGCGCTCCAGTTTGATCCAGCAATAACAAATATTACTAAGTTTATGAGATGTAAAATGTTTATTAGTATAAATTGCGATCAAAATGAATAAAATTTTAGAATGTCGATTCAAGAGTTTTATAACCTGTAAATAAAAATACATGTTTCTGCGCTGCTTTGAAATTTCATTTACAAAACTTTGCGTGACGTTTTCTCAATAAATTAGATCTTTCTCCGATTGAGGTGTAACCGAGCATTACTTGGAAAAAGTAGCTTTGCAAATATATTTTACTGATACTTTGGCACGCTCCATTTTAAGAGTAAACAAACTTTACCTGTGTATAACATAATAATTTATATTAATTTCGTTGGAGTTTTTGCATTTTATATGTTCTGTAAGAATTTATATGTGAATGAGTAATCCTTTTCATCTGCATTCCTTTGTGAATCGCCTATCAAACTATCCAGAGACACATTCAAATATAATGTAAAGATACAAATAACAAACTAACAAATTCGGTTCAGCCGTTTATGACAAGTTTAGTGACCGTACATACATTATAGAAAATAAAGATATCGCAGCCCAACATTTACCAAGTTCCATCATTGCATGATACATGACATTACGTTATTATATCGAATATACATTTATTCATCGAAGTGTATTATATCACATACGTTACAAGCAACATGTATCGCATACATCATCGATATTTTCATACAACATGCGGCTATAAAACTCAACAGCAACATTATCATTTCGAAATAAAACACATGTTATGATATATATATTTCCTTTTACAAAGCGGATAGTGTTGGCCTTACAGTATTGTCGATAGCAATGAATGGCCCATCTCCGGCGGTCGGATAGTGCCACAAGGAGATTCACCGCTCGGCCTTTAAACGAGTCATGTCTTTTTAAGCCGACGCCGAGAGCTTTGCTAATGTTTCTACGGTTTCAAGGGATAAGTGCGATGTGCGATGTGGCGATGTGGTTTTGCACTCTTTGATTGTAGAGATTTTACTTGTTTAAACGTCGAGTTTGAGTTCTGTTTTTAGACAGTCACTTTAATGTCTAATCACTTGGGTTGTGCTACAATGTGCTTTGATACAAACGTTGTTTGTTTGGGTTAACATTTAAATCAATGGTATCATTAGCAAGTTTGCGCCATGCATCGAGACTAGTAGCCGCGATATAAGAAACCGTTGTATCTGTTTATATAAGTAGTCTAATAACGAAAAAAAAAGAAAGCAAAGTCTTCTCTTCATAAGCACTGATGAGGTTAAGGTCCTTGACATGATCACAATATTGCTATGACCTTACATTGCTACAATATCAATACTTTTCAAATTATTCCTATTAGCATGATAAAAAGCGACAACGAGAATTGCTTTTTCAGTAGCATCCATAACTTGCTCGAAGGATAATATTACAAAGCAAATACAGCATGATATAAAAACAGACACACCGTATTTCTTAATAAATTTTCACAAAAATCTAAGACAGTGGTTATCAGTATTCAGCACCCTTGAATATACTAACGCCGATGGTTAGCTTCAGACGGCAGTCGCTCTGTTGAAAGCAAATATTCTGACAACACAGGTTAGATCAGAGAGCGGAAAGTCTTGGGGGCAACCTACATAATGCTAAGACGAAGATGATCATATTTTTTTATATATACTCGCGCCTATATCCCCGAAGGGGTAGGCAGAGGTGTAATATTACACCCACATTTCGCCATGAATTTTTAGGTCCCACGTAATAGGGGGCGAGTCTATTGCCGTTACCGGGCACATCACCCGACTCCGTGCTGCTACTGAGAATTCGGAAAAAAACCAGTAACACTTTTGCCCGACCCGGGAATCGAACCTGGGACCTCCGATCAGCAGTCGCATACGCTACCCACTGGACCACGAAGGCAGTGATGATTATAATACTTTATATATTTTTTAGAATATTAGCATATTTTCTCTAGGCAGTTTAGTTCCATTTACGTAGCTGTATTCTAATGAGTAATTTTGTATTATCTTTAATCTGTTAAGCTAAAAGTCGGTCATGCACATGCAGGCAACAGATTCAAGGATCATATTTTCCCCCAACGCGTGACAAGTGTAATCTATACCTAAACTTGTGTTTGAATGTTGATAATAATTACACTTGCGAGGAACTAACGGATTAACTGGAATGTACTCAAATTGTGTATAACGTTGTTCCATTAATTAAATTATTTGGTGCCGTGTAATTAAATTGAACATTCAAGCAAATACTTCACATCTCTGTAATCTTAGGTTCACGATCTAATCATGATTGGGCACTGCGTGTTTTCACATCTGGTTCTAGGTGAAAACGGCGGCGATAGCCCAGTGGTATACGTAACGGACTGCCGAGACGATGGTCTCGGATTCGATCCCCGGGTACCCCGGGCACACACCTCTGACTTTTCGAAGTTTTGTGTGTATTAAAAAATGTTACTTATCGCTCGCTTAGTAATAGGTAGATAGCAATAGGCTCGCCTTCTATTACATTGGGACCGAAGCATAACTGTTGAAGTGTAAGTGTATAATACACCTCTGCCTACCCCTTCGGGGATAAAGTTGTGAAGTTATGTACCTATGTGTATGTTCTAGGTGAAAACTAGCCTTAGATTCAACTCGTTCTCTTTCCCGTGTACCCTATGTGGTGCACGAGAAGGGGTTCCGACGAGTTCATGGTGCACACGAGCCGTGTTACTCTACGGATCCTAGAGTTTTGACAAAATAGTAAATGTTTTTGTTTATGCCGACATGGATATATGACATGTCTCGTATGCTCATATCGGACATAATGGGACTGTTCACGTGTTAAGTTTGCGGGTCATGCTGAGTTGTACACCTGTTTTCTTCAACCGTGAGAAATGATTTGCACGACATTTAAGTTTATATGTTTGGTGGCCTTGCTTTAAGATATTTGTTATTTCATTTCCTTAATCTTAATATATAAAATCCTTGCGTTACTGACTAACTGACAGACACGCTACAGCCGAAACTATTGGGCGCAGGAAGCTGAAATTTGGCAAGTATGTTCCTTGGGGACCGTAGGGGTACACTAAGAAGGGATTTCCCGAAATTCCCACGGGATCCGCCAAAACGGGTAAATTAAAAAAAATTGCAATCGTAGCTGCTGGCGTCCTCTAGTAAATCTTAATTTAGAAGAAGAGTTCGAGAAGTTGTGTGTTAAGTACTTTAGGTCAAGATTTACATTTGTACTGCTATTATTAATTTTATAGCTTATATAGAAGCCTACTGAACAACCCAAAGTCACTCCAACCAAAAACTTTTACCCTCAAAACTACACACAAAATATTCACTCACATATTCAGAATTATAATGTAATCTTAAACTGGCGGCAGGCTGTTTGCCTAATAAGCACAATTAAGTCATTCATTTCCTTTATTAGCCCTCATAATTTGCGTGGGAACACAAACAGCTGACAAAACAAAAGGAAAACAATTATTTTCTCCCACAGGAACGACTCTAAGGAGTTTTGGCTTAGAATTTCAAGCATAGTCAAAAAAAAGATTACGGCTTTAATTTATATGAATTGCATGGAAGATATTTTACTTTGTGGTATTTTTGCACTGACGACAAAGATGTGAGTGTTGATTTATTAGGTTTTATAATTAAAAGAAACATCGTTTTTAAACTCGAATGAAGCTGAATCTTATCATAATGTGTTTAAATTTAGATTAATATACATAATTATTTGTAGGTATTTAATTCAAAACATCTAAAATTAAACGATAAAGATTATAGATATTTGTTACTAAAATTAGATGAGTGAACCGAGTTTAATCAAATACTTTATATTTTATTCGCTGGTTCATATAAAATATATGATTATAGAATACAAAATAAAGATGACCTTGATAAATGATGTGAATGATTTTCATATCTGTATAAGTTTGCATACTTAAAATAGTATCTCAGTAGTATTTATTCTACACAAAAAATCATCATCAACCCTGTTATAAACTTTTCCACTATTGGGCACGAGCTTCTTCTCTCTATAAGAAGGGTAAGGTCTTAGTAGTGAAAGTTGAAGCTCAATTACACTCTGATTGCTATATGCGAATAAAAAATATAAAATATTATGGCCCAGTTCCAGTCTACTTCTTGCCCAGCTTAACAATTTAATACGCTTAACTAACTGTAACTTCTGAAAGTCAGTGGTGCATGCCATGGGTTCGACCACCCCCAGACCCCTACCCCTGCACGGTAGTTTATAATATTAAGGACTGAGTAGAAGAGACGTGAAACATCGACCTTCACCGATCTGATAACCAGATGAGACGTAGTTTTTATGTAATATAATTCATAAACAAACATGCCTATAATAACTTGCCTCTCAAAAAAGTGCTCATAGCTATTTTAAATATAAGTAATTTTAATCAACCGCAAATATAACTTTGTCGTTTATACAAACACTATGGAAAACAAAGGTATTTTTGGTGATGAAAAATTTATAGTGATATTTGGATAGGTGAAGATAAAAGGTATGTTAAGTGTTAAGGTTGATCCTAGTAATTAATAAACGAACAATCTTGGAGTGGAAGCAATATAGCAATAAAGATCAAATAATTAGATTAAGTGCGAGTCCCGTAAGGGTCCCGTAGTTCAGGTATCCAATTAACATACCCTTTATCTTCACTTAACCAAATATCACGACCACTTTTTCATCACCAAAAATAACTTTGTTTTCCATAGTGTTTTTATAAACGACAAAGTTATATTTGCGGTTGATTAAAATTTCTTAAATTTAAAATAGCTATGAGCACTTTTTTGATAGGCAAGTTATTATAGTCATATTTGTTTATAAATTATATTACATAAATAATACGTCTCATCTGGTTATCAGATCAGTGAAGGTCGATGTTCCACGTCTCCTCTACTACTAAAAGGTCACAAGTACGCGTTGATTTTCTAGACCAGCACACTGTTCTCAATGAACAAAAATCGTTTGTTGTCGAGCTCAAAACGGTGATCAATCAAACGCGGTCGTATGTGTGCGCAAAACAGGGGTGTCTCTTGTTGCGAAAATAATATAATCACTGCTAGTCATCGTCCCCACCTTTAAATATTATTCGTCGTAACTTCGTTAAAGAAAATATTTCTCTCAAAGGAATCTGCAGCCTCTACAAAAGGAGCTTACTAAATTTTGGGTAAGGTCACGTAGGCAACAATTCTTAATTCGATTACAATGTCTTAAATATGTCTGAAAAAAAGTAAACAGAAATGCTTTCTGAAAGTATTGCTTATAGTAATAAAATGCCTCAGATTAAATTAAAAACATTATGCAAGACGCAGAGCTTGTTTTAAAATAAGTAAAGCTGAGACTGCATAGCCAAACTTGGTACTCAATTTGTATTCAAACGAATTCCACAGGATGCATTACCTATGATCAGTGAGTTGAACTTCGGAGTGGTCGTTTGAATCAATGTATAAAGTGACGGTCTAGATGTTCGTTATTTACTTACGTTTGAAATATTCTATCAATGAATGTGGTAAAACTAGAGTTATATATTAGACATATTTTGTATGGAGCTTATCTCTAATTATCTATCTCTAGCAGACAAATCCAACGATAAATAGCATATTGGGAATAGGCGTTAGTTTTGCACTGTTGGACTAAAATTGAAATAATGAGTAATATGGTATTGACATAATATAAACCAAGGTCACAAATGACAATATCTTTTATAATAATAATATTCATTTATTTCAGGTAATAATAACCCATACAGATATATACCTTAAAGACTAACATACATAAAATTGAAATATTAATATTATTAAAATAAAACAGGTGTCGTTGTTTAAAATTGGTAATATATCCAATAGAGTAGCATACATAAAACTAAAACTATCGCCTAAATATACACTTGCAATATATATATATATATATATATATATATATATATATATGACTAGCTTTTGCCCGCGGCTTCGCGCGCGTTATATTCGGGGTCTCACAAATATATTTTATTGTATATATACACCATTATTTTTTAATTAGTACATAAACTTTAAGGACATATTAGCGAAGACATTATTATCATATAAGTGACGTAAGAATTTCATAATATCTATAAATAGCAAAGTTATAATCATTTGTTTTTTGTAGAAAATCTCACCCAAATCATAGACATATTTTACAATCCATTCACTACTTCATTGATAGTACTTGCTTTCCGTCCTACTCTTACGAATTCTTTCCGTCGCATTTATAATGCAGGTAGCCGTAGACAATAAAATGAAGCAAAATAATAAGTGTAGGTAGATATTTTTTATTTTTTTTATTTCTACCCACTCCTTCATACTTCATCCTGTCTTAGAACCGGCAAAATTTACCGTTTTATAAGTAATTAAATATGGAGGTAGGTATGTAATTAGAAAGCAAACACATATCAAAATAAAAGAAGGTATTCTGTAATAAAAGAAAAGAGTAATTTTGGCGTATTTATGAAGTTAGAATCGGCTGCTATTTACAATTACTATTTCATCATCATCATGTCAGCCTAGAGACGTCCACTGCTGGACATAGGCCTCCCTCAAGGTTCTCCACACAGACCGATTTTGAGCCGCCCGCATCAAATTATTATTTAGTTAAGTAGGTAATATTTACTTTACTTACAAGTATTTCAATTGTTCTTCGAAATATCCATCACTTTTGTCAATACACAGCACGTTTTATTTAATTGTTTTTTAACGAGATAAGTAAGCTTCTCTGACTTTTCACTGCGTCAAAAGCGTCCAATATGCGTTGTTAATTTGTTCGACACTCACACTCACAACGGCTCACTTTTGTACACAGTGGTGAGCATGGAGGCCAAGCTACGACCCGCCTCGACCGATCCACTGGCTTCCAAACACTTCCCTGTACAAACACATAGCTGCACTCACGTGATGTGAACTAATAAGCCATCCCGTTGGGCAAACGTAAACAAACAATAATTGTTTCCACGAAAAAAACATCCGCTCGCTATCGTCTTCAATTTAGTACTGCAGCGCGCGCGCAGAGGGACAGGGGGTGACGAGCTTCGAGTTTGCACAAATTTATCAATGGAGTAGTGGCGCGTAAAATTACTACGACAACATAGTATTTAGTTATGCATTTACCAAACATTACGTATTTTTGTGGACAGTTTTGGGACAGTTTTGGAACTTAGTATTTTTATTTTTTACATACATATATATGATTAGTTAAAGATGCCTACAGCCCCATTTAATTTTTTGTACTGATTAAAAAATAGCGGTGTATATATATATATATATATACGCGAATTAACGCGAACATGCATTAGGTATTTACTTACCTTATTTAGCTTGACGTTTCGAGACGGTTGCACGCGTGGTCGCAAGCTGGCTGGTGTAGCGGTGTCAATTTAAAGTTTCTAAGGTAACGGAAACCGTAACTAAGTGCAAGTCCCATTACACCATAATTATGGGTGACTTCAACGCCCGAGTTGGGACCGGAAAGATGGAAGATGAGAGTTGTATAGGGAAAGAACAATACCCATTTTTCTTAGAGACGCCGGCCCAGGTGTAGACCGTCGAAAATTGTAGTAGTTGTTATTGCATTCGATAAAAGAGTGTTAAACTAGAATTTTGAGATTGATTAGAGGTCGGCCACATTCATAATTTTATTACAAGAAATACTTTTTATGCTCAAAAAACATTAGGTGTGTACGTACTTTTATTAGGATAGTTACAGTATTTTGTAGTTTTGAGTAGAAAGGAATGAGTTAATTGTTTGGTAAGGGTAGAAATCCGAAAGAAAAAGCCAGAAGTCGTAAAAGATCCACAAACATTCACAATGCGCACGAGTAAAAAATAACAAACAAAATAAATTAAATATGACATTATTGACATTTATTTCATCATCATCAGCCTTTATCAGTCCACTGCTGGACTAGGCCTCTCCTTTGAAAGGAAGAATTGGCCTACTACTATACCACGCTGGCCAAACGGGTTGGTATAGGGTTTGTATCAAGTTTTCCTTCTCTAACAGCGCTGTTCTCTGCATAATATGCTCCCTCTGTCGGCTCTTACGACACCCATGGGATGATATGGGGTGGTGACATTCCGTATTCTTAATCCGTCACCACACGGACATTTATTTACTAAGAGTCAAAAAAGTGTTGCCATTTTACAGTTTTTATATGATATTTATTAATCGATATAGATTTGGGTCATCATAGGTTATATGTCTATATATTTGATTCAAAACAGAACTTATTTGTATTTAATCGCATATATTCCTTCCTTAAAAATACCCATAATAAAAATGTTTAACGACCAAATAAAGATTTGCTAGTCCCTAAAATAATTTTGAGTACAGAAAATGTGAAATCGATTAAGATAATCGATTTAATATTATGAATTCTTTTCTGGCAATTTCTGATCTATTACTTGTTGACTATTTAGACGCTAACAGATCTTTTTAAACCTATTTATTGATTATGTTTCTCGGCACACCTTTAGTAACGCCTATAAATTAAGTTATAAATAAATAGGATTATTCAACAAAAAATTGAAACTCTATTGTGCTGTTCATGAGTTCCAAACTGGGCCAGAAGTGGGCATTGTTCTTTGGTCTAGGCAGTAGGAACGGAAGAGGTGAAGCGCTGGTTAACTTTGCAATGCGAAGCAACATATCCCATCATGAACACTTTTTTCGATAAAAACCCCAACGTAAATGGACGTGGAAGCACCCAAATGGTGTTTATAAAAGCGAATACGATTACATACTCAGTAATCGGAAAGACGTTGTGCAGGATGTATCAGTGCTAAACAGTTTCTCTACTGGCAGCGACCACCACTTAGTTCTATCTCAGTCTATGTTGGTAGGCACCACCTGACAACCCGGGTTCGATAAGTAAAATTAAATTGAAAATGTATAAATCTTAAACTAATATTACGATCTTACGTTATTACGATACTAACAATATTACGATCAGTTGACAATATCACAAACAAATTGCTTAGAAATCACCCGCACAATTTTGCTTTGATAATATATTTTATTGTACCTAGTGTTTGAAACTACTGAAATAGCAATAGAACTAACACAGGAATAATATTGAAAAATATAAAAAAGATTAGCTATCTTGCATGTAAGTAGGTATTCGTCATTGTGAAAGTGTCGACATTTCCAACTGCAAAATGTGAAGGTTAAAGCCGTACCTCATGACTCTGCTATGTTTCAACATCAGTATTTTATAACATATCCTTAAAGTATTTTTTTGGATTTACACGAAAGTTACACATTGAGACTCAACTACAGTTGACCTATAAAATCAAATTGAAGTACATATTGAGACGAAATCAAATCAAAATAAATTGTATTTGCCGAATGAAAATTGTTTCACAGAAAAGTGCACTTTAACTGGATTTTGATATACTATTCGTATCACTGAGAGTTAAAGACCTTTTCGCAGATGTTTTATTCATAAGGATAGATACGATAAAAATAAATATTTACTATTATTAAAATACTATGAAATAATCACATTTAACTCTTGCAATTGCAAACTTTATGACACGCTAACAAACTCATTCGCGTAGCAGCTTAATTATTAGTATAAAATAACTTTTCCCGAGGGTGTGGTACCACATTATTTTGCGCTACGGCCAGCGATCGTGATGCACTGCAAAGACCATAAACCGTAATATGTAACGCGATAATACTGAATACCCTCTATAACAACCCACGCCGCCTCTGCAGACATTTTATGGCACCCACCTCCCTATGTAAATTCAACAAAATAATAAAATACACAGCGACCATTATTCTCTTCCATCGTTTGACTAGGTGAGCCACCTAATCGCAATTGTGATTTATGGTAATGTGTTACTAGATTTGTTTTTGGGTCAAAGGTCATGCTTTAATTTCAGTTTAGACGTAGGAGGTAGACTGTTTAATAATTAGTGGTAAATAGCTAATTTTACCAAAGTAAAATACGTTGGTAAAATCCTTCCAAATGTCCAATTTCCAAACTTGCTATTCCAAACTCGGTATTAATAGCGTTTATAGAAACAGAATAATATGTACAGCTAAATTTCACGTTTGTGAACAAATATTTGCTCTATCATCACAGTCATGTTATGGCAAATATTAGAGGTCGATGCAATATTGCAAGGACAAATTGTATTAATTCAAAATGGAATAACAATGATTACGGCGATGGAAATTTGAGCCGGTAAACACGTGAGTCTGCGCGCTTGGCGCTGACCGCATTCCATTGCCGCGAGACATTATCTAGTTTATGAACACGATACAAATTAATTAAAGGCAAATGCACAATTTGTAGTAAGATGTAATGAATAATACATTATCGTAGGAGACAGTCGATGATATAATACACACTACCATTGTTAAAAAACACAAAAATATTCGGAGTAAGATGTAATGAATAATACATCATCGAAGGAGACAGTTGATGATATAGTACACACTACCATGGTTAAAAAAACACAAAAAAACACAAGCGAGAATCGAACTACAGACCGATCCGACAACAACCTTTTAACCACTGAGCCATAAGAGAAAGAACATTTTATTATATTTCGATCAGTCATTACCAAAGCTATATGTAACAAGATAATTGGGTACATGATTTAGCTGTAATTAGGAATTAAAGATTTTTATACTGTTTGTAACAAAGTGTTAAGTTATTTTAGTGATTAGATCATTAGTGATGAGCATTAATCATTAGATTCCCAAACCCTGCAGTGAGTCAATTTAAGATCTTTTATATGGAAATCACCAAGACAAATCTGATACTTAGATATTTAGTTAGATAAATAACAGATTTGTGTAACAATATTACATTCAATAAATTTCTGCGACAATTTATAACAGTAATAACTATTCATGTTTTATGTTAGCATGTTTATATGAATCGTTAACACAACACAATGCGTTATCTTGTGAGCTCCAACTCGGAAACAATAGCACCATTGTTGGCCTTTACAAATAATTATGTAGGTAATTATAACTTCGCATGCATATGCGTCTTACATTGTTGTTAATGACACTGTACCCGATCATTTATAAACACATTTATGCTGTAATAGAATAAGGCCCACTTGCGTAACGTTTGAGTTAAGTCACTCCTTAATTTAAATTTCTTGAACAGAATTAACAGCATAAAACAATTTAAGTTAAAAGTATTTAGCGTCCTCTTGCACAACGACAACAACGCTTAGATTTAGTTAAACATTTTATGAGGTCGGTAAAGTAGTTTCTACGTTTTGTTTCATGGCATGAAGCCTTTTTGTTACGATTTTAACGACGTTATGCGTATGCTTTCGCATAAAACCTTAGACTATATATACTCTGAGCATATAACAAAACGCATTATCGTCGCCTAGCAACGAAATGACAATTGACAAATAATAACTAGAAACTTTTGAGCATTAACCCTAGAACCCTACATGGGGTGCAGGTGCACCCCACACCGATTTGTTTTCTAAGTATCTCAATTTCTTTAATATCAGAGTATTTTAGTTTGGTGTCAACCACTCGCGTTACGGTAATACCGTGACGAGGACCGCGCTGTGTGGTCGCCTGTATAAGTGCTGTGGGGTACGCCAGTACCCCAGTGTAGTAAAATCGTAAGATTATTTATTTATTACGATTGATGCATTTATATGTAATAAGTTATTAAATTTGATTATTTCTTAAAACAATAGTCTTACATGAATTAAATACAGATATTTTTAGATATTATGAAGGTAAAATTCAATGAAGTTTATTAATTTTGTTTCGGATGGCTGTCAGAGGTTTGAATTACGAAGAAATAAGCTCTATTCTAGACCAGAAATCTGGCGAGGAAGAAATAGAAGTTGGGACCAGTTGTAATTCCTGGGTTCTTTACAAGTGTTCAAGATCAAATAATAAGCCAAATATAAAGTTTCAGCAGACAGTTTTGAAATTAGGTTTGGAACTGATACATGAACATTTGGAGGACCGTTACCGGATGCCAACTTAGTCCATTGCAGTGATCCTCAGAAAAGGACCAAATCCTACAAGCGCTGTTGCTCAAACTACATTTAACTTTGTGTAAAGCTGATTTGTGATTTCAAGTTACCGATTATGTTTAATAAAACGTATTTTCATGAATTGTTTATTTTTATTTTAAGGATTACAGTCATTTTAGTATGGGGTGTTCCAGCACCCCAGTGTAGGAATAACATGTGCGCCAAATAATGTAGGATTCTAGGGTTAACAATAACACAAGTAGGTACATAGTTATCAGTTATATCATCATCATCATCATGTCAGCCTAGAGACGTCTACTGCTCGACATAGGCCTCCCCCTGCTGCGTCGTCCGGTCCAGTTATATAATTATAGATAATTCTCGTCGCTAATGACAAGTTGCCAACATCAGTGTGACAGTTCTTAAATGAAATTAGCCACTAAACAGCCAATTTTCGGTAATTAATTTTGACAGTTCTTAAATCATATTACTCGACAAATTTTTCGTTGTGCAAGACGCTAGTGGTGTTTAATATTTTTTTTCTCGTTAAATACATCTTAATTCAATTTAAGAATCGTTGTGCAACTGGGCTTAAGATTCAATTATTTTAGGTTTAAAATAGTTGATTGTGAAATACGAAAGGGGATTTACTTAAACTTGTACATCAATTAATTTGCTTTAGTTATTAAAGTATATAAATTATTGATTTATGTATAATTAACAACTTTTAGTTATTTAAGTATTGAAATTATTTATTTAAATGTGTGTAAATAGCCACTTCAGATATTTAATGAGGTATAAATATTATTTATTTGATTTGTATGAAAATAGCCACTCATTTATTCAAGAATATAAGTTATTGATTCAATTTATGTGCAAATACCCACTTTAGTTAAAGTTAGTTTAGTTCAATTAAGTTTGATAAATTCAGTTTGATATAATAACATTTGCTTAAGCACAAGAACACATTATAACCAGCACTATTTAAGATGGTTTAATAAAACCAGATGCATAGCATTTTGTAAAAAGGGAACAAGTTACATATTGATATTTAAGTATTTTTACGGCTGTCAGCGGTTTAATTTTATCATTTATTTATCATTATATGTTTTATAATTTAAATAGAAACCAGACATTGAAAGAAACAATCCTAGCGACACAAAACATTACAAAAAAAATCAATAATTGCGACGCAGGAATTTAATGTTTGAGTTCACAATGAACAGTAAATGCATAAATAGATGCATTTTCAAATAACATAGCCATAGGCAGTAACAAGAAAATAAAATCGAAGACCAAAAACAACGATTGTAGCAAAATAAACATTTGACAAAACGAACAACCAATAATTCTACGATAATATTCGTATTTTATACCAAATAGACAATGATTAAATTTTTTCATTATTGTTAGCGAGCAACCTGCATGTGACACGTGTACATTTTATTAATAAATGAACGCGGAATTCTAGCTAAATACCTAGTATATAATACGCTAGCATCTTTAGGTACGTTCATTCTCAGCCAGTCCAACTATGTTAGGTACACGTGGTATAATAAAGATGCAACTTTCTTAGTAGAAAGAAAAAAGTATTTAACTTTGAAAGATAATCGCCATAGTAGGCGGTAAATGTATTGAATAATAGCTACTATATAGAAAAATATCGCCGTACAAAATCACAAGCAGAAGGTTATAGTAGAAAATAGAAAGAAATGGAAAGAGAAGGGTGTGAATCCGTTCCATAAGTCAGCCAAAGCAGATTATTAGCAATAATTTCCAGTAGCACTTAATTACAGTAGTGGCATTTAAAAAAGCTAATCGCGAAGCATACGAACAACGAAGGTGACCTTAGCACGTCGATATAGGACGCGAGGCCTTAAATCGCAATACAAAGAAAGCGATCAATGAATGTGACCACAGCGCGTCATTTAGTTGACACGTGGTCGCAAGGAAAACGATTATAACTTGTAACTTATGCGGTTGATACAAAATTAATTATCACACGCGGCAACAGAAATAGTTATAATATAAAAATGCTTACCATGCGTAGTAAGAAAAAAATTGTCTGTTGTGACCGGCGCAACATAACCGACCTTCCGTGCGCAGCAGAACAAAAAACAATCATCATCATCATCAGCCTTAAACAGTCCACTGCTGGACTAGGCTTTTCCTTTGAAAGGAGGAATTTGGCCTACTATACCACGCTGGCCAAACGGGTTGGTATAGGGTTTGTATCAAGTAAAAAAAACAATATATGCCACTAAAATAATTACACTGCTTTGGAACGATTTCACACATACATAGAAAAAAAAAAGACTCACCGGGCAGCGGATTCTCAACAAAACCTACCTATATATTCCCGTGGGCGCCACTGTAACAAAGGAGACCTACCAGGTGTCCACTGTAACGTTGGACTACCTTGGGGTGTTGTTAAATGAGAAACGTGGTTAAATGTTACAATAAAAATTGATTTAATTCGTCAAGTAAATCTAAACATCATTTAGCAAAGCGTTTTACTTACGAAAAAATTACTAAAAAAAATGTTATTCGAAAAGATATAAACAGGGTCGCGTGATTCGGCGATGGTAAGGAATTTGTTGAGGGTCCGCTGCCGGGTCGTCCAGGAAAGCTGGTCACTTAGCTCGTCTGCCTGCAGGCGCCAGAAAGGCCGGGCGCAGCCAGCGCTTCAGTATTCATAGTCCGTTGCAGGGCGCGGGCGGCGGGGTCGACCGGGCCGAGTGATGCGTCAAGGATTGACGTCACAGTACTGACATACAGATCACAGACAGAAATTTTATTTTGTTTGATAATTTACAGGAAAGAAAACGTCAAAACTTAAATTTATTTACTTCATTCCTGAATAATACAGAATTAATTACCTTAATAGAAGCTGCAATTTTATCTAAACACGTAAAATTTTCTAATTAAGAACATTTCCTCATATAAAAGTTAACATATTGTTAGTAAAAATTAACATTTGTAACTAAGTTATATGAAGTCAAATCAGAGGTCTGATTGTTATTATACTTATTATATCTGGAATACCTACTACGTGCTTTATGGAACTGTGACTGATTGATACAGAAACAAAAGAAATATTTATAATTTATTTAAATACAGGTCGTTATAAATCCAAACCACTAATCTTTTATTTAATTCTTGAAAGTAAGCTTATAACGTGTAGCATTACTTTTAAGAATTAATATATTACATTATATGGGGACAAACAGGAATAAAAAGTTTCATCTGTCTCCCTTTCACTGATAGAGGGACAGATGAAACCGTTAAGGAGTGAATTAAGTTCGTACTGTCCCCTCATTGCTAACAGGGGGACAGATCATACTTTTTCCGATCTGTCGCCTTAAGGGGACAATGCGGGGTAACAGATCGGAATAATCCAGAAACTCAGTCAAACCGAAACTGTTTTGTGTACTACCAAAAACCATAATCTCGACGAAATTGAAAACCAATTTGGGTTCCAAGGAGCCATTCAACAACTAGTCACATTCAAAATTCTGATTGAATAATCTGTCTGTATATCAAGTGTGGTGCGGCAACAGCCAATGGTTAGTATTGCAAATATTGTTTCATATGATGAATGGACGATTCAAATTGCACTTGCATAAGTACTTTTAGATTGCAAACAATTTTGGATGGGATTCTGAGAATTCTATCTATTCTGGAACCTCGCTCTGTATGTTTTGTAAATGTTATCTTGTGAATTTCCCTCAGGTAGTTTAGCAATTCTAAAGCATTGACAACATTTAGAACATCTTGGATTACGAGTTTGCGGAATAATAAATAAAACTAGATACGTAGCATAATATATTTTAGATCATAGTAATAGGAATTTAGTAAAAAGAAACTAGAAAAATAAGAATACTTGATTGGCTTGTTATTCTAGTGGTTGGTGACTTAGCGATTCTGACCCAGCACAAACCTTCGTATGATGAACACGATAATTTTTGTTCTGTGAAGAAATATAATCGTATATACATATGTTGGTATAGGTCCGTATGGTGACGGATTAAGAATACGGAATATTACCACCCCATATCATCCCATGGGTGTTGTAAGAGCCGACAGAGGGAGCATATTGTGACGGCCGGTGTCATGTCAAACCGTCGTCACGAAACACAATAATTAGCAAAGAGGTTTGAAGACTATTTTATTATTTTGAAATGAGTTTTTAGTTCGATGACGTATACACTCTGTCAAGTGTTCGCCAAATTTACAAGTCATTGACAACTAGGCAGTGGCCGTGCGGATAACGCATCCCATTCACGTTCTGATGGCGTGGGTTCAAATCCCAGTCATAACAGTTATGTGGATTTTGGTTTTTATGAAATTTGGAAAATGTTTATAAATATTTGGCAAATATTTAAAAAAAGAATATTTAAATATTTCGAATAAAAATTAGAAAATTCTAAAAAGTTCAGGAAGGAATGGAAAGGTTTAAAAAGAGACAGGAGATAAAAAAACAATTGAATTATGAAATGACAATCGAAATTTGTGGATCTAGAACATTCCTAGGGGTATATAAGGCGGTGTAGACGCGCTGAGCGCCAGTTTAAGTTGAAAAGTGGCAAAGTGAAGAAGAAAAGGAAGAAGTAAAAGGAAGAAAGAAGAAGTAGTAAAATAAAGTGAAGTGAAAGTATAGTGCAGTAAAGTGCAGTGAAGTGCAGTGAAGTGCAGTGAAAAGTGCAGTACAAAAGACGCTAGTGTTGGTGCTGTCCGCGTCGAAATTAAACGGCGCGTCGTGTGTGAAGTCGAATAAAGTGTCATTAGTGCTACTCGGTGTTTCCTTCCAATCCCGTTACCCCATCCGTAACAATTGGTGTCAGAAGTGGGATTGAAGGATTAAAGATGCCAGTCATGCCAAAAGAAGGGCCCACGACACGAGCAAGGGCTGCTGCCCAAGAGCAAGGCGACTCCAACCCGGAGCTTGCGACCGAAAGAGTTTCCATTCCTTCGCAAGAAAGCGGCCCCGAAGGAAGGGTACCCATGTCCGGAAGCGCATCTAGCCAGCTATCCCTCGCAGACCTCGCAGCAATATTCCAACAGTCGCTCCGGCAAAACACTCAGCAATTCAAATCCAAACTCCAGCAAAACTCTCAGCAACTTAAATGCGATCTTCAAACACAACTTCAGGAGAACTCGCAGCTGCTTGAATCTCGACTTCAGGAGAACTCGCAGCAGCTTGAATCTCGACTTGAGCAAAACTCGCAGCAGCTTGAATCTCGACTCGAGCAAAACTCGCAGCAGCTTGGCGAGATAATGGAGAGCCAGGATGAGATTCGCCGTTATATATCCGAGAACGAACGTAAGATCGCCGAGATGGAGATGCGTATCGGTGAAGTGCAATCTCGCGTGGTTACTATAGAGGAAGAGGTGCAGTCCCACATGGCGTCAGTATCAGAAGAGATTCACACTCGCATAGCTACGATAGAAGAGGAGTTAAAGAAGATGAAGTCCAACAGCCCTTCGGTTTCTATCAACTCATCAAGTTCTGGTGGTTATTTAAAAGTACCATTATTCGATGGAAACACTTCCTGGGAGGCCTACAGAATACAGTTCGAAGCCGCCTCTATAAGCAACGGTTGGGATGTCGACCAGGCCAAGTTTGCACTCATCCTGGCGTTGCGTGGAGAAGCATTGTCGGTGCTTGAGGCCGTGGGAAAGGACGCTACTTACGTACAGCTGTTTGAGGCTCTAGAATCCAGATTTGGAGACGAGCACTTACAATATGTGTTCCGAGCCAAGTTACGCAACCGCCGTCAGTATCCGAACGAATCCTTGCAGCAGTGGGTGATGGAAGTGACGAAGATGGTACGAAAAGTTTATCAGTCGGCACCCGCGGAACAAGTTCAAAGCATGCGACTCCAGGCGTTTATCGACGGAATTTATGACGATGAGGTCAGAGCTGCTGTGCGCTTGAAACACCACAGCAACATTAAAGATGCATTAGCACATGCTTTAGAAGTCGAGGTTGTTCAACAAGAAGTGACGAGTGATCGAGATAGAGTTATTGCAGCAGAAGAAAGAACTGGTCGAAGATCTTTTGTCCTAAAGTGTTATAACTGTAGAGAGCCCGGACATTTAAGGCGTAGTTGTCCGAAACATGTAGCAGAAAGGCGTCAGATTGACGCTAGTGTTCAAGTGTTGAAAGATGATCAGGAAGCAATTACATCCAGGACTTCGATGCAAGTGCTGATCAGAAGACGGAAAGCTCCGAAAGTTCGTATACGACAACACACGAATGGAAACGGTTTAACTATCGATGGAACAGTCAATGGCGTTACCTGTTTGCTGACCTTGGACACCGGTGCGACAAGAATGGTTATAGGAACTCGTTTGGTAAGAAAGAACGGCAAAATTCTAACACCGTCAACTACACCTCGATTGACAACGGCTACCGGCCAGTATATCCCAGTTAAAGGCGAACAGATGGTGGCTATAAAAATGGGTGACAACCTATACTGGCGACGAGCGGTGATTGCAGACATCGTAGACAATTGTATTGTTGGGCTGGATTTCTTTAGAGATCATCAGTGCAGAGTAGACATTAAAAGTGGTATACTTAAATGTGGACATGTGGAAATTCCAATGAAAGGTGGTAGCATGGGGAAAGTTTTGTGCCTCAAAGAAAGCAAATTTACACATAGATCACAGGCTTCTATAGCTACGAAGTTTAATCATTTGGTCCATGTCGATAGGAGAGCGGTGTATTATGGGTCTAAGGATGCGCGGGACGCGCATGTCTTAGAGGGGGGTAGTGTGGCGGCCGGTGTCATGTCAAACCGTCGTCACGAAATACAATAATTAGCAAAGAGGTTTGAAGACTATTTTATTATTTTGAAATGAGTTTTTAGTTCGATGACGTATACACTCTGTCAAGTGTTCGCCAAATTTACAAGTCATTGACAACTAGGCAGTGGCCGTGCGGATAACGCATCCCGTTCACGTTCTGATGGCGTGGGTTCAAATCCCAGTCATAACAGTTATGTGGATTTTGGTTTTTATGAAATTTGGAAAATGTTTATAAATATTTGGCAAATATTTAAAAAAAGATTATTTAAATATTTCGAATAAAAATTAGAAAATTCTTGAAAGTTCAGGAAGAAATGGAAAGGTTAAAAAGAGGCAGGAGATAAAAAAACAATTGAATTATGAAATGACAATCGAAATTAGTGGATCTAGAACATTCCTAGGGGTATATAAGGCGGTGTAGACGCGCTGAGCGCCAGTTTAAGTTGAAAAGTGGAAAAGTGAAGAAGAAAAAGAAGAAGTAAAAGGAAGAAAGAAGTAGTAAAATAAAGTGAAGTGAAAGTGAAGAAAAAAAAGTGCAGTGCAAAAGACGCTAGTGTTGGTGCTGTCCGCGTCGAAATTAAACGGCGCGTCGTGTCTGAAGTCGAATAAAGTGTCATCAGTGCTACTCGGTGTTTCCTTCCAATCCCGTTACCCCGTCCGTAACAATATTATGCAGAGAACAGCAATGTAATAGAAGGAAAACTTGATACAAAAACTTGACACAAACCCTATACCAACCCGTTTGGCCAGCGTGGTATAGTAGGCCATTTCCTCCTTTCAAAGGAGAGGCCTAGTCCAGCAGTGGGCTGTTAAAGGCTGATGATGATGATACATATGTTTATTAGTCATCTAGTTACCATAGGCTCTGCCTAGTTCAGCATCGGTTGGTCATATGGGAGTTGTCCTAGATTATGTTTAAATGGATAAGTCTACGTTATTAGTAAAGTAAGATTACCAGCTACATACTATTTAATTTTCTAAAACAAAATAAAAAACAACGCTTAGTTTATAAATAACATTTGCAAGTTTTCTTTTTAAAAGAAAAAGGAGGCGTTCAAAAATGTAATAAAGACAATGTTCATGTGTGCCGGCAGATACTTCGCTTTTGTGTACACGAAACAATGGAGAGCTCTCAAGACTTCAGATATTTTTATGACTGCAGTAATTGGAAAAATACGGTGTATCCATTGCCCTCGTGACACTAAATAAGTGTTAAAGATTATTGTAGCTAGCTAGCTACAAAAATTTCGGTGGATATCGTAGATATCGGTAAATATTTGCAAGTATTGGTGGCTCGTTTTCGAAACAGCGCATGAGTCGTGTATTTATTTTGTGTGTATTCGATGCAGTTTGGGCAATTTTTGGTTGTTTCTTATGAGGTACAGCTAAAAGCTAATTCTTCCAACAGCGACACGGCAGTAAATTGAATCGGCATCTCCTGTATTTATGGGAATTCTACCATACACATGGAGGTGTAACATGGTTAGCGCTAGTTTTCTTGTGATTTCGAATACTAGCTAGAACGAAGAGCCCTCCAAGAGTGTAAATAACACAAGCATATACATGGTTAGTGAGCCTTTTTATCAATCGATAACAAAATTTCTGAAAAGAAATCTTTAGTCCAAATTATTTGCCTGATAAGTTCCTGTTAAATTCATTTGTCAGATAACTCACTCAAAGATTTCATTGTTATGCTGCCTTTGTCTGCAAGATAAAAATGCGTGATGAAACTGGCCTTAGTGTAGCAGCTAGTTAATGTCAGATAGCAGAACTATCTCATCAAATATATTTAAGACATCTTGTAAGTTATATAGTAGCATTAAATTAAACGTGCAACAGAGCAACCACTGAGATTGTTGACAAAGGTACTGTTTGCAAACGTTGCGGTGCGGTGCCATCGTGAGCTTGTCACAGATCTTCCTTGGTGAAATTAACGTGCTAGCTGTACATATGACTGAATAGAGACGTTATTCCCCGAATTTCATTCCGGCGATGTAATGTCTGATTGTTTTCTCAGGTTGAATCTTATAAGTTTAGGTTTATTATTATCTTACAAGATACTACACTATCCTTCACTTGCCTCATTTATCAGTGTAGTACACTGTGACGTCGGTGTCGTCGCGCTGGCCCCTACGACTACTCCTGGCTGGCCGCCTCGCTCCCCAGCGGCACATAAATACGGTGGCGCGACAGCGAACGGCCTCTTTCAGACCCTCAACGCTGTTCAAGATAAGTGCCTACTCTGCTGCAGCACCGAAGCCTCGTCAGCCTGCCTGCCTACCCTGCCCTGAGTCTTAATCTTAGCTCTAAATCTAGTTGCTACCGGGTTATATTTTGTAACGCTTCCTAGCAAATATATTTTGTAACGAACGCTATGCTTCTTTAATTTATCTCTCTACACACACCAATAAACGTTACACTGGCGCCAAACAGTTTTAAGGGCTCAGGCATCTGACTCGGCTTCTGGTCGCTTCGTTTTTCTGTGTTTCTGTGTGTAAGTGTGTTCACAGTCGGTAAGTCGTTGCTTTTTTGTTTCTAAATGCGTTAGATAAATGTTAACGCATTAATCAGGCAATATAGTCAACTAAAGGCTTGCGCAACGTCTTATGTACTTCTTAACTTCTTTTCTAACCCAAATTCGTTAGACTAAGTAACGGTTTTGGAAATTACTTTTTATTGTACATTTATATTCTTTATGTGAGGGTAGATTCCGCTTCGCGCTATTCTTACGCATTGCGTACGTAACTTGTTTACTTGCTACATAATATAAATCTGTTTTTAAACGACCCACTGTGAACATAATTACATTACCATTTATTTTATTGTCAAATTATAAGTAGGTATAACCCCTCTGTGTGTGATTTTTGGTGCTGTTAGGTTTTTCTTTTACGAGACTTAATCTTTTTCAACGTTACTTAGCTATGTCTTTTAAAATTAACTTCAATCATTTGATAAAATGGGAGCTACTTTATGAACTGATTATTCGGGGTGGTGACAAGTCTGGTTCCGTAGCCGAGCTGCGCCAGCAAATAGCGACACTAGCGTCCCAGTTTCCCTCTGAAACTATATTGGATTCGGATTTGGATCCCGAAGAGGAAATTTCGGCTGTCCGGAACTCCTTAATCAGGGTTACTAATAATATTTCTCTCCTAAGATTACAATTCGACCACAACCTCAATTCGCGCACAGAATCTATTTTCAATCATATTTATTTTAGATTGAATAGACTGGATCTGGACCGCCTTTCTGATACGGACTCGGCTGAGATAGTTTCGAGCAATTACCGCAATCAGTTAGCTATTTTTAAATCTTTGATGTCGGGTACATCTGAACCAACTTCGCACGTAGTGCAAAAGGACTGCTCTGTATCTACCCCCGTCGTTTCTGACGACTTTTAGTACGATCGTAAATTGTTTTCTGAACTCGCTAAATTTAAATATAATGGCAAGTCTTGTGCTCGCGGGTTTATTGAAAAGATTAATGAATTATGCAGGCTAGGTGTATTCCCGAAAATAAAATGTTACTATTTGCTTTTGAGATATTTACGGGCGATGCATTGTTCTGGTATCGTTCGCTCAAAGAACAGGTTTCTAGTTGGAGTGAATTGTGTTGTCTTTTGAAGCGTGATTTTAGTCCGACTGACAATGATTTTAAAATCTTAAATGAAATTAGATTTCGCCTTCAAGCTGAGGACGAAAATATAACACTTTTTGTTGCTAAAATGCAGGGTATGTTTTCTCGTCTTGATGTGCCTATTAGTGAGTCTGAAAAATTAGATATTTTGTTGCGTAATGTCCTGCCATGTTACAATCAAATTATTTTAACGGCTAAGGTGGCCGATATCTCTAGTCTCGTTAGTGTCTGTCGTGAATTTGAGACCTTTCATAAACGAACTAAAGACCATCGAGAATTTTCCAAAGCCACACCCAATATCTTGTTGCCCAAGTTTGCTCACCAACCTCAAAAACCTAATTTTTCTAATTACAAACCAAAAAATTATTATGACAATTCTAATAAAAACTTTAACGCTCCACCACAGATAAACGCTATCAACTTACCCTCCACTAATAAAAACGACAACCGGTTCTGTCCCAGGTGTCGATCCAATTCTCATAGTTTGTATAATTGTCGCAAACCACACTTTTTAATTTGTTTTAAATGCGGTCTAAAAGGTATTCGTGTGCCTGATTGTCCTAAATGTAATCCTAAAACTAATAAACCAAAAACTAATAAGCGAGGATTGGGGAATAAATAAATCAAATAATTTCAATAAAAATGAGTGGAATAATTGGTTAAATTATCTAAAAAAAATTTTTAATTGTTACCGTCTATCCACAATCCGTAATTCTAATATAGAATACTCGCCATATATTTCTGTTATTGTAAATGGTAAACCTGTAGTCGGCCTGTTGGATTCTGGCTCATGTGTTACAATCTTGGGTAACAATTCTCATAATTTATTTTTAAATAATGAGTATCAGTTCCAATCCAGCAGTTACCAAACTCAAAAGTTTGGTAACTGCTGGTGGTGAAAAATTGTGTTCTTTAGGAGATAGAAATCTCTCTTCCTATTAAGTTTCAAAATAAAACAGTTTCCCTAAATTTTCATGTAGTGCCAGGGATTAAAAATAGTTTAATTCTCGGTATGGATTTTTGGCGAATTTTTAATTTATTTCCTAACCATTTAGAGTCGGTGTTGTTATTGAATGAAACTGATTCACAAGTTACTGAGCTGCGGACCGATGAATCACCGTACCTTGTGTCTTATAATAATTTATCTATTGAACAGAGAGCTGCCGCTGATAACATTATTTCTAAATTTTCCGATATTTCTTATAAAAAGCGGGGTCTCGGTTGTACAACTCTCATTACTATATTACTATATTCGTCAGCGTTATTATCGTATGTCTCCCGATAAACAACGCATTTTGATACAACATTTGACAAAGATGTCGTAGAACCCTCTGAGACTCCTTGGTCTAACCCGGTTATTCTAACCCCTAAAAAGAACGGCGAACTAAGATTTTGATAAGATAGTCGTAAATTGAATTCTGTTACTAGAAAAGATGCTTATAATTTGCCCTACATTTCGGAAATTCTAGATAACTTGAGAGACGCTAAATACCTATCTAGTTTAGATATTTCTAAATGTTTCTAGCAGACGTTAATTAAAGAGGAGGATCGTTTCAAGACCGCTTTCTATGTACCTACTCGTGGCACGTTTCATTTTAAAAGGATGGCGTTTGTTCTAACAAACGCACCCGCAACTCAGCAACGTTTAGTCAACACTTTGTTTTACATTCCTTAATTTGAAAATAAGGTATTTTGTTTTATTGACGACATTGTATGTATATCGTCAACGTTCGAAGAACACATTACGCTCTTATTACGTATTTTCGAAAAATTGAAAATGGCAAATCTCACTATAAACTTAGATAAGTGTAATTTCTTTCGCGATAAAATAAAATATTTAGGTTACGTTGTCGATTCGCAAGGTCTCCATGCGGATTCTGATAAAATTAATGCCATAATTAATTACCATACCCCTTCTAATAAAAAGGAACTACGTCGTTTTCTAGGCGTGGCTTCATGGTATAGGCGATTTATTCCAAATTTTAGTCGTATATCGTCACCTCTAAAGAAATTAATCTCTCAAGGTAAAAAGGCTCCCCCTTTTTGTTGGTCTAAAGAGGCTGACCAGGCTTTTATCAAATTGAAAGACTGCTTGTCCTCTCCTTCTATTTTATTTTGTCCGGACTACTCCAAACCTTTTGAGATAAACACGGACGCCAGCAACTACGGCGTAGGCGCTGTCCACTGCCAGGTTTTAAAGGGCGAAGAAAAAAATCATAGCCTATTTCAGTAAGTCTCTGTCTGATGCTGAAAAGAATTACAGCACTACTGAGCGCAAAACACTCACTGTGTTATCTGCTATCGAGCACTGGCGTTGTTATATCGATAACGGTTAAAATTTTATTGTTTACACTGACCACGCTGCGCTCAAATGGTTTCTAAAACTTAATAATCCTACTGGTCGTTTAGCCAGATGGGGTGTTCGTCTTTCGTCGTACAATTTCGAGATTCGACATCGTCGTGGTTCAGACAACATATTGCCCGACATCCTGTCTCGTTCTGTTCCCGTTGCAGCCATTATCAATGATAATGACATTACTCCTAATTTAAACCTAACACTCCCAATGTCTACTAACGACTCGTGGTATCTAAACATTTATAAAGTTTGTCTAAACAACCCCACATCTGTCGTGGACTACCAAATTATTAATAATAAATTATATCGTTTTAAAAAGTGTCTAAATCCTTTAACTCGAGATTTTCAATGGAAGGAGGTTATTCCGTCTGAACAAAGATCTAATATTATTGCTGAGAACCATTCGCTGCCCACGGCTGGTCACCTAGGTATTTTTAAAACCTACAAGCGCTTGGCATTAAATTATTACTGGCCGAATATGTATTCCGACGTTGTTAAGGCTGTGAATTCGTGTGATGTTTGTATAGCTCACAAACATCAAAACCTATCAACCTTAGGTCATATGGGTAGATCTAAGTATTGTTATAAACTATTCCAGATGTTAAGCATTGATCTAATTGGTCCACTACCTACTTCTAGAAGGCTAAATAATTTTATTTTTGTTGTTTCTTGTTGTTTTTCCAAATATTGTATGCTTTTTCCCATTAAACGAGCTACTGCCGAAATAATTACTAAAATTTTAGAAGAAAATGTTTTTTTGGTCCATAGTATTCCGTCAACTATTGTTCTCGATAATGGTAAACAATTCATTAGTTCCACATTTAAAAATTTGATAACTAAATACAAAATTCTTAATTTGCATTATACGCCGTTGTATACACCCCATGTAAACTCAGTCGAGCGTTATAATAAAACTATTATGAGGGCTATTTCTACTTTTATCGAACAAGATCAGCGAGTTTGGGATCTATTCGTTCCTAAGATTCAGTTTGCAATAAATTGCGCAGTAAACGAGGTAACTGGCTATTCTCCATCTTTTCTGGTCTTTGGTCGTGAATTAGTTACTTGTGGGTCACACTATGTGGTCAACAAATCTGACCCTAATATTGTTTTCGAACCGCGTGATACATATGCGGAGGCCCTCGGCCATTTGTCTCCTATCTTCGAAAAGGTACAGACCGCTTTGATAGCCGCTCACCAACGTAATTGTAATTCTTATAATCTTCGTCGTAAATCAGCCGAATTCAATGTCGGCGATATTGTGTGGCGACGTACTTACTATTTAAGCGATAAAGATAAATAATTCCATAAAAAACTCGCTCCTAAATTTATTAAATGCAAAGTTGTAGCTAAAAAGTCTCCTTTAGTTTACAAATTGTCTGATATGACTGGCAAGCCAATTGGCGAATGGCATATTAAAGATTTTAAATTAATTAATTACAAACAATAGATTATTTCATAAAAAAATCTCGCCAAATTTTTGTTATAATTACTTCTGCTCACCCACAGTCCATAATGGTCGTTATAGTAATACCGAATTTTTCTATCTTTAAAATCTTTTTTGTTTTTACTCAGTGGTTAAAACTGTAATCAACTGCGTCTCACGGGTTCGAAGTTTCTTGAATCTATTCTATTTGTTGTGCTAATCACCTTGTTTACGTTATGTTATAAAGTATGCTGGGAGTTATTAATATTAACCCATTCTATTTAGCGAGCCAGTAGCGCGCCTTCTAAATAATACCTTATCCCGCGCACATAAGGCTTACTCTCGTCTACATTGGTCTCGACTACCTGCGTTGAGTTTTATGACCTATCACTCACTCCTTTGTTATCGCAGGTGACCTTTTTGTTTTAATTGTTTTATGCAATAATATTATAATAGATATTCCATAAACTGAACAGCTCTTTTGTATTCCATTTAACTTAACTTAATATATAAGAATTCTAAACAATTGTTTTAAAGAGTGTCCCTAGTAAATGTTAATTATTCATCTACCATACTAGACTATCTCAGTTAAGTGTAATCCTTGACGTGTTTTGCATTCAAGCTTGATTGATTTGAATGATAGCTAGTGCACTGGTTGTGAGTGTGTCTAGCATGTGTGCGAGATATGAAGGATGTTTTTTTTATTAAAGGGGTCCATTGAATGCGTGATGTATGAAAGGTTGGGGGTTATACATAACCAAATTTGGGTGGTGTTTGGCACATAAAAGACTGACACCACTTCTCCTTCTCTGTTCCAGGCGCTGTCGGCGGCAGGGGGCCAGGGAATTTTTCACCCAGGAAAAATTCCGGCCTAAAGGGGGGAGTGTGTGACGTCGGTGTCGTTGCGCTGGCCCCTATCACTACTCCTGGCTAGCCGCCTCGCTCCCCAGCGGCACATAAATACGGCGGCGCGACAGCGAACGGCCTCTTTCGGACCCTCAACGCTGTTCAAGATAAGTGCCTACTCTGCTGCAGCACCGAAGCCTCGTCAGCCTGCCTGCCTACCCTGCCTTGAGTCTTAATCTTAGCTCTAAATCTAGTTGCTACCGGGTTATATTGTGTAATGCTTCCTAGCAAATATATTTTGTAACGAACGCTATGCTCCTTTAATTTATCTCTCTACACACACCAATAAACGTTACAACACATTTGACAAATTAGGCAGGGGAAGGATAGTGTTACTCTTTTACGTAAAAAAATTCAACCGTTAACAGATTTTGTAAGACTCTATAGTAATAGCTATAGCATACGCATAAGAATAAGTTTTTATCAGCAAAAACTATGAACAAAAAATACAAACTATGTATTTGAGAAAAATATAAACTTCAATTTTGCAAAGATTTGCAAGAAGCGGGGCGACAACAACACAATCTAGGGAACTTTATTTAACACGTAATTATACCATAAGAAATAAAGTACATACTACCTAAACGAATACATTGTTTAAAAACAACAATATTTACTACATTCTTGCAGCTTTTCTCATATTTTATTCGATTTCAAATCGAATTGAATCATCCATCATGTGTTTGTTTTATTCATATGAATAAAAAAATACTATATTATGAGCCATAAACATCAACTTTGTTCCCAGACGTGCAAAATATAACTCAGTAATGTATATCAACAACAATTATCTGCATATTGTAACTCGCATACAGTGTAAAGATAGTCAGGATTTTCCAGTAATTTGGATTCAATTCACAGCAAGCAATAAATAAAGTGCAACTCCAAATGAGGTTCCATGCCTGTAAATAATCCAACTCAGCGGTTGTTTTTTATTATTTAATTTTAATTCTCTTATCATACACTATATTCTATGGCTGTTGTGGCGAGTATTTAACGTAAATAATCTATATTTTACGTACATTTATTACATTTCTATGGTAGATATTAAATATATGATTTTATTTGTACGAACGTTCAGCTCGTCTTGTGACTTTTGGGTTACTCAATTGCTGAACTGTGGTAAGTGGTGTAATGAATTCAACATAAAGCTCTCAAGTTTCTCTTATTGTAATAATGCAGAAGACTTAATAATATAAACATATAATCAACACAGTTAGATTAATTACTAATTAGTAAAGCTCAAAACGACATGAAACCTTAGTATTAAATGAAGTACGAATTTGATCTGTCAATTTTATTATTAGCTATGGTTTCATTATTTCATAATTTGATACCATTAAGTACTTCACCATTAATTATCACTGAATAATATAGCAATTTTCATTAGTGGCAGAGAGTCTGATAAAACACTCTGCGCTTGGCAATCGATGCTTTCTATTATGAGGGACCTATAATGTATAGACATAATACGCTCTGCTTACCTCGTGGGAAATTAATTATGTACACACAGATAATAAAATATATTTCTACGGATAAAAATCTTGAAAAAGGCAAACTGTCACGCGTAAAACGCGAAATACGAATCATCAATTTTGCTGAAATAGTGAGGATACATCGGCAAAATAAGCAGTTTACTAGCTGAAGTGTCGATCATTTGTATACGAAGGGTTTTACAAGTCAATCAATCTATCATAACGAGCTATTACTGAAAATGTTGCGCTACCTCCACTCTAACAAATGGCTGGGATATAGATATAAATTGTGTCTGTATTTTAAATTAAAAGCTGAGAAATATGCTATTATAGTAAGTGGACTTTGTTGTTTGTACATCACGCAGATTAATTTTTTAAAGTGTTTTCCGTTTTCTGCTTCGGAAAATTCAGCGTTAAGGCTGAGTTTTCACAACAATTGTATCTGACAAGAATCTCAGTCTAGTATTTTGTTTATTTGTCTTAAGAAACGTATAATAATTGTTTGTTTCGACACAAGTAGACCTACAGAGCCTAAGTTAAATATATATATTATTAAAACCTATGTCTAGAGTTCGGGCTAAGAATGGGTAAGTTTTATACAGAGATCAGTGGAAGCGATTGATTCATCCAGTCTTAGCCTTTCATCCAGTCTCAGTCTTTTACTGTGGTAGCACAGCGATGAATTATAATCCTAATATTAATAAAATGTCTTACCAACTCTTACTGATGCTGTTCTTGAGTGGACCTATAAGATTAACTCATAATTTTGGCCAAAATAACAAGAGAATCGAATAGATACCAGTGTCCAGTTCAGCGTAGT
The DNA here is from genome assembly GCA_944739405.2 of Euclidia mi. Lineage (NCBI taxonomy): Eukaryota > Metazoa > Arthropoda > Insecta > Lepidoptera > Erebidae > Euclidia > Euclidia mi. The sequence goes on along the minus strand of OX123182.2, from coordinate 81,618,491 downwards.
CCTACTCCAGGCACCAAACAGGAATTCACACACGTGTTTTACAAAGTTCAATATTTCACAAATGTTCATTAAGATACAACTTATCTTTTATCACAAATAAACCGATGCCAGCTGATTAAAGAAGCGGCACTCAATCGGGTTCCAATTTTATTACAATATTCCACGCGAGAGAGACCAAAACGGCGTGTTAATTTTTCAAGGCAAAAACGGAAGTTGACAGTTCAGTGTGACCATACTCAAAATTTACAATAGACTAAACTAAACGTTACTTAATCAATATAATCGACTTGACCTATCACAAATAATATTTCTATTTCAAACATCCACCCGCCCTGGACCAGCCGGTAGGCCGGTCCAGGGCGGGTGGACCGGTAGGTCCGCTAATCAGTTGGTAGACGTGACAACGTTGCAACCGCTCTCCTCAGAATCGAACCATCCACCAAGACCTCAGCAAATCGGGGAACTCCATCAGCCCCAGTTACCAAACGAAGAATGCGCCCCCTGCGCCATCTGAGTGACGGAAGGTTAGCCTCCTTGATCAAAACGAGGTCACCAATCTTGGGTGGATCGGTCTTGTCGGTCCACTTAACGCGTTGCTGGAGTATGTGCAAATATTCCAAATTCCAGCGTTTCCAAAAGCTCTGAGTAATCTGGCGTACCAATTCAAAACGCGAGAGACGACCAGGTCTCATATCAATATAAGGGTACTCAGGCAAGGCGACAAGTGGGCGACCAATCAAAAAATGGCCCGGCGTAAAGGCCTCCAAATAATTCGGATCTGAGGAGATCGGGCACAATGGCCGAGAGTTCAAAACGGCCTCAATCTTATAAAACACAGTTGCGAGTTCTTCAAATGTAAGGACAGATTCACCGATTGTCCTGCGATAGTGTTTTTTGGCCGATTTTAGAGTGGCCTCAAAAATACCACCCCAGTGTGGACAATTTGGTGGGGAAAACAACCAATTTATCCAACGTCGGGCAAGCCTGTTGCCTATATCAGCCTTGTTGGTTTCAAGGAAATTAACAACGTCATTTAAATAATTATAAGTGCCCTTGAAGTTAGTGCCGCAATCAGAACGGATCAAGGGGGGCAGCCCTCTGCGGGATACAAATCTGTCAAATGTGGCTACAAACGCCTCGGTTGTAAGCGAGGAGACCAGTTCTAAGTGTACGGCCTTTGTGTAAAGACAAACAAAAACACAGAAGTAGGCCTCAACAGACTTGCTGTTTCGAAATGTCGACGTTTTCACCAAAAAGGGACCAGCGAAGTCCGTGCCAACACCGTCAAACGTCCTGTTTTCAGTTACGCGATCTGCCGGTAAGTCCCCCATCAAGGGCTGCATGGTAGAAGCCTTGAGCTTATAGCAAGGGATGCAGCGAAAGACTACACTCCGAATAATTCTTCGGGCAGACAAGATCCAAAACTCGCGTTGCAAAATGGCCAAGAGCGCATTACAACCAGCATGCGAATTTTTAAAGTGACGGTCAGTTACCAACAAGCGTACCAAATGACCGTCCTTAGGTAACAAAAAGGGGTGACGTGCTCCGTAAGGGAGGTTGGCGTTCTTGAGACGCCCTCCAACGTGCAAGAGACCCGTATCGTCCAAAAAGGGGTTCAATTTAGAGATAGCTCCCCACAATTTCGATCTCCCTGATTTAAGGATAGCAATCTCCTTTTCAAAATGCGCCAATTGCACAGAACGAATCCAAAAGGTGAGGGACTCCTGTCGTTCCTGTGGTGAGATAAACGGTGACAGTCGTTTCTGTTGTGGGTGCCTAAAGTTAAAAATAAAACGCTTTATCCAAGCAGTGACACCTAACATCTTGTCGAGGGAGCTGTAACGATTCAACAAAAAATCGGGGTCGAAGGCGCATTCTACCTTCTCAAGAGCGAGTGTTCGTAGACCCGGTAAATTAGAAGTATTCAAAACTGGCGTTCGAGGCCAATCGGTTTCTGGTCGACTCAACCATTCCGGACCCCACTACAGCGAATGACCTATTAAACTAGGCGTCAAGCATCCGCGCGAGGCACAATCAGCGGGGTTGAGCTCACCTGGCACGTGTCTCCAAACAAGCTTGACTTCGGATTTCGGGATTTGGGAAACGCGATTAGCAACAAATACCTTCAAAGTGTGGACAGACACCTTCAACCAACAAAGTACAATTTGGCTGTCTGTCCAGGCGTAGGTCCCATCAATACAAGTGCTTTTACCCAAAGTACTGGACACGTGGTTCAACAAGCGTACAAGTAGGGCTGCTCCCGAGAGCTCCAATTTTGGGATGGTCAGAGATGTCCGAAGGGGTGCCACCTTACTCTTCACCATGATCAGGGAAACTCTCACCTGACCTGAGGCACTGACTGTGCGCAAGTACACCACGGCCGCGTGACCACGTTCCGAGGCATCACAAAATCCGTGAAGGGTGGCCTTGTACTTCCCGGGAGGAAGGATGGGACGAGGCAAGGAGATCTCGTTGACGGCAGGAAGTGAGGATACAAAAGAGGTCCATTCCTCAACAAGAGTACCGTGTAGAGGTTCGTCCCAGGTCAACCCTGCTGTCCAAAGCTTCTGCAAGAAGCATTTTGCCCAAAATATGATAGGACAAATCCGACCGTTCGGATCAAAGGTTCTGGCGACAGTAGACAACACGAGACGTTTAGTCCAAGAACAAGGCAATTTCAAGTCTACGTTGTACGTAAAGATGTCTTGGACTGGTCTGTACTGAACGCCGAGAACAACTCTTACATATAACTCTTAAATCAAAAATAGGCATATACTGCTATTTTTGGGTACAATTTTCTCTCTATTTTTACATTTATTTAGATTTTCAAAGATAGAATAGGGTAGTTAATATAGTCAACTCAAAACAATTAGATTTTTTTTTCAAAATATTGTAAATTGACTCAAAAAAAGCAAAAAATCATCTTACATTTTTCTTCTATTTTGCTCGCATACGTGTGTCTTAATGTATGGCAATAAGGTTCGTTTTATTTAGCCACTTTCTTGATTTATATATCCAAATTCTGCAATGAGATCTCAGTCTGCGCTTGAGCGCCGTCGGGAGTGGACTCTATGTCGCTTGTCGCTGCAGCCCGAAGACGAAAAAAGCAATATACGAATACAAAATATTCGCTAAAATCAATTTGATACTTCTCGTATTCTGTGCGAATTACGTACAAGTAAATTTCTTTTGTATAAATGGACATTATTACTTTATTTTCTCCGTTATGTTGAGTCAGGATATATTTCGGTATTTAGATATTATTTTGTTTCTTGCGTTGAAATCTGGTAAGATTATCTGGACTGATGGTATACCATCCCGTTCAAGTGTTGCGACTGGAACTCATAAAAGAGTAGACCTAGTTATGCCAGGTTGGGGCTCATTTTATTTGTTTTGGTGAGACCCTACCACTGGTACTAGTGAAGTAACCTTCCAAGGTTATTCGATGAGTCTTGATGGTACTCATATTTGAGTAAAGCTACGCATGCCGAGTTTGGGCTCATTTTGTTTGTACATAAGAGACCCTACCACTGGCACTTATGAAGTTACCTTCCAGGGTATTCGATGACTCTTACTGGTACTCATATGTGAGTAGAGCTAGGCATGCCGAGTTTGTGCTCATTTTGTTTAGACATAAGAGACCCTACCACTGGAACTTATGAAGTAACCTTCCAGGGTTATTCAATGACTCTTGCTGGGACTCATGTGTGAGTAGAGCTAGGCATGCCGAGTTTGGGCTCATTTTGTTTGTACATAAGAGACCCTACCACTGCATTTTATGAAGTAACCTTCCAGGGTTATTAGATGACTATTGCTGGTTCTCATATGTGAGTAGAGCTAGGCATGTCAAGTTTGGGCTCATTTTGTTTGTACATAAGAGACCCAACCACTGCAACTTATGAAATAATCTTCCAGGGTTATTAGATGACTATTGCTGGTTCTTATATGTGAGTAGAGCTATGCATGCCGAGTTTGGGCTCATTTTGTTTGTACATAAGAGACCCAACCACTGCAACTTATGAAGTAACCTTCCAGGATTATTCGATGACTATTGCTGGTTCTTATATGTGAGTAGAGCTATGCATGCCGAGTTTGGGCTCATTTTGTTTGTACATAAGAGACCCAATCACTGCAACTTATGAAGTAACCTTTCAGGTTTTTCAGGTTTATTCGAAGACTCTTAGTGGTACTCATATGTGAGTAGAGCTAGGTATGTTCCAGTGGTAGGGTCTCTGATGTTCATACAAAATGAGCCCAAACTCAGTGTGCTTAGCTCTACTCACATATGAGTACCAGCAAGAGTGATCGAATAACCCTGGAAGGTTACTTCATAAGTTCCAGTGGTAGGGTCTCTTATGTACAAACAAAATAAGCCCAAACTCGGGATGCCTAGCTTTACTTCCATATGAGTACCAGCAAGAGTCATCGAATAACCCTGGAAGGTTACTTCATAAGTTCCAGTGGTAGGGTCACTTATGTACAAACAAAATGAGCCCAAACTCGGCATGCCTAGCTCTACTCACATATGAGAACCAGCAAGAGTCATTGAATAACCCTGAAAGGTTACTTCATAAGTTGCAGTGGTTGGGTCTCTTATGTACAAAAAAAAAGAGCCCAAACTCGGCATGCCTAGCTATACTCACATATAAGAACCAGCAATAGTCATCGAATAACCCTGGAAGGTTACTTCATAAGTTGCAGTGGTTGGGTCTCTTATGTACAAACAAAATGAGCCCAAACTCGGCATGCCTAGCTCTACTCACATATGAGTACCAGCAAGAGTCATCTAATAACCCTGGAAGGTTAATTCATAAGTTTCAGTGGTAGGGTCTCTCATGTACAATCAAAATGAGCCCAAACTCGGCATGCCTTGCTTTACGCACATATGAGTACCAGCAAGAGTCATCGAATAACCCTGGAAGGTTACTTCATAAGTTCCAGTGGTAGGGTCTCTTATGTACAAACAAAATGAGCCCAAACTCGGCATGCCTAGCTCTACTCACACATGAGTATAAGCAAGAGTCATTGAATAACCCTGGAAGGTTACTTCATAAGTTCCAGTGGTAGGGTCTCTTATGTACAAACAAAATGAGCACAAACTCGGCATGCCTAGCTCTACTCACATATGAGTACCAGTAAGAGTCATCGAATACCCTGGAAGGTAACTTCATAAGTGCCAGTGGTAGGGTCTCTTATGTACAAACAAAATGAGCCCAAACTCGGCATGCGTAGCTTTACTCAAATATGAGTACCATCAAGACTCATCGAATAACCTTGGAAGGTTACTTCACTAGTACCAGTGGTAGGGTCTCACCAAAACAAATAAAATGAGCCCCAACCTGGCATAACTAGGTCTACTCTTTTATGAGTTCCAGTCGCAACACTTGAACGGGATGGTATACCATCAGTCCAGATAATCTTACCAGATTTCAACGCAAGAAACAAAATAATATCTAAATACCGAAATATATCCTGACTCAACATAACGGAGAAAATAAAGTAATAATGTCCATTTATACAAAAGAAATTTACTTGTACGTAATTCGCACAGAATACGAGAAGTATCAAATTGATTTTAGCGAATATTTTGTATTCGTATATTGCTTTTTTCGTCTTCGGGCTGCAGCGACAAGCGACATAGAGTCCACTCCCAACGGCGCTCAAGCGCAGACTGAGATCTCATTGCAGAATTTGGATATATAAATCAAGAAAGTGGCTAAATAAAACGAACCTTATACTTAATAACCCTGGAAGGTTACTTCATAAGTTCCAGTAGTAGGGTCTCTTATGTACAAACAAAATAAGCCCAAACTCGGCATGCCTAGCTTTACTTCCATATGAGTACCAGCAAGAGTCATCGAATAACCCTGGAAGGTTACTTCATAAGTTCCAGTGGTAGGGTCACTTATGTACAAACAAAATGAGCCCAAACTCGGCATGCCTAGCTCTACTCACATATGAGAACCAGCAAGAGTCATTGAATAACCCTGAAAGGTTACTTCATAAGTTGCAGTGGTTGGGTCTCTTATGTACAAAAAAAAAGAGCCCAAACTCGGCATGCCTAGCTCTACTCACATATGAGTACCAGCAAGAGTCATCTAATAACCCTGGAAGGTTAATTCATAAGTTTCAGTGGTAGGGTCTCTCATGTACAATCAAAATGAGCCCAAACTCGGCATGCCTTGCTTTACGCACATATGAGTACCAGCAAGAGTCATCGAATAACCCTGGAAGGTTACTTCATAAGTTCCAGTGTTAGGGTCTCTTATGTACAAACAAAATGAGCCCAAACTCGGCATGCCTAGCTCTACTCACACATGAGTACTAGCAAGAGTCATTGAATAACCCTGGAAGGTTACTTCATAAGTTCCAGTGGTAGGGTCTCTTATGTACAAACAAAATGAGCCCAAACTCGGCATGCCTAGCTCTACTCACATATGAGTACCAGCAAGAGTCATCTAATAACCCTGGAAGGTTACTTCATAAGTTCCAGTGGTAGAGTCTCTTATGTACAAACAAAATAAGCCCAAACTCGGCATGCCTAGCTCTACTCACATAAGAGTACCAGTAAGACTCATCGAATAACCTTGGAAGGTTACTTCACTAGTACCATTGGTAGGGACTCACTAAAACAAATAAAATGAGCCCCAACCTGGCATAACTAGGTCTATTCTTTTATGAGTTCCAGTCGCAACACTTGAATGGGATGGTATACCATCAGTCCACATAATCTTACCAGATTTCAACGCAAGAAACAAAATAATATCTAAATACCGAAATATATCCTGAATCAACATAATGGAAAAATAAAGTAATAATGTCCATTTAGGTATATAAAAATAAGAAACTTATTTGTACGTGATTCGCACAGCCAGGCCTATAACACATAGATACATATCACAAAAAATTCTAAGTCTCAAAGTTATTTAGTTGAACTACATTTCCGCAAGTTACCGTACGTAGTACGTACTGTTGCCGCCGTGTCGCTGTAGTGACGCGATTTTGTACCTACTAATTTTGTAAACGCGTCCTTAACCCGTACGTATTAGTATTGAGCTCGTAGACGACCATGGGATCACGAAGAGACTCTCTCCAAAGGATCAGCTGGAAGCGACGGTCATCAGGGTGGATAATCGTCTTCCTGAACATCATTTTTATATCGGCTACAAAGACAACCTGATGTCGTCGGAAGCTGGTGATGACGTCACAAAGGTCCTTGACCAATTTGGGACCAGAATGCAAGCACTGGTTCAAGGATACGCCCGTAGAAGTCTGCGCAGAACCATCAAACACTGTGCGCAGCTTGCCAGTCGATGGCTTCAATACCGCATGATGCGGGAGAAAGTAGTGCTCCACCGAACGCCAATCCAAATTTGACTCAGACATGTGTCCCAACTGTTCATATTCTCTCATGAACTCAATATACTTCTGCCTGAGCTCCGGATCACGACCCATGCGACGCTCCATAGCCAACAATCTCTTTTCGGCTAAAGGTCGTGACTCACCAAGCGGAGGCCGAACAGACAGAAAGGGCAGCTTCGTGATATTCCGACCAGAACGGAGTCGACTAGTGTTTTTCTGGAAGAACAGCTCGCACTCCTCATGTTCTGGATTCAAACGAGCAGCTTGAGGAGGCTCCTCTATCTCCCAAAACCTCTGAACTGCATCAGAGAGAGCAGAGCCTACAGCCAACAAATTATCAAGTTCGGGTGGAGGGGGGTCCCTAGGTACAGGTCCCATCAAAGCAAATCCAAATATGGTCGGGATGGCAGTCAAACCATTTGGCACCAAGACCCGTTTCCCACCAATCAAAATTCCACCGAGGACATCAGAGCCAATCAACAAGTCGATTTGTCCCGGTGTGTCAAATTTGGGGTCTGCCAGTTCCAATCCCGATGTCAATTTCACCACAGCAGCAGGTAGCTGCTTCTGTGGGTGCATACCCAAAATATTCTTCAGCACAATAGCCGAGGTTTTAAGCCTCGGGTGTGAAGATTCAACCGGGGCAAACAAAACCTTAACTTGCCTTTCAACATTAGAGGCTACGTCACCTATTCCCCGTATACAATTCGGAAAAGAACCCATATTTAATTTAACCTGCCCTACCAAATAAGTGGAAACAATGTAACCTTGTGAACCTGTGTCCAATATAGCACGGATAACAACAGAGGTCCCCGTGGGTCCCCAGACCCTAACAGCAACCGTTGGTAGGATAACGGTCTCAATGGGGGAGGTTGGCGTTATAGGGCAGGGGTCAATGACCTATTGTTGCCTGGGAGGCGACCGTTGGCCAGGACCAGGCAAGTCAAAACGAGGGTGCGGCTTGAAGTCCTCAAAGGCGCGATGACTTGATCCACGCGCCATCTGTGGGGGGTCATAATGACGCACCCGCCCAAAACGAGGTGGGCGCGAGTCAAGGCGGGGACGCTCCGCCAAAGGAGGGGAATACCTGGGGCAGCAGTCATGGTGCTGGTGACGCTGAACAGCACATTCAGGAGCGCGAGAGAGAGGAGGCGTGCGCACGCTACGGTTCTCCAAGCGGGGCGAGTGGCGATCAATTGAGCGAGGCGACTCTCGGCTACGCGCCGGTGAGCCTCGGCTGCCACCTTCAAAACACCCGCCCGTGCGCGGCGTCGGCTGGTTGGACAAGCGGCCAACCTCTCTGGCATTCATTCAGAGAATGTCCAAATGCTGTCCTCCACAGTGAGGACAGGGGCGAGAGTTTGTGCAGTCTCGCTGGTAGTGGGACCCCAAACAAGAGAAGCAAAGGCGGCGGGCATTTGCGATGCGCCTACGAGAGGCGACATGTAGGTCCAAGAATGCCTTACAACTGGCCGTTCTGTGCCCCGTGACCTTGCAGTAGGAGCACTCCGCTGGGCTCTGTGTGACCGCAAAGCGAGGAGGGCGCCGGTCAACATTGGCTCGGGTGTGAACGCGAGCCTGCTCCTTGACCTTGGGCGGCTGCAACTTAGCCGGCGTGTCACCACCGGAGTTATCCAAGACCCAGCACTCATCTTCGAGAAACTTCTCCAAGTCAGCAAAGGGGGGCAGATGGGTCGCGCTATCCCCACCAAAGCGCTGTTCAAAACGCGACCTCAGGTCGGCAGGCAGCTTTTTGAGCACAATGTGCACCAATAGGTAGGACCATTGGTCCACGGGCAGGTCCAAGCACTTAAGTGCGTTGATTGCCACCAAAACCGGGTTCAAAAGTTGGGTGCGCAACCCAAACACCCGGGTGAGCGTGGGCAAACCCAAAATCTGTTCAATATGCGTGTCGGCGAGGCCACGCTTGTTATGGTACCTACGGGTAATTAAGTCCCGAGCCGTCTGGTACGCCTCGTCAGACACGGGCAGATGCTGGATGAGGCCCTTGGCCTCTCCATCCAGAACCGACATTAAATATGCCAATTTTCGTGCCGGCCGCAGGTCAGCCCTGTGTTCGACCAGGCTGTCAAACAAATGAACGAAGCCCAGGTAGCTTCCTAGGCAGCCATTGAAATGCGGGAGGTTTAAAGTGGGAAGCCTACTCACCAGTCCCGGTGCTGTCCTAGGAAGCTCCTGCTTCAATCCGGGTTGCCCGTCCCTCTCGGCAATCAACTGTCTTGCACAGTTGGAGACAGGATCATACAGGTCTAAGACCTGGGCATAATCTTCGCTGACCTTATTTCGCTGGTCAGCGGTGAAATCATTGACTGACACTTCGAGACAGCAAGCGCTGAAAGTGCGGAACTGCTGTTCCACACTTGCCAGGCGATCATCGATCCGCTCGTACCTTTGTAGTAAGGCCTGCTGGCGATCAGGCCGGTTCACTAAGGCACTGGCCGAGGCAAACCAGCGCAAATCTGATGCAATAGCACCAGCAGCCGCACGCAAGTCCTTGATAGCTGACATAATCAAAATTCAAAAGAGCCCGGACAAGTGTTAAATAATATTAACAATCAAAATTTAATTTTTCTTAATTCTTTGAAACCAACAAAGTATTAGCCTGTTTACTGCTAGTACAAGCAAGTGACAGGTATCTACTGTCCAACAAAATTAATAGTTTCAATATATATTGACACAAAACAAAGTCAAAGTTATCAAAAGTTGAAACTTCAAATAAGTTAATTAAATTTAAATATTCAAATAAATTAACTAATTACTTGCAACAGAGAGACTGGCTGTGTTATTTGAGATATACTATTGTATATCTCAAATATCCTATTGGAAGTAAGCACAGAATATGTGTTACCTAACAATATTATCTATATATTATAACAAGGCTTAGCAATGTAAGGTTCAAACGTGATATATCAATATATGCAATAAACTAAATCAATTGATACATATAACTGATATGTATCCAATCAAAGTGACTTATTAATAGTAACAGCAACAAATCTATGCTAGATTTCAACAATTTAAATCAAACAATTACTGATTGAGGTTATGTGTGACATGTGTTTCAAATTATCTAGGTCAACTTATACAATTAAATATTATGTATTTTAGACAATACTGACCTGAGAACACTATAACACTGATTACAAATGAGATATATAGCTCATACAACACCAATCTGAGTTCAGATACAATCAACGGCTAAGATACAACAGCGGCTAAATTTCAACTACAGCTCTGCACCAAAAATTATGTCTAGAGTTCGGGCTAAGAATGGGAAAGTTTTATACAGAGATCAGTGGAAGCGATTAATTCATCCAGTCTTAGCCTTTCATCCAGTCTCAGTCTTTTACTGTGGTAGCACAGCGATAAATTATAATCCTAATATTAATAAAATGTCTTACCAACTCTTACTGATGCTGTTCTTGAGTGGACCTATAAGATTAACTCATAATTTTGGCCAAAATAACAAGAGAATCGAATAGATACCAGTGTCCAGTTCAGCGTAGTCCAACTCCAGGCACCAAACAGGAATTCACACACGTGTTTTACAAAGTTCAATATTTCACAAATGTTCATTAAGATACAACTTATCTTTTATCACAAATAAACCGATGCCAGCTGATTAAAGAAGCGGCACTCAATCGGGTTCCAATTTTATTACAATATTCCACGCGAGAGAGACCAAAACGGCGTGTTAATTTTTCAAGGCAAAAACGGAAGTTGACAGTTCAGTGTGACCATACTCAAAATTTACAATAGACTAAACTAAACGTTACTAAATCAATATAATCGACTTGACCTATCACAAATAATATTTCTATTTCAAACAACCTAACAGGGTTAGTTTACATTCTACGGAATATGGTCCACTTTAACTATCGAATGGTCACAAATCGTCGCTCCTTCCATAACGAGCTGGCTCAGCAATTTTTTTCCTAACTCGACTAAGCTGCGATAGTGAAACTTTGTTAATATAAGCTGCTACCTCAATCAACCTGGCATCAAGTGATAATAATAGACATCATTACTTTCTGTGTAGTGTTAATTTCATTTTTTGTGCCTTGTGTACCATATGGATGTAACAAGGTCTGTATTGCTGTAGAGTCACATTCACATCTTTTAAAATAGATTTCACTAACCACAGCTGTACATGTGCTTTTGTCTCACCATCCATAAAATTTGATAAAAGTTCAGCAATATTCTTAATCACATACATTCATCATAATAAAGATATTTTCAAAATGATTAGCTTTGTTTATTGCTCTAATATTATGCTCCACTTTAAATCCAACCAAATTTTGGCCGTAATAATTTTCAATGGCATTTGCAGCTGAAATGGATTTCAGAAACTAAACAATAAACGGGCTCTGTATAGTGGAATATGCAATTGAGGATATAAATTACCACCTGATTAAAAAATGTTAATAAATAATTCAGAGTTTAATCGGAGCGTTAATTGCGAATGCTGAAACCAGTGTTCAGACCACGGGTTAAATGAATTTTTCCATTTAAAATATTATCGAAGATCGCTTTTATTAATACGAACCTGTTTTCACTCCTTCCGGTGAATAATCTCGATTGATCGCTGCCGGTAAAAACATAAATAAAAATTTTAATCATCGAATAGTTCCGAAAATAAAATTTGTTGTTTCGGTGCCAGTGGTTGTAAAATCGACGCAGTGCTCTCCATTTTGATGAGTGTACTTGGTCAGTTTCATGTTTTTATTTTCGATGTTGTTTGATTCACGCATGGGAATGTCTGAAAAAGGTGTTGATTGCGTGGCAATATTAGAGCTAAGTGCTTCTATATTGTTCATGTACGACGTGTTTTATATATTACTAGATGACCCGGCGAACTCCGTATCGCCTTTTTAAGGTTTTTTTCTCATTCCTTTTTTTTTTCATCCATCCATCAGGGCTTAAGAAATTGACCAAAAAAATAAAAAAGTAAGTACCTACCTATACAACGTGTAATGAAAATAACGCACATCCTCAGACACCCCAAATAGAAAACCTTGTTACAATGATAATGCATGCATTGAAATATTTTTTTTATTTGCGTATATAATGTTTTTTAAAGAAAGTATTAACTCAATTAAAAGTGAAAATCGTGGTCACTCTAAATCTGCGCACGCACACAAACGAAGCGGTTGCTATGGTAAACAAACAACAGCGATCTGATAGGAACGAAACACGATATGATATAACAAAATGTATGAAATTCAGTCTGTAAACCACACTCTGAAAGAGTGGGGTTTACAAAAATGATGTTTGAACAATTTGTCGGCCACTGTTGATATTACCAAAGATATTATGAGTATTTCTTTCCATCACACTTTTAGGCTATGGAGTGGACAGTCGAATCATTTATTGTTTGTTATTAATAAGCATCTATTGTTTCTTAACAACGTAAGTGACTATTGTGACTATCTTAACTTAATCATACCTAGTTAGCATTATTGATCGATAAAGTAAAAGAATATCAATGAGAGAAATAAACAAGAACGGCGTGTTTAAAGTTGTCTTGTGAATCTAAATACTTACAATAATAGAATAATAAAATAACTTACAGGCTTAAATCACATTTCTTTACTCCACATAGCACTTCACTATTTGCTCACAAATCACATCTTTTCACTGTTTCAAAAGCAGCTCGTATCTTAATTAATTAACTACTCGGCACTTTTTCTCTCGTCACAATAAACTGGTGATTTAATATTTCTCCACAGTGAGAAAGTCCAGGAGTGTCAAGTCAACATCAAGATGATGTTGAACATTCCACACCGGCACGGGCTTGTTGATAATTATTAAATTATACACCATTACACATTTTGTAAGCAAGTGAACTTTTAAAAAGGTTTTCACAGCACTCACTGATAGAATCAGATAGATATTGCCGGTTGTACTTGTCATAACATGTCTAACCGCATCGCCCGCTGCGCTTGTCATGCGCCAGCGCGAGTGAGACATTACATCTCGCTCTTTCCCGTTGTTTATTACCTACGTTAGTGAAAGATAGATGATAGACATTTTGGTGGTCAATTGTGTGCTATTGTCTTTTGCCGTCTATTGTGTTGTATTAATGTGTGCGTTTGTGTAAGTCATCGTGGAACCATTTAACAAATGTATTTAAAAATAAGCCGTTCTGCTTTGATTTAAGGTTTATTTTCGAATAGCTAAATTTTTTTTTTAAATTGTGTTGTATTAATGTGTGCGTTGGTGTTAAGTCAACGTGGAACCATTTAACAAATGCATTTAAAAATAAGCCGTTCTGCTTTGATTTAAGGTTTATTTTCGAATAGCTCAATTTAAAAAAAAATGAGTGACTACAATTTACGTTATTTTAATTATTTTAAGACTAAAAATAAACAATATTAAAAATGACGGAAATGGATTCAGTTGCCGATTCTGAACAAAGTACTTTCAGGATGTGCATTTAAACTTGTTACATGTTGTATATTTAGGTTGGACCACCTTTATGACTTAGGGGTTTGAAAATAGATTACGACCAATACTCAGACCTAAAGAACATACATATAAAATTTCTCAATTTCAGTTTTTTTTTTTCAGTTTGCACCTGTCGTGGACAACTGATCTAGCAATATGATTCAACTACTAATACGGAATGGAAATAAAAAAAATTATGCCGATATAAACAAAAAATGAAATGTTTGGGTATCACCACCCTTATTACTTAGGGTTTTGTAAGATAGATTACGACCGATTTTCAGATCTACCAAATATATATAAAATTTCATACAAATCGGTACAAAGGTTTCGGAGGAGTATTGTATCACTAACACTGGGAAATTGCTGAATTGTTTCACTAACGCTGTGAAACGATTTTCTGACTCCATTATGCGTCTGGCGCGTATGACTGATCTAGTGATATGATTTATGATTGTTCGTTTATGATTTGATAAATATGTAGGTAAATAAAATGTCGAAAAATAAATTAATTAAAATGCGTATACTTATGTACGCGCGTGAGAAGTTATACTTCTTTGGCATCATTAAAAATATTCACTTTTTATTTTATCAAAAGCTTTCATTCCATTTGTTCATTTATTTTTATATTTTTTTATTATTTATTCAGCTTACTTAATAATAAATATTAAAAATGAATATTTTAATTTGATGTTGGTTTTGGCTAATTTTCTTATTAAATTTATTTCTTTATTTTGTAGATATTAAATAACCAATAATAAATATTTAACATTAATAATTTAATAATACTTAGTAATAATTATATTTAAAAAAAATATTTTAATTTATATCAATAAATAATACATACGGATAGTTAATCTCAATAATATTGGAGCACTTGAAAAAATATATAAGCACAATTTTTTTCACTAATATTTACGAATAGTAAATAATATAAAGCAAAATATTCACTTTAAATCACTACTGCATATAATTTATCAGCACATTTATATTTCACACTGTACGAAACTAAAACACGTGTTGTGAATTTAGAAACAAAAATTTCTCACGCGTGAAAATTTTGTGTCACACATGCGCGCGCATCATAAAATTTCACTCTCATATTTATTTCATAACGCGCCTAAAGAAGTATAACTTCAAAAAAGTTGACAGAGTAAAACGATGCCAAATGACAATTAGACCATTTATATTATGATGTTAAAGATATTAATTTTACTATAAATGTCCCGTCCGCCATCTTGGAATCCCAATTTCGTGATCAGAATCCACGAAAACCCCGAAAATGATACCCGTATGAATTTTATTAAAAATGTCCCGTCCGCCATCTTGGAATCCCAAATAGATATCATTTTCGTGATCAGAATCCATGAAAACTCCGAAAATGATACCCTTATTAATTTTATTAAAAATGTCCCGTCTGCCATTTGTGAATGTAGAAACTAAAAACTTCTCCCGTGAGAATTTTCTTTCACACATGCGCAAGCATCGTAAAATGTGCCTCTCATTATTTTTTCATAACGCGCCTATAAAAGTATAACTTCAAAAATATATGTTTGGCTTGGTCCGTCCTTATTACTTAAGGGTTTGAAAACTTAATTGCGGCCGATTGTCAGACCTAAAGAATATAGGTACGTTTAAAATTTCATACAACTTGGTTCAGCCGTTTCGGAGGAGTATTGTAACTAACGTATTGTAACACTAAAGTATTGTAACACTGAGAAACGATTTTTTTGACTCCGGTATGCGCGTGGCGTAGCCAACAGGATTGATCTAGTGATAAGATGAAATTACTAATATGGCTATAAAGAAAAAGAAGATAAAGGGGTGAAAATTAAGAGTTGTATGTATTTTATACTGCCATATCATAAAACAATTAAAATATAAAAAAATGTTCAAAAAATAAAAAAAAAGATTTTTTGGGCTGGCCACCCTTATGACTTTGAAGTTTGAAAAATAGATTACGACCAATTCTCAGGCCTACCAAATATACATACAAAATTTCATACAAATCGGTCCAGCCGTTTCGGAGGAGTATTTTAACTAAAGCCCTTACACAAGAATTTTATATATAAACCACTATTTTTTAATTAGTACAAAAACTTTAAGGACAGATTAGCGAAGATATTATTATCATATATGTGACGTAAGAATTTCATAATATCAATAAAGACCAAAGTTATTATCATTTGTTTATTGTAAAAAATCTCACTTAAATCATAGTCATATTTTACAATCCATTCACTAATTCGTTGATGATATTCCATCCTGCTCATTCGCATTCTCTCTGTCGCACTTATGATGTAGGTAGCCATAGAAAATAAAATGAAGGAAAATAATAAATGTGGGTTGTCATTTTTTAATTTTGTTAATTCTACCCTCTCCTTCATACTTCATTCGGGCTTAGGACCGGTAAAATTTATCGTTTAACAAGTAATTAAATACGGAGGTATGTAATTAGAAAGCAAACAAATATCAAAATAACAGAAGGTGTTCTGGACTAAAAGAAAAGAGTAATTTTAGCGTATTTATGAAGTTAGAATCATCTGCTATTTACAAATTATTTTACCATCATCATGTCAGCCTAGAGACGTCCACTGTTGGACATAGGCCTTCCTCAAGGTGTGTGGAGAACACAGACCGCTTTTGACCCGCCCGCATCAAATTATTATTTACTTAAGTACGTATTATTTACTTAACTTACAAGTATTTCCATTGTCCTTCGAAATGTCCACCACCGTTGTCAAAGGCATCCAATATGCACTGTTTTAATTGTTTGACACTGACCCGGTCAGTTGTGTACACTCACAATACGATGTCCATGGGTACACAGCTGCATTCGTGATTTTTCCACTCAAAAAGTACGCACGAAGCATAGCTACATACTCCCGTGATATGAACTGATATGATTGGCCATCGCGTCGGGCAAACGTAGACACAAACAATTAACTTTTACAACGAAATTAGATACGCTCACTTTAGCTAACAATTTAGTACTGTTTGTCGCATCGTCGGGGCGTGGCGCAGGCGCAGAGGGGCGGGAGGGGGGCTTAATTTATCAATGGTTAATTTTACTATGATAGTACACGGGTCGGTCATAGTATTAGTATTGCATTTACCAATTATCACGTATTTTTGTGGACAGTTTTGAGACAGTTTTGGGACTTAGTGTTTTTATTTTTCAACTACATAAATATGATCAGTTAAAGATACTTAGTGCCCTGTTAAATTTTTTGTACTAATTAAAAAATAGTGTTGTATAGATTATATATATAGATAAGTTAAATAGTGTACTCGTACGACTATTTGTAAATGTTAAGCACAAGCAATCACGTATGCGTTATGAAATTGTGATGTATATATTTGATAGATCTATGAGCTGCTATATGCTAAAATTGCGTTTCTTGTTTATTATAAATAAGTAAACGCTTTTTTGTCGGAACATTATGTAGTGAAAAACAATCCATATCTTTTTTATAAATCCTTAAAGAACCTAATCTGTTAACATTTTTAACAGATGAAAGGGATAATTTATATTATCATCTCACTTACTATTCAACTGAAGCTTTCTGTAAGAAAGGAGAATTAAAAGTTCTCTAGATATTTTAAATTTTAATCGTTTTAGGTGAATTGCGAAATGGTGGCTTAAGTATATGGGTGAGATTGAGTAAAACATATTCTTAGTTAAAATCAAGAAAATGTAACACTAAAGTATATTGAAATTAAACCACTTTTTCCGGGTTTCGTTCTCGTTCTGGCTAATTTTATTAAACCTGTTTATCTTTTTATAGCCGCCATGGCTGCGTGAATAGTTTTATTTTTGCAGAATAACTTATCTATTTTATGTTTATTTCTGTAGGTAGGTATATTGTTTACGATCTGTTCACATATAATTTAGAAGTAATGTTTCGTGAAATAATTTAAATATATGATATAAATATTTGCCTCCATTGGCAACACACAATTATAATAAGCCTCATTACAAAATATAATCCCAGTTTTAGTTCTAGATTTCAAATATTAAAAGGTCTTTGAACGTGGCAGTAATTTATTACAACGAATTTTAGAGACAGCAGCTCTACATAAATGTATCTTAAGTACCTTTGTATTAATGTATATTTGTATAGTTATATGTTTTATAATAAGGTGGCATACGTCTAAACTTTGATTGTATCATAATTGGCTGTTGAAGCCGATTTCTAAATCGAACCGGTCTTTTTAGTCAATATTAACACATTTAAATGCTGGTTGCAATGCAAGTGGGCAGGCTTTACCAGGACTGCATGGTGTACCATCATTTAATGGACGATTGACGAAATGACTTCATTCGTAGCCAACGAAAAAAGATAGAGATGAGAAGATTTGGAGAAGAGAGCGAGATTAAGATTTTGTTCTTGTTTTCTTTAAAGTAAGCAACGCGTTGGCCGCTCACTGTGGGCCTCATTAGATAGCTCAAAGTCATTCACAAAGCAATGGAGAGAGCTATGCTCGGAGTTTCCCTGTGAGATTGAATCAGAAATAAGGAGATCTGTACGTGAACCAAAGTCATCAACATAGCTCTCCAAATAGTCAGGCTGAAGTGGCAGTGGGCAGCCAGAACAACCGATGCCCATTTGAGCAGAAAGATTCTGGAGTGACGGCCGCGCACCGGACGTCGTAGCAGAGGTAGGCCTCCCGCAAGGACTGACGATCTTGTTGGGATCGCGGGCAACGGATGGATGCGGTTAACTCAGGATCGGTCCCTGTGAAGAGCCTTAGGGGAGGCCTATGTCCAACAGTTGCCGTCTTTCGGCTCATATGATGAAGCAACGCGGGAATGAAAACTGGTCTACATTACTGGCATCCCTTGGCTACGAATAGACTCTTGTCAGCAGATGGATGGCAGCTTGTTTGCCGCCCCCATACGTATAAATAAATACTGACGCAAAGCGGGTCATATCATGGCAAATATATTTTCGTGATCGACGTGGGTGAGAGTTTTTAACTGCTAATTGGATATAGGGTTACTGATTTAATTAGCGCTTCAAATGTGAGATTCTGGCATGATTTTTTTGCCACACACATAGATTCTTTCCTTCCTTTTTCTTGCCGAGCTCATCTCCAGTAAATATTATTAGCAGCCAAATCCATCAAAAGATAAAATTTTGGAAACGGCCATTAATAACATCCCAAAGTAAGAAGAAAAATTAAAAGACATACTCTTATAATACATGCTCGCCGGTTCCGGGTGCTTAACCTTGCAGTTTTTCAGAACGTCACCAATTTGTTCGACGAATGTCCTACGAGATCTGCCATGACCGGCTTGCACATACACGTTTGCCTCATATATTTGTTGCGTCATTCTTTCTTCACTCATTCGCTCGTGTCCAAACCATCTCAGCATTCCTTTCTCAATTCTTGACACAACATCTTCTTTCAGGCTACATCGCTCTCGTATTACTGCATTGGGAATTTTATCAACTAGTATAATTAATATAATTATGTACCTTAATGGCTTTACACAACCTTAGCCTTAGATATGTTAAACAAACTATTTGTCAGCTGTATTCGAACATGACTGTTCAAAATGACTGGCGAAAACCTGTACTTACATTTCTAACACACCTAACTAAAACCACTTTCTCAAAGCACTAAATCCTACTAGCTTCTGGCTAAGAATATTAAGAGAATATTTTTATAAAGTTTTCAAAATTTAATATGCTTCTTCGTGAAATGTGGCCCGACCAAAACACATTCCTTCTGTGACAACAAAGCTTCTCCGGATTTTGGACACAGGCTTTTGTGAATCTTATTATCTTACATTTTGTGTTGTGTATTCATTGTTAGGTGGTGATACACATGCCATTGTTTGGAGTCTATGTTTTATAGATATATTGGACCTAAATGAACTTTATTAAATATTTTTAGACATTGTTTAAATTCATGGTTCTCTAATTATCAAAATTTTAAGTTCACATATAAATGATTATAAAAACAATTATTGCAAAATAATTAAGTAAAGTTAAACCATCAAACAATTTATGATATGACGATTATGATCTAGTAACTAGATCATGATCATTGACCAACATTTGCCGAAGGAAAATAACTAGATTATAGTTATTTTCATTCGTCAAATGCTGCAGTCGTCTTGCTGTAGTCATGATGGCAAAGAAAAGAACATTAAGTCAAATAATATGAACGATACTATAATTATTTAATGTAACTTTACACTAAATACTAAATTAAATTCTCTAAAGTTACGTTGTAATTTTTTTCGTCTAGCACTTGTCTGACTG
The DNA here is from genome assembly GCA_944739405.2 of Euclidia mi. Classification (NCBI taxonomy): domain Eukaryota; kingdom Metazoa; phylum Arthropoda; class Insecta; order Lepidoptera; family Erebidae; genus Euclidia; species Euclidia mi. The sequence goes on along the minus strand of OX123182.2, from coordinate 81,598,386 downwards.
AGAAATGTTGGAGGAAAAAAAAAAATCCTCAAAGTTTTAGCTAGTGCACAAACACACATATTACTTGATAGATGAAAATTGTACAAAACAATGGTTACTATTACGACCAACTGTTAGTATAAAGCATGGATTGTGTAGTGACACTTCTTCTACTTTACTATTGTTTGTCTTTAAATACTAAATATATATAAATTTTATGCAGCTAATACTCCCTTGACTCCCCTTCCCCCTCGGACCGCGAAAGCGTTTAGACGTGCAATCTGTAATTTTTTTCATTAAATAATTTAATTATTTCAAAAATTAATACTTATGTGATATGCCACTTAGTACTAGGCGCGCATAAAGTACAACAGCGCGTGGAGCACTGGAAGAAACGAGACAGCAACAGCTAGGACGAGCGAAGGCGGTCGCGCGTACGCACTACGCCGCGTCTACGTCAATGTTATCAGCTGCCACAATACATAGGCGGTAGCGATTTGCGGCTTGCCTTACGACTAACAGTTTTATCATGTTTAAGACACCGCCTAAAACTTCACCAAGCCAACCCTCATCACGTTCTGAATCTGATATCCGGATGTTAACTGCAGATGAAGACATAGTTGGAAACATCACCCAGAGAGCCAAACGCAGATGTGTCTCGGATGAAGTTATGCGTGATGACCTTGAGACCTTCAAGCAGGACATTCAGAAAATGATTAATGATATGATGCGTACCCAAAACTCTCGATTGGACAAACTAGAAAACCATATAAAGGAAATTAAAAACCACTACACCGAAATTAAGGTCACCAATACTGATCTCGAAAAAGCCATGACATCTATCTCCGATCAACTGCAGTCGCTTGAAAACAATATCACAAAACTAGAAAGAGAACGTGGCTCCGTGACAATTCAGTTAATTACAATTGAGAGCAGGATTGAAGCTATCGACCGCAATCTCGTCAAAACATCTATTGAACTGCGCAATGTACCTAAGAGGCAAAACGAGACCAAAGTTATGCTGTACGATGCCATAACACACCTTTCTAAACACCTCAACCTGAATACAGAACCTGGTAGTATCCGTGATATCACAAGACAACCCTCAAAAAAGGAAAATTTAACATCGGGTATCACCGTAGAATTCTCGAACACACTGACCAAAGCGAAATTTATAGCTGCTGTTAGAGACTACAACAAACATAATCCTAGTGGTAAAATAAAATCAACACATCTAAACATAAAATCTGCACAGGAAACTCCTATTTACATCGCTGAACTTCTATCAGTACATGCCAAGAAGCTTTTTTACCACGCCAGAAACTATGCCAAGCAGCACCAATTCAAGTTTTGCTGGACGTCGAATGGAAAAGTTATGCTCAAGAAAGATCACGATAGCGAAACCATTTTTGTGAAAAGCGAAGAACAACTGAAGCAACTGGCGCCAGCAAATCATGCATGACTACCGATTTCCAAGTATTGCTTTTCTTATCTTAAATTTATATTTTTTAGTTTTAGTATACAGAATTTTTCCTATAGTTTTAACAAATCCCAAAATAACAAACAATCAAATATACACAACATTTTAGTAAAAGTACAGCACAACATACTGACATTCACGCACCTCATAGCTATCACTCACTACAATTGCTCACCTACATCCCTCATATCTGTTACACATACTGGCCTCCATCACTACTGTCGTTTATTTTTTAGATACGGCGTAATAATGCTTACTCATTTAACATATGCATTATCGCGACTAATAAGATCCCAATTCATTCCTAAATATTATAAATATAAATATCCTCTATATACCTTCCATTATACCCTTAGCTGCTCCAAAAATTACTAATAATATTAATGATCTAATTAAAAGTATCGATGAACTATCTGTATCAACTAGTCATGCATGCTCACCGCAGGAAATTCTTTCTATTGTAAGGCATCCTAGTAACTAAATCAAACTCTTAACACAAAACATACGGTCAATAAATCGCAACTTCTTAAACTTGGAAACACTTTTGCATCGTATTTCTGTGGAATGCGACTTGATTTTTCTAACGAAATGCTGGCTGCCTTGCTCTAGCAATAATAATTTACCAATTCTTACTAATTATAACGCGTCTATGACCACCAAACACATTAACCAAAGCGATGGAGTTGTAGTGTACTCCAAATCCCATGTTAATGTTACTTGTGAGGAACCGGACTTCAACTAATCAGCATCTGGCTTAATTATAAAAATAAATACTGATCTTGCCATTATTTGTATTTATCGATCGCCATCGACGGACAATTTGAATAGTTTTCTTGCAGTTCTTAACAACATTCTCCCATTGCTGAGCAGGTTTAAGTCCTGAATATAGACATCAAACCTACTACTTCTGACATGCGCTCCCATGAATATTTAAATTGCCTAGCTTTTCATGGTTATCTTCCTGCGCATACGCTTCCTACATGAGATGACAGCTGTTTGGATCATATCTTTCTAAAAAGTAATTCCCCCACCATCACACTTGTTTTGAGCTCGACAGTAACCGATCACTACTCCACCTTGCTATGCATTCGTAAAAAATGCTCAAGGGTAGCCGCCAGCTCTTTTATAACTAAAATTGACTATGAAGGGCTCGATAAATCAATGTCACGTATTGACTTTAGTCCAGTTTTCAGTATAGAGGATGTAAACACGGCGACCAATAAACTTATTGATTTAATAAATGATGAGAATATGCATCGATGAGAATACCACAAATAAAAAAATATCATCTAAGAAAAGAATGCTTAAACCGTGGATTACACCCGGTTTACTAAGGTGCATAAGGAACAGGGATGCTTTACACAAGAAAGTCAAGAAATTGCCCGAAAACGATGTAATACATATTACGTATAAACGATACAGAAATTTTTGTATTAAAATTCTTAAAAAAGCAAAGAGGACCTATGATACTGAGGAGCTCAAAAGAGCTAGTAATAACCCAAAATCATTATGGGATACAATAAAAAAAGTGACTAATACCACTAAAACCAAAAACGTTTCAACAAAGTTACTAAGCTTATCATCGTCACCTACAGAATCGTGCAATACTGTGAACTCATTTTTCATTGACATTGGCCAGAAACTTGCAAACGATGTTATTGGCTCTCATTCATCGACATACACCCAACCTAATGACAATGGCACTCCTCTATCATCGTTTGTCCTTGACCCTTTAGACCTTGATGAAATCACCACAGTCATACATTCATTGCGCTCTAATGCTGCTACTGGCTGGGATGGAATATCTCCATGTTTCCTTAAGAGATATTCATCTATTCTGGCACCCATACTACGCCATATATTTAACCTCTGTTTCGAAACAGCTGTTTTTCCCTCTTCATTTAAAAAGGCGATTATTCATCCAATCTTCAAGGGAGGCGACGGGCACTTGCCGAATAATTATCGTCCTATAGCCGTTCTGAGTGCCTTATCGAACGTCTTATTAATAAAAGGCTAATCCACTATTTAGAGCATTACCAACTATTATCATCACATCAATTTGGTTTTCGCAGGAACAAGTCGACATGTGATGCCGTTCAGGCCTTAACCCAGAACATAGTACAAAACCTGAACGCCAACAAAAAGGTTCTGACAATATTTATGGACCTAGCTAAGGCATTCGATACAGTCCCCGTGCGTACTCTCTTACTCAAACTTGAAAATATGGTTGTCAGGGGAATACAATTGGATCTCTTTAAAAGTTACCTGACAAATCGCTCTCAATCTGTCGTCATTGATAATTATAAAAGCAACGAGCTTCCCATCTATTATGGTGTTCCTCAAGGAAGCATATTGGGTCCTACTTTGTTTCTGGTTTTCATAAACGATCTATGTAAACTCAATATCCCAAACGCTAAGATCACATCGTTTGCTGACGATACGGCTATAACTATTGTTGCTAACACATGGCCTGAACTCGAACGTGAAGCACAGTATGGTTTTAATGTAGTGTTAAACTGGCTTTTTTTCCACAAACTTACACTCAATACGTCCAAAACCAAATACGTCACCTATTGTATAAGTTCTGCCTCCCAACCGAATATACCAATATCACTGAAAGCACATACGTGTCAGTTACAGTCCAAATCTCCTTGCCATTGTACACATATATCCCAAACTGATCAAATTAAATACCTGGGTATAATACTAGATCAAAATATTAACTTTAAATCACATATAAATGCTCTTACTGGCCGAGTTCGCAAACTAATATATATATTTAAAATCTTAAGAAGTATTGCAAATCCCATAGTTATACGCAGTGTCTATTTTGCTTTGTGTCAATCAATTGTTACTTACTGTATTTCTTGTTGGGGTGGTGCTGCAAAAACAATTATTAGACCATTGGAAATTGCACACAGAGCCATTCTGAAAGTTGCTACCTTTCGACCGATTATGTTTCCAACGAACCAACTATACAAAGACTATAACGTCCTTAATGTGCGGCAACATTTTATATTGCAAACGATTTTGTTGCAACATCGTATAACTCCGTATACAGAAATCCAGAAACGTCGTAAAGATAAAATATGTACTCCTCCACAAACACGGCTAACTTTTACAAAACGGTTTTTTTTATTTCTTGGGACCATCCCTCTATAACAAAATATACAAAAACATTCCAATATATCATTTATCCTACCATAATTGCAGAAAAGCTCTCCACTCCTTTCTTCAAAAAACATCATACGACAAAACGGAAATATTTTTAAGTTAATCAATGATAAGCCTATACCTTGTACCATACGACACACAGTCCATTCACTTTAAACCACGCATACATCACGCGTATGCATACACATTACACACACACACCGGCGCGGTGCGGCGGCGGACAGGTCGGCAGGCTCGCCCGCCGCACAGCACGCTCCGTACACACTTACACGCGCACACACACATATACATTTACACACATTTCCAAACACATCTTTGTTTGTTATTTTCTTCCAATCTCATTTTATTGTCTATTTTAAATAATTATCAGTTATTGTGTTTTTAAGTACTTTGATTTATATTAAAATAGATTAGTTTAGTTTAGTATTGCATATTTTCTCTATTTGGATTATGTACAACAATTAACACTATTAGAGGGGTTCGGGACTGTCACTCCTTAATACAGGCTATATTCTAGCCTAGCTAGGAGAACAGCGCTTCACCCACCTGATTGAAGATGTACCTACCCACATTGAACATTTATGTTTTTTATCGGTAATACAAATGTCACATGTACATAATATCAATCTGTTTTATAAATATAGTTTTATTATTATTATTATTATTATAATACACCCCAACAAAAACCCAATAAACTATTTTAAGAGCCTACTATTTCAATATTCTAATTTTAGCACCAAAAAATTCAGCACGTTTCACGCTAATACGCAGTCACATGCTTATAAAACTTAACCCTTAGGTTACCGCAGGGGTGTGAACGATCCATTTTACAAGCTCGTTTCACACCTGATTATCTTTAGTCGTGTCGGCTCACTGTTGTTAGCATTATGTAACTAGCTTTTGCCCGCGGATTCGCGCGCGTTTTATTCGGGGTTACAAATATCTCTTTTATTGAACGAATACGAATACGAATTTAATATGATAATATGTATGACGCAACAGTACTGACAGATACGATAGCACATGCACAGCACTCATTTATTATAGCGCATACGCTATTACTTTACTTCCAACAGTTAGATTTGTGCCCTACAAACTTTGACCCTCCCTACAATCCCTCCCAGGTTAATTTTTGCAACTCTTGGTAGCCTATGTCCGTCTCCATGGTCCAATATATTTTTATAATAAATTTCAACAAAATCAGTTTAGCCGTTATAGCGTGAACGGAACATACATACAAACATACTTTAAAATTTATATTATTAGTAGGGATTTTAGACTCGCCTCATAAGCTTGGGTCTAGTCTTCATTAGAAGGGCTCAGTAATTGGTGTAAGGAGTTGTATTATGAGTACGTTAGAGACTATCAGGGTAACGCATGGTTATGGGTGTGTTATTAAACCGGCGGTAAGTTACGGTGTACGGAGTCGTGTGCAGATTTTCTCCATCATGGAATTTGAACGTGTACCCACTTGCTAACAGTTTCGATTTAGTGGATTTAAAGGACTTGTAGTGCGGTCTGTTGTATGAAAATGGGATCGTATTTATGGCAGTTAAGTTAGTTTATAGATGACTTAAATTTTCGATAAACAATGTTCTAAAAAAGAGATTAAAAAATAAAGGTATTGAACTAGAAACATAAAAAATATATTCGAGTTCGCAACCTTATTTTTAAGAAAAGCTCGTTTTGAAAGTCCACATTAGAACGGTAAAAAGTAAACTGTATTCCTCCACTCTACACAGCAGTATCTTGAAAAATCCTGACTTGACAGAAAAAGTGTGTGTAGCAGCGTAAACGAAACAGTCCATTTCAGTCTTCATTGGAAAGTCATTGAAACGTTAATGATTTTAAGACCTTTTTCTTGATAACTGCTAAAGCAATTCATACTGTAGGCTTTAACTCATAAGAGCCTGCATATATTTATAGTCTGAATTGCACTGGTGATGTTTTTTGAATCGACAGAAAGTTGGGTACTTGTAAAAGCTTCACGTGGTAATGAATTTATAAACAGTGTGTGTATCTCTTTCTAAAATCAAAAATATATAGTGCAATACATATCGTAATGTTTTAAGTTCATGGTGTATATATACCGAACCTGGAAATAGGTGACATATTAAATGTCTGCTTTTATTAAACTACGGACTACTAAATCACCACACATAAGACAGCTATAGTTTAACTTTCATAACTATAGTTTAACTTTCATAATAAAACTCACCCAAAATCAAATAAAAGTTAGCAACTACTTATATCACGAAAGTGCTTGTAGGCAGTGATTGCTTGGTTTTAGCTCATACAGGCTTACGATGAGTGGCCGGCCCAGTGAACGGGATTAGACGAGGACTGATAGACATGCGGGCTATCGGGGATCGCAGGGCTTGTCCGACCCACGGCCATTCGAGTAAAGGTGGATACAGACTTTGCGAGGCATGCGCTACGAACGGCGCACAACGAATGCCTCTGTTTGAGGCGTGCGTGTTGAAAAACTATACCAACATATGCTCGGGTCGAGCCATCGCGTACGAAGCAAACGCCTCGTTTGTCTGTCTTCATGTTTGCTGCGAGGCATGTGCTACGCACAGACGCGCGCGTTCGAGCCGCGCGTGTGCGCCGGCTCATTGCGAGCAGTGCGTTGCGTTTAGACGGTTGTGTCCGCATCGCTGTGATGTTTGCACGCATTATGAACGAAAAATTTGAATTATACGAAAATAACCGATTATCCAAAACATCATTATTATTATAATAAAAACAAAAGAGAAGACATATGGCATTTAATTGCGAATGAAGTAATGTAACCGTCGCTGAGCTGAAAAAAAATTATCTTCTAGGATCTTATAGAAGGAAAAATCTCGAGAAAATAAAATATATTATAAAAGCAGCAGCGGATACGCACACGCGATGCAAAGGTGCCATCTTGACTGCTGCTGTGTGGGTTGGATCGGCCCGAGCATGCGTTGCGCGCTGTTTGGCCCGAACAAACGCAGTTTCATTTTCGCAGTCGAGGCGTACGTGGATATTGTACGCGGCGCACACCTCGAACGTGCATGCGCGGCACCGTCCACAACTAATGTAATGCTCGCACTGAGGCACTTTGATCTTGTAGCATTTGCCGACATTCGTTGGCTCGCCCTCGCACGTGCGTAGCACATGCCTCGCCACGAATATAAAGGTACACACCTTGCGAGGCATGCGCTGTGCGCCGTGCGCAGCGCATGCCTCGCAAAGTCTGTATACGGCTTAAAAGATAATTATTACAACTTTGAATACTACTAGTTTTCTGGGCTATTTGAATTCTGAAAAACCTTTTACAAGTTCATTTATAATTCTGTTGTACTATTATTTCAAGTGTAATATTTTATAAAAAAAAACATGAATTCTGGCTATATGACAAATACACATATAATCTTTTGTACCTTTACAGAACTTATAGTTAACATGCAATTTTAGATACAAATGTTTCCCAACTGAGGCCCCATGAGGCCTGTAAAAACTGAAACGATCATAAATGAGCTATGTTTTTGTATGTCTCGTATTAGTTCTTAAATAATTTGACGTTCATTTTGTTGCTGGCAATCGATGAGCTGTCCGGCGGTTAAAGAAACTATAGACCAAAAGGTCAAAATATAATAAAAACTTATTTACTTTCAAAACGATACCTCCCACTGCCTCCGTGATCACGTGGATAGCATATGCGACTGCTGGTCGGAGGTCCCGGGTTCGATTCCCGGGCAAAAGCCGGGCAAAAGTGTTACTGGGTTTTTCTGAATTCTCAGTAGCAGCACGGAGTCTGGTGATGTGCGCGGTAACGGCAATAGGCTCGCCCCTATTACGTGGGACCTAAAAATTCATTGCAAAATGTGAGTGTAATATTTACACCTCTGCCTACCCTTTCGAGGATACAGGCGTGAGTCTATAAAATGACACCTCCTAGTAGCAAGCAACACAGTAGGTAGTAAAACAAGTAGGTAGTGCGAGGATTATTTAACATCCGACACTTCTACTTTTCGAAATAAAAGTAATGGTACGGATGGTGCCGCTATAAATTATTATTACGTACCAGCATTATACTTTTTACAATATACCTATTCTCCTCACATATATACGCTCCTCAATAATATACATTTACATTACATGTAGATAGAGAACCATTATCTTCGAGGCAAGGTATCTCAGAATGTTCTTGCTAAGTATATGAAGTGTACGCAAATTATATGCAAAATGTATTAATAAAAACTTCACAGCCGAAGCCTACAAAGTAAAATGAGGAAGACGTCATTCAATACTTCGGTCTACAAAATTTCTTCACATATAAAAACTGCCTGAAGCAATCTACCATAAAAAAATAATGTCTTTTTATATAATCAATAAGGTAAGGTAAAAATATACGCTACAATACAAAGGGAGGAGACATTTAGGTAAAAATATTTCTTGTTATAAAATGTTACAGAAAATATTGAAAGGAGAACGGAAATAAAACATGTTTGAAAGGAGTTGCCACATTTGCTACATTTAATTATTACGTTCAGCGATATGGTACTACGATAATGAACAAAAATATTGTGACTACTTATCCTTCAAAGCCAAAAACGTTGATTTAAGCAAACAAACAGCGTGCTTATAGTACTGTAGTAAACAACCGCCTTTGTCTGTGAGTGTTAGAAGACCAATTCTTGTATTTTATATGACATTAAAACTATATTTTGAAGGAAATGAGATTAGATTTTGAAGTGACTCAGAATCAGTATTCTGCTAATTTAATGTCTTTATCGTCTAATTTGACTTACATAGTTCGACGTTGACACATTGTTCAATTTACGATGTAGTCATGATAACATTACAATAACATTCAAATACCAGTTCATTTTGGGAGAATACCATTAAGGCCCGCTTGCGTAACGTTTGATTTAAGTCACTACTTAATTTAAATTTGTTGAACAGAATTAACAGCATAAAATAATTAAACTTAAAAGTGTTTAGCGTCCTCTTGCACAACGACAACAACGCTTAGATTTAGTTAAAAAATTTATGAGGTCGGTTAAGTAGTTTCTACGTTTTGTTTCATGGTATGATGACTTTTTGTTACGATTTTAACGATGTTATGTGTATGCTTTTGCATAAAACAAAACGCATTGTCATCGCCTAGCAACGAAATGACCATTGAGAAATACTAACTTGAAACTTTTGAGCATTAAAAATTACACAAGTAGGTACATTGTTATCAGTTATATCATCATCATCATGTCAGCCTAGAGACGTCCACTGTTGGACATAGGCCTCCCCAAGGTTCTCCACACAGATCGATCTTGAGCCGCCCTCATCCAACCGCTTCCTGCGATCTTAACCAGATCGTCGGTCCACCTTGTGGGAGGCCTACCCCTGCTGCGTCGTCCGGTCCAGTTATATAATTATAGATAATTCTCGTCGCTTATGACAAGTTGCCAACGTCAGTGTGACAGTTCTTAAATGAAATTAGCCACTAAACAGCCGATTTTCGGTAACTAATTTTGACAGTTCTTAAATCATATTAGTCGCCAAATTTTTCGTTGTGCAAGACGCTAGTGGTATTTAATATTTTTTTCTCGTTAAATACATCTTAATTCAATTTAAGAATCGTTGTGCAAGTGGGCCTTTTAATTTTGTAACATGAGTATGACAATGACATTAGATCGACTGCATTTTGAAAAATATAATTACGAGAATTGGGCCTCAGAGGTACAGACTGCACGTTGCTCTCGCTCTAAAACAACTATTACCAATTGCTTAATATCTGATTCACAAAACATTATACTGTATACTTGTGAAGTAATTGTCATAAAAACTCAATGCGAGGTTGGTCTGTTTGCAACATTAGTTTAAAGATCCATTTTTCGGTCTAACAACGACACTTTAAGTGCTTTTAAATTGTCTTTCGGGATATATATTTCGGCGCCTGGGCACCGCCTCACTCGTCAGGACACCCCAGGAACCATAAATGAAACTAGTTAAATTCACTGTTAACTGCAATATATTTCTTGAACTTCAGGAAATCACGATACGAATGTCCGAATCAAAAGTGTCATGGCCGCCCGCCGTCGCATCAACATAACTTAGTATCAAAACATATTCAATAATACATAATATTTAAATTATCGTATGTATGAGCTTTCAATTAATCTTTATAATTAAGAAACAATATAGAATTACAGTTCCTTTAGCTAAAGCGTCGAAATACGTCTTGATAAATTTAATTAGTTATAAAATTACAAAAATGTGTTGGCGGGCAACAAAGCTAGCCAAACTATTAAAAACGATATCAACCAATACTGCGTTAAGAAATGTATGTAAATACAGAAATGTAACACAATTTATATAATATTAATTACAAGCAAATGCAATTAATATTTTACTGGTTATTTAGTTAAAATTACATTAAAATAATATTAACTTCCGGTTTAGTTATCATTTAGTCATCTAGATAGCTCTGCTCTACGTTTATGCTTAGATCTACAATAAAACAAACCATCTCCAGTGCGCCCATACAGCCATACTGACAACAAGCGCGCTCCCTGCGCTTGAAAATTACAAATTATAAAGTTTTTATGACTCTACTTTCAGGTGGGTAATTAACAAATTACTGCACATCATGCTAGAGCAAGCACCAAGTAACTATCACAATATAATCTTATCTAGTCACATCATGCTAGAGCAAGCAATCACAATAACATCCTCATACAATGACAATACAAAAATGAATTACAGGTTGTACAAAAGTATAGAATAAACGAAAAAGTAAACAGCAACACACAGTTATTATCAGTGAACTGTTATCAGCAGACAGTTACTGGCAGTTACCAATGTGGTATCAGTAAACAATACAAAATCAGCAATAGTTCTCTAGATTTAAACAGTAAACTTCCAAGTTAATATAGTGATCACAATAAAGAAATAAAGTATTGCAGCTTTAACAAAGTACTTTATAAACAAAATGTAAACAATTTTATCATCAGCAGACAGTACAATATTATCAATCAGTTATCTCAGTTGCAATTATATGTTTACACACACATAATAACGAAAGTTAAAAATTATAGCTTGCATTAAATTAACAAACAGAGATGGTAACAACTGAACCACAAGGGACAGTTCAATTCTCAAACAGATTCTCACATTAATAAACATACTATTCAAACAAATAGTTTACAACATTAATAACAGGCAATCGCTCATCTAGAGTCTAGCCTTCCAAACTCCAGGCATCATCCACCTCGGATCTAGCCTTACAAACTACAGGCATCACCCATCCCGGGTTCAGCCACCCAAACATCAGACATCACCCATGGCTAAGCCAACACGTGGCATCACCGACATAGGGATCTAGCCCACAAACGGCATTACCCATTACGGGATCTAGCCAACACACGGCATCACCCATCACGGGATCTAGCAAACACACGGCATCACCCATCACGGGTTCTAGCCAACACACGGTATCACCCATCACGGGATCTAGCCAACACACGGCATCACCCATCACGGGATCTAGCCAACACACGGCATCACCCATCACGGGATCTAGCCCTTCAAACAACAGGCATCACCCATTCTGGGATATAACCCTCAACAAAATGACAATATTACAATTAAAAGAGCACAGAAAAATAACACAAATACAATAACACTGTCACAAAATCAGTTTCAAAAACACAGTTATGGAGAACACAGTTCTATAAAACATTTATATAGAAAACATTTATATAAAACACATTTAAATAAAACACATTTATAGAAACCACAGTCATAGAAACAAGGTTATATAGAGCACAGTTATATAAAACTCAGTAACTTATACATATAAAACACAGTTACATAAAAATACAGTTTAGTCATTATACGCCCATACGGTCGACTGCTCAGTCAGTTGTTGATGTTGATCAGCAACAAAGGTTAGCAAACAATGCTGGAGTCCAGCTTAGTACAGCGCTCATGCGGCATGTGTGCGCGTAGCCCACAGACGAAACCACCGACGTCAAAGGGGTGGGCCACCATTATCCATACATATTAATCAGTAAAGGACCGCTCGTCCATCCTCTCTTCACGCTAAGTCCAGGACCCAGGTCATCTGCCAGGATGTCATCTTCAACCTGTAACACTCAAAAGGCAAGTGGTGGGCAACATTTCCCACCCAAGTATTAGTTCCATGAACCTTTGTAACTGTAGATGAAATAAACTTCTAATCTTGCAAAGTGGTGCGGCCTATTAAGCTTTATCTATATATCAGGCATGTTCAACCTGTGCATTGGTCTGTAAGTTAGCTTTGCTACAACAGGGTTGGAGGCCATATTTTACACCTAAGGTAAAATACAAAAGACAGTAGACACTGAATTTTCTCAGGTTCTGTCTGACAGTGCCATTTTAGGTAATCAAATATTAAAGTTATCAGGATACCCATTTGTAGTTTTGATAAAACAGTTAAAACTTAATATATTCAAAATAAGTTTTATCCATATCAAACAAGAAAACAAAATGGCAAGAACAAGGAGAGGCCTATGTTCAGCAGTGAGCAGTCGTACTGTGGATGATGATCATAAATATTTAATGATTTCAAACCATGTTGCAGATTCAAGGACTTCGAAAGTACTAGTGCATAATTATTACTCATGTAAGAACAAGTTGAATCCAATATTGAATATTTTAAGGCACAGTGCAAGCTGTGATATTGTTGAACTGTTTGCTAGTTGAGCGGCTCAATTGGCTCAATTTGAGCCATAAAAGAGAAATTTACAAGCTACCGGTATTTCAGAGCAAGATTAGTGCTTTCTTATATCTTTTTATGATTCCACTCAGTTAAGGAATTTACTATAATAAACCATAATATAAAAGTTAATAAAGACATTCAAATATTGGTATTTTATAATGAATTCAACATTTTATTTATTTATATAAATAAACCTTTCTTTTCTGAAATAAATGTTTTTATTTATGATTTCTCTACACATTAACTCTTTCATTAGGTAATTCAATTAATAATTGTTTATTTGAATAAATAAACTTAAACTGACTCTAATCATAACTGACTTGGAAATAAAGCATGAGTAGTCCATACAGTTACTTTTATTTGCTAAGAATAGATGCTGCTAAATGGGAAAAGAGACATGGATTTTCACCATCATGTTCTTTAAACTCACTTATCATTATGCTAATTATGTTGGGTTCCATTGTCTGTTATTATATTACCATATAATCTGTGATATTACCATAACTTGAGCTCCAAGTTGTCATTAACAATTTCAACATTATGTTAAAAGGAAATCATGTAGGCAACTACAGAGTCCACAAATATATAGTAAAACCTATTTTGTAACTTTACAAATATTAGTTTTAATGTTTTACCATTGAGATAACCTATTGACTACCAATTGAATGCATATTCAGCGCATCAATTAGCTTATTTAGACTGAAAGCGAATCAGGTAATTTATACAATGGATCTATATCAGAGCTTCAACTTGAAAAGGGCAGTTATACTGTTCTTTACTAATAATTACATTAGTAGAACCACATAACAACAAAGTTATTTTCTCTTTCTTGTGTAGGTAATAACTTAATAAGTGTGTGACCATCTCTGATGTCGAGTTATACAGAAACTTTCCGACATGGTCGAAGGCATAAAATGACTATAAGCACAGTAGTACTGTTGAGTACTAAACGTGGATAAACAACGGTTACTTAATTTTTACTGTATGTTTATCTGGTAATCCTTACTGGGGCAATAGGTAATCATGTAAACAAACAGCACCATAATTTATAAAATGTTAAAGGATTTTTCTCAAAAACTGTAATCAAATCAGCTCTGGATAAATACCTCTGTCAGTGCATCAACAACCCGCATCTGCAATCTCTAGTAGAACTCAAAGCAGAACAGCGTTCGCGCCACAGGATACCCCAGTGACCGGCGTAGTCGCTCTCGCTCGTATCTGGCCTCACGTGCAAGTGTAGACGTGCTCGCCAAATCTCCGACAGTCCGACACACCGTGCCGTCTCCGCTCAGGGTTGACATGCGCCAAACACGGCTTCCAAGCGCTTGTCGCATCTGTCTTCAGGTCATCATTGGTAATGGCGCCTGGCGGCCAAGCCAAGAGATCCATTACCTTCGCGCCAAATGTATTTCTCGATGTGTCTTAGGGGGCGCTTATCCCACCGCTGCTTTCGGCGCCTGGGCACCCTCACTCGTCAGGACACCCCAGGAACCATAAATGAAACTAGTTAAATTCACTGTTAACTGCAATATATTTCTTGAACTTCAGGAAATCACGATATATAATGTCCGAACCAAAAGAGTCATGGCCGCCCGCCGTCGCATCAACATAACTTAGTATAAAAACATATTCAATAATACATAATATTTAAATTATCGTATGTATGTTGTCTAACAGTCTACCTTAGGATGATGCAGAGATAGTTAAGGCAGGTATTAGGTGGAAGTACTTTATAATTGAATTATATATAACTAGATACTTTAGTAAATAATATACATAACACACTTATACAATACACATATAAATTTAACAATTAATATAATATACTATATATAATATAATATATATTAATATATTATAACATACATACATACATAGACTCACGCCTGTTTCCCCGAAGGGGTAGGCAGAGGCATATTAAACGCCCACTCTTCGCTAGTGTTTTGATCCCACGTAATAGGTGGCGAGCCTATTGCCGCTTATCGGGATATTTTGTTTGCCAGAGCCTCATCCGTTGATCGGCAGGTGCACCACTTGCAGGTGAGGTTGGCTTGGGACCCTAAGTTCTTGGTGGGAACCCTATGCACCCTATATTATATTATATATATATTATAACATATATATTCATATATATTCAATAAAATATTCTATATACATACATAATCCTGTGATGATTACGATGATTCAGCCAATAACCCACGTTGAATCCATTGACGTGCCTTGTTTTTAAATGTCCAGCGACTGTCTGCCGTCCTGACTTCCAGAAGGAGCGCGTTCCATACGAGTATAGCTTGAACGTAGAAGGAAGAATGTACAAGGCCAGAGCTATATTAAGGACATAGAAGTAAAAGGTTGTGGGAAGAACGAAGAGCTTTGTCATGCAAAGAGCATAGGTATTAAGAGATTAGGTAGACACATGGTCATACTTGCGAAGATGGAAAACGAATCGAATGCAGTTATTGAAAAAGCCGGTCGAGTTTGTTGAGAAGGTCTGCATTCAGGTCATAATAACACACATCACCATAATCGATGACAGGGAACACTTAAGATTGCACAAGCATAGTCTTTGTTTTGGAGGGGAGGAAATTCTTCAGACGATAGAGACATCGCAGGGTCCCAGTGACACTTTGACACACGTTAGTGACTAACGTTCTCCAGTTAAGGGTGTTATCTATGTGTAGTCCCAGGTCCTTAACGCTTGAAATGACCTTAATATTTAACCCATCAAAGATGATTGGAGGGCTTTTTTATGGTAATAGGCGGCAAACGAGCAGATGGATTGCCTGATGGTAAGCAATAACCGCCGCCCATGGACACAAGCAACATCACAGGAGTCACAAGTGGGTTGCCACCCCTTTGGGTTGGGAAAAGGGATAGGATGAGGAGTGGGATGAGGGAGAAGGAATAAGGGATAGGGCCACCGGCACTCTCACTCACCGAACGAAACGCAACAGTTTAGGTACTGTTACTTTACGTCGATTTTCTGTGAGAGGGTAGTACTTCCCTGGTCGAGCCGGCCCATTCATGCTGAAATCAGCAAGGCTCTACTACCTGTGAAAGTATTCACTCTGCACATCATGCGGTTACCACCCACGATAATGGCGTGACATTTTGATGGGTTAACTGATAGCCCAAACTGATCGGACCAATGCCTTATTGCCATTAAGTCTTGGTTCACATCGTTGATGGCCCGTGTTAGATCCTCAACCCTCGCCTGAGAATACAGCTGCAGGTCGTCTGCATACAGATGATACGAACACCGAAGATTGTGAGTTAAGAGAATAAAAAGAAGTGGAGAAAGAATGCCGCCTTGTGGGACGCCAGAGTCAAGATCACACCAACGAGATAAGGACTCATCAATGCGAACAGACTGTTGACACCCACGAAGATAGGATGAGAACCATTCCAAAGCTTCAGGTGCCTTCGAAAGGTGGGATAGTATGGAGAGGAGGATATCGTGACTGAGGGTATTAAAAGCGTTCGAGAAATCTACCAAGACCAAAACAGTGACCTTGGTATCCTCCACTCCCGCTCTAATATCGCCAGTCACTTTAAGGAGGGCTGAGCTTGTGCTGTGTCCCGATCTGAATCCTGATTGAAATGTAATTCAATCAGGATTCATCATCTGATCATCCTGTTTTAATGGTATAGATCTATCATTTAGGCAAACCGTAAAAAATTTGGACATCCATATAGATGAGACAATGTCTTGGCGGCTTCAGATACAAGAAACAAGTCGAAAACTGTTTGCTTCAGCCGCATCACTACGTAAGTTACGCAATTTCCTTCTAACTGCTACTAAGATTGCGCTTGCACAGACTTTGCTTCTGCCGATCCTTGACTACGCTGATGTCAGCTATCTTGACCCCACCGAGGAGCAACTAAACAAACTTGAGCGTCTCCAAAACTTCTGCATACTTTTTATATTTGGTTTACGCAAATATGATCATATTTCAGAATTCCGCAACAGGCTCAAGTGGCTTCCGATTCGCCTTCGCTGAAATACTCACATTCTTACATTACAGTATAACATCCTGTTTAATCCCAATAGTCCCTCTTATCTTAAAGAACGTTTTAAGTTCCTTCATGACACACATTTAAGGTCCTTGAGGTCGTCTGTGGACTTGAAGCTGGAGATGCCAATGCATTCCACTAATTATTTTGACAAATCTTTTACTTATAGTTGATTGAATCAGGCGTTACTTGGCGGAACTCCATTGTAACCTAATGGAAGGAAAGAGGAACCCACCACGCACCCTCGAATTGACCACCCCAACTATTGCAATAGAAAAAGGTTGACAATATCGAACTCCTCTAAAAGGATAAGGGATATAGGAATGGTATGGGTTCCAGGAAGATACCTGACTTGCAGTATCCCGCTGTATGCGCCGACTATTCTTCGACACGTGTTTCGCCTCTGCACGAGGCATCCTCAGGAACGATGGGCAACGACTGAGCGCTTTCTAACCGTGGGCATGTATTATAAACGATTGTACTTTCTAATCCCCTCCCTCCGTTGCTCGACTGATGTGAGTCATTATGACGGTGTGCGAATATATTATATTGGAACAATTAGAGATTTTAAAGCGGGACAAGCATACATTACTGAACGATCAAACCAACTTTAACGGGTCCCCATTGCTGAATATATTCGCACACCGTCATAATGACTCACATCAGTCGAGCAACGGAGGGAGGGGATTAGAAAGTACAATCGTTTATAATACATGCCCACGGTTAGAAAGCGCTCAGTCGTTGCCCATCGTTCCTGAGGATGCCTCGTGCAGAGGCGAAACACGTGTCGAAGAATAGTCGGCGCATACAGCGGGATACTGCAAGTCAGGTATCTTCCTGGAACCCATACCATTCCTATATCCCTTATCCTTTTAGAGGAGTTCGATATTGTCAACCTTTTTCTATTGCAATAGTTGGGGTGGTCAATTCGAGGGTGCGTGGTGGGTTCCTCTTTCCTTCCATTAGGTTAAATCTTTTACTGTACGAGCTGTGCGCCTGTGGAATGCATTGCCTTTAGACATTCGTACAGCAAAATCGCAAAGTACATTTAAAGGTTTGTTAAAAACGCACTATCTTTCTTCCATTTGACACCTTACATGGTATTTATAGTATGTATTATATACATATTGCCAAATTAAAATGGAACTGGGCGGGCCACATTTGCCGTATGGCAGAACCATTATGGGCAGGAACAACCACAAGGTGGATGCCTAGTAGCAATAAACGGCAACGGGGAAGGCCAAGAAGAAGATGGCGGGATGAGTTGGACGCATGTCGGAGGGATTGGCGGGAACTCGCATGTGATCGCGACAGGTGGAAGTTGGAAGGGGAGGTCTTTGCCCAGCAGTGGGACACAAATTAGACTAGTATTAATTAATTAATTAATTATATACATATATATGTATTATAGAAATACGTATATATTATTGTATGTGTGTAGGTATATGTATATGTGTTTGTGTATGTCTATGAACTTCTTGTATATTAGTAAGTATTTTATTCTGGTTATCTTGTACTGCACGACTTATCGCACTAGAGTTATTTACCATCAAGAAACCATCGAGAAGAGATTGCTTTCAGCGATAAGGATGCCATTTGTACATTCTGTTTGTGTTTGATATATATATATATATATATATATATATATATATATATATATATATATATATATATATATATATATATATATATATATATACATAGGTCTTTCGCAATTGAGGGTGCATCTTTTGTCTTTAAACTGGATCATAGTTTCTTAGGTTTATGATTAGCTAGTATTATTTGTCTCTAAACTTCTAAACCACAATAAAGTTAAGTATAAAAAATATATGTTACGCCAAGGTGCTATTTTTCGTGTTTCCATTTCCAAGTCTTGGGTGACTAGTGAAAAGGTTTCTACTAGACAAGCAAGAGCCATAGTTGGCCATTTCATAATTTTGAAATCGGGCGATATCACAGCCAAAAAATCATATTTTAATAAAAAGGAAAGATGCTCAAGGTACAAATTTATCTGCGTTGGCCTTTCAGGCGATAACGGTACGATGTTTTATTAAACGTCTTGCAAATAACATTCTAATAATACAAAATATTGCTTACTTCAGAACGGATATCACGAAATCTTGTTAAACAGAAAACATTTTCCTTAATTGTTTCCTGCAAATCATACGGAGCGATAAACATCTGGGGAACTTTTTTGTTCTCAGATTTGCAAGAAGATAATAATTATTTATATACGATTTGAGTTTGTTTAGCTATGAAAGGAAAATACTTCTATTATGCACGTTATCTATGTCAGAAATTACCTTGTTATAAATGCAGGAGCGATGTCGTACTTTTCGTGTTCTTATACCTACGTTTATTTTAATGGGATGTTTTATTTCACCGTTTGAGACACAATGTTGATCGTTTAGGTTCTTGCCATTAGTGCCTTATTAATTTGAGTGTAAACGGACAAATTAGCGTGTGACAAAGTAACACAAACCAACAATAGTCACCTTCCGGAATTTTGTTGCTTGATTCTGCCTCAGATCACGCAATTTTTCCTCTATCTATTTCTCTCTATCTATAACTCTGTCTATTTTGAAAGTTGACCCACTCGAAAGACAAAGGCCAGCCTATAACCACGCGCTTTTCACGACCCTTACTATGTTGTTGACCCGGAAATAGCATATTTCTGCTGCATCTTTCAATGTCCATCCTGTGAGCTATAAATCTATTGCTGCAAATAGATGATATTGAGAGCAGTCATATCAGGAAATTTTCAGAAACGATCTTGTAAGGAAATAACGTACTTTACTATCTATCTTTTAAATGACCTTCTAGTTAGGGCCAAAGTAAGCCAGAGAGCTCACATTTATCCTTCTGCTTACAGAATAAATTTTGAGCAAAAAACGTTATAAGAAAATACTAAGGGTAAAACTAACACCTGATAAATGATATGCTCATCACATAATATATATCGCTTTCATGTTTAAAAGTTACAACTTAATACTAGACAATTTGTTTTATAACAAATTAATTTTCTTAGAAACATGTCTAGTATCTAGTTACATTTAAATTAGTATCAGAAACTCCAAAGACTCGAGGAGTCCCAAGCAATTCTGTAGACATCTAGCTAAAGTTACAACCTAATTAGAACTAAACTTTATTCTATTTACACAATAACGACAAAATACGTTAAAGTTTATGCTTTGTCAAAAACGGAACGAGCCGCCACTAAGAAGAAATTTAGGTCTTAAATATTGAGTGCCTTCCAGGTTGGCCAAGGAAGCCTGTTTCCTGCAAGTAGTTTTTCCTCCAAAGGGACGAAGGTTGGAAGAGGGAATTTGTCACGCCATAGGTTTTCTCTGGCCTTGGAAACATTGTTGTCGCTGGCTGGAATGGTACTGAGAAAACTCTATCTGCTTTTCAACCTCTTCGGGGCTGGGCTATGGCCATACAATGGGTATCCGCAATCTGTCTCCTGTTTCAATTTTTCAATGGTGGAGGCTACTTCTCTGCGGACAGCTGGAGGCGCAATGCCTGCCTGTGGATATAGCATCTCTACCGGAGTTGGCTTCAAAAAACCCGTAATTTTCCGGCACGTTTCGTTTAGCGCTATATCTACTTTTTTGGCGTGAGACGATCGGTGCCAAACCAAGAACTTAAATGATTGGGAATCAATCACGCCAGAAACGATAAATGGATTTAGATGAATTTCACTTTTTGGTGTAAAGGCTTTGAGAAGGAACTACTCATACACTAGAAATAAATCCTGTATCGCGAGGAACTTTGCATTGTTGGTGCAAGGGTTACAGTTTTTCAGCAATTGTTTCAAATGAAGGAAAATTTTTGGTTAGTACTTCTTATGCTAAGTATAGTTTTCCTCTCTCTTCGCCGTTTTCCTAAAGTTACCACGTGCACGTGATTCTTTATACCTGAATATTGATATTGGCATCTGAGCGTAAGTTGAAAAACTGTCTTTAATGGCACATGATGCGCAATTAAACCACAGATTCATAATAACTAATACACTAATAGTTACTTTACTCTCTACAAAAAGTTACCACGTTCAAGTGCCTATGAAATAACAGTTTTATACAAATATGAACAATATTTCATTGATTTAAAGTTGGATTTAAAAAAAAAATCTTTCACTTCCAAATGCCTACGACCCCTTGCTCTGAAGTTCCATACAACATCATTATGCCATTACTTATGTATTGGAAACCTGCACCAATTCAGCGATATTTAAAGATAATTGCACGATAGAATACTTCATTGAATGTATCCCTCACAACACAGCACCGCTTACTAGTAGCCGTATACGTCCTCCCACAGCTGATAAAAACAAAAGCCGACAGGACATCTAGAACAAAGTGAAAGGAACTGGATGGACCTAAGGGCGAACTGCTGAAAGCTGTTGTAAAAGAATATCTCGAAACTGATTTTGGTGTCACTCATAACACGGTGGACGATATGCAGACTAAATTTGAATCACAGTGCAGATCAAACGCTACGGAAATCCTAGGAACATCTAAAGGACCCAG
The DNA here is from genome assembly GCA_944739405.2 of Euclidia mi. Taxonomy (NCBI): domain Eukaryota; kingdom Metazoa; phylum Arthropoda; class Insecta; order Lepidoptera; family Erebidae; genus Euclidia; species Euclidia mi. Next base: position 81,576,476 of record OX123182.2, on the reverse strand, counting down.
TAAAAACGGAAAAGACCCAAACTGGTGGAACGACAAGGTAAAAGAAACCCTGACAAATAAAAAAGTTCTGTTTAAGAAATGGCAAAGCTCGCAACTGGAAGAAGATAAAGAACAACACAAAGATGCCAAAAAACGCGCAAAAAAGTGTGTTGCACAAGAAAGGGCAATTAGTAGCCAAAACTCTTACAACAATTTGGAAAACGCCACGGATGTAAATGAAATAATTAAAATAGCAAAATGTAGACATAAATCAACTATGGACATAAAGGTTAATAAGTACATAAAAATTAAAGATCAAATTGTGTTAACTGACAATGCGCACATTAGAGAGAGATGGGTCGAGTATTATCAACATCTTTTAAACGAAGAATTCCCAAATGAAGATCCTATGCCATAAGATCCAATTCATGGACCAATACCTGTAGTAGATACTGCTGAAGTTAAAAACGCGATGATGAAAATGAAGAACAGAAAAGCTACAGGCCCTGATGAAGTGCCCGCAGATCTATGGAAGGCTCTTGGCCCGATAGCTGTTTACTGGCTTACTAAGCTATTTAACGCCATCTTAGCCACAAAATGCATACCAAAATCATGGCGGGAAAGCTATCTACTCCCCTTTTACAAGAATAAGGGGGATGTTGCACAGTGCGAGAATTATCGAGGTATAAAATTGACCTCACATACACTTAAAATATGGGAAAGATTTATTATAGACTACAGGCCCATGTACAAAAATGGATGGGTCATATGAACCACCAGGTTACGTATATAGGACGATATAAGAGCATAAAATAATAAGATTCAGCACTACGCCGTCACTTGTAAGCTGTCCAACTGAGTGCTGGTGAGGATTCAAAAGTGCAGGTAGAGTGAGTACATTTTGATCATATATTTTTGTACGGCATTTTTACCATCGATAGATCCATGAAAAATCCATCCAGGATCAATTCATCCAAGTCCATCTAGGATCCGTGCTAAGCCCAATTTTGTTCAATTTGGTTATGGACTACCTTACCAGCGATATTCCTTCTCCATTGCCCTGCACAATGCTGTACGCAGATGATATAGTACTGGCTGCCGATACCACAAGTCAATTACAGGAACTTTTAAACAAGTGGACGCACGCCCTCGAAAAGTACGGCCTGAGAGTGAGTAGGAGCAAAACCGAATATCTGAAATGCCCTTTCAGCAGCAACACTACATCAGAAACCATTTATATTGGAACTACACCTATCCCTACCGGTGAGAAATTTAAATATCTAGGCTCCATACTTACACCATACTTACACCCGATGCCAATATAGACGCTGATGGGACTCACAGGATAAACGTCGCATGGCAAAAATGGCACTCACTTACTGGCGTGTTATGCGACCCACGTATACCCGTCAAAACTAAGGGTAAAATATATAAAACGGCAGTCCGTGCGACGTTACTACGGTCTGAATGCTGGACAACAAAGAAGTCGCATGAACAAAAGGTGCATACCAGCGAAATGAAGATGCTCAGGTGGGCGGGAGCTGTGACGCGATTAGATAAAATCCGCAACGAATATATTAGAGGAACCTTTAAAGTTGCACCAATCGCAGATAAAATCACCGAAAACCGCCTTCGCTGGTATAGCCATGTCAGAAGACGAGACGAAGATCATGTGGTTCGAACTGCATTAAACCTCTCAGAATAAAAACAAGGGAGAGGCCGCCCGCCGTTGACCTGGTGCAGCTCCATTGAAAGAGACCTCAAGAAAGCCCAGTTGCACGAAACGATAACCCAAGATCGTTTTACTTGGCGCAGTGGTGCAGGAAAGTAAGGAGACCCGACCCCAAAAGAAGACGGAAGAAGAAAAAGAAGAATACTTAATTGAATGTAATCTAATTGTTCCTTACTTAGATCCTTATCATTAAATTACAGCATTCGATCAACAAAGGAATGTGACTTTGTAAACTTAATGCAATAAGAAGCTTGCTAGTTTTGTTGCATTTATTGTTGCATTAACGGGAACAATTACACCCATAATCTAAAAAAAAAACAATTTGTAGATGACACGCAGCGTCGTCTCATTTGGAAACCAAACTCATCCCACTCAGTGCAATAATAATCAGGGTAGCGACCGCTTATGCCACTATTAAACGTGTGGCGACACGTTTTGCCATAGTACAAATGATACCAAGTGAATGCCGAAAAAGCACATGTCAAACACCTAGTTAAAACTATCAGAACTGTTTTTCGACAGAAGTGTGACGTGTCATAACATAATAATAATAATAATACCCCTCTGGGGCAGTCGTTATCTCAACATGAGACTAACGCATACTCAGAGGGCAGAGTAACTGCTTTCAAACATCACCTCACATCTTGTGAAATGAACAAAAAAATGTATTACAAGATGAAAAGAAAGCTCACAAACCGCAGATAGGCTTTGTGGCGAGCTGAATGTGTGTGGCGACACTGCGGTCCCGAATGTTTCAGAGAGTCGGTCAGGGCCTCGTCTCCGGCTTGCCTTTGTTGGCTGGTCGGAGTGAATTTCCAAGAGCACCCGCAGGACTCTCGACTCTGGCTTGCCTTAGGCGGCCGGCCAGAGGGAAGTCGCAAGAGCTATTAGCTCGGGGGTGGAAGTGTCATTTTCTGGGGCGTAATTACGGGGAAACCCACTCCGGGTCACGACCCGCGATGGCAAAACCGGTGCCGCACCGCTCTACACCCCTGGACACTCGCACCGGTGTTGCAATCTGGCTGCCTTTATGGTAGACTTGATTTGCCATGGTGGCTATTTAGAGAGGGCCCATCAAGTGAGTTGGCGAGTCACTGTTTGTCCCTTTTCGACGTACTATAAGAGTATTTAGGGCAGACGCCGGTAATCATCCATAGTTTCCATATTCACTTATCAATTGAACACCCATCACTATAGCCCAGAGTAATTAGTTTCCATACAAGTAGCAATAGTCCTACACCTGCTGCGGCTAATCCGTGGCTGTACTTCATAGTGCAGTTATGGAGGCTCCACAGTAGGTGTCCCATCACATCCTAGATCAAAACTCTCAAAGGGCATCTGCACGTTGGACCAATGTCTCCGTGTACGTTTGCCAAAGGGCCGTGTATTTTTATAACACTTTAAGTTAGAAAAGTACGTGTGAAAGAGAAACAAATAATAATAATAATATTCTACCACATACACACATCACCATCTAGTCCCAAACTAAGCACAGCCTGTACTATGGGTACTAGATAATGGATAAACATTACTTATATACTTTTTTTGTAAATACATACATATTATACATAGAAACACCCAGACCAAGACAAACATCCATGTTCATGCACACAAATGTTTGACTTGAGCCGGAATCGAACCCGCGACAACCGGTCGTCAACATTTTATTACCATACACAATACCTTATAAGTAACCCCAAACAAGGTACAATATCATACTGATTTAACCAGACGTGTGCACCTGCTAAGATAAATGTTCATAGTAATTATCGTAACCTAAACATGAGCCTTCGAGTGCGAATATTGATCCCCTTAACGTGCCATCATCAAACCAATTTACTTACAATTACGTAACTACGTCAAATCGATGCAAGCGGCTTATGGGATACGTTGGGTAATTATTGTACGAAGCTATCTTAATAGTTTCAGGCACCGTAAAAATACGCAAATGTATTTTAGTATAAAACAAAATAAATGCAATAATGTAACATGTTTTAATATAAGTTAGTCAAGGCGGCTTACGATAGGTAAGTTGTAACCGATTAATTTACAAATAAGCCAGTACTAATATGTGATATACCACGTACTTATGAGGTAGGTCACAGTCACAAAGTCATCCTGTGATCACGGCTGTTGTACCCTTGAAAAACAACGGAGCAAATATAAACTACAGTAGTGTTTTACATATTTTTCGAATAATTATACCATCGAGAGCCGTTACACAAATGTTGTTAGTCAATAATTCAATTCTTGCCTGCCTGAATATATTCAAAAGTCGCTCATTTAACGACTACCTTATAATGATAAATTCATATTACATTCAAATAAACTATTGACGAGTAGGTTTCACAATTTTGTTGAATGTTATTCTTAAACAAAGTACAGACCATTCAATATAATAACAAAATATCAACATGCATATTTCATTTAATAGCAAAGTTGTGTTCGCCCGCCGGCAGTTCTATGTATTGCGGCGATCATTTAAGGTATCCCTTTTAATAGAAAAGTTTGGAATAGTGAACTTCGCTTTATAATGTTATCTAGCTAAATAGCAACACGACTGTTTGGGTTCATTTCCACACCATTATAATCTAAACTTTATTTAGCAAGTGATTATTTGTTACGTTATATCCGTGATTTCAAATAATGCAATCTAAGTAAAGAGAAAAAGTAGCAATATATAATAATTATAGTTAATGCTATTCAAATCAATTTTAGAACCTACTGCAAAAACAAAATATTATAGTTATCGTAACTGTATTCTTTTTTGGTGTAATCGTGCTTGGACAGTAAAGTTTCACTGACACTGAACATGCGTGTGCTGAGTTGTAACATCGCAGCAAAATTGGGTACACTTATCGCCTTAAATATCTGTATTTTCCTAGTTAGTAACGACTACTAGCCGGTCCGGTCATAAGCATTCTTTATGAATACGCACAAATTTTACCATACAACTGCCTTCAAGTATTGCACAATAATAATGTGATTTATTCGGTGAAAAATTGATTCATTCCTTTCTAACTAAAAGCCGTTAAATAGGCAATATAAGTGAATCGAAATTAGTCAAGGATTTCAAACAGTAAACTTTTCACAACAGTTAAATATTGACTTCAGGAAAAGCGTTCCACTTCACGAAAGGTAAACTAATATTTCTTCGAGAACGCTCCATGCCATATAATCCAGTACTAAAAACAGCGTTTGTACAAAGTTTGTTTTCCATTTCAGTTACAGTGATAGACTGTATTTTACAATCTATGTAAATGGCATCCGTTGTTTTTTGTTGGCATAATTCGTTCCCCTACGGGTATAGGCGAAAAAGGCTCTCCTGGGTAGTGTAATTTATATCTGTATGGTTAGTAGCCAGTCCTATATACGGTGATGTCCACAGTCCAATGAAACTCACATATATCACCAGAGTTTATAATTTATTGCGGACATAGGTCAAACGGCACAAAACAAAGATTCACATAGATACATAAGTAAAGTGGGCCCATCGTTCTCTCCTTGTTTGTTTTTATTTTCGTTGGGGTCTCTAGGTCAGAGGTAAAGAATTGTCGGCATACATAAATTTTCCGCTGTGAGGTCGAAACCGTGTGTACCGTAGCAAATATCATATGTATAAAGGTGAATACGATGATAAACGTGCCCATATCTTTGAGATATTATTTTCTTAGAATAGATGACTTGTTTAAAGATTGTGTTTTTATACAGTCAGATAAGTAGTAGTAAGCCGGTGCCATCTGATATAGTGACTACTAACTAAATGTAAGGCTCACTGCTGCCTACAATATCAAAAGATTATAATAAGTGCCTGTAACACCTGACTTCTTAGTCGAACTTCGCTCAGAGCTGTCACCGAGCTTGTTTATGCTCATAATATAAGGATCAAGAAGTGCTTGGCATGATAAAAAACAAAAAATGTGTGTTAATATATAAAGTAACATACAAATAAAGATTCGGACAGCTACCTATATGTACATTTATGTAATAAAGATACTTAAACAGATTGAAAGACAAAGTGGCCTAACGCGTGCTTCTACCGACATTTCTGGATTTTTAATATATAATTATATGTGGTGCATAGGGTTCCCACCAAGAGCTTAGGGTCCCAAGCCAACCTCACCTGCAAGTGGTGCACCTGCCGATCAACGGACGAGGCTCTGGCAAACAAAATATCCCGATAAGCGGCAATAGGCTCGCCACCTATTACGTGGGATTGAAACACTGGCGAAAAGTGGGCGTCTAATATGCCTCTGCCTACCCCTTCGGGGAAACAGGCGTGAGTCTATGTATGTATGTATGTAATATATAATTATTTGTTTAATACATAGTTAAACTGGTTTAATGATTTAAAACAATTTATTATAACACACTACCTGCCAGAAAGTGTTATCTTCTTAGAAAACTCACCATTAACTACAGTATGGAATCCATCCACAACGCAGTAGAAAACCTGAACAAAATGTTCCACCAGAAAATTACACAATTTGAAGATAAACTTCAAAGTAGTACCAGCCTTCCTTCCAACATTGCCAGCCTGGCTGCTGAATTTGGCACCTTCCGCGATTTTGTAACCGAAGCTCTGAAGGGTTTGCAGCAACAACTCTAACTACTAGCGCGCAGTGTTGATCATTTGGAAATGCAAGGCCGACGCAAGATTCTTCTCTTCCATGGCGTTCCAGAAGATACGTAGGAGGAACTGGTTCAAACTATAGTGAGTGTAGTAAAACCGCACTTGAAACTTAATGATTTTACTGCTGTCCACATCAAGCGTTGCCATCGTATGGGGAGATCTGCAGCTTCTTCACCACACAAGCACCGACCAATCCTCGTAAAACTGCAGCATGTGTCAGTCCGATATAAAGTTTGGTTTGCCAAAACTAAACTTAAGGGCTCTGGTATCACAGCGTCTGAGTTTTTAACAAAAGCCCGCCATGACCTCTTTATGGCAGCCCGGGAGAGGTTCGGCGTCTCAAAATGCAGGACTAGGGAAGGAGTAGTACACGTCCTCGGGATAAACGGCGAGCGTCATTGGATAAATTCTTCTGTGGATTTACAAAATCTATCCCAATTCGTCGTTGTTGACCAGTCGAAGCAGCCCCCTGCTGCAAAGAAAACCGATGAGACGGTAAAAGCTAGAACAGCTGCAGCTATTCGGAAATAATTCTGAATTGTTCATCTTTCCTCTTTTGTTGTATCCCGTAGGTGGGTGGTTTAATTTTATACTTGTACACTCGGGTTTCTTACAATCTGTTTTGACGGTACAGTTGTAAGATTGCAAAACGATGGTAGTAACTAATAACTATTAACTAATAATGACAGTTCTATTAATTATTTGCTGGAATATAAAGTAACCTTCAACAATTTTTTACTTGTTTTTGACAAGGTTTTAGATGATTTGTTTTGACTTTTACTGAGTTGTCAACTTGTCACTTTTGATACTTCACGTTTAGTCTATGCTTCACGTCACGATGTGTACTCACGTTTTGTTATTCCTGTTACATGGGCTATTGTTACACGCATTTATACACTTATGAAATTGTGTCGAATTATTTATACGTATAGATTAGAATATTAATTTTAGCGAGGCGTTTTGGGAGGGGATTCATTAAAGGATCGCTCGGATTAGCCGAGCAGCGACGAACCATTGACGTTGACATAACTAACTAGCAATGGAAAGGATAGATGACGCTACAAAATTTATTGTTTAGTTTTAAGAATTTATAGTAATACTGTAATTTAAGATAAAAGCCATCCTACCTGGGATCTTAGACATTTTAATTGTTTGTACAAGTGTGGCGATTCTTGTATTTTTATATTGATAACTAACTGGCAGGTGGACAGTATTGAATACGTTACACAGTTTGATTTTGTAAAGGCAGGATATTTGTTTATATCTTATTGTATACAGATAAGTTATATATTTATTTACTTATGTTATATTTATATATCATTTATCTATCTATATTTTATTATACCTTATTATACATAATATTATGGATTCTAATAGTGACAGCGATGATTATTTTTCTGCAGATAGTGATGATGACAGTTTTGTTAGTGTTCCTTCATTGGCAGATAACATCCGATCTGTATTTTCCGATGTTCCAAGAAACTTTAATGTTGTGCATATCAATGCACAGAGTATTCCCGCTCATTTCCCAGATATGCTGGCAAATTTAGACTGTTAAAACATACACGCTATTCTCGTCTCTGAATCATGGCTTAAGCCATGCCTTCCTTCTACTTCTTATTCTTTGCCCGGCTTCCAGCTTATCAGAAAGGACCGGAATGGGGGTGGTGGCGGTGGTGTCGCCATTTATCTTAGATCCTATATAGCTTACACTGTGATAAGCGTGTCTTCACAACCGGCTCCCTCCAACGCTGGTGAGCACCTGTTTCTGGAAGTCGAGCTACATCACACAAAAATCCTTCTCGGTGTTTACTACTGTCCTTCCTTGCGTATTGACTTCTTTTCCTCTTTTGAAAATTTCTTACTTAACCTATCTCATTCTTACAGTCAAACTATCATTATGGGTGACTTCAACACTTGTCTTCTTAAGAAAGATTCGCGTTCTTCCTCTCTTTATTCTATTTCAGTCTCATGCAATCTTCATATTCTACCTCTGAATGCCACCCATCACTTTCCTAATTCTACACCTTCACTTTTAGATCTCATTTTCGTTTCTTCACTAAACCATGTCGCGAAACACGGCCAATGCTGTGCCGACGAATTTTTTTATCACAAACTTATATTTCTCTCTTACAAAATTCGTCCTCCTAAGGCAAAGCCAAGAATACTTTTACAGCGCAACTTTGCTGGCATGGATACTGAACGTCTTCGTGGTGACGCAGAGGCAATTGACTGTATGCCACTGTTTTCCGCTGTTACAGTTGATGATAAAGTCGAAATATTTGAGAGGCAAATTACTGATTTTTATAATGTACATGCTCCTATACGTGCGATTAAACTAAAACATCGTCCTTCGCCCTGGCTTACCAATGAAATAAGGATACTTATTCAAAGGAAAGCAGCGGCGAAATCAAAATTTAAGTCAAAACCAACTGAGTCTAATAGAGATAAATATATTAAAGCTCGAAATCACTGCAATAGGGTGTGTAGGGATGCACAACGCCAGCATATTTACAACTCTGTACAAAACGGTGATCCATCGAAGGTATGGAAATTTCTTAAATCACTTGGGGTTGGAAAGCAATGGCGAAATACTGCTCCTAATACAACTGATATTAACATGCTTAACCAGCACTTCCCTACTTCGTCTGATTATGATAGGACATCAAAAATAAACACCCTAAATTATCTTTCATCGCTTCCAACTCCTAATTATAGTCCATTTGTCTTTAGTCAATTTACTGAATGTGGTGTTAAGAAGAGTATCTTATCCATAACATCCAACGCAGTTGGCAGTGATGGTATCACCCGTAATATGATCCTTCCAATCCTTGAAGAAATACTACCAATCATTTCCCAAATGCTTAATTTCTCCATATCCAGTGGCATTTTCCCAACTGCTTGGAAAAATGCTCAAGTCATCCCTCTACCTAAGAAACCTAATCCTGAGTCCTTTTCAGAATATCGTCCCATATCCATATTACCTTTCCTTTCCAAAGTTCTTGAACGCCTTATCCACAACCAACTCAACACATTCCTTTCTAAGAATAATATCCTTAATCCCTTCCAATCCGGCTTCCGTCCTGGGGCCTTACTCTTGAATTTAATTCCGATCTATCGACATTGGGATTGTCAGTAACTGTCACAATTCCTACCCTTGAACACGACACTAGCGCCAAATTGCATTTAAATTGGGCGTTTTCATGAGGAACTAAATAGGATCGGGATCGGTATTGAAAAGCTACTCCCGAGCATATTTTGACAGTTGCGTATTGCGTCAAGATTGGTTTGTTTATTGAGTTAAATCCAATAACGAAAGAGTAACTTTTTGTAAATTGTTTTCCTATTTTATAAGTTTTTATCCATTGTATAGTTTTCAAAGTATTGGAGTAAGTTTATATTATGGCAAGGATAGTGTTAATGCATGATATCTTAAATAAATCTAAGTGAAAAGAGTTTCATAGAAGACGAGACGAACGTCGTATGATGCGCTACATGGAAAAAGCGTTTTCTATGCATGAAACCGAATTTAAGGCAAATTACCGGGTCATTAAGGATTTGTTTAAGGAAATATATGCAAATATAAAGCCTTATGTTAAATAGCCTATGTTGAATTTGCCACTTAGGTACCTAGGTAAGTACCTTGTATACTTATTCGGCAAGTAATATTTTGTACATATTCAAAATAAGAATTCTGTAACTGTGGGTTCTGTAAGTTGGTATGGGTGCATAGGGTTACGGCAATAGGCTCACCACCTATTACGTGGGGATCAAAACAATGGCTTAAAGTGGGCGTTTTATATGCCTCTGCCTTCGGGGAAACAGGCGTGAGTTTATGTATGTAATTCTGTAAAATGTTTTAAATTATTAATTATATTTTTTTATTTGTAGGTGATTCAGGATATGCTCAAAGAGAGTACCAGATGGCACCTATAATTAATGCTGCTGCAGCTTCCCCAGAGTAGTATTAAACCAAAGTGCACTGCTCAGCATGCAATGTAGTGGAGCGTACTATAGCTGTCCTCAAAATAGATGGATGTGCCTACTGAGGCACAGGGTGCTACATTACCATCCCACCGTAGCATCCAAAATAATTAATACATATTGTATCTTGCACAACATGTGCATTAATTTACCTGAACACGACCTTGAAGAGGAAATAGAATATGATGACCACTATAACCCTGATCCCATTCCACAAGAACCAAGTGAGACAGCCAGAACAACAGCAGCTGCTAAATTACGTCGGGGCCTTCAAAAAAGAGCTGCTTTAGTACAGCAATTATGGTTGACTAGAAGGTAGACAATTATATTACCAGAATGGTTTAATTTTTATGTAATGGATGATAGTAAAGTCTTTTTAAACTTATAAATACTTTTATTTATCAAAATATAAGAATCAACAACATTGAGGTCATAATATATCACAATAATTAAGAATGAGATCCAAATATAAAACTAAAATCAACTTAAATAATAGCATAAGAATAAAGAATTTCTAGCTATTTCAGCAATGCCTTGAGCTGTTGCCTCTTCTGCTTGAACTCTGCACTCTTTAATTGTCACAAGCGAACTCAATATGTTTGAGAATTGAGCCAATCCTTGGGCTGTAGTTCTCTCTGCTTCTACATGTCATTTGTCTAACATTGCAAACTGCTCAATTTCTGGATTAATTGGTCTCTGAATGATTGAAGAACGACGTCGCCGCCGTCTGGGTGTAATATCCTGATATGGTGCCGCAGCTGGTGGTTGCACAGAAAACCGCGTGGCTGGTAGTGGCTCTGTAGATGGTGATGTTTGCAGTGGCACTGAAGACAGAGGGGCTGATGGTGGCACTGAAATGAGATATACAAGGATAAGATTCAGGGATTTCAGTCTTAAATTATTATTTCTTTTAAAGGCCTTCATTCTTTTCTATTAACTCAGTTTATTGCCTGTGCTCTCAAGATTAATAATAATTTAGGTCAGTAATGTAATAGGTAGAATTTTAATCCACAAATTCTCGGTCACAAGTCCCATAGCTTTAGCATAGGGTTAGGGCTGCAATGCTGCTTATAATATTCATATAATTTGTATTCTTACCAAATATAGCCTTTGGTAAAAATACTTAGATTTGTGATGAGTTTTTTTTCCTAAACTAATTTTAACAACCGTTAAAATCAGTGGTAAACAATTTGAATGAACACTTACCTACGAGTATAGGAGTCGCTTGATAATGTGAGGTGCTAGGAATGGAGAATGTGTCCATTTGGTCTAAAAGCTCTGCTAATACTGGCACAGAATCTACTGTAGGTGAGACAGCTGGTTCAGACTGTAAAAATAAAGTGATTAAGTACCTATTAAGTTTTTTACTATTAGGTACTATACCACATTTCTTCCCTGCCCAGTACTAAAAACAAATTTATTTTAATAAATGACATAACTATATATACAGAATAAATAACATAATTATTAATAGGTATCTACTTATTGTGAAAAATCTTACCTTGGCCCATCCTTATTAGCTCCTCCAAGAGCATTTAAAGAGGTAGCCAAATTCACCCATTTCCTCTTAGTTTCTTGCTAGGCTTGGGTGGTGCGAAGCAAACACTTGGCTATGCCTGGATTTTCTTCAAGAAACTCCACCAAAGCTTCGAACTGGGCATAGCTAGGACGATAAGCCATTATAACTGAAAATGCATAAGTTTTTTAGTACCTATATACTACTACATCACGCATAATGTAATCTTGGTAGTTTTTACTTACCGCTTCTATAAACTTCGTAACGTAACAATAAATATGACAACGGAACTAAAATTATCAATCATTATCGTCGTATTCTAACTGGAAAACTTAAAATAAAACTTTTATCACTTTATTCGAGCGTAATTTGAAATTGAAGAACTTTGTTATGTTTGTATATGTTTTGTTTAGCAGCTGTTTGGTTAAGTTTTTTGTGGCGGCAACGACACTCCCACATACAGCCAAAAATGGCATATTTATGATATTAGCAGTTTTTTCGGGCTCATTTGGCTTATAAACGATAAAATCATTGAGTTAAACCATTAGCCACATTCTATTTATTTATTTACCTTGTTATTTATAAAATACAGACATTCACAGTCATAATGTTGGTTTATAGTAACATTTTGAACAACACTGGTCCTCTCAATCGCAGGGCGATCCCAATTTCAATCCAATGTTGACAACATTGATTTCAAGAGTACGAAACCACGTGACCATGAATTTAACATTGGAATTGTATTGGTTTTAAATTGAGATTGGCATTATTTTGGAGAGTAAGGTACCACTACCACCCTTGTCAATATTACGGATGATATCAGATCGGGCATGGAAGATGGCAAACTCACGGTGCTCTGTTTATTAGACTTCAGTAATGCTTTCAACACCGTAGACTTTGATATTATCTTTGCCCGATTAGGCTCTCTTAACATATCTCCATCGGTGATCGACTGGTTTCGTAGTTACCTGTTTGGTCGCTGACAACGAATCCGGCTAGATGACACTTATTCTACTTGGTGTGACAACTCTGCTGGCGTACCACAGGACGGCGTTCTATCTCCTTTGCTCTTCTCAATTTTTATAAATAATATCTCCAATCATATTTCTTCTTCCTCTTAACAATAATAAATAATGATCTGGATCAAATTTGTGACTGGACAAAAAGGTTTGGACTCAGGGTTAATCCTTACGAAGACTCAGGTTATTTTGGTTGGTAGTTCCAGACTAATCTCTAAGATCGACTGGGCAATAGTTTCCCTTGTATCTTTTGATGGTATTTCAATTCCTTTCAGTGACAAAGTAAAGAACTTGGGGATATACATTGACCAAACACTCTCTTGGAGCTTTCAACTGCAAAGTACTAGTCGGAAACTCTTTGCAGCTGCCGCATCGCTAAGAAGATTGCGAAATTTTCTTCCAATTGCCCCTAAACTACCCCGCTTTTGCAGTCTATCCTTCTTCCTATTCTTGACTACGCCGATGCCAGCTATCTAGATCTTAATGAGGACCAACTAGACAAGCTTGAGCGACTCCAAAACTTTTGTATACGGTTCATATTTGGTTTACGCAAATATGACCACGTTTCCGAATTTCGAAACAAGCTCAAATGGCTACCCATTCGCGTTCGCCGGAATACTCGTATTCTCTGTCTCTTGTATAATATTCTGTTTAATCCTTCATATCCCTTATATCTCAAGAATAGATTTGTCTATCTGCATGACACACTTCTAAGTGCTTGAGATCATCGGAAAATCTTAAGTTAAAAAGTCCTGTGCATTCTACTAAGTGCTTTGATAAATCTTTTACTGTCTTAGCTGTCAGATTGTGGAATGCACTACCGGAAACGATAAGACGTTCAAAATCATTGCCAATATTTAAAAATCTTGTAAAGAAACATTACTTGTCACTTTAATAAGTAACATTCCAGTGATAATTTCTATATTATAGTACATATATTATAATATATATTACATAATATATATGTAGATATATATGTATATATATATAATTATTTATATATATGTGATTTATTTCATATTATTATCATGTTTAATTTATGTACCTATATGGATTATGGATGTATATGTTTTTCTTATCGGTTTAGATAAGCTTACTTTAGTGTTAAGTATACAGTTATTATAACCCTTTATAGTGCACCCGCATACTACCTGTCCTAATATTTAATTCTGTCCGTACACGGTTGTCTGGCAGAAATCGCATTATGCGATAAAACCGCCCTTGTAACACTAGTTTATAAAAAAATCTCTGTAATTCACTCTTGTTATTGCCTGGTTTACAATAAATAATTAATTATTATTATTATTTCTTTATGAAACATTACCTTCGTCTGCACGTGTATCGTGGGTTCGATTCCCACGCTTAGGACAACACTGTGTGATATTAATATTGATGTTTCTTGTTTGTACTTTATGATCATTTTTAGAGTGTTTGTAAAGTATCACGCGTCACGGACATTCATATTGGTGTAGGAGCTGTAAAGAAATATTTTCTTTTTCCATATCTATTTTTATCATAAGCATATAACGTACATACTAACAATATAACCATACGTTTTGTTATATCCAAATTCCAGTAATCGAAAAATTTTAAGTAAAATAATCGACTGTTCCTTGTCACACTCGGACATAAACAATGTCATATCTGTACCAGTACTAAAATGCTTATAAATATGCGAATAAATAAGGACTGCCTCGTTGGTCTCGCGGCATTAATGTGCGCGTGTGGTTGGGAGGTCTCGGGTTCGCTTCCCGAGTTGGGCAACGTGTTATTGGGTTTTTCCGTTAGGAAATTCTCAGTAGCAGCACGGAGTCTGGTAATGTGCCCGGTACGGCAATAGGCTCGCCCCCTATTACGTGGGACCTAAAAAATCATGGCGAAATGTGGGTGTAATATTACAGCTCTGCCTACCCCTTCGGGGATACAGGCGTGAGTCTATAAAAAAAATATACCTACTGAAATGCTTTGATCCGTTAATCCAGCCAGCTAATGCCTAATGCCAATAAGGTTACCATAAGCGGCGCAATGATCACCTACCTTTGCTTGATATATGAACTAATTAATATATATACATAGGAATAGCAAACTGGACCATCAAATTTCGTGAAGTAACTCATAGGTGGTAGTAAAGTATCCTAAACGTTTTGGATGGACCCCCGCGCTACGGGACTTCGCGGACAACGCGGTGGTTTTAGTGAATGAACCCTTAATGTCTTTAAAGGAGAGCCTTAAACAATCATCAAAGTCATCGACCTAGCGTCATCCTATTTGCGTCAATGATTCGAAAGGGAACTGTCGCTGTAATAACACCATATCCTATAGTTTCAGGAGCCTAGTTGAAATTTAGTGTTGGTTCGGTTTTGACGACGTTGCAAAATTTATTTCATCAACTATTGTAAGTTTTGAATAATCAACTAAATCTGTTGTACTCATTTAATACATTTCCAAGCGCCACACTCGTATACCTCCTAAGCTTAGGCATATCTATAGAAAAAACACATTTACGCCGCCAAACACTTACTGAGGCCCTAGCACGAAAAACTATCGAGAAAGTATTCGTATCGTAAATGTCAAAATTTGCGCCCCTATCGTGCGTAAGATGCAACTAATATTGGCAGCACAAACTACTTTCGACGACAATCCTGCGGTAAATGTCATGTAAATATATCGAGTTTTCTAACAAATAAGCAAAAAACGGCAGCACGAACTCCTGATTAGACATAAGCAAAGTAAACCTAATATAATCTAATGTCATTTTGTCGAAACAATTTTCACCTAGAATTTGTTGGTGAGAAAAGATTCGAAACATACATATGTATCGTATTTATACGTTTTGAGCCTTTTTATGATGAATATTTATGTAGATTTATATTTTATGTGTTCCTTTTGAATGTAGGACCTGATTATTGACACAATAAAGAAGCAAACACGCAAATTTCGCCACTTTAAATATGTAGTAAATAACCCCATATTTTGGTTGCGAGCATGTAAAAATATGTGTGAAAATTATCTATATATACGAAAAACAAAGTACCAATCGACATCGACATCATATCAATTTTCTAATATGAACATAGTATGTTATTTAGAGACTCTTTTAACACTCCTGCGTATTCTACTCTACAATTAAGTAGGTGCTCTACTCTACAAGTATAAAAAAAAAATCTCCTGACTAACATATAATCAAACGCTGAAGATAGAAACATACAATTTGGACCGCGGATTTATTTTATAACACTCAGGAAGGATTTTCATATTGTATCTTCAAGGGGGTAAAATTGGGTTTGTAAGGTTGTTTTAAAACCCTCTTATTTTGAAGAAATAATATGCGGGCACAGCGAGTTTAATAATAAAATTTAGGTGACGGTCTAGTATCTGCCGTAAATAATTCGTGAGTCTTATATCAGCGTCTTACCTAGCCCTCTCGGATATGACTGAATATCAATAAAAAACGAACGCTTTAGTCAGAAGACATGTGATAAGATAGCTGTCTATTAGGCCTCCCTCACATAGGTCATGAGCGTTCCTCGAGCGTACGCTCGGCGTCCGTTCGGCGTGAGCCCGGCTCGGTTCACTTTGTACTACAGAGTGAACGCCAAGCGCACGCTGGGTGTACGCTCGAGTAACGCTGACGTCCAATGTGAGGTAGGCCTTAATCTTATTAAGCTGTAGTAATAAATGAAAAACACCAATACAACAATAACCATTATTTTATTGTCAACTAAATATTCTTATAAAAATAGGCTTTGAATTTCAGGTACATAACACTGGTCCACTTTATTAGCTTCTGTATAAAACTTCATGCTTCTTAGCTATACAAATAACCGAAATCTTCTTTAGACATCATACATTTAAGGTGTTCCAACAACAATGAAACTTGTAAACTTATATTATTATAATTTTCTCGTTGAACACTTTAAATTGTAGTATTCACGCAGTTTAACCAAAATAAAATAACGTATCACGAACACCTTCCATAATAGTATTTACCTAATTCTTTATATAACAATGTGCCAATGATTTAATTACTCGTATTTTGATTTACTAGATTTTTATTTATTGACACACGTCCGTCATCTGACAATGACAAGAAAGGACATTCGGAAACCATAAAATATTTTTTATGTTTTCTACAAAAGAGTTTTTACAATATAAATTTTATTAATATTAACTATTTCACCTAGTTTGGAACGAACCATTCATTCAATAAGACGGTCATTTAGCTCACATGGCCACATCCCTATGTACGATACCGTTACGATACTAATGTAAAGTCATCGAGTAAACGATAGATGTCAAAATTGGTTGGTGCTTGCTGCTATAATTCTGTTATCGAGGACTCGATACGTTTACTTATCAAATTCACAAATATTTCGTGCTTGAGCCTCTGAATCCAACGATCCATAGAAACAAGTAGATATAGGTCCCAGTTTCTATCAGAACTTATTATGCCATCTCATTACTAACATTTCGAAAATTTTAACCAGATTAACGTGGACCTTCATAATTACTTTCCCAACTTCCCAAATCCGTTCCATCATTCATTTCCGTTAAAAAATGTTTTAGGCTGTGATCACAGTGAGACTTTCATGCAGCTATATTCAGTATAAAAGTACTTCCATTATTATTTTTTATTTTTAGTTTACATTTATAGTGGGTGTAATATTACACCTCTGCCTAACCCCTTTGGGGATACAGGTACGAGTTTAGTACGAGAAATGGTCAAAATAATTTATAATGTGTCAACAATGTAATCATCATCATCATCATGGCGGCCTGTCAGTAATCCAATATTGGATAAAGGCCTCTTCCCTCTTCTTCCATTCTTGGCGATCTTGTGCCCGACTCATCCAGTCTCGACCTCCGTGTCGTCGAATGTCGTCCACCCAGCGTTGCGGCGGCCTGCCGCGTCCTCTAGTGTCCGCTCTAGGTCTCCATTGAAGGACTCGTTTTGTCCAGCGGCTCTGGTCCATTCGCGCAATGTGTCCCGCCCACGTCCACTTTTTCTTCGCGATGATAACCATGACGTCTTTTACTTTGGTCTTATTTCGGACCCATTCATTGCGTTTCCGGTCACGTAAGGAGATCCCAAGCATCGCTCTCTCCATGCCCCTCTGCGCGACACGGAACTTCTCGGCAGACTTTTGTGTTAGAGTCATGGTTTCAGTGCCGTAGGTTAACACCGGCATGACACATTGCTCGAAGGCTTTGACTCGGAGATGTAGGGGTATTTTGCTACAAAGTATTTGTTTGTTGGCACCGAATGCGGCCCACGCCTGTGATATCCGCCGTATTACTTCCGCCGTTTGATTTTCAAAGCCCAATGTAACCTTGTGACCCAAATATATATATTCGGTCACTCTCTCCACTGGAAGCTGATAGTCCGTGACTTCAGGAATATTAGTCATTATTTTGGTTTTCCTCAAGTTCATTTGAAGACCAGCCTTTTCAGATTCCAGCTTTAAGTCCTGGAGCATCGTAATCATGTCTTCAATGCTCTCCGAGATCAGAACCAGGTCATCTGCAAATCTCAAGTTCGTAAGTCTCTCTCCATCTATCAACAACCCTTTCCCATGCCATTGTAGCCGTTGGAATATGCACTCTAGTGCTAGAGTAAATAGCTTTGGTGATATTGTGTCGCCTTGTCTGACACCCCTCTCTAGTGGAAATTTGCCAGTTTTCTTGTGTAGGGAGACACAGGCAGTAGCATTTTGATGGAGGTGATTGAGGGTTTGTATGTAACGTTCATCGATACGGCACTTAACCAAAGCTCGCTCTATGAACCACCACTCTATGGAGTCGAATGCTTTCTCGTAATCAACGAAGGCTAGGCAACAATGTAATACTTACTTAAAAAATCGAATTAATTAAAAATGGTATATTTTATCACACATACACAGCTTTAACGAAGAACTTATTATACCATTTGCTATCTTATCATCATCATCAGCGCTGTTGTATATACTTTTAGGCTTGCTGGGCACGTGCCTCTTCTCACTATGAGAAGAGTAAGGCCATAGTCCACCACGCTGGCCAAGTGCAGGTTGGCAGACTTCACATGTCTTTCAAGAACATTTTAGAAAAAGGTTAAAAGGCATCGATCCACCGAAAATTTACGACATTATTAGCTAAACCTTTTTAGGATTCCGTAACCTAAGCTGGCAAAAAAAGAACCCTTATAGATTCGCCATGTCTGTCTGTCTGTCCGCCTGTATGCCTCCATCTAACTTTTAAAGTAAGAAAAAAACAAAAAAGTAAATATGCTGTAAATCGTAATAAAAACTCTCAACGACACTTGGTTTGAAGATACGTCGTCAACAGTTTTTTGAGATATATGCCACCTCAAAAACTGTTCACTACGTTCAAAAACCGAGAATATAACCTTGTATAAACATACAAACACTATGAAAAACAAAATGTACAAAACATTTATAGTGGTAGGTATATGGTTAGGTGAAGATTTATTTATTTATTTATTTAATAGATAATAGGTATGTTTAGTGTATACCGCTTTGCCGGGGTTTATGAAGGGTTCCATAGTAGACTACGGAGCCCTTTATGGGCGAGTCCGACACGCTTTGTCATATGCAGATGATATCTTTTTTATACTAAACTCAACTAAATAATGTACAAATATATTTAAATTTTATATGTAGGTACATACATATGTAGGTACACAAATGATAATATAAACTTAGCGTACGTTGAAAGACATTTTCAAGTTGAATTGTATTCTTCAAGGTTAAAGGTGTATTTTGAAATTCTTTAGTCGACGTGGATGGCGAAATAATAACATTTGCAGTTTAAAACTTTTGCAACTATGAAAATTGTTGCCAGAATTGAGTTTAACTCCCATCGTTCAAAATGAGTGTTGTCACTGCAACTTTTTTCTTTACTTCAAATTTTGTTTCGCTGTAACGAGGGAGCTAGAATTATCATAAAGCTTCAGCCATTTTATAAGGTTTTACAAGCAAGTAAATTACACAAACTTAAGTAAATAAAATTCATTTGCTTTAAGGCTGAGTGCGCAAAGTGTTTTTTATCCTTAGAGGATCTAAATCTAATTGCTATGCTTCTATCTAATCTTAAAAGTTTTGTGTTTACTTATAGAGTGTTTTAATTACAGACAATAATTATTTAAAAGAAGCACATTTATTTTTGATGAGGATTTATTGAAGGTGTGTTGTAGATGAATTACTTTAAAAGGTACTAATTAATTACTATTTTTCTTTTTTAAACAGGTTTTTTTATTATTGCTTTCATCATCATAATCTACCCTGTGTTAAAGCTTGGAAATTATAGTGTGTGCTGTGCATTGCTAAAAATGGCGAAAGGTGGGTGGTATACTGAAGTGGAGTAAATTTATATTAAGATTTCGCTCCGTAACAAAAGATGCTCAGGAAGAGGAGTATGCCGTGGTAATAATGAGTTTCATAAAGCTTGAAAATTGTACGCACACCTTTTTGTCAGTTTTCGAGGTCTTGGGCGTTATTGTAAAATCATAAACCACGGTAACGATTAATAAAAAACAGTAGTCGCAGACATAGCCCTCGTTCGCATACAGCGTAAGTACATAGATAGGATAGTCTTCATATATCCTATATGTATACCATGTATCTTTTTGGGTATCCGATATCTCGGCAGTGTCGTGAGCGCGATGATATAAATATCGAAATATCTGATACTTGAAACCAAGGTGGTATATATCACAAAAGACAATTTGGAACTAAGTAGGTAATATTATTGACCACAAAAGTTTAGATTAACAAAATATTACATGAAAACTTACAATATTTTACATCTTTAATAAAAAAACGTTTTTTAATTTCTTGACCGGCATATTTTCTCGAGTGATTTATTTAAACAGAAGCTTTATAAAAACTTTGTCGCTGAGCATCAAATAGGTAGCTTTAACAAAAATAAGGATACTTTAATATACTATGTTTAAAACAAGATCGTAACAGAACATTAAGTCCGTTTTTAGGGTTACATACCCACGGGTAAATGGGATAAATTTACAAGCCTCCTTCCGTCTGTCTGCCCAAACATGAAAGGTGATAGTTAGACAGTTGAAACTTTCACAGATAATGTATTTCTGTTACCGCTATAACAACAAATAACATAATATAACACAAAATAAAATAACTTCACGCTTTTATTCCCGAAGAGGTAGGCAGAGGAGTATTACACACCCACACTTCGCCATTTAATTTTCTGTCCCAGTAATATATACCAGTCAGAGGTGTGTGCCCGCGGTACCTGGCGATCGAATCCGCGACTAGCGCGTTGGCAGTTCGTTAAGTACACCACTGGGCTGTGGCTGCTTCGAATAACAACAAATTGAATAAAATATAAAAGTATATTTAAGGG
The DNA here is from genome assembly GCA_944739405.2 of Euclidia mi. NCBI lineage: Eukaryota > Metazoa > Arthropoda > Insecta > Lepidoptera > Erebidae > Euclidia > Euclidia mi. The sequence continues at coordinate 81,555,243 of OX123182.2, read as the reverse complement.
AACTCCCACACAACGAACATGATTTATTTGCCGTTTTTATAGATAATGAAGCGGAACCCTTCGTGCACGAGTTCGACTCGCACGTGGCTGGTTATTCTATGGTTATTGTACTTTGAAAATGATACAAATAGTGCATATTTTACAGGTAGTAGAGCCTTGCTGATTTATGCATAAATGAGCCGGCTCGACAAACGTAACAGTACTTAATCTGTTGCGTTTCGTTCGGTGAGTGAGAGTGCCAAAGGCCCCATCCCATATTCTTTCTCCCTTATCCCACTTCTGCTCCTATCCCTTTTCCCAACCCCAAGGGGCGGCAACGCACTTGTGACTCCTGAGGTGTTGCTTGTGTCCATGTGCGGCCCTAATTGCTTACCATGAGGCGATCCGTCTGCTCGTTTGCCGCCGATTAAAATAAAAATATATTAAAAATTGTAAGCCAGAGACACCGTTAGTCGGAAAAACTTATTTACCAAAATTTATAATAAAATTATATAGATATAGTTATTGCAGCCATATATCAATACAAATCCTATATTAGGCAACAGACATGCGAGCTTGATATGAAAAAAGGCAACAACAAGACAGCCAACGCCGAGCTATACAACATCATAATAGCTCAGCAATACATATTCCAGCTTAAATCTGCCGTACAGAATAAATAACTTGCCTCAAACGTGGTACCGTCGCTACGTCGTACAATTTTTATTAAAAACTAAAGACACAGTCAAGTTTTGCCACGGTGCCTGGGCACTAAAAGTAGTGTTCAACAATATCGGCTTTTCTCCGGCAAAACAAAGGAAGTAGACAATCTCCCTGCATATATGCACGGAAATAGTGCAAGTTAGATTGTGGATAGTGCACATATTATAAGGTGGGTATAGGCTGAGTGTAATTGGCGTGTGGTTTTATTTGTATTTCGCACTGCAGCATGTGTAAGATTTTGGTACTCGATAACATTCTGGATTCAAATTGCTGCGCTTTTTGCCGAATTTCAGTAAATATAGTGCTTTAAATTGGGTTTTGTGATAAGCTGCACGCCGTAGTGCAGCCACATACTCAAGTATTGTGAGTTCGATTGTGTCCCATTACAAGATACAACATCGAGACAATAATTTCTGTGACTCTCAAATTACTGTTTCGGTTCTGGGTGTAACCACGTCTCAGGATTAATTCCTAGTGCAGGAGTTGTCTTGAAAACACTCCATTAGGCTTAACTATGGACCACTCCACACAGACAATGGACCACTTGCTGATATGCCCTTCTTGCCCGGGCACCTGCACTGTGTCTGAGCTCTGGGAGGCCACTCCTAACGCAATAAAAGTAGCCGAATATTATGCGGGTCTCATATAGCTGAAACCATTGACACGAAGAAGAAGAAGCTTAACTATTTATTTTGTGCTACTTTAGCGATGAATACAATAATTGTGAAAATTGTAATAAATGGTCTTGATTGATTGAGAAATTCACACTTAGCTAAATAATATTTAAATTGAATGGTGAGTATACTTGAGCATTGACTTGTCAAAGAATAAGGAACTGCTCTTGTGTATTTGTCTTCCACAAACCAAGCATCAAGCACCACGGTCGAAGCTTTGATAATACTTGATTTTAAACAGCTTTTTTTATCAAAACGTAGTAAGTACGCATGCCCTGACAATTCAACGAACGTAAACGCTACGTAGAAGAAACTATAATACGTAAATGCTCGCCGCAAGTATCTCTGTAAAAACAGCGTCAAGCATTCGCAGGTCCGGTACAATAACAGGAAGAGCTTTTTACCTCTTCCCTGTATTGTACCATTAGAAAAGTTGTTACAATACATGGAAACTCTCAAGTGCGTTATGACCGAAATACCTGACGATTGAACATATATATCCGACAATTGAAAAGTAAGCAAGTAACAGCAGTGTCAGACAAGCGTTTCATACGCGTGTATGAGTTTGTTTTTGGAGCCTCATGTAGGCGCATGTTTTTACCCTATGACAACCATAATAATGATGAGCCCGGGTTTTTTGAAGCAGGTAATGTGGATGTGCAAAAACGACGTTATAAGCGCAAGAAAATACGCAAATTTGAAATCACCCTTCTCTACTGTAGTATTTGCTATCACAGCAAATATAACCACAACACGAATCGATGTAACACTAGCTCACCACTACACACAGTACCGGGGAAGAACGTCTAGCGCGCACCGCGCCTATCAACAGACTGACTGTCCCTAGTGACAATGACAGCCACAGACTATACGGATATACTACTAGTGACAGTTGTCAAGTGACGCTACTTCCTCCACTGGTGTACATGAGACAATATAATGTATCTATTGCATAGATACAAACACTACATCTCTTCCCTTATAACATTTTGATTTATCATTATAATGTATGTCTATTTCATTGGCAAATAATTATACGTCATTATTATTTTTCTTATACCTAGACCTTATACGCAAAATACACGCCAGAACGTGGAAATGCGGAAACAGCCCAGGCTACCATACCATACATAGATGCTGTCCCCTTCTGTTTGTTTTGGCCTTACCGCTCTTCTCTTGCGGTCTCCGTATTCTTTTCCTTTTGCAACTTCGGTCTCATTATCCGTCTTGTCTCTTAAAATAGACTTAACAGTCTTTTTATCCGTCTTACTTATATATTTCAACATTGGGTTTTTTATCCATGTTCATTCTCTTGAAAAATACTTCTGATGTTTTTCCTGTTACCGTATGGGAGGTGGCGTTGTACTTCATTCAGTATTAAAAATTTAGTGTATCTTTCATACCCTGCTTTTCTCTTGAGTCGTTTTACTGTCTTTGGTAAGATGCTCTCTTCATTTGTGGCTAATATCGCACTGTGTTTAAAATTTAATATCACCACCATGACAAACTTTCAACTCCTCGCCAACGAACCGCCGCAAATCAGACGAACAGCATCAGTAGTGATCGATAGTGGGCAGCCCAGCCGACCGGAGACTACTCTCGGAATTTTTATGATTTGCGAATTTCGTGATAGTTCTTGTAATCTTGATTTCTTTACAGCGGTTGTAATTTCACTATACCCACAACAGGAATATAATCGTTATTTGGCAATGGGCCCAATAGATTGATAGCAATATCAAAGTTCTCGTCCATATATAGGTACTAGAGAACTTGCTAAGCTAACTAGAGTGCATCCTTTGCAATTCTTAATCGCCCATTCAACTTCCAGCCTCTTTTTCTGTCTGGCTATATTTTCTTTCACATTGAGTGTCCAATTTCCGTATGCTATATTTCATATTCTTGGTCCTTTACTATCACTTGCGCATATACTGCTCCCAGTCTTAGAGGATTTGCGTCTTGCCTTTAATGTCGCAATATCTCAATGTCTATTTCCGACAGCATAATTTTTTCATTCATTCTCATTCATTCCGATCTCCTCTTCAGTATTCTTCTATATTTGCCCTATTGCCCAATTTCCTAAAAAGCTCTGTAATTCCTCTCCAGTCCTTGGCATTTCAAATCCAGTTCATTTTTTTCAATGGCCTGACACCTTCTGGTATCCGTTCGTGACCCAAAGTGCGTTCTCTGTGCTTTATGAATACATTTCTTTTTATTTAATAAAACATTGTTTTATTTAAGCACCTCCATTACTCCAGAAAGCCGCACATCGTGCTCCCCCTCTTTGCAACGAGGCTGTTGCATTTACTCCTATAGCGAGACTGGAACTCTCCGATAGGGTGGCATAGCTGGTTCGACCGATGTATCAAAAGATATCTATCTCACCTTTTATAGCTACGTCGTCGTTCATGTCTAATATATACTTCTTCTTCTTGATGTGCCTCTACATTACTGAAGGTCAGCGGTCAGTTTTTTGAACTTTTCTCTGTTTATTGCAAGTCGGAACAGTTTTTCCACAGACTTGGTGCCAGTCCACTCTCTGATGTTCCAGAGCCAAGACATTTTTCTTCTACCAACTTTTATTTTGCCTGCAATCTTGCCCATCATGATGGTTTGTAAAAGCCTGTATCTTTCATGCCTGAGAACATGACCTAGATAAGCCACTTTCTTTTGCTTTATGGTGTGCAGCAACTCTGTTCCCTTGGACATACGCCTCAGAACTTCAACATTGGTAACTTTATCAGTCCAACTGATGCGAAGCATACGACGATAGGTCCACATTTCAAAAGCCTCGATCTTTTTACGGAGGTCTGCTTTAATGATCCACGCCTCACACCCGTAAAGGACAACTGGCCAGATATAACATTGTAGGAGTCTGGTAAATATATACTGCACTTCCCATTTCCCAGCGAATGCCTCCATTGTCTCTTGCCACAGTCACCCTATCCTTCCGGACTTCGGGCGAGCTTCCGTTCTTTGTTGGAATTCTTTAGTTTTTTGCAAAATCTTTGAGAGCAGCCGTACTCCCCGTAGCCGTTACACTCCCTTGAACTTTACTGGGCAAGGATTATCCAGTATTTGGTCCATTATGTGGTCACCAGGTTCTTCAAACATACATTTCCGAGCCCAATCCCTCAGCTCAACAAGAAACTTCTCGAAACGTTCCCCTTTATATTACCAAATAAGCCGGAAACCGCGCCGTTCAAAATTCGTTTTTTGTTTCGGTGAGAGGTACCATAAAGTTTCTTAATAGATACTACAGAAATATCTCCCTGAAAACCAAGATCAATCTGGTACGCACTCTAGTGTTTTCCATATTCTTGTATGGCGCAGAGACATGGACCTTGAAGAAAGCCAACCGTGATCGCATTGATGCTTTCGAGATGTGGTGCTAGAGGAAGATGCTGGGCATTTCCTGGACAGCACACCGCACCACTCTTAACACCACGGTACACGACGCTCTCCAATCGGCAGCAGCTAGGAATAGATGGCGGGAAGTGGTCCGCAATAGACTGTTTTCACGAGGTGGTCACGACCCTCAGCATTGAGGAAACCGACGCGAGAAGAAGAAAACTTCAGAAATACTCACATCTACTACAGCTTCCACGCTAGCTCCTGGCTACGGTAAAATATTTCTTGCAATAGCAGTCTCCACTGTAAGCCGACTGGTGCCTCTAATGTAATGGAATTGACAACTCCAATTCAATGAAAGTCCGATGATCACTTCCAATTGAATGGGGGACCACCTCCAACTCACTGGAAGACCACTTCCAATCCAATGGAAGACCACTCCCAATCCAATGGAAGACCACCTGCAATCGAATGAAAGACCACCTGCAATCGAATGGAAGACCACCTGCGATCGAATGGAAGACCACTTCCAATCGAATGTAAGACCACTTCCAATCGAATGGAAGACCACTTGCAATCGAATGGAAGACCACTTCCAATCGAATGGAAGACCACTTCCAATTGAATGGAAGACCACTTCCAATTGAATGGAAGACCACTTCCAATCTAATGGAAGACCACTTCCAATCGAATGGAAGACCACTTCCAATCGAATGAAAGACCACTTCCAATCGAATGGAAGACCACTTCCAATCGAATGGAAGACCACTTCCAATCTAATGGAAGACCACTTCCAATCTAATGGAAGACCACTTCCAATCGAATGGAAGACCACTTCCAATCGAATGGAAGACCACTTCCAATCGAATGGAAGACCACTTCCAATCGAATGGAAGACCACTTCCAATCTAATGGAAGACCACTTCCAATCGAATGGAAGACCACTTCCAATCGAATGGAAGACCACTTCCAATCGAATGGAAGACCACTTCCAATCGAATGGAAGACCACTTCCAATTTAATGGAAGACCACTTCCAATTTCATGGATATTTGTCGAATCAAATAAAATCAAATCATATTTTATTTGCTATACATAGGTTTACAATAGTTGGTTATAGACAAATATAATAGGACGCTATGTTTTGTCATTTAGACTCACAAATATTAGGCAGATACCAATTTAATTAAACAAGAAAATAATCAATATAAAATGTGAATTTAAATACATTTTAAGATAATTAGAATCACCAATTCCAATTTTAATGGTCGAGTGGAATTCGCAATCCTCGAGACTTATCATAGGCATCTCGATTCCTTCATATAAGGACTGTATTGACACTCGTAGCGACGCCACAAATCCATCGATACCTTCACTAAACAGATCAGCCTCTACCCACGGCCTCGCTCACCCATCGCTTACGAAGATAGCCCATGGGCCACTGTGCTGCACAAGCCACTACTACACTACTGCAATACCTTATCAAAATGCCTCTGTTTATGAAAGAGTATCAAGTGTTCCAGACTAGGTTACATAAAACAACGATATGCAGATCTCAATTTGAACAGGTTTGACAAATCAAATCACACAATTGTCTGAATATCTAGGTTCAAATCTACTATCGATATTAATGTTTGATTCACACCGTTATTTATCTCAATCTGAGGATTTATCAACATTCTATTGAAATTAATTCTGGAAAACCAGATCTTGAGTGATCATTCACAACACTTTCTATATTCGTATTGTAGCGACCAACTACATAACACGACAACATTGACCAGCGCCATATACCCAATGACGACGAAACTACTACAGCACTACTCCACCTATCGGCGCGGGAAATATTCAAAGACGATCCTGAACCGCGATAGCAACTTTCGCGCGCTACGACACATATATAATATATACAACTTCCAAAGTATGTCCGTCGGCCTGCAGGCCATCGAGCACGACCACCCAGCTTGGTTAGAGGCTCCTCCCTCTAGTTGGAGCAACACTACACCTTTATCCTCCACAGTATCTATTACGTCATTTTACAACCCCATTATAAGGATGTGTCGACTATATAATGACTCACTACCTAAACACAGTTCCAAATTGGATATATTCAACAATAAATTAACTTTTAAGCACGATATGTTCAACATAATATGTCATGAGTAATGACTACTAACACTTGTAGTTACATAAACGTAACGTATGTTACACAACAACCTAGAGCAGTTTATAATTCTATTGCTTACATATGTTTGCCACAAATGTACTAGGTTCTGTCATGTGTGACTAAATAAATAAATAAATTCCTTCGATATTCACAACGAGTAAGTCAAATTAAAATTAGTAACAACAACCCACGAAAATTCGAAACGCCATTCGTATACGTATCCAACTCTAACACTAGAAAGACTTCATAAGTCAAAGTGAAGTAAATAATAATGTTCTGTAAGGCTATTATTTTAATGCAGTTTTCATGTACTTTCCTTACTCTAAGATAATGACATTAAATTAGCAGTACACCGATTCTGAGTCAATTCAAAATACATTATCTCATTTCGTTCAAAACACAGTTTCAATGTCATAAAAAATACGAGATCGTCCCTCTGGTTACACGTCTAAAAGGCAAGGTCACAAACACCCATTTAAGAAATAAAAGGTCATCGTAGCTATTTAGTACAAGCTTACACTCTATGAACACAGTACCTACGATTCGATTAGTCAACAACTTTAGCGCCGCTGGCCTGCGAAGGACAGTCTAGATCGGGTCTATTGTTCCATGTTTAGCAGAGAACCAACACAAGCTGAGTGTTGGTTCTAAACCAACATCACAACTATACCAGAAGAACGACCAGCACTCACTCAAACGCGCTTGCTTTTATTGGAATAATGCAAGTCGGACAGTACGCTCAGTTTTGTTTATATTACATACTATGTCCATAAACGGCTGTACGCGAGACCAGAGGATATTTTTGTCCTCCTAGGTAGCCAAGCATATGTTCACAAGGTTCGTGATCGCAAGTCACCCTCACATGATTTACTAAACAAGAAATAAAAACAATCGCTTTCCCTTCAACCCAAGTATCGAACCCGGAACCTCCGCTCGATATTTACGCTATAGCTAGATTACAGTTGTATTCAGACAACCATATGCTAACATAAAATGCAAAAGTCATAATTAAATAGTTCAGTCCTACCCGCCATTTTTTTGTTTTACTTTCATTTATTCTGTTCTTTAGCTATTGAAAAGAAGCTTATTCGCGATATCTTGTCATGGAAGATGCGACACCGGCACCGTAGGCATCAAACGGTTCACAGTAAACGCCTGTTCCACCCACAAGTACCTACACTAATATTTACATGCATTATTTCACTATATTAATTTTGTAAAAGTCAAATAAGGTATTTGAATATACAATGGCTTAGTTTATATAGTTCTTTGTCAATTTATACTACACTTGACGATTTGGCTGTACTGAATTGAATAACTCATAGGAATTATGTTGCGTTAACAACGCCCTGTATCGTAACACAGGTCAATATCACTATAAAGCTATTATAAATTTAAATTAACGTAACATAATATGCTACACCGACATCTAAGCAGCGTATACCTTGTGCATAAAACTCAAAAATAGTCGCAATTTCCTTCCTTTTTTAAATATTATATTTGTTTCACTGACCTGTATTTATCCTCGTCGCCATTTGTAGTATTTGCTATCACAGCAAATATAACCACAACACGAATCGATGTAACACTGGCTCACCACTACACACAGTACCGGGGAAGCACGTCTAGCGCGCACCGCGCCTATCAACAGACTGACTGTCCCTAGTGACAATGACAGCCACAGACTATACGGATATACTACTAGTGACGGTTGTCAAGTGACGATACTTCCTCCACTGGTGTACATGAGACAATGTAATGTATCTATTGCATAGATACTAACACTACATCTACATAAATAAAGCAAACAAGAATGGGTAAGAACCCACAGTAGGATTTTGCTGTAGAGAGATTTGTGGATTTTAAGGTTTTTGTTTAAAATATGATTATAGTATATATCTACGATTAGCAAGCGATAGCTGAGTGGAGAGACCGACGGACTACCACGCAGTGGGTCTCAGGTTCGAATCCACGGCGCGCACCAATGACTGTTCGAAATTATGTGCGTATTAAATTGTTAATTATCGCTTGCTGAACTGTGAAGGAAAACATCGTGAGGAAACCTGCATGTCTGAGAGTTCTCCATTAAGTTCTCGAATGACATGTGAAGTCTGCCAACCCGCACTTGGCCAGCGCGGTGGACTACGGCCTTACCCTTCTCATAATGAGAAGAGGTCCGTGCCCAGCAGTGAGGCAGTATAAAGGGCTGATGATGATGATGTATCTACGATTTATTGAACTATCAATGCAATACCGTACATTAACGTCATGTGCAGTATTATTCACAAAATGAAAAACACAGCTATGACTGCATATCGTTGACTATTGCTACCAGATTATATTCCATGGCATCGATGGCTTTGATTTGTTGAAAAGTAGTGCTTGGCCATATTGAAAATATACTTACATATTTCATACAGTAAGTGTGAATGAGAATTCTTAATCACTTTGAGGTATTAACTTAGTTTTCAGATTGCACAATAAAACTAGTACAACAATTCAAATAAGTACTTACTATTTATAAGTGCGAAGAAGAACATTCATCTTGAGATCCCCAAGGATAAATCAACTTGAAAAAGAAAATATTTATATAAAGAATACTGTTAGAAAAATAAATATAAAATCTTGGCTCGTAATAGGATTTGGTATTTTCGTAGGTTGTATTCGAATGGAATCCTTTTAACTTAACGGTCTTTTGTAGCTGTTTAAGAAAATATAGATTGTTATATCGTAAGTTTAAAAGTTACTTGCGTTAACTGATGCTCGGTTCGGAATATACCTGAAAGTGTACACTCATCGTGCTAGCATCGGCAACAGTATATACATAGGTCATTCGCAATTGAGGGTGCATCTTTTTTCTTTAAACTGGATCATAGTTTCTTATGTTTGTGAATAGAATTATTTGTCTTTAAACTTCTAAACTACAATAGACTTAAGTATGAAAAATATATGTTTCGACAAGGTGTTATTTTTTATGTTTCAATTTCCAAGTTTTGGGTGAATACTAAAATAGATTTCTTCTAGACAAGCATGGGCCATAGTCGGCCATTACATAATTTTTAAATCAGGCGACTTTGGAGCCAAAAAATCATATTTTTAATAAAAGAGAAAGATGCTCAAGGTACAAATTTATCCGCGTTAGCCTTTCAGGCGATAACGGTATAATGTTTAATTAAACGTCTTGCAAATAACATTCTTATAATACAAAATATTGCTTACTTCAGAACGGATACCACGAAATCTTGTTAAACAGAAAACATTTTCCTTAATTGTTTCCTGCAAATCATACGGAGCGATAAACATCTGGGGAACCTTTTTTGTTCTCAGATTTGCGTGAAGATTATAATTTTTTATATACGATTTGAGTTTGCTTAGCTATACAAAGAAAATACATCTATTTGCACGTTATCTGCGTCAGCAATTACCTGGTTATAAATGCACGAGCGACGTCGTATATTTTGCGCTCCTATACGTTTATTTTAATAGAATTACTTCTGTCACCGTTTAACAATGTTGATCGTTTAAGTTCTTGACATAAGTGCCTTATTGATTTGAGTATAAGCGGTAAAATTGGCCAGGCTAGCTTTTTGTCAAAAACTTGATGCAAAGTAACACAAAGTAAAAATAATCACCTCTCAGCATTTTGTTGCTGAATTCTGCCTCACTCTGGTTATATCGTTCTTTCTCTATGTTGATCATCTCGAAAGTTGATTCACTTGAAAGTTTTTAATTATGACCAGCCTAAAGCCGCACGTTGTTGATCCGGAAGTAGCATATTTCTTCCGCGACTTTCAATGTCTGACCACCCCTCTTTCTGCGGTTTCCAATCGCTTTATTTTGCTATATACTACAAGTTCATGATCTTAAGAAAAGCTATAACAGCTACTTTGGTTGGTAATTTCAGGTACGACGTAGAAGAAAATGTCTTACTTGGTCTCTATCTTTTGAGTGGCCTTCCAGGAAGGGTCTTAGTAATGGAGAACGTGGCATAAACGAAAACTTATTCTTACTTACATACATCCTTCTATCACAGAGTTATTTTGAGCAAAAGACGTTATAATGCAATGTTAACAGTTAAACCGATATCTGGTAAACTCATCAAACTCATTACACAACAAAGATTATATACCTATTTTATGTTAAAAAGTTACAATTTTAACTAGAGAGCTAGCTTAATACATACATACATACATAACGTCACGCCTTTTATCCCCGAAGGGGTAGGCAGAGGTGCATTTCTACACCCACTTTTCGCCAGATATACTTTAGTCCCACGTAATAAGGGGCGAGCCTATTGCCGTACCGGGCACATTTCCAGACTCCGTGCGGCTACTGAGAATGTCGTGACAGAAAAACCCAATAACACTGTCCGACCCAGGAATCGAACCCGGGACCTCCCGATCCCACGTGCACATTTATGCCGTGAGACAAACGAGGCAGTCGTATAGGGTTTGATGTCGAGTTTTCCATCTCTACGCAAAGATGGTATTTGCATCGTGTTATCCCTTAGTCGCCTCTTACGACACCCACGGGAAGATAGGGGGTGGTGACACTTGTATTCTATGCCGTCAACCACACGGCATACAAATTAATAACAAATTAATATTCTTAGAATCATGTCTAGTGTCTAGTTACATTTGAATTAGTATCAGAAACTCCTAAGATTCGAGAAGCCCCAAGCAATTCTGTAGACATCTAGCTAAAATTACAACCTAATTAGAAAATAAACTTTGTTCTATTTAATCAAAAAGGATAAATGTGACGTTAAAATGTTGGTCTTAAATGTTTGTGAATCAATCATGCCAGTAACGATAAATAGATTTAGCTGAATTTCACTTTTGTGAAATGTGTATAGGTGTATAGGTGATAATTACTTATGCGTGGAACTGTAGTTATTTGTTAAATGAACGAAAATATTTACTCACGACTTTTACGCTGTACAGCTGGTTTAGTTCTTCTTCGCCATTTTCCTAAAGTGAACAGCACATTATTGATACCTGACTATTTTCACTGACATGTACAAGCGTAAGTAAAAAAAAACTTCCTTGAATGATACATGACACGCACTTAAACCAGAGATCAATAATAAGTTATTCATTCAATAATAGTTACTTTACGCCCTACATAATGTAATGTAAACACTACTACTACATAGATTTAGAGTTGAATTTCAATCAAAGCCTTTCCCATCCGAATGCCTACACGCCCTTGCTCTGAAGTTCTATACCACATCATTATGCCATTACTTATGTATTGGAAACCTGCACCAATTTGGCTGTTAATTTACTAAGAAAACTAACTGGTGTACTATATGAAATTTAAAGAAAATTGCAAGACAAAATACTTAATTGAATGTTATTTAAGTGTTTCTCACTTAAGTTCTTTTAAATCAAATAAATCGTTGGGTCAATGAATGAATGCGCTTGGATGATCGTAGCTAAATATTGTTTCCTTAAGAGGTAACTAAGCCAGTAATTCGCTTGTTGGTTATAAATAAGAGCGGTTGTTGAATTGGTATTTTTCGTACGTCGCTCTAGTACTAGCCATGAATCATTGATCGTGGAGTACTTTACAAACATTATATATAATATAATATTCTACCTTATACCTCTACGTTTTGTCATAATACAAAAGATGCCAAGTGAATGCCAAGAAAAGCACATATCAAACACCTAGTTAAAACTATCAAACATCTGGCTGCATTGAAAAAATCTAGGTATGGTGCTGAAGTAAAAATGTTCGTATTGATTGGTATAACATGGGATTTCAGTTTTCGTAAAGGGTCTTTTACACCCTATATATATATGTATATATATATATATTTGGGAACTATGCAGTCATCCGATTCAAGATGACGCCTTTCTTGCCACTTTATTGTTATCCTGGGCACTTTTGTCAAAGCAAGTGAAAAAGTTACACAAATAAACTAAGCCAAACAAAAATAGTATAAAAGAAATACTATATTCTTCTTCCTGATTGATCGCTACATAACAACTATCAAACAATTTGTGGCTACCAAGTTTGCGGTAACGTTAAACACACAAAGTCGAAACAACAAACTTCATTACAAAAGAAACGCCGTAAATACTCTTCGATCCTTATTTCAAAACTTAATATATAATTATATCGGAATGGTCATCAGTATAGGACGTCAATTGACTACGAAACGGAAGTGTGAAGATTGCGCGCTTCGACAGAGTCTACGCGTCACGTTCACTACAGTCGAAGAGGGGGGATGACGGCTGACGTTCAACGGAGCAACGACAACTATGACTTCTCTTGGAGACTCCGGGCGGGCAACAAGTACCTAGAAACTGTCACTCGTTTCGTGTTCAGTAATACAAAATAGTTATAATCAGTTTTGTTAGATTTGATTTGGTGTGAACTTATAACGAACTGTGATGTGAAGTGTTGATACCGGCCAAGAATCAAGCAATCCGCCGTCATCAGAAGTGGGATTATGGACCAGCGCGACCACAAGGCGCGAGCGAGGGCGACTGCTAACACTGCTATGTTGGTGAATCAGCTGAGCTGCCAACTACAATTGTATTTTGTCTGATTTTTTTTTATTGGTACTGCCAATTTTGTTGAGTGGCAGCAGTAGTAAAACATTACGCGTTTAATCTTGGAAATGTCATAATCGTTGTGGTGATATCGCCATCACATCGTGCTGAGTGTTGTAGGTTCGATTCCTACACGAAACACTGAGTTGTAGAACCGTTTGACTTTTACGGTATCGTGGTTCCCATAACATGATCTCATGAATAATCTTCTTTTTATTAGCTTAAGAAGAAAGACAAAAAAAAGTGGGTAGTAATGATTTAATTGTGACCTTTGCCGTATTTTAAGTTAGCGTAGATTGTGAACGGAGGTTTTGAGTTTGATACGCCAGTTAAAAAGACAGCGATTATTTTATTTCTTAATGCGAGGGTGGCTCGCACTCACGAACTTTGTGATCATATTATTATGCTTGCTTGCAAATAGATTATCTTGTCTCGGTCTTACTTTGTGGACTGTAATAGTAACGAGAGTGAGCGTACAGGCTGACTTGCATTGTTCCAAGCAAGTGCGTTTGAGTGAAACGTGCTAGTTATTGTTGTAGTGCAGTTGTAATATTGGTTTTAGAACCAACATCCAGCTTTGGTTGGTTTTCTGCTAAATCTAGAACAATAACTCCGGTCTAGATTGTCCTTTGCAGGGCAGCGGCGCTAAAGTTGGTAAAGTAATCGAATCGTACATACTAAGTTCATAGTGTAAAGACTGTGCGGAGCTATTGCTTCTGACTGTGCTGATTTTGTGTAGAACAGCTTGTAGCTTTTATTTCTTAAATAGACGTGTGAACTGCAGTCCTGCTTCTTTGTGTGCATAAATTTTTAACATGGCACATTAAAATGTTTCTTACTCTGATTATTAGATGGCACCACTAGTAAATTTAAATTCAATTTTAAGATTTTACGCGTGAGAATTACCTACTGTGTGTTTTTAAAATTCATGTGATACGCTGGGAAGTTTTATCAAGTGCCCCGAGTTTTCCGGCCAATTCCAAGTTATGCTTAGGACGTTTAAGAGTGATAGTGTTTCTAGTGATTTTCTGGTGACTAGATAGTAGTTCTTATGCCAGGGATGGCCGAACGACTAGGATTGCTGTTCGAGAATTTTCTCTTAATCCTAGAGCGAAGTACATTAAAGTGTGGTCGTTGATCGCAATCACGGATACCCTGCTACACAAGTAGCTCTCATTTGATTTTTGATCGCTAAAATCATCTACCTCTGGTTTCTGTGTCGTATGACAAGAGCGTCTTGCGAGAATCTGAAAGTACTCATGGACTGTCGATTGGTTATCTCAGAACTGTAGTTTATCCGAAAGTAGCTTATCGGTTCTAGCCATGTTCGCATTTGGTTTTATTTTTTGTCAGTGGTCAAATCCAGTTTTGACATAGCTCATTGAGAGTATGGACGGCAGTTACGTTCTGTGCAGTTGTGAAGTTGTAAATGAATTTGATAATCGCTTAAAATTTACGAGGTGCAGACGTTGAATTAGTTTGAAATAACGGATACTCTATTAAGTGGGTATACAATGAGACGAATCTTTGAAATACTAATGGTAGATTAATTTCCTTTTTGGGTTATCCTGGCAGCCGGCGCGGCCTGGTGGCCGGTGCGGCTTGGCGGCCGGCGCGGCATGGTGGCTGGCGCGGCATGGTGGCTGGCGCGGCCTGGTGGCCAGCGCAGCTTGGTGGCCGGCGCAGCCTGGTGGCGAGTGTGGCTTGGTGGCCAGCATAGCCCGTGTGTGGCACGCGGCCCGTGTGTGGCATGCGGCCCGTGTGTGGCGCGTGGCCCACACTATATATATATATATATATATATAATATATATATTATAAGTATTTACCTCATCCTATTTTTGGTTACTAATGTAGGTTTAACTTATATATAAGTAGTCAAAAATAGACATTAAAGATTAATTTATTTAGGCGCTGATGGAATTTTGCTTAAAAATATTTTACTTCTGTGACCATGATGGTCATTTTTTGCAGTATTTTAGTATTTTTTCTGATACCTAGAGCCTTTAAAAGCCTACTTTTGAAATGTTATTATAATACAATTCTGTATGAATAAAACACAGTGCCAGACAGTCTGTTGAATTATGGTAGGATAGATAATGTAACGATATTATATTTACATTTACACACAAACCGAAGGTAGTCTATTAAAAATGCACAACATCTTCAGTCCGCCGTATTCGCTAATCATGAGATTACAAGAGAGAAAGAGTAAGAGTTATTGATAGACAATTCGTAAAAGTAACACTGGACAAATTCAGGTTAGGATTCATTGTTCATTACTCCGTTGTCTTTTGGATGTCCCCACTTTGCTAAATACATCTGAATAGAATGTACTCAAATAAATTCAATTTTGTTAAGATAAAAGCTGGCAAAGAAGTCAAAGGTTGATTGCCAAAAAAAGGTCTGCCCAACAAAATCTTCAAGAAATATAAAATATAACAGACTTTGAAAAACAATTTCTATAAAATGTTGACAATTGTGACTTCTCTTGGAGACTCCGGGCGGGCAACAAGTACCTAGAAACCGTCACTCGTTTCGTGTTCAGTAATACAACATAGTTATAGTCAGTTTTGTTAGATTTGATTTTGTGTGAACTTATAACGAACTGTGATGTGAAGTGTTGATACCGGCCAAGAATCAAGCAATCCGTCGTCATATACAGTATACAGTTCCGGATAAATTTAAGGGCGGTTATCCCCAGAGGCGCAAGTCACAGGCCTTGCCTCCTATATATCACTCTCGGGACAATACATCTCATGCTTTCTCACGATAAGTAGCTTCATAGAAGATACACTGATTTATAAGGGGCGAAAAATATTACAACCCGATAAGTATTGCCTATTGATATATATATATATATATATATATATATATATATATTTACACCCCCATGTTGATATTGCGTCCTACATGGCGGTTTTTACCGATGATGTTGCGTCCGACTGACTTGTTGCGTCCTATATACGGACGCAAGATTTACCATCTCTCAAATTCAGCCAGGAGCCATCAAAAGATCAGCGCAATGCATGGCTGAAATATTGGCATGGACGTAGTTTTGTCACGAGAGTGAATTTCGGCGTATTTTTTAGTTCCGCAGTGAGCCGCGTGAATTTTAGAGGCCGCTACTGAGAGATGTATATTAATGGCGTATATTCATTATTTTGGTTACATACATCATGCCGATAATATTGCTTCCGTAATTCTTATTCAGTATAATAAAAAGTTTTTATCGATTCTAATTAGCGATTTAATTGCGTCCAACAAAACGGCGCAAATACGGAGATGGCTAGCGTGAGGGGGCGGTTAGTTAGCACGCGGGTTGCAACCTGTTAGAGGCCCGCAGCGTAATTTTGTTTACACCGTTTTGACTAGCCAGACGGGGCGGATGCAAAAACACTTGTGGTGTGAAGTGGAAGTAAAATAACCAGCAACATGAAAAGAAGTGCCAGGTTACTTTCATTTGCATGTAACTAGTATCATAAAGTTCAATTAAAATGATTAATAGGCAATAGGTAAATGAGTATTTTTAAGTAAATAACTTATTAAGTAAATAACGTGTAATCAAATTGTAAGCTGAGAGTAAATATTATATTTGTTTACGTAACTCGTACTTCCTTCAATAAAACAATTTTATGCTGAATTAGGTAAAGCTATCAACAAAAGCTTTACTTATAATTGACAATAATAAACATAACTATTAAACGATGTAACAACATTCCTTCTTTAAGTGAAAGGGTGCATTTGTAAGAAAACCTACTTTTTACCTCAATTTTTTTTACGCATATTTTACGGTTTTATTTAGCTCGACCAGTTTATTTGTTTGTTTGGGTCAAATTTACAACAAAAATATGTCTAGTATTGTTGATTGACTTGATTGAATCGTGAAAAAATTGTAATTTTATCATTATGGTCTTAATATTGTACTTAATAACTCGGCAAAAATAAAGCTTCCTTAGTTGGGCCCCTTGATGTCCCTTGGTTACTTCCCTTGATGCCACCTTGGTTATAGGTTGCGCCACACAAGTTAGCGGATGTTAAATAAGCTACATGCTGCGCAATATCCCATCAACGCGCAGCTTTATGTGAGGTTCAGTCAGGATTGGATATTGCGCAGCTTGTAGCTAACTTCACATTCACCAACTTGTGTGGCGCGGCCTATACGTCACTTATTATTTTCTGTTTGCTTCCCTTGATGCCTCGCCCGATATCCACTGGTTGTCTTTATATGTTTTTTTTACTCGTCTAACCTGTTATGATGATCGTGGAGTGAGTGGGTCAGTTGTCGGTGACTAATTATTTTTCACCAAAGATGGCACACAACCGATTTTAATCGTGTAAAAAATTCTAATAGTTCACTCGAGTTGTTATATACTACTCAAAACAAAATAAGGGCCACTAGTTTATTTACATTTAAGTGCACTTTAGTAAACTGAAAGTGACTGATAAGTAGCATTATATTGATATTACAAACTCTTTGGTGTTTGATCTCTTTTATGCTGGTGTTCGTGTTCCTAATTTGAAAAGTATTGGTCATCATTCCAAGAAAAAAAAAATTATGTTATTCTTAAGTTTTTCTTCGATTGTCTTCTTAACTTGTCTCGGTTATTTTAGGAGAAAAGTTTTACTTTTCAATTTTAATTGATTCGTTTATCATCTCGCGTTAATCATGCCACCATTACGAAGGCACATGGATACAATTACGGCAACCAGAGCCATTACTATGATTCAAGAAGGCCGTTCTCATCGTTACGTGGGTTTGCAGTTGGGATTTTCTTGAAGAGCTGTCCAAAATGTATGGAATTGCTTCCAAGAGATCGGCTGTGCTCCCAGGAGACCCGGTTCGGGTAGAGTTCGTGTAACAACGGCGCACGAGGATCGGTACATCCAACTAAGTGCTCGTCGTGATCGTACAGTTACGGGCCGTAAGTTACAACACCGCCTACGGCTGACAACAGATACCCGTGTCAGTGATCAAACTATACGTAATCGATTGCACGAAGACCAGCAAATGTCAAGACGACGAGTTGTTCTAATTCCTCTGACCAGGGTTCAACGTGCAAACCGTTTAAGATTCTCCCGTCAGTATTTGAACTGGGGGATTAATCAGTGGGGCAAGGTGCTTTTTACAGACGAATGCAAAGTAAAATTTTTCAATGATGATCGTCGTGTTAGGGTGTGGAGACCACGCGGCGAGCGGTTTACGGACTCGTGCATCCACGAAGTTGACCGTTTTGGTGGTCCCAGCGTAATGGTTTGGGGTGGGATTAGTTTACACGGTAAAACCGAGCTCCATTTTACCATTTTAAATGCGGGTACCGTAACTGCAGAACGTTACATCGAGGATGTCATCAGGCCTCAAGTGATCCCATTTGCACAGCGAGTGGGGCCTGGATTCATCCTGAAGCAAGACAATACCCGTGCACACACAGCTCGATCGACCCAAATTGTCCTAGAAGGGTCTCATATTGAGGTATTACCATGGCCAGCTAACAGTCCGGATTTAATTCCAATCGAGCAATTGTGGGACCAATTGAAATGAAGGGTTAGAGTGAATGAGTAAGGGGTCTACAATCAACAGCAGCTGATTGACGCTTTAAAACTTGCCTGGGAGGAGATTCCAGATGAAAAAGTGAGGAATTTGATCCAGAGTATGCACACAATGATTCTGGAGTGTATTACTAAGAGAGGAGGATATACTCGTTACTAAAAACAAGAAACAAAAGTGACAAGAACAGTATTTTGTATTTTTTCGGTGATTTCTTTTGTTTATGTTTTTCATTAAATATGGCCAATTTCATTATGGACTTAAAAAACAATTCCTGATCATTATTTTTAACAATTGTTAGCCTATATTATAACCAATAACATTATTTTGTAGTTACATAAGTTAAACAATTGTCTTTATTGTTTTCATGGTAAAGCAAAAAATCTTAGTGGCCCTTATTTTGTTTTGAGTAGTATATGTATATTTTGTTTAAATTATTCTTAATTTTTCAAAAACAGCTCAGCTGATTTCGATAAAATTTGAAAGGGACCAACATTGAAGTATCACCAATGAAAAAAATAACCATTGAAAACGTTCCTTATTGGCGGAGTAATCCGCAAAATAAATATACAAAAAAACATACGGTCGAATTGATAACCTCCTTCTTCAAGAGGATTATAAATCAAATAACTTTGACTTGCAATATAATTCTTAAACTACTAGAACGATTTAAATGAAATTTGGAATAGTACCTCGTCATACGATATTCTCTTAGTTAGGTATTAAACATTCAGACGTCTAGGTTATCCATATGGGCTAAATTGCACCTGGAACCCGACATCCTAAGATCGGAGATAGTAACGGCCATTGGATCGTTAAAAACTAACAAAGCGCCAGGTCTGGATCAAATTACAGCTAAAGTGTTGAAGGCTCTGGGTGAAAAGGTGTTGACACACTGCACAACATCTGCAACCACGTATAGTGGAACGGCAAGTGGCCAATCGACACTCGCATTAATTTGTCACGCAAGCAAAGTCCAGTTAGACATCATAAACAACCGGGTCCGGTAGTATCTTGACTGGCAGATCCCGCAAGAACAGGCCGGTTTTGTCAAGGGAAAAGGCACACGTGTACAAATATTAAACGTCAGGCAAATTGTGGAAAAATGCTACGAGTTCGACACACCTGTTTCATTTCACCCTTTCACCTTTTCTATTCAATATAAACGGTGAATATATAGTGAGGCGTACTTGTGATAGCTGGGAGGGAGGCATCACCGTTGGTGGACGCAAAATCTGTAATTTGCGTTATGCAAACGACACCGCCTTGCTAGCGTCAGATGACGCCGAGATAATCACCTTACAGGATAGGATGGAGCGCATCAGCAGTGAACTAAGTCTCTCTAAAAACAGGGCCAAAATAAAGATCATGGTCATAGATCGCACAGGCAAGCTTGAGCCCACTGGGTCACTCAATTTAGAGACGGTTAACAGCTTTATATACCTGGGTTCAAGCATAAGTAATAATGGTTCTTGTGAATCTGAGGTGCGAAGAAGGATCGGGATGGCAAAAGTAGCCATGGCATTGCTGTCAAAGATATGTCAAGAATATCTCCCTGAAAACCAAGATCAATTTTGTATGCACTCTGGGGTTCTCCATATTCTTGTATGGCGCAGAGACATGGACCTTGAAGAAAGATGACCGTGATCGCACTGATGCTTTCGAGATGTGGTGCTGGAGGAAGATGCTGGACATCCCCTGGACAGCACACCGCACCAACGTATCGATCATACAGGAGCTCAAGATCCAGACGAGGCTTTCCACCATCTGCCTGCGCAGAGTTCTAAAGTACTTCAGGCACATTGCGAGGAAAGACAGTGATAACTTGGAAAAGGTAATAATCACTGGCAAAGTGGAAGTAAATAGACCGAGGGGCAGAAGCCCGATACGTTGGATCGACCAGATCCGCACGACTCTTAACACCACGGTATCGTGTACCGTGGTGTCAAGAGTCATGCGGATCGTTCTCCACTCAGCAGCAGATAGGAATAGATGGCAGGAAGTGGTCCGCAATAGACTGTTTCCACACGGTGGTCACGACCCTCAGCATTGAGGAAACCGACGCGAGAAGAAGGTTATCCAATCTCGAGTAAATAGGTAGGCAGGTATCTTCTGCGTTAGTGTGCTACAACCTCGACAACATATTTGCTTAACATCAGGCAGTACGTAGTACATCGATATGGTTAGAACAAAAATGCCAACTCAATTATGACTGTAATAAGCTTTTTTTATCCTGGATAACATACATACATAGACTCACGCCTGTTTACCCAAAGGGGTAGGCAGAGGCATATTAAACGCCCACTTTTCGTCGTTGTTTTGATCCCACGTAATAGGTGGCGAGCCTATTGCCGCTTATCGGGATATTTTGTTTGCAAGAGCCTCGTCCGTTGATCGGCAGGTGCACCACTTGCAGGTGAGGTTGGCTTGGGACCCTAAGTTCTTGGTGGGAACCCTATGCACCCTGGATAACGCTCGTATTTAATCAGGGTACACGGCATTGAAACCAAAAAAGTCGAGCAAAAAAGGTCAGTCGTTAGTTTTACTTTTACCGAAGCCATTCAGACCATTTTCAAGTCTCTGTAACTTCGTTCTGGATAAAGCTAGACATCTGAACATTTCCTTATCAAGAGAAAATCTTTATAATAATAGTAGATTGTCATCATTTTCCTAGCGTTATCCCAGTTTTAAATCTGGGGTCCGCTTTCTAGTCTAACCGGATTTGGCTGAATATTAGCTTTTCCACAGAGCGACTGCCTGTCTGACCTCCGCAACCCAAAGGGATAGCGATAGTCCATGGTTAAGACTAGTGTCAGTTTACTGAGAAGGTACTAACGCCCTATAACGACTGTCAAAGATCTTCATGACAACCGGGACCGACGGCTTAACGTGCTCTCCGAGGCACGGGACGAGCGATAATTAACAATTCAATACGCACATAACTCCGAAAAGTCATTGGTGCGCGCCGTGGATTCGAACCCGATCGAAACCCTCTGCATGGCAGTCTGTTGGTATCTCCACTAGGCTATCGCTGCCTATTAATAGTAGATTGTATGACAAGCAAAATGGTATTTTTACGGCGAGGGCGCTACTTTGATCCACGAGCGAAGCGAAGGATTCTGACGTAGAATCCTGAGCGCAGCGAGGGGTTCAAAATACATTGCCCGAGGGAAAAATAATTTGCTCTCGAGTCATATACTCTACTTTCCATCCCCTTTCTATGAGAAAATAAATAAGAGACGGTGTTATGTAATTAATGAATATATTTAATAAAATTAGATGTGTGAATATAAGTTAAAACAATTACTATATTTTCCTCTTTCACAACTCGACGTAGAACTCATTATTTTTGCAAAATTCAACAAGTATTGTTCCTACTGATTACGAGAACAGAGTCGTATTACGCGCGCTGTTTTTTTGTTAGGGGCGCGGGTCACGCCCGTGCAGCCAGCACGTATCAGCCAGTTATTTATACAATTTACGTTCGATTTCTATGAAAGATATACGTTCCAAATTCAAATCACTTTTCCGCCCGCTAAAAAGTGCTTAACAGAAAAGAGCTATGTTGCTCCAACTAAAAGAGGAACAAAGCGACACTTTTCGAATAGAAGGGATGAAATAGTAGATTGTATGACAAGGGAGCAAAATAGTATTTTTACGGCGAGGGCGCTACTTTGAATCACGAGCGAAGCGAAGGATTCTAGAATAGAATCCCGAGCGTAGTGAGGGATTCTAACGTAGAATCCTGAGCCCAGCGAGTGATTCAAAGTACTTTGCCCGAGGGAAAGATAATTTGCTATCGAGTCATATACTCTACTTTTCATCCCCTTTCTATGAGAAAATAAATAATTTTCTGTTCGTGGGTAATAAGTTTTGTACGTCACTGTTAGCTTCTGTAGTTATTATTTCATGAGTTAAAGCATTCGCTTTCATAACTCGACGTAGAACTCATTATTTTAACAAAATTCAATAAAGTATGTACGTACTGATTACGAGAACAGAGTCGTAATTCGCGCGCTTTTTTTTTAGCACGGGTCACGCCCTTGCAGCCAATCGTACCAGCCAGTTATTCATACAATTTGCGTTCGATTTCTATGAATGATATACGTTCCAAATTCAAATCACTTTGCCGCCCCGCTAAAAAGCTCTGAACAGAAAAGAGCTATTTTGCTCCCGCTAAAAGAGGAACAAAGCGACACTTTTCGAATAGAAGGGATGAAAAATATATTACAGAGTTTCATTCAAATCGAACTAGTACTTTAAAATTATTGATTGTCACACTCACTCAACGGTCTTCATAAAATTCTAAGGTATTTCTAGCAGACATAGGTACAAGCTTGTAATTTTGATGATCATTATCATTGAGCCTAAAAAAATAAAAATAATCCTTAAACCTTTAGGAAAAATTCAAACAAATGTACCTAATTTTGGTCTAGTTTTCATATTTTAGAATCTACACAACTAAGTTTGTGAACCTTTGTAGTACGTGGATTAGGTATTAATTACTCCACCAAGATGAGTTGGTGGATTAGAATTCGGAATTCAGTTTATGTCCCTACTTGATTCAAATATTTTTAGCTATCTAGAAGTACGCGTAGGGTAGGATCAGGGTAGGGATCGGGCAGGCACCGGGAAGGGACCGGCGAGGAGCACGGGTGGAGGTGCATAAGTCGGGGCCCGGGGAGTGGGGTTTCACGGGTGGAGGACATAGGTTGGGGTTCACAGATGAGGACAAGGGTAGGGGTTCACTGGTGAGGGCACGGGGGATGTTTACGGGTGAGGGCACGGGTGGGGGTTCACGGGTGTGGGCACTGTTGGGGGCACGGATGGGGTACGGATGGAGGTTCACGGATGGGGGTCACGGTGGGGTGCAGGGTAGAATAACACCCCATGATGAGAGAAGTTTGATAAAGACCATCACTAGCAAAAAGAAGTGAGATTTCAACAAAAACATTACATGTAAAAAGAACAACAACTTGAGCAACAGTTCTTAAGTATATAGTTGTGAGATCAAATAGGGCAACTAATGGTAGGTACCATTCGAAACGGTCATGACGGCTGGAACACGAGAGTGTACGGTATCGATAAATATATCGGTTTAGGAGGAAGCAGCATTCTCAACACAATATATGGACTATATACAGAAAAAATATTCGGTATCAATATAACCTCTAATGTAGTAGGAAGTCATTTAATTAATGGAATGCTTATATTAAATACAGGAAAATATACGGATCCGATATAAACTTAAATTTAGATGGATGTAGGATAATCTGTAATACACATAGAACATATTCAGAAATATACAGTGCGTCACATTATTTCCATTATGAACGGACGCCAGATACCAGCGAGAATTATTTGAAATTGAATATCTACATTTCGTGTTTAATCTAAATTTCTGGTTGATAATTGAATTCATATGACTAAAGTGTACCTATATTCGCACAAATAACAATTGAAATCTCATTGACAGTGGTGGACGCCACAAGGTTCGACTTTGAAAAGACGCAAGAAGTCTTCCGCGATTTATATATATACATATATATATATATATATATATATATATATATATATATATATATATATATATATAGGTTGTCACAAGACCCATCACCAAGCCAAAGTCTACTCTTTGTGGACATCATGCCAAGTCATACTAACCAAAAATAATACATGGGAAACGAATTTTTTTTTTTAGTTTTCCCATATTTTAAACCGCAATTAAAAGCGCGCGCTTGCAATCCTCGAAATACCTACTTATCCATGGGGTCATAGGGTATCTAAATAATATATTGGCGAGGTGTAAATGCATCGATTTTGTACCTATTTAGAAAAATTCCATACTAACTTTGAGCCTCAATATCTCCTGAACCAGTAATTTCC
This sequence comes from Euclidia mi, assembly GCA_944739405.2. Taxonomy (NCBI): domain Eukaryota; kingdom Metazoa; phylum Arthropoda; class Insecta; order Lepidoptera; family Erebidae; genus Euclidia; species Euclidia mi. The sequence goes on along the minus strand of OX123182.2, from coordinate 81,530,357 downwards.
CAGGTATGGTGCCGAAGAAAAAAATGTTCGTAGTGATTGTTACAACATGGGATTTCAGTTTTCATTAAGGGTCTTTTTACATCCTGTATAATATATATTATACACCAATCCCATCAGGCAAAAGAAGGAAAGATCTAGTCTGCACCAAACCTCTAGGTAAACATGTTTTTGTAAATAGATTCTTTGCTTTCCTCGGACCTTTCCTATATAATAAATTAAATAAAACCTTAGATTTATATAGCATAAGTTATAAGCAGTGTCCTCCTTTTGTTACAAACCACCTAATGACATGACCTATTGTGATACAGAAAATTTGCTTACAGTAATAAAATAGTGTGTAAGTACCTACGCTAAGTTTATTATCATAATATTAATTCATAATCATAATATTAAGTCTACCTACTTTCTATTACATATTAGCAGTTCATGATTATTATTATGTAAAAATATATGCCTTTATTATTATTATTTAAGATTTTTTCCTGGAACACAGGTGTTACAGCCTAGTTCAGGTAAACATTAAAATAGCTATATATACCAAGTATAATGTATTACCGTAATAAATAAAGTACAATAAATAAAACTACGCATCAAATGTACCAAAATTTAACAAAGGCACTTATTGCATACATTATACTGAATTATAAAATTATTATAATTTAATTATTTTACTGTAGTACTTTCCTATGTAACATGTGACGTTTATTTTATTGAATAAAGTTTTATTATTATTTTTATTTACATACATACATACATAGTATCACGCCTATAACCCCGAAGAGGTAGGCAGACGTGTATTTCTACACCCACTTTTCGCCAGATATACTTTAGTCCCACGTAATAAGGGGCGAGCCTATTGCTGTACCGGGCACATTTCCAGACTCCGTGCTGCTACTGAGAATTTCGTGACAGAAAACCCAATAACACTGCTCGAATCAGGAATCGGACCCGATCCCACGCGCACATTTATGCCGCGAGACCAACGAGGCAGTCGTATAGGGTTTGATGTCGAGTTTTCAGTCTCTACGCAAAGATGGTATTTGCATCGTGTTATCTTAGTTATCCCTTATTATTTTTATTTATTTATTATTATTACTGAAAAGTATTTATCTTATATATGAGGTAAATACTTTAAAGTATTTACCTCATCATATCTACATGCCTTTCATAAAAAGAAAGCAAAATAACAGCACTAAAGCGACCCTACGAGAAATAATCCAATGACAACAGAACATAAAACAATTAACCCTAAACTTTTCGACTTACATTAGCGGCATAATCCCTCAAGAGTACAGTTACAAAATGTCTCATAACAAGACGACACGTATCGAACAAGACACTCGTTACACAACTTGGCTGGACCAACTTCCGAACTCCTTTAAAGCTTCTACGTACATGTGTTGCTAACAAATGTTCCATGTTATGTGTTACAATGAAACGTTTTAGCCACCTATTTCTATTAGACTAACTTGCTTTTGTACGCGTCGAAAATAATCTTAGTTCATTTAGTATTTAGTAGGCATTTGACAGTCTTTAAACTGTCGCGGTTGGCATATAATATGTATGCTACTATAAAATTTATTGGGTCCCAGGTAGCTTTATTTTCAACTAACTAGGAGTTAAGGGCCTTTTCCATAAATATTATTAATTGATTGGCTTTTGTCATGTTCAGTGGCAAACCTAACGCTTATTTTCGCTTGTGTTTATTTTGCTACTGCTTGATTTGACAACATTTTGCTAAAGATTTACTACTAGTTACAATCATAAAATCACTTTTGGTGATGTCTCAATTGCCTGTTCAAATCTCTCATAGAAGCTTAAAATCACGTTACAGATTGAATCGATCTGGAACGTGACGAAGACTAACAAAATTGGCCTGTAACGCCCACACTTCCACCTTTTTAGAAACACTTTTTCTGGTTAATTTAATAACATACAATTGAATCCGTTGACTTTGAAGACCCTTTAAAATCCTAAAAAAGGGGTTTTATATTTTTTGTATCAATGTTTATTTGTCTCTTGATACTTTAGTTAATGTTTAGTATGAGAAAGATATATCTATGTTAGTCATTCAGAGACAAACACATAGGTAGGTCTATATATAGATTGGTCTATTCACACAGACTACCATATCCATTACAATCGGGTGTTGTTTTTGTAATACATTATTACTCCCCCAGTGGTGAGTCATTTAATCACTGTAACTGTGGCTAATGCGGCACATTATTTGGGAGAAGAATGCCGCGAGAAATATCGGCGTGACGTGCTCTAATACAAAATATTGCGCTATTAGTTCTCCTGGCCGAGGTTTGAGCAAGCTAGCCTTATTCGTAGTTATGGCTTTATCTTCTTGTGTCGTAAATAAGCTGGTTATATACTACCGTTTTTTATGAACATGTTCACTTACAACGGATGTTTCTTTTATCGTTTGATTTTGTAAAATATCTAAGAAAATTTTTCGATACATTGTATAAAAACCAAATCTTGGGATAGATTACCTTTCCTCTAAATTATAAGTACGTGCTCGTATGCTGTAGCTGATGATATTATGAACGAATATCTACTCTTTCTAATAGGTAATTAAAATGCAACTCAAGTCACCATTACCTAGAGTTGCAACTCATATTGAAAGAGCTCAATGACTACCACGAAACAATTTTTGTACATAAATTTCGATGTATGCACGTATGTAGATTATTATAAATTCAGAAACTGAATACTAAAAACACCATGATTAAGATAATTTATTAGAGGTTTAAAACAGAAATATAGAATAATACAGTTTGGTCAGACACTTCAGTCATCATTTACGTAAAAAATGCATATAGAGTCACGTTTAACACCTTTATTAAACATATAAACTCCAAACATTAGAAAATATTGAATACCAAGCAGCAAAACGGCCATGAAAACCCGTAAAATCTTCGCACTACGAACGGCGAAATAATAAAATGCCGTAAATCAATGTTTATGCGAGATGCAACTCAGATCGCTGGTAGGGAGAAACGCCTAGCGCCTATGCCAAACCCACGCCGCTGTTGTTCGACTGTACATTAATTATTTCACACTAACGTCTCGTGAAATATGAACCTGCAGTGATATCCCATTGCATTGTGATGCCTTTGAATTATTTATGTGAGGCAGAAAACTTCGGGGTAAAGGTCCGGCTCGGTTAGTGCGACGCTGTTTAATCAAATGCTTTATGCCGCGGGATTTCATCAAAACTTGATAGAGCACTATTATTGTTTCAGCGTCTATAGTAGTTGTTCTTAGTAGTTACTGACGAGTGGTATTGTTTGCCGTATAAATATTTAGTTACTCATAACTCGTGACTTAGATAATTGACTTAAATAAAGTAAATTTTGACACTTCACATTGAGCGGATAAACTGGTAATGATAATGATATTTATTTCACATAAAATTGAGTACAATGAATGGTCATAATGATACATAAGTTCTTCTATTTTGCCACAGACGGCATGTGAAATTTGAATGATTAATAATTCATGTAATCTAAGACATTTTAATTTAAAAATAATTCAATATGATATTATTGTCTTACAAAATATAAAGTCATGAAAAAGAATACATTCAATAAATGTTATAAAAAGTAATAATAAAGACATAGATAAATAATATGTGTCAGTAGTTCAAATTAAATTAGATGAAGTAGTGTCAAGCATAAAAAATAATTTATAATGTACTATGTCATAACAATTAAAAAAAAATTACATTGCAAATATATCATTTGTTTTATAATAGCATTTGTCCAGCAGCCAATATTTGAGATGATATTTGAACCTTGTTAATGGGAGCTGTTTAATATACTCAGGTATTCTATTATAGATGCGTACACACATTGCATTACAATTCTTTTGGAACATTGTAGTTTTTGGCTTGGACTCCCAAACTAGTCTGTTAGGATGCCTTGTATTTCTGGGAAATTTTTCCTAAGCCGTTACAAATAGGTTTAGATTAGAATGAACAAACGTGGCAATTTTGTGTATGTACATACATAGTAGCGTTAGAACTTTTAACTTTTTAAAATGTGGCTTGCATGATTCATCGGGCGGAATTCCCACAATGGCTCTGATGCAGCGTTTTAGAGCTATGAAGCCCCTATCGGCTTGAGTAGAGTTTCTCCACAATATCAGGCCATATCTGAGTACAGAGCTTACGTAGCCATGATAAGCCAGCAAAGTCGTTGCCAAAGACGAGGTTTTTCTTAACTTACTTAACACTTAGACAAACTTATTTATTTTATTACAAGTTACCGTCACATGATGTTTCCAGTCTAAATTAATACCAAAAAATTTTGTAGTATCCATTTAATTGATTTTAGTATTATTATTTACTATATTTCTATTCCCATGTTTTGACCTATTGCTTTGAAATTGAACATAATTTGTTTTATTTAAATTGGCGTTAAAATTATTATATTCCAACTATTGCATCACCGATTGAATTGTTTTATTTATTTCATAGTCAAAGTTAGCCAAGTTATTACATGTCAATATAATAGAAATGTCATCTGCAAATAAAAAACATTTATAATCAGTTATGTCAGGGAGATCGTTTATATATAAAATAATAAAGGTCCAGATAAGCTGCCCTGTGGCACTCCGCAGCAATTTATTTTATATGGCGATCTAAAATGTGTTAATGTTGAATTATTTTGTCCTACCCTAGAAATTTCTACACATTGGACTCTATTTGATAGATATGATTTCAACCAATCTAAAGCAGGTCCCCTAATTCCATAATCCTGTAATTTCTGTAGTAATAATTAATGGGACACAAAGTCAAATGCCTTAGACATATCAAAGAAGAGAACTAATGTAGGTATATTGTTGTCAACATTTGATACAACGTTGAGGACTTAAGTAAATGCAGCTAGCGTTGTTGATTTTCCTTTTTGGAAACCATTTTGATCAGGTTTTATCACATTATATTTATTTAGATAGCTGGTAATTCTGGCATGCATTGCTTTTTCAAAAACTTTTGAAAAAATGCGGATCAATGTTATTGGTCGATAATTTGACATATCTAGTCTTTTCACCCTTTTTATGAATGGGTTTGACTAGAGACTTTTTTAAACGTTCCGAAAATATGCCTTGCTCAAAAGAACCATTTATTAAGTGTGATATTACAGGGGCTATAATACATGAGCACTTTTTAATAATAGATGTATTAATGCCATCATAACCCACTGAATTATTGTTATTTAAAGACATGATTAATTTATGGGTTTCTGCAGCACTTAGTGGTTGAAGGAAGATACTGTTTTGTAAGCATGTTCTGTTTGTATTTTTGACACCTTGGTTAAATCAATATAATAATCATTGAACATGGCAGCAATCTGACTCGGATCATCTACGGACTGATTCCCAATTTTAATCTTATCTATGCAGTGTATATTTGTTCTACAACTATGACTTATAATCCTCCAAGCTGCTTTACATTTATTTTGAGAGGTCGGTATAAATCTGTGATTACACAACTTTTGTGATTGAGACATGCAGCGTCTCAAGAGATTTGTGTATTTTTTGTATAGATGTTTGCTTGTATTTGTCTTATCTTTGTAGAATTTGTAGCGTAGTATTATTTTTGTATTACAACTACGCCTTAGCCCTTTTGTTATATTTAAGGTCAAGTCTTAATATTTATTATTTGTCTTAAGACTGGAAAGCACAAGTTATAGAATAACAGAAAGTCATCGTGGAACATATTAAATGCCTCAATACCTCACTGAAGCTGAGGCTACTCAAAGTGTTTAAAAACTTTGATATGTTAGTAGGATCAAAATCTCTTCTGAATATATGCAAAGTCTAGGGTTCTTTCAGTACAGTCATCGTTGGTATATTTAGCATTTGAGCTGTATCATGGTCTGATAACCCAAGTTTGAGAATCTCACCATAAGAGTTTTTAAGATGTGTGCTGATAATGTGATCTATGCATGACTGACAACGAGTTAGTTCCTTAATATAGAAGGTCATATTATAATTATTTACGATGTCGGTTAGGTGTTGAACTATTTATTTATTTATTTATTCATTTATGCACAAACATGGTGTACAAAGGTGGACATAATGCCATAAGGCATTTTCTACCTGTCAACCTTAAGGTGGTGCATTTTATTAAGTATAAATTTAAATACTTGTTATAAGGAAACACAATAAAATAGTTATATACATAATAGGGATAAAATACATACAATATATTATATATTTCTATAAATACTTACATAAACATAAATCTATATACACCATTCTATTTTATTTGAGAGTGTTAATATTTAGGTCCCCTAGTATAAGAATTTTCTTGTTCTTAGCTGAAGTCAGTTTATATAATAATACATCTAACTGTTTGAAGAATATATCTGTGTTCGATTTCGGTGTACGATAGAGACAAATAATAGTTAGTTTGTGGTCTAACAGTTCTATTCCACAACATTCAAAACTATCTTTTTGCGTTAAGTTTTTAAGAAAGGATAGTTCTAAAATTTTTAAGGCATTAAGGGCGTTAATACATACTCCACCTCGTGATTGGTCTCTGCAGTAAAGAGAAGCCATGGTGTAACCATTTAGTTTAACTGTATTTTTTAAACCTTTTTTTATGAATGTTTCAGAAAAACAAAGTATTGTTGGCAATTTATTAGTGTTCCTTAATTCAGCCAAAGTAACTTCAAGTAAGTCCTGTTTAGAAAAAAGGCCAGCAATATTTTTTTGGTGCATTAATCTAAGCATATTATTACTATTTGCTGGAACGAAAATCTCCGATAAGCGTAACGGTCTGAAAGGTTTTCCGTTTGCGTGTTTGAACAACCTTTATTTATAACAGGAAAATAATAAGGTATAGTACCACATTTGCCTAACAAAGTTTTTGAATTGGCTTCAGGAGGGTTACATTTATAAGGCGCAGCATTTAGTTTAAAATAATAGGGTATTGTACCTTTTATTGGTTTCATCTTTCTATTTACAGTATTAAATTTATTGCACAGTTTGTTCAGGTTCATGCGTTTTTGATTTCAGAAATATTTAAATATTGGTCATCATAGTCACTACAGTCAATAATATAATTTATATTTTTACAAATGTCATTCAATTTCCAATGATTACAATTTAGATATACACAATTTTTATGTTCTGTACATAATTTTTTAATAGAGTCATTGAGTTGGAATAAACTATATATTAATGTGCAAGTAAATATTTTAAGCTCCCTTTTTTAATCCTTGTTTTTTATTTAATATTTTTGTTGCATTTTACATAACCATCCTGTGATTTTAGCACCCGTTTAGCACCTTCTGGAAACCAAATTAGCTAATTTTGGCCAAAGGCTTCATTCATGATACAGCAAAGAGGTATTTACTCATAAAATCATAGCTTAGCTACAGACTTCATAAGCACATTATTCATTAGCTTATAGTTCGCAATCTTAGACTCTATTTCGAGTAATAAAAAATTATAATCATCATTCACCTTTCAGTGGGTCTCTTCTAATTTGCGTCACAGTAGCACGCTAATCAGGAATGCTGGTATAAGATTTGATGTCGGGTTTCCGGTATCTTCCCAAAGATATCTATATCCTATATCCTTCATGTATTTTCCTTATTATTCATTGGCAAGAGACTTTGTATTTTAATCCGTAGCCACACGGCAAATAATATAAAAATAGATACATAATTGAAAATTAACATTTAAATGTTAAACTCAAATTATATACATTCTATAATGATTGAAACAAATACAATTCAATCGAAATGTATTTACCTCTATTTATAGACACAGTTTACATATAAACCTGAAACTATTTTATTTACGTGTACGTAGAGTCTATTGCTTGAAAAGCCAAACGCTTTCTGGTTAGTAAAGTAAAGAGTAAATCTAAAATATACACAGATTTTCATAGCAGGCTGATGTTCGCATCTAGCGTGATCGATAAACGGTGTCAGCATTTTCCCAAGTGAGATCTGTGACGAGAATCTGTGTTATATAAAAAGGTCAACGTAAGAACATGGACACGATAATACCTTACAGTTGAAACACGATAACAGTGAAAATGTACAACAATGCTAGTATTTAGTTACTAAAATATGTTTTCAGATAAATAATCTGGGTACTTATATGTCTTTCATAACTATTAATAGAATATTTATGATAAAACACTTACGAAAATAGCGAGTTTCAAGAGTAGAAATAGCCCTTCTAAAAAGTTTTTGCCTTTTATCACTGTATTTCTTGTCTTTGTCACAAATAATGTCACATCACAATTAATATTTATTTCTTTCTGAGTAAATCTATAAAATTATCTTTATAAAATATTCACCGGTTTCTTCCACAAGACAACTTTTATTATAAAGATCACGGAACAAAACACAACAATGGCGGACGCTTTTGCAACTAAGACACAGATAATTATATTTCAATATTTTTTGGCGCGTTTCGTTTCCCTCACCCTTCTAAAACGATTTAGTTGCATAGAATATAAACTATTCTAATAGTTACTACTTTCGTTTTTTGGTTTAAGTAAAACAAAACGTGAAAAAACCGCGACCAATAGAACGATTTTTAATTGAGCACGACCGTGCGTGCCTCAAACACTTGGGACCGTTCCTCACACGAGGCAACACTTTGTGTGATTCATAAATTGTTGTTTCGAGTCTGGGTGTTCATTGTGTCCGTTAGTTGTTTGTTTATAAAGTTACCCGCGACACAGGACTTAGTCCTAATGCGGGAGTTGTCTTTTATAAAATAAAATATAAAAAAAAACTAATTCAATCTTAACAAAACTACAAACTTTCAAAGAATGTCCTGTAATAACCAGGAATGTGATTACTATTTAATAAGGAAAGAATATCATTCTTCTTATTTTCAGCTAAGCCAGGTTTTCTATCATAAGCTTTCCCAAGTTGTATATTAAAATCAGTCTGTTTTTTTTTTATAACGATAGCTCGTTTAAACTCTTCATCGTAAGAGGTTTTATAATATAATGCTTCCGGCTCCTCTTTAGGGACCTTATAAACCTAAACATCAGTGAGCTTTACGATTTTCTTGTCATCAGCCCTGTGTATTGTGGCACATTTCATTGACATGAATCGGCGTGGATTTCTTTCTTGCAGCTTTTATGGCTCCGATGAACCCCTCAGGGGTGCAAATAGGTCCAGACTTCATCTGCCTCTTAACTTGTCTTTCTATCTGAGATATCCTTAGCACATTGCAAAGCATTAGTGCTCTCATGTGAAGTGTGGTCAAAAGTTTGCAGATCATCCGCATTGCTTGTAGTTGCTAACTGTAGTATACGCTTTGCTCTCGAATTCATCTAAAAAAAGATACCTATATCAGAAAACAAAAGTTAAAAAAGTTACAGTTTTGATACGACGAAGACAAATCAGACACAGTGGGATTATTGGCGTCCGATCATTTGACAAAAAACAAATGAAAATTTTTCATTTCACGAGTAACATTTGACAAAATTATACTTGATAAATTTATTATTTTACAAACTATTGTTTAATAAACTACTCATTAGACAATATATTTACTATAAAAAAGTTATTATGCTAAAACATTAACTTACAAATTGATTATTTTTTTAAACATGTTAATTGGCAAAACAACGTAAAGCACAAATAAAATTTGACAAAATGCATTGCTTGGGAAATATTTCAGTAACCAAAATCCACGTTAACCGCTTGACCGCTAGCGCCAATTCGCCGAATTCACTTGACCGCTCACGTTCTAAACAAAATGTCGCGCCGCCGCTTGCCAGATGGGCGCGCTAACTTAAACATTTATTGTTGATAAGTCGGTAACAAGAGTAAGTTGAAGTGATGTTTTTCTTCAACCTTATAAATGACTCTTTTAAGTCGTATGAATCCTTTGTTGATATTTACTTTCTAATTTATTATAATTAGCAGCGAGCATTGACTATCGTTGAAAAAAACACTTTATGTATTTTAAACAGGATTATTTTAAAAAGTAAATCGATGATATACATATTTTATGAGTTTTAACTGTAGAGGGATTCTATCTACACCGAATTAAATTAAAATAAAACATGTATCATAGTATAAACATATTGAATTACACGCATACGATAAGCACGTAATCACGGAGCGCGCGAAACAAAGAGTGGCATTTGACATTATTTTTTCGTTCCGGGTTAACAATTTTAAGACTCGCTTCGTATTTTTAGCATGAAGAAATGTTCAATGATTTGAATAGAACAGAGAAAAAGGATTTAAAACATTACGTAATAGAAAGAAACAGTAAATTCAGACCGAGTATAGCGCTGTAACCAAAAAGGGAAAATAGTCACTTGTGCGCGGTCAAGCGGATAATACAACAATCTTTGTGTAATGTCAATTGAAAAAATGGCTGGTTAGGTTAGAACTGCGACTACAACGCACGAGCCGAGCAAACGAAGCGAGCGTGCCGCGGCAGCAGCCTGCGAGTGCCAGAACCGAATTCTACTTATTTCGCATAATTCAGGCAGTGCGTATTTTTTTTTAAAGACATAAGTTTCTATGGAATTAATATTAATACAAAATTATTACTTGCCCATAAATAATCTGTCCAAGATGAGAATTGCAACCATGCAATTAAATATTTTCAAAATTTCGCTTAAGTATTGGTTAGAAATTAGTTATTTTTAAAAACGAATAATTTATCTGCTCACTTTTTGTACAATCACCAATTTGGCAAACGAATTATTTAGTCAAATGATTATTTTTAAAATAATTATTTAACATTTTATTATTTTCTAAGTAAACATTGCGAAACCTGTATTATGTCAAATGATTGTTTTTAAAGTAATATGTCTGCGAAATGAAAGTTTGTCAAATGATTAGTTCTTCAAACGTTGTTTTTTTGTTAAACAATTAATTAACCGGGATTATCTTGTTTCATTACAAAGCTCATATAAAAATGACTACCCCGGCTACATTATAAAACTAATCTATTATATTATTTAATTGTCATTAAAGCTACGTAAGTATACCAAATTTTAGGTCAATCTCTCCACGGGAAGTGATTTAAATGTTATGTACAACATTTGTAAATATTCTTAGGTAAGTGAAGTTAAATAAAAGTTTGTAAACGTAACATCTATATATTAAAAGAATTTGTGTTTTATAATACGAGTCGGCCAGCCCGTTCTACGCAACCGATTCGCATGATTTTTTTTTAAATGAAAGCTCTCGCTGCACAGATTTGTCATCATTCTCTTCATTCATCTTCATCTTTTTGCTTTTATATATCTGGTTCTCATTGAGGTAGGCGTTTCGCTATAGGCCTAAAACAGGCGCTGAAAAGAGCTCTTTCATTTGATGGCATGCTCATTTAAATTGGGTAAATTTGAAGGAAGATAGGTGTGGACATTGAACTTATTTTTCAATATTTTCCCATAAATTTCTTAAGATTCCATTGCTTTCTCTCTACATGGACGGTTCTAAATTCAAAAACATTTTTATGGCATCTAATAAGTTTCTTGCGGTAACTGCCAGGAAAAAACATTATGCCTCCTTAAGGTGACCTTGCCTTACTTTCATACGGGTGTGAGTGTGGTGGTGTGTAAAATTATATCCGATGTTGGTCGAATTATCACTATAGCGAATTATTGCTGATGGCAGGTAATATTCCCCGAATGTTACCAGTTAACCCTTAATGTTGGGTGAACAGATTTTTCGTGTTTTTAAATTACGGACTTTCTTCGAGCATCTTAATTTTTTTTATGTGGAACATATTACAGCGGTTCATAGTACTATTGTCTTATAATTATATTATTACAAGTGGTAGTTATGGTAGAAATTGTAGTTTTGGTAAGATTAGTAGTTTTGAGAGCAAAGGTCAGTACATTTGACAGCACCGGCGGTTTTGATAGAAATAGTAGTTTTGAAAAAAATTGTAGATATGATAGTGTTAGTACGAACAGTAGTTTTGATAGGAATAGTATTTTCGGTAGGAATAGTAGTTTTGGTAGAAAAGGTATTTTTGGCATATATTGTAGTTTTGGTAGCAATGTTCCTTACGATTGCTACCAAAGCTACCATTCCTACCAAAACTACAATTTCGACCAAAACTATAAACGTCATTATTACATTTCTAAATTATGATGGATTAATCACACCCATACACAAAACAAAATAAATCGTGCTTCTCACAGACATATTTAGCTAGATAACAGAAATAAAACCTATTTTCTTACTTATAAAAAAAAGTTGTTTTTCTATATTTTTAATTTTGATACTAAAATATTGACAGATAAAGAAAAAAGTGAAGTTAGCGTAAGTTAGTTAATTAAGTTTTTGATTTAATAGTATAATAATGATGGTTCTTGGAAGGAAATTGAAAAATCCTCAGTGAAAGTTTGAACAAAGAATCATGGTCAATGTCGGCCCTGTTGGAGATTTGGTACCGGATGGTCCTCCTACTGCTAAAAAATACGGGTGGTGACGGGTTCAGATTTGATTAATTCTACCATCAACAATTTTATTTTCGAGTGATTTCCATTCTTGGTGACGGTAATTGCTTATTCCGCGCAATTTCTTATTGTTTATATGGAAGTGAGAATAAACATTATAAAATTCGTTTGGCCACTGTTGATAACATAGTCAATAAGTGGGATGTATATATAGGAATTTCATTGTTGGGGACGAAGCATATGGCCAGACCATTACAAATGCAACAGATTACAAACATGTGATGGGTGCTAATGGACAGTACGCAGTAGTGTAAGTGAGCTGTATCCCGAGTGTCAATTCAGAGTTCACCTGGAAAACAGTAATACGATTACTGACTATGGTACTGGCGAAATTGTTCATAACTTGCTATTTTCTGGGCACCTGGACGAAGGACATTACAGTGTCCTAATGGAAAGAATGGTAAGGCAGCACAGTCATATTGAAGAACTTTCTTTGTTCAATGTTCACTTATACATATTATATATAACCCTATTGCGCGGCAAACCATTCAGTAATGCCAAGGTGAAAATTTCACGATACCTAAGGTGCAACGCAAAGCCAATGTTGTGAGAAATGAAGTTTTGTGATATATATATTTTTGGTTAGAATATCATCTTTTTACTTATTAGATAAGGCTACAATGTACTCATCATACCTATATGTAAGAGCTTTTTTATAATATTAATTTGCTGTGGAGCAGCACGGGTCCTATAGTAGACAAATTACTTTTATTTAGCACCTATAGCGTTACAAGTGTAAACAAAAACATAACTTATCCGAAACTATTATGTAATAACAGTACATCAACAAATAGCCCACGTTCAAATTCACTAAAGAGTTAATGTTTCATCATCTTCAATGCTACAATTCGAGATGTCACAGTAAAGTTTCTTATTTTTACAAGAACAATGTGACAAGATCAAAGTGCCACATGCTTACTACTTTTAAGTTTTACAGTTACACTATGACAAAACAACATGTCACTATGTTGAAAAAAAAAATCAGCCTTTAAATATACTCACTTTGCGCCAAAAACGTAATAACTTCGTATTATCACGTTGTTCGCGAAAAACGAGGATACTTCACGCTAGCAATGCAGTTGCACAACTGAGCTGGCACTTTGTCGAAGTCAACAAAAAACCCAAAAGAGACAGTGCTACACTGTGATATATTTATCTTTTTCTCTCACTGCGGAGCCATTTTTAAAGTAAAAACTACCACGTTTTTGCAGATAATAGATCTCGATACGGCGATTTCGATTATCTGTAAAACGAAAAATCGATGTTTCGAGATATCACATTGTAGTCGCAAATGGACGATTTGGATTAGGGAGTTTGACTGCGCGAAAGGAAATGACTCAAGTTGCTGTCTGACTTCAATATGCTACGAATGATTTACTACATTATTCCAAACAAAATAATGGCACATCAAACCCATGGCATCACAACAAATCAAACACATCAGGCATATCTTGTACTCCAAAGAAATGAAAAAATATATCGGAATGATCATTAGTACGGGACGTCAACGACTATGAAACGGCAGTGTGAAGATGGCGCGCTTCGACAGAATCTTGTGTGACGTTCGCTACAGTTGAAGAGGGGGGTGACGGTTGACGTTGAACGGAGCAAGACAACGATCACTTCTCTTGGAGACTCCGGGCGGACAACAAATACCTACCTAGAAACTGTCACTCGTTTCGTGTTCAGTAATGCAAAATAATTATAGTCAGTTTTGTTTATTTATTTTGGTGTGAACGTATAACAAACTGTGAACTGTGAAGTAGTGATACCGGCCAAAAATCAAGCAACCCGCCGACATCAGAAGTGGCATCATGGACCAGCGCGACCACAAAGCGCGAGCGAGGGTGACTGCTAACACTGTTATGTTGGTGAATCAGCTGAACTGTCAACTGCAACCGTGGTGAGCGTATTTTGTCTGATATTTTTTATTGGTACTGCCAATTTTTTTTTGTGACGGTAGATGTGAAAAATTACGCGTTAAACCTTGGGAGTGTTATGGTCGTTGTCGTGATATCGCCATCACATCGAGCCGAGTGTTGTAGGTTCGATTCCTACACGAGACACTGAGTTGTGGAACCTTTTGACTTTTAAAGTGTCGTGTTTCCCATGGCATGATCTCATGAATAATCTTCTTTTTAAAAGCTTAAAGAAGAAAGACAAAAAAAATGTGGGTAGATGCTGAACGATTTAATTACGAACTTTGCTGTATTTTATGTTAGCGTATGGTTGTCAAAATACCACAGTGACCTAGCTATAGCGTAGATATTGAACGGAGGTTTTGAGTTTGATACGCCGGTTTAAAAGAAAGCGACTATTTTTATTTCTTCATGCGAGGGTGGCTTACACTCACGAACCTTGTGATCATATGCTTGCTTGCAAATAGATTATCTTGTCTCGGTCTTACTTTGTAAACTGTAATAGTAACGACAGTGAGCGTACAGGCCAACTTGCATTATTCCAAGCAAGTGCGTTTGAGTGAAACGTGCTAGTTATTGTTCTAGTGCAGTTGTAATATTGGTTTTAGAACCAACACCCAGCATTGGTTGGTTTTCTGCTAAATCTAAAACAATAACTCCGGTCTAGACTGTCCTTCGCAGGGCAGCGGCGCTAAAGTTGGTAAACTAATCGAATCGTAAATACTAAGTTCATAGTGTAAGACTGTGCGGAGCTATTGCTTCTGTGCTGATTTTGTGTAGAACAGCTTGTAGCTTTTATTTCTTAAATAGACGTGTGAACTGCAGTGCTGTTTAGACGAGTGCGGTTGGTTAGTTACTGTAACCTGACCATAGTCAAAAGATATTACTAGCGCTATTATTTTATCGACTCGTGGTGTTGATAATACGTAACGGTTTTCGTTTAAACGTGATCAGAGCCTAAGTAAAAAGTGACACTGTTACTCGTTGTAATTCAGAGTTGTACAGACGATCTCGGTGTTGCAATTACACCTGCTTTTTTGTGTGCATAAATTTTTGACATGGCACATTAAAATGATTCTTACTCATGATTATTAGATGGCACCACAAGTAAAATTAAATTCAATTTTAAGATTTTACGCGTGAAAATTACCGTGTTTTTTTAATTCATGTGATACGCTGGTAATTTTTTTCAAGTGCCCCGAGTTCTCTGGCCAATTCCAAGTTATGTTTAGGATGTTTAAGAGTGATAGTGTTTCTAGTAGAAGCTGTTAAACACGATTATCAGAAGTAGAAGAAAATGATTGTGTTATCATCGTAGTGCGTTACGATAATCAGGTTCAGAGATTTTAATTTTCATTGTAGGTAGAACTAGGTTAGTGATCGTTAGTGATGATTGTATGCTTAACCTCATTCTCATTAAATGGGTACTTTGTTAGTCGTTGTTGTGATAATTTTGTGGTACCCACGTTACCGTCCGTGTAGATTTGCATAAACTGGATAAGCCGTTTGTGCGGCTGCATGTTTAGCCATGCGTTGCCGTTGGTTGGACCGGTAAAGTGCCTTTCTGGTTAGCCTAGTTTACCCTTGCTAATAGCTAAAGCATATCTGGCCAAAACTGGCAATGAAAGTGAAAGTAGTTTATTAAAGGAATTTGGTTAGAAGATGTAAAATCCAAAGACCTTAGCTTTAATGTTTTGGTTATCTTGGTTTGAAATATCTTAAAGTGTAAAGGCCCATTTGTGGTCACAGAAGTTCTTTACGATGATCGTAATAATCGCAAAGCCCTTAATTCTAAGCGTAACTGTAAGTACGCACTCGACAGGTTGCGAAAAATGCCTGAAGGTCAAAGTACAACTGACGAAATTGGGGTAGAACAAAGTAGTTCTGATATTGAAGAAAGTGTTTAAGTTTACATGATGATCGGATCGGACTGTACCAGAGGCTGACGTGTAGCCGTAGCTCGGTAGAAATCGGCGTCTACTAACTAAGTAGTCCGTGAGTAGGCGGTATTGCAGTCAGCTCTGGCGGAGGTCGGGTTTCAGTGGAAACCATAGAGTCCTGGAGAGACTCGGCATTCCCATATGGGGTTCGCAGAAAGTAGAATAACTGGAGGTTACTGGGCTATGCGTAGCCATGATCACATGTAGAAATTAAATGTTTGGGCTTACTTGGTTTGATATAATATCTTGAGAGATACCGCGATAGTGAAATGTCAGTTTTACTTTGAGTTTCCTGATTATTGATTTCGATACTGAAATGTTTGTGCCAGAGGATCAGAGCATAACTGACAAAGTGTGAACCTTAACACTGACGTGACAGTAAAAAACTAAGCTTAAATGTTGATTGGTTTTGTGATTCAATGTCAGAGGATGATTTGTAGCCGTAAATCAGTAAAATCGGTATCAACCAACTGTGAAGGCAGTTGTTCATGAATACGCGGTAGGCAGACAACTCTGGTGTTGGGGTTTCGTGGGAAACCATAAAATCCAGGAGGGACTTAACGATCCTTGTGAGGATGTGCAGATAAATGGGTTTCGTAGGAAACCATAAAGTCCAGGAGGGACTTGGCAATCCTTATGAGGATGCGCAGATAAAAGTGTGGCAACCCAGTGACTGGTTTAGTAACTGGAGGTTACTGAATGGTGGCAACCGAGTGGCTGGTTGAGTGACAGGCTTAGTACCTAACTGGAGGTTACTGAATGGTTATTAATCACATGTAGAGCTTTAGTTATTATATTTGATTATAATGTGAGTCTATGGTAATTGACTGTATAGATAGTATCATAGATACTCTGAATCCAGCTCCTATAAAACTTAGTAGTCCGTGAATAGGCGGTATTGCAGTCAGCTCTAGCGGAGGTCGGGTTTCAGTGGAGAGACTCGGCGTTCCCATGTGGGGTTCGCAGAAAGTAGAGTAACTGGAGATTACTGGGCTATGCATAGCCATGATCACATGTACAGCTTAAATGTTATGGTTAACTTGGTTTGAAATAATATCTTGAGAGATACAGCTATAGTGAAATGTCAGTTTTACTTTGAGTTTCCTGATTATTGATTTTGATACTGAATCTTTATGCCAGAGGATCAGAGCATAACTGACGATCTTGAAGAGAGCAAATTGTGAAACTTAATACTGACGAGACAGTAGAAAACTAGGCTTACATGTTGCTTGGTTGTGTGATTAAATATCAGAGATCGATTTGTAGCCGTAAATCAGTACACATCGGATTCAATACAACTGTGAAGGCAGTTGTCCGTGAGTACACGGTAGGCAGACGACTCTGGTGTTTGATTGGTTGTGTGATTCAATGTCAGAGGTTGATTTATAGCCGTAAAGTAGTACAAATCGAATTCAATGCAACTGTGAAGGCAGTTGTCCGTGAGTACACGGTAAGCAAACGACTCTGGTGTTGGATTGGTTGTGTGATTCAATGTCAGAGGTTGATTTGTAGCCGCAAATCAGTACAGATCGGATTCAATACAACTGTGAAGGCAGTTGTCCGTGAGTACGCGGTCGGTCGATCGGTAGGCAGACAACTCTGGTGTTGGGGTTTCGTGGAAACCATAAAGTCCAGGAGGGACTTGGCGATCCTTGTAAGGATGCGCAGATAAATGGGTGGCAACCGAGTGACTGGTTTAAGTCCTGGTTTAGTAACTGGAGGTTACTGATTGGTGGCAACCGAGTGGCTGGTTGAGGGCCTGGGTTAGTAACTGGAGGTTACAGAATGGTTATGAATCACATGTAGAGCATTATTAATTTGATTTGATTATAACGTGAGTCTATGGTAATTGACTGTATTGTCAGTGATGCTCTGAATCCAGCTCCTACAATAGTTAGGAATGTAATGTAGGAGGTAATTTTGTAAAAAAACTGTTTTGATTCAACCCTATCTGGGTTAAGTCAGGAGTGACCGAGCAATGTGATACTGTGCGTGTAATATTTTGTTACAGATTAACACACAGGGACGTGTGTCTTGTAGGATGGCCGTATTGGAATGATCATTAGTACGGGACGTCAACGACTACGAAACGGAAGTGTGAAGATGGCGCGCTTCGACAGAGTCTAGTGTGACGTTCGCTACAGTTGAAGAGGGGGGTGACGGTTGACGTAGAACGGAGCAAAACAACGATCACTTCTCTTGGAGACTCCGAGCGGACAACAAGTACCTACCTATAAACTGTCACTCGTTTCGTGTTCAGTAATGCAAAACAATTATAGTCAGTTTTGTTAATTTGATTTGGTGTGAACGTATACCAAACTGTGAACTGTGAAGTGATGATACCGGCCAAAAAGCAAGCAACCCGCCGACATATAAATATAGTCTTAACTGATGTATTTTAAGTACCAGCCCCATATCATGGTTATAGCACCGTCCCTCCAAAACCATTTAAAGTAAATTATACAAACCAAAGTTGCACACACAAGCAGTAATTAACAGTATCATCAAAACAATAATCATCTAGCAAGACGGGACTAAGACGCACGAGCAGCAGAGATTACCGAAATAGAGTTGGAAAGGCTTAGCGCGTAGAACATCAGCCATTCAGTGTAACCCATATTCTTCTAAGACGACTTAATTGCAATATTCAAGTAAAAATTTTAAGTTGAAGCGAAAACCGAAGTAGCTGATTCTGGAGTAATGACCATTAAGATAAATATTTTGACATTGATAATATTAGTCAGTAGATATTTACTTATGAAAATGTGCATTCGGTTTTCGCTGTTGCTAAACAGAGCCAGGAAACTAACAAAAAGTAAAGCGACATATTATAATCCTAAAATAACTGTAGTTATATATATCATCATGTTGTTGATTGTTATACAATTTGAGAAACGAGTCGTATGTCACAAACAATTAATAGAACTTAGTTTATTTCTTTCGCCATTCGCGCAATCAATTTATGACGCAGCAATTTAGTTAAAACTATGTTAAACGATTGAAATTACGTGTCATTTAGCAGTTGATCTATTAGAATTGTGCCTTGTGAATGGAGGAGAGAACTAACTATCTCTATTTACAGTCAGTAGACCTTCATCAAGCCTTCTTAAAAAGAAACCAACTAAATTACCTCGTCAATGTATCTTCCTTAAAAAGGCCATAAACTGAGGACTGCGACAAAACAATCAACTTGAGACATTTCTTTCCTTTTCATTCACAAGCAGCCTCTAAACGTTACAGGAAAATAAAAAACTTTTTCGTATTTTCATTAATATAAGTGAAGTCGTTGAGGGTATAAATTTTAATGATTGCGAGCAAGTTGCGCAAATAATGAGGTTTCGGATCGAGACTTGGAGTGAGACCGAGCTTGGTGACGAATTACAAACCATAAATATTCAACGTGTTAACGATTCTTATTCTCATTGAGATTTCTTTAGATACACCTTGTGTTATGAAGCTTTGTCTTACGTACCCGGGTATTACAGTTTGTCAAAGTTATTCATGATTGTGTAAAGTCATTTTAAAATCTTTTAGAATCTCTGTATATGTGAGGATTCTAAAGGATATTTAAAGGATTCTTTATGTGTTCGTATTTGAAAGACACGACGAACGTGGCGTTATATACGAATAGTTGAGATTCACAAATATGTTGGTAGTCATATTTTGCTATAGGTTACTTCTATAAAATAATGTTAGTTACCATTCAAACATGAATTAGAAGAACAAGGGATTATAATTTCTTAGAGGAAACATAATACGACAAATTTAATTAATAGATTAAATTAGTATAATGTTTGCCAGTGATTCTAATATTAAAATTAGTATATTAAAACTTCATCATAAATTTTGTACTGCTTTTGCATTATATATTTGTAATGATTTGTAATGCAATAAAATCGTTCTTAATTCTACTAACGATTTATTTTCGTAAGCTTAAAGTAAACTTAAGAACAACAAATTGCAGGCATACGCGCTTGCAATGTTCATGTGCTTTACTCGAACGGACGGACCGAATAAAGAACCTTGGCATTACAGTAGACCAGTGTTGAACTTTCAAGTATCACATAAACAATTTAGTCGGTCGATTGCGGAAATTAATTTTTATGTTTAAAACTCTAAGACATGTTGCCGATCGACGAATCTTAAAAATGGTTTACTATGCCACATGCCAATCTCTCACTAACTATTGCATTTCATGCTGGGGCGGTGCAGCCAAATCTTACCTAATTGAAGTTGAGAGGGCACAGCGTGCGATACTCAAGGTGGGTGCGGGACTGCCCTATCGATTCCCAACTACGGAACTGTAACTGAACTGTGTGAGACTGGGATGTCCTTACGGTTCGAAAGTCCTTCATATTCCATACCATTCTCAAACAACATTCACTGACACCTTATGAGCCAATACGAGTGACGAGCAAGCGTCGCAAGGGCAAGGTCTGTGCCACTCATCCTTATTATACATCACTGGCACACAGATTCTTCAACTTCTTAGGCCCATATCTTTATAATAAATTAAATGCATCTTTAAATATATACCCCTTAAAAGCACCAAATTGTAAATCAACTGTCTCGATATATCTTAAAATACTGAACTACGATGAAACTGAGAATCTGGTGTCTCCTGTTATCTAATCTGTTCAGTGCTACTTCGGATAGTCTATTCTATTCCATACTTGCAAACTCATACACACTCTCACTAACCATAATACCACCACACCAACACTATACACACACGCTCCCACACACACACGCACGCAGGCACGCACGCACGCACGCACTCACGTACTCACACACACAGGCAGACACACAGACACTTATACACACATATATTAGCTCAACAGTAACTCAATCTGGCTTAACGAAATTAATATATACTGTTTTTTTTTCCTTTTTGTTATTATTGTTACTTTGCTTTTTTGGTTATTTTGTTTTCTGGGTAACTGAAATTTTACTAGATCGCTACTTCTTTATATCTACTATAGCTGCAGGAGGGTCTTGGTGACCTGTGACACAAGTTTTAACAAACCTACTTCTGGCACCAATCTCTCACTATGTTAGGTCATGTGTAGATTGTAAGCGATATGTAACTAATGTAACATTGTACCAACCATTGTGAAGAGAAAATAAATATTTATTTTATTATTATTATTATTTAACAAACGATACTAATAAGAATACATAAATAACGAATATTTCTCCGTCTAAAGCAGAGACACCAACTGCTTAGTTTGTACGCAAATAATGTATCACTAAGTCCCTCAGCTCAGGCTTGGAAGCTATATAATAATTATATACATTTCATTAGTGGTCAGCCGAGACGTCCCGGTTGCGGCAATAAATTTTCAATTTTGCAAAGGACAAGTGAAAATAAAAGATAAATAGTGAAGGGAATCTACGTTATGAGCGCATAAATTATTCCGCTGTCTGGTATAATGTCTGTCGTGTATCTGGTAGGGTGTTTATTACTTCCGATTAATATAGTCTTAGATAGGAAATACGACAATGTAATAATTAGTTGAATAAAGGCACAGATGTTCGGTGAGTACAAGTATAGAAAGTTTTTCAACTGACATATTTTGACTCTTGATTGACAAAGATACAGATATTTTTATGAATGCCACAGATTAATGCGGATTAATTAAACATGACATGTAATGCAAATTGATATTATATCATTGCTCGATCAGATGGGTATAGTATAGCATTGGATACAGTTTATTTTTATGTTACAGTACCACCCTATGTGGAGGGTCATTTTTTAGTTGAAACAGTTGCTTTTTAATTTAGAAAATTTCTCATATTGTTTCAGTTATTTTGTGAATTATTGTGTTTAAATGTCAGAAACAATATCATAATTATGTAACTTAGTTGGTAAAGCATGGATACATTATTTCAAAGATCGGCTCAACATTTGCCTACTGGTTGACTTTTTACAATTTAGTTATTGTCGTGAAGACGTCTCGTAAACTTTATTCCCTAGTAGCGACCACATTTTTTAGATAAGTCAGCATGTATTTTAGCCTCAACAAGAAAAAAAAATCGCTTGTGTCAACCCTAAAAGTTACAGAATTCAGTGTTAAGCAGATAATAATTATGGTTTTGTCAATGAACGCCTGGAGACGCATGCTTTGGACTTGTGCCGGGGGTTCCGTCTGGTAAGCTTTCCCCACCATCTTCTCTACTTCTATAGACCACTGCTGCAATTACTCGTTAGGGCGCTGACAGCGGTCATGCAACTGAGCTAGGAATACATATTCTAAATGCGCGTCTCCATACCTGGACTCTAGAGCCTCGATGAGCTGTTCATATGTTCTAGATCCACTAATTTCGATTGTCATTTCATTATTCAATTGTTTTTCCATCTCCTGTCTCTTTTTAACCTTTCCATTCCTCCTTGAAGTTTCTAGAATTTTCTAATTTTTACTCGAAATATTTAAATAATCTTTTTTTAAATATTGGCCAAATATTCATAAACATTTTCAAAATTTCATATAAACCAAAGCCCACATAACTGTTATGACTGGGATTTGAACCTACGCCCTCAGAACGTGAACGGGATGCGTTATCCGCACGGCCATTGCCTTGTTGTCAATGACTGGTGAATTTGGCGAACACTTGACAGAGTGTATACGTCATCGAAATAAAACTGTTATTTCCAAATAATAAAATAGCCTTCAAACCTCTTTGCTAACAAGTTTGCTAATTATTGTGTTTGACGTCCGGCTGGTTTGTCGTGTAGACGTCAGTAGTCCTTGACGACCGTAGTGATGACAGCTTGACATGACACCGGCCGTCATAATATGTTATTTTGTTTGTTTCTCGATGGGGTTGGTTGATAACATGCAAAATAATTGCAATTGGCAGTTCTGGTCTTAGTTTCTGCCCCCATCATTTTTCTCTCAGAAAAGTCTGTCTTTTACTTTGATTACTCGGCAGCTAAAATAAAACTTTAAGTTACCTATTCGTTGAAATCAAACTATGGTGTAGAAAGTAGGTATATTAGAATTACATTTAAACCAAATGATGCAAAAGCTACATTATTTATTATAATCCGACGTTTCGGCTACATCAAGGAGTCAGTCACGGAGTCTTCCTAGAGCACGCCTTCTGTAAAACTGGTATGTCCTGTATTGCAACTACGGAGATTTATAAATCTCCGTAGTTGAAATGGTGCCCAAAATTTGGTATAACCGTTCATCATCCTTTATCGGCCAAAAACACAATAAATATTAAACTGATATATTTCCAAATCAAACAATTCTGTCAAAATCATTTTAAATGTGCAAGAGATTGATGTACACATTGCAATGAACAATTAGTAAATTAGTTGTTAAATTAGTATATTGAATAGTGGCAGGTTTGATTGGTTTGTCTCCTATACAGATTTGTTTATCATGGTTCAGTTAATTAGTAAACAGATAGGCATTACATTATTGCATTATGAGCTACCGAATATTAAACACATTATTCATTGATGGTAATATAGTATAGAACTGTGTAAAAAAATTATTAATGTAATTAAATAATTATGAAAGATAACGTGAAAACTGTCATTAACAAAGAATACTATGTAAAAAGTAAAAATCTATCCTTTACCAAGTCAATTTTGATTCTCGCTCAGAAAAAAGCTTTAAATTAAAACAATATCACCTGTGACCGACACAAATCAGCAGCATATGCTCTTTAATTAATATTTTTAATAAACCAACATAACGCTGCAACATTGCTCAGTAAGCAACTTTGTGTATAAAAGTAAGTTTCGTTTATAACCTGCTTTCTTACACCGAGCTTATGAGAACACTAAAACTAATAATAAAACCTCCCTTTTAGTCGTAGTTAACTAATATATAGCGCTACTATTTGAGCTTTATACAACTTTAGAGCTGGTGAACCGACAAAACGTATAAACATGGCAGACTTGAAAGTTTTATTCATTTCGCACGTATTTCGTTCACATACATTGATGGATGTAGCACCTGCTTTTGACGTACTTCAGTCTCACTTAAATGAAGGTTTTTTATTACTGCATGCAGAGGGCAGTGGAAGCTTAATTAGATTCATCTAGTTGTTCTAAGCAAGGCAACAGTGTCTGACATATGGCCAAGACAATATATCTATTTCAAACACTTAGACTACAGCAATTACATAACGCGATCTTTTAGAAAGCTCATTGAGTATTTTGTGACTAGACATAAATCAGGCCCTCAAAAGCTTTCGCCCTGTGCTGATGAAACTTTTCATTACATTCTATTACATAATAATCATTAACTGCTAGAAAATACCGCTGCTACGCACGCACTTATATTTTATTATTTTAAACATTTCTTCACGATCCCGAGGAACTTGGATTTCAGCTTCATGCTAGTTTTGGGTGTGCTTTGTCTGTCTGTCAGTCAGTAACACAAGAATTTTGTTTTAACAGATGAGTGATGATATACCATTAAGAATACGAAAAGTCAAAGTGCGTATAAAAAGGATGAAATCTTCTAGACATCACCATGTTTAACTTAAACGCCAATGTACATTAAAAACTAGAAGAAATTTAATATCTTGTTTCATATCAAACGTTTGTTAATCTTCCATCTAAAAGCAAAAGTAGCAGAACCTTGAAAATAAGACTTAAAGTTTAATGTGCCCGGTACGGCAACAGGCCCGCCCCTTATTACGTGGGACCTAAAAATTCATGGCGAAATGTGGGTGTAATATTACACCTCTGCCTACACCTTCGGGGATACAGGCATGAGTCTATAATAAGACTTAAAGTTTCATCTTCATATTTCATTTCAAACGATACTTTGCTCTTACAATTTTATTAAATTGTCTGTCTAAGCAAGCCTTTCAAACCTTTCCTTCTCACTTCCCACATGCCTATTAAATATATGTATGATATCCTCTTTAATAAAACGTATAAGCTCAGTTTACTTACACGTGCGTAAGGTAAAACCTTCTGTCGGACCTTTAATTACTGAGAACTTTAATTATATTCAACATAAAAGATGCCTTTTGAATCGAAAGTTGTTCGTGGACCAAGTTTTATAACGTAGTACAGTGGTCTATGAAGGATTAAGGTCGCGCGAACCAGAATTAGTTGCATAGGGGCCGCCCACACGGTTCAAATCATCTATTTTACTAGTTTTTGCCCGCATTTTATAGCGATTGCTTTAAAATCAACTCATATAAGACGCCCTTTGGATTGGAATATTAAGAAATTTCAGTTCCAGAGGGACTTATAAAAGGAGCACACTCTCATGAGTTTTGGTTCTAACTCTTGTAGTTTAAGCAGGCTGTGGGATTATTTTATCATTTAGTACAAGTAACTTCATATAATAATACGATAATAAGTAATTAATAATAGTAGCTATAAAATAAACGAAATTGGTACAATGCATTGCGGACCACGCGTAATGTCAGATCCTGTAACAATGCTGTAATTCTGCTTACAATTATTCAATCGCAATATGCATTATGGAGGTCACATGAGCGTTTGTGTTGGTTGACTATTACTTGTTAACTAGCAAATTCTACTGAGCTCTGATATTGTTCTTTGCAGCATTATATGTAATTTATAAGAATAGTTTACAGCCGCTTAAATACTATACTTTAGTTGGAATTTTGGGAATTGATGGGCAGTTATCAAAACTGAAGCCTAACTAGGCACAGGAAGTGTTAAAACATTTTTTCAAAGTTCATTTTTTTTTCAAAGTTCATTTTCTTAAAACTACACAATATTTTCACATATTTACACATCACATTCATTCATTTCACAATATTTACACATTTCTTTATATTAGTGAGTGTCAAAGCAAACTCTTAATACTTTTGAAAAGAAAAGTCAAATTACAAAGAAAATAAAAACACATACCGCTTTATATATTTTTCCTGGATACGCAGTGTACACATACCTTTATTAAGACAAGTTACCAACTAGTCGTTGAGATTACCCCCGTCTAATTTCCACTGGCTTTCAGTTTATTCTTTGAGGCAATAAATTGTTAGTTTGTAGTATAAATCGCGTTGGCTGCTGGATTTTGTTAGTTATGAAAAATGATAGGCGCTGGGAGTGGGAATGAAACAACATGAAAGTGCAAAACATTAACAAAGTTACTTAATTATAGTGTATATCGTATAATATTCTACCACATTCACACAACACCATCTAGTCCCAAACTAAGCAGGGCTTGTACTATGGGTACTAGACAATGGATAAACATACATATATACTTTTTTTTGTAAATATTTACACATTACACATATAAACACCCAAACCAAGACAAACATCCATGTCCACGCACACAAACGTTTGACTTGAGCGGGAATCGAACCCGGGACCTTCGGTGTGGCAGTCCGTTTACACTACCACTGCGCCAACCGATCGTCCATTATCGTCGGTATTAGTATATTAGTTTTCTACTACATACTCTATGTGAGCAGTTGATTTTCAACTTGAAGTATAAAGGCTCAAAGTATTTTTACAACCTTTAGCCACAATAGCCCAAAATACGATGGCTCATGTATGACCCTACAAAATATTTGGTGGCATGTTGGTTGGGGTGACACAAGGATTTGTCATAGGACTGTCATACATATTTTCTGCGGTGATATTATGTAGCCTAAATAAGCAGTTGTCCGGTCTGTTTCCGAATTCAGTACTGCTGCTGCTAGGTTTTCCGAGCTTAGATGGAACACAGAACAAGTACAACTGAAAGCACGCGACTTGTACAGTATACAGAAGAAAGGATGAAAGAAAATGGAAGTTAATTGTTACAGAAGTAACATTGCATATGTATACTGCTATGAATGGCTAATTTATACATTACTAGAGGACGCCAGCAACTACGCCTGCCTTTTTTTTTAATTTACCTGTTTTGGTCGAGCCCCGTGGGAATTTCGGGAAATCCCTTCTTAGTGCACCCCTACGGTCCCCAAGGAACATACATGCCAAATTTGAGCTTCGTGCGCCCAATAGTTTCGGCTGTAGCGTGTCTGTCAGTCAGTCAGTAACGCAAGGATTTTATATATTAAGATAGCTAGTTAATACATATAGAAAAATTACAACCAACTCTTAAAACCTGATTCGCTTAGCGTAATTGTGGCGTACCTAAGCTGTGCTGGAGCAATTAATATACAAAGCTGATTTTAAGTATAAAATCCACGATCAACAAATGCTTAACAATGTTGAGGCAGATAAAAAGTAGTTCGCCATTTATTTAATAACAATAACGTGATTGTGGCTGCTTACATGAGTGCTACTCAACCTAATATTATGTAAAAAAATTGACGTTCATATATATATTATTATATATATATATATATATATATATATATATATATATATATATATATATATATATATATATATATATATATATATTTATTATACTTACGCCTGTATCCCCGATGGGGTAGGCAGAGGTGTAATATTACACCCTCATTTCGCCATGTATTTTTAGGTCCCACGTAATAGGGGGCGAGCCTATTGCCGTTGCCGGGCAAATCACCAGACTCCGTGATGCTACTGAGAATTCGGAAAACCCAGTAACACTTTTGCCCGACCCGGGAATCGAACCCGGGACCCCCAATCAGCAGTCGCATACGCGATCCACTGGACGAACAAATAAGTGAATATGAATTTGGCATACGTTTCCACAAATTACTCACACAAGTTATCCCCTATATATGTAAACACAGAAATTCAATTATTACCCACCACCAAGCATACAATGAAATCTTAGTACGTACTAAATTACAGTATGCTGCCCAATCCTTTTACTGATGAAGCGTTGTAGCACATTATTTGGCAATTCACTCACGTTCATGTTGTCTTACAAATGAAGGAGCGCTGAGAAACCGGCCGTATTCGTTTTGGCAAAGCCCTAAAAAGAAAATAAAGGAAAAATTACACCGTACCCGCTTCATGTTGAGTGATAAGTTGAGTTAGTCATGTACACAGTTTTGATAGTTAAACACGCTCAAGGCCGTTTGCTTGGTTAATGTTCTTTTCAAAACTTACCTCAAAGGCAAAAACTCATTAACCAAATCGAGGAAAACATTATTATCATGAATATTATCACAATTAATAATAACTTTTACTACAAATAATTGGATGTTAAACACTAACAACTGAACATAATATATAAGACGCCTTTTTGAGGTTGCAGATATAGGAAAACCACTTATATTATTGGCGTATCAGATGATATTATCTACTTACCTACTAAATAATTATGAGATGTGTTTATAGCAACCGGAGGTCTCGGTTCCACTCATCATTGAAAACTCATCATTACAAGTAAAAGGAACCACTTATCTTTAATATTAATACTAATAATGAGAATGTCAATGATGAGTGGGACCGTGACCCAACCTGATTCTAAAGCGAAGTGACAAGGCAAAGATCTTACATCGCAAGTAAGGCTTTCGTAGAATGATGATGAGTAATTTGCACGATACCAAAATACATTGACACAATCTCGGCATTTGTCCAAGCTAAACACATGATTTTCACCTCATACATCCCAAGCTGTTACAACCCGAACAAAATAAAAAATGTAGCACATTACTGAAATTGCCCACTAAATATTAATACCCGCACCTTCCGCCTAATCAGCTAAAACGAGATAAAAGTAACATTCTTTTACTTAATGACGCGTAAGTTAATCAACATTTGATACATAAAAGCGACGAATGTGAGTGGTCAACCCTTTTCAAGGCCCGGACTTAATGGCCACTGCTGACATTTTAGAAAAGGGTCTCTAATTTATCTAAACAGTGGTACCGATTCTGTTGTAATAAACTAAACTAAACTAATTTTGACCTCACTGGTTCCTTTATTACTAACTACTATGTGAACAAGATAAAAGATATTTTGTAAATGTAGATTAGCAACATTTTGAGGCTATCCTTCTCATACCAATTTTGTTCAGTTACGTAAAATTTATTAAAACCTAAACTGCTGGCATAAGCTGTGTAGTTTTTTTGTTGTAAAGCTCTTAGAGAAAATCCGCCAGACGAGACCTTTCTGTGTTATACATAACATATATACAAATACCACACACAGCTGTTTACCTTTTTTATTATACAGACTTTCGCAGTCCACTGCTGGACGTAAGCCTCTCCTAATTTATCTCACAATAGCATTGTCAGTTAATAAGTGGATTAATCGTACTCTATCACACTGGCCCAACGAGGTTGTTTAAGGTTTTATGTTAAGTTTTCCGTCTCTTCGCAAAGATTCTAATTGCTTCACTTATTTTCCTTAATCGTCTCTTACGGCACCCATGGAATAAAATGAGATAGTAACTCTTTGTTTTCTTAATCCGTCAACACATGGCTACTATACTATACTATACCTTACTTCTCATTGTCATAAAACAAAACATGACAGTTACAGCGCAAAAAGGGATTAATACGTACCGATATACGGCCTAGTCAAATAAAGTAAATACATCCTTTTCTTATCACCCTTATTAGAAAGAGATGTAACTTCAAATCAGATTAGTAACTCGTACCTACAACAGAATCGACACCCAACGTTCGTAGTAACTTGGGCTTAATTATAGTTTAACTTATTTCGGGTCAGCTGCCCGATGTCAGCGTGTGCGCAATTACTCGTAATTTTAGTACTAAATAACAATCGCATTGTGAAAATTGTGAATAGTAACTTATCCGTAGTTGGACAAGGGTCAACTCATTTATCAGCCTCGAGTTTGTACAGCAAAATTAATTACATTAATCTTCTTCAAATAAAAGGTTACGACTACTAAAATACTAGTTTCTCGTAGCGCTTAAAGCGAGACTTGACTAGCCGTTCGTAATAGATAGGGGGAAATCATGCAACGCTAGCACTGCTCGCCACTTGGAAGGGTGACCGCGTGCGGTATATACATCAGAGTGCAACCGTGCTTTGAAGGGCACGTAAGGCGTCCGGTCCCAGTTCTCCTGAGATGCATTTCTAGACTAAACCAGCATGAAAAAAATCTGTCTAGACAAGTAATTATAAAACAGTAAACACACGGTCTAGCTCTGCAAGATTCAATAAGCTGGTGTTTTGTTAAATATTTGTTCGCGATCGTGTAACGTTAGGTGTTAAATAACGTTCGACTTGAAATAGAATCCATTTTATTTACATTGGTAAATTGTTGAGAACAGTGGCTCTTAAATGCTTCCTTTCAATAATTATAAATAAGTAAACTCAGTTGTTAATACTCATAAAATCATAGCTTAGCTACAGACTTCATTAGCACATTACCCATTTGCTTATAGTTCGCGGTCTGAACGCGATCTTAGACTCTATTTTGAGTAATTAAAAATTATAATCATCATTCACCTTTCCGTGGGTCTCTTCTAATTTGCGTCATAGTAGCACGCTAACCAGGAAGGCTGGTATAAGATTGGATGTCGGGTTTTCGGTATCTTCCCAAAGATACTATATCCTTCATGCATTTTCCTTAGTATGCAAGAGACTTTGTATTTTAATCCGTAGCCGTACGGTAAATTATATAAAAATAGATACATAATTTGAAATTAACAGTTAAATATTGAACTCAAATTATTTCTAGCATTCTATAATTATTGATACAAATACAATTCAATCGAAATGTATGTACCTCTTTTTGTAGACACAGTTTACATATAAACCTGAAACTATTTTGTCTACGTGTATGTGGAGTCTATTGCTTGAATAGCCAAAGGCTTTCTGGTTAGTAAAGTAAAGAGATCTAAAATATACACGGATTTTCATAGCAGGCCGATGTTCGCCCCTAGCGTGATCGATAGACGGTGTCAGCATTTTTTCGAGTTAGCTTCTGTGACGAGAATCTGTGTTGTATAAAAAGGTCAACGTAACAACACGGACACGATAATAGATATTTTACGCTCAGTAGCAACATAAGTATGTCTAATATTAAGATCAAAATATTTTAAAATAAAACTTCATATTTTGTGCCAACCTAAATAAACTCAATTTTATTTCAAGTACAGAGTCAAATAAATTATTATTTTCATTAAAGTAGTTTAAATGCGGCAATCAGGCTTGAGATCGCATGTGTATATTCAACACATACACCAATGCAGTCTCAAAATTAGATACGATCTGTATTGTGGTATCGCCACAAATGCAGTACCTACATCAAAAGCGTCTACATCTACAGTAGGTTATAACTAGTTGTAGTTACATCTAGCTAGGTACAAGCTCTAGACGAGGAGGCTATCTGCGAGATAGGCGCGGAGGTGTCGGCGGCGGGCGGGCGGCTGGCGGCGGCGCCGGCACACGCCACACACGCGCTCGTGCCGCTAGACTTCGACACTAGGGAGCTGCTCACCGCTAGTGCAGAGCCTGTCACTGTGTTCTGGGTGGTAGGTTATACCTAGTTGTAGTTACATCTAGCTAGGTACAAGCTCTAGACGAGGAGGCTATCTGCGAGATAGGCGCGGAGGTGTCGGCGGCGGGCGGGCGGCTGGCGGCGGCGCCGGCACACGCCACACACGCGCTCGTGCCGCTAGACTTCGATACTAGGGAGCTGCTCACCGCTAGTGCAGAGCCTGTCACTGTGTTCTGGGTGGTAGGTTATACCTAGTTGTAGTTACATCTAGCTAGGTACAAGCTCTAGACGAGGAGGCTATCTGCGAGATAGGCGCGGAGGTGTCGGCGGCGGGCGGGCGGCTGGCGGCGGCGCCGGCACACGCCACACACGCGCTCGTGCCGTAGATACATCTACATCTAAGCGTAGTTGACTAGCGCCAGAAAGCGTTCTATCACTACTCTTTTGGGAAACAGACCCTTATTTATATAGTTTGGCACGTAACGTTGGGTAATAAAAGCTTCAACTTATAGCCTTCTCGTATATTATTTTATTAGAAAAACACCGCTGGCGTAAGCTAGTCCTTGGAATCGAACTTCTAAAGTAATAAAAGTGCAGCGAAAAGTATATCATCTAGATTTATCTATACGGTAAGCATTTGGATTAGGGAGTTCGACTGCGCGAAAGGAAATGACTCAAGTTGCTGTCAGACTTTAAGACACCACGAATGTTTACTATATTATTCCAAATAAACAAATCATGACACTTCAATATAGTCCTAGCACATGTATTGCAAGTACTATCACCGCCCCTCGAAATTCATTTAAAGTAAATTATACATACCAAAGTTGCACACTTAAGCAGCAATTAACAGTATCATCAAAACAGCAAATTAGTATAGCCGAATCGTCTTATACATCAGGTCTAACAAGACGGGACTAAGACGCACGGGCAGCAGAGATTACCGAAATAGAGTTAGAAAGGCTTACCATGTAGAACACCAGCCATTCAGTGTAACCCATCTTCGCCTAAATAAGAGGACTTGTAGCGGCTGCTGACGCTACAAATTATATACAAGGCACGCTATTTTGTAAGTGCGGCGCAGCAGTCGTCTCCCTTCACCCATACAGTTAGGTTGTAGTTATGTAGTATATTTTAATTATTATGTGGTACCACAGTAAAATATATATATTGCAGTATTTGGCATCTTTATTTTATCTCTTCATACATCATCATCGCATACCCCTACATTGGTGACCCCGGACAACGAACACGCATCCTTCTGCACAGCTTCGGCAACGCGGCATCGACGCACGTGCACATGGTCAGCGGAGTCAAATAAGCGCATGTGCAGCGTGGCAACAGCGAGCAGCCAAGCAGCCTGGACAAGGAGACATCCTGAACTCATGGGAGACGACTCGCCCTTTTTCTACGACCAAAAGGGCTTACGACCTAATTGTGGAGAACATCAGAGTCAGGACACGTGCGTCCCAAATTTGGAATAAGGTACATGACGATCTACCGATAACAGCGATCACGGCAACATGGGCAGCAGAGAATTCCGGAGCGGCACACGACGGCGGCGGCACTCTGCAGGACAGTGCGTACGTCGAGGCATGAGGCGTAAGGCGTGTTGACCTTGGTGGCGAGGCAGCATTCCGCACCAAGACGGACAATACGCAGCATACTCCGAGGACGAGGAACGACATTGGACCGGCGGTGGCACTCTACGGGCTCTACGGGACAGTGCACGCGTCGATGCGGCTGATCACACTTGGAAGCGAGGATGGATGCCGCTCAGTGTTGGATAGCGCACCCTGTCGTCCTTCATCACGGCCCGGCATAGTGTAGATCGCTGGCAGGATGGATAAAACGTATTTGCTTCTTCGTACGACCAGCTCTCTGTACAAGCGGCTTATGAAGAGCAAAAGAAGTTTAACGGCATTGGTGTAGTTATCGTGTTCTAAATTAA
The DNA here is from genome assembly GCA_944739405.2 of Euclidia mi. Taxonomy (NCBI): domain Eukaryota; kingdom Metazoa; phylum Arthropoda; class Insecta; order Lepidoptera; family Erebidae; genus Euclidia; species Euclidia mi. The sequence goes on along the minus strand of OX123182.2, from coordinate 81,496,743 downwards.
AGTAAATCATAAGTTCTAAAAATAGATTAACATAGTTTATAGTTATAATGCGCCACATATTGAATCACTACACTACAGTGTTTAGCTTAGTTTGTGTTCTCAGAACCAACGCTCGGTAACTCGATACATGTTAATGATGTGACGCGATTCGCAAGTGCTAGTAAAAGTTACTGATAATAATTTTTTGTTGTTAATTTTTTATAACTGTGTTAATATTCATCTCTCGTATTGTTAAGTGTTGTAGTTCCGTACTTTTTCTTTTTTTTTAAATAAACGGGGGAGTATTGTAGCGGCTGCTGACGCTACAAATTATATACAAGGCACGCTATTTTGTAAGTGCGGCGCAGCAGTCGTCTCCACGCTCCCATACAGTTAGGTTGTAGTTATGTAGTATATTTTAATTATTATGTGGTACCACAGTAAAAGATATATATTGCAGTATTTGGCATCTTTATTTTATCTCTTCATACATCATCATCGCATACCCCTACAGACTTAGCGCAATGTTCAAATCTTAAGTTGAAGTGAAAACCGAAGTAGCTGATGCTGGAGTAATGACCATTAAGATAAATATTTTGACATTGCTAATATTAGTCAGTAGATATTTACTTATGAAAATGTGCATTTGGTTTTCGCTGTTGCTAAACAGAGATAGGAACTGACAAAAAGCGTAAAATAACTGTATTTATATCATCATATTGTTGATTTTCATACAATTTGATAAACGAGTCGTATATCACTAACAATTAATAAAACATAGTTTATTTCTTTCGCCATTCGCGCAATCAATTTACGACGCAGCAATTTAGTTTAAACTGTGTTCAACGATCCGAATCACGTGTCATTTAGTAGTTGATCTATTAAAATTGGGCCTTGTGAATGGAGTATTGCCAACTAACTAACTAATCTCTTTTTACAGTCAGTAAACCTTCATCAAGCCTTCTTAAAAAGACACCAACTAAATTACCTCGTCAATGTATCTTCTTTAAAAGGGCCATAAACTGAGGACTGCGACAAAACAATCAACTTGAGAAATTTCGTTCCTTTTCATTCACAAGCAGCCTCTAAACGTTACAGGAAAATAAAAAACTTTTTCGTATTTTCATTAATATAAGTGAAGTCGTTGAGGGTATAAATTTTAATGATTGCGAGCAAGTTGCGCAAGTAATGAGGTTTCGGATCGAGACTTGGAGTGAGACCGAGCTTGGTGACTCATTGAGATTTCTTTAGATACACCTTGTGTTATGAAGCTTTGTCTTACGTACCCGGGTATTAAAGTTTGTCAAAGTTATTCATGATTGTGTAAAACCATTTTAAATTCTTTTAGAATCTCTGTATATGTGAGGATTCTAATGGATATTTAAAGGATTCTTTGTGTGTTCGTATTTGAAAGACACGACGAACGTCGCATTATATACAAATAGTTGAGATTCACAAATATGTTGGTAGTCATATTTTGCTATAGGTTACTTCTATAAAATAATGTTAGTTACATTCAGTCATGAATAAGAAGAACAAAAGATGATTATTTCTTAGAGGAAACATTTTACGACTAATTTAATCAATAGATTAAATTTAACGTAAGTATAATAATATTTTCTTGGGTTTACGCGAATGTTACACATTGAAATTAAACTACAGTTTACGGATTTTATCGCGTTATATTGGTTTCACTGGTTATTTGTTATTACATTTAAACCGAAAGATCTAGAAACTACATGTTTATTACTAGCCGACGTTTCGAATTCTTTACAGGATTCGTGTTCACGGCAGACTGAGGTGATATTTGTCTTTGTCTTCAATTTATAAGTTATCTCAAAGTACCTGAACATTTTTCAACTATTGGTGTTACTATCTACGCAGAATGTGCTCACTGTGTCTTGATGTCTTCTGGTGACTTTGTCCTTCTTGGGTTTCATTAGCCTGATAACAGGGTCCCAAGCTGGAGGAACATTCCAACCATCTTCCCTATTGAAATTAGGATGTTCAGCAAAGAATAAGGAGATCCAGCAAAGGTCTGGAAATTTCTTAAAACCCTTGGGGTCGGCAAACCACGTCAACACACTACTCCTGATAACTTCAATATTGACTCGCTCAATTCTCATTTCGCTGCATCGTCCAATATTGATAGGACTACTAAAGAAAGCACTCTTAAGTATCTTTCATCCCTGCCAACCCCTAGTTATTCATCATTTGTCTTTAATCATTTCACCGATAGTGATGTTAAGAAGAGCATAATGTCAATCACATCCAACGCAGCTGGTAGTGACTGTGTCAGCCGTAATATGCTCCTTCCCATCCTTGATCTAATCCTACCCATCATTACTCACATCCTTAACTACTCCTTGTCCAGTGGTGAATTCCCATCGATGTGGAAGGATGCCCTAATAACTCCCATCCCGAAAAAGTCTCATCCTTCTTCCTTCTCTGATTACCGACCTATTTCTATCCTACCATTCCTCTCCAAAGTCCTCGAACGTCTCGTTTACAACCAAGTCAACTCATTCCTCTCTAAAAATAATCTCCTTAATCCATTCCAGTCCGGTTTCCGTCCAGGCCATAGCACCGCTACAACCCTTGTCAATATTACGGATGACATCAGGGCTGGTATGGAAGGCGGACAGCTCACAGTCCTTGCTCTGCTAGATTTTAGCAACGCCTTCAATACAGTGGATTTTGACATTCTACTTGGCCGACTTTGCTCTCTTAACATATCTCCTACGGTGATTGATTGGTTTCGAAGTTACCTGTGTGGCCGCCGACAGCGTATACGAATTGAAAATTCACTTTCTTCATGGTGTAACACGACTGTTGGCGTCCACCAGGGTGGCGTGCTGTCTCCTTTACTCTTCGCAATTTTTATAAATTCTATATCAAACAATCTTCGCTCTTCCTACCACCTTTATGCAGATGATCTCCAAATATATTCGCAGTCGCCACTGGCTCAGATGTCTTACTCTATAGATACCATCAACAGTGATCTTGAACAGATTAGTAGCTGGAGTAAATCCTATGGACTTATGGTGAACCCCTCGAAAACACAGGTCATTGTTGTCGGTAGTTCGAGAATGTTATCGAAGATCGACTGGTCTCAACTTCCTGACGTTATATTTAATGGCACTGTAATTCCTATACAGGATAAAGTTAAAAATCTGGGCCTAACCATCGATTCTACCCTTTCCTGGCGCTCGCAGGTCCAAGAAGTGAGTCGTAAGATATTTGCTTCAGCAGGTTCATTGCGAAGACTTAGGAATTTACTTCCTACTGCCACCAAAATTGCACTTGCAAACTGTCTTCTATTACCCATTATTGATTATGCAGATGTCAGCTATCCAGATCTCGCCGAAAACCAGCTTGACAAACTTGAGCGCCTTCAAAATCTCTGTATACGATTCATATTTGGATTACGCAAATACGATCATGTGTCACAATTTCGCAAACAACTCAAGTGGTTACCAATACGATTTCGCCGGAATACCCACATACTTTCTCTACTGTACAATATATTGTTTAACCCTTCTACTCCCTCCTATCTTAAAGGACGATTCGAATTCCTTCATGATACGCATAATCGTTATTTAAGGTCATCAGAAAACTTAAAGCTGAAGATGCCGGCACATTGCACGGATTTTTATGATAAATAGTTTAGTGTCACTGCTGTTCGCCTATGGAATGCACTCCCATTACATATAAGACAGGCTCAGACGGTAACAAGGTTCAAATCCTTAGTCAAGGATCACTACCTATCACTATGATATTTCCTGTTCTATTATAATTTTAAGTACCTATTATTTATGTATGTGTGTATGTATGTATGTATGTATAATTATTTATATATGTGTAGTATATTGTTATAATATTACATAAATGTATATATTTAAAGTATTTATCATCCTATTACTGGTACACTTACAACTACCATTTCATTCCTACCAATAATATCTCCATCCAAAGGTTGCCTGGTAGAAATCGCTGTTAGCGATAAGGCCGCCCTTTGTACTTTATTTATTATAAAATTACTGTAAATGTTCCTTATAGTGTACAATAAAGTATTAAATAAATAAATAAATAAATAAATGTTTTTAATTTCAATAGCTTCACGTATCATTCTTGGAATAAAGCGGTGTTCTTTTGCGAGTATCTGTGGTTTATCAAATCGCAGGTAATGGTTGGTTCCTTGTTCTACATGTTCACACACAGCAGACTTCGTCGAGCGTTTGTGTTTAATGTCAGCTATATGTTCCTTTAGTCGAATGCCTATGCTTTTCTTGGTTTGTCCAATGTATGAGAGCCCACACTCACAGTCTATCTTGTAAACCCCGGCCTCTTGTAAGGGTAACTGACTCTTGACAGATGGTAATAATTGGCTTATCTTCATTGGCGGCTTGTAGAATGTTTTGATTGAAGCTCGCTTCAAGATGTAGCCAATCTTATCGGTCACGCCCTTGATGTATGGGAGGACAGCAGGTTGTCTCTTTACTGTGGCTGGCTTGTTCTTCGGGGCTCTGTGACGTTGGCGCGGCGGTCGGAGCTTGTTGTCTTGCAGAACTTGCTTGACATGTTGAAGCTCGGCGTCCAGGTGTTTCTTGTCACAGATCCCCCGGGCTCTCTGAAACAAAGACATTCCCACGGTAGCTAACTGTTTAGGATGGTGGTGAGATTCACCGTTTAAGTACCTATTTGTATGTGTCTTTTTCCTATATACAGTGTGGCTCAAAGAGTTGTTTTTGTTCCGGATAACAAGTACCTCTAGGAAAGCTAAAGAATTGTTTGCCTCTAATTCCATTGTAAATTTGATGTGGTTATGAATAGAATTAAGATGGTCTAGGAATACATTAACACTATCTGTTGGTAAAATTGTAAAAGTGTCATCTACATACCGCTTGTAGAACCTCGGTGTGATGGTGGCAGTCTGCAGGGCTCGCGCCTCGAAGTCCTCCATGAAGATGTCAGCAACAACAGGCGATACTGGAGAGCCCATTGCCACACCATCTACTTGTATGTAGTATTTCTCATCCCATAACAGATAGCCAGTTGTTAAGCAGTGTTTCAATATTTCGGCATATTCCTCAGGCATGTTGTTTTCTATTAGCTTCCTTCTAGTTATTTCAATACAGTCATGTGCTGGTAAGCATGTAAATAATGAATGTACATCAAAACTAACCATAGTTTCCTTGTCAGAGAGATGTAGTTGTTTTATTTCACTGACAAAATGGTAGGAATCGTTTACATGCGCTCTCGTCTTGCCTCTGAGTGGCGAGAGAATCTTCGCAATGTGTTGAGCCAATCTGTAGGTTGGTGCCCCTATTTGACTGACTATAGGGCGCAGTGGAGCATTTTCTTTGTGTATTTTCGGTAGACCATACAATTGAGGTGGTTTTGCACACGATGGTATTTAGTATTTCACGTCCAGATTCAGTTGTTCGGAGTATTTCTTAACAATGTCACTCGTTTGCTTGAGTATTTTGTTGGTCGGGTCTGTCTTAACCAATTTATATGTACTTTCATCCGACAAAAGATTTTCCATTTTTTGTTTATAATCGGACGTGTCCATCACTACCGTTGCATTTCCTTTATCTGCTCGAAGTACTGTTAGTTCAGGTCTAGCTTGTAGGTTCTTCAGTGCGAGATACTCTGGTTTTGGTAGATTCCTTCTCGGCACTTTCGACTGACGCAATACAGCCGAAACGTCCTGACGTATGGCCTCGAAATCTTCCTTACACACATTGTTCTTCACTAGACAATCTTCAACGTTGCAAATAATGGTCTCATACGGTATTCTGGATGGCGTAATCGCATAATTTAAACCTCTGCATAATACTTTTTCGGTGTTTTGATCTAACGTGTGTTTTGACAGATTGACAACTGTTTGTCTATGATCGGCGGACGGTAGCGTGTGATTGGTCCGTGCAAAAACGTGACATTAAACACAAACGCTCGACGAAGTCTGCTGTGTGTGAACATGTAGAACAAGGAACCAACCATTACCTGCGATTTGATAAACCACAGATACTCGCAAAAGAACACCGCTGTGTCTTGATGTCTTCTGGTGACTTTGTCCTTCTTGGGTTTCATTAGCCTGATAACAGGGTCCCAAGCTGGAGGAACATTCCAACCATCTTCCCTATTGAAATTAGGATGTTTTTTAATTTCAATAGCTTCACGTATCATTCTTGGAATAAAGCGGTGTTCTTTTGCGAGTATCTGTGGTTTATCAAATCGCAGGTAATGGTTGGTTCCTTGTTCTACATGTTCACACACAGCAGACTTCGTCGAGCGTTTGTGTTTAATGTCACGTTTTTGCACGGACCAATCACACGCTACCGTCCGCCGATCATAGGACAAACAGTTGTCAATCTGTCAAAACACACGTTAGATCAAAACACCGAAAATGTACTGAGCAAAGGTTTAAATTATGCGATAGCTCCATCCAGAATACCGTATGAGACCATTATTTGCAACGTTGAGGATTGTCTAGTGAAGAACAATGTGTGTAAGGAAGATTTCGAGGCCATACGTCAGGACGTTTCGGCTGTATTGCGTCAGTCGAAAGTGCCGAGAAGGAATCTACCAAAACCAGAGTATCTCGCACTGAAGAACCTACAAGCTAGACCTGAACTAACAGTACTTCGAGCAGATAAAGGAAATGCAACGGTAGTGATGGACACGTCCGATTATAAACAAAAAATGGAAAATCTTTTGTCGGATGAAAGTACATATAAATTGGTTAAGACAGACCCGACCAACAAAATACTCAAGCAAACGAGTGACATTGTTAAGAAATACTCCGAACAACTGAATCTGGACGTGAAATACTTAATACCATCGTGTGCAAAACCATCTCAATTGTGTGGTCTACCGAAAATACACAAAGAAAATGCTCCATTGCGCCCTATAGTCAGTCAAATAGGGGCACCAACCTACAGATTGGCTCAACACATTGCGAAGATTCTCTCGCCACTCAGAGGCAAGACGAGAGCGCATGTAAAGGATTCCTACCATTTTGTCAGTGAAATAAAACACCTACATATCTCTGACAAGGAAACTATGGTTAGTTTTGATGTACATTCATTATTTACATGCTTACCAGCACATGACTGTATTGAAATAACTAGAAGGAAGCTAATAGAAAACAACATGCCTGAGGAATATGCCGAAATATTGAAACACTGCGTAACAACTGGCTATCTGTTATGGGATGAGAAATACTACATACAAGTAGGTGGTGTGGCAATGGGCTCTCCAGTATCGCCTGTTGTTGCTGACATCTTCATGGAGAACTTCGAGGCGCGAGCCCTGCAGACTGCCACCATCACACCGAGGTTCTACAAGCGGTATGTAGATGACACTTTTACAATTTTACCAACAGATAGTGTTAATGTATTCCTAGACCATCTTAATTCTATTCATAACCACATCAAATTTACAATGGAATTAGAGGCAAACAATTCTTTAGCTTTCCTAGAGGTACTTGTCATCAGGGACAAAAACAACTCTTTGAGCCACACTGTATATAGGAAAAAGACACATACAAATAGGTACTTAAACGGTGAATCTCACCACCATCCTAAACAGTTAGCTACCGTGGGAATGTCTTTGTTTCAGAGAGCCCGGGGGATCTGTGACAAGAAACACCTGGACGCCGAGCTTCAACATGTCAAGCAAGTTCTGCAAGACAACAAGCTCCGACCGCCGCGCCAACGTCACAGAGCCCCAAAGAACAAGCCAGCCACAGTAGAGAGACAACTTGCTGTCCTCCCATACATCAAGGGCGTGACCGACAAGATTGGCTATATCTTGAAGCGAGCTTCAATCAAAACATTCTACAAGCCGCCAACGAAGATAAGCCAATTATTACCATCTGTCAAGAGTCAGTTACCCTTACAAGAGGCCGGGGTTTACAAGATAGACTGTGAGTGTGGGCTCTCATACATTGGACAAACCAAGAGAAGCATAGGCATTCGACTAAAGGAACATATAGCTGACATTAAACACAAACGCTCGACGAAGTCTGAACAAGGAACCAACCATTACCTGTGATTTGATAAACCACAGATACTTGCAAAAGAACACCGCTTTATTCCAAGAATGATACGTGAAGCTATTGAAATTAAAAAACATCCTAATTTCAATAGGGAAGATGGTTGGAATGTTCCTCCAGCTTGGGACCCTGTTATCAGGCTAATGAAACCCAAGAAGGACAAAGTCACCAGAAGACATCAAGACACAGTGAGCACATTCTGCGTGGATAGTAACACCAATAGTTGAAAAATGTTCAGGTACTTTGAGATAACTTATAAATTCAAGACAAAGACAAATATCACCTCAGTCTGCCGTGAACACGAATCCTGTAAAGAATTCGAAACGTCAGCTAGTGATAAACATGTAGTTTCTAGATCTTTCGGTTTAAATGTAATAACAAATAACCAGTGAAACCAATATAACGCGATAAAATTCGTAAACTGTAGTTTAATTTCAATACGTAAGTATAATGTTTGACAGTGATTCTAATATTAAAATTAGTTCAATATTAAAACTTCATCATACATTTTGTACTGCTTTTGCATTATATATTTGAAAAGATTTGTAATGCAATAAAATTGTTCCTTAATTCTAGTAACGATTTATTTTCGTAAGCTTAAAGTAAACTTAAAAACAACAAACAATACTAATAAGAATACATAAATAACGAATATTTCTCGGTCTAAAGCAGAGACACCAACTGCTAAGTTTTTACGCAAATAATGTATCACTAAGTCCCTCAGCTCAGGCTTGGAAGCTATATAATAATTACATACATTTCATTACTGGTCAGCCGAGACGTCCCGGTTGCGGCAATAAATTTTCATTTTTGCAAAGGACAAGTGAAAAGAAAAGATAAATAGTGAAGGGAATCTACGTTATGAGCGCATAAATTATTCCCCTGTCCGCTGTTTATTACTTCCGATTAATACAGTCTTAGATAGGAAATACGACAATGTAATTATTAGTTGAATAAAGGCACAGATGTTCGGTGAGTACAAGTATAGAAAGTTTTTCAACTGACATATTTTGACTCTTGATTGACAAAGATACAGATATTTTTATTAATGCCACAGATTAATGCGGATTAATTAAACACGACATGTAATGCAAATTGATATTATATCATTGCTCGATCAGATGGGTAACGATTCTTATTCTCATTGAGATTTCTTTAGATACACCTCGTGTTTTTCAAAGTTATTCATGATTGTGTAAAGTCCTTTTAAAATCTTTTAGAATCTCTGTATACGTGAGGATTCTAAAAGATATTCAAAGGATTCTTTATGTGTTCGTATTTGAAACACACGACTAACACAAATACGTTGGTAGTAATATTTTTCTATAGGTTACTTCTATAAAATAATGTTAGTTAACATTCAGTCATGAATTAGAAGAACAAAAGATTATTATTTCTTAGAGGAAACATTTTACGACTAATTTAATCAATAGATTAAATTTACGTTTAATGTTTCCCAGTGATTCTTATTTTAAATTAGTTCAATAATAATAAATTTTGTACTGCTTTTGCATTATATATTTGAAAAGATGTGTAATGCAATCAAATGGAGCCAAAATATTACTCCCGCTTTATTTTCATAAGCTCAAAATAAATCTAAAACAACAAACAATACTAAAAAGAATAAATAAATAAATAATTTATTGGTTTCCAGAAATACATTACAGGCTGTCTTTAAAGGTATAGAAAAACATGTTACAATAAATGCTGTTAATAAGTATGAACGTTGACAGCTGTACTAGTATAGAAACTGTGTGACGGCTGTCAGCGCCTTCCATCAGTTCAATATTCGGTTTTTGTAATAAGACAATGAAATTTTTTTAATGAATAATTGTGGTTTAAAAACAAAAAAGTAACATAAGATTAGAACATGCAAAAAATCTGTGTGTGTTTGTGTGCGTGCGTGCGTGTGCGTGTGTGCGTGTGCGTGTGTGTATGTGTGCGTGTGCGTGCGTGTGTGTGTGTATGTGTGTGTGTTTGTGAGAGAGAGAGCGTGTGTGTGTGTGTGTATGTTTGTATGTATGCATGTATGTCTATATATATGATGTATATGTGTTTGGATGTTAGCTGTATATTTTTATTTCAGTAGTTCTTCTGTTTCTGCGTATGTTAGACTCTGGAGCCAGATGTTAATACAATGTTTGGCTTGCCTTGAGTTGAGTTTGTAGATGTTAATTAACTCATTTGCCCTATTGTAGATACGGGTGCTTAATACATAATACTGCCGACCTGCCAAAGCAGTTCTGTGGTTGACAGTGGGACAGACTCTTTTGTTCCTGCGATTGACATTTTCCTTGTTATAAGGCAGACTTATGTGTTTACGCAGCATTAGTTGCTTAACGAAGAGTTGTCTCACTGTAGGAACTGCACTTTCTTTGTATAGGGCAGTAGTGCTATACCATCTTGGTTTACCAAGTATAATTTTAAGCACTGCTCTCTGCGCGCGTTCTAGTCTTATCATGCAAGTAGGACCTATTCCACCCCAAGCCAATATACAATAAGACAGTATTGATTGTGCGAGTGCATAGTATACAAGAATCAGTGTTTCGTGATTAGCTGAGAATCGTAGCTTCCTAAAAATTGGCATCAGTTTTCTGACCCTAACGACCAAATTGTTTATATGTAGCTGCCACGATAATGTACTGTCTAAAATTACGCCTAAGTATTTAAATTCGTTGACATGCTCTAACCGAACGCAGCTGCATATTTCGACTTGAGAGTTGCAGAAGTGCGCTTTTAGGCAAAGCGAGTCTATTGGAGGAAGCGAATTTTGCCGAGAGGAGAAGGTGATGTATTTAGTTTTTAGAATATTTAGTGTTAGTAAATTACTTCTTAGCCACATCATTACCTCCCGTAGAGCCGCCTCACTGAATTTACGCACTTGTTCCCAGTTCTTCCCATGCACCAACAGTACTGTGTCATCTGCATACGCTAGTATTTTACAATGAGGTAGAGCTTTAGTACAAAGGCTATTTATGTAGATGAGGAAGAGATTCGGACCAAGAACGCTGCCCTGCGGAATACCAAAAATAGGACTGGCTGCTTCACTCATAAACATATCAACTTTGACATATTGAGTTCTGTTGGTCAGATAGCTTTTGAATATATCTAGGACAGTGCCCCGTATTCCCAGAGATTCCATTTTTGAAACAAGTATGGGAATAGAGACAGTATCAAAGGCCTTGAGGTCCAGAAATATACCAGCAACTTTTAATTGATTATCAAGGTGTTTGACTACTGTTTCCGTAAGTTCGAGTACGGCATCTTTTGTAGACTTACCTTTCCTAAAGCCAAACTGTCGTTCCGAAATATGATTTTTTTGTTCAAGGTACTCGATAAGCCTTTTGTTTAGTACTCTTTCTAGTATTTTGGAAACAGTAGTAAGTACCGATATTGGTCTTTAATTTGTGATACTATCTCTATCTCCACTCTTGTGTATTGGAGTAATTAGGGCTCTCTTTAAAAGGTCGGGGAAGACACCCTCACTAATACAGAGATTACATAGGTATGTGATATGGGGAACAAGTACATTTCTTGCAGCTTTGATTACTATTGCTGGTATACCATCCACGCTAACTGCACAATCATTACGCAAACCTACGAGAATTGCGTCGATCTCTGATTCATCCGTATCTATGAGAGCCATTGAATCGCGTTGGTTGTTGTGTTTTGAATTTTTAGTGTGGCTTAATAGGGGTGTATGATTTAGAGTACTGTGTGTACATATTTTGGAAGCCAGGTTCTCTCCAATCTCTGCAAACAAATTGTTGACAGAATTCACTGAGTTTTCAGGGCTGTTTGACAGATTTAGTAATTCAAGGGGCGGTTTTGTTAATGTCCTCATGTTGGTTATATTTTTAATACTATGCCACAGCGCCTTGGGGTTGTTTTTATTTTTTTGTAACTCATTTTTATCGTACTGTGATTTGATTTTCTTAAGGAGATTGTTGCAATAGCTACGATATCTACAGTACGTGATTTTTAACATTGCGTTCTGTGGAGATAATTTTGCTTTAAGGTGTAAGTTATCTCGGTGCCGTCATCCATCTTACTAGGCCTGGTGTTATCCAAGGTTTGATACATGTTTTCCTATTTGAAGTGTTTTTAAGCTTTGAGTGTTTTTTGATGGCATTTGATAATAGGTTGAGAAAAGATTCTACTGCAACATTCGGATCAGAAGTTGAGTATACTGAGCTGAAGTCTATATTTTTGAGTTCTAGTAACAAGTTGGGTAAATCTATTCTGGTGGACTGAGTCAAGTGTTTACGTTGAGGCAGAGGAGGATAAATACAGAGAACGATTGGCGCGTGATCGGTTATAAAAGAGTCGAGAACAAATGTGGCGCAACGCTTGGTAGATCTAAGCATAATGTGGTCAATACAGTTTTCTCCGCGGGTGGGCAATAGATGCCCCGGTAAGAGTCCATGCGACGCCGTTAATTCCAGGACTACCTGGAATTAACGGAGAGAGATGCCGTATCAGAGCACTAGCTCTGATACGACATCTCTCCCTTGTGGTATAATATTGATATTTAAATCTCCAATTAGAGCGACATTTTTTTACATGAGAAAGTGAAATTAAAACCTGATCGAGACTTTCAACAAATCTGTCAAATGCTTGATAAGCAGGCGAGCGGTAAATAGAGATAATCGCGAGCTCATGTCCGCATGTAGTTATCAAGCAGTTTGCATCCTGGAATAATGGTTCTGTAGTATTGTGTGAGATGAGTTTTTATATAAACCACTACACCATAGTTCTGATTTGAATAGCCAGATGAGTAGGACATGTAACCATCAAATACAGGAAGGTTAGTTACTTTGCTCAACCAACATTCCGTAAGCACGATTACATCAAAAGAAGTACCAGTCCGCGAAAGCAGTAACATTAGGCCATCAAAGTTACAGTTTATGCTTCTGATGTTTAGGTGTAGGATTATATTTGATTTCTCAGTTTTATGAATATGACATTTTAATTGATCTGGAGAGCAGATTAAGGATTCTGACACCGAGATTGAGTCGATATCCTGAGATATATTAAGTAAAGTTGTCATAATTTGTGGAGAAGTGTCTCTGCGAGTGTCTCTGTGTGCGTAAGGGAGCACGCCACCATTTTTTAAAATATAACGTCAGTATGCAATTGACTCGCTGTTTGATTGTGTGTACGCTTGCCGCTTCCGCATCTCATAAATCCTTTCTGCATATCTAACAGTGGCGACGAGTGTAAAAATGTTTTCCGGTGGAGCTTTTGGCAGTATAACAACTTTCGACCACACCACAAATGAGTGGGACACGTATAAATCACGGCTCACACAATGGTTCATCGCTAATGACATTAACGACGCGTCGGACAAAGGCGAGATTAAACAGAAAGCAATTTTATTGAGTGCGTTGAGCGAGTCGAGCTACAAACTAGCGAGTGACCTGGCGCTGCCAAAGAAAATCGAGGAGTTAGAATACGATGCCATCATCCATCTACTGGACGGCCATTTCACTCCGAAACGGCTTGGCTTCGCGGAGAGGTACAAATTCTACGCGGCTACGCAGCGTCCATTGGAAAGTCATACTCAATGGGCAGCGAGGATTAGGGGACTGGCAGCACACTGCGGGTTCAAAAGTTTGGAAGAGGCCCTTCTCGACAAATTCGTGATGTGAATGGCAGCGGGTCCCGAACGCGAAAAACTATTCGCTAAAGATCTGCAGGAACTGACGTTGGTGAAGGCTGTGGAGTTTGCTGAGAACGTGTGCGCGGCTCGCAAAGCGGCAACGACCACGTGCGCGCTGAGCACCGCGGGCGCGAGCGACGCCGCCACCGCCGCCGCTGGTGCGGCCTGCGGCGCGGCCCCCGACGCTGTGTTCAGTATTTCCAAAAATGAAAAGTGCAGTGTGTGCGGCTATGCCAATCATAAGTCCAATCAGTGCCGTTTTAAAAGTTACAAGTGCAAAAAGTGTAGCCGGAAGGGCCATTTAGCTAGAATGTGCACGGTTAATGCTAAAGTTAACTTCGTCTCGAAAGATAGCGCGGATGTCGAAGATGATGTCCTTACAGAGTAGGAACAAGGGTGGCAAAATAAGACCTGCATTTGAGGTGAATAATAAATTTACATGGGTGCAAGGAGTGGTTAAGAAGAAGATAGGGAATGTCATGTACTCGGTGTATGTCTCAGAACTGAACTGCAACATGATTAGACACATTGATCAGATGCGACGCTTTCAGCCTGAAGGTCTCTCTGGGCTGCGAGGAAGCAAAGAATGGCACGTGGATGTCATGGAAACTGACGGCAGTAACGCGTCACCGCAGACGGAACCTGTGGGTGCGGCGAGCGGTAATCCCGAAGATGTAGTATCCCCATGTGCACCACCCAGCGAAGAGGCCCTGCCTGAGCAGGATACAAGTTCTAGTGCTGACACAGTTGGCCTGTCAACCCCTCAACCGTCGCATGCACCAGAGCCGGTGCCAGGGCCAACGAGCTTAGAAAGGGATGAGGCTGTATCCGATCCAATTAGTGAACGATCAAAGCGGCGTGTTCCGCCGGTCAACTACAAGCCGTTCTTTTGAGCCATGTGAGGGAGGGATGTTATGTATCGTCTATTCATAGGCTAAGCGTTGCAGTTTGTAGTATGCGTACGACACCTGCGAGTGTCTCTGTGTGCGTAAGGGAGCACGCCACCATTTTTTAAAATATAACGTCAGTATGCAATTGACTCGCTGTTTGATTGTGTGTACGCTTCCCGCTTCCGCATCTCATAAATCCTTTGTGCATATCTAACAGTTACCAAAATGTTCTGGGTATCTGTTTAGGTTTAGGGGACAGCGCTGATTTGAAGTATATAACAGCTTAAATAAATTGTAAGTGTATGCGTCACTTGTTATGGAAGCGAATTGTAAGTGTAATATATGAGTTCTAGATAAGTGTGGTTTATTTATAAGAGTAGTTTTGAAAAGAATACATAAAGAACTAATATTTCTCCGCCTAAAACAGAGACACCAACTGTTAAGTTCGTACGCAAAAAAATTATCACTAAGTCCCTTAGCTCTGGCTTGGAAGATATATACAAGTAACATTTCATTAGTGGTCAGCCGAGACGTCCCAGTTGCGGCCATAAATTTTCATTTTTGCAAAGGACAAGTGAAAAGAAATGATAAATAGTGAAGGGAATCTGCGTTATGAGGGCATAATCTATTCCGTTGTCTGGAAGGGTGTTTATTATTTCCGATTTATATAGTCTTAGATAGGAAATACGACTATTTAATAATTAGTTGAGTAAAGACACAGTGGTCGGTGAGTAACAGATTTCCGCAGTTTCAACTGACATTTGACTATTAATGACAAAGACACAGCTATGTATTAATGCACATTACATTAATACAACATGTAATGGAAATACTAGGAAATACTAGACTTCTTTGGATGCGATTAAAGATTGGCTTAATGAAAGTTTTTGTTGTATGTGTGTATGCTCCGGACATGTCCAAACCATTGAATGTCAGAGAGGAATTCTGGGACAAGATCAGAGATGTGCTTGCTAGGTGTGAGAATAATGAAAGAATAATTATGTTAGGCGACTTTAATGGCTGGGTAGGTGTGTCTCGTGATGGATGTGAAAGGGTTCTAGGGCGATTTGGTGATGAGAGAGTGAATGAAAATGGTGAGTGTTTGCTGGACATTTGTATGGAGAGAAAACTTGTTGTGACTAACACTTTGTTTAGTCACAAGATGATTCATATGTATACATGGCAAAGGCAGACAGAACGAAGTATGATAGATTTTGTAGTGGTAGATGAACGTTTAAAAGGAAAAGTGAAAGATACCAGAGTGTACCGAGGCTTGAATGTGGGTACTGACCATTTTTTGGTAGTTAGTCGTATAGCGGGACTAACAACTAAATGGCGCCATCGGCCTCGCATACCCTCGCCTGCCATAGAAAGAGTGAAAGTTGAAAGATTGGCAGAAGAGGATATACGCGATCAGTATAAAGAGATATTGGAAGTGAGGTTAAAAGATTTGTTTGAGAAAGAAGAGTGCGAAATAGAAGAATTTTGGAAAGAGTTTAAGAATGGAATGATTGAGACAGCCACTCAAGTATGTGGCGTAAGCAATAGGAAGAACGTTAAGAAAATTTGTAATGAATGGTGGGATCAAGAAGTAAGCGGTGTGGTTGCGGAAAAGCGCAAAGCTTGGATGGACTTGCTGGCCTTAAGAGCCAACAAAAGAGTACAAGGTGGTGTGAATGACAATGAAAGTATTGTAAAAGAAAAGTATGACAGGTTGAAATATAAAGTAAAAGAGATAGTGAGAAGAAAGAAAGAAGAATGCAAGGATAAATTTGATAGAAAATTTGCCCAACATTTTCGGGCCAATATTAAATTATTCTGGCACTTGGTCAGAACAGCCCGAGGTAAATCAGACGTTTCGAAAGTTGGTGTCATGAGGGATATAAATGGAAGTATTATTAGAGAGCATGGGGAAGTTCTGAATCAGTGGAAGGTATATTTTGAGAATTTGTTTGAACGAGGAGGGAGCGACAATAGGAATATAGTAACGAATGAGGAAGGTAATTGTGAAAGTGGGATAAGTATGGAAGAGATACGACATGCATTGAAAAGTATGAAGGTGGGTAAAGCTGCGGGATATGACAGGATATCTGCTGAAATGCTCAAGGTAGGCGAAGGCGTCACTGCAAGCCTGCTGTATCTACTGTTTATTAAATGTTGGCGGTCCGATCGTGTACCAGGTGACTGGAACAAAGCCGTTATTGTGCCACTGTACAAGGGCAAAGGGTCACAGCAGGAATGCAAAAATTATCGCGGTATCAGCCTCCTGAGTGTTGTTGGCAAATTGTATGCAAAGATACTGATTGAAAGAGTGATTTCTGAAACGGACAGTAAAATTTGGGATGTGCAAACGGGATTCAGAAAGGGAATGGGATGTACGGATCAAGTCTTTTCCTTAAGGTGCATTGCAGAGAAAGTCTTAAGTAAACACCAGAAGGTTTTCTGCGCCTTTATTGACCTGGAAAAGGCTTACGATCGAGTGGTGAGGGATGAGTTTTGGTCAACACTTTCTGTGTATGGAGTGAGCAGCAGTCTGATACGGGCACTTGAATCCTTATATAGGGATTCAAGTGCCTGTGTCAGAATAAACGGGGCCTACAGTGACTGGTTTAACATTGATCGTGGTGCTAGACAGGGATGTGTAGCGTCTCCTTGGCTGTTTAATCTGTTCATGGACAGTTGTTTGACCGATCTGAAAGAGTCTGAATATGGATAAAGAATGGGTGGGTCAGTGTTTAAGACCCTGCTATACGCTGACGATCAGGTTCTATGATCTATTCTATCGAGGATTTGCAGTAGATGGTCACCACGATGAATGAAGCGTATAAGAAGAAAGGTATGAAAGTGAATGTTAACAAAACCAAAGTCATGGTCATAGAGAGGGATGATAGTGTAACTGAATGTGACGTAATGATAGGAGATGAAAAAGTGGAGCAAGTGAACGAGTTTGTGTATTTAGGGTCTTTGTTTACGAGAGATGGAAAATGTGAGGGAGATATTGAAAGGAGAGTGAAAGCAGGAAATTGTGTGAATGGCGCCTTACAGTCCATCATCAGCAATGATATTATCCCAAAGCAAGCTCGCCTTGCTATACTGCAGGGAGTTTTGGCGCCAACACTGATGTATGGTAGTGAATCATGGGTATGGCAGAAGAAGCATGAAAGTAGAATCAATGCTGTGGAGATGAGAGCTTTAAGGAGTATGTGCGGAGTAAAGCTGATTGATAAAGTGAAAAACAGTGTGATACGAGAGAAGTGTGGTCTAAAAGAAGATGTAGTGACAAAGGTTGAAAAAGGAATGTTGCGTTGGTTTGGACATTTGGAACGGATGGATGAAAGAAGGAATACGAAAGGAGTGTATCGTGCGAGAATGAATGGAAATGTCGGTAGGGGACGCCCTAGGCGGACGTACGCCGACCAAATAGGCGACGTACTGAAAAAGGGCCAAATTAAAAGTACCCATAACCGACGCGCATGCATGATGAGGTTAATGAATGTCGAGGAAGCGAAAGAAGTATGTTTGAACCGAAGCATGTGGCGTTCTATAGTCTCTGAATAACCCAATGGGAGACAGGCGTGACGATATAGATAGATAGATATATAGATAGATAGATGGAAATACTTACGTTCTATGTGTTGAACTTACCTTATAGTCGTAGAGTATTGTCATACTTGGTCAAAATTATTTTATATCGTTGTTCGGTCAGATACCTTTGGCATGCAGTTGTTTTATCTTACGATATCTTAATATATAAAATTCTTGCGTTACTGACTGACTGACAGACACGCTACAGCCGAAACTACAGGTCACAAGAATATGAAATTTAGCATGTATGTTTTTTAAGGAGTGTAGGGTAGCACTAAGAAAGGATTTTTGAAAATTCTACCACTAAGGGGGTAAAACTGGGGGTCAAAGTTTGTATAAAACTTTTTATTCCTTCAATGGATTGACTCTAAACTTTGTATATTACTTCCTCAAACAATAACGATAGTGAACACTAAGAATTATTTTTTTGGAAATTCCTCCCCTAAGGGGGTAAAATGGGGGGTCAAAGTTTGTATGTATATTTTAATCTCTCTAATGGATTGACTACAAACTTTGCAGGTATATTGGTTCCTTAATCGACTATATTGAACACTAAGAATTTGCTTTTTAAAAATTCCGATCCTCAGGGGGTAGGATTGGGGTCAAATTGTGTTCCTTCAGTGGATTGACTTCAAACTTTATATATTGGTTCCTCAAATGATGATAATGAACACTAAAAATTTGTTTCCTTGGAAATTCCTCCTCTTAAGGAGGTAAGATAGAGGTCGAAGTTTGTATGAATCTTTTAATCCCTCTAATGGATTGACGTCAAACTTTTATATTGGTTCTTCAAACGACGATTATGAACAATAAGAATTTGTTTTGCGAAAATTCCTACCCTCAGGGAGTAAGATAGGGGTCCAAAGTGTGTATGAAACGAAACGTATTATTCCTTCAGTCGATTTACTTCAAACTTTGTATATTGTATCCTCCAATGCCGATAGTGAATACCAAGAATTCGTTATTTTTAATTCCTGCCTTTAGGGGGTAAGATAGCGGTCAAAGTGTGTATGAAACTTATTATTCCTTCAGCGGATTGACTACAAACTTTAATTATAGGTTCCTCAAATGATAATAGTGAACACTAAGAATTATTTTTTCGGGAATTCCACCCCTAAGAGGGTAAGATTGAGTGTCACAGTTTGTATGTAACTTTTTATTCCTTTAATGGATTGACTTCAAACTTTGTTTGAGTAGGTAATCAATATACAAAATATTGGTTACCTACTCAAACGACGAAAGTGAACACTAAGAATTTGTTTTTTGAAAATGTCTACCCTCAGGGGCTTAGATTCTAAGTGTGTATTTAACGAAATGTATTATTACTTCAGTGGATTGATTTCAAACTTTGTATATAGGTTCCTCAAATGACGTTAGTGAACACCAAGAAACGAGTTTTCGAAGTCACTACTACTATTACTATTTTATTTTTCCTTTTCCTAGAGGATTTTTGGAAATTCCACCCCTAAAGGGGTTAAACTGGTTGTCAGAATTTGTATGAAACTTTAAGTTAATCCATTGAGGGAATAACCCTCAATGGATTAACTTCAAACTTTGTATACCTATTGGTTCCTCAAATGAAGTTAGTGAACACTAAGAAAGTCTTTTTGGAAATTCTTACTTAAGTGGATAAAAAGGGGAGTCATAATTTGCATAGAACCGTTTATGCCTTCAAGGGATTAACTACATACTTTGTTTGTTGGATCCGCAAATAACGTTAGCGAACACAAAGATATTTATTTTGGAAATGTTTCCCTAAGAGGGTGGAAAAGGGATTCAGAGTTTGTGTAAAAACTTAAATTTTTTCAATGGAATCACTTCAATCTGTGTATATAAAATCTTTTCGTTGCTGACTGACTGACAGACACATTATAGCCGTAATTACTGGGCGCAAGAAGGTAAAATTTAGCATACATGTTCCTTGAGGAGGGTGTTTGTACAAAATATTTTATCTAATCGTAATTTACGCGTGCGAAGCAGCGGGCAACAGCTAGTCATTCTATATGGCCGATCGTGCTTGCAGTATTAAAATAATAGCTTCTATTTAGAGAATTTCTTGTTGGGATGATTAAATAGTGAATCATGCTTTGCCTCAGGCAAATTTAAATTTAAGAGGAAAGATAAAAAAAAGTAATTTAGTTCGTAAAGCATCACACGGCACTTAAAAGTAGCTAATTCAATGTTTGCGCTATAGTACCTAGACTTTTTAAAATTAAAGTTTTTTTATTATTGTCACGAAAGCGATAATTGTAATATAGGTAATTTGGTACGTAATTAATACAAAATGTATGACACAAAAATCATAACTATACTTTTAAATTATGATGGGATATTTTTATCGAAGCATCAATAAAAATTATGCTTTCACAAGAGCATCATGTGATTTAAGCGTCATGATGGTTTTATCATCATGAACGTGTCTTGCATAAATTATATTCATACTTTAGTATTAATTATATGATGAAATCTGGAATATAAAAAAACCTACGTGAATATACTTTATGAAACTTTGTGAGAGTAGCAATCTACGATATATATTTAAATGGAAATGGAACACCCAATATTGTCAGTGCGTAGGCAATAATATTCAACATGGCTAATCTTTTATTGCCGCTACGAACAATCACATTTAGAGTCCAATATACTAAATAGATTGCCGTCAATCTATTTAGTATATTGGACTCTACCAATATACTAAATAGATTGACGGCTACTATTTGAACCACTTTCTTATCACATCTTCCAAGGTAATTTTAATATGTTTGTGTCTCTGTATCAAATTTTAACAAGGTCTGCGAATGTTTTATTACTTCTCAATAAAGTTTATAAAAATAATAGATTTCAATCTTCCTGCATTACAACAACTACAGTATTTTTGACAAAGGGGAATGGGCAAAAATGTATGGAACGTGGTACCCGCTCCAATAGTCATCATTAATATATCATTGAAAAGACATTTTGATGCACAAAAATGTCTACCATGGCGCCTGTCCCTATTCACGTTTGGAAAGCAGTAATCTCACTAAGTTTGAATTTACTACAAACTACTTATACTTATTAGTAAAATAAAGCTGGAATAAGATAGAATTAGACGATGATAAAATACACTTAGGATTCTATTATTAAAAGAAGTAAGAAAACAAGCGTTCTTCAAATAAAAATCATATATTTTAGCAATAAGTGAGTAGATTTGAAAGATTACATATCGGTATCAACTATAACAGCGTTGAAGAAATATGGCGGAGCAGTTAATCCCGTATGCCTTGCATAGCCTAGGTACCATATGATGGACACTATATGTGCACAAGTGCCCATCGTACTGTTAGGCGGCAGCCACGGATTGTCTTTTTAAAAAAACACTTTTATTTCAGCTGGAACCACAGTTTCTTGCAATAGAGTTTTACACAGACACAAACACCTAATGCCTCACTTTGCTTTACTAAAGAAAATGACAATCTGGCTGACTTGTTTTAATGACGGCTACGACGGGACTTCTGCGGCTCGCGGTCTATCTGCGACTCATTGGCCGAGTGGCTTATGGCCCTATATATAATATAAATAGTGCAGATGTCAGCATTTAATTAGGAACTAATTATGGATATAACATCTCCCCCCTTTAGATGAAGGATTATCTCAAGAGATGAGATGAGCGAAATCGAGTTCAAGAAAAATGAGGCTTACAACAACATTAAGAAAATGATATCAACACAGAGTATAAAGATATAGTATAAGACATAGCATAAGACATAGTATAAGACATTGTATAAGATTTAGTATAAGACATTGTATAAGATTTAGTATAAGACATTGTATAAGATTAAGTATAAGACATTGTATAGAATCATCTTAGAATCATAGCTCAAATTAGATAGAGATATATTTAGAACTAGGTTCAAAAATTACTTATGTTTCTATTAGACGAATGATGAGAGTTATTATCGCTATCAGATAAAGAATGTTCGTGTTGGTCAATCATTTCAATAGAATTACTGATTCTATTTTGATTTTGGACATTTCTCCTAGTGTTACATTGATTAAATATTTGAATGCAACACGGTGAGCGACTTTTGTTATTAAAATAATTATACAATTTATATAAAATAAACAAAATTATTGTACCATTACATGCGTAAGTGAATCCTGAATAATACGTTGAATACTAAACAAAATGAGATTGGTTTTGGTATTTATTAATTTCAATTTCTAAATCATCTAATTTATGAAAAGTATGCGTTAAAGAATCTAAATCTATGTTACTTAAAGATAACGGAGATAACAGTGGAATTTTGTTATAGCAATTCCACTTTGATGATTGAGTAATATCAAAATCTAAAGTAAATGGGTTATTATTATACATTGACGTCATAGTGGTCGATGGTATAAATTGTAGATTTTCGAATAACCGATACAATCAGGGGTTAACTGAAGTAACCCAATACCAAGTACAAAAAGATCTTTGAGACCGTTTTTGCATTTTACAGTTAACTTATTTGGGTTGTACTGCACATAAATCCATTCATTTTTGTGTAGTTTTTGCCAAATATCTATTTGACTATATAATAATCGGAAATCACACTCTTCAGGTAATATCAACACTACGTGTGAGCGGGTTTGATTTCATTGGTATGATATTTTACATGTTTACGATTAATGCAGACGGTGACGTTATGATTACCATTACTTTTTATAATTTTGTAGGGACCTTTCCAGATAGATTATAGGGGATAAGGCCTTTCGTAGCCTATGGTGATGTTTTATGTATACCATATCGCCAGTCTTATATGAAGTACTACGGCTTGATTCGTCATAGTAGCGTTTTGAGGTTTCTTTACTGTTTACGATGTTCTGTAAAGCTTTTTCGAGGCTAAACTTCATTCTGTATTGCAAAGCACGCACATACTCGTGATACGTGTTGTTACCGTTTGTTTCGTAAAGTGAATTTGGGATGACAGGCTTATAACCGAATAACAATTCAAAAGGACTGAAGCCAGTAGTGGTATGAGGCGTAGTATTATATGATAACAAGGCTGTTGATAAATAGCAATGCCAGTCGTTTTGGTTCTCGTTGACGAATGATTTTAAGTATTCTTTTAATGTAGCATGACTGCGTTCTAAAGCGCCGTTTGACTGTGGGTGATAGGGAGTAGTGAAAAAAGATTTGATTTTGCATATGTCTGTAACTTGTTTAAAAAGCTCTGAGGTGAAACATGTACCTAGATCGGTAAGTATAGTCTTAGGGAAGCCGAATAGTGACATGAAATGTATGAGGTTACGGGAAACTTCATCGCTAGTGGATGTAATCATGGGGTAAGCACAGGTAAACTTAGTTAAATCATCTTGTAAGGTCAAGATGAATCTAAATTTCTGCAAACCAGCTTCTGGTAGAGTTCCCACTATATCTAACGCTAGTCTTTCGAGAGGTCTAATGCTAGTAGAGGTAGTCTCCATGGGTGCTTTATTTGAGCAACGTAAGGGTTTATTTATCTGGCAAAGTTTACAATTTTTAACATAATTTTCTATGTCTAGACGCATGGACTTCCAGTAACAGGCTTCTTTGATTCTACTTAACATCCGTTTTATACCTGGGTGACCGGCAATGATTTTTGTCGTGATTTTTCTGAAGTATTTTGGGTACTTCGGCGGGTGTAGGGTAAATAAGTAGATTTTTGTAAATATGTATTTTGATATTAGTGTTATGGAAGATAAAGTTTAACATGTTATATATTTTAGTATAGACTAACTTAGAAAACGGTTTGCTAAAATCTGATATCGCGAGCTCAGGTTCGTTTATGTTTTGATCTAGGATAGTGTTACGTAATTTTATTAAAAGAGAATATATTGTTTTATAATTAGTTTCGTCGTAATGATGAACTTTAGTGAATTAGAAATAGTATTTTTTATTATTAGATAATGTAGTAAATATTGTTTCAGGTTCGCGTTCGGATGCGATCATCTCGGCTGAATTTTCAATTTGAGATAAAATGTTTTCGCAATGTGGCATTGAACTATCAAAATCTAGGGATGTAGGGCAGGCTATCAGCTTGCATTTGGTAAGGTGTAAAGCTTGAGTATGTTCTTCGATTTGTGTATTTGTTGGAGGAATAGATTTGGTAAATTGTAGTTTAAAATATTGTTCGTAAGAGTGATCGTTAAGGCTGCGTGTAGTACCTAACTAGTACCGGGTGACGTGACAACGCGTCGGCATTGGAATTAAACTTTCCCTGTTTATCCACTATTTCGTAGTCATATTTTTCCAGCTTTAAACGCCAGCGAATAAGACGACTTCCTGGGTCATTTACATTGAAAAGTCACACGAGGGGCCTATGGTCGGTAATGATTTTGAATTTATTGTCATAGAGATAGGGACGGAAAGTTTTGACGGCAAATAATATGGCTAATAATTCTTTTTCTGTCGTGGAGTAATTACCTTCCGCTTTATTGAGGGTGCGCGAAGCATACGCGATAGGTTTATCCTTGCCAACTGGCCCTTGGGATAGTACTGCGCCTATGGCGTAATTACTTGCGTCTGTAGTAACGAGGAAAGGTTGAGAAAAATCAGGGTATTGGAGGAGAGGAGCGGTGGTTAACTTTTCTTTTAGGATATCGAAGGCTGTTTGCTGTTCCATATTCCAATGGAAAGCGGCATCCTTTTTCAAGAGCGAAGTTAAAGGTTTAAATTTTTTTTTCGATAAATCGTCGATAATAACCGATGAGACCAAGGTAAGATTTTACATCCTCAGGATTCTTGGGAACGGGATATTGTGAGACAGCCTTGACCTTGTCGGGATTTGGAGAGACACCTTTATCGGTGATAGTATGACCTAAGTAGTTCACTTCACGTCTTAAGAACTCACATTTATCGGGCTGTAGTTTTAAATTAAATTGACGGAGTCTTTCGAAACCTAGGCGGAGCTTTTCCATCATAGAAGGCAAGGAATTTGCATAGATTATACAGTCATCTAGGTAGACATACTAGTGCAGACCTTGAAGACTCGATAACACAGTGTTCATAAGCCATTGGAAGGTTGCAGGGGCATTTTTGAGCCCAAACGGCATTCTAGTAAACTCATAATGACCTGAGGTACCGTTTGTGTTGATTACGGTGAAACCAGTTTTTGCAGCGTCAGCAGGATTGATTCTTATTTGGTGAAAACCAGAAATTAAATCGAGAACACTAAAATATTTAGAATTGCCTAATTGGTCTAGGATGTCTGAAATAAGAGCGCTATGATAAACTTCGTTTACGGTGACGTCGTTAAGTCGTCGGTAATCTATGACGATGCGCCACTTTCTTTGCCCTGAGGCGTCCATCTTTTTCGGGACCACCCAAACAGGTGCGCTCCAAGGAGAGGTTGAGGGTCGAATGATATTTTGATCGAGCATCTTTCTAATTTGTTTGTCAACTTCGTTTTTGTGACACTCGGGCAAACGGTATGATTTTACATTGATAGGCGGCGCATTGCCTGTATTAATAGAGTGCTGAATTGCATTTGTACTAGTGACGGGGTCTCCCTCAAGATAGAAGATATCGGTAAAATCTGCGCAACATTCTAATAGGGCTTGGCTTTCTTCCGAGTTAAGATGATCGTGTCTAATTAAATTTAAGATACGTTTTCGTCGATCAGATGGAGATGAGGAAACTGTGTTAATTATCGCCTGAGTTTCATGGGACTCAGGGAATTCTAAAGTAGTTAAAGTGACCTTGAAGTCTTGAATACGAATTTCAGATTCAGTGGTGTTTAAAACTGAGATATTGACTCGATTATTTGGTTTTAGACTTACTATACAATTCGCTAAATAAACGCTTTCACTAATTACGTGATCTAAAAAGTAAGTTATGCAGTTCCGAGATATCATTTGACACCATGTATTCGATTACTGTTTCACAACGCGCCGGTATGATGTAAGTCTGTTTCTCGAAATAAATCGGTAGATTATGACCTCTAAAATTTAAGTATTTAGAATCGTAATTTATATTGGGGTTATGAATACGAAAGAGATCAGTACCAATTATGCCATCATATTTGAGATTTATATCGTCTGTAATGACATGAAACTTGTGTAATAATGTTTCTTTACATAACTAAAGCTCTAGGTCAAAGGCACCCAAGGTTTCATTATAAGATCCAGAGTTATTGATACCCTTGAGGCGGATTATTTCCTCAGTTAATTGAGGTTTAGTTGACAAACTAGATTTTTTTACGATACTGACACTCGAACCGGTGTCAATAAGAAAGCTAAGAGGCTTTTGCGAACAATTCGTAACGAGATAAGTAAAAGGTAACGAGATTCTGTATTGGGGAAACGGGAACTTTAGAGTTCTCTGGCACTATATTGACCTCATCAAGAACACGAGATTGAGACTTGGTGACATTTGAATCGCTTAGAGGTAAAGACTTAGAATTAGTACAAGTAAGACTCAGATTATTCTGAGGTATTTTATAAGATTCAGTGTAAGATCTAGTATTAAGATTAAGTGAGTTACTTTGACTCGAAGTAAGACGCGAATGATTAAGTTGATCATTGGTATACGAACTAGTAATAGATTTAGGATAAGACTTAGTACTAAGATTTAGTAATTTATATTTATTTAAAGTAGGACCCGAATGATCCTGTCGATCATTGGTAAAAGATTTGGTATAAGAATTAGGAATAAGATTTGGTAAGTTATTTCTACTTAAGGTACGACCCGAATGATTCTGTTGATCATTGGTAAAAGAACTAGTATAAGAATTAGTATTAAGATTAGGTAAGTAATTTTTACTTAAAGTACGACCCGAATGATCGTGTTGATCATTGGTAAAAGAACTAGTATAAGAATTAGGATTAAGATTTGGTAAGTTATGTTTACTTAAAATACGACCCGAATGATCCTGTTGATCATTGGTAAAAGACCTAGTATAAGAATTAGCGTAAGAATTAGTATAAGAATTAGTATAAGAGCTAGTATTAGACTTAAGATAAGAATTTGCATTCATCATCACCAGCCTTTAACAGTCCACGGCTGGACTAGGCCTCTCCTTTGAAAGGAGGAATTGGCCTACTATCCCACGCTGGCCAAACGGGTTGGTATAGGGTTTGTATCAAGTTTTCCTTCTCTTACTGTGCTGTTCTATGCATTATACGCCTTCTCTGTCGGCTCTTACGACACCCATGGGATGATATGGGGTGGTGACAATCCGTATTCTTAAACCGTCACCACACGGACAAATTTGACACACATGGAATTTGCATTAGAACTAGTAAAATAATTTGTGCCGTTATTATTTATTGATTTCGGCAGGCACGAATCCGAAATCAATTCGCGTTTAAATCGCATTCATTATTATCATCAACAGGTGCATAACTGGAGTCGTGTTCACAGCAATGCACACGCGCAGCGTTATTCGGTACACGTGTACTGGCGGCATTACTTTGAGTTCGATGCGCGGCATCGGGTAGTAAGTTCTGGTAGCGGTGTTGATTGTTATATTGACGCTTGCGGCACTCGTTTATAACATGACCCCTGTGCTTACAATATGCGCAAAACTTATTGTTAAAATTAGAATTATTATAATTAAATGATTAGAATTAAGAAACTGTCGATTGCCTGGGAATGCCTGAAAATGAGATGAAGGATTTGGGACATGGTAGGATTTTTGAACTGGAGGAGAGCTAGCTTTCTTTTTAAAACATTCATTGGCAGTATGCCCTTGTTTGTTACAGATAGTACAAGATTTGCCGGAGCGTTGCGATAAACGGCTTAAATTGAAAATTGTCTCTTCCTCTACGGCTTGTGTTACCGCATAATTTAGGGAAGTAGGATTTCGGCAGCGGGCTATATTCGATATGTTGGGATTGAGACCCATTATAAAAGTATTTAGGGCAAGATCCTCCATGGCAGCTATTCTACCTATGAGTTCTTGTTCATTTGAACATGAATAATGGATGTCTGCTTGGATTCTGGTCAAGCAGGCTTCAATTCGTAATGAATATTGCGTTACTGTTTCTGTAGCTAATTGTTTACAATTTTGGAGGTCTATTAATAAATGGGAACTGTGCTTTCTCTCACCAAAGGTGGACCGTAGAAATGATTTTAGGTCTGACCATTGTGTAAATGTTTTTAGACTGCACGCTAGTTGGGCTTTTCTTTCTAATTGGGATATAATATATTTACACAAAATGCCCTGCTGTTCAGGTGCTGCTAATGACATAGCATAGTCACAGTTCGTTAAGAAAGCCGGAAGTGTTTCACGGTCTCCCTTATATGGCCTAATGAATTTAGTAAGTACATTTAGGGTTACCTTCTCATGTTTGGTTTTTACGGACATGGTTTAGGATTTAGGAAGGATACACACAGAAATATAAAATCCAATAGAATAACAATAAAAAGACTTACAGTATCAGGATCAGCAGCATGCCTGGACGCACTGTTCCTATGCAAGATGTAGTTTTAGAGTCTATACGGAAATCGAATTCTTGAGGAGCAACTTGAGAGACGCTGACGAGTCCGTGACGCGAGGTCCGATCAGAGTCGAATTATAACACGTACACGAACGGGATTGATGTCGACACGGGGCGCGACCGAAAGTATGCGGACGGCTTCAAGGATCCGTGGTGACTTCAATGACGACACGGGGCGCGACCTGAGATGTGTGGACGGCTTCAAGGATCCGTGACGATTTAGGCGATGGGAGTGCAGAAGACGCTGACGACACGGGGCGTGACCACTGATGTGCGGACGGCTTCGAAGATCCGTGACGGCTTGGATGATGGCGAGTGCAGAAGACGGTGACGACACGGGGCGGTGTCTGGAGACGGTGGTGGTGCGGGCTCACGACGCTGGCCGAGGCTTATCGTCGACCACGTGGTGTGGCGGTGGTGCAGGCTCGACGTAGACCCACGTCGACGGCCCGTGTCGACCACGATGATGAAGTGCTTGATGCGGGCTCAGCGCTTCGAGGGGGCTAAGACTGACCATCGATCAATGTGACGAAAGCGCGGCGACCTTGGATTCGGATCTCAGGGTTTGCACGGAAACCACTTACGAGATCCCACTTCTGACACCAATGTTAGGCGGCAGCCGCGGATTGTCTTTTAAAAAAACACTTTTATTTCAGCTGGAACCACTGTTTATTGCAATAGAGTTTTACACAGACACAAACACCTAATGCCTCACTTTGCTTTACTAAAGAAAATGACAATCTGTCTGACTTGTTTTAATGACGGCTACGACGGGACTTCTGCGGCTCGCGGTCGATCTGTGACTCATTGGCCGCGTGGCTTATGGCCCTATATATAATATAAATAGTGCAGATGTCAGCATTTAATTAGGAACTAATTATGGATGTAACAGTACGTCGCCCGGTTAAACATGTGCAATACTGTTGGACAATATTATTTGCACTGTTGATCAATATATAACAAAAATATGTTTTGATACGGATATGTCGCGAATGGATTTGTCCATGCAAAAGCCAGGCATCATCGTGTATGCCATAGTCTGGCAGATCTTCAAGTGCTCCCTTACTGTACGTTTCAATTATATACTCACAAATGCTCGGCACAGTAAGATCTTGCCAGCGTCAGTTGGTATGTACCTACCTAGCGCTAGTAGAAATACCTATATCTTCCTCCATCATTGAAGGGAAGTTTTCTATCGCTTCCATCCTCTGAAAATCTACTCTTCTGTGACCAAGCAGTTTTCTCTCACATACTTATGCAGAAGATTCGGAGTATCTATTTTCTGCCTTATGATATTGACGAATTCGTCTGCGAAGGAGGGGTGCATGGCAAAGTCTTACGTAAACGCGTTATTTATAGAAAACATGAACGGAAATGCAGAGAATATTACCTTGGTACATTATTACCTTATTACTTTTCTTACATAGATAAGTGGTACCTAATATATAGTTTATCGCCGGGTTCACGGGACTGTCTAAACAGGTTACCGTAGCCCTGAAACGCAAAGGGAAACCGAAGGAACAGGGTTTTTATTAGTTAGTAAGACTGTCGTTTATCTCCAAACGCAATCAGATTTGAGACTGGCGGCTATAGTAAATATTGTTCCTCTTGGTAAGACCTTCTAAATGACACTACAATCATATCTATTGGAGCCGGATACCATTTTGCCCATTCTCTTTTCATTGATGATACATACATACATACATAGTCTCACGCCTATAACCCCGAAGAGGTAGGCAGAGGTGTATTTCTACACCCACTTTTCGCCAGGTGTGAGTCGACCCTAATGATCATTCCTTAGTGCCACTTGAAAACTGGTTTTTGATTACTTTGTGCTCCAGTGATGGGTCAAAGAGTTGTAGACGTCGATGGTAGGTACAGGTGCCAGACTTATTGATTCCTAAAATTGAACAGGCACATCTTAAATTTCATCATCAGAAACATCAGAAACCTCTTGATCCTGTATCAAACTCCTTTGACCTTTTTCGTCAGGGTGTAAATCATGTTCTTCATCACTATTATCATCCATCAAAATTTATAGCAGTGCCTACAACATCATTGAATTCAAATAGCTAAGATAATCTGCCACAATATCAATAAAAATGAAGATAATTCACAAAATCATCAGTTGAATAAGTTAACAATTTATTACAAATAGTGTCCCTTCCGGACCACTGGGACACTGGTGTCCCTTTATGTTTATGATGTCTTATAACTATAAAAAACATAAATAATGGTTTTATCAATGAATATAATATAAATTTACTTACCAAGCAATAATGATAGCACAACAAAAAACAATATTGAAACATTTTGAAGTTCCTAAAAACTTTTGAGAAATAGGGCAAGTGCGCGCTTAGCGAACAGTCATATTACAATTTTGGTAGAAAATATATCGTACTACCTAGGTTTTTCCGTCAATGAAAAAATATTAATAATATGTTTAATAACAAACAAAAAATTCATAATTGGTAATAGGCTTCTTAATTATTAATATAGGTATTTTCAAATTATGGGCTAGGACACGTATGTCCCTTGGTCGTCAAAGGGTTAATCAAGGAGTTATGAAATTCCTATTTACTATATAAGGCTTTAAGGTTCTCCGACATCAAAGCACTGGCTTTTTAGCTCGACCTAGAAAGAGGCGGAACGAAATTTGTTTTCAATGTCTGTTTACATTGCATGGCTGACATCAATGAAATCCGTATAAAATTAAACTTTGATAACTAATAGGCCTATCTATGCCTTGACAAGTGGATCACTCTTTCTTGACACACTCTTTCCTTCACATATGTACATATAGAGCAAAGTCATATCCAACCACAGAAAATTAATAAAATGGCAAAAAGAAGTTCTCAATAAAATATAACCAGGATAAAAAAACGCTACACTTTTCCCACAATCGTCTAAGGGTTGTACACCGAATAAAATGACGCAAAGAGGGGCACATTGTCCCTTTAGAGGCAATCGAGGCTTAGCCATAAGCAGTCGACATGCGCATCGGTGATAGGAAAAAAGCTGCCTCTGGAAATTTGCCCTTTTTTTTAAACTGCTCTGGATAGATGAAATGGGAAAATATTCATAATATGAAATCAAAAATGTTTTACTAGCAAATAAGTAATCACATGAACATTTTATTTTAGGAGATACCTACTTACTACGTATAGTCTGCTGTGCAGTAGTTCATCGCAACCGAGATAAAACGCTAACATTTTGAAGTTCGTACCATCATAACACTGTGTGATTTTAATGTGTGAATCCAAATTGCAACGACAGATTTGTATTCAGTGCGCACACTATTGAATAGATCACTAACTTCATAATAAATACTGCGTCAGCCGTATTATATACATTTACTCGATCATATCATAATACTGTTGGAATCCCAACACTAAGAATAATCGATTATACGCGCACATCACCAGCGTTTCTGCGCTCTATATAATCTGTGGGCATTCGCGCCCTCATGCCAGTAGCGACAGCCTGGCGCAAGTTCCTAAGAAAAAACCGAATGTATGAAACATGCTATCTTTTTAATGGCTACTATTATATGTATAAAAGTGAAGATAGCATCCTTTACTATGTAACCTTGGAACAGTATTCTTTCAAAGTTAGACGGGCTATACGTACATCACCGCCTTGGCTGTCAATAGTGTCAAATGTCACAACTGTCACATTATTATCCAGATTGAACTTTGCCGCGTTATGTAGTTTGTTTATAAAACGTAAAAAACATACTGTAAAAGTGCTTTGTGTATACCAAATAAATGTGATTTTACACTTCTAGTGTTAGTGTTACTATATTTATTTGATTAGCATTGAAAGGAGCGCAATGAAAACAAGCAAAATAACGTGCGAAATATGGCATACAACAACATGCCGGTCAGGCAATGAAAAAAGGGTAGGTATTTATGGCAAAATGTCCCTAGATAAAGATCAATGAATATTTATAATGTTATATAATGTGATATATTTCAATGAAACATAAAAAATAAGGAAATATTCTAAAGTTTCATATCCTAGTACTTTGTAGGTAAACAATAGTGCTGCCTGTCAGTTATCGATAATCCGTTATTAGAAATTGGCACAAGGACTAAAAATTCAATTCTTTTTTTCTTTTTAGATGTTAAAATGGGTAGCTGCAACTGGAAACCAAGACTTGCTTTATGCACCTATTGAAAAATTACATCAGTTGAACTATGTGTGTGGCAAGCATTTTAAGCCGAAAGACCTAAAAAAAAGGGAACTCAAGACAGAAAAACAGCTGTGCCTTGTATCTATAGACATTTCTTTAAATCCTATTACAGAATAAATGTTGAAAACCTTTCCATTACATGTACAGTCACGAGCATAAATATATTACTATGGGCAGATTAGCAAAAATTTCGGTCCCAAGAATGAGTTCAATAATATCTGTCTGCACGTACGCAGCAAAAATATCTGATATTATCAGGCAGCGAAATGAAGTGGCATCAAAATTATGTGATGAAAATGTCGAAGCATAAATATCTGATGTGACAGGTGGCAAAATGTTATGATCCCTTGTGGAGAGCAAATATATGTTACGTATTATATTTCTGTAATTTGCATTGATTCCGCCCTAAAAGCATAAATATGTGACACCAACTAGGTGGCAATAATATCTGACATACAATTTACATACATACATACATAGACTCACGCCTGTTTTCCGGAGGCGTAGGCAGAGACCACGGAACGCCACTTGCAACGATCCAGACATATCTCTCTTGCTTCATTCACTCCCATCAGATTCCTCATGCATGCTCTTCTGTTCAGGGTACTTCTCACCTGTCCTGTTTTTAGGATGACTTCAATCTGATCAGAGAACGTCCGCCTAGGTCTTCCCCTTCGTCCTGTCCCTTCCACACTTGCCTTTATATCTGCTTGGTCAGTCTTTCGTCATCCATCCTCTCCACGTGCCCAAACCATCTTAGCATACCTTTCTCGATGCTTGTCACTACATCTTCTTTTACCCCACAAAACTCTCTTATCACACAATTCTTTACTCTGTCAGTCAGAGAGACACCACACATACTTCTCAGTGCTCTCATTTCTACAGCATTTATTCTACTTTCATGACTTTTCTGCCATACTCAACTATCACTACCATACATAAGGGTAGGTACTAACACCCTCTATGCACAGCCAAACGTGCCTTTTTGGACACTTTTGGCTATTCATAAACGCCTTCAGAGCTCCATTCACTCTATTACCTGCATTAACTCTTCTTTCAATATCTTCTACATTCTTACCATCTCTTGTAAACAGCATACCTAAATATACAAACTCATTCACTTGCTCCACTCGCTGTCCATCGATCATAACATTACAAGCCGTAACGCATTCCTCCTTTTCAAAAACCATAACTTTCGTTTTAATTACATTCACTTTATTCCTTTCCTCTCTAACGCACCATGCATGATAGTTACCATCTCCTGCAACTCCTCCACTGAAGACGCAAGTATAACCTGATCATCAGCATAAAGGAGGCATTTGACAAGTAACTCATTCATCCTTAATCCACAATCACTATGTTTCAAGTCTTGCAAACAACTGTCCATGAAGAGGTTGAACAGCCGCGGCGACGCTACACATCCCTGTCTAACACCTGTGTTGATGGTAAACCAGTCAGTGTATGCCCCGTTTATCCTCACACAAGCTCTAGAATCCTCATAAAGGGATTTCAGAGCTCGAATTAGGCTGCTGTTCACCCCATACATCGACAGTACCGACCACATTTCATTCCTCACCACTTTATCGTAAGCCTTTTCCAAATCCACGAATGCACAGTAGACCTTTCGACCTTTGGCCAAAAATTTCTCGGCTATGCATCGCAAGGAAAAGACTTGATCCGTACACCCCATACCCTTTCGGAATCCGCTTGTACATCCCATATTTTCTTGTCGGTTACTTTCATAACTCTTTCAATCAGTACCTTCGCATACAACTTGCCAACAATGCTGAGAAGGCTAATGCCTCTATAGTTTTTGCAGTCTTGTTGCGAGCCTTTTCCTTTATAAAGAGGCACAACTACTGCTGTGGCCCAGTCATCAGGTACTCGGCCGGTGCTCCAGCACAAGTTGAATAAACGCTGCAGCTGACTAACTATGATGCCTTGTCCAGCCTTCAGCATTTCGACTGTAATCCTGTCATACCCTGCAGCCTTACCTAATTTCATACCGGCCAGTGCCTTCAAAATTCATCCACGCCAATATCGCTTTCTCATGCTATCATTACCATTCAATTCACCTGTTGGTGTCTCTGTCGTCGTTCTTTCAAATAATCCTTCAAAATACTCTTCCATCTCTTCAGCACACGACTTCACCATTCAGTATCTTTCCATTCTTGTCTCTGATTGCTGTGTATTCTGAGGATTGAGTTTTTCCTCGAACCGCACGAACGGACTTCCAGAAAAACTTAATGTATATATATAATATATCCAGAAAAGCTTATAATTAATGTGAAACTTCTGTGATTGGTTGAACCTTACG